>JARYZH020000125.1:6573-1312172 GCA_030021035.2 Notholithocarpus densiflorus
AATATGTGTCTATGCTTTGTGATCAGGATTTTTTGGGGTTTCAAGTTTTATATGGCTATGTGTGTATGTTTGTACAATCACTTTGAATAGAATTCAAAGATCCTAGCATGAACATAAACATTCAGTAAAGAAGGGAGAATCTTAAATAGAAGAGAGAGAAGACAAGGCGAGAATAAGTAACGGTTCATAACAATGTGTTGAGATCCAAAATATTACAAGTATTAAAATCCAAAACTAATGGGCCCTCAAAGATGAGAAAGGCCCAATCCGTGTGCCAAGGCCCATTTAAAATTGGTAAAATGAAGCCCAAGCTCGTGAATAGGTGAGCCCTAGGCCTTAGAGAAAGAAGAAAAAAGCTAAGGAAGCTCGGCCCAGCCTTGGTGAGAAAAGCTCCCAGGGAGCCCAGACAGAGACTGGACCAGGATACTTTGCAGTTGCCAGAACTAAGGAGAGGGTCCTTGGGAAGTGCAGGAAAGAATCAGCTGAGAAATGGACAGCTCAGGGAAGCATGCTCATGGACACAAGGAACAAAGAAAGACATGTTCCATCAGCCACCTGCAACTTAGAAGAAAAGGCTTTGGAACCAGATGATGACTTAGGAACCAACACCTGATGAAGGGAAGCCTAGTACCTTGGAAAGAGCAACAAGGTGAACCATGAAGGAAGGTGGTTGGGGATCTTTTAGCCTGACAGGGGGGAATCTGCCTATTTAGAGAAAAAACACAAAGGCTGAGGCAGCCAAAAGGGGTTCTGAAAAAGTTTTTCTAGAAGCTTTGGAAAAAAGGATTAAAAGTCAGCCCCCAGGACCCCCAAAAGAGGAAGGTCAACTGGGGACTTTTGGGAGGGAAACCTCAAAAGAAGAATGTAATAAGAAAATGAGGAAAGGACCAGCCACCAATGTTGCTGACACAACAATGGTTCTGGTACCCAAGGCAGCAAATGGAGGGAATCAATGGCACACCAAAAACCCTAGAAAGGTACTATAAAAGGGGGATTAAGCCTTCAGGAAAACTCATTCAGTAACAATTAATTAGGGCAAAAAGAAGCATTAGAGAGAGTCACTAAACCATAGAAAACAGAGAAAAGAGAGAAATACTGTGTGGGATCCTGTGATAAGTGCTTGAGGATACACTTGGATTCAAGGGGATTCTAACTTCACAAGTCTTGGAAGCCTACAAAGAGCTATCTAAGTCTGTGACTTTTGAACCTATTTGAACCTCGTGGCATATCCTAGTGAGAAAGAGGGTCCAATGTACTAAAAAACTCAATATAATGATTATTTGCATTTTTTAAATGATTATTTATTTTCCTTAGCCACTTATTTTACAATATGTATATGTTTGTATGTATGAATGTGTATGTGTTGTAAGGCCCATGTTTTGTGCATAATTTAGTTTGTAATCATCCCATTATAGCTGCGGTGAACCAAGCTCAGTCCACCAATAAACGAATATAAAACTCTTTAGGGACCCAGGACCCTTGTCGTTACTTGGGTCTAGGTATTGACCAAAAAAGGAACCCACATTTTTAGGCAACTTTACTAGGGACTGGGCAAAAAAGAGGGAAGAAGCAACTCCTTCACAAAGCATAGCTTCAAGGCTAAGGAACAACAGGGGTACTAACCTGCCACCCACGGCATCAAAGCCCATAGGAGAAAATGAAGTGGCTTTTAGGCAAAGGAATAAGGTACCCTTGGCAAAACACAAAATTGCCTTAGGGCCAAGGCACGAGATGCGAGAACCAGACCCTATGGTCCAAATGGCAAAGATGATGAAGGACCTCCAGTAGGAGATCCATCTCCTCAAAGAAGGAAGAATTCAGGAGATCAGAGACAACGCCCCTTTGCTGGTCAGCAGTAGGAAGGGGAGGTAATCCCCAATATCTCACCCTAGCAAATGTGAATGCCTTTCTTGAATAAGAAAGGGAGAAGCTCTTAGGGATCCCCAAGAAATTCTCTTGAGATCCCCTATTCTCAACAGAGCTCCTCGGCAAGCCCTATCCCAGAGGGTATAAACCCCTAAAATTCCATCCATTTGATGGGAGGAATGGGAGTGTTGTAGAGCACGTGAGCAAATTTATTCACACTATGGGTCGCTATGCTAGGGACAAAGAATTATGTTTAAGGGAGTTTGCTAAATCCCTAGTAGAGAAAGCATATACATGGTACACCACCTTGAGGCCCGAGTCCATCAAGACTTAGGATGAGATGATGGAGAAATTTTGTGCAAAGTACTACCCAGGCAAAGATAAAGCCACTTTTCAAAGCCTTTAGATGGTGAAGCAAAAGCCTAGGGAGGATCCCGTCCAGTTCATCAAAAGATTCGAAGATGTCTCCTTAGATTGTTATGGAGACCATGAAGAAAAGGAGCTTATGGAGACTTGCATATCTAACATGCTCTTTGATTACAGACTTAATCTGGAGAACCTGTGCATAACCTAGTTCATAGATTTACTGTAAAGAACCAGGAGGACAACGCTAACTATGAAAACAAAGAGGGTACCAGTCACCTAGGCCATCACAGCCTCAATAGGGGAAAAGAGGAAGAGACTTGAAGGAAAAGTGACTGAGGAACCACCTGCGATCCCATGTACTGCAGAAAAGTTGAACCACGTCCTAGATAAGTGGATTAGAAATGGAGTTGTCAAGCCATTCACTGTGTCAAGACCACCTACTGAAAAGGAAAGGAAGAACCCTTTATTCTGTAGGATCCACAACTATGTCAAACATTCCACCAAGGACTGTTGGATCCTCCGGAGACTTTTTCATAAGAAGCTGAGGGAAGGGACTCTAGAGCTTACCCAGTGAGAACCTGAGGTACAAAGGAACCCTTTGCCCAACCACAAAGGAAAAGGGGTAGTGGCTATGGTGATTTATGGGAACCCGGCTGATGCAGAGGCGGAAGATTCAGGCGGATCCTTCCATCCAAACACAGTTAGGTCCCTCTAAAAGAACCCCAAGTTCAGGTCCCTGTTCAACCAACTGGGATTTGGACTAGAGGCAAGAAGGATCGCAACAGAATCCCTCATGAGCATAGCAATAGACTCAGGGGTGGAATGCTTCAAAGCGGAATCCTATGCAAGTATAGCTTTCTTGGAAACAACTATTGCAATAACCTTCACAGATGAAGATATGGAGGTTGAGTACCCATACCATCGAAGACCCCTCTATTTGACAGCCACCATAAATGGTATTCAAGTCAGGAGAGCATTGATAGATACTGGAGCTTCACTTAACCTTATTGCCCTGAGTACCTTGGATGTTGTTGGCATGGCTAGCAAGAGGATCCTATGAGCTCTTGTGGAAATAACACGATTTGGAGGAGCTGCAAAATCTACTAAAGGATATGTGCAGTTGGCCCTAAAGGTAGGCCCTATAGTAGCCTTGACTCGGTTCCATGTGATCAACTTAGAGGTTTCTTACCATATCTTGTTGGGGCAACCTTGGCTCTACAAGCACCACCTAATTCCATCAACATACCACCAATGTGTGAAAGGGAGGCTAAATGGGAGACCCAAAAGGACCCCTACCAACCCAAATCCCTTCAATTAAGAAGAAGTAAACTTTGTAGAAACTGTGTTTTATGATGAGTTAGCACCAGATGATGAATGTCCCACACTAGGGACCTCAGGTGCACCTGTCTTAGAAGAAGAAGAATGGGGTAACACCCGCGATTTGAGGGATCTCTTGGACAGGAAAAGGCAAAGGAAAAAGGCTAGTTCCTTAGGATCTTAGGAGTGTGTAGTAGTCTGGGAACCCGGAGGCAGGTTGATATATCGCTTATGAAGGTACGCGAGACTTGAATGCACTTTGTAGGAGGGTCCCAGACCACCAGACTGCATGATGTCTTAAGAGAAGATCCTAGAAGACGTGGAGAAGGAAGCACAGATTTAGCCCAAAGAGGAATTGGAAGAAGTAAACTTGAGGGTTGACCTAAGAACCCCAAAACTTGTTTTTATTAGCAGCCAATTATCAGCAAAGGAAAAGAAGCAATTAGTGGAATAACTGAAAAGATACGTAGGTGTGTTTGCATGGACATATGACGAGATGCTTGGCCTAGATCCCGGGCTGGTGGTCCATTCTCTCAATGTAGATCTTGGAATTAAGCTAGTAATCCAACCAGCCAGGGTTTTTCACACTAAGGTAAAGGCTCAAATCACTCAAGAAGTCAAGAAGCTATGGCAGAAGGATTCATCAAGCCTGTCCAACACCCTAAATGGCTTTCCAACATAGCTCCCATGAAGAAAAAGAATGACCAAATCCAGTGTTGCGTGGATTTTCGCAACTTAAACAAAGCATGCCCAAAGGATGAATTTCCTTTACCCAACATCAATCTCCTCGTAGACTCAGTTGCAGGAAGTTCCATGTTCTCCTTCATGGATGGGTATAATCGATACAATCAAATTCGAATGGCTGTCAAGGACACCAAGAAAACAACATTCAGGACCTCGACTGGGAACTTCTATTATACTGTGATGCCTTTTGGCCTTAAAAATGCAGGGGCCACGTACCAGCATACCATGACAGCCATCTTTCAAGAGATGGAAGATTATGTAGATGATGTTGTGGTAAAATCAAAAACCAGGGCAGGGCACTTCCAAGTCGTTAAACGAGTTTTTGAAAGATGCAGAATGTACAAGCTGCATATGAACCCCCTGAAGTGTGCCTTTGGATATCCGTTGGAAAGTTCCTTACGTTCCTGGTACATCACAGAGGCATAAGTGTGGATCTAGCCAAGGCCACTGCAATAGCAACCATGAAGAGGCCCACGATGGACAAAGAGCTCAAAAGTTTCCTAGGAAGGGTCTCTTATATCAGAAGATTTGTACCGGGCCTAACTTTGGTCACCAGTGGGTTATCCAAACTGCTGAAAAAGGGAGTTGAGTTCACATGGGAAACTGAACAACTAGAAGCTTTCCAAAGGATCCAGCAGATCATGAACCACCTGCCTACCTTACAGGCACCAGTACGTAGGAGGATTCTGTTATTGTATTTGGCATCTAATTTTCAAGCAATTGGGGCATTGCTAGCTCAGGAAGATGATAAAGGAAATGAATAACCCATTTATTATGTGAGCAAGGCTTTGAAGGACGCGGAAACAAGGTATCCTAAGATAGAGATATCATGCTTGGTGGTAATTTATGCATCTCAAAGGCTGAAACGATACTTCTCAGCCCATCAAATTCTCCTAGTGACAAAGTCTTACCTTATAAAAGCCCACCTCCATTAACCCTTGCTGACTAGAAGGGTAGCCCAATGGCTAGTACTGCTCTCCCAATATGATATAGGCCTAAGGACCCCCAAGGTTGTCAAGAGTTAGGCCATAGTAAATCGGCTAGCCTAGTTCCCCAGGGAAGAGGAGTGCCCACTAAGCAAGGAAATCCTGGGAGAAGTAACGGTGATAGAACTCCCAGGAAGGAAGTGGACCATGAGGTTTGACAAGTCAGCAACGACAGCTTCAAATGGCATAGGAGTTGTACTAAGCTATGAAGATGGGGACACCGTGCCATTCTCCTTCAAACTAGAGTTCTCCTGCTCAAATAATGCTGCTAAGTATGAGGCGTACCTAACCAGGCTGACCATAGCACTTGGTATGGGAATTAAACACATGAGAGTGCTGAGGGATTCCAACCTTGTGCTCTCTTAAGTTAAACGGGACTTTGCATTAAGGGAGCCAAGCCTGGCATCTTATCGTACTTGGGCACAAAAGGTGGAAGGGAGATTCCAAACCTTTAGTGTGGAGTATGCCCAAAGAAGTAAGAATTGGTTCGCTAACACACTGACCAGCCTAGGATCCCAAGTATCTTTCAAAGAGGAAAGTACCCTAATAAGGGTAAAAAAACAGCAAAGCTCCATCATAGAAACTCTCAAAAGGATGTTCCTGGAGGAACCAAGTGAAGAAGAATGGAGAAGTGTGATAAAGAGAGAAATGGGAAAGTTAGAATGTGGAGGGAGCATCAAGGAGTTAAATGATTATACCTTAATAGAAGGAGACCTATACAAGAGGCTGCCCAGAGGGATCCTGTCCAGATTTATCAGTGAAAAGGAAGGAAAGCTAAAACTGGAGGAGCTACACAACCAGACTTGTGGGGTCATGGAAAAAGTCAGCCTATACAGGAGGATGCAGCACATGGGGTACTACTGGCCCAACATGAACAAAGATGCTGCCATTGTACAAGAAAAGTGTCAAGGTTGCCAGCTCTTAGTGGACAAGGAGGAAAGTTATGTAGTGTTTGTTGTAGAAGACTAGAGGACCCTGTTCGTTAGGTACCTGACTCAAGGGATCCTACCAGCTGACAGGAAGCTGGCTCACTAACTCAAAAGGCTAGTTGTTTGATATTTTTTGTAAAATGTGGTCATGTTCAAAAGATGATACAACAAAGATCTCCTGAGATGCTTGGGCCTAGGGAGACCAGGGAGGTAGCGAAGGAAGTTCATTCAAGAGATTGTGGAAGTCACCCGAGAAAGAAAAGGTTTTATAAATAGCTGCTGCAACTGGGATATTATTGGCCCACAATGAAGAAAGATTCTGAGGAGCTAGTTAAAGCATGTCATGAATGCCAAGTACTAGGGGATGCTATACACGCTCACCCAAATGCACTACAAGATATAACTACCACGTGGCCTTTCCACACATGGGGGTTTGATCTCATAGGGCCCATTAACCCACCTTCCAATGACCACATATGGATCCTAGTAGCCACTAAGCACTTTGCAAAATGGGTAGAGGCTATCCTTTTAAAGAAGGCCATCGAGGTAGCAGTTTCCAACTTCATTCGCGAGCACATCATCACACGGTTTGGGATACTCAGGAGGCTAATCAGTGACAACGTGACCCCATTTGTAAACAAGGATGTGAGGAGCTTATTGGAGAAGTGCCGCATCAAACATAGGAGGTCCACGCCCTACTACCCCTTAGGAAATGACCAAGTTGAGGCAACTAATAGGGTGATACTGAAGATTTTGAAGAAAATGAAACATGAGTATGGGGGAAAGTGGAGCTCCCATTTGATAGATGTACTCTGGGCATGCAAGAGCTCCCTGAAGACAGCCACAGGATTTTCACCGTTTTCCTTTATTTTTGGGATAGAGGTCATCAACCTAGTAGAATTTACCATCCCCACGCCAAGGGTGGTACTTAAGGAGATCCAAGGAGATGTAAATGACACACATACCAAGGAAAGGCTAGTGGAATTGGAAGGGCTAGAGGAGAAACGATAAGCTGTGAGGAGGTAAAGTCAAAGGTACCAGTAGAAAATGGCTAAGACATATGAGCAAGCAGTCCACCCGAGGATCTTTGTAGAATGGCAGCTAGTATTAAGGGCAGCAGAACATGTGAGGAAGAATATCCCAGGGCCCTCAAAGTTCACCCTAAAATGGGAAGACCCCTATATTGTTAAGGAAGCCCACAACAGTGGATATTATTACCTAGCAAGGATGGATGGGACATCCCTGATAGATCCCATAAATGGAAAATGGTTGAAGCAGTACTACACGTGAAGTTCTGGGTACCCCAAGCACCTTTTGTCATCCTTCATTTTGTCAAGTACTTCTATCATCCTTTATTTTATTAGGAACTATCACCCGGTATCTTTTGTCATATGTTGTTTTGCCAAGTATTTTATTTAGTACCTTTTTTTTTATGATCTCTATGAAAATGCCACTCTATAGTTGGCTCACTCCTTTTGTAAAAAAATCTTCAAATCATTATGATGAATTACAATGAAGTTTTCCTTTTGAAAAAAATAAAAAATAAAAAATCTTGAGAAAGACATGATTATGCTTAACACACACATATCACATGTAGCTATGACTATGCTTGAAGCTATCACATATATGCCATGGCCTAAGTCTGGCCGAGATCCCATTTGAGTACTTGGGTCAATACCTGAATTAAAGCAGAATTTTTCAGTACATGACCTAGGACTTCCCCAGAATGATTCAAGTACATGGTCCGAACTTAGGTTAGGAATAAGGTTCCTATGTACCTGGCCCAAGACTTATTACAATAAAAGAGAACCCACCTGGTCCATGACCCAGGACTTGGATGAGAATAAATCTCCAAAGTATCTAGCTCAGGACCTATGTAGGAGCAATTTCACTAAGTACCTAGCCTAGGACCTGCCACAGAATATATTTTCAGGAACCATGGTCCCGAACTTAGTCCCTAAAAAAAAAAAAAATTGGGGGAAAAAGAAAGAAGGCAAAAAAAAAGAAAAAAAAAACCATTAAATTACTAAAAGTTCACATATCAACAAAGGAGGAAAAAAACTTAAGAGTTCATACATAATAAAAAAAATATACAGTCTGAATCACAAAAAAGTACTAAGGCATGAGACCAGCCAACAAAGAGCCTTCTTGGGGAATTGCAGAAGCAAAGGAACTAGCTGAGGAAGAGAGGGCCTACTATCTCCTGGTTTTCAAATCTTGCAACACCTTGTAGGCACGAGCCAAAGCTTTCTCAGCAGTAGCAATCTCAGCATCAAGGTCCTTGGTAATTTTCCTCTAAAAAAAGGAATGAGCTACTGACTGAAGGTACTACAATAAGAAGGAAAGGCTGAATCTTGCCTCCATAAGATCCTACACCAGCCCCCTCCACTCCAGGAGTCTCTCTTTAGACAAAGAGTCAAGTGGGGTGTCCTTCAAGGAAACCAGCACAACACAAAGGAGCTTCATCAAAATGTTCCCTAAGAATATACCTCCTCTAAACCCACTGGTGAAATCTCCATGGCCTCTAAACAATCCCTCCAAGAGTGGCAAGCCTTCAGTAGGCACAGAGAATCGAAGGAAGCTAGCATAGGGTGGCCCAAAATGATAGAAGTGACTTGCAAGAAGACTATTGAACTCCATAGAATCAAAACGGCTTAGGAAGGCAGCAATCCTTGAGCTAGGATCTGTAACAGTCATCTCTGAAGTTTCTCCCATTGCTCTATCCTTCTCCTCAGGAAGTGAAAGACCACCAGGCCTTAGGGTGGTCTGGGAGATCCCAGCTTGAACCTCAACAGCTTAGGTAGTTGGGAGAGGTCCCTTGGCTTCTTCAGCAGACATAGGCTCGGGCTTCTTGGTCCCCATCTCAACGTCTGCAAAATTAATAAAGTCATGAAGCAAGGGGAGGTACAGAAAAGGAAAAGCTAAAAGGAAAAAGAAGAAGGAATAAAGGATAAAGTACCAACTTCCTGCGCAAGGATTTCCTCCTAGACTTGGGTTACTATCTCAGCCACCATGGGAGATGCACTTGCCTACACTTCTGACTCCTTAAGGAGCTCTACAGAAGAGCACATGACACGTTGAAGAAAATGGGGTGAAATCTTAGCAAAATCACCAAAGGAGGGAAGAGACAGGGATGGTTGTCTCATGATTAAACCAAAAAAAAGAAAAAAAAAGAAAAGAAAAAGGGAAACACACCTTCAGAGGCTCTTGTCTCCAAAGTGAGATCAGTTATTTCAGTCTCAAGGGTGATCTGAGAACTGGCTTGGCCTGAGAAGAGAGAGGCAATGCTTAAAAATAGAAAAGAAAAAAGAGATGAACAATACAAACACACATGAATTTAGAAAAGAATGAAGGACAAGATAAGGCCTACCAGTTCCTGTAAATGAAGTTGTAGCCCCAACAGATTTCTTAGCTACCACGGGTCCAGGAGTATGCTCAACAATCACAGTTCTAGCTGGACTGGGAGTCAGTCTAAACATGAGATCCTTAAGGGCAGGGGTCTGATTAGCTCCAGGATCCTAAGCAACTAAAGGGATGGAAGCCTACACAAGCTTAGTACCCTTGACAACATCAGGAGCCTGCTTGGTTTCCTCAGCCATTTCCCTACTTGGGGCTTCCCCCTCCACATCAGAAGTAGTTGGGGGCTGAAATGTCACCACCTCCTCTTACAAAACACCACCAACCATAGAGGAAGGCACTTCCATTTGCAAAAGAGGGGAAGGGAGAGGGAATGTTAGGCATCCCAATAGAAGGAAGTGGTAAGTTCTAAAGAAAAAAGGCAAAAAAAGAAGAGGGAAAGGATGGAAAAAGAGTCATACCACATCATCATTAGAGGAAGGGCATTTTGTCTCTTGGGATCAGACTTGCGCTTGGACTGCAAAATGAAAACCCGCTCATGAGTAAAGAAAAAATGGACTACAGAGTAAAAGGAAAGAAGATAAGGGTCAGCTAAAAAAAAAAAAGGATGAGAGAAAAAGGAATGAGGCCTTGCCCTTTTCTCTCTCTCTCTACAGGATCTACAACAGTCTTCTACTTACTATAAGTATGCCCAAGGATCCTTGGGGAGATCGGGGAATAATGGCAGAGGACCCTGAAGAACCTTAGGCTGGAGAGGTAACAGTTTCAGAAGAAACCTCTTTTAGGGAACCCACAAGAGTCGGAAGGATAGAAGTCTCTACCTTAGTCTTCACTCTAATCTTTGGGATGGGAGGATGGCTGACCTCCTTTCCAGCAGCAGAAGAGTCCACTTTCCTGAGGTCCTTAAGGACAATAAGCTGTTTACGAGCTGAAGCAGTTTTCCTTTTCTTAGTACCTTGGCTAGTTCAATACTCTCAACACCCTCCTCAGCCTAAGATTTCTTGCCAGCCTCCTTCTTAACCTTCTTCTCCTTGCCCTTGCCAATAGGAGTTGCAGCACCAATCTCCTCAACCACCCTTCTCTTGATCGACATACTAGTGGAAGAGCCAATAATCAAATCACTTCCTGACCAAGAAGTAGGGAAGTCACTAGCATAGGACACCTAGCCACCTCTAGCAGCATGCCATTCCACAAAGTATGTCTTACTGCTTATCACAACAGACACAATACCAACAGTAGGGAGGGCCAAGCGCTTGTTATAAGTTGGAGTAGAGGAAAGATCAGGGTCAGAGGTCCTCCCAATTGTACCTGAACCAACATAGTCTGAGAAGGATTTCTAAATCCTCCTCCAATAGCCAGAAAAACCATTAGAACCAAAGGCTATTCGATAAGAGTTTGGCATAATGAATTGGGAGCTTCTCCTCAACCAGTAAGAAAAGGCCTAAAGCCTCATAAACGGATTTAAAGAAGGAAGTGAAGGAACCACCTCCTTGAACACTGGTGGGATAGCCTGGTCAAAACCAAATTGCCTAAGTACCCGATGTGCAGAATAGTGGGAGTACTTAGGGCCACTAGATGAATGGACTGGGAGCCATGAGGGATTGGTACAAGCAAGGTATACCAAACTGCTCTTATCTCCTCGGCCCAAATCAAAGGTGCGCCCTAGGGAATTCAAGAAAGAAGATAAGGTAGAGTCGTAGGTAAACCCAGTGCCAAACTCTTTAGGGGAACGCCAGCTCAAATGGCCCCTTTGATCAAATAGCTCCATGAGATTAAGGCCCTCACCCTTCAGGTTAGACCAATGAAAAATTATGGGGTGCCCGTCTGTAGAACTGCCACACAGCCCCTTGATAACGTCCGAGGATCCTTGAAACTTATTCTTCACGTATTTCAAATTCTTACACTTTACCAAAGTAATGTGGGAACGATCCCACACAAATATTTGCATAATAGCACAATGCAGAGATGAATTTATGGTGTAGCAAGAGTTACCTTCAACTTCATCACCATAAAGCAAGTCCAACTAAGAATAAACATGACCCAAGAATATGAGGGATAGTGGATACCTGGTACCCCGAGCCAACCTGATGGCTAAAGGAAAGAACACAGACTTAACTCCAAAACCAGGAAACTCACTAAAAAGGAACTTGCTCAACCACAGCACTAGGAACCCAGCTTGTCTGACAGACTTGTCCTTTTCCTTGGAAAGGGTTGTTACCCACTTTCTCATCTTGGCTGGCTTGAATCTAGAAGAAGCAGGAACGCCCGCCAAAGTGCTTGAAATGTCCCTCCTCAACTGCAAGATCTTCAGCAGAAAGCTGAATGTCGAAAGGGCTCTCATCACTAAACACTGGAAGAAGGAAATTGTTGACCACATCTTCCAGAGTGATGGTAAGTTCACCCATAAAGAAGAAGAACGTGTGCAGAGAAGGAGACCAATGGCCTACTAGATGCCTAAGACCTTTAGAGTCCCTAAAACCTTCCAAATTCCTAGTTATTGCCACTAATTCAGGATACCAGCCCGTTCCAAGCACCTAGCTCTTCATCTACCCAACTGGCCTAACCAGTGATCCTTCTAGGAACAAAATCAAAGAAAATAGGAACTGCTTCTTGGGATCCTTGTCTGATTTGGAGGTCCAGAATCTCCCTTCGGTCTGGGACTTGGGCAGAATTGGCAAACCCAAATTGCCTAGAGAACACCTAGGTGTGAGGAGATGGAGGAGCATCACCATAGGTAACTTAAGGGAAGAATAGGCTGGGAGTGTACCGAGGGTCTCGTCAGAGAAAGGCTAGGCGATCTGAGACTTCCTGTGCCTCCCCCTGCTCTAACCTCGCCGAGGAACTCTCACCTTCAAAAGTGATAAGGCAAAAATGTATTGACCCTTTGCAAATTAATTAATTACCCAAGTTAATTAATTAGGTTCAATTACATGCAATGGCGTGCTAGCACAAACAAATCACTAACTAAACTAAATGCAGGAAAATTAAATTTGACACAGGTGATTTGTTTACAAATGGGGAAAACCACTGAGGCGAAACCCCACTGGGTGATTTTAAGGTCACCACTCCCATGAATCCACTATTATCAATCACAAGTGGTTACATGTATAAGGCATCTTACCAAACCCTTTGGCCTATCCCAAAATACCAACCTACAGTTGAACCCTTACCCCAATACCCAATTGGACTTGTATTGTAGCGACAATCTTTCCGTTCAATGCACGAATCCTAGTACGTGACTAACCAATGATGCACGGATCCCAGTACGTGACTAACTCCTTTGCACAAATCCCAGTACGTGACTAACTCCTTTGCACGAATCCCAGTACGTGACTAAGTCCACAGCAACCATTTGATTGATGTAGTTGATTTGCAACAACTTCACATAGAAACACTAACAAGATCTTCAATGATAGTGTGAGAGACTTTACTTGGTTACAGAACCCAAATGCATACAAGAAACGCAGCAAGAACTCTTTCATCTGTAGGAGGAGGCTAGTGTTTCAAAAAGAAAAACTTATAAAGCTCTCTAGGGTTAGGTTTTTCTTTTTCCACCTCCTTGTTTAAATAGGAGCTCAATGGGCTTTCCTATTCCAAATAGGTATACACAAACCTTAGGATTTCCTAGTCCAATAAGGATTATACAAACTCATAAACAAATAGCCTTTTAGGATAAAAATGTTGCTGACTATAGTTTGAATCTCGTAAGCTCGATAGATCGAGACATGTGCCGAGCTTTAATGAATCTTGACAGATCGAGCTTCTGTCGAGGAGGTATAGAGACCTACAGATTGCACTTTTCTTGAGCAGTTCTTGAGTAATCTTCATGTCTTCAATGTAACCACTTGTATTGATCATCTTGAACCTACTTAGATTTACCCAAATACAAGTAAAGTGCGTTTTGTCAAAGGATATGCCAATTACATAAAACTATGACCCTTACAAGAAGGAGCGAGTGAGCATTCCTTTCTTTTCCATGAAGAAGAAGAGGAAGTTGAAAGCTCGAAAATGTGTTAAAAACACAAGAGCTGTTTAGACCCCCAAATTAAAGATTACGGCTCGATTGATTTTACTCTGACTTATACAAAGTGCAGAAAAAAGTAAATGCTAGCAGATAAACAAACAAACTACTTTAAGCCATATTCAATATAACACAGCAATAAAATGAAGGCTAAAAGAGTAGGGAAGAAGAATGCAAATACAAGCTAACACGCCGATGTGTTATCGAAGAGGAAACCGAATTACTCGGCATAAAACCTCTCTGCCGCCCTCCAAGCAATAATCGATCCACTAGACAATCAGTTGGGATACATGGGTTAGCAAGAAACCCTTCAAGCCTAATCTACCCGATGCACCTAAGCCCTCCAAGCTCCTACTCCAACAAGGCTTCTCGGAACTGTGTCTTGTCTAGCTCTCCGAATCCCGCAACAAGCTCCATGTTGCATCTGCCATCCTTGACTTCTTCCAATGCTTCCTAGCAGCACCAAAATCTCACTGAACACTCTGAAAGTGTGTGGTAAGTGTTTGGGCTATCAACCTCTCAATGGTATGGAAATGGAGAGGTATGAGTTGAGGAAAATCTACAAGCAATTGTGTAGAAAATTGTGGGTATAACAATCTCTAACTCTCAAGGTTTGTGCCTAGGGTTTTCTCTCAAAAGCACACCTTAACATATATGGGTAATGGGGGTATATAGTATATATAGTGTGAGTACAGATAGTTTGTATCAGAAATGACAGTTCAGCAAAACAAAATGTTTCGCCGGTGTCTCGCGGGAAGGCCTTACCCGTGTAACAATCGTTAAAACCAGTTGTCTCCATCCTATCTTGACTCTTCGCATTCCAGTTATGTGCAGGGCACATGCATCACTTCGCGGAATTCTTACTCGCGATGGGCACATGCATCACTTGGCATGCAACACTGTACTACATGAATGGGCAATGCATGAACACAGAAAAATACCTCAATACATGTTTAAAATGCCACAAGGGGCCAACACAGATACACACAGATCAAATGGGACACAGCCCAATCAAAATTTTGAAAAATTTTTGCTTAAAATCAAATTTCCCAACCCCTTTTCGAAAATCCCCAATTTTAGAACCCTAACTTAATTTCTGTATAATCTAAAAAAAAAAAAGAAAACAATCAAAAGAATGTTATGAAAACATACCTTTAAGTTGATTTTGCAGAAATCAAGCTTGAAAATGATAGGGTTTTTAGAGAAAAATAGATTTGGGTTGAGAGAGGTTTGAGAGAAGCAGTGTGAGGGAAATAGAAAGTGTTTAAAAAACTGTCACATTAGCCTTATAAAACTGAAAACATGCATTTTTCGCAGGTTAGATAGTCGTGAAAAACACCACTGAAGCACAGAAGCTTTCGTGAGAAGCTTTTAGTCGCGAAACAGTCGTGAGACAGTCGCGATAGTCTTTGTATGAAACTTGTGTTTTTCAGTTTTTGCCTAAAAATCATATCGCGGGAGTGCTTGGTCGTGAAATAGTCGCGAGACAGTTGCGATACTCTCTGTATGAAAATGAGATTTTTAGAATTCCCTTAAACTCTTTTCGCGGGAAGCTCTTAGTTGCAAGCTTCTCGCGAAAATGCCTCTTAACAAGTTTTTGAAGAACTACACAAAAATGCATTTTGAACAAAAACTTAAAGCACGAAAGTATAAAATCACTCTCAAAAACATATAAAATACTCAAAAATATTTTTGGGTTTGATCAGCAAGCAATTGAGCATACACATCACATTTGAACATGTACAATCACACAAATGAGATAAACATTAGTTGAACTAAACAGTGTGTTGTGGGTGAGTATCAAATGTGGAACAGTCCTTAGACCAGAGTGAAGCTTCAATGATCAATTCAATCAAGTCATACACAACCGGTACTAAGTTAAGTGGACTATCTCAATTATAGAAATGAGCATATATGACCTCTCACAAGAAAATGATTACAAATCTTAGAAGCTTTTCATTTGGCTTTTGCACAAATCATAACATTTGATCATTTTTTGAATAATACATCTCATTTTGAGATCGGTGCTTGAAATTTTTGATATTTCAATATTGAGAGTTAGCCTTTGGCTTTTTGAGCACCATACATTTCAATTTTAAATTTCCCTTTCGCTTTTTCCTAGTCAAATACTAGTATGTGTGACGGCTTTTGCAGCTCATAATCTCTTTTTCATTTTGAGATTTACATTTTGTGAGCTCTAATGCAAAAACATAAAAATAAAGTGGGAAATTGGGCGTTTCATCTGCGAAGACTATAACATATCAACTAAGATGATTTGTCTTGATCATGGAAGTGGAAACTTCTAGTTGGTATGTTGATATGTTTTAAGAGTTAAGACATATTAAACTAGACCGCTGTGAGATTTATTATTCCCCTAACGACTGTCAATTGAATAATAAATCTCACGACTTCTATTTACATAAACTTTTAATCCTGAGAGAATAATGGACCTGATTATGAAGTGTAGGTTGCTTTGATATATCAGGAGTGAGATCTAAAGTAACGGTCAAAACCTCAGTATGTTGGACAGCCACATTTAGTGTTGATGGAACATATATTCTCAAGATAGAATTCATAATATCTTAACGGAGATACAAAATATTCCCTTGAGATAAGTTTAATGGGTTTGTCATTCAGAATATTAGGCCTAACTACTTTAGTAAATAGTTACTAAAGTATATATTTATGAAATTGGATTTCATAAATATATGATGAATAATTTAAAGGATTAAACCAGGTACTCAAGGATTAAGATGTAGTAATTTATAAAGTGGCAATCTACATAAATGACTTTCTATTACTACGAATATTTTATGAAGGGGTTGCATGTACAATAAAGTTTTGAGATATAATTTATTAATAAGGCCTAGAGTGCAATTATATTTATATAGTAGTATTAAATATAATTAATGGTAACTTTAGACTTGTCAAGAGTTGATAAAAAAGCCCAAGGCCCATTGGAGCTAGTGTCTTATTTGTTCCCTTTTGGTCCCACTCCAAGCCACATACTAAAGCCCAATTGGAAAGGCCCAATGGCTAGCCCAATTAGATAATCAGTTATAAGGAGAGAAACATACAGATTTTTAAAAAGAACATGTAATGGTATGTATGTGAGTATTAGATACTCTTTCATTCTCTCTTGAACATACACATATAACTGATTGAGAAACCACACATCTTGGGTATCAAGTGGAATTGGAGTGAAGATTAAAAGTATTCCCAAGTACTCTTCATCTTTGGTTTTGAATTTCACCGCATCAAGGTACACTCTCTTGTTCTTATATTCTGAAACTTACATAGTGCATATTATCAATTGCGAATGAAGTAGATCTGTTAATTTTCTGCTGTGTACATGCATATTTCCATCACATAGGGGTTCTAACAGAACTAGCAAATTCCAAACCAAACTTTTTCACAAGATTTTTAGCATATTTAGATTGAGATAGGAATATACCTGACTCTTGTTGATGGATCTGCAAACCAAGGAAGTGAGTCAACTCTCCAATCATGCTCATCTCGAACTCGGCTTGCATGAGTTTTGAGAAACTATGAGCAAGTTCATCCTTAGTCGACCCAAAGATGATATCACTAACATAGACTTGAGCAACTATCAACTCATCATCTTCCCTTTTGATGAAAAGAGTTTGGTCAACTTTTCCTCTTGTGAACCCATGTGACACCAAATATTGTGTGAGCCGATCATACCAAGCTCTAGGGGTTTGCTTTAAACCATAAAGTGCCTTCTTGAGATACAACACATGATCTGAAAAGTGTGGATCAATGAATCCTTTTGGTTGAGCCACATAAACATCTTCCTTAAGGAACCCATTCAAGAAAGTAGTCTTTACGTCCATTTGGTAAAGCTTGAACTTCAAGTGACATGCCAGGGCTAGGAGAATTCGGATGGACTCCATACAGGCTACTGGAGCAAATGTCTCATCATAGTCTACTCCTTCCATTTGAGAGTATCCTTGAGCCACAACACGAGCCTTGTTGCGGATCACATTACCCTCCTCATCAGTCCTATTATGGAATTTCCACTTTGTGCCGATGATGTGCTCACCTTCCAATCTAGGTACTAGAGTTCAGACATCATTCCTTTAAAATTGAAGCAGTTCATCATGCATAACCTCAACCCAGCTTTCGTCCTGAAGAGCTTCTTCAACCTTGATGGGTTCAACCTGTGACAAATAACAAGAATATGACACAATGTTAGCAACACATTTATCAACTGTACGCTTCCTTAGTATAAGTTCATTCATGTTTCCCACAATAACTTCAGGAGGATGATTCTATTTAATCCGAGAGGAAGGCCTTTTCTCTTCATAGGATTCAAAATCAGGTGAAGTAGGTATGTCTGTTGAACTTTCTACAACACTTGGAGTGCCAGGAGTACTTGGTGATGCAGGATCTTGATCAACAATTTCTTAAACGTCCTTGGGCTCGAGAGGAAGAATTTTTTTGGAGATTTCCTCACTAAGTTTCTCAGAACCAGACTCGAGGATTCATCGATAACAACATTCATAGTTTCCATTACCTTCTTGGTTCTTTTGTTGTATACTCGATAAACCTTGCTTGTAGAGGAGTATCCTAGAAATATTCCTTCATCGCTTCGGGAGACAAATTTTCCCACATTCTCTCTATCCTTGAGAATGAAACAAGTACTTCCAAAGATTCTGAAATACTTAACATTTGGTTTCCTTCCCTTCCACAACTCATAGGGAGTCTTTTTAGTACTAGGTCTGAAATACACTCTGTTAACCGTATGACACAGAGTGTTAACGGCTTCTCCACACTAGTTTCTAGCCACATCCTTGTTGTGCAGAATGGCTCTAGCCATCTCCTGAATAACCCTGTTCTTTCTTTCTACTACACCATTCTGCTGAGGAGTAATAGGAGCAGAGAATTCCTAAGATATACCTGATCTAGTGCAAAAGGACTCCATGTAAGAGTTCTTGAATTCTTTACTGTGATCACTTCAAATTCAATCAATCTTCAAGCTCTTCTCATTCTGCAATCTTGTACACAAGGCTTCAATGTGCTCAGGAGCATCAAACTTGGATCGTAGAAGGATGACCCAAGTATACCTAGTGAAGTCATCTACCACAACCATGATGTATCTCTTTCCACCAAGAGACTCAGTTCTGGTTGGACCCATGAGATCCAGATGTAGTAGCTCCAATGGTCTAGATGTAGCGGATGTCTGAGTGTCTGGATGTTTAGCTTTCGTCTGTTTCCTAAGCTGACATGGTACACACACCACATTGTTCACTCTACTGAGCTTGGGCATCCCTAAAACTGATTCATGCTTAGATACAATTGAAAGATGTTTGTAACTAGCATGTCCTATCCTTTGATGACATAGATCTTCGTTTGGCAACCGAATACTATTGCACACAATATCAGTATCAGGGACTAAACCATAACAATTGTCTAGAGTGCGAACACCACTTATGGGTTTCTTTCCAAACTCATCTAACACAAGGCATTTTTCCTTTGAGAATAGCACCATAAAGTCTTGATCACATATCTGACTTATGCTTAACAGGTTCACTTTCAAACCTTCTACATATAGCACATTTGCAATGTCTGGCAGTCCAAGTTGTGAGATGGTTCCCTTTCCTTTAATCTGTGATTTGCTCCCATCACCAAAAGTGACATTACCACCTTTCTTAGACTCGAAAACCTTAAAGAGAGATCGGTCTATAGTCATATGTCTTGAGCAACCATTGTCAAGGTACCACAAACATGTGTCCATAACCTTAAATGCGGACTTCATCATGAAGCACACTTCATGCTTAGATGACAGATCAATAGGAATGGTGTTTTCTCTTATCTACCATTTATGAACAAAACTTATAACTTTCACTCTTCTCAGACAAACTCCTCTGCATAATTTCATTTCGAGATAGTCTAGTTTCTTCTTTGTCAAGCTAAGATCTTTTCCAATGATCATCATGATAGAATTCAAATAACTTTTAGACTTGCATTTTTTGATACACTAAAAAAAAAATAGAGATTAGAAAAGCAAGATGTATTTGAAAACAAAGATCTTTTCATGCCGATTGCAGCCACGACAACAGGGGTCAATGGATCACACAGCAAAGATTAACCCTAATCAGAGTGTGCCCGCTTTGATACCACTTGATAGGCCAAGAATGTATTGACCCCTTATGATAAATTAACCAATTAATTAGTTAAGTGAATTAATTAAGTTAATTAACATGCAATACGCATGGTAGCACAAACAAATCCACAACTAAGTTAATATGCAACGGAAACTAAAGTTGACACGATGATTTGTTTTCAAATGGGGAAAACCTACACGACAAAAACCCCACCGGGTGATTTTAAGGTCATCACTCCCGAGAATCCACTATTATCACAATAAGCAATTGTAAGTAAAGGAATCCCAGTACCTTAAACTAACCTATCGTTGAACCCTTACCCCAATACCCAATTGGATTTGTTCTGTAGTGACAATCTCTCCTTTCAATGCACAGCTCCCAATACATGACTAACCAATCGATGCGCGAATCCCAATACACAGCTTACACACCAACTTGAGAAGGATGTTGACTGCAAAGTTCTTCAGATCATCAACACGATGAATATCACGGAGCTCCTTGGTTACAAAACCCTACGGGGTACAAATGATGCAGCTTCTTCAAGAGAGAGATGAACTAGGGCATATGTCTCTAGTTCACAATATGCTTATGAAAAACTTTTGCATTGATATGCATCAGCTGTGACGGCCCTTAAAACAATCCTTATATATGTTTAGGGTTGTGAAAAAAGAAAGCCTAAACATCTATACACGGATTGGAGTGAAATCAGATCTGAAAAACTGATTTTCTTAAATCTCGATAGATAGGGTATCTATCGAGCAACTGTCGAGCATCGAGCTAAACTGCCTTTTAAACCTCGATAGATGCTATCTGTCGAGTTTTAAAATCCAGCACTTCTTCACTTGTTTCTTGGACAAACTTGCATGGCTTTAACACTTGGACTTGAAACCTTGTTCCTTGAAGCATTAAACACATCCTAGATCTACCCAATTACAAGCAAAGTGCGTTTTGTCAAAGGATTAGCCAATTCTATATTGACATATGTTCCTAACATGATTCACATATGTCCTAACAGCAACAATTAATTAGGGCAAAAAGAAGCATTAGAGAGAGTCACTAAACCTTAGAAAACAGAGAAAAGAGAGAAATATTGTGAGGGATCTTGTGATAAGTGCTTGAGGATACACTTGGATTCAAGGGGATTCAAACTTCACAAGTCTTGAAAGCCTACAAAGAGCTATCTAAGTCTGTGACTTTTGAACCTATTTGAACCTTGTGGCATATCCCAGTGAGAAATAGGGTCCAATGTACTAAAAAAACTCAATATAATGATTATTTACATTTTTTAAATGATTATTTATTGTTCCTTAGCCACTTATTTTACAATATGTATATGTTTGTATGTATGAATGTGTATGTGTTGTAGGGCCCATGTTTTGTGCACAAATTGGTTCGTAATCAGCTCATTATAGTTGTGGTAAACCAAGCCTAGTCCACCAACAAACGAATATAAAACTCTTTGGGGACCTAGGACCCTTGTCGTTACTTGGGCCTGGGTACTGACAAAACGGGAACCCACACAATGTTTAGGGAACAATATGAGATTGAAGACTAAGTTAATCACTTTTGAAAAGTTTTGGACTTGGTATTAACCCAAACCTTTGGATAGTTTACTGAAGTTTACCCAAAAGACTAATTAAAATTGAAACTCCGATAATCACTTAAATAATCCAAATAGACTAATATAATGTTCACAATTTGATTTTGATTGGATTTACGATTAACCTGCCTCACAATTTGATCATGTCAGGTTAAGAAGTTAGCAACCCCATTATAACCAAAAATAAAAAAAATAAAAGGTCAAAACAAGTCGTTCTCGAGACAAGACAAGTCACCCATTGAGAAATAAACAAGGATGTTAACAATGTTTTTACTTACAAATGAGCTTTAAGTAGCGTTTGGATCCAGCGTTTCCTTCAGCATTTGCGTTTTGCGTTTTCCTCGTCTTCTTTTTTTTTTTTTTGGTTGCTGCACGCGTTTCAGACTTTCTCCTGACAGAGTGCACTATTGAGCACTGTTCACGCACTGTTCATGTACTATTGATCACTATTCACGGGACCCACAACCACTTTATTCAGAAAAAATGAATCCCACGGTACTATTCACACATTTAAAAATTATTTTGCTACAGTGTTTTCAGTTTTCACTTTTTAGTTTTCAGCAAAATAAGTTGTATCGAAACGGACCCTTACTCTGTCATTGTATTTTTTTGTTATTGAACTGAATAGGTTGCGCAGTGACATAGAGAACTTTTAGTAAGGAAGTTTGTGTAGGCCTCTTTCCTAAGAGAAAATGAAGAAGTATGTTTAAAAGTAATTGTCCTCACAATTTAATAATAAGTCAAGCATCATGTTTTTAATTAAAGTATTTATTTATATATTATTATATATATAAAACCAAAACTTTTGAAACTCCTACAATTTTCCACATCAGCATTATTTAAAAAAATAAAACTACTAAAAATAAAATAAAACCCTAAACACAGTAACTATTTCTAACCCAATAGCTATTTCTCCCCAAAACAAACCCGATAATCTTCAACTTCTAAACAATACCTGATATAAAAACCTTTTTCTCAGTCTCTGTCTCTCCTTCAAACGCAAACTCAGCCTAACAAACACTGCAAGACCCATACCCTTCTCTCTCTTTCTCTATCGCTCTACCCTTTTCCTTCCCCAAAACCCAAACACCAATTAGATTTAGCAAACTGCCTCTCATGGGACATTGGGGCAAATCAAGTTTCAGAGACTAAAACGATTCCATTGGAGAGAGGCTACAATTATTTTTCTTAATGGGTTTTCGCCAGAATCATCTAGCCGTTGGGGGGACGATATGGTATGTTAGGTTTGGTTTTTGATTTTGTTATTAATCTTGATTTGCGTTGCTTTAAATTTTTAGATCCCACACCCTTCTTTTCTCAGCCTTTCTTTTTATCAAGTTCCAAAATCAACCAAAGCCTCAACTTTGAACGTACCCATTTGCAATTTTCTCTGAAGATCGTCACTGCCCCTCCAAACAAATCAGTGGAGACAAATTTCGTGGTAAATTTTTTTAAAATTTATGTTTAATGGTGCAACCCACTTTAATACTAATTGTATTCCAATCACACTTAAATTTAGAAATAGTTTTGTATTATAAATATCATTTTATAATATTTATTGGCTATTCTTGGCTTTGTATTATTGAATTTTTTTTTTCTTTGGTTATTATTGGCTATTGTTGTTGTGTCGTGTGAGAACTGAGTATTGTTTTTTATGGTTATGTATATTATGGTTGCTTTGTTGAGTATTCATTATTTTTAGTACACACTGAATCTAAATTACAGGAACTATATTCTTATTTTAAATTTTTGTAATTTAGGACTTTTGATTTATATAAGTTATTATTATTTAAAAACTTTCATCAATTATTAATAGTTTTCCACATTGTCAATAAGTTATTTCTGAAATGTTTTCCACATTGTCAAAGGAGTTGTTAGATGCCGAGTCGTTGATATCTACAAGGTTTGTATATCAAGTTGAGGCATACTTCCATTTTATTTTCTATGTATATTTAAAAATTTTGGGGTTAATTCTTCTGTGTTTTTCCGTTTGGCTATTGAGTTTGAGTTTATGGTCTGCAATTTTTTGCATTTTTAGTTGTTGCCGTTGGCTGTAGAGAAAAGCTCAGAAATTAGCCCACTCTGTGATTTCTTTTTACCACCGTCAAAGCCCAGTCTGTGTCTGTAAATCTGTCATCATTGCATAATACTTGGTTCTTAAATTATTCCTTTCTTGTTCATTATAATCTTCGAAAAATTGGTTTTTTCTGTCACTATTTTCAGGTTTTAAGTAGTCATGTTTTAGTAATTCTTTATATAAAACAAATTCTTTAGATAAAACATTAATTTGTCTATCATATGTAAATCCTAATATATCTGTGTGGGTAGGAGAATCAGGTTGAGGATGGGGCTGGTAAAGGGCTTGGTGAACATTAGGGGTTGGTTGTGTGGTTTCTGCCAGGTAATAGGCTGTCTCAGTCTGGACTGGGGTTCTTTTAGTGTTTACAGGAAGAAGGTGTATAATTGGGGGAAGATTCTGAGGAGGTAAAGGTCTGGAATCAGAGAAGGGTGTCCTAGAGGAAAAGGAACTTCTAGGGGTAAACATCATAAGGGTCTTTCTGCCTGTAGAACTACTGGGTCTTATGAGACTATCAGTGTGTCTGTCATTATTATTAAAAGAAATAATAACTGTACCATCTGTATTTTGGGCTATGAAGTCTGGTTTAGTGTTTTCTATTTTTGGTGTGGGGGTAATGGCTTCAAGTTGCCATCTTTTAGGAAGGGCTATATCTTTCCATTGTATCTGTCTGGGTACACGAAGTCTACTATTTGCTATTGAGGCTCGAAGAAGGAGAGTATGACCTTTTTGGGATGGGTCAACCATGGATTGAGGGTCTAAGGTGGTCTTCATAAGTTTATAATAAAACCTATAAATAATGGCTAAAGGTTCTGAGCCTTCTTTCATATAATAACCATTTGTCTTTATATTCAAAGTTAAAGCATCCATAATATTTCTGTCAGATAGGCTTAAAGCAAAATTAGGATAACAGTTAAAGTATACTGGTCCCTTGTGTAAACTTGTTTCCATCATTCCAAGGACTACCCAAGAGTGAGCACAGTAGTAATATGGAAGCATAAACAATGATAAAATAGATGATAAAGAAGATAATAGCAAAATAGATATATTCAAAATAAGTTAAAACAGAGTATGGAATATGAAAACAGAAACTACAAAATCTTACTTGAAAATACTTCTGTCTTTGATACAAACTTTGAAAATAAACATTGTCTGAAGAGTTTCAAGATTACAAAGTAAAGTCTGTAAAGGGTTACAAGATTATATCTGTCTAGAAGGGAAAGGTTACAAGATTACAAGAGAGGAAGGATTACAAAAGTCTTTCTAAGGTAGAGAGAGAGAGAGCTATCTTGGAATTGAACTAGAATTTTGGACCTTAATTTTGGACCTCTAAAACTGGACCTGCCTTCTGTCTTCAGAGTTTGTCTATTTATAGATGAAGTGGACCATGGTAAGTCTTCAAAAGTAACCTAAGTTAGGTAAAGTGAACTCAAGTTAATCTGTCGGTAGAATCTTGTAGAATCTTGAACAGTAAAAGTTTTATTATTTATAAACAGCAGTTTGTCCGGGAATCTGTCCGGGTACGTATGCTAGTGAACAGTAGTAACTTTAAAAATCTGTTTTGTCTTTGTCTGAACTCTTTTTACGCACAGTAGTGACTTGGGAAGATCTGTCTGTATCTGTCTGGACTGTTCTTGGATACCACAGTGATCTAGCGCAAGTGAATAGTGACCTTTCGCAGTTGTCTATCCTTTCTGTAGTTGTCTGTTATTTTGTCTGATTGGTAGCTATAGTAACTATTCTGTCATTATGTTTGTTAAACCTTCCTGCTCACCACTTGAATACACTGTCGTTGTTGACCTTGTATTCTGAAGGGATATTGTCTCTATTGAGATGCCTTTATGCTTTAACTGAAATCTTTATTAAAGATTTCTATTTTGGCAGAATTCGTCTGAGATTTTAGCCTTAGAATGGCTATCTTGCTTGCCAGGCAATTGACCGTTAATTTTAAAATTAACTAATTAATATATTGTAAGTACACCTTAGTAGAAGGCCATTATGTAAGCGACAATGAGGTGTGAGCAATTATTATTTGAGAAAGGGCAAGAAAGAACTAAAAGTCATGATCCTATAGTACAAGGCAAAGATCTTGACATAAAGAAAGACAAAGCAAAAGAAGTGTTTGAAAGACAAAATAATGGAAGGATACGTGGGAAGCTTGAAACAAAAGAAGAAAGACTAGAATTAATAGTCAACAAAGGTAGGAAAAACAATAAAAATTTTGTTATCAATTTTTTTTTTT
This sequence comes from Notholithocarpus densiflorus, assembly GCA_030021035.2. Taxonomy (NCBI): domain Eukaryota; kingdom Viridiplantae; phylum Streptophyta; class Magnoliopsida; order Fagales; family Fagaceae; genus Notholithocarpus; species Notholithocarpus densiflorus. The sequence continues at coordinate 32,207 of JARYZH020000125.1, forward strand.
AATTTTTTATTTATTGAAGATAATATGTATCTACTTAAGTACTACTACTACTGGTAGAATAGTATTATCTATCGTTGAATTTGTAGGAATCTCATCATCTATTACTGGGTCAATTTTATCAGTGCTTATGTCTTTTGAGATGGAAATTCATTTTAGTAAGTGTATTAGGAGGAACTTAAAGAATACTTCTGTTTCCAAAATATTAGTACATATTCCATTGTCTGTCGTGAAAAAATGGTAAAGTAAAGCCAAAAAAGGATTTCCTAGTATAACTTTAGAGGACAACTTATCTGTCAAGAAGAAAGGTGTTCTTAAATTGATTCCATTATTATATATGTATGCCTTAGTTAGTTTATTACTTATTTTAAGTCTATCACCATTAGCCTGAGTTAATCTATCTGTTGTCGATTCATACTACTTGGAAGGTATTAATCCTTCTTGTATGCAATTCATATCAGCACTTGAATCAACAAGGGCAATAACTGTTAATGAGAATTCTTTATGAACAACCAAAGTTATTTCAATATACCACTTCTGGAATACCATTCTGTCAATTATATTTAAAAATTCATCTTTATAATCATCTTTGTGAGAACTTTCACCAGCATAATTATGTCTGTCAAGGAAAGAGGAGTCTGTCAAAGGTTCATTACAATATTTAATTCTATCTTTTATGCTAATTACTTGTGTAGTTATCTGTTCAACCATGCCTTTTAAGATGAAATTTTCTGATTTTAATTCTTTCAGTTCATGTTTTAGATTATTAATATATGTTTGTAGATCTGTCACAGTTATAGGTTTATTGGGTTTAAATCTATCAGTAATTTCTGTAAAATTATAAGTTGACTTATAATCTTTCAGATCTATTTCAAATCTGTCAGTTTGAGTTAAAGATTCTTTTAGTTTGGATAAATAATCTTTCTTAGACTATAGATCTGGAAGTCTGTCTATCAAATCCATTATTATGTCTTCTTGTTTTGTTAAGACACTTATTTTTAATTTTCTTTTACAATAACAATTATCAGGATTATTACAGTTACATAATTTAACCTTTTCATCATGTGAAGAAACATCTGTCCATGATGATGAGGTGATGTTACAATTATCTATCTGGTGAATTTCTTTATCTGTTTCATCACTATTTGTCAGTTCTATTATACTTATTAATTTATCCTTTAATTTTCCTGATATATCAAGTTTATTTATCTTTCTTTGAAAGTTACAATATTTACTAATGTGTCCTTTTTTCCCACAGTTGAAGCAAGTATTGTCACTTTCCCTACGTCTATCATGTTTCTTTCTTTTGGATTCTTCTTTCTTGTCTTTAGACTTACCTTTATAATATTTTCTATTATTGTTATTGTATCTATCATTTTTATCATTTCTTTTTTCTTTTCTTCTTTTTCTAGAGGGAGCAATTAACGGATCAAAGCCATATTGCTCATAAAAAGTTCCTAGCTCCTTTTTAGCATGTCTTTTCTCTTTCTCTATCTGATTTTTTAGTCTTAGATCATTACATAGCCATAGACCTGTTTTATTGATTGAGGATATTATGTCACCATATGTTAGGTTAGGGTAGTTTATAGTTCCATCATTATTGGCTATATCAAGTCTAACTTTTTGAGCAAAGAAATAAGGTAAACCAGCAATAAATTTTTCTTTCCAATAAGATTGTTGACAGTCATTTTTGCTTAGAACTTTTGAAATAAAAAAATCTTTATACCATCTAAAGTCTGAAAGTTGTGGACATCTTAAATTAATTAAAACATTTGAAGCTCTTTCTTTATATTGATTAGGATCTCCAACAAAATGTTTAGTTATGGTAAAAATTAAAGTATTAACTGCATCTTGTGAAGGCTGTCTGTCTGTCATTATAACACTTCCATCTGTTTCTCTTTTAGCAGCTGTCAATATACTATTTCTGTCATCATTATTTAAATAGTGATCCCACCAGCCTTTTAATTGGCCAGTAAAACCAGTGGCAATTAAATGAGCTATCTGATGGTCCTGTTTCCCATGATTCTTATAAACATTAGTAAGCAAAGTCATTTCATGTAAAAGGTTTATTATTTCATATTCTGACATTCCATCAATATTCCATTCATAAATTAAATCTGGCGAGTAAGATGAATTGACATAAGCATGTCTTTCTTCAAATTGTAAATCAGGGGGAGTAGGTTTAGGATACCAATTCTTTTTAGGGTATATTTCTTCAGTTCTTCCTTTTTTGCGATCTTGCGATGAAGATGCTAAAGTTAATTTATTAATTTGTAATTTGTCTGTAAATTGTGATTCTAAATTATTTATGTCTGATAAGTCTGTCAAATCTTTCAATTGATTGTCTTCTAATTCTTCATCCTCTGAAGAGTCAGTTGTTCGTCCTAATGTTATAATATTCTTATTTTTTAATGGCTCTATGTCCTTTAGTGATTCTAGTTTCATTAAGTCTAGCTTTTTATTTATTTCATTAAGTAAATCATTAGTTTTCTTTGTCATGGGTCTCTTTAAAGGTGATCTAAGGTGAAGAGGTATTTCATGAGGAATGAACAAAGGGGTATTAGATGCATTTTCTTTTTTTTGGGTAGTGGAAGGGGGTGTTATTCTGTCTTCTATGTCTTGGATCTTTTGACCAATTGATTTTAGATAGGTATTGGTGTAATTGTTCTGTTGAATTATACTGTCTAGGTTCTTATTATCATCACTTTGACTAGGTCTTTTGATAGGAGTAGCCAACACTTGGACTCCACTGTGTTCATTCAATATAATTGATTCAAATGGTGGATAAGTCTGATATACTTTCTCATGATTTTCTGTCTTTGTCCATGACAACATTTTCTCTATTACACTTATCTTTTTATTATGATAGTCCAAAAAGTCAAAGAAACTAAAGTGTGTCTGTAAATCTGTCATCATTGCATAATACTTGGTTCTTAAATTATTCCTTTCTTGTTCATTATAATCTTCAAAAAATTGGTTTTTTCTGTCACTATTTTCAGGTTTTAAGTAGTCATGTTTAGTAATTCTTTATCTTAAACAAATTCTTTAGATAAAACATTAATTTGTCTATCATCTGTAAATCTTAATATATCTGTGTGGGTAGGAGAATCAGGTTGAGGTTGGGGTTGGTAAAGGGCTTGGTGAACATTAGGGGTTGGTTGTGTGGTTTCTGCCGGGTAATAGGCTGTCTCAGTCTGGACTGGGGTTCTTTTAGTGTTTACGGGAGGAAGGTGTATAACTAGGGGAAGATTCTGAGGAGGTAAAGGTCTGGAATCAGAGAAGGGTGTCCTAGAGGAAAAGGAACTTCTAGGGGTAAACATCGTAGGGGTCTTTCTACCTGTAGAACTACTGGGTCTTATGAGACTATTAGTGTGTCTATCATTATTATTAAAAGAAATAATAACTGTACCATCTGTATTTTGGGCTATGAAGTCTGGTTCAGTGTTTTCTATTTTTGGTGTGGGGGTAATGGCTTCAAGTTGCCATCTTTCAGGAAGGGTTATATCTTTCCATTGTATCTGTCTGGGTACACGAAGTCTACTATTTGCTGTTGAGGCTTGAAGAAGAAGAGTATGACCTTTGGGGGATTTGTCAACCATGGATTGGGGGTCTAAGGTGGTCTTCATAAGTTTATAATAAATCCTATAAATAATGGCTAAAGGTTCTGAGCCTTCTTTCATATAATAACCATTTGTCTTTATATTCAAAGTTAAAGATTTCATAATATTTCTGTCAGATAGGCTTAAAGCAAAATTAGGATAACAATTAAAGTATACTGGTCCCTTGTGTAAACTTGTTTCCATTATTCCAAGGAGTGAATCATTAAATCTTAAGTGCCTGTCATCTCTTAAACAAAGTAAAACACTTGTATTTAAAGCTTCTCTTGTTAATGGTTTTACAGCTACTTGTACCAAACCAACATGTAAAAAGGCATATTTTTCTCTATGTCGATTGATAGATTCCATAGAAAATAACTGAATTGTTTCATATTCATTAAATAAAGAGTAAGTTCTTTCAACAGTTTTTATAGTGTAATCTGTTAAGAAGGATAATTTAGAAAAAGTAGTTTGTCTGTAAATTTTATCAGTTTTTTCTGTCAGTATATTCCATTTATTCCATTCTAACAAATTTCTGTCTATATCTTCCATGTTATATTCCTCAGAATTAACTATTCTATCATTTTCCATGTTCAAATTAAAGAGATCATTTTGAAATTTTGAAACACATAATATGATAGATAAAATTTCTTTCTTAATAGTGCTGTAATTCTGCTGGGTAGCTAGCCAAGAGCCAGAATGGAATCTAACAATCTGTTCTTTAGCATCATTTTTTGCTACCTGTTTTAGAATTCCACCATAACCTATGTCAAAAGCATTTGTCTCAACAATTTTAAAAGTATCAGGAGAAGGAATAACAATACAAGGAAGTTGCTTAACATATTTTTTAATCTATCTGATTATCATAGTATGTTTGTCTATCCAAGACAGAGGATTCTTTTCTAACCTTTTATACAAGTGTCTGCATATTTTTCTTAATCCTTAAAAATAGTCTGAAACATAATTTAGGCTGCCAAGAAATCTTTGTAATTGATTTTTATCTTTTATCTCATCTGGGATTTTATCTGCAAATTGAATAGCTCTGTCAATAGGGCTTAAGGTTCCCTTATAAATGTCCTAAAAATCGGATTTTGTCTTGAAATAAACTTATTTTAGAGGCTGAGACAACTAATCCATTTTGTTTGATTACTCTGACAAATATATCTAAATGTTTCCAATAGTCATCGATCGTTTTGGAAAAAATTAAGACATCATCTATATAAACAATGGAAAAATCTGTGAAAGGTGTAAATATGTCATTCATTATAATTTGAAATTCACTAGGTGCATTTTTTAAACCAAAAGGCATGACATTCCATTCATAATGACCAAAAGGAACTGTAAAAGCAGTTTTGTATCTATCTTTCTCATCTATCTGTATCTGCCAAAATCCATTTTTCATATCAAATTTGGAAAATATGGTTGCTTCATGAGGTTTGTCAAGTAGATCTTTCTTATTGGGAATAGGATATCTTATCCACTGTAATTCTTTATTTAAAGGTTTATAATTTATAACTTATCTCGGAACTCCTCGTTCCAATTCTGCCTGTTTATTAACATAAAAATCAGCACGGCTCCAAGGAGACTTGCTTTTTCTGATTAATCCTTTAATTAAAAGATCTTCAATTTCTTTTTTACAGTGTTCTAATAATTCATTATTCATTTGTATTGGTCTAGCTTTAGTAGGTATCTGTCTTTCATTAAAATCTTTTTCATAAGGTAACTGTACTATGTGTCAGTGCCTGTGCCAAAAAGCAGTAGGGAGATTGGAACAAATTTCTGTCTCAATTTGTTGTCTGAATAATTTTATTTTATGATTTAGTATGGGGTCTATTAATTGATCAGCAATTCTTTTGTATATTATTTCTGACTTTAAAGATTCCAAATGTCTATTCTTCCTATCAATTCTTTCTTTATCAATTTCCTTTATTATGGGAATGGTGTTAAGTGAATAGATTTCTTTCGGAATCGGTGGCAAAATGAATTTAAAAAGTATGTCATTTCCTAACACATTAGTTTTAATTCCTTCTTTTGTCGTTAAAAAGGGGTAAAGTAAAGTCATAAAGGGATTTCCTAGAATAATTTTAGAAGAAAGGTCTCTTATTAATACAAAAACTGTTTCAAAGCAAACTCCGTCATTACATATGTGAACACTAGGTATTTTATAAGTAATTATCAACTTTTCTCCGTTAGCTTGAGTTAGTCTTTCAGATGATTTTTCATAATACTTTAAAGGTATTAATCCTTCTTGTATACAGTTCATGTCAGCACCTGAGTCTATTAAAGCAATTTCTGTCAAAGAAAATTCTTTATTAATTACGAAAGTGATTTTTGTATGCCATTTTTGAAAAATTACTCTGTCAATTAAACTTAAAAATTTCTGTTTATTGTTGTTATTGTCCAAAATATCTTTTTCTAATAAAGGGGGTTCAGTCATTGGTTTAGAAATTTCTTTCAAATTTATTATTTCTACAATATTTTGTTCATTTATATCTCTGGAGTTATCTTCTTTAATTTCTTTAATTTCTTGTTTTACCATTTTTGCTTCTGTCATTAAATCCTGTAGAGTTACCGGTTTTATATCTTTTCTATCTTGTTTCCTTTTTGTCTCTTCCACTTTTTTCTCTTTTTCTTTCTCTTTCTTAACTTTTTCTTTCTTACCACATTCCGTAACATGGTGTCCATATTTCCTACACTTAATACAAGCAATAGGTATGTCTATAGAATCTTTCAATTTTATTAAATAATCTTTTTTGTCTTTTAGGTGATTAGGTAAATTATCTATCAATTTCATTAGTATGTCTTTTCCTTTCCTAGTTCTTTTATTAACCTTAAGTGGGTTGGTTGATTTTAATTTTTTCTTTTTCTTTACTTGATCTATTTCTTTTTGGTTAACATTAAATATTTCCATTAATTCATTTATTATATCTTTCTCAAATTCTAATTTACTTATTCGTTTTATATTTTTATTATGTCTATCACACTATTTTTTAGTATGTCCATATTTTTTACATTTATGACAAATAGTATTTCTTGCATGTCTATCATCTTTCTCATTATCTGATAAATCAGTGGTATTTAAGACTGTTATATCTCTTGTTTAGTCTATATCTAAAGGTGCATTTAATTTTTTTTTTATCTTTTTAGTTAATTCTGTCAGACTGGTATCTACTATAGATCTCTCAATTAATTTTAGTCTTTTATCAATTTCCTCTTTTAAATTATCATTTTTATTTTTCCCACCTTTGTTGACTATTTCTCCTTCTATTTCTTCTTTTAGCTCTAGCTTTGTACGTATAACTTGTGCTGGACTAGCTTCTTCTTTATTGTTTTGCTTTTCCACCACTTCTTTTGGACTATTATTACTAGTTTTCCAACTATTGTTGACTTTTCCTATCTCATCCTTTTTTCTTTCAATTTTTTCTAAGGTTTCTTTTACTATGCATTTTCCTTATCATTCCTTTTTCTTTGTCTTCATCTTTTATGAGATTCTTTCCTTTATCTTCTATACGTGTTGTTCTTTCCTTAATTGGGTCAGTTTTTCCTTCAATTCTTCTGTCGGTTGCTTTTAGTTTTTGTGAGTCCATTTCTATCTCATCCTTTCTACTATTATTATTTATATGCCAATTATTTGTCATAGTTTTTGTCAAAGGTGATCTATGATGGGGTTCAAATTCTCTTTCATTTCTTAAATTTAAAGCTTTCATTCTTTCAAGGAGGTCCAAAAAACTATCATTTTTTCTTTCTTCTTTAGTATATATAGTGGATCTTTCAACATTTTCTAAAGATTCTAATTTTTTATTAATCATATCTAAAAAACTATTATTGTGTCTATCAGTCTATCTGTTGATTTTATCTCCTGTTAATGTACTCCAATTATTTGTGTTACCATTATAATCATAATTATTAGTATCACTGTCAGAATCAGAATCTGTTTCATCATAATCCATATTACTATTTAACCAATTATTGTCTATATCTCTTATGCTTTAACCTTCATCATAATCTATATCATCATAGTCCATGTTTCTGATTAGTGTGTGCCTAGCCTAAGTGTGAACAAGCAAACAGATAATGAGCTGATAAACGTATTTATTCTATTTCCAAGCAATTAATGATTACTGGCGGAACTATTACTAACCATTGGTATCCTTGCTATCGGGCCCACCTCCTCGAGAAACTCCATTGCGGGACCACCCAAACAATGCCTGTCTGTCGGCTAACAAAACGGGCTAACCAACGCAAAACTATGGTTTGCCAACGAGTTTGAGGCTGACCAACACTATGAAGGAGCAAGTAGTGGCTGAAGTAGTAATATATGTTCCTAGTAACTTCTTAATTGCAAAGAAATAAAACTCATACATCTACCATCCATGGCTCTGATACCATTGACTACCCAGTAGTGAGCACAGCAGTAATATGGAAGCATAAACAATGATAAAGTAGATTTCTCCCTTGTCCCTCTTTCACTTCGCCTACTTTCTCTTCAAATAGACCACCAATAACTTGTAGTCCAAACCCCTTCCAACCACTTTCCCCGAGCCCCACTCCAACAACCAAACAGTCATATGCCTTGCCTTCAACTCCTTCAACTCCTCCCCTAAAGAAACCATTTAACATAGTTGTATATTTAAAAATTTTGGGGTTAATTCTTCTGTGTTTTTCCGTTTGGCTATCGAGTTTGAGTTTATGGTCTGCAATTTTTTGCATTTTTAGTTGTTGCCGTTGGCTCAAAAATTAGGCCTACTCTGTGATTTCTTTTTACCACCGTCAGAGACCAGTCTTTCTCAGACACTATTACCAGTAAGTTTTCTAATTTTGTTTTATAATTTTTCCTGTTAAATATGATTTAGGGTTTTGTTTGGAAGTGTTTTCTCTTTAGATTGATGGGTTTGGAGCCCGTAGTGGGTTTTGTTAATTTCAATCAAAACTCTGTCTTAATTTGAAGATAGTTTTAAATTTATGGTTCAGATTAGTTTTTACTGTTGTATAGCTTCTTTCTTTTTTTTCCTTCCTTCATGCTGTATAGTTTCTTCTCCTGCCTTTGTGTTGTTCCTTCCCTGCAACAACAAAGGTTCCATTCTTACATTGTTTATGCCTTAATACTTCTATATTGTTCACTGTTGATAAGATTCCATCTTCCTAATTAATTTCTGATTTCTGATTTTCATTCTTTTTCGTCTTTTTCTCCAAATGCAGTATACCGTGTTTTTGTACTAGACATTGGGTCTTATGCCAAAAAAATATTTAAATCAGGGTTAAAGGTACCCTGCTATCCCATTTTATTTTTCCAATTTCAAGGGATCTATTTTGTCAATTATTGTTTTCTAGTTAGAATATGTTTCCCTGTTTGGTATACTTTTGTGAGATTTTTAAAGTTTTCTTTATTTAGGTTATGGTTTTGTCATTGTTAGAGGATTTGTTTCAATTTCTTTATGCCATCTTTTTCATTCAATTGTAAGTTTTGTCATAGGATGTTCTGAGCATCTTAAGACTCTTATATCAACATGAGTTGCAAGTGCTGTAATATATGTGATTCCAATTTTGAATCCAACTATAATTCTTTCCTAATGTTGGTTGCGAAATTTCAGTTATAGAGATAGGGTTTTTTAGGTAGATTCTTGCTTACATCTGTCTTTGTTGATGTCATTTTTTCCATCTTTTCATTTCCTCTGTCTTTGTCCAATTGAAGAAAATTGAAGTGCAGATTGCAATTCATTTGCCTCTTTGTTAGATTTCTGCTTTGTTCAATGTAGCCTTATTTTTGGGAATACAAGATTGATTGAAAATTGAGACTGCCATGAGTATTCATTTTGATAGGTGCATTAAAAATCTCCTAATTATAAGTTAATGAATCTGAGTCCTAATTTTAAGTAATGAGTGTGATTGTTGTATTATATACAAAAAATAAAAATAAAATAAAGGTCATGAACAAGGAAAATATTTGGAGTTGAGAAATTCAAAATGCAAACCTTTGCAAGATATTGCCAACTTTTAAAAAACTAAATATCAGGAAAGATATTAATTTGTTGTGGTTGGTCTCTCACTTTTTTCCTTTTTAAAAGTCCATGTTGTTCAGGTATTAGGAAAGTTGTTAATTTGTTTAATAAATAAAAAAGAATAGCATATTATGAACGTATATACTCCATTCTAATTTGATCAATCTATGATCAAATTAGTTGGTGTTTGTTTGCAATGCATCTATGATTTTGTAAATTTTATAGACCCAAAAAAGGAGGAGACTAAACCTGCATTTAGAATTCATCTCTATCTAAACTGCACTATGATTATTACACAATCATTAATTTAACTCTCTCCTTTTTTGTTTTTGTGTAGGTGATTTTGTAGATTTCCATGCACCAATGTATATCTTACATGCCCACATTGCTTATCACGTACCAAGAACTTGTGCTACAAATAATAAAATAATGTTATGAACAATGTTAATGTTGTAGCTTCATTGATGGTATGTACTTAAAATGATTTCAAGCAGCTTCATTGATGGCATGTACTTAAATGATTTCAAGCAATTGCTTCAAATATTTTTTATTTTCTTTCTCATAGAAATAGCTATTAATTCATTATTGCATTGTCTCTATTTAAATGAACCTTACTGTGTTTTAAATTTTTTCCATAGAGAGTGGCTCTGCTTTGAATAATTGTGTATTACTTTCAACCCAACATTTGGTGTTTTTGAAATTGATTGTATGTCTGTCTTAAGATGTATCCAAAGAGTTTATGAAATTTGGTTTTAATTGTTTATAGAGATAGTTGAAACTGAAATATATAGGCATTTCATTTGATTCCTTTCAAATAGACAATCTTTCAAACTACTATTATTTGCATGTACTTAAGATGTATCTAAAGGAAATTAGATGCATCTGACACAAATATATGTTGCTGCAAATGATCCCCTCAACAGTTTCCAAGAAGCCAGCATAATCAAAATTAGGGGCCATCAAGAGTAGATAAGCAGAGATACTTAGACTATTTGTCAGCTGTTTCTTTCCAAAGTTTTGAGTATTGTGTTTATGAGTTGCTTCTTATAAGAGATAGTGCCCCATGTGTTTATGTGGCATATTATTCCCTGGCAGCAAATGCATGGTCTTGCTAATGCTGTCATGAGATTATTTACACATTTAAATATTCATTTTATCAATAAATTTTTTTATATGATTTATATTGGTGGTAGACTATAAATTGATTTGCAATTGGGCATTATGTGAATTCATATTATGCCCAAATTTGTGTATGAGCTATTGGAATGTTGGCAATAATTTTTTCATCAACATAGAGAAACCAAGGTGTGGTCTTTATGTGTTATGTGAAACACCCTACATCTATAATCAAAGAACATATTTTGCGGGCTTTGTATGATTATTTGTAATTGTTATTTAACCAACTATCCCATGCATCGCACAAGTTAGTGACTAGTATATTACTAATCTCGTAGTTCACACCCTTTCTCCCTAGACCCCCAAACATTTTGTGCATGAAAATGTGACAATTAAGATACAAAGCTCATGGCGATTTCATGATTTAAACTGAAATGGTGAGTATAATTCAACCTTCAATATACATTGGTTACACACCCACATAAGTCGATTTTCTTTTATAAATGTGTGTGCACCAACATGTAATTGTAAAAATATAGCTTATATTTTATAAAAACTATCTTTGGTCAACGGAAAATCCTATTAAAAATATAAATTATTTTTTAGAGAGTGTTTTCCACTAAATTTTTTGGAAACCAACTCATTCTCATGTCATGCTAATTAAGAAAGTTAAGATGAAATTTGGAAACTATTAATAATAGATTTTATCTCATTTTTAAGGACTCTACCAAACATAGGAAAATGTGACAGTTTTCCAGAAAAAAGTACTGCCAAATATAAGAAAATGAGATAATTTTTCAAAAAAAAATGTTTTTTGAAAAATGACTAATTTTTTAGAAAACATTAATGTTGAAACAAACGGAGTAGAATCATAAAATAATCTCAGTTGCATGTTTAATTAAATCAAATCCCACATAGACTATTCTATGTCTCTTAGAGCATCAACATTGGTGGAGCTAGAAATTTTAGCTTTTTGCTCCTCAAAAACTTACTTTATCTATTTTACCACCTCATTTTAACAAACATCAAACATCAATGGTTTTATTTTAGCATTTAACATATTAAAATAATATAAACAACACAATAAAATAATATATCCTTAAAACTCTAAGGTGAAGTCCTTAAAACTCGAAAACATCTAAGTTTTTTCTCTTATGTGGTTTTTCACACTTCTTGTTAGAAGTGCACCAACTACATTTTTTGAGCACGTCCCCATGTTTGTATGGTTGCTTGCATGTTTTTGTGTTTGTGTGTAGTGTGTGTGTGCGGGCTCAAAGTTTATTAACTTGCAAAATGTTTGTCTTTTTAGGCTTTTAACTATACTTGCAGTGCAAGCAAAATTAAAAGAGGGGCATCTGTAGACACCGCATTTCGTACCATTAATAAATTTTGGTCCCTGGCCCCAATGATGAGCTTGACATATGTCAACCAAGGGCAAATAAAGAGTTTACAGTAGTTTGGAAGTAATCACAACTCAAAAGTGCTCAAATCGCTTTGAAATCGTTACTAAAAAATGACCTTTGCTTACTGTTTTGACTATAACTTTTTATCCACAAATAATTTTTGAGTGAGGTTTATTTCATTGGATATTCAACATCTTGGACTTCAATTTGAATATAAATTTTACCTAATTTGGATTTATATCAAGTAAGTTATGACCATTTGAAGTTGGGCCAACTAAGCAGTCTGATTTTCTAGGTTTTAAAACTTCATTTTAACGGCTCAAAACATCATGCTTTGATGTGGGCCAAACCCTAGACCCTTGGGAACGTCCAAAGACCATTAAAAAGCCCCCAAAACCCTAAATTTTACTTATAAATACTCATCTTATGTCTCCAATAAAAACCCTAACTAGAGAGAGTTATTTTTTGGACTCCATCTTCTCAAAAACCCTAGTTTTCTTTTCTAAAACTCACACACAGCACCTAAGCACCTTTTATACAAATCAAAAACCTCTCTTTAGTTAGTTCTAAGGCAGAAACTAATGTTCTATTTGATTTCTCAAAACCTTTTTCAATTAAACTTTGTTCTTGAGTTGTGATTTCTAAAAACTATTGTTTTCTTTAATTCCTTTGTTCTATCAATCTAATCTTTATGTTGTAGGCACTAAGGGGTCAATTGAACAAACTCCAAACTCATAATCTTAAGTAAGGTGAGTGTTCTTTCCATGAACTCTTTCTTTGTATAATAGCATTCAAGTTGATATATACATTAAAGTTTGATTGTTTACTTATTTATACATAGTCTCTTTCATGAATATCATTTTTATGCAACACACACTCTAAGAAATATCATAATTTACTTTGAAAAGCCATTTATTTTGGACATAAATTGTTAAAAAATAGGTCTAAGCAATCATAATTTATGTTAATTTGATACTTTGGCTTCACTATTTTCACACTTGTGAATGTTTCTCACACTTGTCTACAATTTTAAATCTATGTTCTTAACTGTATTATAACCAGATTATCTTGGCATGTATTTTGCTATTTGATATCTGTGCGCACCAAAAAGTGAGGTTGATGGACCAGCCCTCACTTGGGCTCACAATCTATTTGTGATATGGGCTTTGGATTTCCTACCCTGGGTAGTTCCTTATACAGAGACCCAATGGAACTGCCTTCCCCTCTAAATTATCTTACCCCCTCTCTTCCTATTATTACTATGTTAGCCCGGTACACTCTTGCTCTTTCTACCCTCCATTTATTTGTGAACCTTTCAACCCTCTTTTCCCTCTTTAGCTTCTCATATTTATAGCCTAATAATTAGTGGGGAGTTATGATTACTCTTGTGGTTAGTGGTAGAGTAGGTCCAATATTATTATCGCTAAGTGGATGTTTAGTTGGGAGTGAGGTGTGTTGAGAGTGGAATTGGAACTGGCTCCCCACTTCAGAAGGGATGTTCGGCAGCGATACTTCCCAAGGAGGTACTGGGTAACCGAGATACAGCGTTCCCGAGCAATCATGCTCCCATCCGAGATGTACTTTACCGGGCAACTCTTAGGCTATGAACTATGATGAACATATATTATAATGGCTCGTTCAATGGGTTTTGGGCCGGGCGTAATGTCATGAGGCCCGGGCCCATGGCCTTAGCAGGCTTAGAGCCCAGTTTTGGACAAGAGGGTTGGGCCCATGGGCTATACTGTAAAGTTGGAGTTCAAGGCCCAAGGCCCAAATGGGTCTGGGAGTCCCATGCCGTACATTAGCCCCCCCTTAATTTATGCTCGGTCCCCGAGGATGAATCAAGGAAGCCAAGGGACAGAGACCACCCCGGAAAGCTCAACGGGTAGATACTGAATGGTCAGGAGACCCATTAATGCGCTCTAAAAAGGTGCGTTGTATCTGACTGTTAGTTCAGCAGTCATTATTGTCTAACGGTTCGCGAACCGAGGCGGTGCGCGTGTGGCAGTTAAGGTGGGGATTCGTAGAGTTTCCCGCTCCTCATTTATTAAATGGCATTTATTCCCTTATTTGGCTCCTATAAATAATCCTTTATGAATCTCCTTTTCACTTTTACTTTTTTCACTCTCTAAACTCCTTCCTTACCGTGCATTCATCTGTGTGTTCATCCTTCAGCCCAGAACACCCTTGTTTCCTAGAGCCCAAAGTAAGTCTCTCTTCCTCCCTCTCTTATCTTAGTTTCTTCCTTCAATTTTAGAGTTTAGGATGGGTTACGCTCACCTTTTAAACACTGAAGCGTCCTTAGCCACCTTTAGGCAAACATTCAACATCCCTGAGGATGTGAATGTGGAGTACTACCATGAAAGCGAGATTGCTCTCCACAGACGTTCTGGGTCAAGTACTGCTTTCTTTCCCTTAATGGCAATTTTGGAGGGTGGGGTTAGGTTTCCCATGGACCTTCTCCTACTCAATACCCTTAGATTTTATGGTTTGTGCCCTGACCAACTTCCTCCCAATTTTTACCAAGTAGTTAGTTGTGTCAGTAGGTTGAATCAGATATATGGTTTGCAGTTGAACCACCACGATATAAATTTCACGTACAGTCTGTGTGGAAATAAAAAGACTAACTATTACTTAAAAGTTAGGCATATGCGGGTACGACTAATTTCATGCCTACCCGATTCTAACAGAAACTCAACCGGGGAGTATGTCCGGGTGAGCGGCAACTGGTTTGCCGATGAACTCCACTGCCCACTCTCGTCGCGCAAAGTTGGTTCGTACTAAATACTAACTCATTTTCTTTTTTGTTTACTCATGATTGTTTTGTTTTTTTGGGTATTAATTTACTGTGTTCTTTCGTTGCAGACGGCAAAAGATTCAACCCGGACCTTAGAGTGGTGCATGTAAGGGACTTGAATTTTGTGCTCAGGTTCGAAATATTCATTCATACGGACGGGCAACTCCGGGCGTCGCATCTCATACTCGATTGCACCCTCGTATACAAGACTTGGCAACCCTTCAGCCAAGCCCTATCGGTAGACAGCCCTCTGTTGTCTTACATAGACGTACAGCACGCCAACTTCCTCCCCCCCTCACTGACCACCGACGAAACCCGAGACCTCGGCCCTCGCTACACAACCGCAGAAGATCTCGCCCCGATTAGGAACGAGTCAGCCAAACGGGTTTCTCTGGCTCTTAAGGAGTGGGAACATATTCCCATTGAAGGGGATGCAGGTCAAACACAAGCAGCCGAGCAGGAAGTGGCCGAGGGCAAACAAGAGGTAGAAGTGGTGACAAGAAAGAAGTTAACTGCTAACCGATTTTTTTCCGACTCCCAACCATCAGCTCAGCCTCAGCAAGCTCGTGCCAAGGACCGTACTCCTCCTCCTCCTCCCCCATCCAACCGGCAGAAAAAGAAACAGCACGTAGAGGACCAAGTTGTAAGTGATGCGCCCAGCAAAACACCTCCCCGTCCCTCGGGCAGGATTGTGATCCGGGAACCGGTGAGTGGTCCCTAACCCGCAGTTTGAGGCAATGCTAAAGTGGCCTCTTCCTCTCGAGCTGCGCCTAACTGGCAGCCCACATTCACGTTTAGTGGCGAGCCCCTGCCAGCTACGGCGAGTGTAAGGATGTGGGCTCAAGGTGAGGGAGGGAGAGTGGCACAGAGCCTGGTGAGCGGCCTGTTGTAACCCGAGGACGTTCAGTTCTTCTCAGATGGCTCCGAGAATTCCATTTTACGGCGGCTGCAATGGCACACCATCGCGGTAACCTTTTCTCACCCTACTTCTCATTTACTTTGTGGTATAAACGATTTTCTTCTTCTCCTTTCTCTTTTCTTCGCATTCCTCTGAGTTTGTTATTGTGGTGTTATCAGGCGGCACAGATTACTCACATGCTCGGTGAGAAGATGGGTGAGCTCGCCGAGGAGGCTAAACGGGAAAGGGCACTGAAGGACGCTGCCGACGCTATAGCCCGAGACAAGGGTAAGGCTGCTGAGGTTGCTGAAAAGAAGGCATAGTCCTCGGAGAAAGCTCGACTGCTGGCTGAGAAGAGGTCGGCGGAGGTGGAGACAAAGCTGAGGGAAACTGAGCTTATGTTAGCACAAGCAGAAAGCTTAAACCTAGCCCATGCCGAGGAGGTGGCAGAACTGAAGGCAGCCTTTGAGGCTTGCGAGAACAAGTGGTACAATGAAGGATTCGTGGATGACGAGAACTTCGTGGAGCTTGTTTTCCACCAAGCTCGAGTCCAGGGGTTCGAGGAGGAACCCGGAGCAAATTCCACGCCCGGGTTCTTGCTACTCCCGTTCAGAGCCAGGTTGAGGCTGCCGATGATGAAGATACCCCCAGCATAAGGGAGTTGGTAAAAGCAATCGACACTTATGAGGAATCCGTGGGTCTAAAAATCACCAGCAACTTCAATGCTCCCGGGAACGAGGGGACTCAGCTGCCGCCTACCGAGGATGTCCTAGATCAGCCTGCCGATGATGTAGTCCAGTTTTTCCCTACCGACCCAGCTGCTTAACATTTTCTTTCTTTTGTGTTTATTTTCCTTACCCTTTATTATTCGGTTTGCCCAGTCACCGGGATGTGGTGACAGAACACTTAATTTAATTTATGCTTTTCTAATCTTGACGTTAAGTTTTATTTTCCTGTGGTCACTGGGTTGTGGTGATGAAACGCTCATTTAATTGTTTTATTTTGCTTTAATTTGTTTCCATGCTTGGCTTTGGAGACCGAGCATTTTATGATTGCTTATTTCATCACTGCTAGGCTATCTTTCTTATAGGTGTGATTATGACTATTTTTGTTTGTTCCTTTCATATTATTAAAACTAGCCAGGTAGCTAGATGATAGTACGCCTTGAACCGTACATAGGAACGGGCATTTCTTCACATATATAGTGATCGAGACCGGCCCAAAGAGATTTAATATGCGGGAAGAACAACTCCTTGCAATTCGTGGTTGCCGTGCTTTACCCAATTTAGGAGAAATGAGGACTAGATAATTAAGCCGAACTGAGTGCAAAGTTGTCCAGGCATAGAATCTTCCATTGCGAGGAATTCTAATTGCAGAAGTATTGTTAGGAACATTTGGCGCAAGGTTTTCATCTACCCGGTGATGGAAGTTGAATCGGGAACAAGCTTTTATCCTTAGATAGTTCGAAACAATGTTTCCACCTGTCCGGTAATGGAAATCGATCCGAGGACAGGTTTGGTCCTTAGATAGTTTAAAATAAGGTTTCCACCTGCCTGGTGATGGAAATCGAACCGGGGATAGGCTTCTGTCTTTAGGTAATTTAAAATAAGGTTTCCACCTATCCGGTGATGGAAATCAAACTGAGGATAGGTTTCTGTCCTTTGATAATTTAGAATAAGGTTTCCACCTGTCCGGTGATGGAAATTGAACCGGGGACAGGCTTCTGTCCTTAGGTAATTTAGAATAAGGTTTCCACCTGTCTGGTGATGAACATCGAACCGGGGACAGGTTTCTGTCCTTTAATAATTTAGAATAAGGTTTCCACCTGTCCTGTGATGGACATCGAATTGGGGACAGGTTTCTGTCCTTAGATAATTTAAAATAAGGTTTCCACCTGTCCAGTGATGGAAATCGAACCGGGGACAAGTTTTTGTCCTTTGATAATTTAGAATAAGGTTTCCACCTGTCCGGTGATGGAAATTGAACCAGGGATAGGCTTCTGTCCTTAGGTAATTTAGAATAAGGTTTCCACTTGTCCAGTGATGGAAATCGAACCGGGGACAGGCTTCTGTCCTTAGGTAATTTGGAATAAGGTTTCCACCTGTCCGATGATGGACATCAGACCGGGGACAGGCTTTTGTCCTTTGATAATTTAGAATAAGGTTTCCACCTGTTCGGTGATGGGAATCGAACTGGGGACAGGTTTTTGTCTTTTGATAATTTAGAATAAGGTTTCCACCTGTCCGACGATGGAAATTGAACCAGGGACAGGCTTCTGTCCTTAGGTAATTTAGAATAAGGTTTCCACCTGTCCGGTGATGGACATCGAACCGGGGAAAAGTTTCTGTCCTTTGATAATTTAGAATAAGGTTTCCACCTATCCAGTGATGGACATTGAACCGGGGATAGGTTTCTGTCCTTTGATAGTTTAAAATAAGGTTTCCACCTGCCTAGTGATGGAAATCGAACTAGGGATAGGCTTCTGTCCTTAGGTAATTTAAAATAAGGTTTCAACCTGTCCGGTGATGAAAATCGAACCGGGGACAGGTTTCTGTCCTTTGATAATTCAAAATAAGGTTTCCACCTGTCCGGTGATGAAAATCAAACCGGGGACAGGCTTTTGTCATTAGGTAATTTAGAATAAGGTTTCCACCTGTCCGATGATGGACATCGGACCGGGGACAAGTTTCTGTCCTTTGATAATTTAGAATAAGGTTTCCACCTGTCTGGTGATGGAAATCGAACCGAGGACAGGTTTCTGGCCAGGGCTGATGGATTAACAATAATGGAATTAAATGCACCTGCATGGATAAATATCACCTTCATATTAGTTGATAAAACATATATACAATATTAAGGTCAACTTACACCCTCGTGTACAACTGATCAGTGATAAAACTTCTTCAAGTTGTGGACATTCCATTGCCGGGGAAGCGGTCTCTCGTCTAGGTCTTCCAAGTAGTATGCTCCTGCACTCACGATAGCAGTAACCCTGTAAGGCCCTTCCCAGGTTGGGGCCAATTTCCCAGTATTCGTATCTCACATATTCCTTACTGCTTTCCGTAACACTAGGTCCCCAGCACCGAATTCCCTTGTCTTTAAATATTGGTTATAGCGCCGGGCAAGTTTTTGCTGATACTCGGCTAGCTGTATAGTCGCCGCGTCTCTGTATTCTTCCAACAAATCTAAACATTCCACCATTAACCCATCATTACAGGTGGGGGCAAACTCTTCAACTCGTGCATTGCATAAGTTCACCTCGGCCGGTATCACAGCCTCTACCCCGTACATTAAGCAGAACAGAGTCTCTCCTGTAGACCTCCTGGAGTTGTTCGGTACGCCCACAAAACGTTTCGCAGTTCTTCGACCCACCTACCCTTTGCACCGTCCAATCTTTTCTTCAATCCATTCACAAATTGCCTTGTTAATGGCTTCAGCTTGGCCATTGCTCCGAGGATATGTCGGGATGGAGTACCTGTTCTTGATGCCGAGATCACTGCAAAACTCGTGAAAGACTCTACTATTGAACTGCAATCCATTATCATATATAAAAGAGTTTGGCACCCCAAATCTCGTGACTATATTCTTCCACACGAACTTCTTAACATCCATTTCCTAAATATTGGCTAACGCCTTTGCCTCCGCCCACTTGGTGAAGTAATCAACAGCTACTAAAACAAACTTTCGATTACTCGTGGCTTGGGGAAATGGGGCGAGAATATCTAGCCCCTATTGTGCGATGGGCTAGGGGCTGTTGACGGGATTCAGATGGCCTGCGGGTTGGTGGATCAAGGGGGCATGCTTTTTGTACTGTTCACACTTACGCACATACTCGGCAGCATCCTTCTGCATCTGTGGCCACCAGAACCCCTGAGTCATTGCTCAGTGTGCTAATGAGTGTCCCCCCATATGACTTCCACACACCTCATCATGTAGCTCGGCCAAGAGTTCATTAACTTTCTCAGGGTGTAAGCACAAAAGGTACGGCCCCCCAAAAGACCTCCGGTACAGCTTACGATCTGCCTACAAGCAGCACTGAGTAGCTACTTGGCAAACCCTATTAGCTTCCTTCTCATCATCTAGGACTTGATCCTCGGCTAAGAAGTCGATGATCGGGTCCATCCATCATGGCTCGGTCGTCGAAATCACTGCAACACCAACACCAACCGCTGTATTAATGCTCGGCTCTGCTATGAGCTCTACCTTGATTAACCGAGGCACATCCTCCGTCATTGATGATGCCAACGTGGCTAGAGAGTCAGCATGTCTGTTCTGTCCCCAGGATACTTGGGCCAACTTTACCGTACAAAACTTTCTCATGACTTGCTTTACCACTTATAAGTACTCTTTCATTCGAGAATCTCGGGCTTCAAAACTACCCTGCACCTGGCTAACGACCAGCCAAGAATCTGAATAAATCTCTACATCCCGGGCACCCATACCCAAAAGGGTTCTTAATTTGGCAAGCAAGGCCTCGTACTCAGCTTCGTTGTTAGAGGCCCTGAACCTCAACCTAAAAGAATGCTCAAACCGTATTCCTTCTGGGGTGATAATGACAATCTTGGCACCAGCCCCCATAGCACTCGATGCACCGTCCACAAATACCTTCCACGAGCAAGGTTCCACACAACAAACCATCTCCCCTTCGTTCTTAGGAGAAAACTCTGCAACAAAATCAGCAAGAACTTGGCCCTTCATCGACCTTCTTGGCCTGTACCTTATATCGAAGGATCCTAGCCGGGTCCCCCATTTAGCTATCCGGCCTGTAAAATCAAATCTTTTCAACAATGACTGTAACAGGTACTCGGTCAGGACATAGACGGTATGAGCTTGAAAATAGTGAGGCAACTTCCTCGTAGCGTGCACTAGTGCTAACACCAACTTCTCCAAGGGTAAATATCTTGTCTCGGCATCAACCAAGGTCTTACTGATGTAATAAGTCTTCCCCAAATTTCGGGGCTGTTAACATAGGTGCCCGCATCAAATACTCCTTCAAATCCTGAAATTCTCTTTCACATTCCTCATTCCTCATTCCACCTGAACCCCTTCCACTTCTTCAAAAGTTGGTAGAATGGATGACAACAATTGACAAACTTAGAAATGAACCGATTAAGGGCAGCTAACATTCCGGTCAACACATGCATTTCCTTCGGATTGCCTGGCGGCTTGAGGCACTGCACGACTTCAATCGGATCGGGGTTGACCTCTATCCCACGGTTAGTAATCAGATAACCTAGGAACTTGCCAGCCCCCACCCCAAAAGCACATTTGTCCGCGTTCAGGCGCAACTTATGTTACCGAAGCACTTCAAATACCCCCTGGAGATCCTCTATATGCCGCGTCTCTTGTTTACTTTTTACCACCATGTCGTCAATGTACACCTCAACCGTACACCCAATCTTGTCCTGAAACATTCTAGTCATCATTCGTTGATATGTTGCCCTGGCATTCTTTAACCCGAAAGGCATCACGGTGTAATGGTAGTTTGCATCAGGGGAGATGAATGCCGTCTTCTCTTGGTCCTCAGCAACTAGGGCGATCTGATGATAACCCTGAAAGGCATCTAGGAAACTCATCCTCGGGTGCCCATAGGTGGCATTGACCAATTGATCTATCTTTGGCATAAGGAAAAGGTCCTTTGGGCACGCTCAGTTCAAATCCATGAAATCTACACAAACTCTCAATTTGCCATTCTTCTTCCTGACACCACAATATTCGCCAGCCATTCTAGGAAGAAGATTTCCATTATCGCCCCGGCCTCTTTTAACCTCCCGACCTCCTGTCTCACTACCTCAATGGTTCCTTAGCCGACCTTCTCGGCTTCTGCTTCTTTGGAGGAAATGACAGGTCTACGTTAAGCTTATGAATGATGAACTCAGGATCAACCCTGGGTACCTCATATGGGCTCCAAGAAAACACATCTACATTCTGTATAAGAAATAACAATGTTTCTACCTTATCCCCATCCCTCATACTTGCCCCTATCTGAAAATACCGATCAACATCCGGTAGTATCTTTACTCTAATTAATTCCTCGACACAACTAGCCTTTATTCCCTCTCGAGGCTCCTGTAATTGCTATAAAGGGACCTCCTCGGTAGTTTCCTTCTGTTTAGCCTTCTTGTGCTTCCAATCGACCGCGGCCACCAAACATTGCCTGGCCAATTGCTGACTTCCTCTTACTACAGCAATGCCCTGCTCCGTGAGGAACTTAACCTTCACATGCAGGGTGGAGGGGACTACCCCCATCGCATGGATCCACGGCCTTCCCAGAATGGCCATATAAGGAGAAAATGAAGTGACAACTTAAAAAGCCACTGCTACTTCATTTCCTTCCATATTCACGGGAAGTGATATTTGCCCCTCGGGAATCACCACCTGGCCATCAAACTCGACCAGGGGCGTATCGTATTTTGAGAGGTCCTCCCTCTTCAGTCCAAGCCCTCTGAACAGATCCGGATACATCACATCGGCCCCACTTCCCTGGTCTACCATCACCCTCTTTACTATGAAACCGTTTATCCGGGCCATCACCACCAACGCATCATCGTGCGGCTGAATTGTTCCTTCTAAATCATCGTCGTTAAAAGCGATGGGCTCCCGACCAATCTTCATCTTCTTCTCGGGGGGTTGCTCGCTCGAGCAATTTCCTACGGGTTCTACGGTCAACACTCCTTTCCTCCCAGCCACAGCAGTACCCCTCAGGGCGGTCTGGATGACTTCGATCACTTCCAATGGAGGCGGGAGAGGGCTCCCTCTTTGTTGAGCACCTTGCCCAGTACCCTTGTTCCCTGAATCCACCATAAACTCCTTTAGATATCCCGCATTCACCAATTGCCCTAAATGGTCCTTTAACACTCGGCACTGCTCGGTGGTATGACCCTTATCCCTGTGATAGGTACAGTACAAATTCTGGTTTCTCCGAGACGGGTCACCCCCCATCTTGTTCAGGCATCTGAAGTACGGCTCGTTCTTGATCCGGTCTATGATTCTGTGCACCAGCTCCTTAAACGTCACGTTCACCTCCCCCAGTTGCAACTCTGGCTCTTGTATCCTTAAATCCTTTCGAGGCCTTGGCTGAAGTACGCTCTGCCGAGGACAATTCACTAACGAGACCTTACCCTTACTCTGCAGCCAATCATCCTCCAGGCGTTTGTACTCCTCAATACGCCTCATGAGCTGCCTCATATCCTCGGGAGGCTTCCTCGTTAATGACTCCCATAGTTTGGAGTCCTCGGGCAGCCCCATCCTAAAGGTGCTCGCCACAATCTTCTCGTTGCCCCCACCGATCTCATTATAAACCTCCCAATACCGACTGGCATAACTGCGAAGGGTTTCCCCAACCCTCATCTTCATAGATAGTAATGCATCCACTGGTTGTGGTACCCGGCTACAAGTTACAAACCGGACGCCAAATTCTTGGATCAACTCGGTAAAACTGTGAATGGAACCCTTCCATAACCCATTAAACCATCTCAAAGTAGTGGGCTCGAGGCTTGAGGGAATACCTAACACATCAGCGCGTCATTGTGAGTATGCAGAGACATCATCTGGATATAATGGCTGACGTGTTCTACCGGGTCCGTTTTCCCATCATAGGAATTTAATGGTGGGCGCGTAAATCTGCTCGGCATTGGGGCCCGTTCAATGTCGTCTGAGAACGGACACCAAGCAACTCTGCGTAAGGCGCGGCTCATAGCATCCATGGCGACATTATAGGGCCGTCGCTCTTCTAGGGAATCTGAACCCTGGTCTGCATACTCCCGTGAACTTGAACGGTCCCGACGTTGACGGGACTCCCGTGAATGCGAACGGTCCCGGCATCGATGGGACTCCCGTGAATGTGAACGATCCCGACGTCGACGGGAACTAGACTGATTGGACCCTGCCCCATAACAATTTCCCCCACTATCAGATCTTCCTTTTCGGTTGTCTCGGTCCCTTCTCCGGTGCCCACCCTTTGCTTCCAACTCCAAATCTCTCACCAGTCTGCGTAACCACTCAAGTTCTTCATCTCTCTCGTCAAATTGCCCGTGCCCTGAAGCACCCGATATTGTCCGATGGGTTTGGTACGACCCCTCTCCAAGGTCGGACCGCTCTTCCTCTTGTTCATGATCCTTATCTTCATGTCTCTTGTGCCTCTGTTCTCGCCAGGTGGATCCCCAAGAAGATCCCACCGAACCACTTTCAGCGTAACTCCCTGAACGTCTTTCAGACATTTTCCCGAAAGTGAGTCTCAGTTGAACCACGGCTTTGTAGGAGATTCCCACAGACGGCACCAATTGTGTGCGCCAAAAGTGAGGTTGATGGACCAGCCCTCACTTGGGCTCACAATCTATTTATGATATGGGCTTTGGATTTCCTACTCTGGGTAGTTCCTTATACAAAGACCCAATGGAACTTCCTTCCCCTCTAAATTATCTTACCCCCTCTCTTCGTATTATTACTATGTTAGCCTAGTACACTCTCGCTCTTTCTACCCTCCGTTTCTTTGTGAACCTTTCAACCCCCTTTTTCCCTCTTTAGCTTCTCATATTTATAGCCTAATAATTAGTGGGGAGATATGATTACCCTTGTGGTTAGTGGTAGAGGAGGTCCAATATTATTATCGCTAAGTGGATGTTTAGTTGGGAGTGAGGTGTGGTGAGAGTGGCATTGGAACTGGCTCCCCACTTTAGAAGGGATGTTCGGCAGCGATACTTCCCAAGGCAGTACCGGGTAACCGTGATACAGTGCTCCCGAGCAATCATGCTCCCGTCCGAGGTGTACTTTGCTGGGCAACTCTCAGGCTATGAACTATGATGAACATATATTATAATGGCTCGCTCAACGGGTTTTGGGCCGGGCATAATGTCATGAGGCCCGAGCCTATGGCCTCAACAGGCTTAGAACCCAATTTTGGACAAGAGGGTTAGGACCATAGGCCGTACTGTAAAGTTGGAGTTCAAGGCCCAAGGCCCAAATGGGTCTGGGAGACCCATGCCGTACAATATCTAAAAATCTTTACTCATTACAGAATGCTCAATCATTCATCTTTCAATTAATTTGCATGCAGTTATGTAAATGTCTTAATTGTTTTCTTAAAGCTCACAACAAACAATTAAACCAATATTGTCTTAATTTCATTATTTTTTTTACCAAAAGAAAAAGTTTTAAAAAATGATTCGGGTTCGGGTCAGGTTGTGGGTCGGGTCATAGGTCAACCTGTTTTTGCTTTAGGTCAAAAAAATCGGGTTCGGGTCATGTCAGAAAATTCTGACCCGTTTTGCCATGTCTAAGTATGCGTACGCACCCTAAACCCAAATTTGACAAAAATCTTGTTTTTATTATTTTAATTATTTTTTTCACATGATGTTTGATTCTATTTGACTTTGTTTAGTTTAATTAAGTATGTTTAATTATTTTCAATGTTTGTTTGAGTCTTTTTGCCATGTTTGGTTTATTTGATTTTTTTCCTTTTGTGTTTATTTGTTTATTATCTTTTCCTTTTTTAATATATATGTCTGATTGTGTTTTATTTGTTTCCTTTTTTGATGTGATCTTTAACATGTTGTGTGCGTTATTTTATTTAAGTGCATGATGTATGTTTAGGTTAAGGATTAAGGCTCTTTTAATAATTTTTTTTATTTAAATATGATCTAGCAATACATAATGGACGCAGGCCCACAAGCCGAACGGTCTTGAGTGCCTAACACCTTCCCAAGCCATACCCAAATTCTGGACCCATAATTTGGTATGCAAACCTATGCATGTAAGTGATTGGCCCAAAATGCCCAATATGGTTCCTAGAACTAATCTAGGTAGCGACTCCATTTTTCGCCTTCCACCATGGTCCACTCCAAAGGCCAAGGCGTACTCCCTTGCGCCCACTCTAGGGATCTGAACACCGTTTTTACTTGAGTCCAAAAGCTATCGTCTACAGATTCTGAGGACGCCATTGAAGGAGAGTTTTTGAGGTTTTTTTTGGTGTGTGACTGAAGCTTGAAGAGAAGGGGTCCACCAAAGAAAAAAAAAAAAAAGAGCAGGTTGCTACAGTAAACTAATGAAAGAAGAGAAGTTTGAAGAAAAATAAATCAATGAGAGAGCAAGTGTGCAAAGGGAGGCTCGGCCAAAGAAAAAAGAGAGAAAAGTTTGAAGAAAGAGAAGGGAGAGAGAAAATGTAAAATAATGAAACAAGGGAAAAAAACCGAATAAAAAAATTATTTTTTTATAACTTTGTTTCTACAGTAAACTGCTAGAGATAGCAGTTTACTATAGCAAGAGGGCAAAAAAATTTGCCTTTAACATCATTTATGCTGGGCACCAATGGTGATGTTAGTAGGGCACCAATGGTGATACTCTTAGCCATTGAACACACTGAGACCTATTATGTGACAGCCAGTTATAACCAAACGTATAACCTTATTATCTCTAATTATTTATTTAATAAAGTATAATATTGTACAAGGGTCTTTTAGCCATTGAACCCATTGAGGCCTATTTGGCGCACAATCCAACATAAAAATCATCAACAGTCAATAAATAAATAAATAAATAATTGTATCCAAAAAATAAAATAAAATAAAATAAAATAAATAATAAATATTGCTTATCAAAATAATTTTTATATATTAATAGTCAAAACTTAGAGAAAATTCAATTAGATTTTAATTAGATTCTCAATTTTGCGTCACGTATCTGATTTAAATTTAAATTTTGTGTCAAGTGAATTATTGAATATAAAAATTGAAGAGTCCAAATCCAATTAGCTTCAAAATTGGATTCCAATTGGAGTCTAATTTTCCACCACGTGTCCATCTAAGTTTTTAATTTTTATGACAAGTGAATTATTGGGTGCAAAAACCGAAGAATCTAAAACCAATTAAATTGTAAATTTTATATGTGTATATAATAATAATAATAATAATAATAATAATAATAATAATAATAATAATAAACCATTACATATTTTTGAAATGTATGGTTTAAAAAAAGTATAAGATAAGAAGTACCATGTATAATTTGAACATCTTCTTAAAAAATAAAAAATAAAAAGTATAATTTGAACCTTATAATTGTAATTTTTTGTAATTGTATCCATGCATATGCATAGGGCTACACATTAATATTAATATAAAATAAAACAACAAATTAAGTATTACTAATATTTTTTTTTTGTAGGGAAGGTAGTTTGCTTAAAACTTTAAATAACTCAACCACATAACTTTGAGACGCTGGATTTATTTTATTTTCTTTTTTCTTTTTAATTAAAGGAATTCTTGTGGAAGAGAAAAGGAGATCAAAATTTAGAAGTTCTAGATTTAATTCATCATGATGAGGGCATTTTTGGTAAGAAAATTGGGGCCCATTAGCAAACAAATCCAATCAAGAAAAAGGCGGACGGTTCCAAAATAATCGTCCGCCCCATAGAAACCGTCAGTTTCCTTAGAAAGCCAACAGCCATGCAGACGGATCAGCAACAAAGCCGACGGGTGCATCTACCTGACAGACCGACAAAGGATTCCCTAATTGACAGACGCCCCTTAACCGATGGAGAACCATGCCGACATGTCCTACGTGGCCTTACTTGGCCTACACGCATACTCATATATGGAAACATCTTGCGTATCATGCACAAAGACCTTACCACACGATTTTCACCACCCAAAATAGAGAGTATCTCCAAGATCATAGCTTTAACTCCATCTCCTCCCCATAAGGAAAATCCCCTTATTCTTGGGATCATGGGCTCTTCCCCACCACTATATAAGTGACAATTTTTGTATATATAGGTATATACATGGATAGGTTGTAATAATGAAGTTTGAGTTTGGAGAATATTGTTTCATAAAGTGAAAATTCAAGTTCTGGAATTTTCTAAGTGAAAATTCAAAATTCAGCATTTCGATCGATTGAAGCTTTGGCTCGATCGATCGAAAATGGTAAGAAAATAATCTTGGAGTCTATGGATGTCTCGATTGCTATTCGATTCCTGTTCGACAGATCGAAAAGAGCACTCAATCGATCAAAAGTAACTTTCGACTGATAGAAAATCGTGAAATAGGATTTTCTGCAGAATTTTCTAGTGACTGTTCAGAAAGGTTGAAGAGGTTTCAAGCCTTGTTAACAGTTTTATGAAACATTTTAACTTTTCATACGTGCCTTTTGATGACATATAACCCTATAGGTATAAATAGAGGCTTATATTCACTTGAAACACAAGAAATCTTGTGGTCATTCACCAAAATTGCTATCTGTAGAATCCAACATCTTGGTTGTATCCTGAAAACAAATTTGCGTTAACCCTTTAGCAATAAAAGTGTGGGGGGCAAATATTGTCTAAGGAAAACAATATTGTGCCTCCAAGTTATCTATTTTCTGTTTGTCTTTTGTCTTAATTTTGTTCTTCCATTATTACTTTGTGTAATATCCCCAACAAATTCTTCTCATTTCTCAAGTATGCAGAAAATCTCTAGCTCTCTCACTATAAAGTTCTTAGAGATTTCTTATAAACTAACTTGACCTTCGGAGGGTTTTTAACCGGTACCACACTGGTGCCTTCTGTTTGGTTCTTATTTTCTCATTCTTCAGGTATTCATTGGCATGGTCAAGGACAATCACTCATTGACAATTTTGTGTATCATCACATCACATTATTGATTCATAGAGTTTCTGATGGGTCTCATAGGTAGGGAGTGGATCACTCTGACCAAAGGCCGAGACATCACTTCCTTGTGTCAAATATGTATAAGAAAAAATTTCTCAAAAAAAATATATATATATATATAAGAAATTTTATTTATACCACCTAATAACTTTTTACTGAATTCATATTTTGATAATCTCATCGTTGGATTACATTCTATGTGTTCTTAATATACATGTCAAATTTCACGCCAATTAGAAATTATTTACCTTCAATCCTTGAACTCATATTTTATACATAATTTTAAACTATAAAAAATATATATATTTAAACATTTGCAAGTATAAATAATATTAGAAGAAAATATCCTCTAATAGTGAATTAAAATTCACATCTAATGAAAAAAAAACATTGAGTGGTATAACTATATGTATAATATTGCGGCTCCCATTTGGCACTCCCATTATTGCAACACAACTTTTTTTATTTAGTAAATTATAATAATCTCTCTTGAAGTTTGGGAAAATACATATTTTTTAAAATTAAAGTATATTATAGAATAATCTCAAAATAATGCTTACTAACCAAATTAGTTATATGATTAGAATTTATTTAAAAATAAAATAAAAATATTAATTATAGTTGGTAAATTATCATTTTAAAATAGAAGGAATAGTATAAGTAAAAGTAATTGGACTTAGTTTTGGTCTAGAACATCCAATCCACTAAAATCGATAAGATGGTGACTGTTAGAATAATGTGGCCCAACATGATATTTTATTTTCAATAATTAATTATTCAAAATTTCTTGTGAAATTTTGCAATATTTTTATCTTGTAAAATATTGGAATATTGAAATATGTCTACTTGATATTGTAGACTAAGATTATGAATCATTTCATTATAGTCCTTAACTTCACCATATCCATCATGATGTAACCTATTCTAATAGGTACTGTAGGGATAAGGGCCCAAAATCATATATTGGGCCTTGGGCTTTGTCCGAGGACGTTGAATGGTCCGAGGAGGGACAAATAGTTACTAGGAATTCCAATTTAAAGTCTCATGAGTAAGGAACGAATGGAAGGTGGTCCAAGGAGGAACTCCTCCTTGGATATGATGAATGCAGCTCAAGTATGTATTCCAGCAATTAGAGTGACCCTCCAAGAAGCTCCAATAATAGGAACGTGCATCATGAACATGCGAGAAGAAGGGAAACCCAAGAATATCTAAGGAAAAGCTGCTACCATTGCATTGAATGCATTGCAGCTACTTTTCTGGCCGCATTTATGTGGAGAAGATCCCTGAACAGTGCTGCCTTGGCTACCGCAACTCACAGAAAGCCAGAAAGGGTGTCTGATGGGACAAGCACTAAAGTAAGGGCCCAAATGATCAACAAGTGTAGGATCAAAATGATCCAAAGGAAGCTATATAATGTGGGAAACCCCCCATGAGAGGGGGATCGAAAAAAAGAAGGAAAAACACTGTAGCACTCTAGAACACAATTTGTAACCTCACTTAAGCATTAATAGAAGAGAAGCAGTCACCTCGAACTTGGCCGATGACATTTTTCTCGAGCCATAACTTGTTTATTTTCATTCTCCTGTCATCAAGTCCTATCTCATTGGTTGGCTAATTCACTAAAGCCTAGTTCTTCAACCCATTCTTTACAAATTTATTGTTTTGGGTTTCTTAGGCCTAAGTCCATACACCTTTTGAGCCTAGGATCCAAATCCGGTCCCTACAATTGGCGCCGTCTATGAGAAGAACATGTATTGTAGTGAGTCTAACATCTAACTGTGGTAGGATCAGGACCGCACCAAACAGAGTCTATAGGGTCCCAACGGGAAAATCCTTTTGTGAACATCAAGCTTAGAAGAAACCGGGAGGGGAGTGCCCATACTGTCTGGACCGGTAGGAGTCAGTCCCGGGGGAAGAGCCAAGAGCCATCTCTCTCATAAGGAGGATACCAGAGCCCTGCAACTGGAGGTTGACCAATTGAAGAAAAAGCTGCGCCATGCATAACGAAGGTGAACCCCCTCCAGCTCTGACGTTTCCTCTAATGGTGGAGAGGATGCCAGTTACCAACGAAGGTCAAGGACCCCACCTAGCAAGATCTTCTCCTACGAGGAAGAGCACCATCACAAACGTAGGTATAAAAGCCTGATTCACAGAGGACTGGGAAACGATGCCATGAGCAAAGCGCTAAACTAGATCTCCAAGTCGCCCTTCACGTGCAGGATTTAAAAAGCAACTCTCCCTCGACGTTTTCATCAGCCAACGTTCACCATCTACAATGGACGAACGGACCTAGTGGAGCATGTGAGCCATTTCAGTTAGAGAATGGCTGTCCATTCTAAGGACGAAGCCTTGATGTGCAAGGTGTTCCTATCCAGTCTAGGACCCATGGCGATGAGATGGTTCGACGGCCTAAGGGCAGATTCCATAGGTTCATTCAAGGAGCTCACCCGGGCTTTTGGCTCTCGTTTTATTACGTGTACCAGGGTTCCTCGGCCCATAGATTCCCTACTATCCTTATCTATGTGAGAACGGGAGACTCTGAAGGCGTACTCGGACAGATACTAGGAAATATACAACGAGATTGATGGTGACTTTGATGACGTGGCCATTAGCATCTTCAAGGCCGGCCTCCCAGCCGAGCACAGCTTAAGGAAGTCTTTGACTGGCAAACCCGTCACCAGTGTGTGCCAACTCATGGAACGGATTAATAAGTACAAGAGGGTTGAGGAAGACCAGCAACAGAGCAAAGGGAAAGGTAAGGCTATCCCCCAGGAGAGGGGGGATTTCAAGTCGGACAGATAAAACCATAACAGACCCTGTAGGGATTTTGCTGGGCAGTCTGGGCCTACGGCTCCTCAGGCGGTTAACGTGGTGTTCTGAGAACTAGTACATCAAGTATTGGAGAAAATCAAAGGTGAGCCATACTTCAGATGGCCGAACAAGATGGCAGGGGACGCCACCAAACGCAACCAGAGCCTTTATTGCCAATACCACCAGGACCGAGGACTGCAGGAATCTTTGGAATCATCTAGAGCAACTGGTCAGAGATGGAAGGTTGCAACAATTTTTGTATCGGCCCAATGGGCAAAGAGACCAGGCAGGATCAAGGGCTCAAGGGAACGCCTCTTTAGAGCCCTCATTGGGTACAATCAACGTCATCTTCGCCGCTCCTGGGAGAACCAGCTCACAGCCCTCTAGGGTAATGTCTGTAACTCAGCTACCCGCCGAGGACTCTAGTCAAATGCCGAAGAGGACAAGAATGGAAGCCCGACCAACATTGAGCTTTTCGGATGAAGACAAGGTGGGAACCATACAGCCACATGACGACGCATTAGTGATCACCCTCAGGATAGGAGGGTATGAAGTGAAGAGGGTGATGGTGGATCAAGGCAGCGGAGCAAAGATCATGTACCCTGACTTATACAAGGGGCTGAACCTGAGGCCCGAGGATTTGACAATCTATGATTCGCCTTTGGTGAGCTTTGATGGGAAGGTTGTCATTGCAAAAGGTCAAATTAGGCTACCAGTGTAGGCGGGGTTAGAGGTAGTGGAGGTGAATTTCATTATGGTGGATGCCTATTCTCCCTACACGGCCATCGTGGCAAGACCTTGGCTTCATGCCCTGGGAGCTGTCTCCTCCACTTTGCATCAGAAGGTGAAATACCCGTTTGGGAACCGAATTGAGGAAATAGTGGGCAGCCAATTAGTAGCGAGGCAGTGCTTGATCGCCGTGTTAAGGCATCAGCCAGAAGTGGGGCCCTCGGCCTCTGCGGACGGGGGCTTATAGCAATCAAAGGGCCAGACGTCATCCTCAGATGGGACAGCCGAGGAGACAGGGTGCGAGGATTTAGAGAAGGTTGTTGTCGATGACGACCTAGAGAAGTTCTTACAGGTCGGAGCCTAGCTGCCCTCTCGGGAGAAGGAAGAGCTGGTGGAGTTCCTTAGGAGGAGCACAGATGTGTTCTCGTGGAGTGCCTATGAAGCTCCCGGAGTAGATCCAAGCTTCATATGTCATCATTTGAATGTCAACCCATCAGTCACCCCTAAAAAGCAACCACCTCGGCGCTCTTCTAAAGATCGCTCTGATGCTGTTAGAGACGAAGTGGCGAAGCTTAAGCAGGCTGGGGCGATTAAGGAGGTGTTTTACCCTGAATGGTTGGCCAATACTGTAGTGGTAAAGAAGAAAAGTGGGAAGTGGCGAGTATGCGTAGACTTCACCGACTTGAACAAGGCCTGCCCAAAAGACCCTTTCCCCATGCCTCGGATCAACCAGTTAGTTGACTCGACAGTTGGTCATCTGCAGATGAGCTTCCTGGATGCCTTCCAAGGGTACCATCAAATACCTTTAGCTTTGGACAATCAGGAGAAAACGGCCTTCGTCACCCCCACAGGGAACTACCACTACAAAGTGATGCCTTTCGGCTTAAAGAATGTAGGGGCCACTTATCAGAGAATGATGACCAGGATGTTTGACCCTCAGTTGGAAAAAACATCGAGATCTATATAGACGACATGGTGGTTAAGAGTAAATCGAAGTCCAGGCACATTCACAACCTCGGGAATATCTTTGAGATCTTGAGGAGGCATAAACTATGACTAAATGCTTCAAAATGCTTTTTTGGGGTCGGATCAGGAAAGTTCTTGGGGTATATGGTCACTTACCGTGGAATTGAAGTCAATCTTGACCAAATCAGGGCAATTAACAACTTACAACCACCTCGGAATCCCAAAGAGGTTCAGAAGCTAACAAGGATGACCGCTGCCCTAAACCGATTCATCTCTCGATCAGCAGACAGGTGTAGGCCCTTCTTCTAGTTGCTGAATAAGTGGAAGGGATTTGAATGGACTGGGGAGTGCATCCTAGCCTTCCAAAAATTGAAGGAATACCTTTCTCGGCCACCTATTATGTCAAGGCCCGAGGCGGATGAAGTTTTGTTTGCTTATATCGTTGTAGTCGCTCATGCCATGAGTCTAGTGTTGATACGAGTTGACAGCGGCATACAATGGCCGGTGTATTAGTGAGTAGGTCACTACATGAGGCCGAGATCCGCTACCTGCCACTAGAGAAAGCCATTTTGGCGGTGGTACATGCTACACGCAAACTCCCCCATTACTTCTAGGCATACACAGTTATTATCCTAACTTAGCTCCCGCTCAGAGCTCTTCTCCGAAGTGTTGATTACATGGGGAGGGTTGCTAAATGGGGCACAATCGTAGGGGCTTTCGACTTCAAGTACATGCCTCGTACCTCTGTCAAGGGTCAAGTCCTCGCGGATCTGGTAGCCGAGTTTGCTGAATCCCTGTTAGAAGTGGAAGTAGAGAGGCAAAACACAGATGAAAAATCGGTTGGCATGATCTCCCGACAAGACCCCTTACCATGGAGAGTATACGTCGATGGTGCAGCAAACTAGAAGGGGTTTGGAGTGGGGCTAGTTCTAGTATCCCCTGAAAAGATTACCAATGAGAAATCATTAAAGTTGGACTTCTCGGTCACAAATAACGAAGCCGAATATGAGGTTCTACTGATGGGGATGGTCATGGTTCAAAAAATGGGCAGCAAAATAGTAGAAGTGTTCTCGAACTCAAGATTGGTCATCGCCCAAGTGAGAGGAGAATTTGAAGTGAGGGATGAAAGAATGCAAGCGTACTTGAGTCAGGTTAGACACTTGCAATCAAGGTTCGAATCCTTCGATCTATTGCATATCCCTAGAAGTGGAAACACGCATGCCGACTCCCTTGCCACACTGGCAACCTCCTCGACATAGAGTTTGCCTCGATTCATACTCGTTGAGGACCTGTGCAAGCCCGTTGTGATAAGAAGAGATACGGTCCAGATCCATCAAGTCATGGTAGGGCCGAGCTGGATGGACCCTATAGTCCTGTTCCTTAAGGAGGATATCCTGCCCGAGGAGAAATTAGAGGCTGACAAGATACAGAGAAAGGCTCTTCGGTTCTGGCTATCTGAGGACCAGAAATTGTACAAGCGCTCTTTCTCTAGGCCATATCTACTCTGCGTACACCTTGAGGCATCAGAACTACTCCTCAAAGAGTTACATGAAGGAATTTGTGGAAGCCACACAGAAGGCAGATCTTTATCTCATCGAGCCATCACTCAGGGCTACTGGTGGCCAAACATGCAGAAAGAAGCTCAAGAATATGTAAAGAAGTGTGACCAATGCCAGAGATACGCGCCGAACATCCATCAACCAGGAGGAGTCCTTAATCCTCTAGCCAGCCCTTGGCCCTTGGCCCAGTGGGGCTTAGACATTGTGGGTCCTTTCCCCAAGGCAATAGGAAACAAAAGATACTTACTAGTCGGCACAGACTACTTCACTAAGTGGGTCGAAGCATAGCCCTTGGCAAACATCCGGGATGTGAATGCCAAGAAATTTGTTTGGAAAAACATCATCACACATTTCGGAGTCCTTCATACCTTCATCTCGGATAATGGCCTTCAGTTCGATAGCAAATCCTTTAGGAGATACTATTGTGAACTGAGAATAACGAATAGGTATTCTACCCCAGCTTATCCCCAACGGAACAGACAAGTCGAAGCTATTAACAAAGTTATAGTGAACGGACTCAAGAAAATGTTAGATGATGCGAAAGGAAGATGGGTGGAAGAGTTGCCACACGTCTTTTGGACATATCGAACTACGCCTCGCAGGTCAACAGGAGAGACATCATTTTCAATGACATATGAGGCCGAGGCTGTTATTCCTTTGGAGACTAGATTCCCAACACTGAGGACGAGTTCTTTCACTCCGAACAACAATGATAAGCTATTGGGAAAGAGCCTAGACTTAATTGAGGAGCAAAGAGAAAATACAAGGGTCCAACTGGCATATTACCAACATAAGCTCAAGCAAAGTTATGACGCCAACGTAAAGCTGAGACCATTAGTGCCTGGTGACTTGGTGTTGAGAAAAGTTCTGGGTACTGCGAAGAACCCAACATGGGAAAGTTAGGGCCCAATTGGGAAGGACCATATCGCATCACCTCGATGGCTAGTATAGGAGCATACTTTCTTGAAGACCTAGATGAACATGTAATACCACGCCCGTGGAATGTAAACAACCTGAAAAGGTATTATTATTAATGAAATTCTCTTTTGTCAACCTGTTCATTTATTAAAGGCATTATACTTCCCATTATTCAATCTTTATAAGTGTTAAACAGATCCTAAGGCATGTCAGGTCTCTCGGACCACATACTTTAGTGAAATTAACACTCAATGGCATCTCCATAAGTGTTAAACAGATCCTAAGGCATGTCAGGTCTTTCGGACCACATACTTGGGTGAATTTAACACTCAATGGTATTTTTATAAGTGTTAAACAGATCCTAAGTTATGTCAGGTCTCTCGGACCACATACTTGGGTGAAATTAACACTCAATGGCATCTTTATAAGTGTTAAACAGATCCTAAGTTATGTCAGGTCTCTCGGACCACATACTTGGGTGAAATTGACACTCAATGACATCTTTATAAGTGTTAAACAAATCCTAAGGCATGTCAAGTCTCTCGGACCCCATACTTTGGTGAAATTAACACTTAATGACCTCTTTATAAGTGCTAAACAGATCTTAAGGCATGTCAGGTCTCTTGGACCACATACTTGGGTGAAATTAACACTCAAGGGCATCTTTATAAGTGTTAAACAGATCCTAAGCTATATCAGGTCTCTCAGACCACATACTTGGGTGGAATTAACACTCAATGGCATCTTTATAAATGTTAAACAGATCCAAAGGCATGTCAGGTCTCTTGGACCGCATACTTGGGTTAAATTAACATTCAATATCTGATCCCCCAGACCACATACTTAAGAGAAATTAATACTTGATGGTATATTGCTAAGAATTAACACTGGGGTACTTATTTGTCCTTCACTAAGTGTCAAAACAGATCTAGGACTATGCACAACTCCTCGGATTGATAGCTTTGAGAAAGTTGAAGTCCTTAATCATCTATCTAAGTGTTGAGCAAAATGAAGAATATCTCCCCCTTTTTACTCTTTACAAAGTTTATTACTTACCTACATTAGATTCGATCTTCATTACAGAAGGATCAATTCACAGTTCAAGTTTATTGGCAATAGTCATAATCTTAAAGGCATATAAAATAAAAACACATAGAATAAAAAGAAAAATCTTTTCATTGATTAAAAGAAAGAAATATTTTATAAATAATGGCAACAAAAACAAAGACAAATCCTACATCTAAGCCTTCGATGGGTGGGAGTCCCCCTTGGAGCCAGCTACTTGGAGGTTAGCTTCTTTAGCGCCCTTAGCTTTGGAGACCATATCCTTGATTGTGAGTTGATCTTCTAGCTGGCTGGCTTGAGCTGGAGGTTGCACCTCCTTGCCCTTCTTGGTCTCAATTGCAACCTAAGCATCAAGAGAAGAGTCTTGAATGATGAGAGGCTGCTCAAGAGGAGGCAAGGGAAGGGCAGTAGGTGGAGGAACTTCTGCTGGAATCACTCGGATATCCTCCAAGAAAAAGATATTCACTGACCTCCTTAGCTCAAAGTCTGCAGGGACTCCCGCCCGGTCCATTGCTACTCCCCAAGACTCAGTGCAGTAGTCCCTGCACACTACGGCCACCTCCTCTGCTAGTCGGGTCTCCGTGTCTAGTACCCCACGTTCGTAGGATGCCTTCACAGCGGCCTCAGTAGCTTCCCTGGCCACCCGAGCTGCATCCTTGGCTTTTTACAGCTCCACCTTAAGATCCAAAACTGCTTGTTTTTCGGTGGCCAGGTTTATCTCGATTATGTGCAGTTTTTGGCGCATGTCCTCTACCTGCCTCTCCGTGGTCTTTAGACCCGCCTCAGCACTTAGGCGAGCCTTGTCCGCTTCCTTCAACTTCTCGGACAGCTCTGCATACTCTTCTTTAAGGGCTCCAAGGGCCCTCTCAACATTAGCTCGGGAGTGGGCCTCAGCATTAACTTCGTCTCGAGCATTCCTTACCCACTCCTCGGCCACGAAAATTTGTTGAGTAACCTACATAATAATAGCAAAATGGTCAGGTACATATGTATATGAACAAAACATACACTCTAACATTGAACTCAGAAGAGTATTGACTGACTTACCATGGCTAAGTCCCTCTTCAGGGACATGAAAAGGCCTGGTTAGCTTGTTTGCCTCAGGCCCTCTCTGAAGAGGAGAAGAGGCTGCTCTAAGGCCTCGGCGAGGACGGTGGCGTGCCCCCTTTGGGATTCCCAAATCATAGCATCCCAAGGATTGGGAGCACCCCCCACCTCTAGCTGAGGGGCCCATGCTCGCGACCCACGGCGCGCTTCAGCACCAGTCTCATCCCTGCTCTCCGTAAAGAGAGCCCGTTTATCCCTAGCATTCTTGGGCTGTTTTGTGCCCTTTTGAGGAATCACTTCCCCCTCCTCCCCTTCTGGCATCTTTCTCTTCTTTTTTAAGTCAGGGTTGAGGGGTAACCCGACCGTGGTTACAAGTGGAAAAGTAGGAGGAGGGAGATTCGGAGGAACTTGTGTCTTGGGGACCTCCTTTGAATTTGACCCTTTGTTCCTGTTGGCCAATAGACCCTTTAAGCCGGTCCTTTGCTTCAGGTCCATGTCTTCTTCTCCTTCCTCTGAGCTGGTATCAACCCGAGCAACTATCAACCTCGAAGAATAAGCAGCATAAAACCTATCCAAATTGGCCTCAGAGTCCAAGAGCTCCACCGGCCTTTCTGGCACTTCACCTTCCTCGTCAAGACAGAATTGGTCGATCTCGGCCTAGAGGGTTAAGGGTGTAGAGGCTATCTCCTCTCTCGGACCAGCTACTTCCTAGGGGGCGCGTTGAATGGGCAGCTCAACGGGTAGAAGGACTCTTTTAGACAAGAACCCCGGTTTAGAGATGTCTATGCATGCTAGCCTGGAGTTACAACCCTTAGTGCCTGGCCAGCATCCTGGAATATGCGAGACAGGGGTTCGTAATCCAAAATTAAGTGGGCGGCCCGTAATTTGTTAAGACCCGGTACGTTGACAAGACTAAGTCTCGGCTTGACGTGGTTTTTATCTACAAAAACATCCGATGAGGAAATTGTGGTTAGATTGATGAGAACTATTATCCGAGAAGGAGATATGTTAAGACAGTTATAAAAAATATATATATATATATAAAGTATATAAGAAGACTAAAATCGTTGCTAAGGGACCTAATCCTAGGGTGCCCCACCTAGCTCTCCCGCCTGAGTTGGGTAGTGAAGACCGTCACTCCACTCCCCGGAGATAATAAGGTAGTCGTCCTTCATGCCCTTGTTTAACTTAGGAAGGCACGATATCAGTCTGACGACGTCGGACCGGGACTTGAGATAGTACCCCACGCCGGCAAGCTTATGGCACTCATACATGTGAACCACATCATGCCACGTGAGCCCCAAGCCCATTTGCTCGTTGAGAGCGTCTACGCAACCCAAGACCCTAAATAGGTTAGGGGCGCATTGATGGGGAGTCAGTCTGTGGTTAATCAGGTAATCCCTAGTTATCCTACCCATGGGAAGCGTCATTCCTCCCTCTATGAAAGCAATCATTGGAATGACAACTTCACCTACCTCTCTATTTGTAAGTACTTGGTCTGGGGCACAATACTGTAGGCTTACTCCCTATGGGATATGGTATTTGGCCTTAAAACCCTCCATACCGGCCGAAGAGTCTACCAAGTGCTTGAATCTACCCATCTAAGCAAATGGAGATGACGTGAAGGAAGTTTTCTAAAAAAGAAAGAAGGCCGAGGAGGTTGGCCGAAGAGAAAAAGAAAGTTTAAAAAGACAGATACTTACGAAAACAAGTGAGTGTATAAAATCCTGAACCTTTAGAAAAACCTTTTGGAAATTTCCCAAGGAAAAGAATTATGGAGGCTTAGGAATTTAGAGTGTTTTGTGAGTTGGAATGCTGGGATTCTCTGGAACACATGAAGATTTGTGAAGTAAAGAAGAAAACGAGTCCCCTCAAGGCTTTATATAGAGGGAGAAAGTGAGTGGGAATAATCCCGCTCAAAATTCTAGAGGAAATGTCATCTGTTGGATCTACGTGTCACCGTTCGATGCGGGGGACAGGACGCCGCCTGGAGCAGTTAATGATGCTTCGCGAGCCTCGAAACGTCAGTAACAATTATGAGGCACGTAAAACGGCACTCCCGCGCGTGTGAATCAAGGAATCAGTTGGTCTTGTCTCTTAAAAATCAAAACCCCACTTTTTCTCCTTGGATGAGAGGGAAAAACCGGGGTTTTGAGGGGCTATTGTAGGGATAGGGGCCCATAATCATATATTGGGCCTTGGGCTTTGTCCGAGGACGTTGAATGGTCCGAGGAGGGACAAATAGTTACTAAGAATTCCAGTTTAAAGTCTCATGAGTAAGGAATGAATGAAAGGTGGTCCGAGGAGAAACTCTTCCTCCGATATGATAAATGCAACTCAAGTATGT
The DNA here is from genome assembly GCA_030021035.2 of Notholithocarpus densiflorus. Lineage (NCBI taxonomy): Eukaryota > Viridiplantae > Streptophyta > Magnoliopsida > Fagales > Fagaceae > Notholithocarpus > Notholithocarpus densiflorus. The sequence continues at coordinate 72,101 of JARYZH020000125.1, forward strand.
ATTCTAGTAATTAGGTGACCCTCCAAGAAGCTCCAATAATAGGAACATGCATCATGAACATGCGAGAAAGAGGGAAACCCAAGAATATCTAAGGGAAAGCTGCTACCACCGCATTGAATGCACTGCAGCTACTTTTCTGGCCGCATTTATGTGGATAAGACCCCTGAACAGTGCTGCCTTGGCTATCGCAACTCACAGAAAGCCAGAAAGGGTGTTTGATGGGACAGGCACTCAAGTAAGGGCCTAGATGATCAACAAGTATAGGATCAAGATGATCCAAAGGGAGCTATATAATGTGGAAGACCCCCCATGAGAGGGGGATCAGAAAAAAGAAGGAAAAACACTGTAGCACTCTAGAACGCAATTTGTAACCTCGCTTAAGCATTAATAGAAGAGTAGCAGTCTCCTCGGACTTGGTTGAGGATGTTTTTCTCAAGCCATAACTTGTTTATTTTCATTCTCCTGTCCTACCTCATTGGTTGAGGACGTTTTTCTCAAGTCCTACCTCATTGGTTGGCTAATTCACTAAAGCCCAGTTTTTCGACCCATTCTCTACAAATTTATTATTTTGGGCTTCTTGGGCCTAAGTCCATACACCTTTTAGGCTTAGGATCCAAATCCGGTCCCTACAGGTACATTGTTGGACCATGATGGAAAGGAGGTGCAAGTTAAAATTACTCAGACTATGGAAAACAATAAGGGCTAGTCTTTCGATGGTTAGTGCATAATAATCTCGGAAGTCTTTCATAGTGAGATTCATGCACGTTGAGTGTTGGCCTTAATAAATTAATCGTGTCATTGCCAGTAACTTGGCCTCCTATAAGAGGTGTTGTCATTATAGTGATTCTAGATATGAATGATAGATGAATCCAAGTGTTAGTATGGAGTTACAAAAGTAATGACATGTTAATGAACTTATTCAATAATGAATCTAATTAATGAAGTTGTTTATTAATGAATGTAACATATCTATTACATGAATTGTTATTACAATAGAATGGATTTCATTGCTGGTCATGCCCTTTCTGAATATTATAAATATTGTCAAGGCCACACTTGCAAGGGGTGTGAGAAGAGGAAAAAAAGCGCTTATTAATCCTGACTTGTTGGGGTGAGCATCCTAATTGCTTGTGAGATCCTTAAATAATATAATTTAGTATGTAGATTTCTCACATTTTATTGTTGATTTTTATTACATATGCACATGATATAATTGTTAATTGATAGATATATTATATTTGTTTATCTTGAATTATTACTTTTGTAAGTATAATTCCTACAATCACAAGCATGTAGGCTCTGCTTATATTTATGATGACTTGTCTTTATCTTTATATATATATATATATATATATATATGGTTACATATTTCCCCGTTGACATATGTAATATTGTTGTGTTATATTTAAGAATATAATAAATAGTTATTGATAAATGTTTGCAAAAAATGCAACATAGCCTTGATAATATTATTAGATACGTATCATTTATATTTTTATTTAATTTTAAGTTTTGCAGTGGGAGTTAGATTTCCTTGTACCAAAAATTATAAGTTAATATAGCTTTCATTAATCCGAAGCTCAAACATGATGACACCCCTTCGGTTAATCACATGGATGAGTTAGGATTTGGAAAGCAAGTTAATAATAATAATAATAATAATAATAATAATAATAATAAGGATTATGTTCCAAAGCTCAAACATGATGACACCCTATCGGTTAATCACATGGTTGAGTTAGGAATATAGATATATATATATATATATTTTATAAATAAAATAATGTTCTAGACCTCAAACATGCTGACACCCCTTCGGTTAATCACATGGATGAGATGGGACTTTGAAAGCAAATGTTTTTTTATGTGTCCACATCCCACAGATAGACACCCTTTTTTAATAAAGAAATCAAAGTGATAAATACTAATTGATTAAATTCTTTCTTACGTCCCAATGGATACGGGATGAATTTAATTGATTGAAAGATTTGTCATAAATTATATTTATAAATTCTTGAATGTTATTAAAAGAATTAATGGCCAAAAGAATCAGGTTTTAATGCACATATTATATGTGTTGCGTTTTACAAAGAGATGAAAACTCCACTGGTTATTTGAATATGGCTAATATCATGAAAAATTGTATACTTTCGAGACCCAATTATGCAAAAAGTGGAAATATAAGGTTGATTTGTACATGCGATTTTATGATTATAGTTATTCTTTTAAATCAATGTCCGCCTAAGCACAATGAGGAATCTATTGAGTCTGATAAAATCTACTATAGTAAATGGATTGAGGTAGATAACAAAATGAAAATTTTGATGTTGGGATATATGGTTGATTCATTGATGGTTAGCTATATGAATTACCTAGTGCTAAATCCATAGATGATAGCCTAGAAGTGAAGTTTAAGAAGAAGTCTAGTGCTCAGGAAAAATTCATTACACTTAAATTATAAATATGAAAATATGTTCATCAACATATGTTTAATATGATTGCCTTAGCTAATTAATTAGCCCTTCAAGAAAGACCGATAGATGATAAAACAAAAATTCCTACACTTGATGACCTCTTATCTAAGGTCATGACTCAAGCGGATACAAAATTGAGAGTTAACAAATTTCCAGTTAACATTGTTGAACAAAAGGAGTTTGTTCCTGAAGGAAGCAAAAGGTTTAAGAAGAAAATAAAATTCAAAAGTCATAGAAGTGATTGAAAAAGTAACAAGAGTACCTATGTAAGCCTAATGTCAAGGTCAAAACAAAACAAATCTTTTGCTATCACTGCAAGAAACCATAACATAAAAGATCTAAATGTAATTCTGTTTCAAGATCCCGTGAGAATCAACCTAAAGGTTTTTCGCAATCTAATTTTCAAGGAAATTAATACCACTATTATTAAGCTTGGTTTTTGTGGGCCAATTCAAGAGTTATTGCTCATACTTCTAATATATACCTTGCAGAGGTTTAAGGAGCCACCGAAAATAGATTGTATAAGTTAAATTTATATTGGAAAGGATGAAACAAGATTGAAGGTATTGAAGTTTTTTTTGAAATAAATAAAAATAGTGAATCTAATTTTAAGTTAGTTTTTTTTTTTTTTTTTTTTGAGAATTAATTTTAAGTTAGTTGATTAGAGTTTTAGGATAAATTTATTATAGTTTTGTATACTAGAAAAACTTGGTTATGATTTTTATTTAGGAAATGAATGGTTCTTATGAAGAAAAATGATGTAGTAGTACTATATGAATTCCGAAATAAGTTCAAGTCCATTTATATGGCAATAGAGTGTAATGTTTACGTTTCTGTGAAAGATAATACAGCTTATTTTTGGCACTTAAAATTGGGATATGTTAGTAAACAAAAGTTGAAAAATAAAGTTAGATTTTGTTAAGTGATGTCACATTAGAATTTTATCCAACATGTGAAAGTTGCATTGAAGGAAAAATGACTAAAAGAGATCGCTTTTCTTAATTTTTGGAGCGGGTTGATACTAATGTTTATGGAGCTATGAATATAATTGTTGGAGGAGGATGTCATTATTAATTTTATTGATCATTTCTCTAGATATGAAAATTTCTTATTTGATAAAACAAAAATTGGAGGCTATAGAGAAGTTTATCACTAAAATATTTGATGTTGAAAAATGTACAAACAATTTGATAAATCTATTAATTCAAATAGAGGTTGTGAGTATGTCTCAGGTGATTTTGAGGTCATTTTGCTAATAAAATTTGTCTCAAATACTCCCTAAAAAGGTTAGATCTATAATAGAAACAACATATTTGCCAACTTCATTTTAGGGTGAATATATTCCAGTTGCTATGCATATCCTAAATAGAAGTCTCACTAAAAACTTAGGTAAAACACGTGGGCAAATGCCCCTTTCAAAAAAAAATCCAGCATTTTGCCTCATTTTCCAAACTAATTAGGGAAATGCCCCTCTTTTGAAACTCAATTTTCTCAAAATCGAGTTATAAAAAAAAAAAAAAAAATTCTGGAGCCCTATAGTGGTGTTTTAAGGAGCCTATAGTGACGTTTTAAGGACTTATAGTGGCATTTTGTAACTTGATCTCTATGAAGTCGAGTTACATGCAAATTTTTTTCTTTTTTTTTTACCTATAACTCGACTTCGTGGAGATCGAGTTACAAAACGCCACTATAGGTCCTTAAAACGTCACTATAGGCTCCTTAAAAACGCCACTATAGGGCTTAACTCAATTTTGAGAAAATCGAGTTTTAAAAGAGGGACATTTCCTTAATTAGTTTGGGAAAGAAGGTAAAATGCTGGATTGTTTTTTTGAAAGGGGCAAAGGCCAATTTTTTCCGGAAAACACCTCATGAGTTGTTTATTGGTAAGATGGCTAGCTTATTTCATATGATATTGTATTGCTTATGTTTAATTTTTTATTCTAAAAAGGATAAACTGTTGTATGAAACAAAAAGGAGTGTTATGGTAAATTACTCACAAAGGTCTAGAAGATATAGGTTTATATGATCTCAAAAGTCGATTTATTTTGGAAATGTAAAATTCTTGGAGGATCATTCTGATATCGAGGGTATTGATGATTTTCAAAAGAAATTTTTGGAAGAATGAAGAGATATAAAGTCGATCATAGTAAAAGCTATAGATCCAATGCCTTTGAAAGGAAGCACTCGAATTTCTGTGGACTCTGATATCCTAATTATCATCTTTATAATAGTGAAAACTATAAGAAGATAGTAATCTAAAAAACAAAATGGTGTCTTAGAGGCTCTTAAAAAGACATAAAGGAATGAAAGTTGTTGGATGCAAATGAATTTTAAAAGAAAGAGAGATGTTTCAGGAAAAGTAGAAAGATTTAAAGCCAGATTAGTGGCCAAGGGTTATACTTGAGATGAGAATTAGATATGCACGTCAGAAAATTATTTGGGTTGAAAGAATCTTGTGTTAAGTGAAGAAAGTTTCTACTATTCTTGATATTCCTACACCATATGTGGATATTTTCTTCCGATAGTAATTGATATTGAGATGCTTGTTGTAGTCAAACAGTGGCTATTCAAATTTTGAAACAAAGGACCTCAATGAAGCACCATATATTTTGGGCATTAAAATAAAACGAGACTAGATGAATAAAAAGTACAGTTTCTCCCAAGAAAAATATATCAACACGAAAAATATTATATGGTTGACTGTTTAAGTGAGAGGTTTCCCAATTATAATTTTCAGTCATTGTTTTTTTTTTTTTGTTGAAATAGTCAGCAAAACAAAATTTGGCTGACTCTTTTTTCCAAAGGCTTGTCTTTTATGTTATTTAAAGCACATGAATTGAGAATGCGGCCATGTTAGGCCAAGTGGGAGACTGTTAGAATAATGTGGCCCAACATGATATTTTATTATCAATAATTAATTATTCAAAATTTCTTGTGAAATTTTGCAATATTTTTATCATGTAAAATATTAGAATATTGAAATTTGTCTACTTGATATTGTAGACTAAGATTATGAATCATTTCATTATAGTCCTTCACTTCACCGTATCCATAATGATGTAGCCTATTCTGATAGGTACATTGTTGGACCATGATGGAAAGGAGGTGCAAGTTAAAATTGTTCAGACTATGGAAGACAATAAGGGCTAGTCTTTCGATGGTTAGTGCATAATGATCTCGGAAGTCCTTCCATAATGAGATTCACGCACGTTGAGTGTTGGCCTTAATAAATCTATCGTGTCATTGCCAATAACTTGGAGTTAGTATGGAGTTACAAAAGTAATAACATGTCAATGAACTTATTCATTAATGAATCTAATTAATGAAATTGATTATCAATGAATGTAACATATTTGTTACATGAATTGTTATTACGATAGAAAGGATTTTATGGCTGGTCATGTCCTTTTTTAATATTATAAATATTGTCAAGGCCTTACTTGCAAGGGGTGTGAGAAGAGGAAAGAAAAATCTTATTAATCCGACCAGTTGGGGAGAGCATCCTAATTGTTTGTGAGGTCCTTAAATAATATAATTTAGTATGTAAATTTTCACATTTTATTGTTGATTTTTATTACATATGCACATGATATAATTGTTAATTGATAGATGTATTATATTTGTTTCTCTTAAATTATTACTTTTTAAGTATAATTCCCAAAGTGGACTTGGTTTAGGTTCCCCCCCCCCCCCCCCTCTTTCCTTTATAGCATGATAGAATTTGAACATTATAAGTAACTTTTTTCCTTTCATTTTTTCATCAAGTAACATTTGCTTTTTGCCGGACAGCGTCAAAGCTAAAGCAACTTTTTTTTTGGAGAAAAAGTTGAAAAACTAAAGTGACTTTGAAATAATTAATGAAATGCTGGACCCCTTCATATGCTTGATTGAGTTTGAATTATAAATAGATAGATTCTGTTGTGGATAGCTCAGCTTCAAAGTGTATCCTATGTTAGAAATATCAACTCAAAAATATAAAGCCGCATACATATAATATTATCAATTATTTTTCTCTTTGAAAGTTATCAAACGATAATATAACACAGTTGAAATGGGCACACTATTTATGACTTAAACATATGGACTTAATTTTGTACCGTATCAACCAATACAATCAATATTAACTTTACCGGTATCTAAGTTAGCAAGGTCAGCCTTACCACTAGGCCAATTAGGCTATCACCTAAGGCCCTCAAGGAGAGCAAGGCCTCCAAATTTTAACCAATGTAAAAATTTATATACCTATAAGAGTATTAATTAGGCCCTGTAGACTGAAATGTGTCACTTGAAATATTTGGGTGTACCGGATTGTTCCCATACTAGGATGTATTCAGAATTTTGATCAGTAAAATGTATACCAAGCCGAAATTAAACCAACACTTCTCTCCTGCATTTCTTCTTCATTTTCTCTAGTCTCTTTGTCTTCATGTTTCTCCATCTATTGCTATTTGTCTCTTTAATTTCTTAAGCTTCTTCGACTATTCATCTCTCTCTCTCTCTCTCTCTCTTTAAATTTCTTATTTTGCGTGCTCACGTGACCTTCAACTGAGTGACTAAAGAATAAAGACTAGTGAGTTTAGTCAATTCACCATTCAATATTTCAATTCCCACCCACCAAGCCATGGCCAAATAATCTTCAAGTTTCAATCTTTTAAAAGGATTTGATGTTTTTGTTTAACGGTAGGTCCATTATTAATATATTGAGTTAAGGATTAACATAATTCGATTATGTTTATTAAAAAAACATATTTGATTATGACTCATAACAAAAAATAAGTTTCACACACAAAACATTAAGTGGTAACCCCAAAATGATACACAGTTATTAATTAGTATAGTAATATTTCGTTTCCTTGACTAAATTGAGACGACTTTCTGTAGATATTGATTATTTTAATCTTTGAACCAAGCATGTTCACAATAAACTTATAATTTCATTTCGAATTATGTTAGGAATATTACAAATTTTACTACATATAACTGATAAATTGATGTGCCAACTTTTTATACAATATTTCAAAAATATAATTAATAAATTTATTTATTATGTTGTTGATATGATATTTATCATATTCAGTACTATTAGGGCCATATTTTATTGTAATTGGCTAATCCTTTAACAAAATCCAATTTACTTGTAATTGGGTAGATCAAAGATGGGTTTAGTACTTCAAGAAACATGTTGTTCAAGTCAAGTATTAAAAACATGAAGATTGGTTCAAGAAACAAGTGAAGAAAAGCTGTTCATTAAGTCCCGACAGATGCCTGCTATCGAGACTTAATGTGAAACTTAATAGATAGCTCGATCTATCGAGACTTACGATTTTCAATTTTCCAAATTTGAAATTCGGCCCAGGCTTGTGCAATTGTTTAGGGTTTCTTTTCTCACAACTCTAGACATATATAAGGCTTATTTTAAAAACCATCATACACAGATATAGAGACCAAGAGACTTATTTTTTCTGTGTGAGTCTACTGCGTTTGTACGCCATAGGGTTTTATAACCAAATGCTTTCAGATCTTCATTGTTGATGAAGTGTTGAACTTTGTAGCCAATAGCATCTGTTCAAGTTGCTAGAGTTAATCAAGTATTGGGATCCGTGAAAAGGGTTAGTCACAAATTGGAGGTTTGTGCATCAAAAGGAAAGAAGGCTACTACAAGATCAAGTCCAATTTTGTATTAGAGCAAAGGTTCAACTGTATGTTGGTATTTCGGGGTAGGCTAGGGTAGTTGGTAAGATTCCTTATACTTGTAACCGCTTAATTGTTGATTAGTGGATTCTTAGGAGTAATGACTTTAAAATCATCTAGTGGGGGTTTTGTCTTGTAAGGTTTTCCCCATTTATCAACAAATCACTGTGTCTAATTTATTTTCCGTTGCATTTAGTATTTTTGGTGCCTCCACGTTTTGTATGCAAATTGAACCTAATTAATCAACTTGGGTACTTGAATTAATTAACTAGGGTCAAGCTATCTTAACCCAACAAGTGATATCAAAGCGGGTACACTCTAATTAGGTTTTAATCTTTATTGTGTGATCCATTGACCCCTTTGTTATGGATCGTGGGCAATCCTTGATTATTCATCCTTTATTTGATGGTACTAACTATGCATACTGGAAAGTACGCATGAGAGCTTTTTTGCAATCTTTAGATGAGAAAGTATGACTTGCGGTTGAAGTAGGTTGGAAGAAACTTGAATAGCCACCTGCAACGTGGGATGATACCAAGATCAAAGCTACAAACTTTAATAGTAGAGCACTAAATGCTCTGTTTAGTGCTGTGACCAATGAAGAATTCAAGATCTCTTCCACTGACAATGCCAAGGAAGCTTGGACTATTCTTCAGAATACCTACGAGGGCACAAAAACTATTAAAAACTCCAAGCTCCAAAGGCTCACTACCAGTTTTGAGGAAATAAGGATGGATGAGGATGAGTCATTCAATGAATTCTATGCCAAGCTCAAAGACATAGTGAATTTAGCCTTCAATCTTGGAGAACAGATTCTGGAGCCCAAGATTGTTAGGAAGATCCTCAAATCTCTTCTAGAGAGACTCTATGCCAAGATCACTACCATCGATGAATCAAATGATCTTGACTCTATTCCTTTGATAGAGCTGATAGGAAACATGCAAACCTATGAACTAGGGCGAGCAAGGGTAGGCAAGGGTGGCAAAGGCAAGAACATGGCCTTGAAGACTAAGAATGATGATAACGATGAGTCGTTTGATGATGAGGATACCAAGTTAAAATCTTATATCACCAGAAAATTCAAGAAGTTTATCAAAAATGCAAATGTCAAAGTAGGTGATAAGGAACGCAAACAGTCTGCATTCTCTCAATTCAAGTCCCAAGACAAAGGCAAGAGAGAATTCAAGCATGTTAGTCAAGGCAATAGTGTTCTTACTGGACCAAAGTGCTATGGGTGTCAAGGATTTGGACACATAAAGCAAGAGTGTCCCACATATCTCAAATCCATTGGCAAAAGCAAAGCCCTAGTTGCTACCTTGAGTGATACGGAACCAGAAGCAGATTTTGATGAAAGTGACCAAGATGAGATAGTGAGTGCTTTCATAGTCACTAGTGAGTCTATTGAGAAAGTAGTAGACCTAATTGATGAGGAAGAAGAGTTGATGGAATCAAATTTTGAGATGATGGATGATTAGGATGACATCCACACTGCCTACACTAAGTTGTACAAGGTCTCTGAGAAGCATGAGAAGCTCTACAGGTTAGCTATGAGAAAGCTCAGTGAAATGGAGTTGGAACGTGAGGAACTCTCCACCAAGGTTGATGAAGCTAATCAGTCTATTGGAGCACTAAGATTTGAGAACAACATTCTTGTTGAAAAGGCCAACAAACTGGATACTGAACTGTTTCAGGTTAGAGCACAATTGGAAAGGATTTCAGGTTCCAAGCTGAATGAAATGCTAAACTTCCAAAAGTCTGCATCTGACAAAATAGGTTTCGGGTATGATCACTCTCTCTCCTCTTGTAGTACCTCTTCTAATGCTTTAAATAGAGTTATTTTTGTTCCACCTGCTAATAATGATAACTCTGAGGTAATTGACCCTAAAACTAAAAATGTGAGTGAGGATAAAAGTAATAAGGGAAAATACATTCTAGGAGCACCCCCTAAGGTTGGTAAAAAAGAAACTAAGCAGAATAATCATCACTTCACCAACAAGAAGTCTCAACCAAAGAAGCCTCACTTCTGTCACTACTGTGGGGCATCTGAGCACACTCGTCCAAATTGCTATAAGTGGTTAGGCACTCAACAAAGCAATAGTGTGTCATCTTTGGGGAACTAAAATTAACTCCAACTTTCTTTAGCCCCTCTTGGAGAACTTCTTAAGGCGGTCATGCTTCTCTCAAACCTAAATGGTTTCAACTCTCCTTCTTATCCATCTGAACAAAGGTTCAAGAAAAAGAAAGGATCCCCATCCAGGTCTCCCATCTGGAAGGAAAGAGACTCTAAGTGATTTCTTCTCTTTTCTAGTCTCTTGCATGGTTCATGTTGTGGTTTGAGTCAATCTAGTTTTGATGCTTTGTCTATTTGTTTGTTTGCTTTTGTTTTGTTATAATTTTTTTTAATAAAAAAATTTGGAAAAATATAAAAACAATGTGTGTTTATGTATATTGGTATTTGTGTACCTTGGATGGCCTTTGAAACAAAGTTTCTCAATTTTGTATCACTTGTAGCTTAGATGAGCATCTTCATGCACTACTAAGCAAGATGTTATTTTTATGATTTGGTTGATCTTATCTTTCATATCTTAAATCACTATTTTTGACGGGAATGACTAGAAAATCCTAAGAGAAAGGCATAAATAACCATCTCACCACTTGAACTCTTCAATCATAAAACATCTGTGTACAATTCATAAAAGTCGTGCTTGGTAAGGTGTAGCACTTGCACAGTAAAAGTCGTGCTTTTCTCTCTTATATGCCCATGCATGATATGCTTAAAAAAAATATGCAAAGAACATGAAAAGCAAAAAGAATCAAAATTCTTTTAATACGATTACAAACGTGTTTCTAGGAGATGTGGGAGTTATATGATGTAACTCGAAGTTGATGGTCTCCATCAAATAGTTTTGATTGTGTATGATTGTATTTGATTCTCCTATATCATTACTTTTCATATAATGATTTGCTTATGCTCTCTTGCAAAAGTTTCACACACAACACGCATACTTTTTGCTATTTTTGATACTATTGTACAGGCACAAAGTGATTTGGCCATCACAAAGAATACATGTGCCAGTATATGCTCTCTAAACTGTCTAAACATGTTTTGTAATAAAATTTGGTTAGACTTGTTTAGTGTGTTTTTTATCTAGGAATGCTTTGCATCTAGAGTTGAGGTTGTGTTTTTATGTCTAACATGCTCTTTGATTGCTTGTTTTGGTGTGTATCTTGTTTGCATTCATCTTGTGTTGCTTCTCCTCCTTGAAAACCTCTTTTCAAGCATCTCGATAGTAGCTCAACACCTTCTCGGTAGCTGCTCAATACGTGCCTCTTCAATCAAGATTTCCGGGTTTGTCCTCGATACCTCTCAATAAATAGCCCGATACATCAAGCCAAATTCTTTGGAGTCTATTTGCTCAATAGATGCTCAATACCTCCTTTTATTTATCGAGATTTTTTGGCATCAATACCTCCTCGATACCTCTCGATCTATCGAGATTTTGTTCTCGATAGAAGCTCGATACCTTCTCAATCTATCGAGCTACATTTTCTTTATATACTTCTGAGGTCCGACCCGGTTTTGCACCTTTTCAAATATCTCGATCTCTCTCACCTCTCTCTCGACCCAAACCCCTTCATTTCACTAAAATCCTTCTTCTTTCTTCATTTTAGGCCTACTCCAAGTCTTAATTTGTTGGTAAGTCTCTCTAATCCCTCTTTCTCTTCATTTTCTCATGCATTCATGCATTTAATGACCTAGGTTTTAGTTTTTGGAAAACTTTTGGGGTTTTTGTATATTTGTCAAAAATTTTGGGTTTGGTTTTGTTAAAATGATCTCACATGTTCATGCATTTCATTCTATGTTCATTATAACAATGTTTCATGCATTCTACGATTGTGTGATTGATTATATCTTGTGAGTGCTGTTAGTTTGGATTGGGTCTCTACCCATGATGCAATTTCTTTAGCACGTAACATGTTCATTGCACGTTGTTTTTTCTTCTATCATGTGCCTTACCTTTTGTTGTGATTCTAAGTCTTTCTTCTCTCCCTCTCTCTCGTTTAGTCTCCTTGTCATGGCACATAAGAAATTTGTTCCATCTAAAAACCTAATTCTACGGGCTCCTCTTCTTCTTCTACTCCTTCTGATTCTATTCGGTTCCGTGATGAAAAGGCATGAGATGACTTCTTTGAGAACTTTTCTGACCAGACAATTCATTCAAAATGCCAGATCATTCTATCTGACTTTCTAGACACTTCTCTACCCGGTGCATTTAGCTCTCAAGAATGGGCTTCTCTTTGTGAGAAACCTTCAAGGTGTCCCGACTTGTTCATATAGGAGTTTTACTCCAACATGCATGCCATCGATACCTCTGTACCTAGGTTTACTACGGTATTCAAAGGTACATGTATCGTAGTTATCTTGGAACTCATTTCTGAGGTACTACATGTCCCTATTATGGATCGTCTGGATTACCCTAGTCATCGACGTCTCTCTTCCATCTCTAGAGACGAGTTGGCCTCACTCTTCTGTGAGAAGGTCATGTTGTGGGGAGGTACCTTAAATTTCTCCATAACTGAGTTTGCTAAGGGTCCACAGATCCGTAATATGGTGATGACCTTTGTACTCACTCCACAATCACACTATAACACTATCACCGAGCCTCATGCTCGCTTCCTTTTTTCTCTCATGAAAGGTCTTTCGATAGACTTTCCATCACACATGATATTATCTATCATAGATTGCTATCAAGACATTGCTACACGTGATAAGCTCATCTTTCCTTCGGCTATCACATGCATCCTCACACACATGCATGTCACTATTCCTCCTTCTCCTCTCTTCCATGTCATGGGTGCCATAAGTAAGGAGTATATCCAGAGGAGTGCAGCACAGCTTGCTGTGAAGTGGCCATGTGTGGAGACGACGGATGCAGACCCTGCAGCCCCTTCCTCTTGACTCTCTTCCTCAACTACCCCTTCTTCCTCCTCTAAGGCAAATGTCTCTCTCGCTGACATCATGGAGCAGCTTCAGCACATGTGTGCTGATTTTGGTAGTTGTCTTGACCATCTGTTTGATGAGATGTGTCAGATGAACACCAGGATTGGTCACATCACTCGTCATCAGTCTCGCCTTGGTGGTTTTGCTCCTTCTCCCTCACCCGAGCCAACTGAGTCTTCTTTGGATGGTGGAGATGATGATGATAATGATGATGCTTCTTGCTCTGAAACTGATGATAAGATGATTGCTTCTCAGTGATTCACCATTTGTCACTTGTGACAAAAATGGGGAGTAGTTTTGTATATGAGAGTAGTCTTTTTGTTAGGGGGAGCGCTAGCATAAGGATAGACTAGTTAAGGGGAAAATGTGTTTTGAGGGATGTAGTGAGGTTTTGTTGTATCTTTTCTCACTTCATGTACCATGGTCTTGTGACCACTTTTTACATACAGTGTGTCCTTGTGATATACGATGATGTATGTTCTTTTCTTCACCTTTGTCTCACACGTGTTGTTTCTTTTCTCTCTTTATACATGTGTTTCTTATTTTATAAAACTTGTCTATGTTTCACACTTGATGCCTTGATGAATCTTGTTTAAGTGTTTTAGTTAAGACAGGTTGCAAGTCTACCATGTCATGATCTCTCTTCTTGCACGGTTTTTCAAGAGTTCGCAGTAGAGTTAGACTTATGTACTTTTGTAAGTTATGGGATAGTTGTGTTAGACTTCTCACATAATTGTTGTTTGTGGTTTTGTCATGGATTGCCAAAGGGGGAGATTGTTTACGACCATATTTTATTGTAATTGGCTAATCCTTTGACAAAATGCACTTTACTTATAATCGGGTAGATCTAAGATGGGTTTAGTACTTCAAGAAACATGTTGTTCAAGTCAAGTATTAAAGACATGAAGATTGGTCTAAGAAACAATGGAAGAAAAACTGTTCATTAAGTCTCGACATATAGCTCAACGGATGCCTGCTATCAAGACTTACGATTTTTAATTTTCTAGATCTGAAATTTGGCCTAGGCTTATGCAATTTGTTTAAGGTATCTTTTCTCACAACCTTAGACATATATAAGGCTTATTTAAGAGCCGTCATACATAGATACAGAGACCAAGAGACTTATTTTCTCTGTGTGAACCTATTACGTTTATATGCCACAGGGTTTTATAACCAAGTGCTTCCAGATCTTCATTGTTGATAAAGTGAAGAACTTTGCAGCCAACAACATCTGTTCAAGTTGTTAAAGTTAGTCACGTACTAGAATCTGTGCAAAGGGTTAGTCACAAATTGGAGGTTTGTGCATTAGAAGGAAAGAAGGCTACTACAAGATCAAGTCCAATTTGGTATTGGAGCAAAGGCTCAACTGTAGGTGGGTATTTCAGGATAGGCCAGGATAGTTAGTAAGATTCCTTATACTTGTAACCGCTTGATTGTTTATTAGTAGATTCTTGGGAGTGGTGATCTTAAAATCACCCGGTGGGGTTTTCGCCTTGCGAGGTTTTCCCCATTCGTCAACAAATCATCATGTCTAATTTATTTTCCGCTGCATTTAGTATTTTTGATGATTTGTTGGTGCTTCCACATTTTGTACGCAAATTGAACCTAATTAATCAACTTGGATAATTGAATTAATTAACTGAGATCAAGCTATCCTAACCCAACAAGTACAATGTCAGTTTGTAATTATTAATCTTTTAAAGTAAAATGTGGTAGTGTTAACTGTATTAATATATATATATATATATATATATATATATTAACATTTTCCTTCCCATTTTTGTAATCTCTTATCGGTCAATGTATGGGTTGAGCTCTAAATTGGATAAAACTTTAATTTGTTTGTCATCCTATCACATATATAAATGAAAAATATACTAATGGTGAGAGCTCCAAAAATTAATTTGTTAAATTTTTTTGTTATCCCATTAGATATCAATGAATGTGAAGACGGCCATCTCAATTATTGTAAAAACAAGTTGGATTGTGAGAACACAGAAGGTGGTTATAATTGTGAAGCGAAAATCTAAATTGAAGATCGTCATTGTAGGTATGTCTCTATACTTATTAAATTATCAAAATAAATATAAAACCAAATACCCACACATACTCTGTTATTTATTTTGTTATTTTTTTATAGGAATTCTTTGTTATTATTGTTATTTTGACGAAACTACAATATTGGTCCCTTAATTTTATCCTATGAACGCAATTAGTCTCTCAAATTTCATGTGAGTTATATTGGTCCTTCATGTTTCAAAGATAAACACTATTAGTCCTTTTGTTAGATGTCATTAGTGTAAATGTTCATGTGACTAACGGAATAGTGATGTGACATCTTTTTAAGGAGAGGTGTTACGTCCACAACATTTTTACAACATTTTCACAACAAATCATAGATAGTTAGTTGTTATTGGTTCAAATTTGAACATAACACTAAGATTACTTTTTTGCCCCAACAATAATAACTAGTAACAACCTACCACTTAGGATTTGTTGTAAAAATGTTGTAAAAATATTGTGGACATATCATTTCTCCTTTTTAAGTAATGTGGTAATTTTATGAAAATACTAGTCGCTAACTCATGCTATGCACAGGAACCTACCTATTTGTGAGGTAAACTAAAATAATTTTATAAAATCTTAAATTGATTAAGAAACTACACTATTGCATGATTTGCTCTTGTATGACGTCAATTTGTGTTACAATTTGATGAAGAAGCCATTGCTTGAATGTGCAATGGCTTACAAAACTTTAGATATTTAAATTTCTAAAAGTCCAAAAACTATTAAAGAATCAGATGATCCATTGCTTAGAATTATTGAATATATATATGACTAAACAATAGAAAAATATAAGAGAAATATGGGTTACATTCAAAAGAATAATTTCAAATATTGCAAGTTTTTTTATCTTATAAAAAATGGCTAAAAAGAGTTTAATGATTCATGTACGAAAATTATTTTTTTAAAAATACATGAAAAACCATAAAATATTTTTTTATTTTTACAAAGTAGAGGGGAAGAAAATAATATAAGAAGAGCTCATACCTCTACTCGGCCTAAAAAAAAAAAAAAAATTGGGGTTTGCATTGCTTTTATAGTATTCATGATTAACCTCGCAAATTTGGAGATAAATTATTAACGTTTGAGTTTGAGTTTAAGTTGGACTTATTAAAGAGATAGAATTTCACTCCTTGTTAAATTTAGACTAGATAAAAATAATTTTATTTAAATAAAATGATAATTTTATTTAAATATTGTACTGATGTGGAAAATTGTGAGAGTTTCAGAAGCTTCGGTTTTATATATATGTAGATTATAAAACACACTTAACACGTCAAAAACACAAGAACTTAGTTACCTAACCCGTTTCCTAACTGGTATTATGCCAAATCAAGGGTCGTCCTCCTTCCACACAGCCACTGATACCCCACTCCTCATCCTCCCCTCTCTAGCCAACCCTCTCATCTATTGCTCTTTTCCTCTCTTCGTAGTGCAAGTGAAAGATTATTACATATTGTTATCAGTATTCCCCTTTACCGAACACACGACGCCATTATTAGGAAAACAACCACAACCCAGATTACATTCTCAAATTGTGTCCAAATGCATTTTACACCATCCACTTGACTATATGATTAAACAAATGAAAAAGATATAAACATATCTACAAATACATGGTGGGCTTTCAGAAAATCAAACAATCTGACCAAGGACGGACCTAGGATTTTAAGCTAGCGGGGGCCAGAATATAAAGGAAAAAAAAAATTCCAAATAGGAATCCATATAGTATTAAAAAATTATAAATAATCAAAATTGTTGTTTCTAAATACATTAAGATGCAATCATTTACCAACAAAGACAAAAACAAAAACAAAATAATGTTTTTTTTTTCAATACTGGGCTGGCTAAGATTTTTTTTTTTTTTTGGTTGAAGTTAGAGCATTCATAGTAGTGGTGCTAAAAATTTTAGCTTTTAGCACCTCAAAAAACTACTTTATCTATTTTACCGACTCACTTTACAATACAGCCAATATCAAATGTTCTATTTTATTTATCACTTCATCTAAAATAATATAAACAACTCATTAAAATAATAAAGGAAGAGAGAGAATTTGAGTTTTTTAATTTAAGGAAGAGATATAATCTTAATAAAATATTTTGTTTTATTTTTAACAACTTGCTACAGTCAACTGGTATTTATACCAATTTACTGTAATTGCAAAAAATTTAGCTTTAGCTTCTCCAATAATGCATGCTTTTTTGGTTCTTTAGTGGTAAAGTAGTTTTTTTTTTTTGCTAAAATACAATCACCATTGTGAATGTTTTTATTGTTTTTGTTAAGTTTTTGAGTTGGATAGTTGCTATCTAGATGAGGCTAACTAGGCTTATTGAGGAGAAGGGGGACCTAAGGTTTTGAAAGGGGCCCAACTACAAAAATTAAACATATAATAACTATAGTATATATATAAATATATATATTTGGACATAGGGGGGGTCGGGCCCCCTGGGGCCCCCACCTAGGTCCGTCCCTAACTTCGCCCAATAAGGCATCTATCCTATTCGAATAAGAAACAGACGGTAAGACTCAAATTTGACCTAAGCAAGACCCTTACAAGCATCATCCCCATGGTTTTGCAGTTAGGATCACATTCACAAAATCCCACCATCTTGTTTAGCCAGTTTAAGGAAGGGATCTTTTATATCCAAGCAGGGCTAGGAATACTTTCACAACCCTATTTACCAAAAGAATGAAAGAAGTCGCAGGAGACAAGAAAAATTCTGGACCTCTTATTCTCCAAGGAGAATGGGATGAACCAAGAGTAGGCCAAGAATGTAACTTCCACCATTTATTAATCTATTGTGAATTTGGTAGCTAGGCATTACACTAGTTCTAAATTCTCCCTATAATGATCAACATCCTAACTTTCTAGTGTAGAAAGAGTATTCTGCCCAACTCCCTCATAGCTCTATCCGGACCTTGAAAAGCCCCAAGTCTTGTAAGTAGACTTTGGGCTCTACTTAGTGGGGGAGTTAGAAATTTTTTCTAAGGGGGACTAAAAAGAGGAGTATAGAGCTGCTAATATACCTAGCACAGTTCAGTTAGAGATGATGGATGGTTGCTGGAAACCATCCCCTAACCCGCGGTTTAAAGTGAATGTGGATGCTATAGTCTTTGCTGCTCAAAAAGAGGCCAGTTTTAGAGTCTTCATTTGGGATGCTCAAGGCTTGGTGATTGCTGCTCTATCTAAGAAGATAAAGGCTTTATCGGGGCTATTGGGATTGAAGTGAAGGTTATTGAGGATGGCATGCAATTTGCCAAAGAAATGGGTATACAAGAGTGTATTATGGAGGGCGATTTTTTTACTATCTCTAATGCTTTGGCTGAGCTAAGTCATGCATCTATCTTTGTGACTCCAATCATATATGGCATAACTTCCTTTGAGGTTCGACATGTTAAGTTTCCAATGTTTTTAGACAAGATAATATTCCGGCCCATCTATTAGCAAAACATGTTTTAGGCATTGATGATTTTTTCTTTATGGATCAAAGAGAATTTTTGTTTTCTTGAACAAGCTCTTATCTATAATGTACTCTCTATTTCTCGAGTTTAATGAAGTTTATAGTATTCCTATAAAATAATAGGTGAAACTATACTGTTGGTCCCTCATGTTTACCCTGTGAGTGAATTAGTCCCTCAAGTTTCAAGTAAGTGCTATTAGTCTCTCAAGTTTCAAAGATAAGCACTATTAGTCCTTCTATTAATTGCCATTACTATAAATTTTCATGTGGCTAAAGGAATAATGATGTGGCATCTTTTTAAGTGATGTGGTAATTTTTTATTAAAATATTATAAAACACACTTAACACGTTAGAAGCTCATGAACCTGACCCGTTTCCTAACTGATATTACCCAAATCAAGTCTCATCCTCCCTCTGCATAGCCATTGATACCCCATCGCTCATCCTTCCCTCTCCAGCCAACCTTCTGAGTTATTGCTCTCCTACTCTCCGCTCAACTTCCCCTCTCCGTCCAACCCTCTCATCCTCCCCTCTCTAGCCACTAATACCACCGCTCAACTTGCCTCTCAATTCTTAGATCTGCCTAGATTTGTACTTGCTCTCTTTGAATTCCCATTCTCTTTTAACTTTTAGGAGAAATATTGTCCAAAGGGCCAAGGGAAGGCTTCAAATAGTGAAAGTGCCAAACCCAACAAGCGACAAGTCGATTTCAATATAAATGTCGGAATCAGGGACGGACCCAGGTGGGGGCCCAAGGGCTTCGGGCCCTCCCTTGGTCCAAATATATATATATATATATATATTATAGTTATTATATGTTTAATTTTTGTAGTTTGGCCCCCTTTCGAAACCTTAGGTCCCCCTTCTCCTCAATAAGCCTAGTTAGCCCCATCTAGATAACAACTATCTAACCCAAAAACTTAACAAAAACAATAAAAACATTCACAATGGTGATTGTATTTTAGCAAAAAAAACTATTTTACCACTAAAGAACCAAAAAAGCATGTGTTATTGGAGAAGCTAAAGTTAAACCTAAATTTTTTGCAATTACACTAAACTGGTATAAATACCAGTTGAAAGTAGTAAGTTGTTAAAAATAAAATAAAATATTTTAATAAGATTATATCTCTTCCTTAAATTAAAAAACTCAAATTCTCTCTCTTCCTTTATTATTTTAATGAGTTATTTATATTATTTTAGATGAAGTGATAAATAAAATAGAACATTTGATATTGGATGCATTGTAAAGTGAGGAGATAAAATAGATAAATTAGCTTTTTGAGATGCTAAAAGCTAAATTTTTTAGCACAACTACTGTGAATGCTCTAACTTGAACAACAACCAAAAAAAAAAAAAAAAATTCCTAGCCAGCCTAGTATTGAAAAAAAAAAACATTATTTTGTTTTTGTTTTTGTTTTTGTCTTTGTTGGTAAATGATTGCATCTTAATATATTTAGAAACAACAATTATGAGTATTTATAAATTTTTAATACTATGTGGATGTCTATTTGGAGTTTTTTTTTTTTTTTTTTTTTTTTTTTCCTTTATACTCTGGACCCCGCTAGCTTAAAATCCAAGGCCCGTCCCTGGGGCGAACACACCTACTAAGGTCTCTAGTGGGTTTTCCATTCTAGGCGGTTTCTTCTTCCACTAGACTGCTTCCCTTTTAATTTTTGAGAGGGACTAAACTTTCTCTGTTTCTTTTTTTGTAATCCATGCTTGCTTTGTCAACCCTTGTACCTAGGAAATAGGTTTTAGCGAGAGCTTTATGTAGTCTCTAAATTATAACCGCTTGTACATGTAAAGTACCATTGTCTTGGAATAAAACAGTAGAACTATAAAATTGTAAAGTAGGATATGCAAGCAAATTTACGTAGAAAACCCAAAGAAGCGGTGGAAAAACCAAAATAGAGTAAGGCTTTCTTAGAATTTTTTTACTAAACACCAAGAAAAGGCCTTTTTTTTTTTTAACAAGATACTGCTTTATTCTCCTAAAACACTACTATTCTTACCTAAAACCCTTTTTATTTTTGTCTACCTAGTATGATCAGCTTCCTTTTGTTTTATATTATAAGAAGGGTTGTTCGACTACATATACGTGGCATCTACACATTGGAAACACTCATCCAAACAAGCATGCTCATACTCATTATCAAAGCAAGATCATATTCAAAAATGCATCTTCATGTGAATGTGTGACTTACCTTACTTACCTCACTACATCTCAGCACCTATAACATAAATGCATAAACATGTGAATGCGTGTTCATGGCATAAAAAACAAAGCAACCAAAGATAAACCCTAATTTAATCATGTGAAAGGAAAACAAACAATAAACAGAGAACAGGGACCCAAATCTATAATAAGGGATCAAAACAGAGGTATAACACGTGACACAAATGAAGAAAAAAAGCAGAAAACTTATACTAGGATTTCTGGGCAGGATCATGTGTACGCATAATCCAGCCTACGTACGCATGTAGAATTATACGCACGTGTGTTCGGCCACAGAAACCCTAGCCAAGAACACAACAACACTAAAAATAGAGCAGGACTTCAAAACAATAAATCTAACAACCTAACATGCTTATAAATATAAAAGCTAACTAAAACTAAGTCATATAAAAAATATTAAAATATAAAACAAGCAAAGAAACAAGATTAACAACAAGATTAAAATAGAAAAGAAAGAAAAGAGTTTAGAACTCAATACCCCAAAACAAAAGTTCATAGACTTGATTTTTTACCGTTCCCTTCAGTCAAATCTATTCACAATCAATAAAAAAAGTGATTAGTAATCTCAAACTCGAAGATCAAGGCCAGAAAAGGCCCCAATCAAAGGAAAATTGACTAAAGGATGTTTTGTGAAAAACTCCCTCTTTGATTCACTATTTCTAGTGAATCTTAATGTTTTCCCTTAGTATTTCTGTATGTTTTGAAAATGTACCATGTATGGCTATTTATATTGTGAAAATGGGGGTTTGGAACGGCTCCCAAACGATGTGAGATTCGTTCCAAACCTTCGCATTAATGTAGAAAACTTGCATTTTTTATGTTTCTAGAACCCTAAATGTGAGCCAGGTTTGAGCCTGCATGCGCATGCATCATGGCTGTGCACGCAGGCTGATTCCTGCGTGCGCAGGCTGAGGATTCCCTTGGCTTTAATATTTGATTGGGCCCTAAACCAACCTTGGGTCTTAGAATTTCAGCATCATTGGGGAACGAGGGCCCGAGTCGTAAGGGGAACAAAATACGGTGTCTACAACGTACCGTACGGAAGAAGAGGCTTAGTGCTTATATAGTGGTATAAAGCTGACTAAGATCCCTTGAACGTAGGAGTTTTCCTTGTAGAGAAGATTTGGAGTTGAGGCTCCAAGATCTTAGGGCTTCTCTTCCCATACGGGGAAGATATGAACGTGTAATAGGGTCTTTGGATGTGGTGTGCAAGTTATTTCCATGTAGGGACATATGAGTGGAGAACACGTTAAAGCTTATGAGCCCCAGTATACACAACCGTTAGTATGACCATTAGTTCATTGGTATGCCAATGGAGGATAAGGTTCAAATCATCCATTAGGATCATACACGAGACACCCGTCAGTGTCCTTGCATGATACCTGACGAGTCTCTGGAAGCTAACGGGTCTTTAGGGAGGGTAAATCCCCGACCCGTCGAGAACCCAAAGGGACCAAAAGGGATGTTCATCCTGATGGGTCTGTGGCAAATGGGTCCCATTAAACGAGGCATTTATCTTGAAGGGTCGAACAATTAAAAACTTTAAGATGAAAATACCCCTATCAAAAGCAATATATATAGCATGGACAAGAGTTGAGTTTAGTGTTCTTGTACATTGGACCTAGAACGGTTCCATATAGCATTGTTTCTTATATTTTAGCGTGGGACTTCAAAAAAATCTTTCTCAAGACAAAACTAGTCACCCTTTGATAAATTAACAAGGATTTTAACGATATTTTTACTTATAAATGAGCTATTCTTTCATTTTATTTTTCATTGTTGAACTGGAAAGGTCCTGCATTAAGGAAGTCTAGGCCTATTTCCTCTTTCTTTTATTTTTATTTTTAATTATTATTATTTTTAGAAGATCCTCTTTCTTAGAGGAAAATGAGGAAGTATGTTTAAGAGTAATTGTTCTCAAAATTTAATAAGTCGAGAATCATATAGTTAATTAAAGTATTTATTATTTATGAGGTTATGGTCTAATCCCGAATCAAAACCTAGCTAGTCTATTTTTAATTGAAATTTTAGTTCAAAACTTTTTGAATTGAAATGTTTGTATGTTGTGGTATGTAGTAGGCAGGGTGTAATAGACACTATCCACTTCAATATGCCCCACTTACACTTTGGAAATTCTTTTGAATTCAAGGTTCGCATTTGCTACTATAACGATAGCCACAATACCCAAAGTCATATAAGCAGTTTTGATACCATTTTTCAATAACCATGTATTCCCAAAATCTAAAACTATTATCTCCATTTTTGTTTTCTTTTTTAACGATTAAAGCATTTTTAAAAAATCAAATTTTAATTTCCCAAAGGTTTTTTTTTTTTTTTTTTTTTTTTTTTTTTTAATTAAGAAACAAACATGCACACACAAACAATTTCCTAAATCCTAAGTATTCTTGATTACCTTTTCTCGGTGCAATTTTTATGTTTCCTTACTTGCATTAGCTAGAGGATAACATTGTATAAAACCATATAGTTTATACTTTTTGTGATGATACTAACTGATATCTGATGATTAATCCAGACTAAAACAATTAACGAGTACCCATCACCTTTAGCTCTTACAGCATTGACATGCTTATCAGGCACGTTACTCTTTACAATCATGGCAGCAATTTTTGATCATAAACTTTCCTCTTGGAGGTTGTCATGGAACGTCACCCTTCTTGCTCCCATTTATAATGTGAGTTCTAGAATATTACCCATTTTTCATGGAATTCGACTATATGGAATTACATATTGTACATAGTTTTGATACATAATTTAAGCTGTTATGTAAATGTCACATTTTATAGGGAGGTGCAATATACGGAATTACATATTATCTTCAAACATTGGTTTCACAAAGAAAAGGTCCAGTTTTCATGACAGCATTTAGACCATTGTGTACTCTACTTACAGTTATTATGGGACTACTAATTTTAAGAGAGGCACTGCACTTGGGAAGGTATATACATTTACTTGCTTCGATCACTTCCCCAATTGTTTGAGAATTTTTTTAATTTTTTTTTAATTTTTTTTTTTTTATCAAGCCTTTTCTCTTTTCTTTCAAAGGAATGTGAATTGTAGATGTTAGGTTCTAAGTACTTAGGAACTAATGTATTAGAACTCTAATTTGTATTTTTGGCAAACCATGATCAAAATAGATGTTAGTCTTGTTTAGACTTGCTCAAAGTATAGATCTTTTATGTAAAGTTGTAATCGAGTTAACTGCAGAATTGAGTGTGCAATTCTGACTGGCTCGATCGATCGAGAATTAGACTCGATCGATCGAAAGTCGGGCAGAATGTTTTTTCTGCAGAATTTCCAATTCAGCCCTAAGCCCATATGACGTGTAGGGTTTTATGTTTTGCCCTAGGTATAAAAGGAAAACCCTAGCCATGTTTTTGTGGTTGCTCTGCTTGCTGTATGTGTGAATCTCTTGTGAGATCTGAGAGGTGGTTGCCTTCACACATGCTTAGGATTATCAAGAAGGAAATTTCATTGAGAGCTTGATGATCATTCAGTTGCTGAAATAAAAGGTTAAAGATATGCAAGCGGGAGTGCTTGTACTTGCTGGAGAATCCAAGAAAGAAGGAGTCTGTGGTCTCGGAGTTTGCACGTGGTCGTATCAATAAGTTTTCTACTGGTGGGTAGCAATAGGATGTTAGTGGTCTAAGTCGCTATTGTAAAACTTCGATTCTTTCATAGTAAATCCTCCCCAGGTTTTTTACCGGTTTGGTTTTCCTGGATTATCATATCATTCTGTTCTTTATATTTCCGCTGCTTTGCATGATATTATATATTTGTGTTAACCTAGATCTGTGTAATTTGACTAAGTAATCACTTGGTTAATTAACTAGGTTAATCTGGTTGTGTTTTAAGGGGTCTAAAAACAAACAATTAGTATCAGAGCAAGTAGCTCTTTTGTTTTAGATCTTTTGATCTAAGAGCTGATCCTTGACCCCTGTTGTTATGGATAATTTGAAATGTCTTTCTGATCATGTTTCTGGTCATGCTTCTTTTGATCTTATTGATGCCTGTGAAACTCTCCGTAAGGAATTATTGAAATCTATGAAAATTGCTAAGAAATTCAAGGAAGAGTTAAAATTGGCTAATCTTGGAAAAGAGGAATTACTTGTTAGATTAGATGAATCTAATAAAAATAATGAATTTTTGAGAAATCAAATTTCCTCTCAATATGAGAAGATGAAAAGCTTGGAACAAGAGTTAGTTGAATCTAAAGCTAAAATTTAAAATTTGACTAGTACCAAGCTTGTTGTTGATAACAGAAGTGTTTCTGTTTCTCTTAAGCCTAAAACTGAGAAAGTTTATATCCCTCCTTTCAAGAGAAATAATAAAGAAAAGGCTTATTTTGCTAGGTTAGACAAAGGTAAAAGTTCTGATGTAGACGCTGAAGTTTCTAAACCTATGTCTAAACCTACTGTTAGAGAGCATAATAAATCTGTTTTTGTGCCTACCTGTCACCTTATAAAAAGACAAACATTTTATTTTTTGTCTTGTTTTATTTGTTTTAAGGATTACATGAGTTATAATATCTCTCTCTTGATTTAGAACATGCTTGACATTGTGGAGAAACTTGAATAGTATGTGTTATATAAGTGCTAAGCTATTTCTGATTTTGTGTGAGTATGTACTAATTTGTACATGTACTCAAGGGTTAATTAAGAAATTGATATTTCTTGTTTGTGTACCCTCTATAGCTCAGTTAAGCACTGTCATGCATTGCATTTGCATTGTTCATTTAGCATAATGTGTGCTTTTTGTTTTTGGTCGTAATTTTTTTTACCAAAAAGATTTTTTTTGTTTTGTATTTCACATCTTTGATTTATAATCAAGGATTGGCCATATTATCTTTACATAACATGTTTATGTACCTTGTTTAGCTTGGATGAGCTTCTTTTATTGCACTTTACTAGTTTGAGCTTTGTAGTGCATGTTGTGTGGGAGATGTTTATAGTTTTTGATCACTTTGTCTTGATCTTGAAGTCACATGTCTTTGACTGTCGGACTTGAACCTTTTGAGAAAGGCATAAATAACCATCTCACCGCTGTTTACTAACCAATCATGAACACCTTAGTGCATATCGTAAGATTTTGTGCTCGAGAAAGTGTAACACATGCACAAAGAGAACATAAGTGTAGCCTCGGTTTAAATGTTAAAATTGTTGTGTACATTATTGGACTTAATGTTAAATTAAACAAATAAAATTGGTGTGTACATTATCCTAGCTATTTTAATAAGTTTCTGATCAAATAAAAATTGGTGTGTACAATATGAGGCAAATCAAGAAACTTACATGATTGCAAGCTTGTTTTCTAGGAGATGTGAGTTATATGATGTAACTCTTTAGGTGATAGTCTCTTTCAAATTTATGTGATGAATTTTGTAGAAATTGTGCTTGATTTCTATTCACATATCACCTCACATGTATCTAAAACTTTTGCTAGTTGCACACACTACACAAGTTACTCTTTGCTAAACTTGGTACATTATATTGTGTGTGATCTTGTTGTGGCCATCCAAGATTATGTTCCTTGATTTTAATGCAAATTGTGTTTTTGATGATTAAAAACCTTGTTTTTGGATGATCTGGGTTGAACTCAAATGTTTTTGAAAAACTTTTAATCTCATACTCATGCATTTCATTCATGAAATATTGTGCTTTGAGTAGTTTTTGCATAAAATTGCTCTGTTTTTCAAAAATTTGAGTTTTCCAGATTTTCGATTGATCGAGGGTGTTTTTTGACCGATCGAAATTGCGATAAAAATTTTGGATTGAATCTGCCTGATTCGATTGGTATTCGATCGATCGAAACTGAAAAATTTTCAATTTCTAAGTATTTGACCAATCTATTTTTTTTTTTTTTTTTTTTGCATCATTTGTGTTTAGGATTCACATGCATTGCATTGTTTTTTGTATCCATCTTGCAATTTTGCAGTCATATCTCTCATTTTTTTTACACATAACATGCATACACTTTGCTAAATTGGGTACTCAACTTGATTTAAAAATTGTTTGATTAATTTTTGAGTTATGTACCTTTTAGTATATGCTATTTTTATGTGTGAATTGCAGAAAATATTTTTCTTAAGAGATATGATGGATAACCAATGTGCAAATATTTTCTCTACTCATGCAATTGTTTATGGGACACATAGTGTCAAGTTTGCATTTATTGAAACAGAGAAAATTTTTTTCATATGTATCCTCAACTTAGTTTTTTTTTTGCTAGGTTTGTGTTTTTGTTTTTTTTTTTTTTTTTCCCCACCACCTAAATTTTTTCCCAAACCTGTTTTTCCCAACACTTGTTTTGTGTTTCCTATTTTTATAGGGGAGAAGCTTGTTTTTGACCTTTGTTGTTCATAAGGGGAGTTGTCTCTATTTTCTATAGAGTTGAATTGTTTTGCGTTCCCCTAATTCTCTATTTTCTCTTAGTCTCTGTTACGTATGTTTTCTGTCAACCTTCTGATTGGGTTGTCTTTGTCAATACGTGACAAAAAGGGGGAGAAATCGATGAAATGTGGGAATCCTATTTGTTTTGTTTAGGGGGAGTTAAAAATTTTTTTGAAAGGGGGAGAAAATTTTTTGATGTATCTAACTTAGGGGGAGATACATTGTTATCTATGTTTCTTGTTTCACTGCTCATTGATTTATATTTATAAGTTATTCATGATATATGTCTTTGTTTTGTGTTTTGTGAAGTCAATAATTTATTTTTGTTTTACTTGTATTTTCCACACATGCGTTTATGCGTTTGTTGAGTATTTCAGGAAATATACAGGTTGATTCAGTCAGCTGCTGTCTACACTTGCAACTGATGGATAGTAGTTAGGTTGAATTTATTTTGTAATGGACATTTTTTTTTTTTGTAAAGGGCTTTTACTTGTAACTTTGAGCATTGTGTTTGTGTTTTGTCACGGATTGCCAAAAAGGGAGTTTGTTAGGTTCTAAGTACTTAGTAACTAATGTATTAGAACTCTAATTTGTATTTTTGGCAAACCATGGCCAAAACAGATGTTAGTCTTGTTTAGACTTGCTCAAAGTATAGGTCTTTTATGTAAAGTTGGAATCGAATTAACTGCGGAATTGAGTGTGTAATTCTGACTGGCTCGATCGATCGAGAATTAGACTTGACTGATCGAAAGTCAGGCAGAATGTTTTTTCTGCAGAATTCCAACTCAGCCCTAAGCCCATATGACGTGTAGGGTTTTATGTTTTGCCCTAGATATAAAAGGGAAACCCTAGCCATGTTTTTGTGGTTGCTCTGCTTGCTGTATGTGTGAATCTCTTGTGAGATCTGAGAGGTGGTTGCCTTCACACATACTTAGGATTATCAAGAAGGAGATTTCATTGAGAGCTTGATGATTACTCAGTTGCTGCAATAAAAGCTTAAAGATACGCAATAAAAGCTTTGCATGATATGATATATTTGTGTTAACCTAAATCTGTGTAATTTGACTAAGTAATCACTTGGCTAATTAACTAGGTTAATCTGGTTGTGTTTTAAGGGGTCTAAAAACATACAGTAGATTCTAATTTATTTCTATTTTCGAACATTTGCAGTATCTTAGGAGCTATGTTGATCATTCTTGGTTTGTACATGTCTCTATGGGGAAAAGAAAGTGAGAGAAATAAGAAACACACTGAGCGTGGAAGGTATGGGCAAACTATTGAGATCAAATTAGAAAATTGTAATGAACGTTGATGAGTACCTAATGAAGGAGTTGACTCTGTAGATTAATCTATGAATTATTTAACTTTTATTTTTGAGAAATTTATTAATATTTTCATTTATTTATTTTTGCATGTGAAAAAAATATGGATCAACCCATAACTTGGCCCAATCTACCTACAATCCTTTTAGAATGACTATTTTGTGACCCAAACCCTATCAACTGACCCATTTGCATGTAAAATCTATTCTTAATGATAAAATTGATTTAGTGCACATACCATCACTACAAAAAATCTGGGTTTAGGCGACGTTTGTAAAACGTCACTAAAAACCCAGAAAACGTTGCTATAGACACAAATGGTCTATAGTGACGTTTTTTGCGACGTTCAAAAACATCGCAATAGAGTGGTCGCTATAGGTCTATTGCGACGTTTCTAAAAACGTCGCCATATGTGACTCTTTAATGGCATTCAAAAACTTTTAGTGACATTTTTTAAAACGTCGCTAAATAATATAACATTTTTAATATAATGTAAAAAATACATTTAGCGACATTTTTGAAATGTTGCAAAAGCATTTGTCCTCTTGCTTTTTAGCGTCGTTTTTAAAACATCGTTAAAACCTGCTTTTTTTTTAATATTAAAAATGCTATATAAACTGCTCAAAATTCAACAATAACTAACATGAGCTTGTAATAGATCAAATATACCTATTGATCATCAATATTCCACAGTAACAAATGTTCAAACTAACACATTAACACCATTTCACATAGATGCAAATAGATATATATATTTAATACCAATACATAACATGTGTCTAAAGTATCATCTTGAATTTAACAAAACAGTTGTCTATCTACAAAAAAAAAAAAAAAAAAAAAAAAAAAAAAAAAACCACCCAAATTATGATAATATAAACAACAAAGTACAATACTTCCAAAATAAATGTGATTGTTCAAAACAACTATTTAATAGCCCATGGAGTCCTTAAAACACTGCATTTACCATGATAAGCTAGTTTCTTGATGGGATGAAGCTTGTGATCTTTGAGGAGTTGGAGATTGATGATCTAAACCAAAACCACCCTGAATACAAATTAAGAATATCTAATAAGTTCATAAAGAAATCATTTTGAGTAACAAAATAATAGTAGCTATAATTAAAAATTTTAAACACTTAACACTAAATACATTCTTAAAACATTAAAATTTAAACACTATAGTCCACAGACGTCCTATCTCTAATATCCATCCAACTCTTGTCCATAGCTATAGAATAAATTTACACAATAAATACCTATAGCACGATATCTTGAAAGCATAAACCAATGGTTAATCCATATTTTAATTACTCTAACAAAACAAACCTATGCTTCTAAGAAAACAAGGCAAAATTTCCAAATTTGAGAAAATGACTTGCAAGTCACACCAAGGTCCTAAGTGTAGGCATAAAGAGTCTAATTTCATACGTAATTTATTAATACATTTGGTAACTAATCAACAACTCTTGAAAATTGTCATTTAGTTTGCATGTTCGACATGTGAAAGAAATGAAATAATCAAACAAACTCAACAATATCTATTAAAATTTTCAAAAATCAATAAACACTCCCAATACCAATTGAAACCACCTTATAACACCATGCAAGCCACCCGCTTCCTCCAACACAACAATCCACCCCAACACAATTATCATAATCACAAATATAGAATGCTTATAAGTATTGGAAAAAAAGTAGTAATCAACAAACATAACTCAATTTCCTAATTTAATAAACACTCCTAATATCAATTGCAACGACCTTATAACACCATGTAAGCCACCCGCTTTCTTTAACACAACAATCCACCCAATACAATTATCATAATCATAAATATAAAATGCTTACAAGTATTGAAATCCAAAAAGTAATCAACAAATATAACTCAAAAATATCCATCCAAATTAAAAAAAATAATAATAAACACTCCCAATATGAATATAAACCGCCTTATAGCACCATGCAAGCCACCCGCTTGCTCCAACTCAACAATGCACCCCAACACAATTATCAACATCTCAAGTACAAAATTTTAAGAAAAAATTACTTACTATACTCAATCCAAGCAAACAACTTTCCAATAAAAACCCAAACTTATCACAATAAATGAGTGGTTAACCTACAAAATAAAAGCGGACACTTAAATGATGTGGAAGGCAAATAAGGGTGCCATTGCAAATATATATATATATATATATATGAATTGATCCCTTCAAATTTTCAGATCAAGTAGAGAATACTAAGTTGATCCCTTCAAAATATGCTTATGTGGGGAATCTTTATCCTTTTGTCCTTGTCGGCAATGAATTATTTACTTTCAAACTCAAAACTATAAGAAGGAAAAAAAAAAGGAATACTTTCATTCTTAACAGAAAGATTGACACATTTGGGAAATAGTAACTAACATATTTTTGTCTCCATTTCTTTTTACTGAAGTGCTTTGAAGTGCTTTTGCAAACCAGCCAATATACGCACAAGTTTACACATTCTACCTCAAAGTACCACCTCCCTCTATCTCTTATACTCACACACCTCCCTTTATCCCTCTATCTCTTTCTCTATATTTCTTATTCTAGTTAAACTTATACCCTTGTGCCTGCCAAATTCTATCTTTATCTAAACCCAATAAAGTTCAAGCATTTCATCAATTCCATATACAATCACAAACAGCCTTTTATTATATTCAATTAAAAAATCAAAACTAAAGCAAGCAAAACTTACAAGTCCCTTGTTCTAGCATTTTTGTAAAAGTAAAAATCTTGAAATCCTCACCTGATTGGATGATGTCAAGGTTGAATTTTCAAATATTGATCCAAGAAAATATTATTTAATGATGTAACATCCAAAAGTTACACTAGTTGTAACTAGATCCTTACTCTAAAACAATTACTCCAAATTGAAAATATCAAATATCAAAGCATACAAGTAGAAAATAAAAGTCATGTCCACAAACCATGGTTGCAAAACTCATTAATGAAACCAGGGCCATTTAAAGGTTCCAAGCCATATCATCTTGTTAATTTGTTTACAGCTTGGTGTTGAAGTTTTCTTGTAATAAGTTAGGATGATTGTACTTTTTAATTTGATGTAATATGTGTGGATGGGAAATAATTGTGTTTGAGTTTGTGCGTGATGTGTCTTAAGTGTCATATACTCTTCTTTTTTTTGCTAATCAACAACATTATCATTCAAGCAAAACAAAGGCTGTCAGCCTTACAAGCATCAGCAATTACTACTGGGAGACTATACATATTGAAACAACATGCTCTACAACATCTAATTGCATACTTTGCAGCCACATGGGCAGCAGTATTGCAACATCTCCTAACCCAACTAAACTTACAATTCAAAAAGAGTTTACGAAAATCAAGTATATTACTAATAGTAGTAGCAATGGACCAATCAGGCTGCAATGCATGTGTGGTTAGGGGATCAAAACAGGACTTAGCATCTCCTTCGATGATGATATGCTTCCATTTTTCTTTTTGCGCTAGCTGGATTGCCTAATATACAGCTGCAGCTTCAGCCTGCAGTGGAGAGCACCAATCATGCCTTTTAGCCCAGACTTTAAGCACCTCTCCATTTTTATTTCTTACCACCACCGCCAAAGCTGTGGCGTTTTCAGACACAGCAGCATCCACATTGAGTTTAATCCACCCTTCCTCTGGAGCTTCCCAACCAACAATGCTCTTTTCCTTGGATACGGTCTTTTCCTTTGATAAGGTCTTTGCATATTCCAATTTTCTCTTCTCTATAATCTGGGAGGCCTCTCTAATGTCAATGTGCCCGGCATTGTGCAACAGCTGATTTCTCATGAACCAAATTTCTTCTAATGTGATCATCATTCTTAATGAGTTTTGTTCACTTTCCTCTTTATTTCTTGCTGTTTCCACACCCAAAAAGCTGTTTGGGCTAACAATGAATTTGACAATATCCTCATTAGTGGAGATCGGTATGGAGTCAGATCTCAATCCATCACAGCTAGCAAACCAAAGTGCCCTGGCAACATTGCATTTAAAAAATAGATGGCAGCAATTTTCTATATTTTCGCCACATAACACGCAGTTAGGATCCCCTACACCAATTCTCAGTACAATATTTTCTTTAGTGGGGAGAGCATTTTGTCCTATCCTCCATAATAGCATTTTTGTTCTTTCTGGAGCTTTTAGCCTCCACAATTCCTGCCAAGGAACATTATATGGAGCATTGCTTGGAGAATGAACTTGGGAGGCACGATAGGCAGACTTAACAGAGAAATCGCCCTTTTGGTCTAGAACCCAAATAAGCTTGTCTGGTCTAGGGTTCAATGGGATTTGGATCTGGGTAATTGCTTGAACTGAAGTTGGGTCAAACAACTCTTGGAGGAGGTTGATTTTCCAACTACGACAACCTGCATCAATTAATTGTGATACCATCAAAGGGTTTTGGATGATGCATTCATCTTTTGGTTTAGGTTTAAAACCATATACTCATATGCAATAAAGTTTCAAGATGAATATATACTTGATTCAAATTCAAATATGTCTAATTTTGAAAAGCAAGGTGGCAGTAGACACAATTGTCTCAGTCCTCTCTACAGACTTTATTGCAACAATATTAGTACATTAATTGTAAGGTAGTTGCATTGTTCAATGTCCTCTTTAAACACTACCTTGTCAACCATCATATCAAACATTTGGCTCTTGGCATCACACTACCAACACCCTAAACTTGGCTAAGGTCTTGTGAATTATGTGAAACACAACACCCTATAATTTTGGTTACCTATGAATGGATCTTGTCAGATCCATACCCATGTAAGACTTAAGGCTAACTACATAAACACTAGGACCATCAGAGAAAAGCCAAATATGCAAGCTAAGCAAGTTGATCAACCACAATATAAGCAAAATAATGATCTTAAAAGAGAAGATAAAATTAAATAAAATAGGGCACAAATAATTAATAACAATTTTTTTGTATTTCCTAGTCAAAAGCTGTAGGGAACTGCTCAGTGGAGTTAATATGATGCTCTACTAAAAAATCTCTATATTCTTACCATTAACACTTCAATCTACTGCTTTATTTTAAAGCCAAAGGCAAAAAAAATAAAAAATAAAAGATAAAAAATAAAAAATAAAATCAATTAATAAGAGAGTAATATTTTGGCATCCTAAAAGTATCATACACAGTATTTAACAGATATGGGTTACTACATCTGCTCCAAAATTAGCATCAAGAAGAATAAGAAAAAGATAATAATAGGAAAAATGATTTACCTACTCAAAACCAAGCATAATATTTGCCCACTCTATATTCCTAATAATCAACAAATTGGACCTAGCAAGAAGGAGTGCAACCTGGGCCAAAATAAATCACAAAATACCAAGTGAAACATTATCTATATGTTTCATAATAAAAAAACTAAAATCAAAAGGCTATTGTGGAAATATTTCATAATAAAACAACTAAAATGAAAGAAAAATGACCAGATCTACCAAATAAACCTTGTGAGATCAAGTAAATGAAGAAAATATGGAATAGACTCACTGTGTCTTTCTCTTATTTTCATGGGTTGTGGGATGGGTATGGTGAGGAGGGAGAGGAGTGAAGAAAGAGAGAGCAGATCGGTGGGTACGGCGGTGGCTATGGCTAGGGCAGTGGGTACGGCGGTGGGTAGGGGTGGCGGCATTAGGGGAGAGTAAGAAGAGGAGTTATGGGGAGAGAGATAAGTGGTGTGAGGGGATAGAGAGAAGTGGGAGCTGAACGAACAAAAGAAAGAAAAAATAGTGTAGAAAAAAAAAAAAAAAAAGGAAAAAAAAAGTGGGAAATGAAAACTGGGGGAAATTTTGTGCGGGAAGAATGAAATATTTGGGAGGAACATATAGTGACGTTTTCAAAACATTGCTATAGTGTATCATTTCTTTTTTTCTTTTTTTTCCTTTTCGATAAGGCTACAAGAGTATAAGACGTGTTTTTTTCTGCTATAGAGTATTACTTTTTACTAAGAACTACTGCGACGTTTTGAGAAAAACATCGCCATAAGCCAGATACATGCCGCTAAAACAATACTTGTAGCGACGTTTTAAGAAACGCTGCTATTGTTAAAGGTTATGGCGAAGTTTTTTTCAAAACGTTGCGAAGGGCTCACTCTTTAGCAGCGCTAGTCAAAAACGTTGCAGTATACCACTTATAGCGGCAGATTTAAAAACGTTGCTAAAAAAATTGCCACCTAAACCCGGATTTCTTGTAGTGCATGTCCTGGTCGAAACCACATACTATTGCTTGATGACACATGTACCAAATAAGTCGAGTTTATTTTGGCAAGGTAATCTAGTACTACAAACTAAGCCACAAATATCTACATGTCTGACTATGTGTGGCAGTGAAAAGTTATAGGTCTATATAAAAGTGATAAGTAGTCAATCACAATCTACCACATAAGATAATTGTAACAAAAGTTGTGGTTTAATTTGTAGTGCTAGTGTTAAAGTTTAGACCTCTTAAAAACATAGTTTGTTTAACCTAATATATTAGCCAAGCAGTTACTTAGGTTAATTATTCAGATCTAAGTTAAACAATCATCACATAAAATAAACACAGCGGAAAAGTAAATAACATAAGATCTGGTGACCTAGAAAAACCAATGAAACAACTTGTTTCAAGGTAAAAACCTAGGGAGAACTATCTCAAAAAAAATCCACTATATCAAGTTGAGATTTACAATCAAGAATATCACTTCGTAGTAAATCTAACACAATTATTAAATTAGGCTCTGACTCCACAGACTTTCTTGATCCAAATCTTGCTCTCACATGAACCACCTACTCATGCTTTGATCTTCAGTACACTTGATAGCTGAAGGCTCAGCAGCAACTTTACTTAACCAATACTAGCAATATGGATTTGATCTCTGTTAGGTGCTTATAGAGTTAGAAGGTTATAAAACCTCACAGATCTCATAGGAATAACTCTCAAGACTAGAAAAAACATGTATTTGGGTTTTGTTTTTATACCTAGCAGTGTTGGACTCAAACCCTAAACGTTTTACGAGTTGTTGGGCTTCAATTAAAATTCTACATCTCGCATTTTGATCCGTCGAAGGTCTCTCTCGATCAGTTGAGTTTGACAGTTTCTGAATTCTTCTTTCTACAATTTGTATGTTCTTGAATCTTTATTTATTTATTTTTTTTTTAGAAACCAGACCAATAGTCTGGGAATTTATTCAACAATCAACCTAATGGACATCAAAACCAATCAAAGGCACAATGTCTTCAGGCAAAGTCTCAAACCACACCTGATAGCCTGCAATATTCTTAGCTTTTTTTGCTAAAGCATCAACCACCAAATTACCAGAGCAGTGAATCTTGACTTGTATCAATTTGAGTAATTTCTAAAACACTTCTAAAACACTAAGATCTTATATTAGACATGTTTTTGGTCTCGGTTTACCAACATACAATAAAATTAGAACATAAACATTTAAGACTAAATATTTAGAACCTAACTAGAATTACTCTATTTTGGCTGGTGTATTGTCCCCTTAAGTTTATATAGCTTTTATTTATTATTTTTTATTTTATGGGACTGAACCACTATGAAAAATAATTTCCATTGAGAACATTCAAAAAGCACTAGCCTCCGTTAAAGTGCAAGTGGAATCAATGTAGAATTTTCATTCAATATTAGGTCGATTTGGTTTTGTAAAGTTGTGATTTCCAACTATATTGTGTTGGTTTTAATTCCATGCCAAATTTGATTGTAATTTCTTCAATCATTTTCCTTGTATGTATGTGGGTTTATTTGTAAGTGATGAGTCTGAGAGATCGGTGAAGAATCAAGCTTCAAAAGTTGAATAAGTGGATTTCGCGAGTAGCTTGCAAGAAGCAACCCACGAAAAGGCCACATGTAGAGCACATGACTGGAAGATGAAGAGTCATGCCAGGTTGTCAATTTCGCGACTATCTCACGAGAAGGGCCAACCCACGAAGAACCCGCGAAAGTTTTTATTTGGCAAAAAGTTGTGTTCTGCTTTACCAAGTCTTTACCCACACTATATATACTCTCATTACCCACAAAGTGTATGGAGTGCTTTTCAGAAAGAAAACCCTAGAAAATACACTTGAGAGTTAGAGATTGTTATACCCACAATCATCTACACATTTTCTTGTGGTTTTCCTCAAACTCCTAGCTCTCCATCTCTAGATCTTTGAGAAGTTGCCAGCCAAACACTTACCACACCCATTCTGAGTGTAGAGTGAGATTTTGGTGCTGCTGGGAAGTATTGGAAGGAGCCATTCATTGGCTGATGCAATCAGGATAAATTGCGGAATCTGAAAAGCTAGAGAAGACAAGACTCCGAGAAGTCCGTTGGTAGCAGGAACTTGGAGGGCTTAAGTACATGGGGTAAACTAGGCTTGGAGGGTCTTTTGTTATTCGTGTACTCCAACTTTATTCTCTAGTGGATCGATTTCGACTTGGAGGGTCGCGAAGAGGTTTTTCGCTGAGTTTTTCGGTTTTCTCTTCGATAACACATCTCGGTGTTATCTTGTCTTTGGATCTCTCTTCCCTACTCTTTAAGATTTCATTTTATTATTGATGATGGATGAATATGACTTAGGGTAGAGTTATTGGTTCATTGCGCTTATTTACTCTTGTTTCGCACTTAGTCTAAGTTAGAGTAAAAGCAATCTAACCGTAATTTTTACTTGGGAGTCTGAACAAGCTCTTGTGTTTTAGCACAAATCCGAACTTTCAGGTTTTGTGCACAATCAAAAAACATATAAGATTAATTTAATTGTCTTTGATTTAGTAATTAATAGTTTAAATTACATTAATTAAAAGGAGAGAACTTAGTACTGCTCCTTAAATGGTGTATTTTTGGTTTTCCAATTAAAATTACCTATATAATGAAATAAGTAGGAGAGTACATTATAGTCATCTACTATTCTCCTAATCTCCCTCCATCCGCACATTGGTCCAATATCTCTCCATTATTTTAGTCAAATTGAAATCCGTATGAGTTGAATGAAATAAGTAGTGGGGTTGTACGTACTAATTTTAATGGAAAGGGCGTGCGAGTGAGGTGGGTGGATTGGGACCCAATTTTGTTTCATGCTTTGGCATTGCATGGAGGAGGAATTGAGAAAAGAGAATCTATTCTTTCATAGCTTCATCACTATGACAAGGATTAGCATTATTACCGTTGGTGGCAATATTATTTTCATATATACCATCATTTATTCAACGGTTATCTCTGCTTTGATTTAAAGAGAGAGTGATTTAGTGGGGTGAATTTCGTGGTATTTTTGGTGCACACAAAACAATCGGACCACGATCTACTATTTCGAGACGTGGGGTAAATTTCTCAAAATTCGCTCCACTCTCTCTATTAAGCCGACACATCTCTTACGATATTAGTGGCTCTTAATAAGTAGACACACTCCAAGCTCTCTATAAAAGGAACCAAGGCTCATTAAATCATGGTATGTTATACTAATCATCTACTCACCATACTAAAGTTCTAGAGAGAAAATGGACTTAACCGTCGGAAGGTCATTGACCGGTTCACTCTGATCACATTCAATAGTCTCTTTTTTTCTTTTCTTTTAGGTCATCCAACCGCCGTTGAAGTTCGGAGCATTCAACCTACTGATTTCGACCATCATCAAACATCATTTATGCTGGCCACTAAATTGAAGTTTGAGGTGGTAAAATAGCTAAAAAGCTACTTTACCACCACCAATGGTGATTATCTTAGCCATTGAACACATTGAGACCTATTATGTGACAGCCAATCATAACCAAGCATATAACCTTATTATCTCTAATTATTTAATTAATAATGTATGATATTGTACATGCCGTTGAACACATTGAGGCCTATTTGGCACACGATCCAACATAAAAATCATCAACAGTCAATAAATAATAAGTGTTACTTAGTGAAATAATATTAATATAAAATAAAACAACAAATTAAGTATTGTCCTCGATCCCCCAAAAGTTTTTTGTCAAGCCAGAGAGAAATGGCTTGTCTCTCTCAACATGGCATTGATCTTGAAGGAAATCTAGTGTGATAGGAACTTGGCCCTTCACAACAGCAGCCCTATCAGCTGCCATCTTCCATCCATGCCATTCACAGAAGGTTCAATGAGCTCTCCCTGGAACTTGTTTGTTCACCTCCTGCATATACCAGTGCTGACCAACCTTCTTGGATTCCTCCTCCCCTGTTTGGGTCAAAATCAACGTAGACGCAGCGATATCCACCTCTCATGCTTGCCTTGCCGCTGTTGCAAGGGATCACCATGGTGTCCCCATCAAAATCTCGGCTAGAATCACGAAGGTGGCCTCTCCTCTTTTGGCTGGATCCGAGGCTTTACTCTGGGCTGTGCAGCTTGATATTAGAGAAGGATGGAACCATGTGATCTTTGAAGGCGATGCAAAATACTGCTTCGATGCTGTGAACTCCCCTGATCTCCCTTCTCCTTGGATCATACGAACCTCTACTGAGAACATCCTAGCTTTTCATTTTAGTTTTGTGTTTTGCTCTTTTGTTTGCGTTAGATGCGCTTGCAACAGTGCTGCCCATAACGTTGCAAAATTTGCTTTAAATTCTTCCTCTTCTTTTCCTTCAATAAGGGCCATCTTCCCCCCGGGGTCGGCTCTTTGTAAGGAAGATTAACGTATCTAAATCTCCTATTCCACTCTTTCTACTCTATTATATACTTCACAAATAAAAACATGTTACATGTACATCTACTTTATTAAATGCAAATTTATGCATTTTATTATTTCAATTACTTAAATATGATGAGTTATTTATTTTTTTATTTTAGAAAATTAAAATAATAGAATATATAAATTTAGCATTTAATAAAAAAGATGGATATGTGATATGTTTTTATTTGTGGAACATATAGTGAAACAAGAAGCATGGGATAGCAGATTTGGACTCAAGATTATCCCCGCTGTTACTCTTTCTTTTCTTAATAAATTGCAGTTTATTAAAAAAAAAATTTATTTATTTATTTTTGTAGGGAAGGTAATTTGGTTAAAACTTTAAACAACTCAACATAACTTTGAGAGGCTGGATTTTTTTTTTTTTTTTTTTTTAATTAAAGGAATTCTTGTGGAGGAGAAGAGGAGATCAAAATTTTGTTTTGTGTTAAACAGTACGATAACATTGATAAAGACACAACAACAAAAGTAGATGCCAATCTTTACCGAGGGGTCGGGGTGGCCCCGTTTCCTATATCATTGAGAGTGGTGTATGTAACAGATGCGAGAAGGTTATGAGTGACAGAGTTCTATTAAAGTCCGCTTGTTGTGAGTGACACCCGCAAAGAAATGGCTGTGCAGTTGGTTATGCAAGCTTTCATGCTTCTGCTTACATACGAATTAGCAGAAGCAGCACCACCTATAGCAAAACCCAATTGTAAAAGTAGGTGTGGAAACCTTCAAATTCCATACCCATTTGGAATTGGACCCGATTGTTACTTGGATAAGTGGTTCGAAATTGTTTGCAATGGAACTGGTGGCTCTGCTCAAGCCTTCTTAACAAGTATTGATAAGGAGGTGCGGCAAATCAATATTATTAGCAATTCAAGTACCAACAAATTTATTGTGCCTACAGTTCAGGTCCAAGTGCCAACAATTTATTCCAAGTATTGTAGGTACGCGGGAAATCACAGCATCATCAATATCACAGGAAGTCCTTTTCACTTCTCCCATTATCATAATACATTCGTTTCTGTCGGCTGCGACAACAATGCAATTATAGCAAATATTTTTCCTAAGGTTTTCGGATGCGAGTCGGATTGCAAGAAAGACATGAAGGTAGAAAAAGAAGTGAAATGCTCGGGTTTTAGCTGCTGCGAGTCGACGAATATCCCTTCAAACCTTCAAACATTTGATGTTAAATTCAGAAGTATAAACAAATCAAATGACAGAGACGATGGGATAAAGCATTGCAAATATGCCTTCCTAGCAGACAAAGAGTGGTTGGAGAAAAGCAAACGAGATCCCTCTTCTGTGCAATATTGGGAATACGTTCCTGTGGTGCTGGAGTGGGCCATACTTCTCCGGAACAACAATTCACGTAAGTTGTATCACTTCCTCGAAGGTAGACGCAAAGTCAGTTGTTCTATCTCTGACGAGAACAAAGACTACTTCTACAGCTTTTTTTGTCACTGTGCTCCCGGATACAAAGGAAATCCTTATGTTGATGGTGGATGTGAAGGTAAACTTCAAATACACACCGTTCTAGTTTTGCATGAGTACTCCATTTTAATAGCATTCGTTTTAGATGATACTAAACGCATATTTTATTCCACCTCGTACTAGAGAAAATATTAAAAAGTAAAAATAATAATATTTAAATAGAATCGTAAGAGAACGGAGAATAAGATATAGCGTAATAGTAATCATTTCAGATAAGCAAGATTAAAAGATAATATTAAAAAAGTATTCTAAAAATTACTAATCCATACTAATAAATAAATAATTGTAAACAATTGAAAGTGTCATATAAAATCTAATATAAAAGGAAACTATAATTAATCATCTAATTTGATTCTTAAAAATAATTGAGAAAATAAATCAATCTAAAAGTATTAAGAGTATAGTCATATACCAGTAATTGTGTAACTTCCTTGACTACTTTTAAAAAATAGGTCAATATTTCTTTATTTATTCTTCATAGCAAAAACCCATAATTTGAATCTAGAAAATCAAGAGATGGAGAATAAATAAAAAAATGGTGGAGACTTTAAGGTTTTAGCAACGTACAAGGATAGAAGGTATTGAAAAAAAAATATTTTGTAAAATATAGGAACATCAATTGACATTTTGTGAAAAAAAAAAAAAAAAGGTTAAAATTATCTCTAATGTAGGGAATATTGTCAAAATGGTTATGTAAAATATATAAAGTGACTTTTTCATTAGCTAAAATGCATTATTTTTGCATACTCAGATGTGAATGCACCGGAACATCATTCACTTTAGTTCAAGTCCATTTTATTTAATTTTCAAAAAAATAAAGTTCATTTAATTTTATATGTTTCATTGTTAACATTTTATTTTCTCTATCTAATAGTGTAGAGCTTGTCACATTATTTAATTTTTAATTATTTTTCTATATATATATATATATATATATATAGATAGATAGATAGATAGATAGATAGATAGAGTTGTAAAGTTTAATTTGAATAGATTCATTTCATATAGGGAAGATCCTATATGCCTAATTTTAACTCATGAACCATAACAAATTAGCTATTTCATGATA
Organism: Notholithocarpus densiflorus; assembly: GCA_030021035.2. Taxonomy (NCBI): domain Eukaryota; kingdom Viridiplantae; phylum Streptophyta; class Magnoliopsida; order Fagales; family Fagaceae; genus Notholithocarpus; species Notholithocarpus densiflorus. The sequence goes on from JARYZH020000125.1 coordinate 114,031, forward strand.
CATATCATTCCTGCATATATTTTTTTCTCTCCTTGAAGTCATTCTACAGATATCAAATTATTTTTTGGGGAGTTTAAGAGATCAAGATGTATGTGTTTTAGACTGAAGTACACTTTTGGCCTTTAAAATTTGAAATTATTATCATTTTAGCATTTTACTTTTCAAAATTTTCATTGAGACCCTACATTTTTGACACTTTTCATTTTGGTCTCCGTCCATTTCTATTAATAATTTGATCATTATGTGCCTTTCACATGGTTTTAAAAATTTGATCAGATAACCCGATCAAACTAAGTTAATTAGAAACCAATAACTAATTCGGTTTCTAAAACCTAAAAAACCGAGAAACTTGAATTTCGGTAGAAACCACTTGAATAGTGATTAAACCGCCTAGTTTGCTAAATCGAGCACTGGTTTGTGGGTAAAACATAGGTTTTGAAAAGTTGTTGTCCTCATTCGTCCTTAAGAAGCCAAGCTAGCTCTATCACTAAATTTGCTTGTCTGGGAAGAAGAAAAGGGGGTGAGAGAAAGAGAAGGAGAATGAGTGAGTGAGAGAAATACAAACACAGTGAGGGAAAGTTGTTCTGAATTTTCTAAACTGCCTAATCTTTGAATAAAATGTGAAGAATGATCTTATATATATTTCAACCTCTTTAAATACGGTTTTAGTTAAAATGCTAAAATTTTGCACATATATTTTATTTATTTTTATTTTTATTAATTTTTAAATAATTATTACTTCATCACGATTCAATCTTCAGTTGAACCTCTGACAAACCTTAAAACTTTGAATATTTTTTCACGACCTTTAATGTTTAACTATTTCATGAAATACTATTACTACTTCTATTGTAATGTTGTAGAATGTAAAATTTTAATTTCATTGTAGTAAAAAAACATATTATTGACATTTATATTACTTAAAAAAAAAAAAAAAAGATTTCAAGACCAATATTAAAATGAAATCAAATATGAAGGAACAAAATAAAATTTTTGAAATGTTCTATAAAAAAAATTGAAATGTATATAGTCAAAATAAAAACACTTACAAACTTTAAGAAGCAAAAGTGTAATTTAGTTTATGTTTTATATACAAGTTGCTCTTAACATGCTGTATGTGTAGGCTAGAACATATTAATAATGCAGGAGATCATAAAACTTTCTCGATTTACTAACATGGTAAATCAAAATTTAAGTTTTTAACAGCCTAACTTCTAATTATAATTTATTATATCACTGTTTTTACGAACATATAATGCAGGAGATCATAAAACTTTCTCGATCGATTTATTAACATGGTAAATCAAAATTCATGTTTTTAACAACCTAACTACTAATTATAATTTATTATAGCATTTTTTCAAGAACATATCATTTTAATTTTAAGTGCTGTTATTATATTTTTCACCAGTATAATAACAATATCTAATTTTTCGATGTATCAATGTTAGCTATATAAAACTTTAAAATACGTAAGAATAATAAAAATATGTTTACCCCAGGTCCAAGGATACTTGGGTGATGAACTTATTGTCTAGTGCATGATGTAAATATCGAAGTTCTAGTTCCAATTCACCACATTATTGATTCATAGAGTTTCTGAGGGTTCCCATAGGTAGGGAGAGGATCAGTCTAACCAAAGGCCAAGTCATCACTTCCCTGTGTCAAATATATATATATAAATATATATATTTATATATATATATATAAGAAATTTTATACCACCCTAAATATATATGTCAAACTTCAGGCCAATTATAAATTATTTACCTACAATACCTAAACTCATCTTTTACACATAATTTTAAACAATAAAAAAAATGAAATTTAAGCATTTGCAAGTATAAAAAATATTAGAAGAAAATGTACTCTAATGGTGAATTTGTTAAAATTCACATCCAATGAAAAAAAAAATTTGAGTGGTATAACTATAAGTATAATATTTCTTAATGTAGTGTAAGTTGAACCTAACCCGCCATATATGTGTGTGTGTGTGTCATATATATATATATATATATATATATATATATATATATATATATATACTCACAAAAATTCTTCAATTTAATAATATTTTGCTACTAAATTGAATACAATAAAATTTGGTGCCAAGTTGCTATTTGGCACTCCCACTAATGCAACACATTTTTTTTTTTTAGTAAATTATAATAACCTTCCTTGAAGTTTGGGAAAATACATATTTTTTAAATTATCGTATAGAATAACCTCAAAATAATGCTTACTAACAAAATTAGTTATATGATTAGAATTTATTTAAAACAAAAATATTAATTATAGTTGGTAATTATCATTTTAAAATAGAAGGAATAGTATAAGTATAAGTAATTGTACTTGGTTTAGGTTTAGGGTCACTTGACACTAGACCCAAGCCTAACCCAAAGTGAACTTGGTTTAGTTAACACACCCCCCCCCCCCCCCCCCCCCCCCTCCTTTCTTTATAGCACGATAGAATTTGAACATTATTAGTAACTTTTTTCCTTTCATTTTTCATCAAGTGACATTTGCTTTTTGTCGGACAGCGTCAAAGCTAAAGCGACTTTTTTTTTTGGAGGAAAAGTTGAAAAACTAAAGTGACTTTGAAATAATTATTGTAATGCTGGACCCTTTCATAGACTTGATCGAGTTTGAATTTAAATAGATAAATTCTATATATATATATATATATATATATATACTCACAAAATTCTTCAATTTAATAATATTTTACTACTATATTGAATACAGTAAAAGTTGGTGCCAGGCTGCAAAATAATGCTTACTAACCAAATTAATTATATGATTATAATTTATTTATAAATTAAAAAAATTTAATTACAATTGGTAATTATCATTTTAAAATAGAAGGAATAGTATAAGTAAAAGTAATTGTACTTGGTTTAGGTTTAGTGTCACTCGACACTAGACCCAAGCCTAATCCAAAGTGAACTTGATTTAGTTAACACTCACCCCCGGTCCCCCCCTTCCCCCACCTTTCTTTATAGCATGATAGAATTTGAACATTATTAGTAACTTTTTTCCTTTCATTTTTTCATCAAGTGACATTTGCTTTTTGCCGGACAACGTCAAAGCTAAAGCGACTTTCTTAGAGGAAAAGTTGAAAAACTAAAGTGACTTTGAAATAATTATTGTAATGCTAGACCCTTTCATAGACTTGATCGAGTTTGAATTTAAATAGATAGATTCTATTTATATATATATATATTTATATATATATATATATGTATATTCTCATAAAAATTCTTCAATTTAATAAGATTTTGCTACTAAATTGAATACAATAAAATTTGGTGCCAGGCTGCCATTTGGCACTCTCATTACTGCAGCACAAAATTTTTTCATTTTTAGTAAATTATAATAACCTCTCTTGAAGTTTGAGAAAATACATATTTTTTTAATAACCTCAAAATAATGCTTACTAACCAAATTAATTATATGATTATAATTTGTTTATAAAGTAAAAAATATTAATTACTAATTATCATTTTAAAATAGAAGGAATAATATAAGTAAAAGTAAAAGTAATAGAAGGAATAATATAATTCTCCTTTCATTTTTTCATCAAGTGACATTTGCTTTTTTGTTGGACAGCGTCAAAGCTAAAGAGGCTTTTTTTTTTGGAGGAAAAGTTGAAAAACTAAAGCGACTTTGAAATCATTATTGTAATGCTGGACCCTTTCATAGACTTGATCGAGTTTGAATTTAAATAGATAGATTCTATAAATATATATATATACATATACATATATATACTCACAAAAATTCTTCAATTAATTTAATAATATTTTGCAACTAAATTGAATACAATAAAATTTGGTGCCAGGCTGCCGTTTGGCACTCCCATGACTACAACACAAAATTTCTTTTTTTAGTAAATTATAATAACCACCCTTGAAGTTTTGGAAAATACATATTTTTTAAAATTAAATTATCATAGACAATAACCTCAAAATAATGCTTACTATCCAAATTACTTATATGATTAGAATTTCTTTAAAAATTAAAAAATATTAATTACAATTGGTAATTATCATTTTAAAATAGAAGGAATAGTATAAGTAAAAGTAATTGGACTTGGTTTAGGTCTAGTGCCACTAGACACTAGACCTAAGCCTGCCCCAAAGTGGACTTGGTTTAGGTAACACCCCCCCACCCCCCGCGCGGGCGGGTGCTTTCTTTATAGCACAATAGAATTTGAACATTATTAGTAACTTTTTCATTTCATTTTTTCATCAAGTGACATTTGCGTTGTGGTGGACAGCGTCAAAGCTAAAGCGACTTTTATTTTTTGGGGAAAAAGTTGAAAAACTAAAAGTGACTTTGAAATAATTATTGTAATGCTAGACCCCTTCTTATGCTTGATTAGTTTGAATTTATATATATATATATATATATGTGTGTGTGTGTGTATTTACTCACAAAATTCTTCAATTTAATAATATTTTGCTACTAAATTGAATACAATAAAATTTGGTGCCAGGCTGCCATTTGGCAATCCCATTACTACAAGAAAACTTTTTTTTTTTTATAATAAATTATAATAACCTCCCTTGAGGTTTGGGAAAATACATATTTATTAAAATTAAATTATCATATAGAATAATCTCAAAATAATGCTTACTAACCAAATTAGTTATATGATTATAATTTATTTAAAAATAAAAAATATTAATTATAGTTGGTAATTATCATTTTAAAATTGAAGGAATAGTATAAGTAAAAGTAATTGGACTTGGTTTAGGTCCAGTGTATTCAGTGCACTAAACCCGGTCAAATGGTGACATATGTCCAAAAGTGGACACGTGTCACCATCTCAACAAATCTAGTACCACTGAACACTAGACCCAAGCCTAACCCAAAGTGGACTTGGTTTTGGTAACAATGCCCCACCCTTTCTTCATAGCACGATAGAATTGGAACATTATTAGTAACTTTTTTCCTTTCTGTTTTTTCATCAAGCGAAATTTGCTTTTTGCCGAATAGCGTCAAAACTAAAGTGGCTTTTTTTTGGAGAAAATGTTTGAAAAATTAAAGTGATTTTGAAATAATAATTGTAATGCTAGACCCCTTCATAGGCTTGATAGAGTTTGAATTTGAATAGATAGATTCTGTTGTGGATAGCTCTGCTTCAAAGTGTATCCTATGTTAGAAATATCAACTTAAAAATATCAAGCAGCATACATATAATATTATCAATTATTTTTCTCATTGAAAGTTATCAAACAATAATATAACACAGTTGAAATGGGCATGCACTATTTGTTAATTAAACATATTTGGTCGAAAACATCTTCGACGAGGGACTTAATTTTGTACCATATCAACTAGTACAATCAGCATTTATTTTACCAGTATCTAAGTTAGCAGGGTCATCCCTATCACTAGGCCAATTAGGCTATCGCCTAAGGCCTCCAAATTTTAACCAATATAAAATGTATATACCTATAAGAATATTAATTAGGCCCTATAGAATGAAACGTGCCAGTTGAAATATTTGGGTGCACCGGGTTGTTTCACCCATACTAGGATGTATTCAGAATTTTGGTCAGTAAAATGTATACCATGCCGAAATTAAACCAACACTTTTCTCTCCTGCGTTTCTTCTTCATTTTCTTCAGTCTCCTGTCTTCATTTTTCTCCATCTATTGCTATTTGTCTCTTTAATTTAAATTTCTTATTTGTGTGCTCACGTGACCTTCAACTAAGTGACTAAAGAATAAAGACTAGTGAGTTTAGTCAATTCACCAATCAATATTTCAATTCCCACCCACCCAAACCATGGCCAATATAATCTTCAAAGTTTCAATTTTTTAAAAGGATTTGATTTTTTTTTTTTTTTTTGGTTAAGAATATAAAGTGAGAGAGAGAGAGAGAGAAATTGAATAGTCTGTATCTTGATATATATTCTGCGTAAATAACACTGTACAATAGAGAGTCTTATATGGACTAAGTATGAAGTACAAGTAATATGAGTATACTACAAGTATAGTATACGGGGCTAAGCCCGATGGGCTAGGCTAGACTAAGCTATATATTAACATCCCCCCTCAAACTCGAGGTGGTAAGGAGGAAGCCAACTAGAGTTTGGATATAAGATCTTGAAGACAACCAAGCGAGTGAGTTTTGATGAAGGTATCAGCAAGTTGGTCAGCAAAGGAGATGGAGAACAACTAGAGATTGCCTTTCTTGAGATGCTGACGAGTGATGTGGTAGTCGATCTCAATGAGCTTGGTATGTTCATAGAAGAAATCGTTATAAGTAATGTAGATAGCACTACGATTATCACAATAAAGAGGAGTGGCAGTGGGTTGTGGAGCATCCATGTCAGCCAAGAGCCATCAAAGCCAGACAAGCTCACAGGTTGTGTCAGCAAGAGCACGATACTCAGTCTCGGTACTAGAACGGGAAACCACGTCCTACTTCTTGCTACGCCATGAGACAAGAGAATTACCCAACAAGAAACAAAAACCTATGATGGAGCATCGATTAGTCGAATCACCTACCCAATCCGCATCTGAATAAGCATGGAGCTCAAGAGAAGATTGAGAGGAGTAATGAAGACCATGATAAAGTGTGCCCTTGACATATCAAAGAATCTGAAGAACAGCAGCATAGTGGACAAAACAAGGGGCGTTCATGAACTTACTAACCATATTCACGGCATGTGAAATATCCTGGCGAGTGACAGTGAGATAGATCAAACTACCAACCAACTAACAATAACGAGTAGCATCTGATATAGGTTCACCATCCAAGGGTGTGAGCTTGGCATTATATTCCAAGGGAGTGGAAACATTTTTGTTGTCTGTGATATTGGCTTTAAAGAGAAGATCAGAAGCATATTTAGCTTAGGAAAGATAGTATCCATCATAGGATGAGGTAACCTCAAGCCCAAGAAAATAGCTAAGAGTTCCCAAATCTTTCATCTCAAAATGCTAACTAGGAAGTGCTAAAGAGAGTGGATACCTGCAGAATCATCTCCAGTAATAATCATGTCATCAACATAAAGAAGAATAAGAGTGATACCAGCAGAGGATCTTCAGATGAAGAGAGTAGTGTCATGAGAACTTAAAGTGAAACCCTGTTGAGCAACAACTTAGCTAAACTTTTCAAACCAAGCTCGAGGAGCCTGCTTGAGGCCATAAAGAGCACGACAAAGGAGACAAACTTGACGGCTTGAGTGAGTCTAGCCAGGGGGTGGTTGCATGTACACTTCTTCTTGGAGTTCTCCATTGAAGAAAGCATTCTTCACATCCATCTGATAAAGAGGCCAATGGCGAACAGCAGCCACAGCAATAAGAAATTTGACAGATATAAGGTGAGCAACAGGAGCAAATGTTTCCTCATAGTCAATGCCATATTCCTGAGTAAAACCCTTAGCAACTAGGCAAGCCTTGTATTGTTCAACAGATCCATCAGCCTTGGTCTTGATCTTGTAAATCCACCTATAACCTACTACAGACTAACTAGGAGGCAAATCAACCATATCTCAAGTTTGATTTTTGTAAAGGCATCTAGTTCTTCGAACATAACTTGCTGCCAAAGAGGGTCAATATGGGCCTCACGATAGGTGTGAGGCTCATAGAGGGTGGCAAGAGCAAAAGAGTAGTGATAATTAGTGAGATAAGGTGGAGGAACGCTTACCTGAGTAGAGGGACGAAGGTTAGGACCAACAGGAGGCTCAGGAGACAGTGGTGCCACAAGATCCAAGACAGGCGGGTTATGTGCTAGGGACAAAACCAGAGATGAGTCATATGGAGAGGCAACCAATGTTGAAGAATCCTCCACGAGTTCAAGATAAAAAGGAAGGAAAATATCAGTAAAAATGGGAGACTCTGAGGAAAAGAACATAGCAAAACTACTGAAGACTCATGAAAGGACGATGTTCCCAAAACTCAACATGACAGGCGACACGAAGGCGATGAGTGATGGATCATAGCAACGAAATCCCTTTTGGGATACACTATAGCCAAGGTACCAAAAAAGACAAGCACGAGGCTATAGCTTTGTCCGTTCATAAGGAAGAAGAGAGACAAAAACAAGCACAACCAAAAACCCAAAGAGATGAGTAGTTAGGGGTTTGACCATAGAGAAGCTCGAAAGGTGAATTTTTGTGTCTGGTTGGTGAAGGAATACGATTAGTGGTGTAAATAGCAGTGAGTACTACCTCACCCCAAAAGCGCTCAAGAATAGAGGCAGAAATGAGAAGGGTGTGGACAACATCAAGAATGTGACGATGTTTTCGTTCTGCACGACTATTTTTTTTAGAGGTGTAAGGACAAGACCGGTGAGGGAAGGTACCATTGCTATCTGAAAAGGATAAGAAAGATTTATCATTATATTCTTGAGCATTATCTGACCAAAAGATCTTAACGGTGCGATTGAACTGTGTTTTAATCATTTTATGAAATGTTTGGTAAATGGACACAAGTTCAGACCTATGGTGAAGTAGATAAATCCAGGTATATCAAGAAAAATTATCCACAAATATGACAAAATATTGAGATCCCCCCTCAGTGGGAATCAGTGCCCCCAAATATCAGAATGTATAAGATTAAAAGGTTTAGAAGAAAAAGAGTCACTATTATTAAAAAGTAATTTTTTTTGTTTGCCAAAATGACAGGAAGTACAATCAAAATTTGGAAACTGAATTGAACCTAAATGATCTTGAGAAGATAACAACTGAAGACGAGATAATGATGTATGACCAAGACGAGCATACCATAAATCAAGCGAGAGGGTGACAGTAGTAGTAGCAATAGAAACAACTTGTGAAGGAATTTTCAAGTCGTGAACCTCAAACATACATCCAACCTTACGGCCTATCCCAAGCACTTGACCCATTCGGGGATCCCGCACATCCATACCATGATTAGTAAATAGAATATCTACTCATAATTCACAAAGTTGACCAACAAAAAGCAAATTGAGGGACAACTTTGGAATATGAAAAATGTCATTAAGGGATAAACTAAGAGAAGAGATTGTTCCTTTATGACTAAAAGGCATAAGAGTTCCATCAGTAGTGTAAACAGAGATGGGATGTTCTAAGAGGAATGGGAGAGTTATGGCTTGGAGACATCAACATCAGTTGTGGCTTTGGACTTAGGTATTGGTACTGGCTTGGGAATCGAACCAATTACATACTGCCATAGTTTGCAACCCTTGAGAAAGACAATCATATTCTGAGACCATGCATGATAGCTAGTAGGACCGTCCAAGATAATGATGATAGGAAATATAATGTCTCGTTCGTTTTGTTAAGCCATAATGAAGAAAATAATCAAAAAGAAGGATTTAGAGACCTCAAACAAAGAAACGGAACCCAAAATCAGAATCTACGTAAAAAATTGAGCAAGATAGGACTTGTTGAAAAATTTTGACCGCGACCAACCGCGACGACGTGGTCAAAGTCAATGGTTATGGTCAAAGTCAATGGAGCGGTCAGAGTCAAGGGTCAACGGATGTTGACGTCACTATGCTACTATCATTAGGGCTGATGCCACATTGATGACGCGTGCTAACGTCACTAGGGCTAACATGGCAGCACATAAGTGAATGGCACGTGTGGCGCGTGGGGAAAGTGATGGCGTGTCTAGCGCATGAGAATGCATGAAGAAGGGTGGTGGCATGTGACAGTGCATGGGCGCATGTTTTTGCGAGACCAAAACTTCAAGTGGCGAGTGGAAGCGTGTGGGAAGCTGGATATAATTGATTCTGGTTAGGTATGGTTGGGTTTTAATCGGGATTGTCCGATCTATCAATCTATGCCTTTAAGTTGGCAGTTTGATGAACAGAAGAACTAGCTCTGAGAGTTGTAGAGACTGTGGGTTTGACAGCGGTAACTCGCTTCTAACAGTGAGTACTGGACGAAGGTGAGGGCAATGGAAAGACGTCGGAGAAGACCATAAGTGCAAAAAGTCAGAGCATTGGCTCTAATACCATGTTAAGAATAGAGAGAGAGAGAGAGAGAGAGGCTATATACTACAAATAATATGAGCATACTACAAATATAATATACTGGGTTAAGCCCGATGGGTTAGGCTAAACTAAGCTATATACTAACATTTTTAAACGGTAGCTCCATTATTAATATATTGAGTTAAGGATTAACATAATTCAAATTATTACTCTTAACAAAAGATAAGTTTTTCACACAAGACATGTAGTGATAACCCCAAAATGGTACACAGTTATTAATCAGTATAATAATATCCTTGACCAAATCGTGACAACTTTCTGTAGATATTGATTACTTTAATCTCTGGACCAAGCATGTTTACAATAAACTTATAATTTCATTTCGAATTATATTAGGAATATTACAAATTTTACTACATATAACTTATAAACTGATGTATCAACTTTTTAAATAATATTTCAAATATATAAATAATAAATTTATTTATAATGTTGTTAATTTGATATTTATCACATTCAGTACAATGTCAGTTTGTAATTATAAATCTTTTAAAGTAAAATGTGGTAGTGTTAACTGTATTAATATATATTAACATGTTCCTTCCCATTTTTGTAATCTCTTGTCGGTCTATGTATAGGTTGAGCTCTAAATTGGAGAAAACTTTAATTTTTTTGTCATCCTGTCACATTTATAAATGAAGATTATACTAATGGTGAGAGCTCCAAAATTAATTTGTTAAATTTTTTTGTTATCCTATCAGATATTAATGAATGTGAAGAACATCTCAATAATTGCAAAAACAAGTTGGATTGTGAGAACACAGAAGGTGGTTATAATTGTGAGAAGCGAAAATCTAAATTGAAGCTCGTCATTGTAGGTATGTCTCTATACTTATTAAATTATCAAAATAAATATAAAACCAAATACACACCTACTCATATTGGCTATTGCTACAGTTCTCCTAGTACAATAGAACATGCTCTGTTATTATTATTTTTTTATAGGAATTCTTTTTTATTATTATTATTTTTATAGGAATATATAAACTTCATTAAACTTGATTAAACTTGAGAAATAGAGAGTACATTATAAATAACAGCTTGCTCAAGAAAACAAAGATTTTCTTTGATCCATAGAAAAAATCATCAATGCCTAAAGCATGTTTTTCTAATAGATGAGCAGGAATATTATCTTGTCTAAAAACATGGGAAACTCAACACATTGAACCTCAAAAGAAGTTATGCCATATATGATAGGAGTCACAAAGATAGATGCAAGACTTTGCCCAGCCAAAGCATTAGAGATAGTTAAAAAATCGCCCTCCATAATAAACTCTTGTATACCCATTTCTTTGGCAAATTGCGTGCCAGCCTCAAAAACCTTCACTTCAATCTCAATAGCCTCAATAGAGCCTTTATTTTCTTACTTAGAGCCGCAATCAATAAGCCTTGAGCATCCCAAATGAAGACCCCAAAATCGGCCTCTTTTTGAACAGCAAAGACTGCACCATCCACATTCACTTTAAACGCAGGTTAGGGGGTGGTTTCCAGCAGCCGTCCATCATCTCTAATTGAACTGTGCTAAATATATTAGTAGCTCTATACTGCTCTTTTTGGTCCCCCCTAGAAAAAATTTATAACTCCCCACTAAGTAAAGCCCAAAGTCTACTTACAAGACTTGGGGTTTTTCAAGGTCTGGATAGAGTTATGAGGGAGTTGGGCAGAATACTCTTTCTACGCTAGAAAGTTGGGATGTTGATCATTATAGGGAGAATTCAGAACTAGTGCAATGCCTAGCTACCAAATTCACAATAGATTAATAGAGAGTGGAAGTTATATTCTTGCCCTACTATTGATTCAGCCCATTCTCCTTGGAGAATGAGATATCTTGAATTTTTCTTGTCTCTTGTAGCTTCTTTCATTCTTTTGGTAAATAGGTTTGTGAAAGTATTCCTAGCCCTACCTAGATATATAAGATCCCTTCCTTAAACTGGCTGAATAACATGGTGGGATTTTGTGAATGTGATCCTTACTACAAAACCATGGGGATGATGCCTGTAAGGGCCTTGCTTAGGTAAAATCTGAGTCTTACTGTCCGTTTCTTACTCGAATAGGATACATGCCTTATTAGGTGAACACGCCTACTAAGGTCTCTAGTGTAAAGGCAGAACGTGCAAAGCAGAAGGAAGAGCAACCTAAACAGTAGAAACGGTATGTAGTTTATTATAAGTTATGTAAAACTACCTATAGCTTAGTGTATATCATTAGTGGCTGAGTTAGTTATGATTAGTGGCCATGTGTACAGCTGTGATTGGTTCATTAGAAAGTTAGTTAGTCTTTGCTTAAATCTCGCTAGTTAGTTAGAGGAGGTTAGCTATAATAGTGTATAAATATCTAAATTGTAATCTACTGTTAGTGTGTGATAATACAAGTTTTTTATTTCTTGGATTCTCTCAATTCTCTCTCTAGAATCTCTTTCTCTTTCACGGTATCAAAGCCATCAATGGTGTCCTTTGCAAATTCAACTTCCTCTGCTACAAACTCAAGCACAAGTACACACTACAATTTCTACTCATGGGGTTAATCCTTCAATGCTACTTCTGTCTAACATGGCGAGCATGATGACAGTAAAGCTTGATTACAACAACTATTTGGTTTGGAGACACCAAATTGAGGTAATTTTGGAAGCTTACTCAATGATCAACTTCATTGAAGATAATCTTGAAGCTCCAAATCCTCTTCTTAAGGACAGCTCAGGGAATATACCACTAAAACTAATCCTGAATATATCCAATGTAGGAATTGTGAACAAGCACTATTCACTTTCATCAATTCTACTCTCTTCCGTCAATTTTGGCTCTCACAGTAGGTCAGAAATATGGTAGAGGAGTCTAGAAGATCCTAGAGAAACGTTTTGCTTCAGTTTCTCGATCTCACATACTCAGCTTAAGGAATGAATTGATGAGTCTCAAGAAAGGTTCAGAGAGCATGAACACATTCTTTCAACGGATCAAAGAAATTCGTGATAAGCTTGGTGCTGTGACAGTTTGTGTTGATGAGGAAGAACTTATTCACTTAGCTCTTGAAGTTTTGCCACCAAAATATGATGCATTTTGTTCAGCCATACAAACAAAAAATGATGTAGTTACTCTTGAAGAGTTGAGTACTCTGCTCAATGCTGAAGAAAGATCAATGAAGAAAAAGTCTAATCTTCGAGATTCTTCTTCATTTGCTATGGAAATTAATCAGTTCAATCAATATTTCAATAGAGGAAGAGGAAGGAATGGCAATAGTCATGGTCATGGTAATGGAAGAGGTAACAGCAATGGTCAATTCTCTATGGTCAATCTACTCAATTTTCTACTGGTCAATCTTAGTTCTTTGTCCAATCCTACAAGGTCAAGGTCAGTTTTCCCCTTCACAGCCTCAATCCAAGTCTAATTTTCAACAAGGTCAAAGGCCAGTTTGTCAGATCTATGGTAAGAATTGATAGGCCACAAACTGAATTAAACCCTTGTGATAGAAATTAATTAATTAATTAGCCAAGTTATTAATTATTCAGTTTATCATGCAAACGCGTGGTAGCACAAACAAATCACCAATAAACTAATTATGCAGTGGAAAATAAATAACACGGTGATTTGTTTACGAATGGGGAAAACCTAACGGCAAAAACCCCATCGGGTGATTTTCAAGTCACCACTCCCGAAACTCCACTATTATCACAACAAGCGGTTATAAGTAAAGGAATCCCAAGTACCTTACCAACCTACAGTTGAACCCTTACCCCAATACCCAATTGGACTTGTTCTGTAGTAACAGTTCCCCTCTTTTGATGCACGGCTCCCAAGTATGTGACTAACCAATGCGCAAATCCCAGTACGCGACTTCAAATCACCAACTAAGAAGGTTGTTGGCTGCAAAGTTCTTCAATTTATCCACACGATGAAATTCAAGAAGATGCTTGGTCACAAAACCCTATGGTGCAAATACACAGCAACTTCTTCAAGAGAAAGAGATGAACAAGGGCAAAAACTTTGTCTCCGGTCACAATTTTCTTGAACAAGGTTTGCTCAATGCTTGTGCAACTTGTGAACTCTTTTACAGCCCTTAAAACAATTCTTTTATATGTTTAGGGTTAGGAGAAAAGAAGGCCCAAACACATAATCATGGATCCCAAGAAAATCAGATCAGAATTCTGAAATTCATAATCCTCGACAGATAGGAGGTGTCGAGTAGCTGTCGAGCAGGTGTTGAGCAAACGGGGCTGAAACAGCTTTCTTAAGCTAGATAGATGCAGCTGTCGAGCCAGTTGTCGAGCTTTAGTAACTTTGTACTTTCAGCTTGTTTTCTTGGACAGACTTGAAGCTTTTAACACTTGGTCTTGAAACATGGTTTCTTGAAGTATTTAAAACACATCCTAGATCTACCCAAATACAAGTAAAGTGCGTTTTGTCAAAGGATAAGCCAATTACATAAAATCATGACATATGTTCCTAACAAGTAAAACACATATGTCCTAACAATCTCCCCCTTTGTCAATCTGTGACAAAATCACAACAAACAAATGAACATATGAGAGAAGTCATAAATCACTCAACTCATACTCACTTGTTGAATACAATAAAATCTATCCTAACACAAACTCTTGAAAAACTTTGCAAGAAGAGAGTTTATGGCAAGTAGATTTTGACAACCTGTATTTCTGAAACACTTAAAAAAAAAAACTCATCAAGGCATCTTTGTGTGAAACAGAAATAATAGATTGCATACAAATATAAGAAGCATGTGTATAAAGAGAGAAAAGAAACAACACATGAAGAGGTAGGTGAAAGAAACAACATACATCATCATTTAAAGAGATAAGTCCAATGTATGTCATAAATATGGTCCCAAGACCTAATTTACAAGAACAATGTATCTAAAAAGAAAGAAAAAAAAAGATACATAATATCTTCACTACATCCCTCAAAAAGAAACAACATTCCCCCTAACAAAAAAAACTATACTAACTCTCCCCCTAAGAGTGACTACTCTCATATCCAAAACTACTCCCCATTTTTGTCACGAGTAACAAAGGGTAAGAGTGTCAAGTAGACATCTCATCAGTAAAGCTAGCATCTCCATCATCATCATCCGAAGCATCATCATCAACATCATCATCACAGAACCGAAGAGATAAGGGGGCAGAATCTGAAGAGGAAGAGGATGCCCTGGAACGAAGAGGGTTCCGGGACGGAGCGGATTTACGTTTTGGTGCCATAGACACTACTAACGTAACCAACAGTAGAGGGAGAGAGAAAAGGAGACAATCAGAAAAGTCCCAAAACAGTTCACATTATTAAGAATATGTGAAAAGAAGTACATATGCATGGAGAATGCATAAGCATGTGACATGCAAAAGTAATTGCATCATGGGCTCAGCCCAATCCAATCCTATCAGCACACAAACATATAACACACATCTAAATGTATGAAAATACGGTTATAATGCTAATGTGATGCAATGCATGAGATTTCAAACTCATATAAGTGAAAAACCATCCCAAAATTTCAACAAAAACTCATCAATTTTGAAAAACCCCAAAATTTTTCAAAAACTCCAAAAACCTAGGTTTCAAAACATGAAATGCATGAAAAATGAAAGAGAATAGAAGCTTACCAAGTGAAGAAAACTTGAAAAAGCTTGAAGAAACCTTGAGAAAGAAGTTTGGAGTGAGATGAGAGTGTTTGGGATAGGAACAGACAGAACAAACGAGAGAGATCGACAGAAAAGAGAAGCAGATCGTACGAGGAGCTTAAATAGAACCTCAGTAAATCTCGACAGATAGAGGTGTCGAGAGGTGTCGAACCATCTGTCGAGGTAGGTGTCGAGAAAATGGCCTTCGACAGAAGAAAGTGTCGAGAAGGTATCGAGGAACACAACATCAGACACAAGAAGTGAGGCTCGATCGATCCACCAGGTGTCGAGGTGCTAGCAAGATTGCGATAAGAAAAAGCTGAGGAATCTCGACAAATAGCCAGCTATCGAGGAGGTATCGAGGAGGTGTCGAGCCAGTTTTTCAAAAACAGTTTTTCGAGGAGAGAAAAACACAGATATGAATGCAATCAAGCATGCAACTCAACCAATGATCCAATCAACATAATAAGCTCTCAAAATCATCTCTCAACAAACATTTTTAAGCACATGGATCCCAAAAACACACACACACACTAAACAAGTCTAACCCATTTTATTTTTCAAAAACAAGTTAAGACAGTTTAGTGAGCATACATTAACACATGTAAAACCTTGTGATGGCCAAATCACATTGTACATGCACATGTATCAAGAGTAGCAAAGACTATTGCGTGTCGTGTGTGAAAAACATTGCAAGATTGCATAAGTGTATACATGTTATGACGATTTGAGATATGAGAAGATCACTTTAACTCACACACAATCATAACTGTTTGATGGGGATTATCACCTTTGAGATACATCCTATAACTCCCACATCTCCTAAAAAACACGCTTGCAATCATATTTTAAAGCATTTTTGATCTTTTTGCTTTTGATTTTTCTTTGCATATTTTTCTATTAAGCATATCATGCATGGGCATATAAGAGATAGAAAAGAAATACCCAATTATGTTAAGCATTTGACATTCCAATTTTGCTATGCCTAAGCACACAAATGTCATTGACACTGCACTTTTACTATGCCGAAGCATACAGGTGTCATTGTGATTGGCGGGCAACAGTGGTGAGATAGTTATTTATGCCTTTCTCTTAGGATTTTCTAATCCTTCCCGTCAAAAAGAGTGATACGAGTGTTAAGTGCAAGAGACAACTTAATCTTACTCATCACAAACACGAGCCACAAAGCTCACTTGCTTAGTTGTGCATAGAGATGCTCATCTAAGCTACAAGAGATACAAAGTTTAGAAAACTTTGTTTCGATGGCCATCCAAGGTACACAAGTACCAATGTACACATAACACACACTGTTTTTGTATTTTTCTGATTTTTCAATTTTTTTTTTTTTTTTGAAAAACAAAACAAAGCAAACTGAAAAATAACCAAACAAAAACATGTTAGACAAAGCAAAGCATAGAAACTAGACTGACTCAAAATAGTAAAGCAAAACACATAAGTAATGCAAACAAAAAAAACAAGAAGAGAGAAGAAAGCGATAGAATCACTGGGAGCCATTTTCCTTCCACACCCTAAAAAAACCTTTCCTTTGATTAAACCCTTAAACCGGCGGTGAGGAGGAAGAATTGAAACCATTCAAGTTTGAAAGGAACATGAGGGCTTTGAGAAGATCTCCAAGGGGAGCAAGAGAGGATTGAAGCTGATTTTGGCTTCCAGATGCTATCATGCCGTTGCTCTGTTGAGTGGCAAGCCACTTATAGCAATTTGGTCGAGTATGACTGACAGCTCCACAATGATGACAGAGATGCTGCTTCTTCTATTTAGGCTTATGAGAGTTAGCCTTTTTAGCCCTAGGGTTCTTAGCTTCTTTCTTATCTTGCTTAGGGGGTGCTCCTAAGATAGATTTATTCTTATCTAAGTTCTCACTAGCTAACACAGTTTTAACATCATTGTTCTCAATTTCAACATTATTAGTAGGAGGAACAAAAACAGTGGAACTAGTAGAAGCAATATTAGAGGAAGAAAGACCATACCCCAAACCTGTTCGATCAGAAGCAGATTTCTGAAGATTGAGCATCTCATCAAGCTTTGCATTTGAAGTCCTCTCCAGTAGAGCTCTGACTTGAAACAACTCTGCTTCAAGCTTCTTGGTCTTCTTAGCCAAGAAATTGTTTTCGAATCTCAGTGCTCCAATAGTCTGATTAGCCTCATCAAACTTTATGGAAAGCTCTTCACGATCAAGTTCCACATCACTGAGCTTCTTGGTGGCCAGCCTATAAAGTTTCTCATGTTTTTCCGAAACTTTGTACAATTTTTCATAGGTTGTATGGATATCATCTTGATCATCCATCTTCTCAAAATTGGACTCCACCAAGTCCTCTTCATCCACATCTTCTACAATCCCTTCAGTAGGATCTACAGAGGCAATGAAGGCATTCAAGATTCTGTCATCTTCATTGTCGGAATCATCCTCAGGCTCGGTGTCGCTCAAGGTAGCAGCAAGAGCCTTGCTTTTCCCAATGCTCTTGAGATATGTAGGACACTCATGTTTCATGTGACCGAAACCTTGACACCCAAAACACTTAGGTCCTGCAGGGACAGTGTACTGACCACCTTCCTTAGCATCCTTCTTCCCTTTGTCTTGGCCCTTAAACTGAGAAGAACTAGATTGCTTGCGGTCCTTGTCGAAGCCCTTTCCATTTACGTTCTTCATAAACTTTTTAAACTGCCTGGTGATGTAGGACTTTATCTTGGAATCTTCATCATCTGAAGACTCATCTGTCTCACTGTTCTTGGCCTTCAGTGTCATACTCTTGCTCTTGCCTAACTTACCAATCCTTGTTAACCCTAGTTCGTAAGTCTATAGATTGCCAGCCAGCTCTGTCAAAGGAATCTTATCAATGACCTTTGATTCCTCGATTGCCGTAATCTTGGCATGACACCTCTCAGGCAAAGATCAGAGCACTTTCCTCACAATCTTGGGTTCAGGAATGGTCTCCCCAAGATTGAAAGCTGAGTTCACTATGTCCTTTAGCTTCGCATAGAACTCATCGAACGACTCATCATCCTCCATCTTAATCTCTTCAAAGCTTGTAGTGAGCCTCTGTAGCTTTGAATCCTTGACAGCCTTTGTACCCTCATAGGTTGTCTAGAGGATGGTCCAAGCCTCCTTGGCAGTTTCAGTAGAGGATATCTTCTTAAACTCCTCATTGGTGATTGTACTGAATAGAGCATTCAATGCCCTGCTGTTGAAGTTTTCCGCCTTGATCTTGGCATCATCCCAATCTGCCGGCGCTTCTATAGGCTTAGTCCAGCCTATCTCCACAACTTACCACACCTTCTCATCTAGAGACTGCAAGAAAGCTCTCATGCGTACTTTCCAGTATGCATAGTTAGTACCATCAAATAAAGGAAGTATAATTAATGACTGTCCTCTATCCATGACAAACAGGGGTCAATGGATCAAACACAGCAAAGATTAAAACCTAATCAGAGTATGCCCGCTCTGATACCACTTGATAGGCCACAAACTGAATTGACCCCTTGTGATAGAAATTAATTAATTAATTAGCTAAGTTATTAATTAATCAGTTTATCATGCAAACGCGTAGTAGCACAAACAAATCACCAATAAACTAATTATGCAGCGGAAAATAAATAACATGATGATTTGTTTACGAATGGGGAAAACCTAACAGCAAAGACCCCACCGGGTGATTTTCAGGTCACCACTCCCGAAACTCCACTATTATCACAACAAGCGGTTACAAGTAAAGGAATCCCAAGTACCTTACCAACCTACAGTTGAACCCTTACCCTAATACCCAATTGGACTTGTTCTGTAGTGACAGTTCCCCTGTTTTGATGCACGGCTCCCAAATACGTGACTAACCAATGCGCGGATCCCAGTACGCGACTTCAAATCACCAACTAAGAAGGTTGTTGGCTGCAAAGTTCTTCAGTTCATCCACACGATGAAGATCAAGAAGATGCTTAG
Source organism: Notholithocarpus densiflorus (assembly GCA_030021035.2). Classification (NCBI taxonomy): domain Eukaryota; kingdom Viridiplantae; phylum Streptophyta; class Magnoliopsida; order Fagales; family Fagaceae; genus Notholithocarpus; species Notholithocarpus densiflorus. The sequence continues at coordinate 133,605 of JARYZH020000125.1, forward strand.
TCACAAAACCCTATGGTGCAAATACACAGCAACTTCTTCAAGAGAAAGAGATGAACAAGGGCAAGAACTTTGTCTCCGGTCACAATTTGCTTGAACAAGGTTTGCTCAATGCTTGTGCAACTTGTGAACTCTTTTACAGCCCTTAAAACAATCCTTTTATATGTTTAGGGTTAGGAGAAAAAAAGGCCCAAACACATAATCACAGATCCCAAGAAAATCGGATCAGAATTCTGAAATTCATAATCCTCGACAGATAGGAGGTGTCAAGTAGCTGTCGAGCAGGTGTCGAGCACACGGGGCTGAAACAGCTTTCTTAAGCTCGATAGATGTAGTTGTCGAGCCAGCTGTCGAGCTTTAGTAACTTTACACTTTCAGCTTGTTTTCTTGGACAGACTTGAAGGCTTTAACACTTGGTCTTGAAACATGGTTTCTTGAAGTATTTAAAACACATCCTAGATCTACCCAAATACAAGTAAAGTGCGTTTTGTCAAAGGATAAGCCAATTACATAAAATCATGACATATGTTCCTAGCAAGTGAAACACATATGTCCTAACAAGAATGGTCATACTGCTCTGGATTGTTACCATAAAATGAATTTTCCTTATCAAGGGAGACATCCTCCAGCTAAGCTTGCTTCGATGGCTACAAGTTCAATGGCTGCAAACTCAGGTTCTCCTTTGAACTAGAATTGGCTCACTTACATTGGTGCTTCTAATCACATTACACCAGACTTGGCTCAACTCTCTCTTCATCAAAAACCTACAGCTGGTGAGACTGTTACAGTGGGCAATAGGAAAGAATTACTAGTTACTCATATTGGTAATGGTAAGCTTCTCACTCCTTTCCACAATTTCAATCTTAATAACATACTTAGAGTACCACAGATTGCTTCAAACTTACTTCTAGTGCATGAGTTATGTTTCCAAAATAATGTCTTTTGTTATTTTGATGCTCATCAGTTCTCAATTCAGGATTTACCTATGAGGAAGGTCCTATATAGAGGGTTGAGTAAAGATGGGGTCTATCCTATTCAACCCATTGCTTCTTTTCCATCTTCACCTGCATCCTCTATCAATTCAAGTTGTTTTATTGCTATTTCTGCTTAGGCTTTGCTTTGGTATCAAAGACTTGGGCACCCTTGTTCCAAGATTTTGCATTCTGCCTTATCTGATGTACACTCTGTTAACATTTCTCCTTCTAGTGATATTTGTTCACAGTGTGTTTCTTGTATAAGTGCTAAAATGCACAAATCTTCTTTTCCAAAACATGTATCCAATACTACATTTCCTTTGGAATTGGTTCATTCTGATGTTTGGGGCCCTACTTTTATTGTTTCCGTACTTGAACATAGGTTTTATGTGATATTTGTTGATGATTTTACTAGTTTTGCATGGCTATTCTTGCTTAAACAGAAATCTGATGTCTTTAGTGTGTTTGTTCATTTTAAATCTCTTGTTAAGAATCAGTTCAATACCAAAATCAAAACTTTAAGGTCTAATGGTGGTGCTGAATTTGTTAATCACAAATTTAAGGCCTTTTGTCTAGATAATGGTATATCTCATCAACTTTCTTGTCCTTACACCCCTCAACAGAATGGGGTGACTAAAAGAAAGCATAGATATATTGTTGAGACTGGTTAAGCTATGCTTCATAAGACTAATCTTCCTTTGTCTTATTGGTCTTATGCTTTTAGTACTGACGTCTATCTTCTTAATAGGATTCAATCTTCTATTCTTAATTTTGTGTCTCCTTGGCAAAAGCTTTACCTTAAAAAGCCTTCTCATCATGCTTTAAAGGTGTTTGGTTGTGCTTGTTTTCCATTTTTTAAGCCTTACTCTTCTTATAAATTTGATCCAAAGTCCAGGATGTGTATTTTTTTGGGCTATCCTCCTCTTTTCAAAGGCTATATCTATTTGAAAGTTTCTACTGGGAAAGTGTATATTTCCCCTCATTGTATCTTTCATGAATATGTGTTTCCAGCCTTGTCAAGTATGGATTACGTGCCTTCTTCTCCTTCATCTCTTCCTATTTTTGATCCTTGGTTGGCTACTTTGCTTCCTTTCTTTGTTCCATCAACTTTTGATTCTTCTAATCCTATCTTTTGTTCCCTATCTTCTATTGCCACTGTTTCTAGTTCTTCTATTGACACTACTTCCTTACCTAATCCTAACTCTACTCTTGTTATTGTTCCCACTGTGTCTATACCTCCGTCTAGCCCTAGTGTTCCTACCAGTACTCATCCTATACTTACCAGGTCTAAGAATGGTATTTTTAAGCCCAAAGCCTATGTTATTCAGGCTGACTATGCTATTACTAAACCTTCCTCTTATGTTGTGGCTTCCAAGTTCTCTCATTGGATTGCAACAATGGTGTTAGGACATATGTGTTTCACATGTTAAGAACATATGTCATGATTTTATGTAATTGGCTAATCCTTTGACAAAATGCACTTTTCTTGTATTTGGGTAGATCTAAGTTGTGTTTAATACTTGAAGAAACATGTTGTTCAAGTCTAGTATTAAAGCCATGAAGATTGAACCAAGAAACAAGTGAAGAAAAGTTGTTCATTAAAGCTGGACAGATAGCTCGACACCTACGGACAGATAGCTCGACAGCTTCTTGACACCTCCTCGACAGCTAGCTATCTATTGAGCCTCTTAAGGTGTTTCTTATCGCAATCTCGACACCTTCTTGATAGTTGGTGGATCGATCGAGAAAGCTCATGTTCCCTCGATAGCTTCTCGACCCCTGGTGGATCGATCGAGCCTCATCTCTTGTGTCTGATGTTTTAAATCTCGACACCTCCTCGACACCTCCCTATCTATCGAGGTTACGGGAAATCAGAATTTTCAGATCTGATTTTTGGGCCAGGCTTCTGTATTTGTGTAGGGTTTCTTTTTTCACAACCCTAGACCTATATAAGGCTTATTTTAGAGGCCGTAACATAAGAGAATAAAAAGAGAATACGAGGAGAACATATGCAAAAGGTGACCGATGCCTTATTCTCTCTGAAAGAAGCTACTGCGTCTTTGCGCCTTAGGGTTTTGTAACCAAGTGCTTCTTGATCTTCATAGTTAATGAAGTGAAGAACTTTGCAACCAACATCTTCTTCTAGTTAGTGATTAAGTCGCGTACTGGGATCCGCGCAATTGGTTAGTCACGTACTGGGATTCGTGCATCATCAAAGGGTGGCATTCATATATTGAAGAGTTCAGAGGTTCTGAAGCGGTAGAAGGTTTCTGCTGTAAGTTCATCTACGGGGATTGTAGAGTCTAGGGACAAAGGTTTTGTACTAGATCTGAAACTTCTTTTCATTATAGTGGATTGCTTTTCGGGAAGGTTTCCCCCCAGGTTTTTTACTGTGAAACTGGTTGGTTTCATTGGTTTTCCTAGGTCATCACATCTTGTCTTATTTACTTTTCCGCTGCATATGATTTTGACATGATATTGATGTTTGTTTGTTTTAACAAGATTTATTCATAATTAATTTAATTAACAACTTGGGTTTAAAACTTGTTAATTCTTTCAACCGGAATCTAAATTTCCAAACAAATGGGTTTTTAAAATTACAGCTCCAGACCTGATCATGCGTGTCTCTTACATAAGGCAATCTATGGCCTTAAGCAAGCTCTTAAGACCTGGTTTGATAGTTTTACCATTCAGTTTTTTCATCTTGGATTTCATTTCTCTTGTGCTGATATTAACCTCTTCATTCTCATTCATTCCTCTCATATTGTGTATCTGCTGCTTTATGTTGATGATATCATCATCACTAGCAATAATTCTTCCTTTGTTATTGAGATTGTGAGTCATCTTGGTTCCTCTTTTGTTCTTAAGGATCTTGGTTGCTTGAATTACTTTCTTGGGCTTCAGATTGAATACACAAATTTTGTTCTTTTTGTTCATCAGTCTAAGTATGCTTAGGATTTGCTTACTAAGTTTAATATGCTTGACTGCAAGCCTTGCTCTAATCCTTGTGCCTCGAATCATTATTTTGTTCCAGCTCATAGTCCTCTCCTCACTAATCCTACTGCCTATATAGAAGTTTGGTTAGGGCACTTCAGTATATAACTTTTAGTAGACCAGATTTGTCCTATGCTGTGCAACAAGCTTGTTAATTTATGAGCAAGCCTACTCAGCATAATCTTTTAGTAGCTAAGAGGATTCTCAGATATTTGAAAGGGTCTTTGCATATGGGGACTCATTTTCAGGCAGGTCCTTTGTCTCTTTCTACCTTTTATGATGCAGATTGGGTAGGTGATCCTATAGATAGAAGGTCAATCACTGGTCTAGTTGTATTTTTGAGTGGCTCTCCTATCACATGGTCTACTAAGAAGCAGCTAACAATTTCAAGGTCATCTACAGAGGCTGAACACAGATTTTTAGCTATAACTACTGATAAGCCACAAACGGATTGACCCCTTGTGATAGAAATTAATTAATTAATTAGCCAAGTTATTAATTAATAAATTTATCATGCAAAATGCGTGGTAGCACAAACAAATCAACAAACAACTAAATATGCAGCGAAAAATAAATAACACGGTGATTTGTTTACGAATGGGGAAAACCTATACGGCAAAAACCCTACCGGGTGATTTTCAGGTCACCACTCCCGAAACTCCACTATTATCACAACAAGCGGTTACAAGTAAAGGAATCTCAAGTACCTTACCAACCTACAGTTGAACCCTTACCCTAATACCCAATTGGACTTGTTCTGTAGTGATAGTTCCCCCTTTTGATGCACGGCTCCCAAGTACGTGACTAACCAATGCAAGGATCACAGTACGCGACTTCAAACACCAATTAAGAAGGTTGTTGGCTGCAAAGTTCTTCAGTTCATCCACACGATGAAGATCAAGAAGATGCTTGGTTACAAAACCCTATGGTGCACATACACAGTAACTTCTTCACAAGAAAGAGATGAACAAGGGTAAGAACTTTGTCTCTAGTCACAATTTGCTTGAACAAGGTTTGCTCAATGCTTGTGCAACTTGTGAACTCTTTGACGGCCCTTAAAACAATCATTTTATATGTTTAGGGTTAGGAGAAAAGAAGGCCCAAACACATAATCACGGATCCCAAGAAAAACAGATTAGATTGCTGTTTTCTTAAACCTTGAAAGATAGGAGGTGTCAAGCATCTGTCGAGATAGATGTCGAGCATACGGGCTGAACAGCTCCTTAAACCTCGACACATGCTAGCTGTCAAACTTTAGTGATTTTGCACTTTCAGCTTGTTTTCTTGGACAGACTTGAAGGTTTCAACACTTGATCTTGAAACATGGTTTCTTGAAGTATTTAAACACAACCTAGATCTACCCAAATACAAGTAAAGTGCGTTTTGTCAAAGGATTAGTCAATTACATAAAATCATGACATATGTTCTTAACATGTGAAACACATATGTCCTAACAACTACTGCTGAGCTTTATTGGTTAAGGATGTTGCTTAAAGATTTTGGTGTTTACTTATATATCATCCTCCAATCTTGTGGTGTGATAATGTTTCTGCTTTTGCCTTAGCTTCTAATCCTATTTTTCATGGTCGTTCTAAGCATATAGAAGTTGATTATCATTTTGTGAGGGAGAAGCTTTTAAACAAGGATCTTATGGTTAAATATATTTCTACATCAGATCAGTTGGTTGATGTATTTACCAAGTCACTTCCTTCTCCTCAGTTTCATTTTCTTGTTCATAAACTCATCATGGGAGTCCCTCCCTCTCGTTTGATGGGGGATATAAAGGCAAAAGGTGCAGAGCAGAAGGAAAAGCAACATAAACAGCAGAAACGGCATGTAGTTTATTATAAGTTCTGTAAAACTACCTGTAGCTTGGTGTATATCATTAGTGACTGAGTTACTTATGATTAATGGCCATGTGTACAGTTGTGATTGGTTCATTAGAAAGTTAGTTAGTCTTTGCTTAAATCTTGCTGGTTAGTTAAAAGAGGTTAGCTATAACAGTGCATAAATATCTAAATCATGTAATCTTTGTTAGTGTGTGATAATACAAGTTTTTCATTTCTTGGATTCTCTCAATTCTCTCTCTAGAATCTATTTCTCTTTCATCTAGTGGGTTTTCCATTCTAGGCGATTTCTTCTTCCACTAGACTGCTTCCCTTTTAATTTTTGAGAAGCCCTAATCTTTCCTCTTTTTCTTTGTAGGTTTTCCATGCTTGGTTTGTCAACTCTTGTACCTAGGAATTAGGTTTTAGGGAAGGCTTTATGTAGTCTCTAAACTATAACCGCTAGTACCTTTTTTTTTTTTTTTTTGATAGTCAATATGCAAGAAAACTTTCGTTATTTAGGACTAAAGCCCATTGAGGATACATCCATACAAACTTGATTAGCTATAATGGGAAAAGTGTCCTTCACCCATATAAAACAATTAGATACAGAACTTGCATGCTGAGGCAGCAAGTGGGCCTCTGCGTTGCTATATCTAAGGACATGGCTTGCCTTCCACAACTGAAAAGCCTGCAGCCAAAATTTCGATCATTCCACTACTTCCTAGATAAAGCTTGGGGGCAGGTCCGGGTTAGAGAGGGCATTTATCACAATCAATGCATCTCCTTCTACAAGAGAGGGCATTTATCACTATCAATGCATTTATCCACAAGTAAAGTAGGATATGCAAGCAAATCTACGTAGAAAACCAAAGAAGGGGTGGAAAAACCAAAATGGAGTAAGGCTTTCTTAGAATGTTTTTACTAAACACCAAGAACAAGCCTTTTTTTTTTTTTTTTTTTACAAGATACTGCTTTATTCTCCAAAAACACTACTATTCTTGCCTAAAACCCGTTTTCTTTTTGTCTACCTAGCATGGTTAGCTTCCTTTTGTTTTATATTATAAGAAGGGCAGTTGGATTACATATATGTGGCATCATCTTATTGAAGCCTGAATGTGACAAAGGCTAGTACAACAGCGTTTTAGATCCCCTTGATTTGTTTGTCCCTTATAGATCCTCTTGATTTATATTGGGCTTTTGCACCCATTTTCTTCAGGCTTTTGCAAACCGAATCAAGGTTTTTTTTTTTTTTTTTTTCTCATTTTCACCCATTCTTATGTCATTATATCCAATTATGAGTTGGTACTCATTCGTGGGCCCTTTCACCCCATTTATGGGGTTTTGTCTCGGTTCATGGGATTTTGCACCTTATTTAAGGGTTCCTTGTTCTACAACCCTTTTAAATTTTGGGTAGCAACAATGTCAACCACAAAATTCCTTTGTGGTATGAATCAATTTGAAAGAATTTTATGGCTTATAAATCTAATAGCATTATGTGGTTTATGGGGAAAAAAAAAACTTCTTTTTGGTCCTTATATTTTGGCTCTATTTTCAATTTGGTCTTTAAGTTTTCATAGTATATATCTTGGTCCTTCAATTTTCAAAGTTGCCATCATTTTGGTCCTTGGTGTCATATCACTCATGGAAAAACCCTACCTCTAGTTGACGTCAAGTTTTTACACTTGTTAAGTTTATTGTAAATAAGATAACAACATGGACCAAAATGATAGCAAGTTTAAAATTTTAAGGACTAAAATAAAATTTTTGAAAATTTGAGTACCAAATTGAAAATATAGGAACTAGAATTGTGTTTTTCATTGGTTTATTATAACTTCCTTTCTAATCATATTTCCAAGTTAACCTTTCTATTATTTTGTATTAATTACATTTTACACAAAAGTCTTCATAATTTTTACCCCTTTATAATATCAATTATTACTTATACATTATATTTTTAAGGCCAAAATATGTTGTTAGTCTTTAAAGTTTACCTACTAAGTACTATTGTTCCCTAAAGTTTGAAATGGGAACTATTGGTTCCTAAAGTTTAATAATGAGCGATATTGATCACTCCGTTAACTTTTGTTAGCTTCCTTGTTTATATGTCTAACGGATCAATGATGTAACATTTTTAAATGACACGGCATTTTATTTTATAATAAAATGGCCCATTAGTAAATTTGACCCAAACTTGTTTTAAGTGGTACACTTACCTAGCACACCTAAATTAAAACACTTTAGTCCCCCCCCCCCCCCCAAAAAAAAAAAAAAAAAAACTGTTGTGAAATACACAAAATAATAAAATAACAAGTACTACAATAAATAAAAAAAATTAACATGGTTAAGCTAACTTCAAGCTTACCTTCACAAGCAACGCCAATCAAAATTCACTATTAAAAAAAGGAATTACATCCACACAAACTCACAAAAAAAAAAAATTATATATATATATATATATATACAACACCAATCAAAATTCACTATTAAAAAAAGGAATTACAACCACACAAACTTAATGGTGCTCTCACACTAACTTACTAGGCGAAGCTAGTCTTTACTCTCTCACAAGAGAAAACTTTAATCCTGACGATCTCTCAAACAAAAGAAAGCCACACCACTACACTTTTATAAGGGATGGCACACGCCTCCTTACTTCTCTTCTTTTCAATATGGGAATAACTCTTCTAAAAAAATTAGACAATCTCCTTATTATTCATCTAGCCAATATGGGATTTCAAAATCAATAAGAAAATCTATAAACTCTTCTATCATGTGCTAGACTTAACAAATCTCCACCTTCTACTCATGAGTTGTCTTCTGTAGTACCCCTTCCGGTACACCCTCTGCACCCCTTTGTGGGTAAGGGTGCTCCACCTCGTTCTCAACAAGACATACTCTCATGTACTTATCATCCATTTTTTTCCACAATTCCTTAGCTTTCATGTCCCTTGTTATTAGTCAAAGCATTTAATTATAATCAATCAACAAAATCTGTAAAGAGATCAAATCCAAAAGTCTCAATAGCAAGCCCTGACTTTTTTACTAGTTTGTTGCACAAAGAGGCTATGGAAGCACTCCTAAATAAGATCTATTGTGAAACCTATTATGAGACTTAGAACAATCTCACATCTAAATAATATGAATAATGTAAATTTGAAAGAAAAGTATATACAATTACACATAAGAGAGAACGTCAAGGATTTACATGTTCAACCGTAAGCCTGTGTGTCAATAGATAACAACAAGTAGAAAATTTCACTAACAAATATGAATATTTCAAAAATAAATATCACGAAAACCAAACTAAAAATACATCAAAAGAGCTCTCTCTCACAATTAAAAAGAATAGAGAAATTTCTGTTAGGACATATGTGATTCATGTGTTAGGAACATATGTCACTATTTTATGTAATTGGCTTATCCTTTGACAAAACGCACTTTACTTGTATTTGGGTAGATCTAGGATGTGTTTAATACTTCAAGAAACCTTGTTTCAAGATCAAGTATTGAAGCCATGCAAATCTGTCCAAGAAACAAGTGAAGAAGTGTTGATTCATTAAAGCTCGACAGCTGCTCGACAAATAGCTATCTATCGAGGTTTAATGAGGCTCGACAGATACTATGTATCAAGATCTACGAAATCAAAATTTTTAGATCTGATTTTTGGCCCAAGCTTATGTATTTGTGTAGGGTTTCTTTTCTCACAACCCTAGATATATATAAGGCTTATTTTAGAGGCTGTCACATAATACAAGGAGAACACATGCAAAAGGTGACCAAAGCCTTATTCTCTCTGAAAGAAGCTACTGCGTCTTTGTGCCTTAAGGTTTTGTAACCAAGTGCTTCTTGATCTTCATTGTTGATGAAGTGAAGAACTTTGCAGCCAACATCTTCTTCAAGTTGGTGTGTTAGTCACGTACTGGGAGCCGTGCATCTTTGGTTAGTCACGTACTGGGATCCGTGCAAAAAGGGGTGGCGTTCATATATTGAAGAGTTCAGAGGTTCTGAAGCGGTGGAAGGTTTCTGCTGTAAGTTCATCTACGAGGATTGTAGAATCTAGGAACAAAAGTTTTGTACTAGATCTGAAACTTCTCTTTACTATAGTGGATTGCTTTTCAGGAAGGTTTCCCCCTAAGTTTTTTACTGTGAAACTAGTTTGTTTCAATGGTTTTTCTGGGTCATCATATCTTATATTATTTATTTTTCCGCTGCATGATTTTGACATGATATTGATGTTTGTTTGTTTTAACAAGTTTTATTTATAATAAATCTAATTAATAACTTGGGTTTAAAACTTGTTAATTCTATCAACCGGGGTCTAAATTTTTCAACAAGTGGTATCAGAGCGGGTACACTCTGATTGGATTAATTTCCTGAGTGTGATCCTTGACCCCCGTTGTCATGAATTGTATTCCTCCTTTATTTGATGGAACTAATTATGCGTACTAGAAAGTTCGTATGAAAGTTTTTTTGCAAGCTCTAGGTGAACAAGTATGGCAAACTGTTGAAGTTGGCTAGATTAAGCCAAAGGAAGCGCCAGTGGATTGGGATGATGCAACAATCATAGCGGCAAATTTCAACAGTAGGGCTTGAATGCTTTGTTTTGTAGGGTGACCAATGAGGAATTCAAGAAAATATCATCTACGGAAGTTTCCAAGGAAGCATGGACCATTCTTGACACCACCTATGAAGGTACCAAGGCAATAAAGACCGTGAAGCTTCAAAAACTCACTAGTAGTTTTAAAGAAATAAGGATGAAGGAGGATGAGATCTTTGATGAGTTCTATGCTAAACTCAAGAATATTGTGAATTCTGCCTTCAACCTTGGAGAATTTATAGCAGAATCCAAAATTGTTAGGAAAATCCTTAGGTCCTTACCTGAAAGATTCCATACCAAGATCACTGTCATTGAAGAAGTGAAGGACATTGATAAAATTCTTTTGACTGAGCTTGTAGGGAACCTTCAAACCTATGAGATGGGGTTAGGTCTAATGGAAAAATGTGAAAAGAGTAGAAACTTGGCTCTTAAGAGTATAGAAGAAGAGATTGAGGACACTGAAGACGAAGATGATGATGAGGATGAGGATGAGGATCTAACCTTCATAACTGATGAGATTATCAAGCTTCTTAAATTTAGGAAAAAGGATAAGGGCAAACCTCCTAAGAAATCTAAATCCTCAAGGAAGGGCAAGAATGAGAAACCCCTCATCCAATACCATGAGTGCAAAGGTTTTGGTCATATGAGGATAGAGTGCCCAAACTACCTTATGAAGGAAAAGACCAAGGAGTCAAAAGATAAAGAGTTGGTTGCTACTTGGAGTGATACTGCGAATGACTCTTCTGATGAGTATGTGGATGAATGTGGTCATTTTATGGCCTTAGCTGCCTCAACCGATAAGGTGATTGTGGAGAATGCTAGTGACAGTGAGAATTCTTCTGATGATGAAGCACCCAAGAAGATGACCCTTCAAGAAGCCTATGATAAGCTATGCACTGAATTTATAAAATTTGAAAAGACTTATCATCTTTGTAGAAAAGAGCTTAATGAGGTAAAAACTGAAAAAAACTGATCTGTTAGTCAAACTGGATGAGACTACAAGGTTAGTTGAGACTCTTGCTGTGGAGAACACCTCATTAGAAGAGAAGGTCAAGAATCTTGAGGTTGAGCTTAGTCAAGCTAGAACTCAAATAGAGAGAATGTCTAGTGTAAAGCTTGATGAGGTCTTGAGTGCTCAAAAGCCTAGTTCTGATAAGACTGGCTAAGGATATGTTGTTTCCTCCGACCCCTCCTCTTCCACGGCTTCTGGATCAAAAACTGTCTTTGTGCTCCAATCTGAGAAATGTGATAAAGGTATGAAATCTAAAACTGATTTGGCTAATTCTAAATCCTTTGTTAGACCTCATGTTTGTCACCATTGTGGTGTTTCTGGACACATTCGTCCTAATTGCTTTAAGTTGTATCCTCATAAGCAATTGTCCAAACGGTCACAAGTTTCCTCTCAAGGACCTACACCTTTGTTTCGAGAGTTATTAAAAGCTTTGAGTTTTTTAACTCAATTTCAGGAGAATTTTAATTCTTCTATGTCATTTAGTAGACATACTAGGAGATGTGCCTTTTCATCTTCACGGCCAAAGACTCGTGCTGTGTGGGTGAGAAATGAGCCTAAGACTTAATTGTCTTTTCTGTTGTCCTCTGCTTCAATTCTTTCTATCTAAAGTAGGACTTTCTGTGCTTAATTTCTTATATGCTTTTGGAATCATGCTTTCATGCATCTACATCTTTCTATCATGCCTTCATGCATATGCATCTTTCTTTCATGCTTTCATGTTGTTTGTCTGTTTTTGTTTGGTTGTTTAGTTTTTATTTTGTTTTGTTTTCAAAATAAAAATAAAAAGGAAAAATCAGAAAGAATACAAAAACAATGTGTTTTGTGTACATTGGTACTTGTGTACCTTGGATGGCCATTGAAACAAAGTTTTCTAAACTTTATATCTTTTATAACTTAGATGAGCATCTCTATGCACAACTAAGCAAGTGAGCTTTGTGGCTCGTGTTTGTGATGAGTAAGATTAAGTAATATTTTGTACTTAATACTCGTATCACTCTTTTTGACGGGAAGGACTAGAAAATTCTAAGAGAAAGGCATAAATAACCATCTCACCACTGTTACCCGCCAATCATGAAATGACATATGTATGCTTCGGCATAGCAAAAGTGCAATGTCAATGACATTTGTGTGCTTCGGCATAGCAAAATTGGAATGTCAAATGCTTAACATAAATGGGTATTTATTTTCTATCTCTTATATGCTCATGTATGATTTGCTTAAAAAGAAAAATATGCAAAGAAAAATAAAAGCAAAAAGAATCAAAATGATTTATATATGATTGCAAGTGTGTATACTAGGAAATGTGGGAGTTATAGGATGTACCTCGAAGGTGATAGTCCCCATCAAACAGTTATGATTGTGTGTGAGTTAAAGTAATTTTCTCATATCTCAAATTGTCATAACATATAGACGCTTATGCAATCCTGCGATGTTTTTCACACACAACATGCAATATTCTTTGCTACTCTTGATGCATGTGCAGATACAATGTGATTTGGCCATCACAAGGTTTACATGTGTTAATGTATGCTCACTAAACTGTCTTAATTTGTTTTTAAAATATAAATTTGGTTAGACATTTTTAGTGTGTGTGTGTATGTGTGTTTTTGGGATCTATGTTCTTAACATTTTTCGTTTTGAGAGATGTTTTTAAGAGCTTAAAATGTTGATTTGATCTTTGGTTGAGTAGCATGCTTGATTGCATTCATGTCTGTGTTTTTCTCTTCTTTGAAAAACTACTTTTAAGCTACCTCGACACCTGGCTATCTATCGAGATTTTCAACTTCTTTTTATTGCAATCTCAATAGCTTCTCGACAGCTAGGTGGATCGATCGACAAAGTTTCTAATCCCTCGATAGCTGTTCGATCCATCGAGGTCTGCTCGATCGCTTCTCAACACCTCTCGATCTGTCGAGATCCTCTTGCATGCATTGTTTTTCACATGTTTTGCATCTTTTTTATTATCTTGTCATCCATAGCATCTTGTTTCATTACATTCATGCATTTATATGGATTTCTTGTGCCCCCTTGATCATCTTTATGTTTCTCGGGTGAAGCTTTCTAGCTTCTTGTACCCTTTGTCAATCATGACAAAAAGGGGGAGATAATGTCGTTTCGTTTTATGATTCTACATGTTAAGGGGAGAAATACATGTCCTTGTAAGGGGGAGATGTGTTTCATCTTGTTAGAGAGAGTGCTTACTTCCTTCTTCTTGTACACCGGTCTTGTGACCATATTTACATACATCGTGCTTATCTTTAATATATATATATATACATATATATATATATATGATGATGTATGTCTTCTTCACCTACCTCTACATGTGTTGTTTCTTTTCTATCTTTATACACATGTTTCTTATTATTATATGCAAACTATTATTTCTGTTTCACACAAATATGCCTTGATGAGTTTTGTTTAAAGTGTTTCAGAAATACAGGTTGTCAAAGTCTACTTGCCATAAACTCTCGTCTTGCAAAGTTTTTCAAGAGTTTGTGTTATGATAGATTTTATTGTATTCAACAAGTGAATATGAGTTGAGTGATTTATGACTTCTCTCATATCTCATTTGTTTGTTGTGGTTTTGTCACGGATTGCCAAAGGGGGAGATTGTTAGGACATATGTGATTCACTTGTTGGGAACATATGTCACTATTTTATATAATTGGCTTATCCTTTAACAAAATGCACTTTACTTATATTTGGGTAGATCTAGGATGTGTTTAATACTTCAAGAAACCTTGTTTCAAGATCAAGTATTGAAGCCATGCAAATCTGTCCAAGAAACAAGTGAAGAAGTGCTGATTCATTAAAGCTCGACAGCTGCTCGACAAATAGCTATCTATCGAGGTTTAATGAGGCTCGACAGATACTATGTATCGAGATCTACAAAATCAAAATTTTCAGATCTGATTTTCGGTCCAAGCTTATGTATTTGTGTAGGGTTTTTTTTCTCACAACCCTAGACATATATAATTCTTATTTTAGAGGTCGTCACATAATACAAGGAGAACACATGCAAAAGGTGACCGAAGCCTTATTCTCTCTGAAAGAAGCTACTGCGTCTTTGCGCCTTAGGGTTTTGTAACCAAGTGCTTCTTGATCTTCATTGTTGATGAAGTGAAGAACTTTGCAGCCAACATCTTCTTCAAGTTGGTGTGTTAGTCACGTACCGGGAGCCGTGCATCTTCAGTTAGTCACGTATTGGGATCCGTGCAAAAAGGGGTGGCGTTCATATATTGAAGAGTTCAGAAGTTCTGAAGCGGTGGAAGGTTTTTGCTGTAAGTTCATCTACGAGGATTGTAGAGTTTAGGGACAAAGGTTTTGTACTAGATCTGAAACTTCTCTTTACTATAGTGGATTACTTTTCGGGAAGGTTTCCCCCCAAGTTTTTTACTGTGAAACTAGTTTGTTTCATTGGTTTTCTTGGGTTATCATATCTTGTCTTATTTATTTTTCCGCTGCATGATTTTGACATGATATTGATATTTGTTTGTTTTAATAAGTTTTATTCATAATAAATCTAATTAATAACTTGTGTTTAAAACTTGTTAATTCTATCAACCGGGGTCTAAATTTCCCAACAATTTCTATTCTCCATTCTAATTTGTGACACACACAAAACATTTAGACAAAATCATGTATAAATTTTTGTTAGGTTGGCTAATTCAAAAGAAAAGAAATTCTATACAAACCACAAAATAAAGAAAAAAAAATACAATGCAAGACAGAGTTAGCTTGCCATAGTATGATGACTACCAAAGTCAACTTGCCTCGATTCAACAACTAGTTGACATGGGCAACTTTTGTCAATGACGAAATCAATCTCATGCTTGAAGCCCTTACTAGTTAATACACAATTGATCAGTAATCAGTTGCTAATCCGTATAATACATGGTAAATTTTAATACTGTATGAAAGCTTTCTATTATGTTTTATTTAAATATAAAATTTTACGATTAAGTTAGTTATTAATAGAGGTATTTATTATAAATTTTTTTTAGACTAAACTATATCTTCCAGCATTAGTTATTTATTATGATTGTGTTTGTGAATAAAATCTATCCTATCTTTTAAAGAAAATTCAATGTGTGAAGATTTTAATGGGAGCTTTAAATATAAATTAGAATTTTTTTTTTTTTTTTTATAAAAGATAGAATTTCTACTCTAGCCTAATCTAAGTGTATATGTGTGTAAAGCTCTCTTCTAGAGACTTGAACCCCAACCCTTGCTCCCCACACCCCACAAGCACTTATACTTGTGAAGTGACCACCGCACCAAGGGTGCGCAGCGGTAAATATAAATTAGAATTTAAATTCAATTGATACATACATACATACATATACACACATATATATATATATATATTTATATAACGGCATATGAAATTGTGAGATCTCAAAACCTTACGTCCATATTATGTGGTAAAGTAAAATCAAATTGCTTTAGATTTATATATCATCAAAAAATATATATATTATAGATCACCTAAAATTCAAGTAAAAATCATCTATTTTCCTTTGATCTAGAAATTAGTTAGGAGTTCACTTATTTAGACTCTTATATATATATATATATATATAAAACGGCATATGAAATTGTGAGATCTCAGAACCTTACGTCCATATTATGTGGTAAAGTAAAATCAAATTGCTTTAGATTTATATATCATCAAAGAAAATATATATTATAGATCGCCTGAAATTCAAGTAAAAATCATCTATTTTCCTTTGATCTAGAAATTAATTAGGAGTTCACTTATTTAGACTTCTAGGTAGTGTGGGAACATAATTTGGAAGATTTGATAGCTTCTAGAAAAAAAAGTAGGGAGCTTTATATCAAAATCTATTTTGCACATTCATATTTATATACTAAAAAACACAGATATTTTAATTCTTTTGAATTTTGTAGGTTTTGGTACAAGCCTTGGAGTATTATTTCTACCAACTATATGGGTTTTATACAAACTGATTAAGAAGAGAAACAAAATCAAGCTCAAGAAAAAGTTCTTCAAAAAGAATGGCGGTTTATTGTTACAACAACAATTATCTTCGACTAAAAATAATGTTCAAAATACAAAATTGTTCAATTCCAAGGAGTTAGAAAAGGCAACAAACCATTTTAGTAAAGATAGAATAATTGGAAAGGGTGGACAAGGTACTGTTTACAAAGGAATGTTGGGTGATGGACAAATTATTGCAATAAAAAAGTGCAACATTGTGGATAAAGCCAATCTCAAACACTTCATAAATGAGATTGTCATTCTTTCACAAATCAACCATAGAAATGTGGTTAAGCTACTTGGGTGTTGTTTGGAGACAGAAGTTCCTTTGTTGATATACGAATTCATCCCAAATGGGACACTTTTCCAATATATCCATGGAGAAAATGAAGGGTTTCCATTAACATGGGCTATGCGCTTAAAGATTGCCATAGAAATTGCAGGAGCTCTTTCCTACCTACACTCAGCAGCTTCTTTACCAATTTATCATCGAGACATAAAGTCCACAAACATACTTTTAGATGAAAAGTACAGAGCCAAAGTGGCAGATTTTGGGACATCAAAAATGGTGAAGATTGATCAAACTCATGTAACCACCCTAGTTCATGGAACTTTTGGATACTTGGACCCAGAATATTTCCGCACAGGTCAATTTACAGAAAAGAGTGATGTGTATAGCTTTGGAGTAGTCCTTGTTGAGTTCTTAACTGGAGAAAAACCTGTTTCTTTTACAAGGTCAGAAGAAGGTAGAAGTCTATCCGCATATTTCATTCTTTCAATGGAAGAAAACCATCTCTTTGATATTCTTGATGACTGTGTAAGGAAAGAAGGTGATAAAGAAGACATCATCATAGTTGCTAATCTAGCAAAAAAATGTTTGCACTTGAATGGGAAAGAACGTCCTACAATGGGGGAGGTCGCAATGGAATTACAAGGAATCCAAAAAAAAGATACTAATGGTCAAGAAAATTATGAAGAACTTCATAATGTTAGAAGCAAAGAAATTGATCCTTCATATGCTTGCTCTACATCAACACAATCATATTCAGAAATTGCTTCATCTTCGTCATCAATTGTCCTACCATCATCATCTTTCAAATCACTATGATTAATAAACTATTTCCTTTCTAGTTATTTGGTTTCCTTTCATGTTGTAATGTATTAAAAATTATTTTAATATGTCCATAATTGAATTTAAGAAGAATTTGTAAATATTTGCATAAGAATGGCTTGTATATTGTGAGAACTACAATATTGGGGTTAATGGTGACTAGTGAGACAGTGCGTGTAAAAGAGAAGAGATGATGGTCTCATTCCTTCACTGTACATGTCATGGGTACATCACTTGCACTGCTTATTCTCGCAGTGCTCGTGTGTAGGGGTGAATGCATATAGAGTGTATGGAGTCGCCTAAAATCAGTGAGATTTCTTAAAGGTTTGATTGGTCATCCAAATATGTATTTTTTTTTCCTTTCTAAATTTAGTTCCTGTAAGTCTAAACTAGATAAAACCGTGTCTCGATCTAGAAAAAAGATTGGGGAGTTTGGTTGCACATGGGGAAGCTCTTAGGCACCACATCACATCAGACCATAGTCATACCTAATTGTGCTTATCCCTTAAAATGTAGTGCAATGCAATATCAAAAAAAATAAAAAATAAAAACTACTTGCCCAGTTGGGAACATGTCTCATGATATCGTGCATGCCTTGAGAATAATACATGAGTCTATATCTCAATGGTTTTGATTTTAGCGGGGAAAAAAAAAATAGATATAAATATATATATATATAAATATATATATAGTTTTGAAAACCATTTTGAAAAACTCATCACTGACAAGGGCTGATGTCAAGATGAACATAAAGCCATTATTAGGATCTCGTCGATCTTTTGTAAATGATATGATCCATCTATTTATGAATTTTGAATTAATGGATCAAACAAAGGTAGACATTCTTCATGATCTTGTTCGCCAAAGAAGCTTTTGAGGATAAAAAATCATTTCTCAGTGGGAAATCGAAGAAAACCACAGTAGAATTTTGGCAAGTGCTTTGAAAAATATGGTGTTTCAGTGGAAAATAAAGAAACCAGGATGAAAACAGTGTTTTGAAAAATACAAAATTTTTTTTTTGGGGAAGAAAATCAAGGAACCATGTTGAAACCATAATTTTGGAAATATAATTTTTCAATGAAAAATCAAGAAACTGAGATGAAAATCACGCTTTTAAAATCCATACTAGTCAAAGAACCAGAATAATTAGTGGTTCTAAGTTCTCTAGTCCGATCAGGGTCAATGGTTAAACCAACGATATCATAAAAAATAAAATTATTAATTTTAAAAGGCGAAAATGCACTTTTCGTCCCTACATTTTGGGTCAATTCCCATTTTGGTCCCAAAATTGATTTCTTTGCAAATTTCGTCCCTAAAATTTGAAAATCGTTTTTAAAATTGTCCTTCCCGTCAACCAACAAACGGAACCCTCCTACGTGGCAGACGGAATGCCCAACTTGCTGATGTGGCGCTGATGTGACCATTAAAATATTATTTAAAACAATTATTTGGCATTTTTTAAATGCCACATCAGCATTTAAAAATTTTTTTAAAGCCACATCAGAAAATTTATAAAAAAAAAGAAATTAAATTTAAAAAACCTTAAATCTAATTTAATTAAAATTATTTTTTTTAAAACAAAAATAATTATCCTTTTAATTCTTTTTGTTTTTCTTTAACCTTAATTCTTTTTCTTTTTCTTTTTACCTCATTAGTGATCAGATTTAAAACATCTTCTTCTTTTTTACTGAAGATTTAAAACATCTCTAAACTCTCTCTATCTTTAATTCTCTCTTTCTCTCTTCACCCTCAACGGAATCTCTCTCAGACCCGTACTCTCTCAAAATCTCATCTCCGCTGATCTGCCAAACTCCGATCTGACCAAACTCTCTCTAATCTCAGTGATGAGGTCGCCGCCGTCGAACTCGTTCATCCGCCGATCTGACCCAAGCTCTCTCTAATCTCAGTGATGAGGTCACCGCCGTCGAAATCGTTCAAGATCAGAGTTTGGGTCCGCCAATTCGGTAACTCTCCATAGTCCCCGATTCGATATATGGCTCCGTTGTACGAAACCCTAGTCACCGATTTGGTATTGGAGCCCAGATCAGTTTGTGAAGCCGAGATCAATGGTTCTCACACCTATTTCTACCTCACCGTCTCTCTTTTCCTATCTTTAAGGTTGATTTGGAAGTTTTTAGCTTAGGATTTTTGTAGATTTGATGTTAAGGCTTTGCTGGTTGCTGGGAAATTTTTAAAGATTTGATTCAGTGGTGGTGCTTTACTGGATGTTGGGTTTCTATTCTTTTGCTTGGATTTGATATTCATGTTCTTTGATTCGGTGGTGGTGATTTGAGGGGGGGTTTTTGTTTGTTTTTCCTGTGGGTTTTTCTGTGTTTGTTTGCTAAGAAAATTTATGGGTTTAAAGGCTAAGGTTTGCTTTGCTGGAGATATGGCTATGTTGGAGATATGGGTTTGGCGTTTAGTTGAGATCTGGGTTTGAGGTTGGGTTCTTTGCTGGAGATTGATTATGGGGAAGAACAAGAAGGAATAAAATAACGAAAGCAATAAAAATAAAATAAAATAAAAGACAAGAAATACGTTATTTATTTTGTTTTGATGTGTTTGGTTATAAAGAAAGTACAAGAAAGACAAAGAAAATTATAAGAAAATAAGGATTAGTTTGCTTTGCTATGAATATGAATCTTAGAGATTGGAATTAAAAAAAAATTAATTAATTAAAAGAAAGTAAAATTTTTGTTTAAAAAAAGTTAAAAAAAATTATTTGTTTTTTTTTTAATTTTTTAATTAAAATTAAAATTGAGGAATTAACTTTTTTATAATTTAAATGCTGACATGGCATTTAAAAAATGCCAAATAATTATTTTAAATAATATTTTAATGGTCACATCAACGCCACATCAGCAAGTTGGGCATTCCGTCTGCCACGTAGGAGGGTTCCGTCTGTTGGTTGACGGGAAGGACGATTTTAAAAACGATTTTCAAATTTTAGGGACGAAATTTGCAAAGAAATCAATTTTGGGACCAAAATGGGAATTGACCCAAAATGTAGGGACGAAAAGTGCATTTTCGCCATTTTAAAATTATAAAATTAAAGAATAAGTGTTATTTTTTATAAATAGTAAACTAAAAGATGTAAATATATTTTGTTAGAAATTATATAAGATTTTTTTAAACAATTTACGTTAGTTTCACATCTTATATTTAGAAAAAATAAAAATAAAAATAAAAAATAAAAAACAAAAAAATAATAAAAAATAAAAAACAAAACAAAACCAAAAATAAAATAAAAAAATCTAACTAAAGTTCTAAAAATATTAACATTATAAAATAATCATCTTTGAATTATAGAGATAATAAATTTAAGATAATTTTCAAATAAATGAATTTTCCCATCTTGTTATTTAAGAAAATGAATATAACAAAACATAACTAAAAAATTTAAGTTATCAATACAAATACAAACAAACAAAAAAATCTGGAAGAAGCAATTGTAAGGGGTGTTAGGGTCATATTTTATGTAATTGGCTAATCGTTTGACAAAATGCACTTTACTTGTAATTGGGTAGATCTAAAATGAGTTTAATACATCAAAAAATATGTTGTCCAAGCATATCAAGTGTTCGTATTAAAAGACATGAAGATTGGTCCAAGAAACAAGTAAAGAAAAGTTGTTCATTAAGTCTCGACAAATAGCTCAACAGATGCATGCTATCGAGACTTAAAGTGAAGCTCGATAGATGTCTCAACAGCAGCTCGATCTATCGAGAATTACGATTTTCAGTTTTCCAGACCTGAAATTTGGCCCAAACTTATGTATTTGTTTAGGGATTCTTTTCTCACAACCCTAAACATATATAAGGCTTATTTTAAGAATCGTCACATACGAATACAGTGACCTAAAGATTTATTTCTCAGTGAGAAACTACTGCGTTTGTACGCCATAGGGTTTTGTAACCTAGTGCTTCCTGGTCTTCATTGTTAATGAAGTGAAGAACTTTGCAGCCAAAAACATCGTTCAAAGTTCCTAGAGTTAGTTATGTACTAGGATCTATGCAAAGGGTTAGTCATAGATTAGAGATTTGTGCATTAAATGAAAGAATGCTACTACAAGATCAAGTTCATTGGGTATTGAAGTAAAGGTTCAACTGTAAGTTGATATTTTAGGATAGACCAGGGTAGTGGTAAGATTCCTTATGCTTGTAACTGCTTGATCGTTGATTAGTAGATTCTTGGGAGTGGTGACCCTAAAATCACCCAGTGGGGTTTTTTCCATGCGAAAGGTTTTCCCCATTTGTCAACAAATCACCGTGTCAATTTAATTTCTGTTGCATTTAGTTTATTTGGTGATTTGTTGGTGCCCACTTTTTGCATGCAATTGAACCTAATTAATCAACTTGAGTAATTAAATTAATTAACCGAGGTCAAGCTATCTTAACCCAATAAGGGGATAAAAAACAACACATAAAGAATTACTTCTAAAATCCACCCAGATCTCGTTGGTCGTCATGGTGGTGGTGGTGGTTTGATCAGGGACCATGCAGAGAAATGGGTTAAAGGTTTTAGTAGAGCTATCGCCTATTGGTATCACTTTAAGCGTGATTGCTGAGTTATGGGCTATTAGGGATGAAAATAATCTTTGTATTGCCCTATAGGCTATGGAGATTAAGCTTAATGCTATAGTTATTTTTGATCTCCTTTGTTAACGTGTAATAGGCTGTGAGCCTTAAGCCCACCTTGTTTATAACACAGACACTTGTACTACACACTCTGCCTCCTATATAAAGGCACTCATGTATATTTTATTACTTGAGAAATACAATACTATTCATTCAATATTTCTAACATGGTATCATAGCCACTGCTCTAACCTTTTCTAATGTCTTGCAGTCTTGTCTTTGTTGGTATTCTCCGCTGCCTCAACTTCTCTGATCAGTAAGCCTTCTACGTCCTCTCCCGACTACTCCACTGCTGTTAGAGGTCCTCAGGGTTGAATCTCCACCGTTAGAAGCACTCTCTCTTCGTCAGATCTTCCACTTCAGACCTCCGATTAAGACACAAGCCATATCATCGTGTAGACCGTCAACCGATCTACACAATGCCGCTAGAAACATCACCATCAGACCAACCACGCGCCAGTCAAAGTTTCAACAAGTTCACTCCATGTGCCTTGCGCACTGCTGGGTTTCCTAGTGACATCATCTCTAACGTCATCACTGCCACGTCAGCCTTAGCTGACGTCATCCTTCACATCACTGCTTACATCATCATGCCAACATCATTGCCTATGTCAACACGCCTACCTCAGCGTTGACTTACAACCACCAGTTGATCGTTGACCAGCGTTGACTGTTGGCTTTTCACAGGTTTGACTTTTTGCAGTCTAGGTGCTCCTAACCCAATTTTTTGCGTAGATTCTATTTTTGCAGTCCATTTTTGCATATTTTGCTTCTAAATGAAGAATTAGGACAGGTCTTCTTCTTATTTCAACAATCATCTCTGACAATCCCACAAACGTTTTTGCAATTTTTGCAAACATCTTGGCCATAATATTGAGACTTGCTATCATCTCAACAAATCAATTGTTTCCATTTTTGCTGCTACTGTTGCTAACACTGAGAGTATCCAACCAATGGCTCCCACCTCCGCAAAGTCCAAGTCTTCTGGATCTACTATCACCATTTCCACCATCAACCTTCAAAACATCATCGCTAGTACCATTCGTATGGTTGGTAATACATCTTATTCCTCTTCTCTCTCAATTTTATCTAGTATGTCTCATTTCTCTTGGCTTATATTCTGCGTGTTGCAATCACATGACACCTCACTCGTCCTTATTCTTAACTTGAACCTGCACCACACCCTCTTAATATTCGCACAGCAAATGGTTCCAATATGTTTAGTCATAATATAGGTTCTATCTCAACTTCCAACCTCCCAAAGTTGGGCGTGTGTTTCCTGCGGACAACCTTCATCTTCCACCAGTTGCTCTTGTTTTTGTTGCTGCTACAATTTCTTCTATTCATTCCTTTGCACTTTGGCATGCTCGACTTAGTCACGCATCTTCCTCTCGGGTACAACACTTGGCTCCTAGAGGTTTGATAGGTTTAGTGTCCAAAGAAAATTTTGATTGTGTTTCATGTTAGTTAGGAAAACAACCAACTTTGCCTTTCAATATTAGTGAATCAATGTCCACTGATATCTTTGACCTAATTCATTTTGATGTCTGGGGGGCTTCCTCTATCTCTAATATTGGTGGATCTCGATATTTTTTTGTATTTGTTGATGATTATTCTCGCTATAGCTGGATTTTTTATATGAAACATCGTTTTGAATTATTGTAAATATATTGTAATTTTGCAAAAATAGTTGAAACTCAATTTTCTAAATGCATCAAATTTTTTCAATCTGATAATGCTTTTGAATACATTTAATATGCTTTCCAAGCTATTTTGCATTCTTATGGCACTATTTATCAACTAACTTGTCCAGGTACCTCATAGCAAAATGGTAGAGCTGAACGAAAACTTCATCATATTCTTGACACTATCCGTGCTCTCCTTCTCTCTGCCAAAATTCTTGCTCCTTTTTAGGGCAAAGCTAGTCTCCATACTATTAATCGTATTTCCAGTCCTATCATCCAAAATCAAACTCTATATGAGCGCCATTTTAGGTCACCTCTAAACTATCACCACCTTTGCTCCTTCAGTTCTGTCTATTTCGTTCTTCTTCAGCCACATAAGCATAACAAAGTTGAGTCTCGGTCTTGGCTTTGTTATTTTCTTGGCTATGGCAAAACTCAAAAGGGGTATTGGTGTTATGATCCTATCTCTCATTGTTTTCGTATTTCCCGTAATGTTGTCTTTTGGGAACATCGCTCCTTTGTCAAGCTCTCTTACTTTTGTACCTCCTTATCTACCTCCTCTATCTTAGATCTTTTTCCAGATAAGTTACATATTCCTTCTATAATTGCTCCTGATCCTTCTATAGACTTCTCTGTCCAACCACCAGATATTTTTGATGCCTCTCCTATATCACTCTCTAATGAACAAGTGGAAGATGAACAAGTCGAAGATGAGCTACCCAACCTTGAGCTTGGATCCCTTGCTCCTGCTCCGCCTAAAGATCTTGCACAAGACATTCCACCTCGTCACTCAACTCGAGTAAGATCCATTCCTGCACATTTACTTGACTATCATTGTTACACTGCCCTTTCTACACTGCACGAGCCTCACACCTATCGTGAGGCCTCCATTGACCCTTTATAATAGATTGCAATGAAAGAGGAACTTAATGCATTATCTAAAAACCATACTTTGGATTTGGTAACTCTCCCTCCTAGGAAATCTGTGGTTGGTTATAAGTGAATCTACAAGATCAAGACTCGCATTGATGGGTCCATTGAGCACTATAAAACTCATCTTGTTACAAAAGGTTTTACACAAGAGTATGGGATTGATTATGAAGAGACCTTTACTCCGGTTGCTCAAATCTCATTTGTTTTAGCTATTGTCGCTACCAGTAAATGGGACCTTTTTCAAATAGATGTCAAAAATACCTTCCTTAATGGGAATTTAAGTGAAGAAGTTTATATGCAACCTCCTCCTGGTCTCTCTATTGAATCGAACAAGGTTTGTCACCTTCGACGTGCACTTTATGACCTTAAACAAGCTCCACGAGCTTGGTTTGCCAAGTTCAGCTCTACCATCTCTCGCTTGGGTTACATTGCTAGTCATTATAATTCTACCTTATTTCTTCGTCGCACCGACAAAGGCACTATTTTGCTTCTCCTATATATGGATGATATAATCATTGTTAGGGACATATTTTTATGTAATTGGCATATCCTTTGACAAAACGCACTTTACTTGTATTTTGGTAAATCTAAGTAGGTTCAAGATAATTATTACAAGTGGTTAAATTGAAGACATGAAGATTACTTAAGAACTGCTCAAGAAAAGTGCAATCTGCAGGTCTCGATACCTCCTCGACAGAATCTCGATCTGTCGAGATTCATTAAAGCTCGACAGATGTCTCGATCGATCGAGCTTACGGGATTCAGACTATAGCCAGCAACGTTTTTATTCTAAAAGGCTATTTGTTTATGGGTTTGTATAATCCTTATAGGACTAGGAAAACCCAAGGTTTGTGGGTTTGTATAATCCTTATTGGACTAGAAAAGCCCAAGGTTTGTGTAAACCTATTTGGAATAGGAGAGCCCATTAAGCTCCTATATAAAGGAGGTGGAAAAAGAAAAACCTAACCCTAGAGAGCTTCATAAGATTTTCTTTTTGAAACCCTAGCCTCCTCCTACAGAAGAAAGAGTTCTTGCTGCGTTTCTTGTACGCCTTTGGGTTCTGTAACCAAGCAAAGTCTCTTGCACCAACATTAAAGATCTTATTCGTGTTTTTATGTGAAGCTGCTACAAATCAACTACAACAATCAAAGGGTTGCTATGGAGTTAGTCACGTACTTGGATTCGTGCAAAGGAGTAAGCCGCGTACTGGGATCCGCGCATTAGTTAGTCACGTACTTGGGAGCCGTGCATCAAAAGGGAAAACTGTCACTACAGAACAAGTCCAATTGGGTATTGGGGTAAGGGTTCAACTGTAGGTTGGTAAGGTATTTAGGATTCCTTTACTTGTAACCGCTTGTTGTGATAATAGTGGAGTTTCGGGAGTGGTGACCTAAAAATCACCCGATGGGGTTTTTGCCGTTAGGTTTTCCCCATTCGTAAACAAATCACCGTGTCATTTATTTTTCGCTGCATATTTTAGTTGTTTGGTGATTTGTTTGTGCTACCACGCGCTATGCATGATAAATTGATTAATTAATAACTTGACTAATTAATTAATTAATTTCAATCATAAGGGGTCAATACGTTTTTGGCCTATCAAGTGGTATCAGAGCAGGCACACTCTGATTAGGTTTTAATCATTGCTGTGTGATCCATTAACCCCTGTTGTCATGGAAACTCTTGATTGTTTTGATTTGCATGATCTTGTGTTGAATGATGATGATGATATTCAAGATGCCTATTGTAAGCTTTATAATTTTTGTATGAGATCTCTTAAAAGTTCTAAAAAATTAAAAGCTAATTTTAAAAAGGTCAAGCTTGAAAAAGATGATTTGATTACAAAATTGGATGAAGCCAATAATTTGAATGAGAAATTTAAAAATCAAATTGCATCTCAGGTGGACAAAATTAAGAGTTTGGAAGAGCAACTAATTGAATCTAAAACTGAAGTTAAAAATTAACTAGTGCCAAACTTGATGTTGAGCCTAACTCAAAAGAAAAGGATTTTTATATTCCTCCATTTAAAAAGAATAATGAAGAGTTGAATGCTAATATTGCTAGGATAAACAAAGGTAAAAATTCTGATGTTAACGCTATAGTTTCTAAACCTATGTCTAAAACTCCTCCTAGGAAGAATAAAAATTCTGAATTTGTCCCCACTTGTCATCATTTTCATATTGTTGGTCATATTAGGCCAAATTGTCCTAAATTAAGATCTTTGTCAATCTCTAAGGTTAGACCTCCTTCTAGGAAGCATAGTAGTTCGAAAACTACTCATGTTTGTCACCATTGTGGTGTTTCTGGTCACACTCGTCCTAATTGTTTCAAGTTGTTTCCTCATAAGCGAGTGTCTAATAGGTCTCATCCTTTGTCTAAAGGCTCTGTACCTATTCTTGGTGAGTTATTAAAAGCTTTGAGCTTTTTGACTCAATTTCAGGGGAATTCTAATTCCCCTATGTCCTTTAGTAGACATACTAGGACACATGCCTTTTCATCTTCACAGCCAAAGACTCGTGCTGTGTGGGTGAGAAAGGAGTCTAAGACTTAATTGTCTTTTCTGTTTGTCCTCTACTTTAATTCTTTCTATCTAAAGTAGGACTCTTTTTGCTTGATTTCTTATCTGCTTTTGGAATCATACTTTCATGCATCTGCACCCTTCTATCATGCCTTCATGCATATGCATCTTTCTTTCATGCTTTCATGTTGTTTGTCTGTTTTTGTTTGATTGTTTAGTTTTTATTTTGTTTTGTTTTCAAAATAAAAATAAATAAAAAGAAAAAATCAGAAAAATACAAAAACAGTGTGTGTTTGTGTACATTGGTACTTGTGTACCTTGGATGGCCATTGAAACAAAGTTTTTCTAAACTTTATATCTCTTGTAGCTTAGATGAGCATCTCTATGCACAACTAAGCAAATGAGCTTTGTGGCTCTTATTTGTCATGAGTAAGATTAAGTTTTCTCTTGTACTTAATACTTGTATCACTCTTTTTGACGGGAAGGATTAGAAAATCCTAAGAGAAAGGCATAAATAACCATCTCATCACTATTGCCCGCCAATCATATGACATTTGTGTGCCTCGGCATAGCAAAATTGGAATGTCAAATGCTTAACATAATTGGGTATTTCTTTTCTATCTCTTATATGCCCATGCATGATTTGCTTAAATAAAAATATGCAAAGCAAAAAGATCAAAATACTTTAAAAATGATTGCAAGCGTGTATTCTAGGAGATGTGGGAGTTATAGGATGTACCTCAAAGGTGATAATCTTCATCAAACAGTTATGATTGTGTGTGAGTTAAAGTGATTTTCTCATATCTCAAATTGTCATAACATGTTGATACATTTTCAATCTTGCGATGTTTTTCACACACAACACGCAATATTTTTTGCTACTCTTGATACATGTGCAGGTACAATGTGATTTGGCTATCACAAGGTTTTACATGTGTTAATGTATGCTCACTAAACTGTCTTGACTTGTTTTTGAAAAATAAAATCGGTTAGACTTGTTTAGTGTGTGTGTGTGTTTGGGATCCATGAGCTTAAAATCTTTGTTGAGAGATGATTTTGAGAGTCTGATATGGTGTTTGGATCATTGGTTGAATTGCATGTTTGATTGCATTCATATCTGTGTTTTTCCCTTCTTTGAAAAATTGTTTTTAAGCATTCTCGACAGATCCTCGACACGTCTCGATACCTAGCTTATCTGTCGAGATCTTCAGTTGCACTTTAACGCAATCTCGACACCTCTCGATAGCTAGATGGATCGATCGAAAAAGTTCCTATCCCCTCAATAGATTCTCGACACCTCTCGATCGATCGCGATATCCTTGCATGCATTTCATTTTTCTTTGTTTTGCATTTTTTTTCCCTTTGTGTCCCTAGCATCTTGTTTTTCTTTTTCTTGTAGGTCTATGGTTCCTTGTTCTCCTCG
The DNA here is from genome assembly GCA_030021035.2 of Notholithocarpus densiflorus. Lineage (NCBI taxonomy): Eukaryota > Viridiplantae > Streptophyta > Magnoliopsida > Fagales > Fagaceae > Notholithocarpus > Notholithocarpus densiflorus. The sequence goes on from JARYZH020000125.1 coordinate 162,317, forward strand.
TTCCCTTTATGTCAGTTTTCTGTCTGTCTCCGTTCAAGTCTTTTGGATTTTTATACCCTTTGATAATCGTGTCAAAAAGGGAGAGAAATTTAAGAATTGAATGTCATTCCTCAGGGGGAGTAATAGACTTAGGGGGAGATCTTCATGTTAAAGGGAAGAAACTTTTTGATGTAACTAACTTAGGGGGAGAGTTAGTTTGATACACATTGATACCTGAAGGGCACTCTCTTTCATGGCATTTTCTACTCTGCTCAGTCTCCTCTTATTCTCCATGCATTCTATGATGCTGATTGGGTAGGAGATCCCATTAATCGAAGGTCAACCACTAGTTATTGCTTTCTTCTTGGTTCTTCTCTAATTTCTTGGCGAAGCAAGAAACAAACTGTTGTAGCCTGCTCCAATATTAAAACAAAATATCGTGCCCTTGCTGATACCACATCTGAGCTCCTTTGGCTTTGATGGCTTCTTAAGGATTTAGGTGTGTCTACATCCTCTACTACTCCTCTTTATTGTGATAACCAGAGTTCCATTCATATTGCTCACAATGATGTCTTACATGAACGGATTAAATACATCAAGATCGATTTCATTTTATCTGTTATGATCTTGTTCATGGTGCTCTCAAGCTGTTCTCGGTCTCCTCTAAAGATCAACTTGCAGATATCTTCACCAAGTCACATCCTAAGGGACGCCTTCGTGCTTTGGTTGACAACCTCAAGTTGGTCTCACACCCACCTTGAGTTTGAGGAGGGCTGTTAATGTGTAATAGGCTATGGGCCTTAGGCCCACCTTATTTATTTGTATAACACACATACTTGTACTTCACACTCTGCCTCCTATATAAAAGCACTCATATTTTATTACTTGAGAAATACAATATTATTCATTCAGTATTTCTAACATCCTTAATGACCTTGATCTTGCTAACAATTCTAATGCTACTATTGTAGCTGAATGCAAGGAAAGTTTAAGGATAATTCCCCAAGTTAGGACTTCCCAGTAATATGGGGAGGCTAACAAGTAACAAATGTGCTAATGCACTTTCTTGGGGTGGTGTTTACAATGTGGTTTTGGACCATATTTATTACCGCATCACGTGTTATGGTTTTCCTAAAACCCTCATTACACCACACTTTAATAGACTGGTTACCATGTGTGTGGTGCAATTTGGTCAGTTTTCATATATATTACAAATGTATACTAAATATATTTAATATATGCTAAATATCTATTAAACATATATTTAGCATGTGTTATATTTATGTTTAGTATATATCATTAATGGGAAATGCTAACGAATGCCCTTAGGGCATTGGTTAATAATTTATTTAAAGAAAGTTTTTATAGATAAAAAAAATTAATGTTTTGACAGCTTATTTCATTTCCCGTAAAAGTAGTGTCAAAACTTTCCTAAAATGGATTGTTAACCAATGCTCTAAGGGCATTCGTTAGCATGACCCATCATTAATTACCAAAAAATACTACTTTTATAAATTTATGTGTATGCCACCGAGATCTCATACCATCCAACTGTTGGGGTTTATGTCCTAAAATCCAATTTATTGGCATGTCATAAATAATTAAATTGTTTAATTATATGAAACTATTTATAAATGAACTAACGGGACATTATCATAGTTCTTGAGATGCATTGTATGTGATTTATGTGATTTAGCCACAGAAGATATAAATCACAAGTTCCTTATAAGCTCAAAACATAGTTCGTAGTCGGTGACGAAATTGAGCGTTTCATCTGCGAAAACTATAACGCATCAACTAGATGGTTTGTCTTGATCATGGAAGTGAAGACTTCTAGTTGATGTGTTGATGTGTCTTAAGTGTTAAGACATATTGAATTGGACTATGAGATTAATTATTCAATCAACAATTGTCACCTAAATGATTAATCTCACGACTTCTAATTTCATAGACTCTCAATCCTAAGAGAATAGTAGACCCAATCATGAAATGTAGGTTACTTTGATTTATCAGGAGTGAGATCTAATATTGATGGTCAAAACCTCAGTATGTTGGATAATCACACGTAGTGTTGAGGGAACACATATTTTCAAGATGGAATCCATAATCTCTTTTTATAGAGACGCGAAATATCCCCTTGAGATAAGTTTAATGAGAACTGGTTATTCAGGGCGCCCACTTTAGTAAGGAGTTACTATAGTTTATATTTATTGAAATCGAATTTCAATAAATATGAATAACTAAAATATTAAACCAAGTACTTAAGGATAAAATAGTTGTTTACAAAATGACAGTTCATTATAACTTTGTTCACTACGGATATTTCATGGAGGGGTTCAAATGATATCATTAGAGTCTTGGAATATAATTTATTAATAAGGCCTAGAGTGCAATTATATTTATATAGTGGTATTAAATATAATTGATGGTAACTTTGGACTTGTCAAGAGTTGACAGATAAGCCCAAGACCCATTGAAGCTAGAGTCTTATTTGTTCCATTTGGTCCCATCTCAAGCCACAAACTAAAGCCCAATTGGGCAGGCTCAAAAGGCTAACCCAATTATATAATCAGTTTTTATTTAATAAGAGCTATTAAATAAAGTAACTACCAAGGTAGTTAGAATGTATGTATGATGAAAAGAAAAGAAAACAGTTTTTCTCTACAATGAGAAAAATAAGAACTTTCTTTGAGAATCAATGTACAAAAAAGACTGATTGAGAGACCACTCTTCTTGGGCACCATGTGGAATTGAGATGTTAATTAGAGGTTGATGGTGTTACAAAAAGCACCAACTGCTAAAGTCGTCCATATGACTCATCCATTGAAAGGCCAGGTAAGACGAACCAAACACGAGATGATCATCCCAAGCGTCTTCAGTGACCTCGTCCTTGTACAGACGAGGTCCCATGAGGAGCTCGTCCATCTTCACAATCGTTTGGACGAACGAGGTCTACATGAGAACTGGAAAAAATAAATACACAAGTCGTCCCTAATGAACTCGTCCGTCTTTAATAAAAGATGGACGAGTTTATTGAGTTAGACTACTATATGCGGAGTTCTCCACTAACTATTATGCGACCCAAGTCCAACTGAGATAACTTCCATGGCGGTTATGGAAGTTACTCCATACCTTCTGGACTCCTTAATAATAGGAACGGTTATTAAACAAATAACCGTTTCACACATGCTATATAAACAGTCTTCGATGAAAAGGTAGAGATATTCAGACACTTTTCTGAGAAATTATTTTCGTTATATAGAAAGTTACGAATCCACTAACTTCATCATCGGAGGACTTTTGACCGATCCCCTCTGACTTAGTTTTTTGTTTCCAGGACTAAACCCTAAGATCATCAGCGCCCGAGATTTATCAACCTACTGATTTCCAAGGAACTATTAGTTGGCGCCGTCTGTGGGAAGTCGAAGATTGTTTTGCAGTTTTCCTTTCCGTGACCAAAGGTTGATGGTTCGGACCAAATCAAGGGCTACTAGCCCAGGCCATCAGGGAAGCAGAAATGCTTCAAGCAACCCTCATCGAGATCGCCAATCTGTACCGGTCATGCAGACATCCTCTATCGAACATGTGCAATCTATGGCGGCCGCAATGGCAGAGTTGACTCGCCAAAACCAAGAGTTAAGAATGGAGATTAATCTGAGAAGGCAGACGCGTGAAGAACGTGAAGGAGGAGGACAAACACAGAGTCATGATGATAGAGAAAATACTGAAATTGGAAGTCAGTTAAGAGGCACCACTTCACGAACAGTACCACACTTGAAAGAAGAGATGGACCAAATGAAGAAATTCATGGAAGAGATGAAAGAGAACATGAGAAAGGCGAATCCTATAGAAGATTTGGTTCACAGAACTGATTCCCCCTTCACGGCTTCCATCAACAGCCACCCTCTACCATCGAAATTCAAGTTACCTTCTCTGGATTCGTATGATGGAACGCGTGACCCATTTGATCACATTGCAACTTTTAAGACAACAATGCACCTTCAAGGGGTCCCTGATGAAATCATGTGTAGAGCCTTCCCTACCACCCTTAAAGGTCCGGCACGAGTCTGGTTCAGCAAAATACCCCTGAATTCTGTAAGTTCTTTTGAAGAGTTGAGCAAATTATTTGTTAATAATTTTATTGGGGGACAAAGACACAAGCGTTCCTCGTCCAGCCTGTTAACCATAGAGCAAGGGGAGAACGAGAGCCTACGGTCATTCATCACTCGTTTCAACAGAGAAGCCCTAAGTGTGGACGAGGTAGATGACAAGCTTTTATTGGCAGCCTTCCATAATGGGGTGAACTCGGACTTATTTATACATAAACTCTATGAGAAAGAACCTCAGTCCATGGCCGAACTCGTCCATTCGGACCAAAATTTTATGAATGCATAGGACGCGATTATTGCTAAGAAGAGGAAGAGATCTGAGAGAATAGAAGCGAACCCCAGTCGTCATTCTGAGCAAGGCTCTCGTCCAAAGAAGGGGCAGACGGAAGAAAGGAAAGATCGAGATAATAAGAAGCTAGGCTCTTCAACAAGAAATCAGCAATATACCCCTTTGAACATGCCACTTGAGCAAGTCCTTATGCAGATCAAGGATGAACCTTCCTTGAAGTGGCCGGAGAAAATGAAGGGAGATCCCAATAAGCGCAATAGGAATAAGTATTGTCGCTTCCATAGGGATCATGGTCATGATACAGATGAGTGTTTTGATTTAAAGCAGCAAATTGAAAATCTCATAAGGCAAGGGAAGTTGAAGAATTTCCTTGGACGAGACCACAAGGACGAGAAACTGAAGGGGAAGATGGAGGAGTCATCGCGACCACCGCTCGGAGAAATAAGAGTCATCATAGGGGGAAGTTCGACAGGCCAATCATCCAAGTCCAAGAAAGCATACTTGAAGGTAGTGCAGAGCGTCCAACTTTCTGGACGATCACCAAGAGCGAGGTCCACGGATGAACAAGCAATCACCTTCACAGACGAAGACGCTGATAGAGTTCATCACCCACACGATGATGCTATTGTCATCACCTTACTTATTGCTGACTACACAACTAGAAGAGTGCTAGTGGACAACGGAAGCTCGGCAGACATTTTATACTATCCAGCTTTTCAGCAGATGAGGTTAGGATGAGACCAGCTCCGCCCAGTAAACTCCCCCCTAGTAGGTTTTGGTGGAATAAAGGTCCAACCTGTGGGTACTATTTCCTTGTCAGTTGTAGTGGGGGCATACCCACGACAGATCACCAAGGATGTGAACTTCCTTGCGGTAGATTGCTCATCCTCCTACAACGCCATAATTGGAATGCCAACTTTAAATAGTTGGAAGGCTGTTACATCTACCTACCACCTATCAGTCAAGTTTCCAACAGAACACAGAGTGGGACAGGTACAAGGAGACCAACTAGCAGCAAGAGAATGTTACTTAGCATGTTGGCCGTGGATGAACAGGTTCAGACTATGAATATCGAAGAAAAGAGAATTGCAGCAGAGCCTACTGAAGCGTTGGAAGATATTCCCTTAGATGAAAATGACCCTGTGAAGTGTACCAGGGTTGGAGGAGATCTAGAAGAGAAGGTTAAGAAGGACCTCGTCCATTTTTTGAAGAAAAATATTGATGTGTTTGCGTGGAGTCAGATGATATGCCGGGTATAAATCCTAATGTCATTACCCACCGTCTAAATGTGTGTCATTCCTCCAAGCCAGTGCGACAGAAGAAAAGGGTGTTTGCCCCTGAAAGAGATAACGCTATCAAAGACGAAGTCCAAAAGTTAATTGTGGCGAAATTCATTCGAGAAGTGTACTATCCGGATTGGTTGGCCAATGTAGTGATGGTCAAGAAGGCAAATGGCAAGTGGAGAATGTGTGTAGACTTCACCGATCTAAACAAGGCTTGCCCCAAGGATAGCTACCCGCTACCATGCATTGACCAGTTGGTAGATTCTACGGCGAGGCATAAGTTACTTAGCTTTATGGATGCTTTCTCTGGATACAATCAGATAAGGATGGACGAGGTAGACCAAGAGAAGACGTCCTTTGTCACCAGTCAAGGCTTGTTCTGTTATAAGGTGATGCCCTTTGGCTTAAAGAATGCAAGGGCGACATATCAGAGATTGGTCAACCACATGTTTCGTCCACAGATCGGGCGGAATGTGGAAGTCTATGTAGATGACATGCTAGTGAAGAGTCAGGACGAGAGGAGGCATCTAGACGACCTATAAGAGACATTTGACACACTAAGACAGTACCATATGAAGCTGAACCCTAGCAAATGTGCTTTTGGGGTATCATCAAGGAAATTCCTTGGATTTATGGTCTTCCACAGGAGAATTAAAGCGAACCCTGATAAAATTCAAGCAATACTGGACATGAAGCCTCCGCAAAATACCAAAGAAGTCCAATCCCTCACTGGACGAGTCGCTGCACTTAACAGGTTTGTCTCTAAAACTACTGACAAATGTTTGCCATTTTTTAAGATTCTTAGAAAAGCATTCGAATGGACCGATGAATGTCAGAAAGCTTTCGAGGATCTGAAGACGTACCTTACTATGGCTCCGCTGCTAAGTCCGTCCTTGATGGGAGAAGAGTTGTTTTTATACCTAGCAGTGACCCCGCATGCCGTAAGCTCAGCATTGATAAGAGAGGAAGGAAAAACACAAAAGCCAGTGTATTATACAAGCAGGGCATTAAGGGGAGCGGAAGGACGATATCCGCTAATAGAAAAGCTAGCTTTTGCACTTATCACGGCTTCCAGGAAGCTGAGGCATTATTTCCAAGCCCATGTAATCAATGTTATGACGAACCACCCGCTGAAGAAAGCCATGAGCAAGTTGGAAGCCGCGGGACGATTGGTCCAATGGGCTGTGAAACTCAGTGAGTTTGACATCCGATATCAACCGAGACATGTTATAAAGGCTCAGGCCCTGATAGACTTTATTGCGGAATTTACACCAATATGCGATAACGTAGAAGGAATGGAAGACAGTAAAAAATGGGTCGTCCGTGTGGATGGTTCATCCACGCAACATGCAGGAGGAATAGGAGTGGTTTTGCAATCCCCAGAAAGGGATAAGTTGAAGCATAAAATTTGTTTGCAATACCAAGCAACCAACAATGAAGTTGAGTATGAAGCCCTTCTTAAAGGGTTAGAACTGGCTAAGTCTGTGGAAGCAAAATCGATACTCATCCTAGGAGATTCTCAGTTAGTCATGGGCCAAATAAATGGAACGTATGAGGCAAAGGAAAGACGAATGAAAAAATACTTAGAAAAAGTGTTACGCCTTGTGAAGAAATTCAAGGCAGCTAACTTTGTTCAAATCCCAAGGGAGGAGAACGTGGAAGCAGATACGTTAGCAAAGGAAGCCTCAGCGATCGGAGCCATGGATGAGTTCGATGAAATTCAATACGTCCCAAGTATAGATCTCCCAGAAGTGCAGCAAATAGGGAATGAAGAAAATTGGATGACCCAAATCATATCGTACTTGAAGGACGGGAAGCTTCCTGAAGGGAAGGATGAGGCCAGAAAAATCAGGGTCAGAGCAGCCAGATATGTCCTTATGGATGAAATTCTGTACAAGAGAGGTTTCTCTCAACCTTATCTCAGGTGTCTGGCACCGAATGAGGCAAACTATGTTTTACGGGAAGTTCACGAAGGAGCCTGTGGAAATCATTCGGGAGCCAGATCACTTATCCACAAAGTCGTCCGTGCAGGGTACTATTGGCCAACTGTTCAAGCAGATGCGAAAGCTTACGTCAAGGTATGTGACCAATGCCAACGATTTAGTAATATCCCCAGACAGCCATCGGAGTATCTCACCCCGATGATGGCACCGTGGCCCTTTGCACAATGGGGACTAGACATTTTGGGTCCCTTCCCACTGGGCACAAGGCAGATGAAGTTTCTAGTGGTAGGCATTGATTATTTCACCAAATGGGTAGAAGCCGAACCGTTAGCAAATATCACACAACAGAATGTTAAGAATTTCGTGTGGAAGAACATCGTGTGCAGGTTTGGAGTGCCAAAAGTGTTGGTATCTGACAACGGACGACAATTTGACAATGCACTCTTCAAGGACTTCTGTGCACACTTCGGAATTCAAAATCATTATTCCTCGCCCGCCCACCCACAGGCGAACGGTCAGGCTGAAGTTGCAAACCGATCCTTGTTGAAAATCATCAAAACTCGGCTTGAAGGGGCAAAGGGAGTATGGCCAGATGAGTTACTAGGCGTTCTATGGGCGTACAGGACGACGGTACGAACCCCTACGGGGGAAACTCCTTTCAAGCTAGCCTATGGAAGCGAAGCAGTCATACCTGCAGAGGTGCACATGGCCAATTACAGAGTGATGACGTATCAAGATAAGGATAATGAGCAGCAACTCCGTTTGAACCTTGATCTAATAAACGAGGTAAGGACAGATGCAGAGCACAGAACAGTAAGGTACAAGAACCTCATGGCCAGGCAATATGATGCAATGGTGAAGCCGAGGCGGTTCAACATAGGAGATCTCGTCCTAAAAAAGGTCTCTTTGGCAACCAAAAACCCAGCTCATGGGAAATTAGGCCCTAATTGAGAAGGACCCTATAGAGTTATCAACTGTAAAAGGCAAGGATCTTACTACTTGGAGGCCCTGGACGGGAGGAAATTGGAGCATCCTTGGAATGTGGAGCACTTGAGGAGGTACTATCAGTAAAAGTAAGCCTGGACGAGTACTACTATAGATGAGCATGGAGCTTGTCTGTATTTTCGTTCTACTTATGTTTGATACTGTGTTTAATACTACTACTTTATTATTTATGTTGTGCCATAATTATGGACGAAGTTATGGAGTTTGTACTTATTAAATAAAAAGGCATTAGTATGTATATGCCTTATCTGTAAACAATATTTATGTTATGTACAAAATGTTGTGTGAATCTCAAATCTCCAAGCTATTTTCGTTGAAGCTAACCCACAAGGAGGCTAAAACAATTTTTTAAGATGAATAAATTCTCCGGACGCGGAGATGTGACGTCTAAAGCTTTCCTAAGATAAAAGCAAGATTAAGGCTCGTCCATAGAAAAGGACGAGGTAAAACCTATACCTTGAGCAAACCAGTAGGCCAAGGCATGCTCGTCCACACAATGGACGAAATAAAGCATAATGCATATCCAGATCATGGACGAGAAAATGCATAGACGAGTGTTTTAAACTTGTTAAAGCACCTGCTAAAACAATCCAGCCCATGGACAAGCAAAATGCAGGGTCTAATCCTCACTAAACATGAAAATCAGCCCAGTTCAGGGACGAGTAATGCTGAAAATTACCATTTCACAAACAAGTTACAGTTGGTGAAATTCCAATGAAAATGGTCTAAGTATATATATATGAAATATGAACGAGTCAAGCGCGAAGTCTTGTATATAGAAGTGAAAACGCCTCGTCCATGCATATAAAAAATATAATATAATATATGTATGCACGTATATATGTACTAGCACTCATTCGATTGTTTTAAATGCAGACGACCAACGTCCAAATACCTTTATGAAAGTACAAGTTCAATGACTCATCCTAAAACCATGGACGAGCCTAATGTATTCAGATTGCATCAAAAGGCCCAAAACCAAGGGCCAAACAAAAATAAGAAAGGAAAAGTAGTCTTGTAAAAACTCGTCCTTAAGTAGGGGGGGCGTCCACTATGAGGTCTTCCTTAGACGGCTGGGTAGAGGCATCGTCCTCCAAGTTAGCGTCCTCAAAGCTGGTTTGAAGAAGAGAACTGGTAGCAGCATTCAGATTAAGCTTGATGGAGCTGAAGTCCACTTCAGGGAAGTTTTCAACAGCGTCCAACCTGAAATCTTCAAAACCAGCTGCATAATTACGATCCAATGCATCTGTGTACTCTTTGGACGACTTGAATTCAGCCACAGCATCCTCTTTTGCCTTGGAGAGACGAGCACTTAGATCGTCATTCGTCTTCTGCAAATGGTCGATACGGGTATCTTTCTCCACTGCATCAGTCCTTAGCTCCTCGATCAGCTTTTTATGCTCAGTGACTTCCCCCTTAGCTTTTGCAGCAACCCCAGCCCATTTTTTGCAGTCAGCATTCACCCTTGAATCCTTGTCTCCAATAAAATCCTCGTCCTATCCAATTCTGTTGCCTGTCTAGACGCTGCCATAAACTTTGACATGGCCTACAAAGAGGTAAAAGGCAAAGGTTGGTTAAACGAAGAAAAATTGTTAAACAAGGACGAGAAAGAGATATGAACATACCTTAAAGAGGTCATGGACGCCAGAGTGTTCAAACTCCTTTAAGCCCATGTCATAACAAGTGTTTATGTCTTCGTCCAAGACAGCCATCTGAAAACGCTCCCAAGCCAGATCTCCATTTTCAATGATGTTTGTAGAGGTTCTCTTAGAAGGCTGGGACGAGCCAGGCACAGTTGACTTGGACAAAGAAGTTTTGGACAATGGAGTTTTAGACGGAGTGGACTCAATCGGAGTGGATGGATCCACGTCAACTATCTGGATGGAAGGTTGGGGCTGGGGAGGCTTAGACTTAACCACCTTGGACGAGCTATGTTTCACTCTTTTGTCTCGACGACTAGGAAGCCCTTCTAAATCAAAATTTTTTGGTAAGAGCTTTCTTTTATCCCCAGTCGCAGGACGAATCTCAGGACGATCCTGAGGCTGAGCCTTAGGACGATCCTGAGACTGAGCCTCAGGACGTTTTTCCTCACTTACTTCTTTCCCCTTATTTTCCTTCATTGTTGACATTCCTAAAATAAGATGATAAACAGATCAGGAATGTATAAAAAAAAAAAAAAAAAAAACTCAACTCAAGACTTACTTTTGCGCACAGTAATCTCGTGTGCAATAGCTTCAGCTGATGGTTCAAGACCCAAACCCCACTTGGCAAGAAGTCTAAAATTGACCAGAGAACGAAAACTCCTGTCTGTGTGAAGACGAGCTCTATGGACGCGGTCACGATGGAATTTGCTTAAAGACGAATGTTTGACGGCTACAACGCAGTGAGTAAATAAAGGTTAGAAATTGCAAACAGATCAAATGGAAAGAAAAATAAACAAATGGAAGGGACGTACCTTCAGGACGAAGGTTCCCTAAGTCCCTAGTATAAGGAGGAAAGGGATCCCTGCCAACGTCCACAGGGTTCCCTGCCCAAAAACCAGAAACAAAAATGTACTCCGTCTTCCATTTTCTATCAGACGAAGCTAGGGACTTGATTAACCTACAATCATTCCCCCTAGCAGTGAACTGGTAAAAGCCGTTGGATTGACTTATTTCGGAAGGTTTATAGCAATAAAGGAACTCGTCCACAGTGAGAGGACGGTTCCCACCAAAAACTTCCCTCCACAAAACTTGCATGGAGATGACTAATCTCCACGCATTAGGATTAAATTGACAGACGCCTAATCCCAACCTGACCAACAACTCTCTAGCAAATGCGTTTAATGGAAACCTAAGGCCACCTAAGAAATAAGCTTCATAGACGCCTATTCCAAAACAAGGATTACAACACCACTCTCCACGGACGGGAAGCCTGGGATTAAACTATTTAAAAAAAAAATTTTAACTCAGTAATTTTAAACAGATAGAAATCTTTTAGTGGAATGGTGGACCACATCACTTGTCCACCCTGAGTACTTTGTAATTTCTCTCCAAACACCCTGTGAGTTTTCGAGAAGAAGAAAAAAAAACCTTTTCATAAAAGAAAAGAAAAGAAAAAGATTTAAAGCTTTAATCGCAAACAAATCACGCGTAGGCATCAAACTTCACTGTCCTGGCATCATCAAACAAAAGCCTCATCATCAACATCAAGTTCCTATTCTGGCCATTCCCATCACTCGACAGCCGTAGATATTACACTTGCAGTTGCAGTATTCACTCACAGATCCTTCACAGCCATGTCAATCTAATCCTCTACACCAACCTATAAGGTTATAATATCCCCATTCGGCCATTCCCCACTAAAATTCTACAATAAACAAATCCACTGCTTCAAAAAACAAAGAGTACCATTTCAATAAATACACACATACACACTCTCACAGTGCATGTGAAAACTGCAATCCCAAATCTAGTATCTCTCCATACGAGGATGACACGTGGCACCTACCTTGAAAAACTAAATCGACGAGACTAGTCGCCAATAAAAAAATGACACGTGGCATGTTGATTTATTGATACCAGTGAAATACGTCCAAGGACGTGTCGGCAGGTCACCTGATCCGTTGGACGACTCATATGGACGAAGGGGCAACTGATGGTGTTACAAAAAGCACCAACTGCTAAAGTCGTCCATATGACTCGTCCATTGAAAGGCCAGGTAAGACGAACCAAACACGAGATGATCATCCCAAGCGTCTTCAGTTACCTCGTCCTTGTACGGACGAGGTCCCATGAGGAGCTCGTCCATCTTCACAATCGTTTGGACGAACGAGGTCTACATGAGAACTGGAAAAAATAAATACACAAGTCGTCCCTAATGAACTCGTCCGTCTTTAATAAAAGATGGACGAGTTTATTGAGTTAGACTACTATATGCGGAGTTCTCCACTAACTATTATGCGACCCAAGTCCAACTGAGATAACTTCCATGGCGGTTATGGAAGTTACTCCATACCTTCTGGACTCCTTAATAATAGGAACGGTTATTAAACAAATAACCGTTTCACACATGCTATATAAACAGTCTTCGATGAAAAGGTAGAGATATTCAGACACTTTTCTGAGAAATTATTTTCGTTATATAGAAAGTTACGAATCCACTAACTTCATCATCGGAGGACTTTTGACCGATCCCCTCTGACTTAGTTTTTTGTTTCCAGGACCAAGCCCTAAGATCATCAGCGCCCGAGATTTATCAACCTACTGATTTCCAAGGAACTATCAGAGGTATTCTCAAGTCTTGTTTTTGAAATTCACTGCATCAAGGTACGCTTTCTATTCTTTGTTCTAGAATTCAATGTTATATGTTATCTCTCATGAACAAAGTAGATCCGTGTTTGTTGCTTTCGCTGTATGTTTTATATGAGATGCAAAACCAGATTATCCAACACCAACAACACTACATTGCCATCCAATGACTAATTTAAAGCCATATAAAATATTCCTTTGTGAAACTTAGTGTCCGTTTGGAATTCTCTTATTTTACTGAAACACAAAACTTTTTGCTGAAAGTACTGTAAATAAAGGTAAAAGTTAGTTGAAATAATACAGTGGAACTCATGAATAGTACCAAAAAATGTAGTGGGACCCATGAATAGTAGCAAAAATAAGCCGAATAGTAATATAAGTTGAAAAAATAATCTATGCCAAACGCACACTTAGACTCACAGACTCATTCCGCACCTTGGGGCAGAGAGGGGATGGGTTTAAGCTTTTAGCCCCGCCTCACACTATAGTGGAAGAAAATAGAAATTATTCTTGAAGAACTAGGCAATATCTATTTTGTTATGTATTAGGAGTTTGGATCATGTTGTTATGTTCTAAACTATTATTTTTAAGGATTACTTTGTATTACTAACTATCTAAATGCATAGCTATTAAGACTTTTTTTTGTGAAATTTTCTTATTAAACACTTTGGATAAAATTAGTCAATCCTTGGTAAAATTTAGTTTGATATGATGTGATAAATTTATTTGTAATTTCAAGTATATTTCTATTAATCAAACATGTTTTATAAATTTAAAAAAAAAAAAAATTATAACCGTGGGGGAGGGCGGACTAACATACAGTAGAGTTCTGCAAGGCTAGGTGGAGATGGGGCAAGGAAATTTGCCTCCATCATGTGGGGCAAGATGAAGACCCCATCTTTCAGGCCCACCCTATCCCATTGTCATCCCTCTCACATGTGAGAGATGTTGGGACTTGAGAGAGGGGGAAGGAAACTTTATGTAACAGAGAGGACTAGGTATTTTGTGGGACAAAGCAAAGTGATCAGGCCTAAACAAAAACTTGATGTGGCCATTCTCAAACTCTGTTAAAAGCTTGGTGCACCAAATAGTTCGTCCCTTCCTTCTTCTTCAAGGACTTCTATTCTTCTCTGCTCGTCACCATTACTACGGTGGAGATTGGTGGGGGTATTTATGGTAAGTCACATGTAAAAGAATGCTTCTTCTTTTTTTTTCCTCCCTTTTTTTTTGGATAAAGTTTCAATCTATGGCATCCACTTCTGTGATTTTGATCTTTATTATCAGACCAAGATGCCAATCGGTTTTTGATATATAAGGGGATTAAACTCCCAATCTCTTATTCAACCATCAAACACTTTACCAGTTGAGCTAACTGGAACACACAAGGATACTTTCTTTATATCAACAAAATTCCTTTAGAATGTGCGTTTTCAAACTCACTAGTGTTTACCTCCAATTGAAATCTCCGGTTTTAGAACTCGCGAGGCCAAAGATCCAGCTTTCTGTCTTATTCCAAAAAAGTGGAGCCATTGTAAGGATGCCAAGAAAACGTAGTATAATAGTTGAAAATGAAATAGTTTTTCTCTTCCTTCTTTTGCTGTTCTAGTTTTTCAAGGATAAAAGAAAAAGAAAGTTACTCATTGAGTTAGTATTTGTTTTAATCTTTGTAGAGTAAGGTTTTAATTTCTTTTTCACAAAAAAGAAAAATAAAGGTATTGATTTCTCAGCTCAATTCCTTCACTTTCCGGCATTTTTTTATTAGAAAGGTTTCATTTGATGATGTCTTATGGATCAAAGTTCTTGGCTTCACGTATCTTATTATATCAATATTGTCTTACTTAAAAAAAAAATAAAACCAATTAAGTATATCTATTCAAAAAAAAAAAATTTGAAATTTGATATGAGATAAAAGACTAATAGGAATATATATATATAAATAAATATATATATATATATATTGTGGGGTGACGAGATCCAAATGGCTGACAAAGTTCATGTAGAGGTGAACCTCGGGAAACTTGGGTGGGTTGTCCTCAGAAAGTGTACACTTAACTCAAACTTAGGCTGAAAAAGTATAATTGGCGAAGGCGCCAAGGACATCTGCCTAACCTTGGAAAGACAAGGGACAGAGTCAAAGGGAGCACGGCGCAATCCAAGGGGGGACAAAGGTAACTTGGTATTAAACAAGGAAGAGAAGAAAAAGGAAGGACAAAGTGGCCATCCCTTCCGCATTAAATGCACTGCAACCACTTAGTTGGCCGCATTAATGGGGAAATGACCCTGAATAATGTTCCCATAGCTAATATCCTAGTGTAAAAACCTCTTAGCAAGATCTTGATGGGACAAGTATCAAGAAAGTCTGATCATGACCCTCCAAATGTAAGATTTAGATGCATCTTTGCTAAGTTATAAAAAACCAAGAAGCATCCGGATCAGAGGAGAGGTCCAAATTGGGAGAGAAACAAAAAGAGAGAAAAATCATCCAATTGTACCATCTTCCTCGGACTGAACCCAAGGACAAACACTTAGCTACTTTTTAAGCTATTTCCAGTTGAATATTAATCACTTCGCATAAAGTTTTGATCTGACTTTCATCTCTTGTTTTATAACGGGTACTTAAAGGTTGACCTTGCATCCCATCTCTAGAAATTAATCGTGTGAGCGAATAGTAACTAGATTAAAACCAATCATAATTATCTGATCCACTTTTCGCCCACCACACACACACACATATATAAACACAAAATCTCAAGTTTGGAAATCAAATAATTAAAATAGTTTAACAAATGTATTTTTGTATTAATAAATTTATAGGTACAATTCTCTATATTTAGATTCTAATACAATAAAATAATCCTCTAATTTGTTCTCGTGGGAAAAGTCTTTAATTCAAGTATTTTCGTTGTAGCCTTGAATCGAACACAAAATGTCCTCCAATTGGATTAGAAAGTAGATTGAAAGGTCTTTGGAAAGGAATTGCGATGAATCTCTAATTGTGTTATTGTATGAGATTTCTTGTTTTTCACGTTCTCTTCGTATGATCTTCGAATGTTATTGATCTTCGAAGATTTGTGGTGGAATTTCTTCGATACTTTAGAGCTTGAATTTGATGAAGTTTCAATGGATCAAATTCTTTGAAATTTCTAAAGGTTTTGAAACTTGATTCTAGTAAAATTTTGAGACTTGGAAAAATAATTTGGATGAATGTTCTTCAAATGTTCTTTGTCTTCGAGGATTTGTAGTGGAAGTTCTTCAGGGCTATAGAGGTTGAAATTTGTAGAGTTTCACTAATCTATAGTCTCTTGGCGTTTTTGGAAGCTTTTGAGCTTGATTCCAATGAACTTTGATATCTAAGAGGATGATTCGAATGATTTTGCTTCAAATATTCTTCACATTCGAAAGTTGAAGTTCTTAGAAGTTTTGGAGCTTGATTCCAGTGGAGTTTTGAGACTAAGGAGCGTCTAAATTTATAGGATTCTTAGGGGAGATGTGATGACACATGATTGGCTACCATTGATGACATATGTCATAATTTAAATGAAAGTTCTTTATGTGTTGTTCTCCATGGGACAAATGGTATTATTTGATTAGCCAAAATGTCTTAATTCAAAATAACACATGGCAATATTTAATTAGCCAAGGTCTTGGAGGTTTAGAAAAACTCAACCCACCATCCAACCCAACCTGCCACTTTAATAGTTGAATCCACTTAACCTGCTTGGGAATAAGTATCATATCCATGTAGGGAAGTGCGAAGCAGAGCGGAACGAGCGGTTTGAGCAGATTGAGCAGGTTGTTACACAAGCCTACTTATAATAATAATGCAAGCACTTTTCTGTTAGAATTTATGAAATCTCATTCTTATTTTTGTATGTTGCTATTGAATTCTATTATAGTTAAAACACTGAGCTAGAAAGTTATTTATTTCTTGTTACAATTTCGTTGATACTAATTCATGGATATCCCTTATTTAGAGGAGTATGATCCCTGATGAAATATTAATTTGATATTAGTTTCCAAAGCATTTCATCATCATATCAGTAGATACAACCCAGAAAAAGCCACTAAATTTAAAGAGATTAAATTAAATCACATTTTAGTTAAAGAACATGGCAATTTTAAACCAAACTTTTATAGGTTACACATCTCATAATACTTCTTTTTTCTTTTTTCTTTTTTTGACAAACACATCTCATAATACATTAACGCTAATTCGGAAGGACAGTAACAAACACAATAATATGACTCTTCCCTTTGATGCTCCTTTTACATTCTAGGAAACAAGGTATTTGGGAATTTATTTTCCAGGATTAAAAAATGGTCAATTTCGTCTTCACAAAAAAGTTAATGACATTTCAAGGAAGGTTTATGCATGGTTGGTTTAGGCAGGAAAATTCTTGCACCACTGGGTGCTATTGAAGCCGAAACTAAAGCTTTTGAGGCTGGTATCACTTTTGCGAAAGAGGTGGGTATTAGAGAATTTTTTTTGGAAGGTGATTCTACCACCATTCAGGCCGGTTGAACTATAAATGCAATTGCCTAAGGCCCCTAAATAAAAGAACCCCCACTTGTAAAAATATATATATATATATATATATAATATTAATCTATATATTTTAATTACAAAAAAAAATTAAATCCTTTTATTGGTCAATAGAATGCATTAAAAATGTCACATTATATCTGAAAGCTCGAATATTTGTGAAAACACAAGAGCTATTTAAACCCTCAAATTAAAAATTAAGTGCAGAATAGAGTAAATGCGAGCGAACAAACAATATAACTACTCTAAGCCATATTCATCAAATATCAACAATAAAATGAAAGCTAAAAGAGTAGGGAAGAAGAATGCAAACACAAGATAACACCCCGATGTGTTATCGAAGAGGAAACCAAAAAACTCGGCGAAAAACCTCTCCGCCGCCCTCCAAGTGGTAAATCGATCTGCTAGAGAATGAGTTGGGGTACACGAATAACAAAAGACCCTCCAAATCTAGTCTACCCCATGTATTTGAGCCCTCCAAGCTCTTGCTACCAACTGACTTTACAAAGCCTTATCTCCTTTAGCTCTCCGGATCACGCAATTCAACCCGATTGCATCCACCAAACAAATGACTTCTTCCAATACTTCCCAGCAGCACCAAAACCTCATTTTACACTCAGGATAGATGTGGTAAGTGTTTAGGCTATCAATCTCTCAAGGATTTGGATATGGAGATGTGGGAGTTGAGGAAAACCACAATGGATTGTGTAGAAGATTGTAGGTATGACAATCTCTAACTCTCAAGGGTTATGGCTAGGGTTTTCTATCTAAAAAGCATTCCTCACAATATGTAGGTAATGATGGTATATATAGTGTGGGTGAAGACATAGTGAAGCAGATATGCCAAAATAGCAAAACAGAATGTTTTGTAGGCATCTTACGAGAAGGTCTTACCCGCGAAATACTCGCGAAAACCAGCTGTCATGACTCTTCGCATTTCTGTCATGTGCTGAACGCATGGCTTCACTTCACGAGAAGTCTTCTCGCGAGCTACCCACGAAAACTCTTTTAATCTTCAATTTTGTCTTTAGTCTTCACACTTTCTCTCTCACACACAACTTATACAATGAAATCTCACATGAAATACAGGGTACATAAAATTGAACAAAATTACAATCAAATTTGGCATGGAATTAAAGCCAACACAAAATAGTTGTAAATCACAACTTTACAATATCCTAAAATACAAAAGATTAAAAATGGAAAAAAAAAAAACAAAAATAGTCAAAATTCGACTAACAATATTAAATTATAGGAGACAAATTCATTAACTCATTCTTGAAATATGCTAAAATCAAAATTAATACCTGAAAAATTCATTAATAAATAATAATACAACGTTGTAAGTTCTAGTTAGTTCAACTAGTAAAGTCTCTTATTGGTGTTTTGATCTGATGATAAAGAGTTATCATAAAAAACAGACACCATAGGTTGAAACTTTCTCAAAAAAAAAATACAACATAAATGTCTTGAAATATGCTAAAATAGAGATTATAAATTTCTAAAATGGAGATTATAAACAGTATGTTTGAACTTTGTAAAAGAGTGTAATTAAGTATGTGTGTGTTTAACAATTAGTTTCTTTCTAAAAATAAAAAATCTAAAACAAAAGAAAATATCTCTCGTATCTCTATCTCTCTACCTCTCCATCTATATTCTTACATTTCAAAATCTAAAACAAAAGAAAAAATCTATCCTCTCTCTATCTCTCTACCTCTCCATCTATATTCTTACATTTCTTTTCTTCATCTTGATTCTTGAATCCTTGATCTTTTCTATAAGCTTTCTTTTATTTAGTCATTCTTTGCAACAAATTCACTGCTTTCACAGTAGATTCAAGATTGAAAAGTGGCGGTGTGGGCATAGCAGAGATAACCCCTTTCTCCTTCTCTGTCTTTCCAAAATTTTCAGGTAGACTTAAGATTGAAGAGTGTTGGCTTTTTATTCAATTTCAATATTTCAAATTATATTTTTTAATTTTGCTTGACAAGACAACACTTGGCTGGCACTGCACAGTGCACACAACACAGCATAATCTGCACAAAGGTGAAAGGCCAGAGGCCCATAACTCACAGCTGCCCCCACACACTAACTCACCCACACTATACGCACACAGCTACACATTTTGAACAAAGGTCATGGCTCACAGCTAGCCCCCACACACACTAACCCACCCACACTCAATGTATAGTTGTATACGCACAAATTCACTCTATCTTTTACTTTTACTATACTTTCTTTTCTTTTCTTTTTTCAAATGCAAACTTTTACTTTATCAATTATTATAAGTTATCACACCAATTAATAATTTGATGTATATAATATCAATTCATTTGTATTTTAGTGATACTAATTTATTGAACCATTTAATATATATTTTGATATAAAAAAATGCCTCATTTATAATTTTCACCTAAAAGACCTCCAAAGTTGTTGAACCGGCCTTGGCACCATTGTCATGAGTTTCGTAATGTCACCTTCTCTCATGTGCGTCGATAAGGTAATAGGCCTACACATTTGTTAGCAAAACATGCTCTAGGCATAGTTAATTATTCAGCTTGGATTGAAGAGTATTATTGTTTCTTAAAACAAGCTCTTATTCATGATATATTTTTATCTTTAAATTTTGAATGAAATTGTTATCTTTTCAAAAAATAAATAAAATCGTAATTTGCATGAGCTGTACTTGAGTTTATCTAACTACTAAGATCTTTTATGTGACAGTGAAGGACTCTCCTCTCTATAGGAGTTCTCTCTCTCGTGGTCGGCGAGACTCTTCCTCCCTTAGATTTATTCTAAGGGCCTGAATTTTCTTTTTCTTTTTCTCTTTTCATTCTACACACACGTTCATTATGGCGAAAGAAGTGTTAGACAAGTTTGGAAACATGAAGTTGACAGCAGAGGAGGAGGAAGTAATTGCAATCTCTGATGAAGGGCATTTGGAGGAGATGGAGAGTTGTTCGTTGAGTCTTGTTGGAAAGTTTTTAACGTGTAAGGCGTTCAATAAAAGAGCAGCTTGGACTACAATGCGGAGAGCATGGGGAGTGCATACAGGATTATAGATAATAGAAGTTGGGTCAAACCTATTTCAGTTCAAATTTCAATCTGAATTTGAGATGTGCAAAGTGCTTAGAGGAGGGCCTTGGACTTTTGATAATCAGTTACTTATGTTGAAGAAATGGCACAAGGGGATGACTGCGAGTAATGTCAGATTGGAGCATGCTTCATTATGGGTTCAGATCTAGGGAGCCCCTTTTGATATGATATCTCCTCAGGTAGTGACTGAAATAGGTAAGAGGCTGGGTGTAGTGGAGGAAGTGGAGAGGAGGAAAGTGCGAGATATCCAAAAAAATTTCATGAGAGTTCGAGTAGCATTGCCTATTTCGAAACCATTGCGGCGTGGAGGCCATATTGCTGATTCTAGTGGTGAGCGTATGTGGGTAAACTTTAAATATGAGAGGTTGCCAATCTTTTGTGTTTTCTGCGGCCTGCTCGGGCATGATGTACGTCACTGTGCGAACCATTTCGCTGTTGAGAAGAATGGAGGTGAAGTTGATTATCAATATGGTGAATGGTTAAAGGCATTTGGAGGACGCTCAAGGTCACCACCTCAATCACCACCACGGGACGGCAGTGCTGAGAATGATCAGTCATCAGATACGTGGGAAATTAGGAGATCCGTGAGTCAAGGAGTGGATAAGCCCCAACATATGGATAATCCTGAAGTTTATGCAGAAAATATGGATACGCAAGGCAAAGGGGTTCAGCAGAGTATAGCTGAGAATATAGGAGTAATTGAAGGAGAGAATATTGATAAACCTGTTCTTGTTGTCGTGGAGACATGTAGATCGGATGGCAAGGCAAGATAAGTTTCCAGTTGATAAGCCGAGTGAATTGGAGCCTATCTCGGAGTTTGAGCAATGTATGGGAACAGATGAGGGCGAGATTCATGATATCTCTACCCCTAAATTCGTGGAGAACATTAACGTGAATTCAAATGTTAGGCTGGTGGACACAGAGAGTAACATGTTAGTGACTGGGCCGAGTGAATTGAAGCCAACAAAACTGAAGTCTACTTGGACACGAATAATGCGGATGGATTATGGGCTTGGGCTTCCTAGAGTCATTGAGATACCATTGTTGGGAAAGAGAGGCAAATCATGTGAAGCTGAATGCACCAGTAAGCAGGATGTTGAAAGTGTACAGCATGCTAAACGTGAGAAGGTAGTGGTGAATTCGTTAAAATCTGATGATGGATTGGCGGGGGTGGAGTACCACCCTTGCCAGAAGCAATGAGGCTACTAAGTTGGAACTGCCAAGGGCTTGGGAACCCTTGGACAAGTCGTAGCCTTCGCAAAATAGTGAGGGAACAAGCTCCCACCGTGTGCTTCTTGATGGAGACTCAGTTAGATAAGGAAGGGTTTGAAAAGCTGTATGGTGAACTACCTTTTCCGAAAAAGATTATTGTTAAACATCCTAATTCGGGAGGTGGATTGGCATTGATATGGAAGAATGAAGTTCAACTTCAGTTAGTGAATTACACAGAAAATCATATTTTGGTCAAGGTTAGGGAGGATGATAGATTTGAATGGTGGTTAATAGGTTTTTATGGTTGGCCTGAGGCATGTCAACGGTATAAATCTTGGGAGTTACTAGCTCACATTAGGACTTTTGTGGAGGGGCCCTGGCTTTGTATTGGGGACTTTAATGCAATAAGCCAAACTACGGAAAAGCTCAGTAAGCGGCCATCTCAGATGAGTCAAATTGATGCATTCTGTGAAGCATTGGAGAATTGTCAATTGGAGGACTTGGGTTATAGGGGATATCCGTACACTTGGAATAACAAAAGACCGAGGGAGGCTAACACAAAAATGAGGTTGGATAGGGCTGTGGCAACAAAACCATGGAGAGATAAATTCCAGCTAAGCATAGTGAACCATCTTGCTCCACATGCATCGGATCATCTCCCTATTGTTCTTTAGACAAAACATTATGGGAGGAATGGTCCAAAGGCAAGATCTGGTTTCAAGTTTGGAGAAAATTGGTTGTTATGGGAAGATTGTGAGACGGTGATTAAAGAAGCATGGAGTGTGGATGTGGGTGGCATGAATGGTATGGCTCGGCTTAAACAGAAAATTGAAGTTTGTGGAGAAGATTTAAGAGCATGGGGTTCTTCAAAGTCTAGGCCGAATGATGAGGAACTAAAGCAACTTCAAAAACAACTTGAGATTCTTAATGCAGCCGAGAGCATTGAGGAGACTAGATCTGAATTTTTGACTATGAGTAAAAAACTGGATGATCTTCTGTTGAAACAGGAAATTTTCTGGGCCCAGAGATCTAGAATTGCTTGGTTGAAGCATGGGGACAAAAACACAAAAATTTTTCATTCTAAAGCATCTCAAAGGAGAAGAAGGAATCATATTCATGGAGTTAAAGATGGGAATGGAGAGTGGGTGGAGGAGGTGGAGAAAATAGCTGAAGTAGCTACTAACTATTTTGCTAGTTTGTTTAATGCAGGTGTATGTGACCAGATTCAGGATTGTCTTAATACTGTGGTACATTGGATTACTCCTGACATGCATCAGATATTGTCCAGTGATTTTACGGCTGATGAGATTAAAGTGGCGTTGTTTCAAATGGGACCAACAAAGGCTCCTGGACCTGATGGTATGAATGCTCTATCTTACCAAAAGTTTTGGCATGTTGTGGGAGATAATGTTGTCTCTGATGTGTTGGATTATCTGAATTCTGGTGTTATGCATCCTGATATTAATCACACTAATATTGTGTTAATCCCCAAAGTGAAGAATCCTGAGAAAATGGCTGATTTTAGACCTATTAGTTTATGTAATGTTAGTTACAAAATCATTTCTAAGGTGTTAGCTAATAGGCTAAAACATGTTCTTCTAGCCATCATATCTCCTACTCAGAGTGCCTTTGTCCCAGGCCGTCTTATTACAGATAATATTTTGGTGGCATATGAGACTTTGCATACTATGCATGTGAGGAAAAAAGGCAAAAAGGCTCGATTGCTTTGAAGTTAGACATCAACAAGGCGTATGATCGGGTTGAATGGCCTTTTCTACAAGGTATGATGCAAAGGATGGGATTTCCTGACAGGTGGATTGGTTGGGTGATGGGTTGTGTTACCACACCCTCTTTCTCTATTCTCATTAATGGCAAGCCTTATGGGAATATCAACCCCTTTAGAGGTATTCGTCAGGGTGACCCCTTATCACCATATTTGTTCCTCCTTTATGTAGAAGGGTTGACTTCACTACTATCAAAGGCTGAGAATGATGGAAGAATTCATAGGGTATTTGTCTGTAGAAGAGTGCCAAAAATTACAAATTTAATGTTTGCTGATGATTCCTTACTTTTTTGTAGAGCTACACTGGGTGAGGTGGAAGTGATTAATGAGGTTTTGCAGGTTTATGCTCACGCATCTGGTCAATGCATAAATATGGATAAGTCATTGGTATACTTTAGTAGTAATACTCCTAATCAACAAAGGGAGGCGATTGTGGGAGCCTTGGGGGTTGAACATGTGGAGAAGTTTGAAGCATATTTAGGGTTGCCTACGTTGGTGGGAAGGGCGCTCGGAAGGTGCTTGTGGTCAGCAAATATGGAAGAAAATTTGGCAACTATATGTGCCAAGCAAAATTAAAATATTTTGGTGGAGAGCTTGCCAAAATATTCTACCAACCCGAGTGAATCTTGCTCGACGGAAAATCATAGCTGAGATGGGATGCCAGTGCTACACAGGAGTGCCTGAATCTGCAATACATGCAATCTGGGAGTGTGGGGTTGCGCAAGACGTGTGGGCTGGCTGTGCTATAAGGCTGCAGAAGTGTTCCACTGATTTCCTTAACATTATGGCTTTGTTTGAGTATGTTTTGGACAGGTTTTCAGCAGCTGAGATGGAGGTGTTCCTGGTTCAAGCCTGGTTTAATTGGAATCAGAGAAATGCAATTATACATGGAGGACATATAAGGGACCCGAAGTGGCTAAATCAGAGAGTAGTGAAGTATTTAGACGAGTATCGAAATGTTCAAACTCATATGAATATTCCTCACACAGCACCACAGACCGGACAGAGATGGAAACCACCCCCTTCATAGTTGTACAAGCTTAACTTCAATGCCGCGGTTTTTGCTAGAATTCAGAGATCGGGATTTGGAGCAGTAATCAAAAATTCTGCAGGTGAATTAATGGCGGCCATGTCTATTAAAGGGCCCTCGGTCAGCTGCAGTGAAGAAGCGGAGGCATTGGCGTGTCGAAAAGCTCTTGAATTTGCTATGGAGTCAGGTTTTGCTGAGCTGATCATAGAGGGTGATAACGTTGCTGTCATGAACGTAGTAGCAAGCAATTCAGGCGATCTTTCTTTGCTGGGACATGTGTATGAGGACATCAAATGCAGCATTCGTGGTTTGCAATATGCTGATATAAGTTATATTAGAAGAAGGGGAAACCAGGTTGCCCATATTTTGTCCAAATATGCTAGAAATGTTGATAATGAATTGTATTGGATAGAGGACTCTCCTCCTCTAGTTATAGATATCAGGATTGTTTAAGAGCAATTATATTAGTCTGTACAAAAGATTCCGTCTATTTTACACAAAAAACCTACTTTTTCTATTTTACACTATCACTTTTACAAAACACCCACATTAGTTTATCTATTATACACACTTTTTTATTAAAATAATATTTTCCCTCACTTTTTTTATTATTTCCCACCTACCCCAACCTAACCCTTCTTTTTCCTCCGAATACACCCACTTCTTCTTCACACCATCCTTATCTCTATCTTCTCCTTCTTCTTCTTCTTCTTCTTCTTCTTTTTTTTTTTTTTTTTTTTTTTTGAGAATTTTTTTCTTTCCTCTTCTCCGTCAACCCATCACAAGCACTCCATCAACACCAATCTCCATCAAAACCAATCTCCATCAACACTGATCTCCGTCAACCCATCACCGATCTCCCTCAACACCGATCCACATCAACCCATCACCGATCCAAATCGCCTCTCCAATCTATGATCCATGATCACCGATCACCAATCCAACGATTTTGTTCTAGTGATTGATTTTTTTTGTTGATTTTGTGGTTGATTTTTTATTTTTGTAGTTGATTTTTGATTTTGTGTCTATGGGAGTGTGTGTATCATAGGAAGAAAGAACATGAGAGGGAGGGTTAGTTTTGTAAACGGAGAAGAGAGAGAAAAAAATGAGCGAATCAAAAATTATTAAAATATTAAATGCACATGCTACAGTAACTGTTCATATATGCACGGTTACTGTAGCAATTGTGCATTTATGTACAATTTTACACCTACTGATATGGGTATTTTTTTGCTCAAAATGTGTAAAATCAGTTAATTTTTCCATTATGCACAACTTTGCACAGACCGATGTAGTATATATATATATATATATATATATATATATATATATAAATATAAACACACAAACGTGGCAAACAAAGAAAGAATGCTGTCCGTTCCGTCTTGTGTCTTTTCAGTTTTTCCTTTTGGAGCCAAAAAGTGGGCTAAAAAGTACATAGAACTTTACTTTTAACAAAAGAAGCCGAGAAATTTCTCATCACCACTCCAGACTTGTCATTGACCACCCAAAATTTCTCCTCCGAACTCCCCCAATTCCCAAAAGATGATGGAAGAGAATGAAATGGAGATGGAACAGCTACTGAGTATGGGCTTTCCAGACGAATTGGCAGCCCAAGCCTTAGCCGCTACCGGCGGCAAATCCACTCTCAAAGCCACCGAATGGATTCTCAACCATAAATCCACCCCCGCCGCCACCACCACCACCACCACCACTTCTACTCCTCCTCCTCCTCCTATCAACAACAACCCATCTCCATTCCAACCCAAACTCGACCGTTTCTTCCACTTCCATTCCAAACCCTCCACCACCAACAACAGTTCCCCACCACCTCCCAACGCCGCACCTCAACAAGAACAACCACAAAAATCAACAAATCCAATCTCCAAGCGTCCCAAACTATTACTCTCAAAAAACTCACTTCCACAACAACAACAAAACGACAAGCCCCACGAGCCCCTGGCAGAGCGCATGCGACCTCGTACCATAGACAACGTTGTCGGGCAAGACCACCTTCTTGGCACAAACTCTCTCCTTCGCTCCGCAATCCAATGCAATCGTCTCCCTTCTATTGTCCTCTGGGGTCCTCCTGGTACTGGTAAGACCTCCATTGCCAAAGCCATTGTTAATTCCTGTTCTTCCTCTTCTTCTTGTTCTTATAGATTTGTTTCACTATCTGCTGTTACTTCTGGGGTTAAGGATGTTAGGGACGCGGTTGAGGATGCTAGAAAACTAAGAATTTCGAATAGTAAGAGGACTGTGTTGTTTGTGGATGAGGTTCATAGGTTTAATAAGTCTCAACAGGACTCTTTCTTGCCGGTTATTGAAGATGGGAGTATTGTCTTCATGGGTGCCACTACGGAAAACCCGTCTTTCCATTTGATTACACCTTTGTTGTCTCGGTGTCGGGTTTTAACTCTTAATCCCTTGAAACCCCATCATGTTGTGGTCCTGCTTAAGTGGGCCACGGACGATTTGGACAAGGGATTGGCACGGAGTGTAGGGATGCGTGTTGATGTGAATGAGGAAGCTGTTGAGTTTATATCTGCGAATTGTGACGGTGATGCTCGTGTGGCATTGAATGCTTTGGAGATTGCTGCTATTTCAGCGGCTGCCCGAGTTCATGGGGACCAATCTAAAGGTGTAGAAGGAGGAACCCAAGGTGGGAATTTGTTGGAAAATGAGGAAAGTGGGGTCTGTTCTTTGAAAGCCATTGTCACACTGGATTATGCTAAGGAGGCACTTCAGAGTAAGCATCTTGCTTATGACAAAGATGGTGATGAGCACTATAATCTGATCAGTGCACTTCACAAATCTATGAGAGGAAGTGATGCAGATGCTGCAATTTATTGGTTGGCAAGAATGTTAGAAGGAGGCGAACAACCTCTCTATATTGCACGGAGATTGATAAGGTTTGCAAGTGAGGATGTTGGGTTGGCAGACCCATCTGCACTTAACCAGGCTGTCGCATGCTACCAAGCCTGCCATTTTTTGGGAATGCCTGAGTGCAATGTGATTCTTGCACAATGTGTGGCTTATTTGGCTTTGGCTTCCAAGTCTGTCTCTGTTTATCGAGCTATAGAGGCTGCACAGAAAGTAGTGAGGGAATCAGTTGGACAGAACGAGGGAGTGCCTCTTCATCTGAGGAATGCACCAACGAAGTTAATGAAGGAACTTGGTTATGCTAAGGACTATATATACCCCCCTGATAATCCATCTGCAACTCAAAGTTATCTGCCACCCTCACTACAAGGGTACAAGTTCCTTGATTAGCCTAACAGTAATAAAAATGATGGATGAGAAACGATTTAGTTAGTGCAGGAGTTTTTGGAGCTACTACTCTATGTTGGTTTGATACTCCTTACATTTCCCTTTTTGTAGATTCTGTGTTCGTTATATTAAGCATCATCATGTTTTCAAAATTACTAACAAATATGTTGAAGAATGTAGTAGAATGTTCAAATGTGCCAGATACCTTTTGACTTTCGTATGAGAAATGATGGAATTTGGGCCCACTACTTGACCTGGTTTCTGAAATCTATATTTATGTTGCTTGAAGTTTCAAACTATCTATTTACTTAATTAATTAATTTGATTGGTTCAAGTTGTTGGTTTCTTTAATGCAAGAGACATCTTCTTGAAAAATCTCCATGAACAAGAGAACTTCTTGTTATGTATAAGAGGGAAATTTTTTGAACCATATTGGGGAAAGACATCTTCTTATTATGCTAGTGGTTTCAAGTTTCAACAATCATCTGGTGGAAACTTCAGAGGTTTGGACTTTGCTGCCACTACATTGCATATGGTAACCGAACAAGTTTCCAAACATTTTGTGGAGGCATTAGGATAGAGTTTGCTGAAAGAATTTCTGACACTTAACAATGTGGACATTTTTAAGGGAACATGTGCCGGACTTTTTTAATCTCCTGGAAATGGTTAAATTTGGTGGAACAACAAATGTGGCATTATTTGTAGAAATCTATAAGAAATTTTGAATTTACTGTTTAGATAAAATAAAGTTTTATTATAGAATTTATGATATCTTAAATCTATTATAAACATTCAATGCCTGAATGAAAATGTACAGTGATTTAATAAATTTACTAAGTGATTTTGTTCGCTCGTGGGTATACTCCGATTAATATTTCCAGTGATTGGAGGTCTTTATTTGTTTGGAAATTTGATCCTGGTGGATGTTTTAAATTTTGGATATGGTGAAAATATTTATAGATATGTTGAGAGAAAGTTCTTGTTTAATAACGAGTGGAAATTTGTGGAACTAATGGAAACTGCAAAGTCAGTGCAGGAAGAAGTGGAATACAATCTCCCTAACCATGTCAATGAACGGTAATGGCATCTATCTAAATGAAGCCTTCTTGTGGTATGTTATGAGTGCAGTTTCTTAAAAATGTAATGATCCCTGAATTCACTTCTTTCCATGGACAACAAGATTTACTATATAGTAGTTCATTATGCCTCATGAAATATATTTTCCCTTTTATGTATTCTTACATTTTCAATTTGTTTTATCTTCAGGTTTCTAGTTGTACTTGTTTTCTGACCTATTGTAATGGGAAATAGATATCAAGTGGGCTAGCGAAACTCTTTTTCTCTGGTATAAGCAGCCTGCACCTTTGTTAATTTTATTTCTGCACAAGAAGCTTTCTTAACTGGCTTCATACTTAGCTGAATGAATCATATATTCTAGAGTAATGTGTTAAGTTTGATGAAAAAAGGCCTTTCTCTTTATGCTATATACTAAACATACCTATAGAGAGAAAAATTGGTAAAATGGTCTCCCATTAAGTTTCTTTAACCCTTTAAAATTTTGCAAGCAAATTTTTAAGTCCCAACAAATGAAATTTGGTTACGTTTGATTATCCAAAAAAAAAAACCCTTTAAAATTTTAACCTATGTTGTATTCCTTTTTTTTTTTTTTTTTTAACACCTCTCTAATCATATGGTCAGACTGAGCCCGTTCTCATCATAGCTCTCATAATTCTAACGAATTAGGTTAATTAGGTTATAAGCTAACAAAAAACCTCTAACATGTTTTGCATATTTAGTTAGGTTATGAGCTAAAGAATTGCCTAGTCTATGCATGTGAGAGAGAAATACAATTATAGGCATTTATGGTCGATTTGGCAGAAGCTAGGATATGACCATAAGAGGTGAAGGATTCTTCTTCGCTTATGAGTGCCTTAATTACAACTTCAGGGTCCTTCAAGGATGAAAGATGAGAAGCCGAGTTCATGAGCAAAGGAGATGGCTCTCGCTACAGCCAAAGCTTCAACTTCGTTATTTTATTGAAACATCTCTCTCTGCTCTGTATTTTATTTTATTATTATTTTTTCTTTAAATACGCATCTTTGGACCATCCACAAGTGAAAAAGTTAGGATGGAATTTGACTGTGGATAAATAGTATCATCTCACCAATTGCATCGAGCAGTGAAAGTTAATCAGCCTCCTGCATCAAGACTGCAGGTGCAGTAGATTCAGGGGTTGCTAATTAGAGCACCGCCATATTAAATTACTGGATGATTAACTTTGTTTCTAATTGCAACTATGTGTTGTCATGGGCATCTGAGTACTTGATTAGTTGGTATTATAAAGTGCCTATAATGCTATGATTTTTCAGTAGATTTCTAAGTCACAACGACTTCGATGATAGTTGTCGTCTAATCTAATGTGTAGTTAATGTTCTATATATGTTTGAGTCGTTGCCATGTGGTAATTATAATAGTTATTGTGCTCCCTATATATATAGTTTGACACCTAATGCATATTGGACATTGTTTACATGTTACATTGAGGGATGAAGGTTTGGTCTGGTGTTGGCAGTTTGCATAAATGAGATTACACCACAAACAAAAAGTTTCTCAAATCTTGATACATAATCAAACTGTCTTATCTATTGGAGGTATATCTAAACTCTAAAGCCTCCAATCACGTGTTAGTTTGGATAGGCTTAAATTTTTGATAACTTATTTGCTTAAAAGCCTATTATTATTTTTGAAACTCAGAGAGAGAGAGAGACAGAGAGAGAGAGAGGTAGAAACAAATAAAAAGAATGAATTGATAGATGAAAGACCACCATAAAATTAGTAGCTAGGAATGCTTAATACATAGATCAAAGACCATAAGGAATAGTAGCAAGTTGAAATTAAGTTGAAACAAGTAGAACAAGGAAAACATTATATAACTAGCTATGCTTTAATTATCATCCATTTGTCAGTCAAGTAGACAAGGCATGTGGCCTCTTAAATAAAAAGTAGTCTATAGGTAGAACAACTGCAAGAGAACATTGTCTCAATTTTGAGTGATTTGCAAGAGCAGTAGTACGCACTGTTCTCTCCTTTCTCTCTCTTCCTTGAATTCCTTTCCTCCATACTTGCCTTCATTGCACTCTTTTATGTTTGTGGTAGCTAACTGTGGCCATCAAAACGATTAGAAAAACCACCAAAAAAAAAAAAAAAAAAATCTTGGAAACAGGCAAGTGTTCAATTCAATTGTATTTGCGAAGTGAGTAGCAAGGGTACGGGAAGGCAAACTAGCAGGTTGATCTGATATAATTTGAGGTTTAAAACCACTAATTTAAGAGTCACTAATTTTACATTTGAATATCAATTAAATAATTTTTTTTTTCTATATTATAATTTTGGAAGAGATACACAAACTCCTTGTGATTTCTCTGTAACACATAGAACACTAAAATTTTTGGTATAACACTTAAATCACTTGTGATATTAATCTACATGTAAAATATTAAATATCTGTGAAAATAAACAATGTGTTGTTCATATGATAACACATCTATATTTAGAACTGCATTTTTCACATAAAACAATATCACAAAAAGATTTATGTTTCACTCAAAAACCTCATGGGAGTTAGTGTAATACAATCAACGTTTTACACATAAAATAATACCACAAGAGAGTCAAGTGTTATACTCTAAATGTTCTGTATTTTACGAAGAAATCACAGTGGAGTTTTGTGTATTTTTCACTATAAATTTTTGTTTTAAAACCATTTTCCTTACTTTTTTGAGATGTAAAAATACTTATTAAGTTTTGCACTATCCACTTTATATATATATATATATTTATATATATTTGAAAGCAATTAGTTTTAGATAATTTTGTGACTTTTTGGTAATAGGGGCCTTAAACTTAGGCCTTGATCCGACCTGCAAACTAGAAAATTATTAAGTCCAAGGTTAATAGTCTCATATAAATATCAAAATAAGATCTAGGAATATGTGTGATAGACACTACCAAGGCTCTAATTTTCTATAGATATATATATATATATATATATATATATATATATATGTGGTGTGGTGAGATGGTTTACGATTATAGGTGAAACAAAGTAGGGATGATAATAACTCATGCTCGAATCATTTTAGCTACTATGCAAGGAAAAACAAACCACCTCATGAATGGCCTACCCATAATGGGTGGATCAATACCATTCTGAAAGTTAAGTCAGCTCAAAGTTTTTTTTCCAAAAGAAGAATTGTCTAAACTCAATTATTTTCTCAAAGTTTTTCTCTTACCAACATTGATTATTTCTCATTATCTTGAGGATTATTTTCTGTTTATGAATTATTGTGTCTCACAACTCATTGTTGGTTTCTTAGCATAATAATTAATGTCAACAATCTTATAACTTAATTAGCATTTTTTAGTGTTTTTAATAGAGATGTTTAAATTCAAATTCCCTTCATCCGCTAAAGAATTATCAAAAGAAAAAAAAAAACCATAATAATTAATAGTTCTCCTCTTTCTTTCTTTTTTTTTTGGTTTAATGACAACCACATCCCAACGTGTCATCTAATAAATTTTTTATGACCAAGTGACAACTACATCCATAACTTGACATTGGAACACAAAAAGTTGCAATCATGAAACTTTCCCTTCAAAATAAATTTGTTAGACTCTCTAGTCTTATCTCCAAAACTTTTGGAGCAAACAATTACGACCAGTATGAGTTTAAAATACTATTATTTTATCAAGTGTCTTATAATTCAATTGATTTGTAACTTTTAATTTTTTCAATAGAAATATTCATGGTTTAATCAAATCCCTCCTCATCCATGGTAACTATTGAATTATCATATAAATATATATATATATACCTTAAAAAATACTAAAAAACTAAACGTATTAAAAAATAAAGCCGCCTTCACCATAAATAAATATACTAACAGTGATTGTAGAAGCTTAATTTAAATAATCATTAATTAGTGTTCCCCCAATGTTATATATATTTTAGTGTTCATATAATGTAACGAAAAAAAAAAAAAAAAAAAAAAAGTGTACCACTAGTCGAGAATGGTATAGACAAGTTGGCCAAATAGATTATACTGAGTTCTAACTTACACCATCTTTTTTGTCAATGTAGGTTTACTATTGTAACTTTTTCTTCCACACGGTTTGAAAGTATATGACTATAAAGGTTTATGGATTATCAAGTGCTGGTAAATAGTAGATGCCTCATTCCTTTGTGTGATTGTGACTTATAGATCATAGAACAAGCAGAACTTCCTATGTACACTATCTCGTATGATATAAACTATAAAGTAAAAAAAAAAAAAATTTGTTTTCTCTCTCTCATGCACACACCTTCCTCTCACATTCATGATGATCTCACCATAAATTTAATTAGTAGGATTTATCATGAATATAAGAGAAGGAAGCACCACATCACCTTGCTCAGACATACAACATGCACATTTGAATTTGAATTTGAATTTGGATTTTCCATATAGTATTGGGAAATGAGGCCATTGGAAACACCACTACAAAGCTTTTGATATGAACTTTACTACTTACCTTAAAATAAATTGTACTTAAGTAATTAAAATAAACACCCTTTTTTTTACTCTTTTTCTTTGGGGATATTACAACGTGCTAACGAAATAATAAAACAAATTACTCATGCCTGCCTAAACACAAAACTTTAGTGGTAATTTATTCTAGACAAGAGAAGCACAAAAACAGAATTCATTATGGAACAAAAATAAATCAATTTGATGAACCTTCTTATCATACTAAAAATAATAATGATACATCAACGCAGCCCTTGTAAAATACTGTGAGAGAAACTAACATAAGACCATATTATATACATCAGGATTACCAAAAATATTATATACATCAGCTTCTCAAAACAATAGCTAGTCCTGCACAACACATACCATCGGAGAATGATGGTAAAAAAAAATTTTGGTTTTCAAAACACAGGTTTCTTGTTCCCTTGTCTGTCAATCAGTCTTTAAACTCTGTTCTGTTGTGTTCTCTCAGTTGTACTTTGTGTAGTGCGTGTTGTAATCAGCACATAGACATCAAAGTCTGAATTTTTTTTCTCCCCCTACTGAAAGTGGGGGTTTCCTTAATGCTCTCCAATTGCTCCATCGAAAAATATTCCCCAAAGCCCCCGCCTCTCACCTCGGTACTGCATATACCATTAGTAGTCAATACAAGGCATAACTGTCAAATATTCAATAAGTTTCACATGTAAGATAAATAGAGCCAAATTAGTTCACTATTATCCTATTCAACCAATGAAAACATACAACCACCAAAGAAAACTGGAGTAAACAAGCCTGCTCTCTAATTTGCACCAGTAAAGAGATAAAACCAATAAACATCAGTTTGCTTATGAGGAGGGCGTTATAAAGATAATGTCAACACTCAACACTGAAGAAGATTTATCTGATCACTTTGATTCAGAAATCAAAGGGCAGACCCAAGCTAGAGTTATCAATGTCCTAAGTTTGGGTCACTTCGAAATTGGTATGTCCAAAATTGCCCAGTGCAACCTGCCCCTTAAAGGGTTAGGAAACCTAAACCAGAGCCAGTAATAAACATGGTAATAAAACTAACTTTATATTCCTAAATAACTCAAACGATGAAAGTAAAGTCACAAATGAGTTGATTATTCATGGCTGGTTGGGGAGCCAAACTTTGATGCGATCCCTTCACTTTGGGCCCCCAAAACTCATCCTAAAACATAAACACCTAAACAACATAAGTTCATAACAGGCAAAGAAGGGCAGGTTGGCTTGGCTTGGCAAGTCTGATCTGAATTTGCAGGCTTTCTTTCTAAATTCAAGAATATGATAACAAGCTCAACTTAAAAATAAAAATAAAATCTACGAACGAATTCCACATGTTCAATAACTGACTAACAGGATGTGATTCACCTATAACCCCATCCCACATGTTTCTATCCAAGCAAAAACAACATATTGATGAATTTGATGAGCTGCTGAATTGGCTTATATATTGGAGTGCTGACAAGTTGTTTCTCCACTGCTTCTCAACAAGTTACTTCAGGTGAACTCAAAGGGGCTGTTTTACCAGAACTTTGACAGTTTGATCTTAAAATGCCCTCTTTCTTCCATGCAATCAATTCAAAAGGGGCGAAACCAGCCTATATATTGGGCTAGGTTGGAATCTCAGGGGTGGATCAACTACTAGGATTGCATTGTTGTGTACATACAAAACAATTTTAAATCCCATACATCATACAAATGTTGAGATATCAACCCAACTTGTAAATTGAGTGCATTTAGGTGACTTTCAAAAACACATGTTAAAAATGAGAAGTTACCAAGATTCATAACAAGAAATATACCTGGATATATAAAAATAATCATCACACCATTTCTTCAATCAAAGATAGAATGTAGGACCAAAGCGCTTTTCTGAACCTACACACACACACACACATTTCTAAAATTTAAGAACTTTTTGAAAATAAAAAACCAAACCATGTATTCAATTCTCCTTAATGCTGCTATAGATGCACAATTGAATGTCAGAACTACTATCCTTAATCTGGTGTTGACAAATGGATACCTTCATAAGATGATAAATTAAGCATATGCAGAACCCTCAAATTACTTCTCCTTTCAATACTCAAATCCTTAAATGGGACATGAGATGCAGAATTAGAGACTAATACAATACTTGCTTCATCTCACATGATAAATGGGGTCAATATTAAGTTGAATGATGTGTGTTATTGCAATTTTACAAGAACCATGATTCATAATGTTAGTTATGTTTCATTATGTAAATCAAAAGAATCTAATCCTTACAGTTACACATTCCTATCAACAACAAATTTGTATTATTTGAGGACCAAGTGATGCATATTTGAAATTAAAATTTGATGGTCTTTTTTTTTTTTTTTTTTTTTTAAATCCCATTTTGGTAAGTGATTTATGGTATGGGTTGGTGTAGAGTAGTAGTGTGGGTGTGTTGTAATAAGAATAAAAATCAGCGCATAGACATCAAAATTCGAATTTTCTTATCTCTGACCCCCATCTGAAGAGTGGGGGTTTCCTTAATTCTATCCAATTGCTGCGTGACCTTTTTCTGAACAAGATCAAGCGAGTTGAAGAGCCTCTGAGCAGGTGTTAGGGATGACGATTTTGATTTTGAATTTGAATTTGATTTCATCTTATCTCTATTGATAACGGAGTGAATGATGTGGATAAGATTCAGAAGCACTACAGCATCATCAGTTGTGTACGGCACCCGAAACTGGAACCTATCAGCAGAAGAGATTGGAGAGATAGACAAGTTAGGGTTCATGATTTTAGGCGCATTGTGAGGAGTAAATGGAGTCCCAATTTGTTGTTCTCGAGATGAGAAAAACGAAACGGGAATAACACTGACAGGACTCTTCGGACTCCCAATTTGTTGTTGTTGTTCTTCTTCTTGAGAAGGAGAAGGAGAAGGAGAAGAGTAAATGAAAAAGGAAACAGGAGTCCCACTGATTCGAGAAGCCATGGATGAATGAATTAGAATATCAATTCAAATTTCAAACCCAGAGAGAGAGAGTCGGTTGAAGAATGCGCGGAATAGAGGAAGGAGATCAAGTAATGAGTGTAGAAAGAGAGAGTTTGAATGCAGGAGCGAGTGGGTTATATAGGGGCTCAAGGCGGTTTACGGTTAGCGTTTGCGTTAAGCTACCGCGTTATGCTTAAACGCTACCGTTTTTTGTTTTTTGTTTCTTTTCTCTAGAAAACAGAGTTTTTTGCACAAGAAAATAAAAATAGTAATAATAATATAAGAGTTTTATTTTTATTAAAATAAAATTAGGGGACCAAAAATAAACTGCGTCTACGAAACAAAAATGTGGCAAAATTAAAATTTAAAAAGTGGACATTAAAAGAAGGACAAGTACATAATAGTGAGGACAAGGTGTTTTATGCAACAATACAGAATTAGATAAATTTGTTGCACACAAACTATTTTACATACACCTTTAAAAGCAACTAAAAAATTAAATTAGGCAAATTTTAATTGCTTCCGAAAGTGTATATAAAATAATTTGTGTATGATAAACACTACATATTTAGAATTACTTACAGATATGTTGTTGTTGGTCAAAACATAGGAAGGATGAATTAGTCATACATTATTGTCTCATAGATTTTTAGCTTTTTTCTGCCTGAAGGGATTCTTTAGTCATGCACTTAGTGTATTAGTATTAGTGGTGCTAAAAAGTTATATTACTATTTTTAGCATCACAAAATACAAATTTATGGCTACATTGGTGGAGCCAAAACCAAATAATTTGGCTCCACTGCTACAGTGCACAACTACTTTTGACTGTGTACTGTAGCTCATAAGTAAAAAAAAATATATATATATACATATATATATAGTATTAAATTGTTGTGTTCACATTAAGTTTGCATTTTAGTTGTTTTTTTTTTTTAAGCCGAAATGTTTGACTTTTCCCGTGAAGGTATGCATGGTTCACGGACCCACAAATTTTACTTTTCAGTAATTTTTTCATTAAAAATAGGTCTCACGGTACTATTTACACATTTAAAAATTATTTTGTTATAGTATTTTTCAGTTTTCAATTTCCAGTCCAGCAGTATCCAAACGACCCACCCAAATGGTTAATAAATAAAATAAAAAAATCTCTTTTTCTCCTTATTTTTTCATTCTTTTCTCATTTTCTCTCTTTTTCTCCGAAAATCCTTTGTGCTTCACTACCTTCGCCGAGCTCATCCTCTGCCTCCTTGACTTTGCCGAGCTCACCGCCACTCACCGCCGCTCAATCTCCCCTGCCACTTGCTGACCCATCTCCTCTGCCTCCCTGCCTTCCTCCACTCTCACCGACCCATCTCCCCTGCCACTCGCCACCGACCAATCAGATGCAGTGCAGACCCATAAAATTTGCCCAGCCGCCGACCCATTGAAGCTCTGTGCTCAGTCAAGGCGGATAGCAAAATGGCGCCATGATCGGCGACAACGGGAATTTTTCTGGGTTCATAGGTTCTGGATTGTTGGGTTTGTGGTTTCCGATATGTTGTTGAGAAGGTGGTTTTTTATTTTTAATGTTGCCGTGGGTTTAGTTTTTGTGGTTGTGGGTTGATTTTCTTGGGTAGTTGTGGGCTGATTTTGGTGGTTGTGGTGGCGGTAGTAGTAGACTGTGGGTAGTGGTGGTGGGCTGTGTGAAGTGGTGGTTGACCGGGGTGGTGGTGGGCTGTATTTTTTGTATTTTTTTTATGTTATTTTAATGTGTGGTATATGTTATTTTATTTTATTGTTTATACTATTATTTTATTGCGGTGAAAGTTAGAATAAAATCATTATAAAATAAAGTAGCTTTTCGTGAGGTCATATTGCTAAATTTATGACTCCACTAATGTGAATGCTCTAACAAGCTACTTATTCCACTCTCACTTATCCTTTCTTTCTTCTCACCATCTAAAAAATTACTTTATTTATTATACAATCTCACTTTACAATACACCTAACATCTCAACTTTTATTTTTACATACAACACCTTAAAATAATATAAACAACTGAATAAAAATATCAATAAGTGAACAATAAAATAAAGAAAGTGAGGGACATTAAAATATAATTTTAATAAATAGAAACTTGCTAAAGTAATGTGTAAGACGTTACCAGGTAACACATCTCTTTTGTGGTTTGTGTTGTATATATATGTATATATAAGGGTAGGTTATAATAATGATATAAGGTTGGAAAGTATTCATTTATAAAATGAATAAAGTGAAAATTTAAATTTAAAATTTAGTATGTTCAATCGATCAAAGTGGTGAAGGAGATTATCCTGAAGTCTCTGCCTATTTCAATTGGTACTCTATTCTTTTCGATTGATCGAGACTTGTGAAAACTGATTTTTTGCAGAATTTTCTGATAACTGTTTTGAACGTTTGAAAAGGTTTCAAGTATTGTGAACAGTTTTATAAAACATTTTAACTCTCCATACGTACCTTTTGAAGTATTATAACCCTATGGGTATAAATAGTAAGTTTAAAGAAACTCAAGAAATTCAGTGGGTATTCTATACTATTTGTAGAACTCAATAAACTTGGTAATATCTTAAGAACAAATTTGTATCTATCACCTTTTACTAGCGAATTACATCTGTCCTAGACACCAATCACTAACTTCTAACCATGCAATAAAAAACACTCATTGAAGAACAGAATTAAGAGGGGAAAAGTGGGGAAGGGATGATACAAAGACATTAATTTGAACAATGTTAGATCCATTCCTTTGGATTGATGCAGGCATCTAATAATTTCCACTCTTCAGTTCCATTTTCCGGTTTCTGCAAACATCAAACAACAAAACCACCCCCGCATTATGATTCAAGGATATTCCACTTTCTAGCATTATTGTACAAGAAGTATTCATTCAGAAAGATCCGAAAAGCTTACATGGTCATATTCCCACCGAGCTGTTAGTGGGAGAGAAACAAGAATACTCTCAATTCGACCTCCTGTCTTTAGTCCAAATGTTGTACCACGATCATAAACCTTTGTTAATAAGAAAACATGTTAACAAGGCCTCATAACAAAAGAAAAAAAAAAAGAGTTAACAGATGTTTAATGTTTAATAATATCTTTAGAGACAGCTTTGGTACCAAATTGAATTCTACATAACGCCCTCTTCGCAATTGTTGCCATGCCTTGTGCTGGTCTGTGAATGGCGTATCCTTTCTTTTTTCTATGATTGGTATGTAAGCAGGAACCACAGAATTGGCACATTCTACAAATTGACAATAGACGTTAGCATGAAGAGAATTGAAGTGCGACAAAACTAAAGAGTTCTTATTGAAAAACACATGATAAGACATCAATTCTTATATTCTCAAGCAATTACCAGTGGCAAAGGAAAGAAGCATCTCTTGATCATAGTCATTTAGATCATCAAAAAATATTCCCCCAAGCCCCCGCCTCTCACCTCGGTGCTGCATATACCATTAGTAATACAGGGTAGAAAATTCAATACATTTCACATGTAATATATATAGAGCCAAGGTAGTTATAACAGATCACTTCTATCCTATTCAGCCTATGAAAGTATCAACAACCAAAGAGTACTGGAGAGAACAAGCCTGTTCTCTGATATGCACCAGCAAAGAGATAAAAACCCAATAAACATTGCATTGTAGATGAGGTGAGTAATATAAATATGATGTCAACACTGAAGAAGAGAGTTTTGCTGATCATTTTGATTTTGAAATCAAATGGCAGACCTAGCGAGAGTTGTTAATGTCCAAAGTTCAGGTCACTTTGGTATGTCTGAAATTGCCCAGTAAAACCTGCCCCATAAAGGGTTAGGAAACCTGACCCAGATCCAGTAATAACAAGGAAATAAAACTCACTTTAAATTACTAAATAACTCAAAAGATGAAAGTGAAGTCACAACTGAGTTGAAATTCATGGCTGGTTGGGGAGCCAAACTTTGATGCGTTTCCTCACTTTGGGCCCCAAAAATTCATCCCAATACGCAAACACCCAAACAATAAGAGTTCATAACAAGCAAAGAAAGACAGGTTGGCTGGTCTAGTCAGGTCAGAAATTGCAGGCATTCTTTCTAAACTCAAGGGTATGATAATAAGCTCAACTTTAAAAGAAAAAAAAAAAAAAAAACACTATGAAAGAATGACATATAGTGTTCAATAACTAACATACAAAATGTGGTTTACCTATAACACCATCCCACATGTTTCCTACCAAATTGTTCCTCCACTGTTTCTCAACAAGTTACTTCAGGTGAACTCAAAGGGGTTGTTTTACCATAACTTTGATGGTTTGAACTTAAAATGGTCTCTTCCTTCCATGCAATCAATAAATATGGGGGAATACCAGCCCAAATATTGGGCTGGATTGGATTCTCACAGGTGGGTCTAACTGTAAGGATTACATTGTAGTGTAGAACTTGTTGACGTACAAAGCAATTTTAAATCCCATACTTCATACAAATGTTGAGATATCAACCCAACTTGTACATATGAGTGCATTTAGGAGACATACAAAAACACATGTTGCTAGAAATGAGAAGTTACCAAGATTCATAACAAGTGTTAGAAAAATCAATCATCATCAGCTCCACATTATAAGTTTTAATAATAGTAAGCTATAAAAGGAAATATACCTTGATATAGAAATAATCATCGCACCATTTCTTAAATCGAGGATAGAATGTAGGATCAAATTTGTCACAAGCACTTTTTTGAACCTACAGAAGAAGCTGAATATCAGTATGCCTAAACGCGTTAGTGTTATCACACAAAATTTCTACAATTTAAGATCTTTTTTATCTTTGGTAAGTTAAAATTTAAGAAATTTTTGAAGATACAAACGAAACCATGCATTCAATTCTTCTTAAGGCTGCTATAGATGCACAATTGAATGTCAGAACTACTATTCTTAATCTGGAGGTGACAAATGGACACCTTAAGAAGATGATGAATTAAGCATATGCAGAAGCCCCAGTTTATTTCTCTTTTCGGTTCTACTCATTTATTCTGAAGAACTATCCTATTTCTCATATAAACCAGAAAAAGAAGAAGAAAAAAAATCCCATTCCAGTTCATTCCAAACAGACAAACTGTGTTTTGAACCTATGCAAGGAAGCACAGTGAAAGAAGCAACTCAAATTTTTGGAACCTATCATTATGAAGAATATGATTTTTTTTATAAGAGAGAGAGTTGATCAATATTTCAAATAAAGGAAATGATTCAATGTCAGATGTTTAAAGCATATACCGAATGGAAATGCTTGACATCCTCTTCAAATATGTAAGCAGGTGTCAAATCGGTTCCTCCACCAAACCACCATTGTCTTGGTGCTCCAGGAGCATCTGCATGAATCAACAGTGAAATATCAATACACAAATGCAAACAATCATACTTTATATATATATAGGCAAATAATGGGGTAAGGGGAAGGTGAGGTTAAAACCACAGACATCGGGCATGAAAGAGGATGCCTTGGTTGCCAATTTTCAATTATGGGACATGAGGTGAAGAATTAGTCACTGATACTTGCTTTCTTTGGTACTCTATGTATAATAAAAATTACTTATTAAAAAAAAAAAAAAAACTATATGTATAATAAAAATATCTCGCACGATAAATCTATCAAATAATAAAGATAAGGAAAAGAGTGATATGTGTTATTGCAATTTTTGAAGAACTCATTATTCAATTGACATCTGAATTATAATGTTAATTATGTTTCATGTAAATCAAAAGAGTCTGATCCTTGCAGCCATCTTTCAAAGCTTAAAAAGGATGTCATAAATTCCTATCAGCAAGTTCGTATTATTTGAGGACCAAGACAACCCAATCTAATGCAAGAAATAACAAGAAAGAATTATCATAAGCAAAAGAATACTGAAATATAATAGCCTCCATGTTACATCTCCACAAAGTGATATATATTTGAAGTTAACATTTGCTAAGTCATTGAACATAGAGTGCCTACAGAGTTTCCAAAAAAAATAAAAAAATAAAACCTTTTTCAAGAGTAAAACAAATAAAGTAGACTCTAAATTAGACAATCATATTCTAATTCTCGACATCCAAAAGGCCAGAAAACCAGAAAAACGTGGTCAATGAAGCTTTCTTTCTTTTCCTTTTTTTTTTTTTTTTAATAGTTCCAATAGAATTTGAAACCTATGGCATGCATTCTATGATGATTGCTTTTTAGCATCAAGCCAAGATGCCAAATGAGTTTCTTTTTTGTTGTAGGTGGGATTTGAACCCTATACTGTATTCAACAACAAAAGACTTTACTTGTTGAGCTAAATCAAAACCCACATAGTCAATGCAGCATTTTAACAGAAATATCCCGGGGAGTCTTCTTTGCTTCTTCTTCTGTTTTTTTTGGTTTTTTTTTTTTTGTTTTTTTTTTTGTTTTTTTTGTTTTTGTTTTGGTTGAAAATAAGTATTCTAGTTTAAATTGTGGTAATTCAGTGCAATACTCTATACCCAAGAACTTGTTACTAACCAAAGCACATAAACAGCATCAAAAGCTATGAAACCAACGGAAAACACATAGGGGTAGAGCCAGACAATTGGTTCATAACAGACACATAAACATTGGCTTATGTTACTAAAATTCCATACACAACATGTTCCATTCTGAGAAATCAAAAAAAGCAAACATTGAATGGGTACCTTTAGGAGCGTCAGTCTCAAAATATCGATAATTAAAATGCAATGTGGGCGCAAATGGGTTCTTCGGATGCAACACCTGAAACACCACCACAACAAACACATTACACACATTATTGTACAATTTGGTTAAAAAATTTCACAATCAAAAGCAGAGAAAAGAGTGAATTTACGGAGCTAATTCCGGCAGCAAAGAACGGAACGGGGCCCGGCTTCAGCTCGGCGGTGGCGGTGGCAGCACGGTAAGCCTCCGGCGGCATAACCCCATAAACGACAGAAACATTAACCCCAGCTTTCTCCCAAACGGCACCGTCTTGAAGAACTCGACTTATGCCTCCGCCGCCACCAGGCCTCGACCACACATCTTCCTTAAACTTAGCTCCACCGTCGGCGCCTTCGATAGCTTTGCACACACTGTCCTGTGCTTTCCTTATCATTTTCTCGAACCGGGATCGGACGGTGGAGGATGATGATGATGATGAGGATGAGGTGGAGGAATCATGGTCGTCGGATTCGCGGAGGAATGTGTTGGGTCGTTCGGTTTCTGGGATTTCTTTTTCGATGGAAACTGCGGATCGAATTGTTGTTGTTGTTTTGAGTGTGAGATTGCGGGTTTGGGTTTTGGAGAAATTGAAGGAGAGTTTGGTGGTGGGTTTTGTTTTGGCTGAGGTTGAGGTGAGAGGGAAAAGAGTGGAGTAGGAGGATGAAGATGAAGATGAAGATGAGACAATGGCGCTTGCTGTTGTTGGTGGTGACATTGGTTTGGTTTGGTTTGAATCAAATTTTGATGTAGGAAAATGAATATATATCTGAAGAAGATATGGTAGAGTGT
Organism: Notholithocarpus densiflorus; assembly: GCA_030021035.2. Lineage (NCBI taxonomy): Eukaryota > Viridiplantae > Streptophyta > Magnoliopsida > Fagales > Fagaceae > Notholithocarpus > Notholithocarpus densiflorus. Next base: position 206,196 of record JARYZH020000125.1, read on the forward strand.
GATGAAGAAATTTATTGAAGAGAGAGAGTTGGGATATTATATATACGATATGATAAACAGTACTGTGGTGATGTTGTGGATGGATGGACTGACTTTTTCACGAGTTTGTTCTTTTTAGTAAAACTTCAAAACAGGCTGGCCGTTAACCGGCAACATGGAGTAAGTAAAACCCATTAACTTCTAGAATTCTACCGCCACCTACGCCCACCGTATCATTTACCGTTGACCTTGCCTTTTTTTTTAGACTTTCCCAGGAGATTCAACATTTTTTTTTGGTAAAAAATACCACTACAAGTTTAAGTAGGAGCAAAATTTGAGTATAATATGGTGAAAATATATTTTAAAACATCATATCCTGTACATTGGACTTAGAAGCGGTAGTTACGCCAATTAGCTGCATCAAATTGCAGAAAATTTATAAAAAAATTTAAAAAAATTAAATATTTAACATGATGTATATCACAATATCCTACCTTTTATGTCCTAATGCCATACAATTACTACTAATATTTTTTTGAGTTCTTCATAGTTATCGTTAACATGTCCTCTCACTTTTGATTTATTTGATTAGCAATTGGAGATTTATTTGATTTATGAGTTCTAGGTTGATTAGAATTTCGGCTTCACACCTGCACTCTCTACAATAATATCCATTCCCTTTATTGATAATTATGTCTCAATCTAAAAATCATGAAAGAGTTTTTTTTTTTTTTTTTTTTAAAGTTAATATACGGATCTCTTCTCTTCTCTCTAACTGATAACATGGTTTACATGATAAGAACAAACTCTATATGTTATGCTAGAGATAAGGATAAAGATAACATACTTTCACACACATGTATATATATATATACCAAGTTACCAACCATGGTATAGAAAACTTTAAACGCAAAATGGTTATCATTTGAAATGCCGTTGACTTCAATTTCCTGTACAGGTAACATGTAGATGAATCATTTCCATTTCATGTTTTGAGAAAAATAAAAAAGTCGTATTATAGTATATTACTTTTTTCTTTGAAGATGTATATAAATTTTAATGTTATTTAGTTAAGTAAATATGCTAGACTCAGATGTGCAAGGCAAATGAGAAGTAGGTAGGTTTTACAATATTGAAGAAATTACAAGTTGAGCTTAGAAACCATAATTGAATAAAGTGGTTCTTTTGTTCTCTTTTTTTTTTTATTGAATTTATTCATTTTATAGATAGGTTAAAATTTCATGTATGGATATATTTACAGATTATGCTAGCTATATCATTTATTTTTATTTTATATGTTATTGACATCAATATTGTGGATTTAATTTGTTGCAGTTTTTGCTTGATACTTTCTTATGTATAGTCTAGCTTTTCTAAAAGCAAAATTTGCTACCAATTTAAAATTGGATAAGAGAAAAAAAAAATTGGATAAATTAGATCCATCGGTCCAATTCCAATGTAAGTCTCTCTTTGCTTAACTTAAATTTATTTTTCATATTTTTAATGTTTAGAAATTTGGAATATTCTTTTTTCTTTTAAAAAATGAATTGTTCTTAATTAATGAATTGAGATTTCTATTTAATTTTGTTTTTGGTTGTTTGTAATTATTAAATTTTTTTTTTTCATGTGTGTGTTGTGCTTTTTGCCTTCAGTTTTAATAATTTTTTCTTCTAAAAAAATGTTTTAAATATTTGTTAATGCTTATAAATTTCGATAGTTTTTAAAGCACAATACAACTAAAGACATTATTCAAGTTATATAATTTAAGGTGTTAGATTATATATATATATATATAATTATGTTAGATAAAATTTATGAAATGATGTAATAATGATTCATTCAGTTCACATAAAAAAAATGATTCATTTAGTTATAGTTTCTTAAAAACAATATAGAACAAATTAATGAGTAAAACCGTGCAACACATGGGACTTTTACTAGTTGTCTATAAAATAGGAATAGTATTATGTTGGTTTTCAATCACTCCACCTTTACACTTTTTTTTAAAGGCTAATTGCAACTTACCTACCTGTGATTTGACCAAAATTTAAGTTGCCTACTCATGATTTAAAACTTGGCACTTTACCTTAACTGAGATTCCATAACCAACTTCTATTAAAAATTGGGCTAAATAAGTATTTTTGCTCTCTTTTATGCTCTCCTTAAAACGTACAAAACACAAAAGAATAAGAAAAAATAAGATTAAAAAGTGAGGGTTTTGTAAAAATTAAGAACAAACATTACCACCATCATAGGAGCTTCCACTACAAAACCCTCACATTTTGATCTTATTTTTTCTTATTCTTTTATGTTTTGTATGTTTTGAGAGGAGAGAGAAATAAAAGAGAGCAAAAATACAAATTTAGCCCAATTTTTTAACAGAAGTGGGTTAATTGAGCTAACTAGGGATGGAAATTTTTACCCGACCCATGGGTACTCGGCCCGACCCTAATGGGTCGAGTTTTACCCAACCTATGAAACAGTAGGGTCGGGTATGGGTTTTTAAAATAAAACCCGAAGAGGGTTTGGGTTAGATGCGGGTTTTAGTGATACCCACCTCGAACCCAGACCTAGACCCGACCCGCTTAAAAGCAAAATTACCAAAATACCTATATATATATATATATATATATATATAAACCTAATTTCCTAACCCTAATTTCCCTAACATCTTCCTTCACTCTCCTCAACCACCCCCCATCTCCCTTCCCTCTCCTCACCTACTCTCACTCACCCTAACTCTTATTCAGCCTCACTGCCTCAGCCCATCCACCCCCCTTCCCCACCTTCATGCACTCTCACCTAACTCACTTAGTCACTCTCACTCTCATCCCTACATCACTGTCGCTCGTCATACCCCCATTCGTTCCCTCGCCGCCAGCCATACCTTTCAAGCCCTCCCTTATTCATGCATCATTGCCGGCCACCCTCACAGCCTTGCTCAGCCCCACGGCCTCGCTCCCTCCTCCATGTGTCTCCACCTCATTCTCCATCTTTTTTTTTTCCTGGGTTCATTTTGTCTCAATCTTGTGAGTTTGTGTTTGTGATTTTTGTGTTTATGTTAGGATTTGTGTTTATGTTTGTGATTTTAAAAGGGAAAATCATAAATCTGAAATTTTTGTATTTGTGATTTCTGTGTTTGTGTTTGTGTTAGGATTTGTGTTTATGTTTGTGATTTTGAAAGGGAAAATCATAAATCGGAAATTTGTGTTTGTGATTTCTGTGTTTGTGTTTGTGTTTGGGTTAGGATGTGTTTGTGTTTGTGATTTTGGGCTGGGCATGATGGGAGAGGGCCAACGGGGCGGGTTCGGGTAATGGGTGCGGGTTCTAGTATAAAGAAACCCGTCCCAAACTCGGCCCGTTGCCATTCCTAGAGCTAACCTCAAGTAAGTAAAATGTCAAATTTCAAACCACAGTTAGACAACTTAAATTTCGACCAAACCACATGTGGGTAAGTTGTAATTAGTTTTTTTTTTTAATTGGCTACATGCAATTTTATTTTCTAAATAGCTATCTATTTCTTTTCTTTTCTTTTTTTAAATACTTACCTTAAAACCCGATATTGCCTTGTCATCCACTTTTTACTACTTATCAAAAAAATTTTAAGAGACAAGTTTTTTTTTTTTTTTTTCTAAACGGTTAAAAAAACAAACCACCTATCAGTTATCATGTACGTGTTATTCTTACAACTTCCCACAATTATTTGCTATAAAAATTACAACAACAAAATTGTGATAATTTTAAAAGTACTTCTGACAAAAAGAAGAAGGTACTCTATGAGAAAAAAGCGGTAGATTATGTCAAATAAAATAAAAATAAAAATAAAAACAATGGAATCTAACAATTTTTTTGGGCAATTGCCTGAAATTTAATGATTATTTTACTACATGAGTTTTAGGACTTCTGAAATTTTTTTTTGTTCATATCTTTTTGTTGTTGTTGTTGGTTTTGCTTCTTCTTTCTATTTTACAATATTGATGTAATAAAAATTCATCTTCAAAGCCTTTTCAGGCTTTCTTTCTTGGGGAATTTTTCAGCCATATTATAGCATATTTTTTACTAGTTGAAAATTATTAATCTTTAAAAGAAAAAGATAGAAGAGCTTTTGAGCATGCGCATGAGCGCTATCTCGAGGGTAGTTTTATTTATTTATTTTTTTTGTGTTAGATAATGAATCCTTCAATTTTAAAACCAAAATATTTGAATTGAATTTCAAATTCCCTTAAACTTTAAAATAAAAAAGCAACAAAATAAAAACTTTTTTCCCCATCGAGTTTGGACACGCTATAATCCATTTTGTGTTTTTGTTTTTAAGATAGAAGGTGAAGAGATAATAATATTACACACCAATTAGAGGTTGCACATTAGTGTGATGGCAAGTACCTTTCATCAAAAGTGATGCATTGCTGGTTCGAGTCCAAAGGGTAATACTATCTACCATGATCTCTCCTGAAACCCATAAAAAAAAGAGTTTTATACACCAGATATAACCTTTCACACACAAGTCAACTTCAAAGCATGCATAAATTAAAACAAAATGTTGATTCAACAAAACTCTACAAACAAATACTTGTTGGGTGTGATTTAACCACCTTAATGTGATACTAGCCTCTAAGCACGCGCTCACGCGCGTGCTCAGAGGCTCTTCTATTTTTTGGATAAAGATTAATAATTTGCATTTATTATAATTTGTCACGCGCGTGCTCAGAGGCTCTTCTATTTTTTGGATAAAGATTAATAATTTGCATTTATTATAATTTGGGATTTCTACTTTTTCTAATCACCAAAAAAAAAAAAAAAAAGAATACGTGGGGTGAGTTTTTTAGATTGGAGGAGTTTTAAAACTAACAAAAGAGTAATCCTATTTTGTAGGGAATTAGTGAGTAGAAGTAGGAATTTAAATCAACGTAAAAGTAGGAGTTTATTAGAAGCAAGAAGGCATTTCAACATAAAAGTAAGAATTTATTATTTTTGTCAATTTACTATTTTAACCCCATTTTTAAGTTTTAGGTAGGGGTATTTTTGACAGTAAAAAAAGTAATAACTAACTTTCTTTTGCCAATTTACTATTTTAACCCCATTTTTAAGTTGTTGGTTAATTAATTTAAGGGTATTTTTGACAGGAAAAAAAGCAATAACTAACTTTCTGAATCCTCTTAATATATACAGATAAAGTGTTTGTTTGAGAATGATTTATCTAATTGCTAAATAAAATAAGCTAAATGAATTTTTGGCTAAAAGTTTAGTAGTAAAAATAAAAAATAAAAAATAGAGTGTAACCCACAAGACTTGAAATTTGTTATGGACCAAAACAGTACCGGCCTATGGAGCACTTTAAGCTAGCTGAAAAAATTAAAATATAAAAATTAAAAAAAAAAAAACTCTTTTTTTTGGGATCTACAAACAATACATGATTTAAGAAGAAAGCTAACTTTTAAAATTATACCTTACCACCCTAAACTGTATCTTTAATTATACTTTACACCTTAAACTTTTTGAATGCACGTTTTGCACCCTATACAATAATTATTGTTACACTTTGCACCCAACATCAAATTTGCTATTAACTTGATGTAAAAATATGGTACCACATGAAAAGATTTAATTGTCTCTCCTAATTACACTTTGCATCCTAAAATTTGAATTTCTATCCAAGTTAACAATAAACTTAATGTCGAGGTGCAAAGTGTAACAAATGTGATAGTTTAAAGTACAAAATATGCATTTGAAAAGTTTAAGATGCAAAGTATAATATGAGGCATAGTTTAGAGTGATAAAGTATAATTTTCCTTAACTTTAAATAAGTAGCCAAACGCACACAAAATGTTGTCCTCTCATCATCTATACTACTATTTAAGGGGTTTCTTCTATTTGGGATCCTCATTTTTTTTTGTTAAAAAATGTCCCTACACTCCTATATTTAAGTAGAGACAAAACTAAAAGACAATCCTGTAAAAATACAACTCTGATTTCCACTAAAACATTGCCTAAAATATAGGATCACTCTCCTGTTGATTTTCAAATTGCTTTATCCACTTATAAATTAGATTCTCAAAATAAAAATTATATATAAAAAATAAAGACATAGGTTTTTTTTTTTTTTTTTTTTTTTTTTTGGCAATAAAATAAGACCACTAAACCCAACGTTTTCACTTTTTTTCTTTTTTTTTTTAAAGAAAAATTATGACACTAGACCAAAAAAAAAAAAGTCTTATGGCACGCGCAAAGCGCATGTGATGAGGCTAGTCCCAATTTGAGAATTTCAACCCTTGAAAATTGAGCACACCTACCCAACACGATTCGGACATGTCCAAAATTGATCATATTTCTACATTGTGTTCACTACAATTGACAAAAACACTAGATTGACTACAATCAATTGGCCTATGCTGTAAGAAGTTTAATCAAAGGGCACGACCTATGGAGATATGTCATTGGAGAAGTTAGTAAACTAGTCAAATTAGATGATGAGATGCAATCTACCTTCAACAAACATTATGATGACCAGGATAGTGAGATATGTCCTCAGTAGAACATTACTACGATGGTTTGAGACTACATATGACATGTAGAACTTCTTGGCACTACATTATCAGGTAATTGATCAATGTGACTCTTTGGGTGCTGCCTGAAATCGAGCACATACCCCTACACTAAAAGCAATGTCCGATCTGCTAGCAGTGAGATAGAGAAGACTACCGATCATGATTCGATAAAGTGTTGGGTCCACTTCTACACCTGCTGCATCACGACTCAGTTTCGCTGAAGAACTCATGGGAGTGGAAGTATGTTTCTTAGAGTCTAGGCCAAATCTTTTTACAAGATTTTTGGCATATTTTTCTTGAGAGATAAACATCCCATCTTCCCGTTGTTTCACTTGAAGTCCTAGGAAGTAGTTTAGCTCTCCCACCATGCTCATTTCGAACTCCCTTTTCATTTCTTCTGAAAATTCATGAGCTAGGTGATCGATTGTGGATCCGAATACAATGTCATCTACATAAACTTGAGCAACAAGGAGAGATTTCTCATCTCTTTTGACAAACAAAGTTCGATCGGCTTGACCTCGCTTGAAACCATGATTCAGGAGGTATGTGGTGAGACGATCATACCAAGCTCTTGGTACTTGTTTCAGCCCATATAATGCCTTCTTCAGTCTTAACACATGATCCGGAAAGTGAGGATCTTGAAACCCCTTTGGTTGCTCAACAAACACTTCTTCGTTTAAAAACCCGTTCAAGAAAGCACTCTTCACGTCCATTTGATATAACTTGAAGTTCATAATGCATGCTATGGAGATGAGAATTCAGATTGACTCTAGTCTTGCAACTGGAGCAAAAGAATCATCAAAGTCTATGCCTTCAACTTGAGTATATCCTTGAGCCACCAATCTAGACTTGTTTCAGACAATTTCACCATCTTCATCAGTTTTGTTCTTGAAGATCCACTTGGTGCCGATTACATGTGTATCCTTGGGCCTTGGTACCAACTCCCATACATCATTTCTAACAAATTGATGCAACTCTTGATGCATGGAATCTACCCAATTCTCATCCTTCAAGGCTTCCTCCACTTTCTTTGGTTCAAATTGAGCAAGATAGCAGTTGAATGTCACATGATTCGCACTGTAGGCTGGTCCTTTTCTCAATCGAAATCCATCATCTAGATCACCAATGATATTGCTTGAGGGATGATTGAGAATTACTCTTGACAATGGTCTTTTAGAAGTGGAAGGTTCCTCATCACGAGAGATTGGAGGTTGAACTTCAGAAGGGATGAGTGGACTAGACGGTCCTTGAGTTGATCTAGTTTCCCTTCTTGGTATAGGAGGTGTAAACTCCTTTTCCGATGATTCTTTCTCAGCATCCTCACTTTGAGACAAGTTGTCATCACCCTCATTCTTCTTAAGATTCGGTCCATCACCATCATCATCAATATCCTTTTCAGAGATAGTGTCATCGATGACAACATTTATTTATTCCATCACCGTCTTAGTGCGCTTATTGTACACTCAATATGCTCGGCTATTTGTTGAGTACCCTAGGAAGATCCCTTCATCACTCTTAGCATTAAATTTTCTAAGGTTCTCCCTATCATTAAGAATATAGCACTTGCGTCCAAATACTTGAAAGTATTTCACCTTCAGCTTCTTTTCTTTCCAAATTTCATACGATGTCCTTTTTGTTCTTGCCCGAAAGTAGATTTTATTCCCAATGTGACACTAAGTATTCACTGCTTTAGCCCAAAACTTCTGTGGAATGCTTTTGTTTAGTAACATTACTCTTGTCATTTCTTGAATCAGCCGATTCTTTCTTTCAACCCCTCCATTCTGTTGTGGAGTTTTTAGAGCTGAAAACTCCTTCTTGATGCCGTGTTCATTGCAGAATGCTTCAAACTTTGCATTTTCAAATTCCTTCCCATGATCACTTTTGATTTTAACTATGGGAACTCCCTTCTCATTCTGCAGTCTCTTGCATAGCCTTTCCATCTTGTCAAATGCTTCCGACTTTTCCCTAAGAAATTCCACCCAAGAATATCTTGAGAAATCGTCAACAACCACCATAATATAGCGCTTTCCACCCATGTTTTCTGTTCTTGTTAGACCCATTAGATCCACATGTAATAACTCCAAAGGGCGAGAAGTAGCAACCACATTTACTTTCGGATGGCTTGACTTTGTTTGTTTTCCCAATTGACATGGACCACAAAAGTTCTTCTCAATTTTACCAAACTTTGGTAAACCAATCACAACTTCAAGCTTTGAGACTTTTGCCACTTGTTTATAATTAGCATGTCCTAGTCTTTGATGCCACAACTCCAAAAGATTCACTCAAGCACTTCGACATGCTATGCTTGGTTTGGGAATGACACCATAACAATTGTCGGTGGTCCTAAGTCCCTTTAAAACCTAAACACCTTCTTCATTTAGGATTAGACATCCTTTCTTTGAAAATTGGACTAAGAAGTCTTCATCACAAATCTGGGTGATACTCAGCAAGTTCACTTTCAATCCCTTAATGTACAGCACATCAGTTAACAAAGGCAGTCCTGGAATATCCACAGTTCCCTTTCCAAGAACTTGTGAGTGACTACCATCTCCAAATGTCACAAAGCCATCTTCCTTCTCTTTAAGGGTTTTGAACAGAGATTTATCTCCAGTCATATGTCTTGAACAACCGCTGTCAAAATACCACAAACATGAATTAAATACTTTCAATGCAATATGAACAAAAAGACACGCATGAGATAGGCATTCTTGACCATCAAAGCAGGACTTATCTTTCTTTACTTCATTCATAAACGAGTGAATTTTTCTTTTCAGAAAATCTAGTTAGTCACACAAACGTCTATTCCTTTTCTTATATTTGACAATTAAAGAATTTGACTCACACAAGCTATTATGAATATCATGATTCCTATGAACTAGTAATTTCAGCATGTGTATAAAGATTCTAGCATGTTTCTTGGATTTGAATAACTCTAAAGATTCATTACTAGAACAAACTTCAACAATGCTCATAGAGTCATTTTCACAAACATCTTTACTATGCTTCATGTTGGCCATTACCAAATCACTTTCCATGGCAAACCAAGAGGGTCTAGAATCACACTCAGGTATTTAAACCACAGCGAGTGTACCCACTCTGATACCAATTGAAAGCTCGAAAATGTGTTAAAAACACAATAGCTTGTTTAGACCCCCAATTCAAAGTTACGACTTGGTAGATTTTACACTAACTTAATACTAAGTGCGGAATAGTGTAAACACAAGCATACAAGCAAGAGAGCTACTCTAATCCATATTTAAAGCAACACAGCAGTAAAATGAAATGAACAAGAGTAGGGAAGAGAGATGCAAACACAGATAACACACCGATGTGTTATCGAAAAGGAAACCGAAGAACTCGGCAAAAAACCTCTCCGCCGCTCTCCAAACGGTAATCGATCCACTAGACAATCAGTTGGGATACATGGGTTAGCAAGAGACCCTCCAAGCCTAATCTACCCATTGTACCTAAGCCCTCCAAGGTCCTACTCCAACAAGGCTTCTCGAAACCGTGTCTTATCTAGCTCTCTGGATCCCGCAACAAGCTCCATGTTGCATCTGCCATCCTTGGCTTCTTCCAATGCTTCCCAGCAGCACCAAAATCTCACTTGACACTCTCAAAATGTGTGATAAGTGTTTGGGCTATTAACCTCTCAATGGTATGGAAATGGAGAGGTAGGAGATGAGGAAATTCCACAAACAAATGTGTAGAGAATTGTTGGTATAACAATTTCTAACTCTTAAGTGTTTTAGCTAGGGTTTTCTCTCAGAAGCTCTCGTTTACATTTGTGGGTAATATGAGTATATATAGTATGGGTACAGAAAGTGTGTATCAGATAGTACAGTCTGGCAGAACAGAATGTCTCGCGGGTGTTTCGCGGGAAGGCCTTACCCGCGAGATACTCGCGAGACACAGCTGTCTCCATCTGTACTGACTCTTCGCATTCCAGTCATGTGCAGGGCACATGCTTCACTTCGCTAGAAGCTTAGTCGCGAGACACCCGCGAGAAGTCTTCTGGCTTCACTTGCTTAAGTCTTCACACACTCTCTCTCTCTAACACATAACCCTTACAATCAAATTCCCACAACAAATACAGGGTGCATAAGATTGAATAAAATTACAATCAAATTTGGTACGGAATAAAAGCCAACAAAATACATATTTGAAAATCACAACTTTACATGATCTTTCTTATCAATATTAATATATACCATTCTTCATCGTATGCAACAGAAAAATGGTATTTTATTGCTAAGTTTTCATAAATATCTGATGTTTGGGATCAGCTTGCTTATTTTGAGGTAGAATGAGATAATTCCAAAGATGTCAAGAGATTTCTCCATTATTATGATGCTAATCATCTAACACAATTTTGAGGTAGAATGGGATAATTCTGAAGATGTTGAGAGATTCCTCCAGTATTTTATTATGATGCTTATCATTTAACACAATTTTTTTTTTTTGGGTGGCACTTGATTGATGAGTATGAATTTGTTAGAACATTCATCTTGCATTGTGATCCAACTTCCTACACATGATAGTGCAATCCAGGAGTTGATATCTGAAGAAACATACAAAAGGCAGTTCCTCTACAGCAATGGCTTCTTTGGTTCCATCCTCCTCAACTGATTGAACTCCAACTCATGGCAGTTTCTCTGCTCCTGAAAATTCAGTTGTCTACTATTGTTACTGTTGAATAGTTATATACTTTACTAGAGATCATATAGACACATACCTTTGGTGGAATAGATCACCAAATTGCCAGATCTTATTCTTTGCTTGCTTTACGAACTCCTCACGATCTCCTTTGTGGAACACCTCCAAGTCACAGGAGAGGCTACTAGAGTCTCTCCTAATTTCCACACTCCAAATTCTAGGAAACAGTAGATGGTGTCCCAGAGAGATGGCTTATTTTAAGAAAGTACTCAAAAACTATACGTACTATTTGTATGTTCACTCACTGTATCTCTTATTAATTTGACTGATGTAAGAGTATTTTAAATACTAGTAGAGATTCACTTACTATCAGATGTATGTGATCCCTAAAAGATCTCATCTGTTAAGTTTAAATTACTCCACTACTGATATTGATAACTCATACCAATATCAGTTAATTCTCATTGCTCTACTGCTACAACTACACCTACTCATTTCACATTTAATACGGTTGATCTGGAAACACTCTTCAACCAAGATGTATTTCACCATAATATCCATTATTTTACTCTTTCAACCACTTCCAAGTAATTTTCATTGGCTCATTGATACCACATGCTATAATCATAAGACTTCTAATCTGTCTCTTTTTTTCTCACAAGTTATTTTCCTCTCATATTCCTCCTATTCACATTGTAAATGGATCTACTAAGTCTATCAGTGATTCTAAAGCTACCACAAATTATAACTTTCTAACGCTTTTCATGTTCTTAGTCTTGCTCATAACTTACTACTTGTTGGTCAATTATGTGAACTTGCAATTACTCTCTTCTTTTTTCAACATGGTTATGCTATGAAAGATCTTCACACTGGGAAGACCATTGGGGTAGGTTATAGAGTATAATGTTGGTTTAAGCTTTCCCCTCAATTTTTTCTTCCAGTGTTAGTAACAATAGTATCAGAGCTAGGTCAGTGTCTTTCACTTTGGATAACGCATTCTTTCCTGTTGCCCATGGGGGAAGAGATAAATCTTTGAGTGTTTGGATGAGACTGCAGCCCATGAGGCCAACATACCACATGTAAAAGAGGTCCTACATGACACGTTCTCCCCTGTTGCTCATAGGGGGGAGAGGCAAAACCTTAAGGGTATGAATGAGGTTGCTGCCCATTGGGCCAAGAGACTACAAACCAGAGAGGATAATATCATGCCAATTGTGAGTGGGTGGATCCTCTGACCTGTTTGTGTGATAGTATGGTGTCTTTGTGACATTTCGCCTTGTATTAGATTTTCTAGCTTTGGAATTGTAATGTTATTGCTCATAGAATATAGTACGTAATTTCATGGTGGTTATCTTGAGAAACTTTGTGTTGCATCAATTTGATCATTCTTATCCCATTATCAACTAAAATGATCTTGCAAAATTTAGTTGGAAATTCCCAATTTATATCATGTCTTATAAAGTGCTCATCATCATGAACCTTGCATTTCTCCCACTACTATTAATTATGCTACTTACCAAGCTTTTGCTCATCTCACTCTCTAACAGTTTTTCAGATAAGTTAGCTATATCTCAAGCGCGGAGCTTCCTTTATTGGTAATGATTGGAGTACTATGTTATGGGAAAGTCATTATTAATGGTTTGTGCTCTAGTCTTTCTAACTTTGTGGAGACAATAGTTAGACTCTTAGAGTTTGTTAGACTTGGGGTTGGTGGACTTAGATTTGCCGTTGAGGTTGTATATTTTAGGGAGGACATTTTAGGGAAGACTGGATTTTTGTTGGTTCTTTTGGTGTTTCGAAATATATTTATGTATATATTGGAGACACATGATTTGTAAATTGTACCGTTTGTAAATGTATCATAGAACTCTAACTTATATTGTGGAGATTTCAATATGTTTTTATATTTTTATCATCATGTGAAAAAGAAAAAGAAAAAAATCCCCAAGAATTTCTCTTGATGGTTCGTTTTCCTCATGTTTTGGATCCTCTTGGGTTTAGGGCATGACAACTTGATTGTAAGAAATTCCTTGAGATTTAAATCTCTAATGCCCTTGTAGGCCTCAATTGATCACAATCTTATCACTAATTCTAGGTGTATCAACATTGAAGAAAAGAGTTTTACTTAATTAAAAGGTAATCGGATATTTGATACTTTGTGTGTGTATATATATATATATATATATATATATATATATATATAGTAATTGTATATTCCTTATCTATCCGGGAATAGAATTGGAGTCTTATAAATAATAATGTTGTAAAGAATTTGGTGATTTAGCCTTAGGTGAGAGCTCAGTCCAAGCCCAAGGTAGTACTCTTGTGAGAGGAGTGGTGTGGTAGTGTTTTTGGAGTTGAAAGATTGCCTTGTGTTAATTAGTAAGTTTGTTTATTGTATGTTTGTGTGAGAGGCTTACTCTGTTTATATTTGTGTTTATGAGATTTCAGGTTTGTGAGCGTTACTTGTGAGAACCTGTATGTTTAGTTTGTAAGGTTTTATTGAGATTGATTGTAATCCATATCATGATATTGGATTTTAATTGGCATTGTAGGCATGAAATTGACAAAATCATGTTAAATGTTACTTACTGTGTAGATGTTTATTTCTCAGTCGTGTACATGATGCTTCTGCTAGCTCCCACAATCCAACTACAATTTGATACCCAACTAAAAAGATATAAATTTCAAACATTGCCTTCTGTAATATAAGGTTATACAAAACAAAATTATAAAAGACATTGTCTATAATCAATAAATTGAAGGACATATAAGTAAAGTTTTTATTGTCTTTACAAAATGGACAATATCTTGGGACACACTAAAAACAAAACTGAACAATCAAAATGAGAAGAGCAAGATATATACTAGTTTTATTTAATTGTTTGATTAAATAATTATTAATTAAATTATTTACGATCTGATCATGGTTTGCACCCAATCCACCATAAAACGAAAAATACTCCAACTGGGTTTTTAAAACGTATAAATGAAACAGACAAGCACACACTAATGTGCTGTGGGAGGAATATAGTTAACAACAAAAATTCAGAATGACACATTTAAACCTTGGACTTAAGCATTGTACAGGATGAAGGTGCAAAACCTACCTTCTTCCCAACAAGATCAAACTCCCAGAAATGATTCTGCTGCATAATGTTACCAATAATAGAGATGCCAGGCCATTTTATTGAAGTGAACCCAAGACACCTCACACCATCATCAGCATCAATAACATAACTCTTAACTGGTGGCACAAACTGAGCCCCATCAGCAAAATGAAATGCCAACTTTGGCACAAGGCTCTCCTTAAATCCTGTGGCATTAAAACAATAGTTCAATTCCTCAATGTCGATGTCTAACTTTTGAAAATTCTTTAGGTGGAGATCCAAAGCGGCAATGACAGGTTTGTATGCAAGTTCTGTTAGAGCAGTCAAGCTTGTACCAGAATCAATAATGACTCCATTATTGCCTTCAATGTCCCATACTTCTGACGGGATTTTAAGCATTGTCCCACCTATTGAGATACCAGCAACATTCACAGCATAAAATGTATTTATGACTCCTAGGATGAGCTTTGTGTATTGCATGTTATGCAATTTTGAACCTTTACTTTTGCGGCCAAAGCTTAGGTAGTTGGCAAAGTTACTTGGGCTCAAGTGATCAACCAGACAATATGAGAACATATATCCAAACTCTTTTGCCACCCTTACGGCAAAAGAATGCTTGCTGTAGCCTAAGCCCATGACTCCATCAAATGCATGAACAGTTCCTTCATTTATTTGGCTACACCCAATCAAGACATTGTGAAGTTTCTTCTTTCGGTGCTTGTGAAGCCCAAGCCCCACTGTAACAGTCTCATTGGCAAAGATCCCCAGAGCTCTTGAACCATCTGCATATCTATCACAAACATTAGGAATGAGTAAAAAACTATGTAACGTCGTAAAGTTCATTATTCTTATGGTTCAAATTCCAAATCTCATTCATGTCTAAGAGTGAGAACTAATTAATTATGCCCAACTCAGGGGGTATTATTTTTAAATTAAAATTCAATTGTTAAAACTTGGCTCTGTTTATAAAGAAGACCAGACTATATCAATGAGGATATCATAATTCAAACGAAGACAACTAATGGAATGCTAGAAGTTGGATTTTTTAGATGTGATATCAACTTAATTATTGTGACATCAAATAATTTCCACTAAGTAGTTTCGTATGAGGTTAGTAAGTCAAGAAGTGAATCAATGTAAATTAAGAAGTCAGCTTTATTTTCATTTTGAGAAATGAGGTTAGTAATTTTGTAATGAATTTACCACAAAACTTCGTTATTAATAAACATGGCTCAATGATGTATCGACGGTATGTTTGACACTCGCTTATTTTTTAAATAATAATAATAATAAATAAAAAATAAAAACTTATTTGCTTAAATTAAGTCTCAAAATGTCAAAATCTCTCAAAGTCCCATGATTCTAAAGGGGGAGCATAGGACCAATTTTTTTTTTTTTTTCTATTTTACTGATTAAATGAACCATGCAAGTCTTATTTTGGCCTCTGCATGCCTAATGTAATGCCCCATGGGCCACGGGCAGTTGTAACTTTGTAACCCTCTTTTCCAATTTCTTATTTGGATATGTCCCTGATCCCGAAAATAACTTTCACTACGCAATGAAATATGTTAATGTTGATATTACGAAAAGAGAAGAAAGAATATGCATCCCATCAATTAAGTATATACTCTTGAGAGTCTCATGATTAGTCTCACATATTATTACACTTTTGTTTATTGTTTTTGGTCTACCTAGAATCTACCATAATTTGGAGCAATTATAAGGTCCACATGATGGACAAGTGATGTGATCCACCATTCCACTAAAAAACTCACACCTGTTTAAAATTGCTGAGTTGGAAATTTTTTTTAAACAGAAACTGATTACTGACTCAGCAATTTTAAATAAGTGAGAGTCTTTAAGTAGAATGGTGGACAGATGACGTGGTCCACCAAAAGACCCTATAATTTCTCCATAATTTGTCAATAAGGCTCTTTTGTTATTTGACTTGGCGTAATTATAACCAACAACTTACGACCAAGCTTTATCATGACAGCTAATTAAAACCAAATAAATATAAGAGAATTTGTAGATTTTAATTAGCTCAATATAAAAAGTTTCTAATTAAGAAATCTGGATTCGAGTCTTGTCTAACATTAAAAATAATAATAATAATAATTAATTTAAAAAAAAAAAAAAACAACTGGTATATTATTCTGATCATAAAAAGCAATGATCTTGAAGAAGATGCAATAATTTCAAATCCAGTCATATCAATAAAAGAAACATATACGAGAATTTTGATTTTGTTATGACAGGTTTTGTGAACGAAAAAGGAGAAAATTTTATAGGTTAAGAATATAATATAAGAAGCAGAAGCTTACGAGTATTCAAATTCGCAGGGTGATAATGCTGTAGGACAGTAGTCCATAGAGAAAGATCCAGAGAGATCAAATTTACACAAATCAGAAACGCAAGGAATGGTCTTAAAGGTTGGTGATCGAGAAGCATGGAAGATCCTCCTAGTGGCATCCAAATTGGGACAATTTTCCTGGTGGCAAACAGGGCTAGGCCTGTAATAGCAATTCATCCAGGTGACATCGCTACCGGTATCAGCTACTAGTACAAACTTTTGTGGAGGGCTTCCAACTCTAAAGGATACAAAGTACTGCCCTGCACCTGTATCAGCAGCTGATCTCATTGGAATATCAACCAGCTGAACGTTATAGTTATTATTATTGCCATCTTGAAACTCATAAGCCTTTCTCCTATGGCTGCTGCTCTTCATCAGCCTATGTGATATCATTTGCCGCCTTGCATTGTCGCTATGCACAAGCTGTTTTACGCGTTCAAGCTGGCTCTTTGGGGGTCCTAATGTGGTTCCATTTTTGTAGACTTGTGGTGCATGTCTATGGAACAACTCGAATTGGGCTGCATCATCATCGGTATTAGCCGAGGCAAAGGCTAAGAAACTAGAAAATAATAAGAATGATTGCAAGAACCAAAGGAGGGACATGCTGAAAATGAAATGATTGAGAAAGATCACCGACCCGCGGCGAAGAAGGAAAAAAGTGAGGGAGATTGAGAGGCTCCAAGAAACAGAAAAAACAAACCAAATATGATTAGTAAATTTAGACAACAGCAATGTTCGTTCAGTTTCGATTTAGCAATATTTACGGGAAGTTTTACATTTGGTGACATTAATGTCTAACGCAATTAACAACTTTTAGGTTATATTTTTTGCGAGTCATAAATTATTTTACAACATTTTTACAAAATATTAATGTAGTAAATTTCTACATTTGGTCCACCACTAATATCATATTTTTATTTAGCAATAATTATTTGGAAGATGTTAAAGCCACATCAGCGATTTTAAAAATGTTGTAAAATAATTTGTGTTTATAACATTACTCGTTTTCTGTGGATCTTAAATTCCATGAAATTTATGGGTTGTGATCTGGTGCAATAGTCATGCAATCCCTCTCACAACATTTTAACTTTTTCAAAATTTTTAACTTTTTTTAACTCAAATTGAATGGGACAAAATTTTAGTTGAATTTAATCCATATAATTATTATTTTTTCCTTATTTTAGCTAGTCTATCTTTTCATATAGATCCCTTCAAACTTTCTACTTTTTAATTTTCTTTCTTTATTTTTAAATAAATATTCTTTATTATATATTTTTTTAATCTTTATTACTTCTCTCGTTGTGGGGCAATGACAAATGTATTTTATCCAAAATAATATATGGTGAGTTCGAGCACACAATCAAATTTAATTATGAATTATAGCTAGCCCAAAAAAAAATGCTAGCTACAATCTTCCTCATTTTTTTTAGTTTACTATAAATTGTAGTTGTTCATTAATGCGATTTTACCTAATTTTATTTCTAGAGTTACATAGATTCTCCTAATTATTTTATTTGTTAATGTTTGTATTAATTTATATACCCACCAAGTTTTGTAAACTTTCTTTGTGAGACAAGTCATAAAACACAATCTGGATTGATAGTTTTTGTAAACTTACCAAATATATATATCTCAATTTACAACACATGTTTGATAGTTTTTGTGCCCACAATAAACTTTTAAAGAATACATAATTTTTTTTTATAACGTTGTGGATCTTTATAAAGAAGATTTTTTTGTATTCTCTTCTTGCTAGTAACAGCTACGAGCAATTGACAAAAACTTATTGGAAAATAAGCGTTATTAAATCTAGAACAATAAGTATTATGGGGGATATAACTATTTTCACGACGGTTGACATAGTTTGTCTTGATTGGTGTATAATAAAAGTAGTATTAGTGATGAGCTTAAATAAAAGTAGTGTATAAAGTGTCACTATAGTCATGCTCAGGTACATTCTCAATAAAAAAAAAATAGTCATGCTCAGGTAGAAGGCGCCAACTCAAGTCACCCTTCTCAACCCATTTTTTGTTTAGCAAAAAAGCGTTGTATTAATAACAAGAAGTCATGCAAGCAGTTGTGAACCAAAAAATAAATAAAAAATTATGCCCCAAACATTACTTATAGTAGAACCCACTAGTCACCAAAATGTGTCATTTATAGTTCCCATATGTAAGCTTCTGCGTGCGTGCGTGTTGTGTGTGTATGTGAAAGAGAGAAAGAGAGATTCATAAGTTAAGATTGAAAGGAGCTATAGCCCCATGTGTTGAACTCAAAGTGAGCCTGGTCTTCCATCTGTTCAACTCAGAAAGAATGAGCATGGTCTTGGAAGCTATTTCTTTAATGAAAACTGACTGTGAGAACAGAGAACCCTTCAAGCAAAGTGAGTCCAAAGTTCAACTTAAAAATCGACCCATGAAAAAGGTGTTTACTAATTAATTCTTGATGACCTTTTCATGGGCACAAGAAAAAAAGGACACAGTGCCAAAAAGAGAGTCGGCTTGCAACACGGTGCGTTTAATATAAACGAAGGTGGTGGGCGGGTCTGAAAAAATGGGAATGACATTAATGCAACAGCAAAAGCAAGTGTGTACGTGGTGGCCCAATTGGTCTCTCTCTCTCTCTCAAAGTCTAAATAACCTGGAGGCTTGACTATTGAGAGTCATGAAAATGGACAGGAAAATTGAAGAAGTGAACGGGGGTTGGGGTCCCATTTCGCTAATCGATGAGTGTTTGAGAAATATTGTCATGTGGGGTGTGGGTCTGTGGATGGTAACATAACCCTTTACCCACCTTCTTTGGCTTTTATAATTTCTAATAAGTCCAACCATGTCCATGCTCTTGTTGGTGGGACTCGTTCTCCATACGATTTTTCAAACCCCTAACCAGATTTGTCTGACTCAGTTTTTAGAGTTTAAACTCATCCCATTCGAATGGTGTAGTTTGCACAGGGGGGGCACTGTGTGAAAAAGCCAAGCACATTCCACAAGAAAAATTATTAGATATTTCGGAAATACAATAACATCGTATTTAGGTTTTTTTAACATATCATTTTCAATTGATAAAGATTTAATTTGCTAGTGACATATGACCCTATTCTTATTCGGCACACTCATAATTTAAAAAGAATTAAAAAAAGTTTGAGGTTTCAAATGGACTATTGACTCAATCTTTTGGGGACCTTTTTGAAGATGAGGGAGAAAATGTAAAACTTATTTATATTTCTCCTTCGGAAAAATATCATTTATCATTCTACAATTTTTGGGACCATTTGTTTTTGGCTTAACAATCAAATGAAAACATGAGAAATTTGCTCCATAGAATCCGGCTTTCACATTTACTAAGAATTGCACTCACTTGCAACTGTTCATATATTTTAGCCTCAAGCACAAATGACACCTCCTTCTCTTGTAAGAGTAAGGTGAGGGTAACGTCATAGGTTTGAAACTCAAAGGTGCGTGTATAGTTACCAATAAAAAAAATTGTTCATTTATTATCAGACAGAATAAACTATATCCATGTGCCAGATGCATCAAAATAAAATGACGTAACTGTAGATATAATGTTGTCCATACTTGACCATATCACTAAATTTATGATGATCAATTTTTAGTAGAAGAACGCAGTGAAAAGGTAAAACCATAATCAGTAGCACCAAGAGTGGTAGAAATAATAATAATAATAATAATAATAAGAGATTAATTGATTAGAGAAACACCCCAAATTCACCAAAAAATACTATAATGACGGGGGGAAACTGGCCTCATGCCTATAATGATAAATTTTTTTATATTAAGTAAATTATTTCAGTAAAAAGTGCAAAAGGGGCATAACCATGGTTTCGAGGACGGGACCATTTGTTAATGTAATTGAGGGCCTTAGGACCCTTTTCAAATTTTTGAAGCAAGGGAGATTTAGGGTCTAGGCCTAGAGTTGGTCATGCATATGCTTAGTAGTATTATTTTTAGGGCAAAACCTAGGTACAATTTCCTGTGCAATGCATTAGATTCCCAATTAAACACATTTTTGCATTGACTATTAAAGAAAAAAATAATGTTATTTTTTCTAAAAATAATTAAGTTCAATGTAACTATGCCTTCTTAATTTATCTTATTCATGCTATCAGAGTGTCCAAACCCATAGATGTATCACAATGGATTTAGCTAAATTACTGGATGATTAACTTTGTTTCTAATTGCAACTATGTGTTGTCATGGGCATCTGAGTACTTGATTAGTTGGTATTATAAAGTGCCTATAATGCTATGATTTTTCAGTAGATTTCTAAGTCACAACGACTTCGATGATAGTTGTCGTCTAATCTAATGTGTAGTTAATGTTCTATATATGTTTGAGTCGTTGCCATGTGGTAATTATAATAGTTATTGTGCTCCCTATATATATAGTTTGACACCTAATGCATATTGGACATTGTTTACATGTTACATTGAGGGATGAAGGTTTGGTCTGGTGTTGGCAGTTTGCATAAATGAGATTACACCACAAACAAAAAGTTTCTCAAATCTTGATACATAATCAAACTGTCTTATCTATTGGAGGTATATCTAAACTCTAAAGCCTCCAATCACGTGTTAGTTTGGATAGGCTTAAATTTTTGATAACTTATTTGCTTAAAAGCCTATTATTATTTTTGAAACTCAGAGAGAGAGAGAGACAGAGAGAGAGAGAGGTAGAAACAAATAAAAAGAATGAATTGATAGATGAAAGACCACCATAAAATTAGTAGCTAGGAATGCTTAATACATAGATCAAAGACCATAAGGAATAGTAGCAAGTTGAAATTAAGTTGAAACAAGTAGAACAAGGAAAACATTATATAACTAGCTATGCTTTAATTATCATCCATTTGTCAGTCAAGTAGACAAGGCATGTGGCCTCTTAAATAAAAAGTAGTCTATAGGTAGAACAACTGCAAGAGAACATTGTCTCAATTTTGAGTGATTTGCAAGAGCAGTAGTACGCACTGTTCTCTCCTTTCTCTCTCTTCCTTGAATTCCTTTCCTCCATACTTGCCTTCATTGCACTCTTTTATGTTTGTGGTAGCTAACTGTGGCCATCAAAACGATTAGAAAAACCACCAAAAAAAAAAAAAAAAAAATCTTGGAAACAGGCAAGTGTTCAATTCAATTGTATTTGCGAAGTGAGTAGCAAGGGTACGGGAAGGCAAACTAGCAGGTTGATCTGATATAATTTGAGGTTTAAAACCACTAATTTAAGAGTCACTAATTTTACATTTGAATATCAATTAAATAATTTTTTTTTTCTATATTATAATTTTGGAAGAGATACACAAACTCCTTGTGATTTCTCTGTAACACATAGAACACTAAAATTTTTGGTATAACACTTAAATCACTTGTGATATTAATCTACATGTAAAATATTAAATATCTGTGAAAATAAACAATGTGTTGTTCATATGATAACACATCTATATTTAGAACTGCATTTTTCACATAAAACAATATCACAAAAAGATTTATGTTTCACTCAAAAACCTCATGGGAGTTAGTGTAATACAATCAACGTTTTACACATAAAATAATACCACAAGAGAGTCAAGTGTTATACTCTAAATGTTCTGTATTTTACGAAGAAATCACAGTGGAGTTTTGTGTATTTTTCACTATAAATTTTTGTTTTAAAACCATTTTCCTTACTTTTTTGAGATGTAAAAATACTTATTAAGTTTTGCACTATCCACTTTATATATATATATATATTTATATATATTTGAAAGCAATTAGTTTTAGATAATTTTGTGACTTTTTGGTAATAGGGGCCTTAAACTTAGGCCTTGATCCGACCTGCAAACTAGAAAATTATTAAGTCCAAGGTTAATAGTCTCATATAAATATCAAAATAAGATCTAGGAATATGTGTGATAGACACTACCAAGGCTCTAATTTTCTATAGATATATATATATATATATATATATATATATATATATGTGGTGTGGTGAGATGGTTTACGATTATAGGTGAAACAAAGTAGGGATGATAATAACTCATGCTCGAATCATTTTAGCTACTATGCAAGGAAAAACAAACCACCTCATGAATGGCCTACCCATAATGGGTGGATCAATACCATTCTGAAAGTTAAGTCAGCTCAAAGTTTTTTTTCCAAAAGAAGAATTGTCTAAACTCAATTATTTTCTCAAAGTTTTTCTCTTACCAACATTGATTATTTCTCATTATCTTGAGGATTATTTTCTGTTTATGAATTATTGTGTCTCACAACTCATTGTTGGTTTCTTAGCATAATAATTAATGTCAACAATCTTATAACTTAATTAGCATTTTTTAGTGTTTTTAATAGAGATGTTTAAATTCAAATTCCCTTCATCCGCTAAAGAATTATCAAAAGAAAAAAAAAAACCATAATAATTAATAGTTCTCCTCTTTCTTTCTTTTTTTTTTGGTTTAATGACAACCACATCCCAACGTGTCATCTAATAAATTTTTTATGACCAAGTGACAACTACATCCATAACTTGACATTGGAACACAAAAAGTTGCAATCATGAAACTTTCCCTTCAAAATAAATTTGTTAGACTCTCTAGTCTTATCTCCAAAACTTTTGGAGCAAACAATTACGACCAGTATGAGTTTAAAATACTATTATTTTATCAAGTGTCTTATAATTCAATTGATTTGTAACTTTTAATTTTTTCAATAGAAATATTCATGGTTTAATCAAATCCCTCCTCATCCATGGTAACTATTGAATTATCATATAAATATATATATATATACCTTAAAAAATACTAAAAAACTAAACGTATTAAAAAATAAAGCCGCCTTCACCATAAATAAATATACTAACAGTGATTGTAGAAGCTTAATTTAAATAATCATTAATTAGTGTTCCCCCAATGTTATATATATTTTAGTGTTCATATAATGTAACGACATGGGTATAACACAATTGAAAGGGACTGGATGTTATTTTAAAATAAATGCTAATCCCATAAAGAGTTGAGAATTGCAGAACCTTTCTTTTGTTCACCAATCGCTAAATGCTGGAACACGAATGAAGTAGAAGTAAAGCTAGGATAGTTAATTATTAGGAAATAATCCAAGTACTAAAAATTTCTTCTTTTTTTTTTTTTTTTAAGGAAAAAAAAAGTGGAGGCTTAAGTCTATAGGCATTGTGAATCCTCTATGCATGATAGAAATACCATTGTTTCATATTAGGGAATTTAGGGGGTTGTTTTGAGAGAGAGAAAAAAAAAATTTATATTTCTACATCTTGTATTTTTTCCTGTGAATAGTAAAATCACTGCAACTTTGTGAACGTAAATATATTTTCGAACCACATAAATATTGTCTTGTATGATTTTTTTCTTTGGCGTATATTTTTTTTCTCTATTTTTGCATCTCACAGATCTGGGAATTTTATGTATATTCCCTTCAATCCACTCTATGATAATTAGTCTTATCATCAAGGTAAAACACCAATTGATTTTCAGTGTAGAATTTGAACCTCAGATCTTTATTTGACTACAAAAAACTTTATTAATTAAGCTAATTGAAATTCACGGACCATATTTATATGCAATTTTTAACCCACCTATGTCGCTGTCATGAAAATTTTAAGCCATATATACAATCCCTTTTTTTTAATTATAAATATGCACCAATTTGATGACACGTGAGTATGGAGATTGGAGATCCCGTGTAGATTGAATTGGATCATTTTATAGACTTCCAGGATTTAAATATATGAAGTTATGAACTATCAAGGATCGAAATTGAAAAACGGAATAAATTTTAACAGTTAAAACAATTTTTAATTTGCCCCTAATCTAATCTTTAAAAATATACTGCCACTAGGCACCGGTGGAGGTTACAAATTTAGTATAATGGCATTGATAGTAACTAATTACTAATCACTTAACAAGGTTTTATATTAATTTATCCTTTTTAAGCAGATAACTTAAACACGTTATGATGGCAATGATGGTATAATGATGTTTTCCATGAAATCATCTTTATAAATATTAAGGTATGGCAAAATAATTATGGTAATGATGTGTTACATGAAACCATTTTTATAAATATTAAGATATGGTTATATGGCAAAATAGAGATTTACTAAATGAATACTGAATTTTTTTTTTCTTCTTTGAGAAGAAAATATTGAATACTTACTTGTGAATAGTTTGTCAGAAGAAAAGAAAACAACCCATACAACAGCATGAAAATTTCTTATGTTGCATTTTGGATGTAAGAATTTAACACTATGAGAGAGAGAGAGAGAGAGATTGCATTTTATAGTTATTTTATACTATCCCCAATAATTTTATCATATAGTATATAATCTTATCTTTCATCATCATAGTAGTTTGGGTGATCTCTATATATGCACAAGCTTGCATTATAGATACTCAAATTATATTCAAATTATGATGAAGTATTTAAATAACCTTGAAAAGGTTGTTGTAGGGTACAACAATTTAAATAAGGTTTTTGCGCCACGTGTCATACCCATGGCCGAGAGCGCCATTATCGTGTCGAGGAGGTCACACACTCGGATAGTAATTTTTTTTTTTTTTTTAAATAGTTGCTTTGAAGAAGTGAGTTAGTGGAAGAGTGTTCTTATTTTGTAGGCAATGCTTTAGTGCAACTTAGATATTTAATTTTACAGGACTATCCTTTTTTTTTTAAATAGTTGCTTTGAAAAAGTGAGTTAGTGGAAGAGTGTTCCTATTTTGTAGGCAATGCTTTAGTGCAACTTAGATATTTAATTTTACAGGACTATCCTTTAGTTTTATCTTTACTTAAACATAGGGTGTAGGGGTATTTTAGAACAAAAAAAAAATCCAGTCCAAACAGGTGCAGCCCCTTAAATAGTAGTATAGAAAAAAAAGACTTAACTGTTCTTCTACATCTACATCTTTCAGTGACAATTGAGACAAAGTGTGTGTGGTGTTCATATCAAAAATAAGAATGGCTGGTGAAGAAGAGGGTCCTACAATCAGTATCGAAAAAGGTTGGTTGACCCATATTTTTTATATTAATTTTTTTTTTCTTTTTATATTTTGAATGACGTTTTAAAATTTTAATTTTTTTTATATAAAAAAATAACAATCACATGTATTATATTTGTCAATTGATTTTAAGTTTTACATTGTAAAGCCTACAACAGACGTGTAAACCAATCGGGATACTAGAACTTATAATGACTCATACTTGTTTATTGTTCTACAAACAAGCCAAATTTAGCCAAAAGACCAAGTATGAAAATCCACCCCGTGGCCATTAAGAAGAGGAATGTTTGTCAAACAAATACCTTCAAAAACCTCTAATCCATCTTCTATTGTGTTCCTTTATGGTCCATTTGGTTTGAGGAGTAGAGTAAAATAGAGTTGGCCGAATATTAGCATAATTTCGAGCCAACTCTACTCTACTCCCCTTCGTTCCCCCTTCCTCTCCTTCAATCTAAACATGACTTTAATGAGAATTTAGGATGAATCAACATTTTAGCCTCATCAAATCAAATTTCAAAAATCAAATCAAGAGAGAAAATTTATCATGATTAAAATGAATGGCTTAAATTTCTCATGGAATAAATACCAAATCAAAAAAAATCAAATTTGAATTTATATTCTAAGGAGATAAAAAAGGACCAAGAAAAAATAGGTTAACATCATGTACTGGCCAAAATCACCATAGCAACTAAATTTAGCAAAATGGATCGGAATGGACAAAGGAACTAGATGCACTAAAATTTAGACTAAGATAGAAGAGGGGTAATTCATACCCATTAACTAACAAAAAAGGAAATTTTCAACTATTCTGAACAAAGAGGAAAAAAATTGCTAACTTTGAAATATAATTAAGAGGTTTACAAAGATTTAAATCATTTGAATAAAAGCAAATCACATAATTTAAGAAAATAATTTGATTCAATATTAAAAGAGTAAGAATCACACAAACTCTATTTAAATTATGTATATTTTTTTCTATAAATCCTCTAATTGAATTTATTTAATAGAACTTAGTAAATAAATATGTATCATGTATAAATATTAATCTGTTAAACTTTCTTGTGTATTGCATGGATTACTAACTACTTTACATGTATACAAGGGTAAAAAAATACCCAAAGTTTATAATGATGCTGTACATAACAGTAAAAAGAAAAAAAAGAGTCACTATACATAATGTACACAACACAGAGCTTACACGCATTTTACATGGAAAAATATGACCTAAGTTTATCTAAAAAGGCATTACTGAAGCTAATGAGCTCAAGCTTAGATATTACGTAAGTCCAAGGGAGATGTGGTGTGTTTAGTCCAATTGGGGGTGTTTAATTACCAATCAGCCAAAAATAGGCCCCAAAGGAACTTTTTTTTTTTATAGGTGCTCCCTCGCTCACTTTGTATGGGGGGCCAAGGCAAGGGTGGAACTAGGTGCCAGGCCTTGTGATGAATCCAATCCTTCAGTGCAGAAAATGAATTCCAGTTTTCAGCTATTTGAAATTACCTTGATGCAGGAGATGCCCATAGCCCAACCTCACTCTTTCCTAAGTTCAATTGTTGTCAACAATATCTGTAACAAGTTTTCTGCATCTTCCTTGCTTGCTAGGCAAGGGCGGTAGCAGGAGCCAGGCCTTGTGATGAATCCAATCCTTCAAATCAGTAAAAAATGTACTCCACTTTTAAGCTACTTGATATTTCCTTGATGCAGGAGATGCCCATAGCCCCAGCCCCGCTCTTTCCCAAGTTCAATTGTAGACAACAATATTTGTAACAAACTTTCTGCATCGTCCTTGCTTGCCAATTCCAAGTTTGTCTGGAAGAGTGGAAGAGTAGTAGGATTGCTCCATCGCACTGTCCTTGTACCAACGCCTTTTCTGGGATGATGTTGGTTTTGCCTCAGTATGGTATCTGGACTGCTTCCAACAATATGTACCACTTCTTGATCCGAATCAGCATGTATAACACTCTCCAAACCAATTTCTGATTCTATCACCCATTCTGGATCAGCAGAAATGCCTCGAAATTCAGGCTTACCCAACTCCACCAAACTAGGGCAACTAACAATCAATACAAATCTGTGTGTGATGATGACAAATTTACCAGCTTGTTTAAGTGCTTTGCACATGACTAAGACCTCATCCTTGAGCTTTAAATCATTATCAGCCTCCACAAGTACAGATGTTCCAACTGCTTCTTCCCAAGAGTAAGGTCTTAGAGGAAGTTCCCTGCTTAGAGGCCTTGGAAGACGGGCCCTAAAGCGCTGCGATCCCATTTGGTATAGCCTACTTCTATTTCTGATACTCTGTGCAGTTTTTCCAGTAACTTCAAGGATACTAGCTGCTGGTTTCGCCAAAAGTCCTGTGACTCCCAATGCTATACCTGCACCAAGGGATATAAGCAAGAAAGCACAGTCAATAGCTATGCAAACACCACTAACCATCTCTGCATCTTAAGTGACAATGTTCGTGTTGCTGATCCCTTAAACGCTCATAATTTTGAGGCAAATTACGCTGATCATAATGAGATGTATACAATTTACAGCATCCTAGTAGTTGATTACCTGAGAGGACACCAGGAAGGCCATGTTTCTCAGCTCCTTTAATTGGTGACTGGAGAAGACCAGTGAGTCCCTGGAATTAAACAGGTTACACAATTCAACACATTAAAACATAAATAATATAGTGCATATAATTTCCCTTCAAAAGAGAAGCATGATAACACATGTTTTCAAGTTATGCTTCAAAAGAGAAGCATGATAACACATGTTTCCAATCAAAATATTTTCTAACTGAATTTTTTTTTTTTTCTATCTATATCTATATTCTATAACATTATCTTCAGTGAGTTAATTATTGATAACAGAACCTCCCATCATATCAATGATTTGCTAGGCGTATTGTAATTATAAGAAATCTCTTGGTTTATTTACTTGTAATGGAAATCATAGAACAATAATATCAATGGACTAGCTACATGAATCACTTTTAATTCAGGAAGATGGACAGATGGATTGGTCTAGATGAAGAGGAAAAAAAAGGATTGAACTTATACATCAATGAGAAGTTCATTTGATTAGTTTAATAAATTATTATAATCTGTATATATTAAGAGGATTCAGAAAGTTAGTTATTGCGTTTTTTCCTATCAAAAATACCCCTAAATTAATTAACTAACAAATTAAAAATAGGGTTAAAATAGTAAATTGGCAAAAGAAAGTTAGTTATTGCTTTTTTTACTGTCAAAAATACCCCTACCTAAAAATTAAAAATGGGGTTAAAATAGTAAATTGACAAAAATAATAAATTCCTACTTTTACGTTGAAATGCCTCCTACTTCTAATAAATTCCTACTTCTACATTCCCATTCCTACTTCTACGTTGATATAAATTCCTACTTCTACTCAATAGCTTAAAAAACTCCCCACATATTTACCTTCCCCACATTTTCTGAATAGAATTTCTCAAAAAAAAGAAACGTGTACAATAAAACTTCCTCACATATATATACTACTATTTAAGGGGCTTCTCCTGTTTAGACTAGATTTTTTTTGTTCCAAAATATCCCTACACTTGGACAAATTTGGAGGAAAATCCTGTAATTCTCAACAACCCACTACAAAATAACTTCACATCCACTAATCCACTACTAAAACCTAAACAATAGGGTTAGACATGTAAAATTAGTAATTTAAAAACTCCTAAATTTTTGCCAAATTTAAAAAAACTGTTTTTCTTCCCACCTCTACATTTCTCTCTATTGTTATTTCTAATTGAAATAGATTTTTTGTCAGTTGCACTTCAACAACAAACGCATAATACTCATCAAATTTTCATCACACCCTTAGGTTTCTTTTTTGTGATTCAAAAATGTAGTAATCCCAAATTATAATGGATGTAAATTATTATTATTATTATTATTATTATTATTATTATTATTATTTTAGGTAAAGTAAACAGGCCAGAACTAATCTTTCCTTCAAAAATGGAATAAAAAATTCCTCCGTTAGAAGTTAGAAGAAGCCCACTTCTGGGAAAAAAAGTGATTTTTTTCTGCAATTTTGGTAAACCATATGCATCAAAAAAAATTTAATTTTAAGCCACTAAACAAAATGAAAGTGCAAATCAAATAAATAATTAGGGAGTCAAATGGATTTTCAAAATATTAATCCAATACAAGTTTACTAAGTAGTTTAATATTACCATTGAATTCCACCAAGTATAACCTGATCTAACTCTATATATATACACATAAAACCAATCTGGACAAGCAAATAGAGCTTATGTCTATACTAGACAGTAAGAACACCTATAAAAAGATCAATTATATTGTGTATATTTGTTAGGTCTCCTTTATATACAAATAAGCCACGTTGCAATTTTTTATAGTCAAAATTTTACTTATAGTTCCCAAAGAATGACTTTTAGACACTAGATAGACCTTAATTACAGACTATGAGACTTTTTGCTTAACTCATAACATGACCATATTTAAACAATTTTAAAACTCTAATGTAAACATTTATAGACCTAAAACTTCAGAGTTTAACATGAAAACAATATCAAATTCTTGGGTTTATTATATAATTCCCAAATTCTATTGCTTATTCACTGATTTTTATGAACAAATGTAGATATTACATGAAGAATTTGAACTCCTATTATAACTCTTTTATCACTTTTAAAAGGTAAAAGTAATTTCTTTTTATTTTGTATTTTTTTCTCTTTGATCAAAACTTTTGCTTCTTTATTTTCCCTTTTTTACCACCCATGTTTTCCATTTATTGCTTTTGAACCTTAAGATACATAAAAATATGATAAAATACAAAAAAAATTCTTTCTATTATTTTAAATAATTTTTATTTTAGAATTTAAAAGAGATAATAGCCATTAATAATATAATAAAATAAAATTGTCAAAAGGGAACTCAAAAAGAAATGTATATGCAACTCAATTTTTCATAGTAGTTCTGAGTGGGAGATGCAACCCTAGCCCTCAACTGATAGGTGGATGCATGATTTTTCGGAATCATGTAAGTAAATGAATAAACAAAAAAATACACACCAATAAACAAACAACTAAAAAAAAGAAAAATAACTTCATTTTTTAATGATTCAATTGTCACAACAAATGGGGGAGTGGGATTTGAATCATGGTTCTTCTTGTAAAAGAGCACATGCAATGCCATTGAGTTACAAGGATCTTGGGGAAAAGAAGTAGAAGAGAGAAGTAACTATTAACTATTAATTGAGCAATTTATGAAATATATAATAATTTTCACTATTTTTAAGTTCATACGCAATAGCCACTCATTTATTGAAAACATTACTAGCTGTTTGAATTCTACCCATAGGTTTGGAACACATCCTTCTAGTTTCATCTTGTTAGAATTATGATTAAAATTACCACTTTCTTATAGCTTAAATTTTTGAGACAAATGGAATTTATCATTGTATTATATCAAGTGGTCTTGAGTTCAAGCATTGTCTTCGCTCTGCTTCCCATTTAAAAAGTTAAATTCCCATGAGCTGGGCCCCATTTATTAAGGGGGAGTTCAATGATTAAATTTTACTATTTCCCAACCGTTTAAAGTTTTGGTACAATTGGTAATTTATCACATCTAATTTGAAACTCAACTTTTGTGAAACGTATAAATTTGTCCCATACAATGAACCAATGGATCCACTTCTATAAACATCTAGGAGGCTCTTACAATGAGAACTACTAAATATGACTGACATACCTCTAAGACTTCATTTATCACACCTTTACTTTGTGAAGCTGCACTCATCTGTTGCTTTTCCATACTTGAAACAGCTTGGTCATCGAAGGTCAATGCAACAATACCCTACAAGCAGAAATTCAGTTCATATTTAAATATATATAGAAACTGATCTCTGAAACCATTCAAATGCTTATGATGAAAATAGATACCTTGTGCGCAGCTTTACTGAACTGAGTGGCAGCGTCACTTATAGCATAGACTGTGTTACTTAAAAGACTAGTGCTGCCTTGTGCCATGCCAGTAATAAGTCCAGTAGGGCTCTGCCAATAGAAAAAGCTAGTTTTCAGAGAGCTGATAAAAGGAGCAAGCTTTGGCCATCTAATAAACTATGTACCTGCAAAACACTCCTGGCAGGCATTGATAAGAAATCCCTCAGGCCAAGCCCCAAACTCCTAGCAAATCCCATTGGATTACCAATAACACCGGCAGAACCAAACACCTGCAAATAAAAAGAAACAAGGAGCATGAGAAGAGTGTGGCACAATGTTCATTCTAGAGACTCAAATAAACTGGAAGACTAAGGAGAGGCAATTCAAATTTAAAGGCTCCATCTGTTTCACAGAAGACAAGGAGATGATTTTTATAACATAATGTTAAGAGTATGTAGTTAAATGATTAAGTTTATCATATCCCAATCGCTTAAGTTTTTGGGAAAATCGGTAATTTAACATGGTATCAGAGCAGGAGGTCCTAAGTTCAATCTCAATTTTCTCCCCTTTACCTCCCATTTAGAATCCCCCATATTGAGCCTTGCCCATTAAAAGGGAGTGTGAGCCCACACGTGAGGCGGAGTGTTAAAAATATGTGGTTAAATGATTAAATTTACCTATCCCAATCGGTAATTTAACACAACAATTATGTTCATGGTTGCTAAACATTCCCTGACGTATAGCTCATTGACATCCTTCCACCCACATTCTGAATAGCCCAATCAGCCACATTAGCCGATGTAAAGTTAATTTGCTATATATATATGAATTCTACTATTGATATACATAAAAATGATAACGTCTTCATTCCACGATATAGCCAATCTCATAGTGAAACTTTCATACTCAGTTTATTCTTCAACTAAACTATTTTCATATAAACTGCATCTCAGTTGCTTGTAATTTCTACCCACAAAGTCATGAGTCATATCAGTCTTAATGTCATCTCAACATCTAACAGTAGCATGATGTGATTGTTGATATTTTATGAAACAAGCTCCCTTTTCCCTATTCAACCTTCAAAAAAAGAGCAGGTTATAAACAATACTACCTGAACAAATTCCCTATGTGATGCAGCCATGGAAAAAGAGATTTAGTTGCTGTTTGCATAGAATTTTGGTAATACAGGGTTTTTTCGGTGAGAGACCCTTGTACAATGTCCGATGGATATGAGACGTGTGGATTAATAGGTTGCATCAAAGCAGTACAGTGTTAATTGTGTATTTATTTGGAGTTTTTATTTTACAAGGTATGGTTACTTTTGTGAGAACGGTATGTAATTTTTTTTGCTAAGCAATTTAAGGGTATTTGGTAATTGAGTCAAATATAGAACTTCTTAGGATTTTATAGGCATCTAGGGTTTATTTTCTTGAAGTCCAAGTTAGTATTTGTTTGCCTTTATTACGTTTTTGCCATGTGAGGCCCTGTACGACATTCGATGGATATGACATCTGCATGGTTTAATAGAATGCATCAAAGTGGCATAGGGTCAAATGAGTATTTATTTTACAAGTTATGGTTATTTTTGTTGGTAATTGAGTCAACTCTATTTTTTTTTTATTACTAGACAAATTAGAAAGTCCTTCTAGTAGATTGTGGAAGAAGTCAAAGAGTCTAACAAATATGTCCAATTTCAAAAAAATTGGAGTTGATTAATATAATGGTGAGCGTTTGAGTATTGAGGTATATTGGCCATAGTATGTTTTCTTCTCTCTCTTCTTCTTTGGCACACCTAGTACTGTCATGGTATACACAATCCCTGAACACAGAAAACTTTCTCTTTTCTTTCATCTTTTACAGCCCAAATCAGATCCATTTTCCTATATCCTCTGTGAAACCTGCAAACCCTAAATTTGTCACACCCTTGTGACAGCAGCAACCAACCTTAAACACGCTAATTTGCTACTGCCAGGAAATTTCCAACAAACAATTTTTTCTTTTCCCCTAAAGCCATAACCCACCAACTATTGTCACATAAGACATCCCTAAAATGAAAAGATAAATGTTAATAACGGTATCAGAGTCTCTAATCTCTTATGATTTTGAAAACCTCACCTCTACTCACTTGTCAATTTTGAATATCTCCAATGAGTAGAGGCGAGATTTTCAAAATCATGAAGGAGTAGAGGCTCTGATAGTTTTCAAAGAGAAATATAAATTCCGCAATAACACTCTTGAGCATAGCTTGTAACTATGAATCTCAATGCAACGTGACTAATAATAGGAATATCAAATGCTATTAAAGAATAAAAATAACTTATCAAAATAATCCCAACCTTAAATCTAAGAAATTGCAACTAATAACCTCTTAGGTTTGGGGAAGCAGAAGATTTCCTCTAGAGTAGCTTTCTTTGTATGGTCTACTGCCTTAGGAAAATGCTTGACGATTGATAATTTGCGAAAAAGGAAGGTGTGGATTTTGGATTGGTGCTACATGTGCAAGAGTAATGGTGAATCGGTTGACCATCTCTTCCTTCACTGTCCCGTTGCTATGGATCTATAGTCTATGGTTTTGGGTTTATTTGGAGTATCTTAGGTTATGCCGCATACTGTTTTGGGGCTGTTAGGGTGTTGGCAAGGCAGCTTTGGTCGTCATCGAAATGGTTATATATGGTCCATCGTTCCTCATGGCTTAATGTGGTGTCTTTAGAGGGAGAGAAATAGTCGTTGTTTTGAAGATATTGAGAGATCTATTCCGGACCTCAAGCTTTTCTTTTTTAGAACTTTGTTGGATTGGTTGTTTGCTTTGCAAAACCAATCATTCCCTTCTTTTATTGATTTCCTAGATTCTTGCAATTTTTGTTTTTGATTTGTTGTCCCCTTGTTCACTCCCTGTGTACTAGGGTGTTTCCTTTTTGATATCAATATATCTTATTACTTATCCAAAAAAAAAACTAGTAACCTCTTAAAATATATCCTTCAACCTTAAATTGTATATATCAAGTGAAATCTAAATGGAAGAAATCAGAAAGGACAACAAAAGTCCACAGTAGTTTACAGCTATAGGAGCATGGACAATACCTCCTGTATTTGAAATAAATAGTTATTTCCACTGCATTGCTAATGGAAGTCAGTGTTTTAGCTAATCTAATATGAAAAAGTTTACATACTTAGCCAATTTAAATATTAAAAATTATTAACAATTAATGTATCATAAGAGTCAAAAAGAAAATAGAAGCAGGCATTAAATACTGTCCCACAGTGGTGGAAAGAGAATATTTGGGCCAAAAGCAGTAGAGGTTGAATACATACTTTGTCCCACATGCGTTAAAGAAAAATCTCATTTATTTGATTCTAGAAAATTCTAGGAATTTAAAAAACAAATTAAATCAGGAAAAAACTTTTAAAAAAAAAAATACACAGCAAGGGTTGCAACAAAGTTTGAAGCATGCATATAGAAACAATTTCCAAGCTGGACATACAGTCATTTATGCTCTTAATTACCCTGGATTCTTCTCACTCATTGCCTTAATGAACAAAGCTATTTTTTAACTTATCAATCACGAATAAAGAAATGAAAATAATTAAGAAAACCAAATTGTAATAAAAATGAGCCAGCTAGATAACTACTGAAAATTTACCTTATACATCTCATGAAGAAGTTGCCGAGTGTAATGCCGGATGAGGATCTCCTCAATGGATTCCCAGCTAGCCATGTGATGTACAATGGTCAATTGCTTCAGATGAATACGTGCTCCCTCAACATCAGCAAGGGCCATAATACCTCTCTGTCATTAGATATTACCAAAAATATTTATTAAAATAATGATTAAATTCACAATTTCCTAACACCTTAAGCTTTTAGGAAATTTTTAGTTATCATGATATCAGAGCAAGTGGTCATGAGTTCAAACTCTATCTTCACTTTACCTGCTATTTAAAAAGTTAAAAAACACATGTTGGTTCCCACTTAATAGGGGAGAGTTTTGGCCTACATGTGAGGGAAAATGTTTATAATGATTAACCTTTTCCTAACTGCTTAAGCTTTTAGGACAAGGGGTAGTTTCTCAATATCCATGATTAACATGGATAGCAGAGTAGATATATAATCCAAAGAAATCATCGCCATAAATGAAAGAAAATAGACTATTTAAAACCAGTGGCAACACTAGATTTTATCTTTCGTGAGAAATTTTATTAAAAAATAATGACAATAAAGCGACAAGATTTAATGATCATAGATTTAAAATACCAAAGCAATTAGAGACAAGGTTTCTGACATATGAGTTATTAATTCATATCAAGGAAGCTTTTTACTTTCAAGTAGAAACACACATGGACAGATAAAGGGTGCAACTAACATTCTCTCAGCCATGGTACATAGCTAATGCACCAATTATTGTTTGGACGGATAAGCCCAATTTTTTTTTTTTTTTTGATAAGTAATAAAGATTCATTGATATCAAAAAGAGAGATACACCCAAGTACACAGGGAGTATACAGGGGTGAACAAATCAAAAACGAACATTACAAAAATCAAGTAAATCCAAAATAGAAGAAAAATGATGGTTTCTCCACACAAAGAACCAATCAAGTAAGGTTCTAAAAAAAAGAAGCTTGAGATCAGGCATGGAACACTCCTTGTCTTCAAAACACCTACTATTTCTCTCCTTCCAAATACACCACATCAAACAATGAGGAACAACCATCCATATATCTCCATTACGATGGCGACCAAAACGACCTTGCCAGCAAGCCAAAAGCCCAACAACAGAGAATGGCATAACCCAGCAAACTCCAAATAACCCAAAAACCATATCCCACAACTCCAAAGCAACCAGGCAATGAAGGAAAAGATGGTCAATAGTTTCACTATTACACTTGCACATATAACACCAATCTAAAATGCAAACCTTTCTTTTCCTTAAGTTGTCAATT
Organism: Notholithocarpus densiflorus; assembly: GCA_030021035.2. Taxonomy (NCBI): domain Eukaryota; kingdom Viridiplantae; phylum Streptophyta; class Magnoliopsida; order Fagales; family Fagaceae; genus Notholithocarpus; species Notholithocarpus densiflorus. The sequence goes on from JARYZH020000125.1 coordinate 242,722, forward strand.
GTTAGACATTTCCCCAAGGCTGCGGTCCATACAAAAAAAGCCACTCTAGAAGGAATCTTCTGCTTCCAAATGTTTTTCCAAGGGAAAAACTGCTCACTATGGCCAACTAGAAGATGGTAGTAAGCACTGACCGTGAACCCCATACTCTTACAAGGCAGCCAACATCTCTTATCCTCCCCGTTCCCCCTTATAGGAGTGCAATAAATGGAATTGATGAAGCTTCTGAAAGCTTCCAATTCACGATTATGCACCTCCCTACAAAACTGAAAATCCCAATGGAGGACTCCATTGGTGAACCTCGTTAGATCCGCCACACTTGCCTCTTTGCTACAAGAAATCCTATATAAATCAGGATAGCGGTCTGCGAGAGGAGAAGATCCACACCAACAATCTAGCCAAAACTGCACTTTTGATCCATCTCCAATTTCATACAGAATAAACCGAGATAAAGAGTGCCACCCCCTTCTAATATTTTTCCACAAACTAACTCCGTAAGGACCAAAGAAAGAGCTAGAACACCAACCACCCCAATCACAACCATACTTCACCTCTATCACTTGACGCCATAAAGCATCCCTTTCTTGCCCAAATCTCCATAACCACTTCCCTAATAAAGCTACATTGAAGGTTCTCAGGTTCCTAATCCCCAACCCACCTAAAGAAAGCGGAGTACACACTATAGACCAATTAACCAAATGAAATTTGGGCTCGTCTCCTAGGCCACCCCACAGAAAGTCCCGCTGAAGTCTAGCAATTCGATTGGCCACAGAAGCAGGAATAGGGATTAAAGAAAGAAAATAAGTAGGAAGATTAGAGAGAGTGCTTTTAATTAAAGTGACTCTACCTCCCTTGGATAAATACAATTTTTTCCAACTTGCTAATTTACTTTCCATCTTCTCTAGAATTGGATTCCAAATAGACTTGTACTTAAATTTTGCCCCCAAAGGAAGACCCAAATATTTCATTGGGAGAGACCCTTGCTTGCAGCCTAAGACAGCCACCAAAAGATCCATGTTATGAACTGCCCCCACAGCCACTAGTTCAGACTTACCCAAATTTACCTTCAGACCAGACACAGCCTCAAACCAAATGAGCACCATACGGAGAATCAGAATTTGATCAATATTAGCATCACAAAAAATCAGAGTATCATAAGCAAAAAAGAGATGGGAAACCATCAAAGATCTTCCAGTAGAAGCACCTACACTAAAACCTGACAAACGACCTTCATGGACAACCTTATTCAACATTCTACCAGCGGCTTCCATAACCAACACAAATAACAAGGGGGACAAAGGATCACCTTGCCGCAACCCCCTAGAACTTCTAAAAAACCCATGGGGAGTACCATTAATAAGGATAGAAAAATGAACTGTTGATAAACAAAAAGAAATCCATCGCCTCCACTTATTAGAAAAACCACAACGCTCAAGCAAGTTAGAAAGAAATCCCCAGTTCACGTGATCAAAGGCTTTTTCAATATCCAATTTACATAACAACCCTGGCTAACCAGACTTCAATCTACTATCAAGACATTCATTAGCAATAAGAACGGAATCAAGAATTTGCCTATTTAGAATAAAGGCGTTCTGGGGAGTTGAGATGATCTCCTAAAACCATGCGAAGACGAATAGCCAAAACTTTAGCAAGAATTTTATAAACCCCCCCAACAAGGTTGATAGGCTGAAAGTCCTTTACCTCCACTGCTGCAGCTTTTTTTGGAATGAGAGCAATGAAGGTTGCATTCAAGCTTTTTTCAAACTGACCTATAACATAGAAATGTCGAAACACAGCCATGATGTCTGATTTGAGAATCCCCCAGCAGGCTTGAAAGAAAGCCATCAAAAACCGTCAGGCCCAGGAGATTTGTCCCCATTAAACTCCTTGATGACTTCAAAAATCTCAGTTTCCTCAAAAGGTCTCTCTAACCAATCCACATTATCCCCTGAAATCCTTGGAAAATCCAATTCATCCTGGAAAGGATGCTGCTCTTGCTGCTCAGAGTATAGGTTCATATAGAATTGAACAATATGGTCAGAAATCCTATCCTGGTTGGAAGACAAAGCCCCATCAATCATAAGGTTTTCAATACAATTATTTCTTCTATTAGAATTAGCCATCCTATGAAAAAACCTCGTATTGGAGTCGCCCTCCTTTAAAAACAACACTCTGGACTTTTGCCTCCAGCTAATCTCCTCTAACAAGGCTGCCTTCTCAAGATCGGCGCGAAAGGTTGCTTTTTCCAATTTCTCCACCTCAGTTAGAGGTTGATTGTCGTCTTTTACATCTAGAGCATTCAACTTGCTCCATAATTGCTGTTTATTGACTGTGATATTGCCAAAATTTGTTTCGTTCCACTTCTTTAGGTCCGCTTTTAGAGCAGTCAACTTCTTGGCAAGAATGAAACTAGGAGTCCCTTGAAAATGGTAATTTTCCCCACCAAGACTTCACCTTATCTAGAAACCCCTCCGCCTTTAACCACATATTCTCAAAACGAAAAGGAATACACCCTCTACGATGACTCCCACTCTCCAAAAGAATTAGGAAGTGATCGGATAACACTCTAGGAAGCCTTTTTTGGGAGAAATGAGAGAGGTAATCTGCCAAAACCGGAGAGAGGAGAAACCGATCTATTCTAAAGGCTGAGGTGGAGTTAGACCATGTGTAAAGGCCTCCCTCCAGAGGATTGTCCATAAGCCCATGAAGAGATATAAAATCTGAAAAATCATACATGCAGCGAGTAAATCTTCCCGCCCCTAACCTCTCCGAAGGAAAGCGGATGACATTAAAGTCTCCTCCCAAACACCATGGCAAATTCCACCAACTGTTCAAGCCTGCCAATTCCTCCCACATAAATTGACGTTTCCTGTTCAAATTTGGACTATAGATACCTGTGAAAGCCCACTCAAATTGGTCACTAACGTTTTTGAACCTACACGAAATCAAAAAAAACCCCACTGCTTCCTCTATCTTTTCAACCACCCTCTATCCCACGAGCAGAATTCCACCAGAAGCACCCTCAGAACCCAAATATAACCAATCTATGTAAGGACAACTCCATATGCTTCTAACAATTCCTCTTGTAACCCATTCCAACTTGTTTCTTGCAAACAAACGATATCAGCCCTCCAAGAACGTAAAAAATTACAAACCTTGAGCCGTTTTTCCTTCTCATTCAAACCTCTAACATTCCAAGATATGATCTTCAAATTCATTGGAAAGTAATTAGAGCCCTGTCCATACCATTACCAATGCGCCTTGAAGAAGCTGAACCATAATTGACAGAGCTAAATAAACCCCTCAATTCCCTTATTCCTTTCCTCCCTGAGCTCTTCACGGCTTTTTCAGTTTGTTCCTTAATGGCCCTCTGCTGTAACTCAGCTTCAACAGCCAACAGGAATTTGGTTGCTAGCTCTTCCAAACCTTTGAGGGATGTCCCAAGAAAATCATCAAAGCCACTGAATTTTTCCTGAAACCATTCTGAGTAATTGTCCTTACCCAGCAATTTCTCCTCATCCAGAGTTGTTGACCCTTCAGAGATATCCATGATGCCCATAGGCAAAGAGAAAGCCAGTGGTTCGACATTTAGAGGTGGTGAAGAATCAGTAAACTGAGAAGCATCCTTGGAACAAATATCTAAAACCCAATCCTCCATAGTAACATCAGCCCCTTTTTCCAGTTCTGAATTTAGCTCCTTACATTCCGATGACACCCCCGGTACCGTCAGCAACTGGTTCAAGTCGTCCACTCCGACAACGACATCTCCTGGTGGCAAAGAAATTTGGATCGGGACAGCCACCCTCTCTTCCCATCTCGTAATTCAAGAACCCACTGCTCTGAATTCCCCCATTTCTTGATGACGTTGTCTGTGCGCTCATGGATGATCCGTTGAATGTCACGTTGCAAGGCCACATCACCATCGGAGCACAGGGACTCATCCACGGAAGTATCGGAGCACATAGACTCAGTCACAGAGGCATCAGAGTTGTCGTGCACTGAGAGAAAGTGTTTTCCCATCCATCTTGCCAACATATTCGCTTTCCCATCTTTGCTAACTACCTCACCAAGTCTGAGCCTGTGCATTTTCAAAGTCTTTTGCCACAGGCCCCAAGAGTAATAGCCGCTGTGCTGGTCTCAGACCATGAAGAATCTATTCTACAACTAATTTCGCTAAAGAGGTAGGGAAATTGTCTGTGTGAAAGAGAGAGTACGGTAGCTTACATGGCAGACCAACCAATTACCACAACGAACACCACAATGGCAGACCAAACAATTACCATAATGAACACCATGGCAGGTTGCTTGGTTGCTATAGGAAATTCCATTCTGCCCTTCCTCTCACAGCATCTCTGATTTCTTCCTTCCCTTCATTATGGATATTTCTGTTTTTTTTCCCCTTCCTCGTAAGTATTCATTAAGGAAACAAATTTTTTAAAAAAATTTAAGGGTGGTGAAAAGTAAGGATGGCTGCTTAATCTGACTAGAATGGTGATTATGGGAAGTTGCAATACTATAAGGTTTGTAAAGAGAGTACAAGGGGCAGAGTTGAAATCCAGGAATTGGAGTGTCGAAGTGAAAATTTGAAGTCTCTGGTTTGCTGTTGTAACAGAGTAAATCTTTATTCTCCTTCTGTGTTGTTTAGTCTGCAGCCTTTAGGCTCAAGTGGTCTATCATCTATGGTGTTTTGTTCTGATATTCAATCAATAAAACTGGCTGAATTATAAATTGCTTTTTCATAATAAGATATCCCTTCTATATAAGATAAAACAACCACAGTTCTTTATCACCTTAGCCTCATTTCCCATTGCCATCATCGATATCTCGTCAATCTTTTCCCAGGAAGAGTTTGTGGAAGCCAAAAGTTCAAACAAAGGTTAGCTTTTCCCTTTGGACAGCAGCTTTGGGAAAAAACCTCACTACAGATAACCTTCAAAAGCGGAGATTAGTTGTAATAGATTGGCGCCACATGTGCACGAGGGAAAATCTTCACTATTTAGGGTTTATTGGATCATGCCAAAAGGTGTTATGGAGCTCTTACAAGTTGGAAAGGCAAGTTGGCCTACTTTGTCAAGCTATCTCCAATTTGAGGTAGGGGGTGGATCTAGAGTGGAGTTTTAGCAGGGTCGATGGTGCGGTAATAATTCTCTGGCTATGTGCTATCTTGATTTATTCAGTATTTGCCGTGAGAAGGAGGCAAGTGTGTCAGATCTTATGCAATCCACTAATGGGAGATACTCTTTTGGGATGTCAATTTCACAAGAGCCGTGCAGGATTGGGAGTTGGAATCTTTGTCAAATTTCATGGATGCGTTTATGGTGTATCAGTATAAGGAAGTGGGTGATAGATTTATTTGGAGTTTGCTGGGTGATGCTAAAGACTATTGATGAGTTGTTAGCTTGTTGGCCAGGTTGTTTTCGGCATCATCGGAATGGTCAATTGTGGATTGCTGCCCTGCATTGCTTGATGTGATGTATATGGAGGGAGAGGAACGATCGGAATTTCGAGGACAAAGAGAGAACTATTTTGTTTTTGTTTTTTTTTTTTTTTTTTTGGATAAGTAACGAAAATTTTATTAAAAAATAAAACAAACCCAAGTACACTATAAATGTACTATGGGGCAATACAGTCAAGAACCCAAACTACAATAGTTAAACAAAACATGAAGGGAAAAGCATGAACATGTTTGTAAGGCTAAACTCACTTAAGCAAATTATGAAAGAAAAAAGACCATCTCAAGAATATATTGTTCACATCCCTCTAAATTCTAGCATTTTATTCCCAATAAATACACCACATTAAGCAATGTGGCACAAACCTCCAAATAGCTATATTGTGATGCCAGCTGAACTTGCCCTACCATGAAGCTAACAACTCAATGACCCTTTGCAGCATAACCCAATGGAATTCAAACAAGTTGAACACCAGTCCACAAATCATACACTATAGGGCAATGAAGAAGAAGATGGTCCACAGAGAAAACTACGCCTGAACTCAGATTATTTTTCTTAAGGACTTTGTTGGATTGGATGTCAACTTTATGGTCTATTAGTGTTTTGATAGATTCATGTAATTTGCATGTTTGTTTGTATGGTCCCCAATTGTATACTCCCCGCATACTCGGGTGACTCTTTTTTTTATAGCAATAAAAATTACATTACTTATCCCAAAAATAAAATAAAATAAAACTTTAGATTATAAAAAAAGAAAAAATTTCCCTCTTATAAGTGGTTGCAGTAACGCATCATTACTGTCCATTTTTTATCCATCAAATGTGAGAATGGTTGATCTCCACCAGTAGCAGGAAGCTTAGCATATACATTGATAGAAGAAATTCAAATATCTATACTTGTGTGTAGCTTCAAATTTTCCTTCAAGCAACAAATTAAAACTGTATAAAGATTGCCTACTTCTATATGTATTCATTATGACGTCTAAACATAGACCAAAGCTGACTCCATGCGTCCTTTCTACAAGTAGGAACTTTTTGACAGAGTTGACACCTATATGCTCTCTACACTCCTTTAAGTAGCTGAACTCTACATGATCTTTAGTTTTTTTAACCTACCTTCCTAGTACATATCATGTTCATTAAATCTCACAGTTCTATGCTAGCTGTAAACATACTGTAATCCTCTTCTACTTTAGCTTGGAAAAAATAAATAGCATATCTTAACATCATTTTTCAGAAAAAATATGCTGCTTACATGGATAAGAAATTCTCCTGATGTAAGAACCCCATTTCTGAGCATCCACGGAGAGCTGGAGAAACTGTTGAGGAGATATTTATCATAATAATGCTCAAGTAATAGAGTTAAAGATAAACAAGATCTTGCAAGTGCATCCCTACTGTGAGGGATAACAGATTCACCTTAAGGTCAACTTGATGGGAGCCACGTCAAACACTTCAACATATATTTTCTGCTGTCTTCTGGCCAAAAGGTATATATGCTGCCAAGGAGCTCCAATTGGAACTACTGAAGGTAGTGATAGGCTACCTCTATTCTTTTCATTAAACACAGGTACATTCACCGAAAGAATTAGGTCCTCCCTTCCATTCAAATACTCACATGTCTGAACCTGGCCTGTGGATTCCATTACCACACCCATATCATTGATATGAGAATGCAGTAACGGATCTGATAATGGCATGATCCTAAATTGGAACCTTGAATAAACATTTTTGAAGAAGTCAAACAAACTTAATATCACTTCTTGCTCAAGTTCAAGGCGGAAATCTGCCACTCTGCAAGCATTAAACAGTACAAAATAAGCACTGACAGTATTAAACTCTGAAAAATGTACTAATTACAGAAAATAGACACCTTAAGCTTATATATTCAAAAGAAACCAATGAAATATCTTTCTTCCTCCACTTTGACACAGCTAGGTAGAATACAGGTTCACAAGAGTTGTCAGATGCCATTGGCAAAAATCTTTCAGATCTTGTTTTTGCACTCTTATCCTTGGTTCTTATTTGGCTGGCTGAGCTGTATCTGTATTCATGATCAAAGGACAACATAACGGGATATGGGGTAGTGCGCAGCTGGTTGTCTATTTGCAATGATGAGATTTGAATGGAAAGCTTCTGTTGATCCAAACTCTGAAGCAGATCGATTGTTAAGTTTTTCACACATGCAAAAAGTAACTCCTGCAAAAGAGTTAAACGATTTATAGAGTTTGAAACAGTACTGTGGAAAATGAGAAGACAATATAATTCCATATACCTGTGGGTAAGAATTAATCAAGGAGATACCAATATGTGGAATAACAACAGATATTTTTTCCTTGTAATCAATAAGCTTGTCTTGTTTCTGAGCATGCTTCCCTTTTTCTCTTAAGTGATATGCACTTGAATTCTTCATGTCATTCAATATGTGGTAACTTGAATCAATAACGCAGAGGACCTGCAGCAGCGAAAAAGAAATCATTAAACTATCAAAATAAAACACCAAATAGGTTACTGCATGTACCAAACTAATAGAAATGCACCTTGGTTGCTCCTTCAGCATGGACTGATAATCGCAATGTTCTCTCAGGCTTCTGCAGAAAAAATGTAGTGTAAGCCACCAATGAAATGATGTATAGAAATTATGCTTATAAGGTCGACTATAATTACAAAATTAACGGGAACTATGGTCCACAATATGATGACATATTGTTTCACCATGAATTGAGCATAAGAAAATTAGTTCATGTTATAACTACTTACATATACCATGCTAAGATGCAAATAGAGCTAGTTTCAATTCCACCTCATTAAGAAATCAGTAAAATAATAAAAGATGTTTAAAATTTATAAGGCTGCTATCATTTCATAGAAAAATTCCATGGATCTCTATAGTTAAAGTGAACCCGTTTTCTTTCTCCTTCCTAAGACAAGCTTTTCTTCTAGATCATCCAAGCAAGCAATGGGAGTGAATATGTTGGGTATATTTCTGTTCACTCATCCAGCCATTTCTATGACATCCAAATCTGATTAAAATATACAAGAAGTTCTCCATCCCTCTATGATCTAAAAGGTATTAAGCACGGACACAGATTCGGGCACGGGTACGGTACATGACAATTTTTGTAAAATTAGGATACGACAGGGATACATTTAGTAATTAATTATTAATTTTTAAAAATATATAGTTAAGCATTTCTTTTTTCATATAATGTTAAAACACATATCAATTTAAGAGCAATAAAGGACGATAAAGTGAATTCATGACTAATATATGATGTTTAAAAATTAGAATACAACCAAGAATAAGATCTAAAAGAGTAAACAAAAGATAACGAGATAAGTTTTTTGATAAGTAAAAGATAACTAGATAAGTGTCCCTCCCATTTCCCGTAAATTTTCAACAAAAAAAAAAAGCACGGGTGCAAAAGTGTCCCAAGCATGTCTCCCGTCAGACATGAGTACGGTTTCTAGTCTAAAAGTTAGAACAAAAACATTGCATTGCTAAAACAAATAATTCTGTATTTTTTTTTTCTTAACAAAATTAGGTGATAGCCATATAAATAAATAAACTCACACTCAATTTTTGCTCTTTTTCCCTTTTCATAGCATAAGATTTTCCTTGCAACTCTGGTGAAAACTTGATTAAATGCAGTATCATTAAAGTATTGTGGTAATGTTCTTTCTCTTTTCATACAACATTCAAGATATGAACAGTACTTTATGCACAATTTTTTTTTCTTTTTTAGAAGTATTATTTTGCCTCTAGGAGCAAAAAAAATCAAGATGGAAGAGCAGAAAAACAAGAAATGACAACAACAAACTCTCAATATTTAGGTAACTACAACACCTGAACTCTCTCTATCTCATTTAGTACAAGTATTCTGCATCCATATCTATATCTCAATCTATACATACGGTGTGCGTGAGAGAGGGTGAGAGAGAGAGAGAGATTGTTGACATTATAGTCCTAAGTTTCTTTTCATATCTTTGGACATTTTTTTATGAATAACGTACTTTATTGAAGAAAAGAGTCAATGTATACAGGGAGTATGCTAGAGACCACCATAATCATGTGTAGAGTACAATGATCAATGAAATCCAAAAGAGATGTAGAAGAAAATGAACTCAACAAAGACAGCCAACCAAACAAGTAAGAAAAAAACAACTTTGGAATTAAATATATGAATCAAAAAGTAATACAAAATTAAGACCTTACAAGAAAGAGTATTCCATTTTCATTAAAATGATCTAGTGAATTAAAGAAAAGGATCAGTTTAGAAACTTAAAACATGCAAAGTTAATGCAAGCAAAAAAATTTAACATACCAACTTTTCACAAACCATCAAGTTTACTATTTTAAGTAGAATAATGGATGAGGTTTCCAATATTATACCTCAAAGGTTGAAGGCAAATACACAGGCATGTAGTCTTTGACATCATCAAGAGCATATGACCCAAGAACACGTTCTCCAGGTACCTTATAGTTCCAAAAACACCAAATAAACTTTCCTCAGTAAACATTAGAAAGAACCCATCATTCTAAACAAAAAACCATGAAGGATTACCTCTATAGTCAAACGATGTGGGTAGCAGGGTTCATCCCACGCGTAAGGGCAAGATGTGTAAGAGTGGACAATAGTCTCAAAGGTTTCACATTTTTGCTGGTAGATCCGTAGCCTCTACAAAGTGGCAAGCAGCACACAAAATTTAGTCAATCAAGCTTTCAACATCAAGAATGTCTATGTACAGAGAATACAAAATTATGACCACGCATTTTTTAATTTGACTGATGGATTCAAGCAACATGTAAAAGACCAAAGAAAGTGCCACTTCAAACCAGATAACTATCAACTACTAATGTAAAGAATACACAATAAGGGCCTAATGTTAAAAATACACAATAAGGGCAACACATTAGGCCAATGAGCTCTAGCTAAAAAGGCACTTCCTTCTATGAGAAGAATGAGTGGAGGGTGACATCATGGATTGAAAATCCATTAGGTGCATAACTTACCATTCAAAAAAGAAGGGAACGTGGTGTGTAAAACAAGAAGAGGCCACTCAGAAACAAGATCACAAGAATAGTAACAAAATGAACTCCAAATTAACCATTAAACCTATTTAGGGATAGCATCTAGTCTAGTGAATATATTAATTGAACAAGGGCACCAACCTCCTTTGAGAAATTATCAATTCTGTATGGCATATACCCTGTATCATCATCTGATAAGAGAATCAAGTTTGTCCCAGAATTTCCATGCAGGCTTCCAACTACCTTTTCATCTTGAATGGAAACATCTGCATTCTGCACTTCAACTCGTACCATATTTAATGCATTGGAAACATAATTCCGTAATTTTACTTGAGTGTCACCAAGATGATCTGGCAAAAAACTGCCTGACCATTGCCATCCAGGTTCATTATAACGAACGGAAACCAGTAACTCCCTGCTACAAGTAGAAATGTAAACTAACGGGGGACAGTATAAAAATAAGGAAAAAATATAGATGGAAGAGATACCTCCAAGTAATGGGAAAAATAATAGAACAAAATGGCTAGAAACATTCATTCAGATTATGAAATTAAGTATCAATATTGACACTCTAGTAGAACCAACCAAGTTCATTCAACTTGAATTTTACAATCTAATTTGTTATTTTTTCAAGCACATACTTGTCCAACTCTCTCATCTTTTAAGAATCCCTCATATGATAGCCAAGGTTGCACAAATTCATTAGGATATGTGGGGGAAAAAATATTTCGGACAAAAAAGAAGGGCACAAAGGATTCTAGTCACTGTTATTAAAGTGTGCCTAGGTGCATATGAGCATGCAGCATAGAAGGACATATGTAGAACCTCACAAAGCTCCTTCAAACAGGCTAGGGTAAGCACAAAAGTACAGGCTTCTTTGAAGTACTTCACACCCAAATTGCTAATGAGCTTTAGCTCAAATGGCACCTCCCCTTGAATTTGAAAGAAAAGGGTGAAGTATGAGGTTTTGGGTTCAAAACCCACTGGATGCGTTTAAAGTACCAAAAATGAACAAATAATTATTTCATATCCATATTGGCTGAATAAAACCATATCAAAGCACTATGCACCACATATTACATACAACAATAACAACAACCAAACTATAGTCTCGGAATTTTGAGGCCGGCTATGGATCCTAAAAGCTCGGCCACATGTGTTCTTTTTTGTCATTCTATTCTATTCTATTCGAAATCATACTCTCTGTTACCTCCTTAAATGACATTTCCTTTTTTACTACTACTATTAATGTTATTTTTCTTCCACCACCTTTTTCTATACCTTTCCTTGAATCAAATCACTCTTACTTACTGGTGCATATGCATCACATATTACATATGAAAAAATAAAACTAAAACAATAGGACTTGATAAAATAAATAAATATAATCAAACCATGATATATAGATGAATTCTTGAGACCAATATGCATAAGAATCTCTGAAATATGCATTTCAAATATGGATATGTGATTGAAAATCTGTACATGTAAGCAAATATAAACGTGAAAAACCTGGTTGTATCTGTCCAATGAAGATGAGCATGTTCTCCTACACCCAGCTGGAAAACAAAATCAGTTCCCTTCTGCTTATAACACAAGTCCTTGCTGCATGCATTACTGATGACATATCTGCCAAAGTAAGGAGTATTAAAAAGACTAAGAGACAGGACTAAAGGAATTAAAAAACAGTGTTTGCTGTAGTTCTGCTAATTTTTTCACCTAGGCTGGAAAGTAATGGCATTTGTCCTCCCAGCAAACGGTCCAGCAACTGCACTAGATGTCACAGATATCATGGATGCAGAATTTGATGATGATTTAGGAACAAGAATGGTAGTTGAACCACTTGGTGGAACAAGATAAAAAGGGCTTGACCATGAAGAAAGTGGCATGCTTTCTGAAACACATTCGGGCAAGCACCTACTTACTCTAACCATAACATCATTTGTAGAGGAAATAGGTCTAGGACAATACATGCATGCCTTAACCCTTCCAAGCTCATGTCCTTCAGAGTTGGAATTCCTTGAAGCCAACGGACTGCTTGAACTCAAGCTGTTCTTTGAACCGTTTAAAAATGCTTTCTGACTGTCTAAATCAATTATGTCTGAATGCTTGTGAGAATTTGTGATGGATTTAGATGAAATCAAGGGTTTGCTTAGAAATCTTGCAGAGTACAAATTTACATTCTCCCTAGTTGAGACAACAAGATTTTCAAGGGAAGAAGTCCTTAAACTAGGTGGAGGTTTAGCATGTGAATCAAGGCTAGAAGACAGCAGACTCAGACCATCTTTTTTTCCCAGTATTTGTTCAACCAAATCATAACAGGAAGGAATCATGCAGCCCGCTCCGTTCATTTCATCAGAAGATTCTGAAATCATGAACGGAAAACCAGTGCAATTATATAACAGAAAGGGAACATAAATGAAGAGTTCCTTGGCAGCGGAGAATGCATCGATCCTTTTTTCCACTGTGACATGTATTGGACCTAGAATAAAGCAACACAATTACAATTAACAGATTTATCACACATAAAACACCTTGAATAGCAAATTTAATAGTGCATATATCAACTACCATTTGACAAATCTGCATAAAAGGTCACGGTTTCAGACAGTGAAAACTTGGTCCCACTGAACTTAGCCATTGCACAGAATTTTTCAGTACGAGGGAACCTCAAATCTGATGGTTTAAATCCTTGCATATGGATTTCCAGACCCAGGTCATGTGAAGGATCAATATGATGAAAGGAAGTTTCCACCTGTTAAAGATTAGGACACAAAATTTCTTAGAGTAATTACCATGCTCAATAAAACTAAAGAAAATAAAAGGCAGTACAGGACTCCATACTCAAATTAAGATACATCAGCTACAAGATATTACATCACAAACCTCTGAAAGAATTGCAGTATGAGTAACCCCACCACTTTCTATTGTCAATGAGACTGACTCAGGAAGGTAGTTGTTCACCACTAATGGAGTAGTCAGGGTCAGTTGGTGAACAAACCGCTTCTTTGACTCATCCAGATTATGCAATATTTGACCACAACTTTCAAAAGTCTTCTTTAAAGTACCCTCATGCAGAGAACCACTCTTCCTTGGTCGACTAGATGAATGCAAACTGATATTTCTGACTGACATGCAACAGCGAAATGGATCACCACTTGCTTGAGGTGAATAGCAAACAAAGGATTTAAGAAATCCAATTTTGCTCTCCTGTGAAAGTAGACTTGAGAGGTTATAATATTCACTCCACAAATATAAATTTCCAATTGGGCGCCAACTCATGCGACCAGCTTCAGCCAAATGTAAAGGTAGCGGTAACTCCTGACCGGGATATATTGGGTCTAATATCTGAAAAAGGAGAATGGATATTAGGTTTTGTAACCCACTGCAACACAGACATGAATAGGTACCTTAGATTAATTACAGGAGTAAATAATTTTTTTTCTTGTTCATACCTTTGGGGATACGCCAAATGGAATATCAAATCGCAGCTCCAATGGCACTGAAGTTGCATTTGAAAGTACAACCTAAGTATATTAACTGTGACTTAGCGAGAAAGACATATATGGGGGGAAAAAATGAAAAAGCAATACAGGAAATGTAAGGGAACCTCATTAGCATTAAAAACTAAAACAAATATTGGACTCTGTACTTACTGTTGAGTATAATTTTATTAATTTGCAATAGCGCTGCACTGAAACATCAAACACAACTGGAACAACAAAACCACTGCTGGTATATGTTCCATTATCTTCAGTGTCATCATTGTATGGCTTAGAAAAATCAACCTCAAAACAGGTAAGTCCCACAAAATCCATTGAAATAGGAACAGAAGGCACAGATGTTCCATCAAGTTGAATGGTAATAAAATGATGAGCAACCCCATTTGATTTCTGCTCATTAAGTCTATCAGAAGAATGGGCTGTCCTATAACGAGAAAGTTGTTCTTCAGGAGTTTCCTTAATATAAATAGGAAGAGAACAACCTGGAAGCACATGATTTCCATCTCTCACTTCTGAGACATCAAACTCACCACAACTATCCAGCCCTTGATAAACATGATATTTTAGGGGCACAGAAGTCAAATTTTGAAGTATATAAGGAGCATATCTCCCATCAGACATATATTTAGTAATTGGAGAATTTAAGAGTTTCTGGCTTTCAGGATGATCATATGGTTCCATCAGATCCCAAGCATCATTAATCATCTCAAGTGTCCTGGAAAGACACTGCAAGAGAACACCCAAAAACAAAAGTTACTTAGCAACAGATTTTATGAAAATAATAAGAACCAACAAGGTGAAGCTGCACAAAAGAGAAGAAACGAAAGGTTAATGTTTTTTTTTTTAAATAGCATCTAATTGTGCCTGAACCATTAAAAGAATTAGAGACAAGATCAAATGATGCATCTACTTCTACAACCACTATTCATCATACCCAATTCACAAGGCACCTTACCCTTCTGCAACCACTGTTACTACTCGAATTTATTATTGCACATAAGATGCCACCTAGAATTCAAATGCAGCATTGTGTTTCTCAAATGCATTTAAGAGAGTTGAACATGCATCATCAATATTAAGGCCAACAAATTAAAAATAGTCATTGATAGAAAAACCCCAATTTTTCTGTGCCAATGTCTGATAAGACTGCATATATTTTCATTCAATCACCTTCAAAATTATATATATAAGATTAAAATGACATTAAATTGTCAAAAAGAACACTTGAAAAATTCTTTTTGGTAGAGAGATGATCTTGGAAGCAAATGAAATAATAAATCATAATATACCTCAATAAGGGATTCCGTAAAGTTCAAGTTAAGCTGCCCTATCGATTTCAATTGAATATCTGTCATTATGAAGCTGTTCAGCAAAGCACTCATCTCATTCTTTCTAATCACAACCATCTGAAATTGCCAAGGCTCAATAAAGGGTTCCCACAACACCTGCAACCATTGTAAGCAGATAAATCAGCAATGAGCATATCATTCATACTGGAAAAATTAAGAGATACTGATCCCAGTGAACATATACCTTGTGAATGTTATTGTAGTTCACTTGAAATTCAGCTGTGACTGAACCCTCAATGTTGTTTTCAGTCACTTTAGCATGCAAGGCGATGTTCCTCAAAAGAATTTCCATCAAAGGTCCACTACAACTCCACTACATGGAAAGCAACATGAAGTACAAAGGGTAAGGTAAGAGCCAACTTCTTTACATCAGGTGATCAATAAAATATAAATTAAATGGCAAATAAAGGACAAATCCAATGTCCATATACAATGAAATTTAAGAATGGGACTGAATAAAAGCAAGCAATATTGATACTCAATTACCAAGGAAAAAACTAGTAAAAACAACCAAATAGAGCCAGAAATACAGCTCCCAAGTAGCATACCCCTTGATGGCACAAGTTGTTGAACAGGCTAAATTAGAGAATAATGTTAAAATAATTACACAAGTGAGATAAATCAGAGCATACAATGCACCTTGGTCGCACAGAAACTTTTCTTTATGTAAGTAATAAATTTTATTCAAAGAAAACACAAATAATTAGTATGCAGAAAGATTATAATTCATCCCCTCATCAAGTTACACCAGAAAAATTATAATAGCAATGAAATCCAAGAAAGAATCACAATGCGAATTTCCAAAAGCATGCAACCAGTCATACAGAGTGTAAAACAAAATGCTTTTCAGCAAGTTCCCATTTAGCTCTGAATCATTCAAAATATAATTATTCCTCTCACACTGTATTTTCCACATAATTGCAATACATACATACATTATATATATATATATATATATATATATATAATACTTCTATCAAATTTAAAGATAATCCTTCTTAGTCTATAGACAAAATTAGTAGATTTACAATAAGGAATTTTAAAGAATTTCACTAATCCTTCTTTTCGATGGCTTTAGAGAAAACTTGATGTAAATCAAAACACCAACATATTGACAAAGAGAATTCTTTGAAAGATTCTACCAATATATTTGTCTCACTAAACCATATTAGAATTTTGAAAAGTTAGCTCTAAAACTCATCTCCACCATCTGCTAGAAAAAATTGACTCTGTATAGAAGATAAAATTCATTGCAGAGTTCACTGCATAAACACAAGGTTAAAAAAATTTCTTTGCACAACTCTATCTCCGTCTCTCACAATTGAGTAAATGCATATACAAAAATTTTAAATAAGTAGTCATAAAGGCCAGGCCACCATACCCTTCCATCACTTAGCAGAAGTGAAACCTTCCTTAAATTGGCCTTAAAATCAATCTGACCAAACCCAAATTCAGAAGACTCTACTTCAGGAACATTGAAACATGCACTGTGAAGGAAGTAGAACACACGATGTGAAAGCCACACATCTGAACGATCGCAATGAATCTCCACTTCGACATTCATGAGTTCCATCTGATTATTACTAATCTGAACCTCCACATCAACCTGATATATCTGGAAAAGAGGCCAAGATGGAACACTCTTTTCCTCACATATAACAATCATGCCACTCAATTTTTCCAAGTTGGAGTTAAATTTTATATTTCTGCCTTCTAAAAATAATCTAATACTTTTACTACACAAACTCACAGCAATAAATTTACAGTCTTTTTCTCTAAGTACATCATATGAAACATTCTGAGGTGCATTCTTGTAATCGTTGTCCAGCTGAAGTTGCTGGCATGCTTCTTTGCTGACCGAAACAGGGAAGTAAAATGTAATGCCAACATCTTCAGACCTCATAATCAGAGTAACAGCATCCCGCTTCATGTTCACTGATGAAAACTGAGTTGACATGTTTGCAGAATGAAGAGAATTCGGAGAAACATCAACTGCCACGTTTTTTGGTGGATCCAAAGGTATTGTTTTGGTCAGTTGTCCAGCATAAGAATTGATAAGGTCAACAACCTTAACCAAGTCAGCCAAATGTAGCCAAATATCAAGAGAAGGAAGAGAAACACAAAACTCATTTTCTTCATGAATTGACTCAGAAAAAGAAATGTCAAGAACAGATGCGGATGAGCATGTGGATGAGCATTGTGCTAATAAGATAGAATTAGGCAAAGAATATAACTCCAAGGAAGAGAAAGTAACTCCCAAGCTTAAGAGTTTGTCATCTTTCAATGATGCAGAGCATGAAAATTGCACTTCAGCCTTAGCAACCATTTCCGTTGAATCTTTTCCACAGTGATGCAAGTTTATTAACATTGAATTAACATAACACTGAACTTCTGTGAATATCGTGCTTGACCCAACAGATGGAACTGCACTAATCTCTTTTAAAAACTTCCTTGACTGAAGAAACTGTAGAATATCAGATTTGAATTCTTTTGATTGATCAAGTATAGTGGAAAACTGATCAATGACATCCTGTACAGCCTCAAATCCATTAAAAAAGTGACCATCTGTTAACAAAGAGAAGGCATGCATTAATTCATAGATGAAACATGACAAGATAAATTATTTTGATTCTAGTAATAAGTGACCCATGAAAGATAAAGCTCCTACCATCAGCCACAATTTGACAGTTTCGGATCCTTGTCATGACACAAGTGATTGAGGGAGAGCTTCTACAAAGGGATTCACTCTCACAAGGTATTGTAACCCAAACATCAGCACTTAGAGGTGCAACTAAACTAATATAAACAGAGTCAGTATCTTGATCAAACATTGAGCAACCATGTCCATCATCCTTGAACAATACGAATGATAGGAACAAATCCTGTCCGAAGACATTTAAACAGTGATTTCTTCTCGCAAGTTTATGCACTGGTACCAAATATTCACGAGGGATTTCCTTCAATGCATCATCTGAAATTCTCTCATGGATGAAACTACAGTATAGTTGTCGAATTTCAACCTTCAGAAACTGACACTCATTGCTTTCCACAGGCAAAATCAAAGTGGAGTCCAGTATCTCAAACTTATATATAAAGGAATCCTCATTTGCATGATTAATGTACTCGTGGCCTTCAGTGAGAGGTTGATCATTTGAATTTGAACTCCAATCAGACAAAGCAAAGTAACCTATGATTATGGCCAAATATTCAGCCGGTAAAATGCAATGTACATGCTGAATGCTGATGCTTACTTCAAAGTGAGAACTCAAATATCTATTTTTTCCTTTCCTCACACGTATGTTCAAAATCGGAGATAGATTCGGTAATGAGGGGCCCCATAAAAACTCACGAAATGTTTTTGTCCACCAAGATGAGGTGAGAATCAATCCCTCTATAGAGCATAATATATCCATAGAATCTTCAGTAATAAAGAGCGAAGATTTAGAGAATGGTACTGTAATTGTTCCAACAACGCACGAGGAATCATGAAAATGCACTCTGATTTGACGGAGATGCAAATCTATAAGAAATTGATCAGTGACACCAGAGGTCCCACACACACGAATTGCTTCTGTACCAGACGTGGATAATAATTTTGGAGCACGAAATAGTTTAGATCCCTCCTTTATACTGAACTTTGGACTTCTTATTTTTCTGTCCCTTAGATTCAGATATTTTCTCCACTCATAATTGGGATAAAGAAGTGAACTCTCAAGGCTAGCAAGAGAACCAGAGTTGCAAATAGTGACAAATGGGAAGTGATCTAAAGGTATACTCGCATATTCGGAGGACCCAGTTTCAAAAAAGTTGGATAAACCAAACCTTTGAAACCCAAAACCAGATGCAGTATTTGGAACTTCAGTATCCACCGTGGGGCTATAGGTACTGTCAGAAGATGTACCATATATTGACAGTCTATCAAAAAATCCAGTCAGCAATCCAATTACATATGGGTAGCAGTGGACATCAGCATCATTGAAGTGAAGTGTAAACTTGCGGCAAACCAAATCTGTTCTATGAGATTCATAATGTAAAAGAAAGCATTCTTCAGCAGACAAATTTATGTCAGTATAACTATCACTTCTATCATTAAGACCAATATCAGTGTCATGCTGATACATAGAATTAGTAGAAGATGCATTCCCACATGAGTACAGAACATGGCTCTCTCCTTCCCCTCTCAATGGATAGGTTGTGATGTTCAACGCCTTCATACTGATCCAGCACTCCTCAATTTTCCCAAGAGCATACCTGCAATTTCACAACAGAGCATGAACTTCATTTTTTCTGGGCAAATTTAATCTAAAGCAACTACTAAAGAAAAGCCTCTAAAAAGACATTATTTATCCCAAAAAAAAAAAAAAAAAAAAAAAAAAAAAAAAGGAATGGAAGTACATAAAGTTGTGGTTTCAAGAGTACACCTATGGAGGTACACAAACAAGTATTCAGAAACACAAAATCCACATACCACAAATCCAAATCTTTTAGAGCAAGCATGAGTGCAGAACTGTTATCTCCATTATTTGCAAGATCAATTTCTAGACAGACCAACTCCAAATTCGCACTGATAGATAAACCAAAAACCGGATTCATCCATTCATTTGATGTGATACTATGTGGATCAAGAGTTTCTGATGATGCAGATTCAGACTTCGAACGCAGAGTACCTAGATGTGCAATCAATTCCAGAACTGCACCATATATTGATGGAGACAAGTGTGCATGAAGTGAGGGTACAATAATATAAACCTGCAATCAGAACAACTAAACCTGAGAAATTAAATTCTACTTGTCCTAAATGTAAGTATATAGAAGCATGGATAAAAACAGATACACAAACACAAGAATATACATACAAACAAACAAGCAGTCAGTAGCAACTCAACTCTGTGGCTTCATTTCTGAAAGAACTGAGTACCACAAAGAAATTGCAATCCAACACCTCCCACATCTTCCATTAAAAAAAGATACAAAGCCAACTGCTACATCCCAGTTTTCTATATAATACACGCACTTTGAAAATTCAACCAATTATACTGAGTCTTCTTACCTCTTTAAAGTTTAATCCCCCCCCCCTCTCTCTCTCTCTCTCTCTCTCTCTCTCATGCCAAAACAAACACTCAAATAAAGCTTCATAGCCTCTAAAAATTTAGAAAAAATATTCTCTCCCCTACTGAATAAAAACCATTATATCATAACAATAAATGACTAATACCTAACTTTAATAGCACCTGACCTCCTTGGGCTTTGATAACTAAGCCCAAACTAAATAAGTAACCTCAAAAAAAAAAAAAAAATTATATAAGTAAGAAGATATATTAATGACACTACTATATGCAGAAAAATTACATAGTAGTCAAATACAAAAAGAAGAAAGTAAAAACAGAAAACTAATTACAAAAACGAAGAGAACTAATGAACAAAGGAATGGAGACACAAGGTGTGAGTCTCCAAGCCCGAGACCAATCAAACTAGTAACCACTGAAAGAAGTGAGCAACTGGTCTCCCAAACTATCCACATCCTTAAACATACGCATATTCTGTTCCCTCCATATGCACCACATCAGGCACAATGGTACTAAGTTCAAAATATCTTACGAGTGTTTCCCCAACCAAAAAGATCAACCACCATTTTTGGTATGACCCAAGAAACCCTAAAAGATTGAAAGACAAAGCACCATAACTGATGAGCTTTCTCACAATGAATCAGTAAATCATCACCAGTAAGTATCTTATTCCGAGCCGCAGTCAAAAAAAAAAAAAAAAAAAAGAAGAAACTCAGCCTAGGTGCCTTCACTCCCCAAATACCTTTCCAAGGAAAAGTAACTGAAGCGGAGCCTCGTAAAGCATTATAATAAGAGCGGATGTCAAAGTTCCCATTCTTCAAAGTCCATCTCAATCAATCCCCATTATCAGTTAAAGGGGTATTGGACTCCAAAACACGAAAGAAATCCACCATAGAACCCATCTCCCAATCATTCAGATCCCAATTGAACCTCACACCCCAAGTCCTCCTACCCCCCCCCCCCCTTTCCCTCTATAGTGTCAAGGATGATGCAACAGAGACCTCTTTATCAATGGCTATCTCATACAAAACCAGGAATGTCACTCGAAGAGGTTGATCCCCACACCAAAAATCATGCCATAATCTCACTCTATTTCCCACCCTAATCTCAAACTGAGTATTTTGACAAAAATCCCCCAACCCATACGAATACCTCTCCACAAACCACAACCTTAAACACCCCTGCCAACTAAGAGGTACATCCCCCCACTCTTCCCCAAACGTCATAGCTACCACCCTCCCCCAAAGGCAATTCTCCTCAACCCCATAGAGCTATAGCCATTAACCTAATAGGCCTTTATTAAAGGTAGTCAATTTCCTTATCCCCAAACCACCGTTGGCCATAGGGGTGCACATTTTACCCCATCCTACCAAATGTTGCTTTGATTCACCCCCATACCTTCCCAAAGGAAGTCCCTCTGTATTTTTTCAATCTTGTTGGCCACACTAGTAGGAAAGTAAAGAGTGATAAGTAGTAAGCTTTTCTGAAAATACTCAAACCGTTTGTGTCGTAGACAAGAATTCTGAAATTTTCATTTGTGAAAATACTCAAACTAACGAACCATTTGAGTGAAAATTTCGAAAGAGTTTATCTGTTTGTGTCATAGACTAGAATTCTCTACCAATCTATGGTGTCTATGTTGATGATGGTGATTTAGAGGTGAGTACTTTAATGCATATTAAAGAAACTATTCAAGAAAGTGATGCACACCGAGTGTTTGATGCAAGTCCTAAGAGTGTTCTTTTGGACATGAAAGGTTTGCATACACATGTTGATTTAAATAACCCATTAGTATTTGATGAAATTCACAAGAGAAACATTTTAATGGATATGGATAATTTCACTTGCAAAGATGTGATTTTTAGCAAGGCTTTTACCAGTCTAATTTTGAACCATGAGAAGCTTTACTTTTATGAAAATAAATATACAAGCCCCTGGAGGAGTTGTGACATACCCTTTGAAAAGTATTTTGAAGCCTAAAGTCCCAACAAGAGTGACATTCTTTCTTTGGGCTGCTCACTGGAGAAAATTTTTACAACAGACAATTTGAGGAAGTGTAACTTTGTTCTTGTGAGCTGGTGATGTATGTGCAAGAGGACTCGGGAGACAGTGGATCATTTGTTGCTATACTGCTCTATTGCTAGGGAGTTGTGGGATATGGTTTTCGATTTTTTTGAGGTTCAATGGGTGATATGCCAAGGAGGGTGGTGGAATTACTAGCTAGCTGTCGGGTATTTTGGGCTTTAATATACTGTCGGGTGGGTTGATTTCTGAAGGTAAGAGGTCGGTGATTCTCGAATTTGTGCCGAGATTGGTTGGACCTTCTTTTCCCGATCTTTTTCTGGAGTTTTTGCGAGCTGGGTCAATGGGTTTTGAAGTATTGGATCAGAAGGTTAACTCTTTCTACAGTAAGGAACTTTTAAGTCTTCCTAGGGAGGTCATGCTTGTGGAGGACGCAATTGATTTTTTTGTGGGTGTTGGGGAAACAAAAGTGTCAGATTGTTTACCCCTGCAAACCATTGCTCCGAGTGTGGCAACAAATTTGGCAAAGTTGGAGGAGGCCAATGAGGGTTTGAGTATTGAGAATAAGTTAGATATTTCTGGGTGGGTGAAACACAGAATTCCTGGGTTCAGTAAATTGGTTGGGTTGTCAACGACTCGACATGAGAAGTTGTGCATTGCTCTCTTACAGAGGCTAGAAACTGTGATGGAAGCAGCCAATGTGTTACACAGGAAAAAAACGGGTAGCAAAAAAGTGGCTAAGTCCAAAAATAAGGGACGTAGAGAGTTGCAAAACTTGATCTGTTCGGTGAATTATGACAGGAGATAGAAGGTGGTCTTGTGCTGGTGTCAGTAGTTGGGGATAGATCTGTGTTTATGAAGATAAAAATGATTTCGTGGAATGTTAGAGGTTTACATGATCCTCGGAAACGTCTTGTGGTGAAGAATTTGTTGCAGGAGTGGAAGTGTGATGTTGTTTGTTTACAAAAGACGAAAATTGCTAGCATGAATAGACAGCTGGTTTGTAGTTTGTGGAGCTGTCCATATGTGGATTGGGCTGTTTTGGAGGCTGATCAGACTGCTGGTGGTATCTTGATTATGTGGGATAAAAGGGTTTTGGAGAAGGTGGAGGTTATGGTTGGTACTTTCTCAGTTTCGGTAAAGTGGCAAGGGGTGGGGGACGGTTTTATATGGGCATGCTCAGGGGTGAATGGCCCAAATGAGAATACTGTGAGGGGTCACATGTGGGATGAGCTAGTGGGTATTCAGCAGTATTGGAGGTTACCATGGTGCTGCATTGGGGATTTTAATATTGTTCGCTTTCCTAGTGAGCGTAGGGGTGAGACACGTTTGACCTTGGCTATAGAAAAATTCTCTGAATTTATTGAGGATCTTAACTTGGTTGATTTGCCTTTGGAAGGAGGTAGCTATACATGGTCAAGTGATACTGATAAACCAGCGATGTCTAGGATTGATAGAGCTTTGGTCACTCCAAATTGGGAGGACCATTTCCCAGATGTTACTCAAAGGATTTTACCCCGTCCTATCTCAGATCATAGTCCAATTCTTTTGGAGGCAGGGGGAATGGCAAGGGGGAAAAGTCCATTCAAATTTGAAAACATGTGGTTGAAGACGGAGGGATTTGTGGATAGAGTTCAATCCTGGTGGAATCGGCATTCTTTTGTAGGTACACCAAGTTTCGTGCTTGCAAAAAAATTGAAGGCTCTGAAAGAGGACATTGTGCAATGGAATCGCCGAGAGTTTGGTAATGTAGAGCGTCAAAAGAAACAATTATTGCAGGAGTTGAAAAAATTAGACACCAAGGAAGGGGACTTTAGTCTCACTGATGGGGAGAGGTCATAAGGCTGCTTTGAGGTCCCAGGTGGAGCATCTTCTTTCCTTGGAAGAAATATCCTAGAGACAAAAATCTAGGATGTTATGTATCAAGGAAGGGGATAATAACACCAAGTTTTTTCACAAAATGGCTAATTCCCATAGAAGGTTTATCATCTAAGGACCTTGGAGGTGGATGGGGTGGTTTTTGAGGAGGAATCCGAGGTAACTAATCAGGAAGTACAATTTTATAAAAATTTGTACAAGGAGTCTAAGGGGTGGAGGCCTTTTGTGGAGGGTTTGGAATTTGATCGTATTGGGGATATGGAGAGGGTTTGGCTTGAAAGGAAGTTTGAGAAAGAGGAGATACTTCAAGTTGTAAGTGAATTGGAAGGGGACAAAGCTCCAGGTCCGGATGGGTTTACTATGGCGTTTTATTATCATTGTTGGAGAGTAGTGGAGAAAGACGTCTTAGTGGTCTTTGAAGAGTTTTTTCAACATTGTAAGTTTGAAAAATCCCTTAATGCTACCTTCATTGCATTAATTCCTAAAAAGAATGATGCCTCTAATATTAGAGATTTCCGACCTATCAGCTTGGTGGGGAGTGTGTATAAAATCTTGTCTAAGGTTTTGGCAAACCGATTGAGAGTGGTTTTAGATCAGTTGATTTCTGAGACTCAGAATAGCTTTGTGGGTGGGAGACAAATTCTTGACTCGGTTCTCATTGCGAATGAGTGTGTGGATAGCCAAGGGAAGAGTAGGGTTCCTGGAGTCATTTGTAAACTTAATATTGAGAAAGCCTACGATCATGTGAATTGGGAGGCTTTGTTGAATTTGTTGAATAGAATGGGCTTTAAAGTGAAGTGATGTAAGTGGATCCGTACTTGTATCTCCACAATTCAGTTCTTTGTTTTGATTAATGGGTCTCCAGCTGATTTTTTTGGTAGCTCGAGGGGTTTAAGACAAGGGGATCCGCTATCTCCTATGCTATTTTTGATTATGATGGAGGTGTTTAGTAGGATGTTGAGAAGAGTGGAGGGACCTGGCTTGATCCGTGGTTTAAAAACAGAGGGTAGGAGGGGTGGTGGAGAATGTGTTACTCATCTATTATTTGCACACGATACTATCCTTTTTTGTGAAGCGGATGTGGAGCAAATTCTTCATATTCAGTTGTTGTTACTTAGTTTTCAAGCGGTAACAGGTTTGAAGGTTAATGTGCATAAGAGTGAAATGGTTCCAATAGGGGAGGTTGATGATGTGCATGCCCTGGCTGAAATTTTGGGCTGCAGAGTTGGAGAGTTGCCTATGTCTTATCTTGGTATGCCGTTGGGAGCTTCTCATAACTCCCCTTCAATTTGGAACCCTATTTTGGAAAAATTTGAGCAGAAACTTGCCGGGTGGAAGAAGTTGTATTTGTCTAACGGGGGTCGGTTGAAGTTACTCAAGAGCACGCTATCTAGTCTTCCTACCTATTTTCTTTCGTTATTCACAATTCCTACTCATGTGGCTAATAAAATTGAAAAATTGCAAAGGGACTTTCTATGGAGTGATAGCAAGATTCAACTGGTAGGATGGGAGAAAATTTGTGTGCCTATAGCCAATGGTGGCTTAGGGATTAGGAAACTTACTACTTTCAATAAGGCCTTATTGGGGAAATGGTTGTGGCGGTTTGGGAAGGAAGAGGATCGGTTATGGAGGAGGGTAGTAGCTTCAAAATATGAGGAAGAATGGGGGGGTTGGACCTCTAAGCCGGGTAGGGGAGTTCATGGGTGTGGTTTGTGGAGAGGTATTCGCACGGGATGGGAGGATTTTAGCAAAAATTGTCAGCTTGTTGTTGGGTTGGGAAATAGAGTGAGGTTTTGGCAGGATGGGTGGTATGGGGATCAACCTTTTAAATTGGCTTTCCCAAGGTTGTATGGTATTGCCATTGATAAGGAGGTTTCTGTAGATGCTTCTTTGTCAAAGCAAGGGGCAGAGGATAGAAGAATTTGGGATGTTCGTTTTATTCGAGAATTTAATGATTGGGAGATGGTTGAAGGGTTGCATTTTCTTCATATTTGGGAGCTAAAACTCCTCCAATGGATGTGGGAGACCAGATGAAATGGAAGTTAAAGCCTAATGGGGATTTTGACATCCGGTCATACTATAACAAATTAAGGGACTCTCCCTCAATTGTCTTTCCTTGGAAAGCTATATGGAAAGAAAAGGCCCCTAGACGAGTCTCCCTTTTTGTTTGGTGTGTAGCTTGGAATAAGATCCTAACGGGTGATAACCTGAGATTGAGGAAATTCGTTTTTGTGGACTGGTGTATTATGTGCCGACATTGTGGAGAGACAGTAGACCACTTACTTCTTCATTGTGAGATGGCTTATCGGTTATGGAGTTTTGTTTTTATAACTTTTGGCTTGTCTTGGGTTACTCCTAGATCGATTCCAGATTTGCTTTTTGGCTAGTGGAATTGGTTGGGGAAGCACTTGTTTCAGATTTGGAATTTAGTTCCGTTGTGCATCCTTTGGTGTATTTGGAAGGAACGGAATCGGCGGACTTTTGAGGATTTGGATAATTCCAATGATTAGATGCTTGCTTCTTTTAGTGGAACTCTTTTTGATTGGTCTCGGGCTTGGGGACTCACGACTAGTGATTCTCTCCCTTCTTTCCTTAGCTCTCTTTCTCTTTGTAATTAATATGTTGGTTGGTTTTCTTTTTTTTTCTTTTTTTCTTTTTTTTTTGTTTTTTCTCTGTTTTCTTCTTCTTGTATCTTCTGGGTCTGCTCTATGTTCTTTATGCATAGAGTAGCCTTTCGTATATATAACATTCTTACTTATCAAAAAAAAAAAATTACTAGCTAGCTGGCAAGCCAATTTTGGGTGACATCATTATAGTGAGATTTGGAAGGTCATTCCTCATTTTTGATGTGGTGTTTTTAGAGGGAGAGAAATGCCAGAAACTTTGAAGGGTATGAGCACTCAACCCCATATTCAAAATTGCATTTTTGAGGACCTTGTTCAACTGGTTATCCATCTTGGGGAAGGTTTCTTTCTCAAACTTTTTGGAATTTCTTGATCATTTACTTTAACAGTTTAGTTGATTTGCATCTGGTATACCCCCTGCGTACTTGATGTTCATTATTTTCTAATAAAACTTATTATTTATCAAAAAAGAAAAAGAAAATAAACATATAAGATTTGATCTCGTCTGGGAAGAATTTATGGTGAAAAACTCAATTTGACAAGATTCGAGAAATGCAAGGAAGAGATTGAGCCAATTTTTGGAAGAAAGTTGTGTGGTGCCAGATGATAGTAATTAATGCACAACAATAATGTGGGATAGGAAGAGAGCAAAGAAGAAGCAGTCATTAGCACATTACCTACTTCTAGCTTAGTCAGAAAGTAGGAGGAAGTTTATTGGTTAAGAAGGATGAAGAAAAAGCAATCTGAAGCATGTTAAATGTTTAGGAGGAATTATTGATCTTGTCAGAATTCTGCAGTTAAGCATTGACAGGAATAGAAGCCTTTCCATGTGAAAAATTTTCTTAACTTCATAAAAGCTCAGGAGTTGGTTTCCATGGGAAAGAAGCCATTCATCAGTCTAATAACCAAGTTTCCTCCAGTGTAAAGGTCCTCAACAGGTTCTGTTTTCAACAAAGTCACGCAGATTATTCTAGCCTAGTAAATGGTAGTCCCATTAGAGTCTTCACTAGATTTAGTAGCTAGGAAAGATTGTTTGGGTCAAAGCAGGGTAGAAGAACATGGGCAGTCCCCCTCCCCCCACCCCCTCTTTTCCCAGAAAGTAATAAATAAATGGCTTTAAAATTTACCTCCAACTGTCTCAATATAGATTCATCCAGGATCACACAAGATGCCAAGGTAATAGAAGGACAAAATTTCTCAAAATTTTTGTAATTTTAAAATCAGGATAGTCAATATTTTTATTAGCTAAGGTGGTCTAAATAAATTAGTTGTGTGTATATGTGTATATATATACATACATTTTTTGGCAAGTTAAAGTGGTTCTGTGACTTCGCTGATTTACACGTAAAGCTGCCCTGAATGATTGCTATTTGCTCTAAAGCCCTTTCAAAAAAAAAAAAAAAATGATTGCTATAAAGCACGTTACTTTGTTTTGTTGTCGACTTTTACCCTAGAACTTAACAGTGTATTTAACTTTGAACATTGGGTCTGGATGGGATTGATTTTTTTTTTTTTTTTTGAGAAAGTGGATGGGATTGAGTTTATTGTTGTTTGCTTGACTAGAGATTTATGTGCCACAACACAGAAGGGTGGAACTAGGTGGGGGCCGTGGGGCCCAGGCCCCCCTAATAGAGTTTCGCCTAAGAAAAATTATTGGCTCCCTTGCTTCCAAAAGCTTGGCCCCCTCTACAAAATTAAAATTAAAACCCAATCAAAACATCACTATCTAAATACTAACCCAAACAACAACAATCATGTCTCAAGTCTTCTTCATATTTTCTCTAGTCTTCGTCTTCTTCGATTGTTTTGATCTTCATCTTCTAATTTTTCTCCAGCCTTCTTCTTCGTGTTTGTTTGTTTTTTTTTTTTTTTGCTCTAGTCTTCATCTTCGTCATCATGTTTTTCAATCTCTTGCTATTTATGATTAGGGGCGGCTTGAAACATTTAGGAGCCTTAGGTGAAAATTGACTTGAAACTTTTCATATATTTAAATATGACCTTTTATATATAAAAAAAAATTTAATATTACTTAAATTCTATTATCTTGTTTTAGATGCAAAATTATTAATTAACCATGTAGAATCTTTTTTTCTTTAGAAAATTTATAGATTAAAAATTGACCACTTTTCATAATTGTTGATGTGGCAGATTGGTAATAGTAAGTAAAAATGTGATGTTAGTGTTACTTCTTTATTGACACATCATTTTTTACTACTATTAATATTATTTTGGGTCTTCTTCCACCCTTCTTCATTCCCTCAACTTAAATCAATACACTCTTTTCTCACTGGAGCATTAATCACTATCCTTTGAACATGTCCAAACCATATCAAGTGACTCTCCCTCATCTTTTCATCAATAGGGGCCACATCTATCTTTAAGCAAATTTCCTCATTTAGCATCCTATCTTTCATTATATTTCCACCTATCCATTTTGACATTCTCATTTCAACTACACTCATTTTATGAATATGTTTTTTCTTAACAACCCAACACTCTATACCATAGAGCATAGCTGGTCTTATTGAAGCCTAATAAAATATTCCCTTTAACTTAATACGTTTTATACAATCAAACAATACTCTTGATCCGATTCTCCACTCCATCCACCTTGCTCTTATCCTATGATTCACATTTTTTTCAATCTTTTCATTGTTATGAACTATTGATCTAAGATATCAAAAACTCTCGAGACTTCCTATGCATCACTATCAAAGTAAAACATTTATTAAAAAAATGGAGGTTTCTTATTTTTCCCATTACAATGGCCCTTCATCATGTATTCATGGTTTGCTCCCTAGGAGTGGGTCCAAAGGGCCCTACCTTAGTGAGGTTCCACACCATAAAAAAAAGGATAAAAACACAGATTGTTCATTTCTGTACATGGCTACATTATCTTAGCATGGGTGATATCAATAAACATTTAGATTAACATGAAGTAAAATCTAAGTTGCAAACAGAACAAAACATCTCAGCAATGAATTGTTGAAACTCAATAAGAACCACACACAAAAGGACTTTGTTGAAGCTACACCATGATTAGTGGAGTCACAGTAAAAGAAGGAAGTACCAAGTTAAATTGTTCGGAAATTGCATTTCTCCAAGGAACATTTAGGATGATATTGATGATACTGACATCCCAGATCACTTTCTTTCGACTTGATAAAATGTATCTGCCAAAGTACAATATCACCAATCAGTTATCACCAAAAATTCTAATAGCACAACACAAAAATGTATGTGCAGACACAAACCCACATAGATATAGCTCTTAAATCATAAAAGCAATAAAATATTTCAATTGGCAACAAGAAACTTACTCAGCTTTTGATAACAGTCTAGCATTGACATTGTTGATACCATTCAGTGACGAGAGCAGCTGCAGTAGGTCAGATGTTACTGTTAACATCCACATACTAACTTTTGAATCAAAATAAATTGAACAATGGATGACAGTGAATCTTTCAAAATTTTACATTAATAATTTATCTTTTATAGCAGGTATTCCGATTTGCATACAATTACTCGTAAAACTACAGAAATTTCAAGAAATATCAAAGTTAAAAAAAGACAAATAAAACAATAAATAAAGAGGTTCGCTCATACTATACTTCTCTCAGGAGTATCACTAGTTTTTCTTTCCTGTGGAAGGGTATTTGGATGGCTGAAGTCCCACGAAAGGTGGCGTTCTTTGTGTGCACAGCAACCCTTAGGAAAATTTTGACAATTGACAACCTTCGCAAGAGGCACATTTTGATAATCAACTGGTGTTGTATATGTATAAGCCATGGGGAATCTACAGATAACTTGCTACTACATTGGCCTTTGATATCAGTAGTATTTTCTTTTGTCTTTACTTTGCTTAGGCTAGCCTATGTGATGCCCAAATCTGTGTGCACTCTTATGGAGTGTTGGCAAGGATAATTCAGCCCTGTTAAATTATCAATTGTCCCAAAAGTTTAAACTATTGGGATATGATAAATTTAATCATTTAAGTATTTAATCAATACTTCTAACAAGCGCCATAGAGCAACAAAGGTGTCGCGAGCCATGCCTCTGTGTCATATGGAACCTGTGGCTTGAAAGAAACAAGAGATTTTTTTATGGATTTGAGCTGTGTGGAGCCTAGATAGTGTTTGATTTGGATTATGACCTGACCAAATATAGAAGTGTTATGGTTTTTTATTGGGAAATTTTTTGAGACTTAGTCCATGGAAATTTTTGGCTTTAGCCCATTGAGGATCTGTTGTGTGGGATATAAATAGTGTTGCTTCAGATTAGGGTTTCGGTGTCTTGTTGAGAGGGGGAAAAAAACTGAACTGCCACATCTTGTATAATTTCCATGAAAATAGTGAATCACTACAACTCCATGGACATAGGCAAATTGTCAAACCACATAATTTCTTGTGTTGTGTGATTGCCTCTGTGTGTGTTAATTTTCTTCTGTTTTTCGCATCTCATAGATCTGGGAATTCGTGAATATTCCCAACGCAGGACACTGATATTTTAACACCTTAGTTTCTTATTTCCCTGTACCATTCATTGACTTTCATATCCAAATATTAAATGTGACCAAAAAATTCACATTTAGTGTGACAAAGAAAGAAAGCAGCATCCAACAAACAGGAGAGAATGAAGAAATTCTGGCGCAAAGCAGTCATCGAGAACCTATATATACTTCTTTTCAACTATAAGCATACCAAGGAAACAAATCACCATAATACCTATACAAACTAGACTACTAGTAATGGAAGATCACAAAATTTTCTAACCGTTATGCAGATTATTGGTTCTGGCCTAATGTGGAAAGGTCTAGAGGTGAAATCTTTGTGTGGTCAATTTTCATGGGAACAAATGATCAAGTTTAGAGTAAAATACCTAGGACTGCGTCAAAATCTGATTCATTTCAGGTATGAATGCTGTCGGGCAGTGAATTAGAAATTTTAATTTTTAAGAGGTAGTAAGATGAGAGGAGGAGAATATGACAACAATACTAGGTTTGTTGGTCAGATGAATCCAGTTTACTTATCTTTGAAAGGGGGAATTTATACCTGTTCTAACAATCAGGAAAGACCATCCATGTCTCACATTGACAGGTTCTTAGTTTCCACTTGAATGGGAAGCACACTTTGGTGATGCAATTCAAAAACTACTTCTGATAATGGCCCTTTATTATTGGATCATGGTGGCCTGCATAGGTGGCAAGCACCATTCCATTTTGAAAATAAGTGGATGAAATTGGTCAAGGGCTCTAAAAGATTACTTGCGAGCATCAAATGGAGACGTTTTTGACATTGTGTGGTTTAAAAATAGCATATGTTGGAGAAGGTAAAGGGCCTGATGGGAAGGAGGAGACGGTGCTATCTGCAAATGATAGAATGAAGAGACAGGAATTCAAATTTGAATAAGGCTGACCCACTTGGAGAAACATATTTGAGGAAGACATCTAGGGGACTATAGTTGAAGGAAGGAAATTCCATTAAGTGGTTTTTTCATTGTTTGGCCAATTCCCATAGAAGAGTCAACTTCAAAGGTAATTTTGAGGGTGATAGAGTTGTCCATTCAGAGGAAAATGAAGCAAACACGGCACTAGTGGGGTTTTATAAAGGGCTTTATACCAAACAATCCAGGAAGAGACCGTAGGCAGAAAAGTTGCAAATTTCATCCATTGATGAGGAGACTAAGGATTTTTTCAAGATTGAGAGTTGAGAGTCAGGTATAGTTTCCATGATTTGTTACTCTCAGTCTCCTGAATGCCAAGTTGGAGCCCAGATTTCTTGGGAGT
Source organism: Notholithocarpus densiflorus (assembly GCA_030021035.2). Taxonomy (NCBI): domain Eukaryota; kingdom Viridiplantae; phylum Streptophyta; class Magnoliopsida; order Fagales; family Fagaceae; genus Notholithocarpus; species Notholithocarpus densiflorus. Next base: position 275,430 of record JARYZH020000125.1, read on the forward strand.
TTTAAGAATGGGAAGTTTGAGATTTTCTCTTTTTACAAGTCTTAGAGGATCTACAAGAGTTCAGTTCCCTTAATGGAATATGTAGAGTGTTAAGGTACATCAACCGTGTTTGGTAAAATTATGATAGTGGATAATCTTCAAAAACGATCCCAGCTGATTATTAATTGATGTTAAAAGTGAAAGAGTAACAGAGAGCCGACACCCGACAGATCATCTTCTTCATTGCTCAGTATTGAGTAACTTGTGGGCTTTTTTATGCTTTTTTGGGGCTGCTTGGGTTATACGAAAAACAGTGACTTAGATGTTGGAATGTTTACAAGGACATCATCACAGAAACTAGAAGATTTGGATGGCTATAATGGACTATTCAACAAGAGAGGAATGGTAGAACGTTTGATGGTTGGTGTTGAACGGTCTATTCTTGTACTTCAGCAATTAATGTTTTTTTTTAGTAGATGACTATTCTAGGTAGCATCCCTCCACCCTCTATTTTAGACATTTTAGAACTTTTTTTTTTGATAGGTAATGTAAAATATTATTAAAAATCATAGCCAACCCAAGTACATTGGGAATGTACTGTAGGGGCAAAAATCAGGAACCAAAATTACAATGATCATGTAAAACAGGAAGAGAAAAACATGACAAATGAGACAGACCCAAACTCCATTCAAGGAGAGTATGAAAGAAAAAAGATTTAAGCTCTAGCATAGACCGCACACATCCCGAAACTTCTAGCATTCATTTCTTGCCAAATACACCACATCAAGCAATGCAGCACAAGCCTCCAAAGAGCTATATTGCGATGTCGCCTGAACTTACCCTACCTGAACAACACAATGACCTTATGCGGCATAACCCAGTGAATTCTAAGCTTGAGATTGTAAGTCTTTAGGAGTAGGTCAATTCGCATATTGTAATTTGATCTATTTCCTCTTTTTGAATAAAATTGTTTACTTTAAAAAAAAAAAATTCAACTCATTTTTTTACACTTGTCCGTTGCAATGCTATTATTTGGTTGGAGAAATTGGTTTGGGAAACAATCCTCAGCTGTGTGGAATATGGTGCTGGCATGCTTGATGTGGATAGTGTGGACAGAACGGAATAGTCAAATGTTTGAGGATGTTGAGAAATCTCTTGATCATTTGAAATCCTTGTTGATTTGCTACTTTTTTTACTCGAGCTTGGGGTTTTTTACAAATTTTTAATTCCATTTTAGAGTTCCAATACTCTTTAAGATTTTCAACTTGATGCTTTTGTAATTTATTAAGATGCTTTGTGTTCATCATCGTGAACATAAAGCCATCTTCATTTTCAATAAAATTTTCATTACTTATCCACACAAAAAAAATAAAAAAAGCAAAAACACCAGTTAGAACTAAAGGCAACAAAATGGTGTTATAGACCTTCTCAAAGAATACCCATGAGCTTTGGCTCAAATGGTAATTTGGAGGGTACAGCCCTAGATTGAAGACCCACTTAGTGCGTTTGTAATTAATAATAAAAAAGAAATGAAAAAGACCAGCTAAAGAATGCTTACCCTATCATGCTGAAAACTTGAGGATTTTAACACGTCAAAGAACTCAGTGAAACTCAGGAAGAATTCTACATCAAAAGTAACTTCAAGTGGTTGAAGCATGCCCTGAATCAAGAAGTTACAATACAAAAATTGTCAATTAGAAATTCAATCATTAGAAATATGTACCAAAATGAAGCTAGATATAAAGACTGAGCACTCATTTTCTTAGATTACTAGGTATACAAGAGCAAAAGATGGAATAATTACCTTTACTGACAACTCAACCTCACAGTTTGGAGACACATCCACTTGGACGCTACAGGAAGGTTGCTTATCATACAGTAAACCTTCCTCAACAATGGGCTGCAAATAGAGAAGGTCAATCACAAATGGTGGCTCCAATTAGTAGATCATGAAAAGTAATGAAAACCAGAAAAGGAAACTCGAATATAAATCACAGATTTCATAAGATGTCATTAAATTACTTCAGGCACAAATGGCTATTCATATGGGTGATTAAAAGGTTCTTGCATATATCAATATATAGCTTTAGAAGTATCCAATCAAAAAAGGATGTAAATGGAACAGAATCATAACACAAACTGGTTTGTGTTTCAAATGAGATCACATCAACTTCCAGAAAGATAGAAAACTGCATTACGTATAACAGTACTATTCTGCGAAGCAAGAAGCCATAGCAAGAGGCAAAGTGGGCTCAAGAGCAGGACAAGGGAAATAGTTTTCAGATAAAGTTCCAAGATTTGGAGCAAATGCAAACATGATAAAGATATCCTCAATATTAAAAAAGGAGTCAAAATCACAATGAATATTTTGTAAGAATTTACAATTGTAGAACCGATTATCAACAAAAAGCAATCTTGTACAACTGATTATCAACTAACAGCAATAAAACAATGTAGTGTTAAATAACTAGGGTTTTTATCTTCTATATTTTCTGGGATTAGTATACACAAAGACCTGGTGGTTGCCCATGACTTCATGCTCAACGCAATTCTTACAGAGGAAAGAGGTGCTGTTTAGGCTATAACTCATTGGTGTCAGATGTAGGTGTAGCTTCTGGTCTTTTACTTGAAAAATTAATTAGCAGCAGCTGCTTCTTCATAATTATCATTATTTATAGCTTCCATGTGGCAAGTTGTTTGAGAGTTTCGAAATGTCTCAGAATTTATCTATTTCTTCATAATCCAATGTTACAATGGAGGAGGGAGAATTTGAACCCTAGAGTTTTAAAAATACCAAAAGGTGCCAACCAATTGAGCTACAGCCTACAAGGCTCTTGGATCTCAGAATTCTATCCCTTTTTTTTTTATAAGTGGCTCTCAGAATTCTCTCTCTATCAAGGTAAGGAGAAGATAAGGTCCTGTGAAAGTGGCATCACTGGCATGAGGAATCACAAGTTTCAAAAGATCATAAGAGGAAAGCATAAAATTGGGGTTCCAGAGTTGTACATTGCTGAATATATGAGATAAGTTTAAGTTTCTGAGTTCATGATAAATAACAAAAATACTTCGGTAAAAGCCATTGATTTCACTTAATGCTTCAATCAACTTGGAAACAACATTAGTTGCTATGGAATTTTTATCCAATCAATTAAAGAAAACCAATGTAACCAACAAAAGTAAGCTGTGTTGCAACGAGAGACTAAAATTTTCATTCAGCTTAACTTCTTTTCTTTTCTTTTTTTGACAAGATAACTGATTTGCTCAAAGACCTGTGACAATATTACTCTTGGGAATTGACTTCCCATATTTTTTTCCTCTACTAGAAATATCCTTTACCATTCTTCTACATGTAAGCCAGCTTGTCCACCAAAGTAGTGTTTTTATACTTGAAATTCCTTTTTTTCTTCTTCTTTCTTTTTATTGTACTAAAATATAGCAGATCTCAAGTTTTACAAAGCTAGGGCTTAGCCATTCAGCAAAATAGACTTTTCAGGAAATAAGAACTTGGTACCACATGTACTACCTGATCAAGTGATGCAGTAAAATAAATGTTAAAATATATATTAAATTTAAGTCACACAATGAATGATGAATTCTTAGGCCAAACCCATTTGCTGCAAGCAAATGAAACTTTAATAGAGTGCATAAAGAGAAATACAGACCATTTGATTCATCAAGAAAGAAATACAAACCATTTTCATAAGTAGAATGACTTTCTTGCTACATGGACAAACCATCTCCCCTGACTCGACTAGAGCATTAATGGTTGCAGACTCTTCAAAAAGCTTACACTCAATAGTTACCCCAAGAAGAACCAACTCAGCAATTTCTTGTCCATACTTTCTGTGGGGGGGGGGAAAGCACAATGTTTTTGAATAAATTCAAATTAATAATATGCTTACCAACATATAAGCAGCAGTACAAGTGCAAGCATATTTATATTTAGTCAACAGATGAATCAGTAAACCCAGATGTTAGCAACAACTTAGCCCAATATGATTAATACAAATTAGAGAAACTAATAAAATAGAAAACAAACAACCACATATGACATGTGCCACTTTTTTTCTACAGTTTTAGCCACCAAGCAACAATGCCCACAGCCTCCGATCCATTATGGCTGCAAGTTCAGGCATGTTTTTTTTAAAAGCCCCAAAAAAAGCTGTAAAAAGTTCTGCAACCCATTTATTTAGTAATTCAGTCCATATTAATGAAAAGGCACAATAACAAACCTAGACGAAGACAAATAGTTTAATGCGAATCTTATGCCCAGGCTTGGCTCATTTATAAACCGTGCCTGACTAACACCTTAAGTTCTGGCTCATTTGTTAAACCATCTGGAGCCCAAGCTGTAGCAACTTCAACTCATAGGTTAGGGAGCGCAGATATTTTTATACATCTTAATATTATAAAATAATTTATACAAAATTACCAACATACCCTGCTGCTATGGTTCTCAATTACAGACTTTACAACCATTGACATGAGATACTGATGGTCTAGGAAAGGCAAAAAGATCAGTGAATTAGATGAGAGATAGTGAGTTTGTACAAATTGGATCATGTATATCAGAAAAAGGTTAACTTCTATCATCCCAGATATAGAAACATAAGAAGGAATATATCATTGTGCCTACATTTCAACAATTACCTGGGATAAGGTAGAGATTGCAAATCATATGATCCTCTCCTTTTCTCCTTTCTTTTCTTATTTTCTTTCTCATAGTTTCCTTATCAATTTAGAACCAAGATTCATAGAACATTTCTAAGTTTAACATCAAACCTTTATTTTCTTGAGTTGCATTTTTGGTGTCACAGATTATGATATAGTTGTCAGTTGATTTCATCTGCTATTTATTTTCCATCTATCAATTTTCTAAAAGATGATAAAGATTATATAGGGGCTGATGTGAGACTATGCTTAATTTTCTTAGGTTTTACTAATCTGATCCCAAGAATGAAAGTCAAACATGCAAATGATCTACAAATAAGCAATTCTAGACCTCAGCGGCTCAGCCAAATGATGATATACCAAACTTTATGCATCCAAGTTCAACTTGGGCTCAGCTCATGCAAGCTCATGCAGAATGCCAATTAATCAAGCAAGTGCAGCCATACAAAACAAACCTAAGTGGTTTATTGAAAGCAGTTAGAAAGGGAAGCTGTTGATTTCACTATCATGCTCAAGAAATAACAAGTTAAAGCATTATAAATTACAGAAGAGAAGCATCCATCCATACATGCTCTGCAGTGTTGCAGAAATTTGATGAATGCTGAACTTGATTGCGCATAGATAGATCTTATCATTCACAACAATGTCTCCACTGGATAAAACTGGAGGATAGAATTCTGTTGCTTCATAAATATCCTGTACAAAAAGTCAGTAATTAGTTTTTGAGAACTGTTATACTGGTCCAAAAAAAAATTAAAAAAACTGTTATAAGTATGTGATAAGGATACAATTGTAAAATTGTGATATCAGTGTAATTACCTACATATAAATAATATACATGTGTGTTAACAAGAACAATTTTTTTTACCATTTATAAACCACTGCTTGTCCTAGAAGCTTAAACTAATAGGAAACGGTGAATTTAATCACTTAATAATTATTTTAACACTCCCCCTCGCATGTGAGCAAGACACCACCTCAATAAGTGGGCCAGCACGTGGAATTTTTAACATTAAATGGGAGGTAAGTAGAGACAGAGTTCAAACCCAAGACCACTTGCTCTGATATCATGAAAACTACTGCTGGTATTCTAACAACTAGCACTCAATTGGCACATGTACCTTTATAACTTCATCAGAAACAACACCAGAAAATTGACTCGAATCGTCTGTTCCTCCAGCACCAAGCACACCACGGGACAGCCAATTTAGCCATCCTCGGGACTTGCTGGCTGAAGAGTCATCACTTCGTGACTTCTCCACAGCAACACTAGAACCATTTGTTCCCATATCGGACGCTAAATACTTTGAGGAAAATTCCTGCACGAACATCAAACAAGAAAAATTAAGATAAAATGTGCAGCTTGCAGAAAACATAAAATATAGCTAGGAATATCAAAGTTTTACCTATGTGTGCTTCTTTTCACAAATTATTACAAAGATCGACTGAAAAACAACATGTGGATTTAATTTCCTATTCTACACATCAGCAGAACTCATACCTGTAGCTCATGTTCAGCAGCAGACCTATAGCTTAAAATATCATCTACATCTGATTCTTTCTCCATTTGTTCTAATTCTCGAAGAATATCTTCATCAACTGACTGGTAATCATGAATTGAACATCAGTGCCACTAGCAGACCAGATACTAAACAAATTCTAACTTAGATGTTAATGCCATATCATAATGACATATGAATCCACATATGGAACCAATAAAATTTCAACAACGGTCCATGTTGAGAACCTTCCATTATATTAGAGGAAAAGCATCAGATAAGTTGAAGGAAAAGAAAATCAAAGCGTTATTTGGATAAGCTTCTATATTTACAACATTGGAAGAAGATATTGTAGCTGATTGTGTGTCAGTATTACTATTACTACATCAAATTGCATGCTTAAGCAATATTAAATACTCAACAAGATTTGGTACATGATGTAATTGTACCACAAAGGACATAAGAGACATCATCACCAACATTTAAAGCATCAAACCCTTGGCAAATGTGAGAGCCATTTGGCATCGCTTGAAATGTGAAATTCAAAGGACAATCATATCTGCACCACTATCATTTACAGCCACAAACCCCAACTCCAAACCATACAAAATGGAATAATAGAAGTGCACTGAAAGAGGATAGGGTACAGATAAGACACAGACATTAATACAAGTCAAAATGTTCTTTTGGCAAGAAAGTTGAAGCATATCTGACATATGTATCACTGTATATGTGTTTATCAAGGAAGAAGAACATAACCTGTTCTTGTCGAAGAAAATCCAGCTTGGTCTTGTACAAATTCTTATACTTCCGACGATAACTTCTGCATTCAGGAATAAAAACTAATTCATAATTAATATCTTAGCAGGAAAATTTATAATTTCAAGGTCAAGGTGTACTAGCACTTCTATTGTCATTAATAAGAAATAAAATTCATTAAATAAAAAGATAGTGAACTCCTAGTACATAGGAACTATATCAGACAAACCTCTTACAACAAAAGAACAAAAAGTTGCTCTTACAGCTTGAAATATCCAAAACAAAAAAAGAAGAAGAAGAAGAAGAAAAATACAATAAAGTTATTGAACTGATTAGGAAAGTCCAATTGACAAAGCATCTACCCATAGACTCCAATAAATGTCATGACTCATGAGTAACCAATTTTACCTAACTCCACTGCTAGAATGCAATTGGCCATATAAATCCAAAGTAAACTTCTCGCCTACTATCAAAATCTTTAAGATCCCAAAGACCCATTCAAAACCTCGTCATTCTTCCTACCACTTTCTTTTCTTTTCTTTTTTTGGATAAGTAAATAAGATTCATTAATAAAGAAAGGACATTACACAAGCACAAGGAAAAATTGTTTCTGCATTCCAAAAGAATTTCAAAAATAGGAACACCAACTTAGGCAAAAGAAGCTCAATGCTGTCAACTGTTCTTGAATTCTCTCTCTCCAAGGCACCACATGAGACAGAGGAACAACATTCCATATAACACTGAACCTATGCCTACAAAACAGCCCCTTCCAACAAACAATAAATCCACCACTTTCTTGGGCATGACCCACATGAATCTAGGCAATGAAAACAAAGAGATCACCAATAACTAGCAAATTTTCATAATCATTTCCCTAGGAGAGTTTGATTAAATGAGAAGAGTTTGATTACATGTACTCAGTTTACAAATCCCAATCCACCCTCCTTTGATGAAGAATGCACCAGCCCCCCTAGCTATGTCACATCTATTTTAATTTTAATACAAGCAAGCTGAATAGAAAGAAACTCAAATACACACTCACACATAACTAAAAAAATGTAGCATAAATTTGGATAGGTCTAAAATAAATTCACACGTTTATGAATCAGACTATACACTGATTCGGAAATTCGATATGATTCATACAATCCATACATATGTATTGTATGATACATGAGTATATCCTTGATACAACCATACGATACGTATCTTTTTGCCCTTGATTCAACATGTGCATTAGATATTACATTTCACATACCGTTTGACACTAACAGAAATGGATCTGTCTGATAAGTTAAATGGATGGAACTGGCTATGAAGACCCTACTACAAATCTACAGTTATTCATTGGTCACAACGCATGCAACCTTAGAGGAATGAACTTCTGACCTCACCCTCCATATGTGAGAGAAAGAGATGTCATTTTTAGTAAGCAGCTATTAATTGAAAGTTTTGAAAGTAGATAGACACTACAATGATTTGTCAAAAAACTTACCACATATATGCCCATTTGTAGGATTTTTTTTTCTTCCAAATTAAACCCAGTTGTAATATGATTCATTGTGTAAGACAGTTAAATTCAAAGTAAGATTACAAACAATAAAGAAATATAATATATTAAAAATGTGCAAAGAAAGAACACACATACACATTACATATTAAAAATGCGCAAACTAAGAACGAAAATCAAACAAATCACATGCTTGTTGACAATGTGTAATGTCTAGAAATTACATCTCAATAGAATGTATACTTACAGTCGCTGTCCAAGGTATCTCCACGAAGTTTTCTTTAATTTATTACGAACATCTGATAAGACAGATTCTTGCGCATAGTGCCACCACAATATCTGCCAACCATTGAGTTTTCTTGATAAAGGACTACACCAGGGACGATAACGTCCATACCTACATAATTCAATAATAACAGATCAAACATATTCCATTCTTGAGCTTCAGATGTTGATGACGCAACCATAGCATGGTACAAGAAAGAATATCCTCTAAGCCAAAGCCCAAGAATAAGTGCCTATGGTAGTTAATTAGGTTATGTTTTATATTTTATTTGGTTATTCTAGAGTCAAGGCTATTTTAGTAATTTTACAATTGTTGGGTATGGGCCATGGGTTTTATTTTATTAATAAGTCTTATTTAGTTTATGGGTCTTTATGTATGGGCTTTGGTTTAACTCAATTAGGTTTTGATTTACTAGTCAAACTAAGAGTCGTATAATACTACTAGTACAAGAAAGAATCTTTTATATACATACATACATACATATATACATACATTTATGTGAGGAGTGTGGAACTCAATGTAAATGAAGGAGAGAGTTGATTATTAAAATTATTGAGTGTTTGAGAATATAGGCACGTTGGCCTTTGTGGTTCCCTTCTCCTTTTCTCTTCTTCATCCCGTTTTCTTCTTCTTTTCTTTCTCTAATTTACTGTTCACGGGTACCTGAAAATCCTAAATTTCTCTCTCTAATTCCTCTTCTTTACAAACCCTAAACTCACAATAAACACACATAGGCAAATCCCTAATTTGTCCTATATCATGTGTTTACACTTGCAAGTTACATCTACAAATGTCACCAAAGTATGGTCAATAAAGCAGAAATGACAAAAACAACAATAACCAACATTTCTATTCTTTATCTTCCCTAAAGTGTAATTTGTGCATGTTATGTATGTGTATCTCTGCAAGTATATATGAGTGTCAGGCATAAAGAATTATTACCAAAAATAAAATAAAATAAAAAAATAAAGAGGAAGGGGGGAAACCCCTTGGTGATGCAGGTGATCCTTGACCAAACCCAAATGTATTAACCTTCCATTTCCATGCCTTTCCATGCTACAAGAATTTTTTTGATAAGTAATAATATTTATTCAACAACAAAATTTAGGTACAGTACTTAGGTACTGTTCCTTAGATTCTCCTCTTAAAATTCAGTCATGTGGCTTTTTTCTCATAGGATGGAAGTGTATTTTTAGTTAAGTACTGCCACATGGCTGAATTTTAAGAGGGGAACCTAAAAAACAGTACCTAAATATTGTACCTAAGTTTTGCCCTTTATTCAAAAAGAATCAACAAGTACACAGGAAGAACACTAGCTATCTTCCCATACCACAAGAATAAAAGAAACAAAGCAAAAACATCCTCTGCATACTATTGCAAGCACCCAAACAATCATCCTTGTCAGCCATTAGGTGCCAAATATTTTAAGGTTTATATTACAACTTACAAATACTGAAACTGTAATAGGTGCTCCAAACACTACACGGTGTCTTCCAGGTGTCAAAATTTTTCCATATCCTCCATAATGTTCTACCTTGTCAAAATAATTTCAACTCTGTTTTCTGAAACTTTTTCTTTTTAAAAAATGAACTTATTTATGAATCTAAAAAGAGACATGCAAACATACAAAGTTAACCTCTAAGGCGTAATATGTCCATTATTAGCATACATTTTTTTTAAATAAATCATGTCATAACACCAAAACCAACATAAGATGTCAAACCAATCATAAGCAAATAAAGCAAATAAAAATTTTGCAGTGATGCCAGCTAAAAGCAAAAATCTAAATAAAGAAAAAAAAATTCCAATTTAAACTGTTAAGATAGACAATCCATACTGAATAACTTCTCAATAAAATTATTACAAAAATGTAATACAGAAAACAATATAAATGAAATAATGAACTTACCTCTCTCTCAAATGAGATGTGCCTAAATAATCCCACAACACCAAAATTTGCTGCAACTGAACCTCATTCAACGATATGACCTAATAAAATCAGAAAGTGCAAATTACAAAGAGTAAAATGCCAATTAAAATTATTGTAAGCTTTTTCTAATTAAAATTTAGAAAAAAAATTAAAAACCAACCAAGCCAGTTAACTCAGCAGTCATAGAATATTGTGGTGCATTGTTATCGAGCTTTCCTGATCTGTTAACCTACATGAAAGAACAAACATTAGTATCATCAATACAAAAATAATTATCAATATATTTTTTATATAATGAGAAATGAACTTCTTTTAAAGACTTACAAAAACAAAGAGACAGAAAGGAAAGAAGAAAAAACAAAAATAAAATAAAATGTCAATATTCCCCAATTGAACAAAGCAGCTCTTTTTTTTTTATCAATAAGTTAGACACACACTCAATTGGTTTTGAACCCACGACCGCACCCTCCACCCATTCTCATAAAGGGAAGAAATGTCATAGAGCTCATTGGCAACAAGAAAACCACTTTATGGTGCCACAACCTTGGCCTTTTGTTTTGTTAAGTATCAAAGTTCAACTGAAAACCCCAAATGGGGGCAACCCACATACAGAGGAAGTATACTCAATGGCGCCACCCATGAAAAGGAAAAAATGATGATTGCATATAAAATTCTTAAGTTAAAAATGTCAATTAAATCTAAAAGAGAGATTGAGAAACCATGTAAAGGCCTATAGAGAATCCACCTTGAAATGCCTGTTATTACTCTACAGCCATACAGACCACATCAAACAATAAGAAATTGCTCCCCAAAAAACTAGGCTCTTTCCCATTCAAACTTTATACGCCAAAAAACCAACAAGTCAACCATAGACTCAGGCATAACCCAATGCACTTAACGAAAGAAAAGACTGAGGAGCAAAGATTCCGTGCAATGATCAATGGAAGTAGCAAATGATCCATGAATTATCCATCCCTTCTAAACATATAAATAGCAAATAAGAATATAACGAACAGTGTTCTGTTTTTACAAGTTATCAGCGGTTAAGTAGCAATCTAGGGCTGTGTTCCAAACAAAGAAAGGGACCTTAAAAGTGGTTCGAAGTCCGTATGAAAGAACAATCTGTCCAACCATCCAACTTAACATAGGAACTTCTGAACTTCCATCACATCTTATACTCCCCAACACCACCCACTTGTGCCCTATATACATCAGCCATCATAAGAAATCAACCCCATGCCTTACCCCCAACACAGACACACAAGCAGGCCCTCAATCATTGATTACTTTCTTGTGGGAGAGAGTGCAGATTTCTATACGAACAAAGTTTAGCTACAAAACTGGTTGTAGCTTAATGCTACAAACTTACTCAATAAAATAAATATTAATACATATTTTGAAAATCTAACCGTTGAATTGCATGTTCTTTAGGCTCTTAATACACATGTCAAATTTTGTGTCAATCGGATATTATTTATTATATAATCTAAAAGCTTATATTTTATGCGTAATTTTAAATTACAAAAACTTACAATTTAAAAATTTTATTGATGATATAGCTATTGATTTTTAATTTTCTTGAAATTTTGCAAACATAAAGGATATAAGAAGAATAAGTAATCTAATTGTGAATTTGTCAAAATTCACCTCCTATAAAAAGATATTGAGTAAGGTTGTAGCCTAAGGCTATAACCAATTTTGTAGCTAAACTTTATCCTTTCTATACCATGGGCATTATCATTCACTACAGGGGTATCAAACAAGTTATATTTCCATTGTTATCAAACTATTTGCCCTTTTTTTTTTTTGATAAGTAAGAAAGATGAATATTCAAAAAACTGCTCTATGCAGAAAAAGCATAAAGCAAAACAAAGAGTACAAAAAAGAGAAAAACAAAAATACAAAGAAACTTAATTACAAAGGAGAGAGCTAAGGAACACAGGGATAGAATCACTAGATGTGAGTCCCCAAGCCTTAGACCAATAAGAAAGAGAGCCACTAAATGAAGCAAGCAGCAAACTGTTTGCCATTTTGATATCTCCAGGTCTTATTTTAACCTTTGGCTTCTATAGCATTGGTTGTCCTACCTTATCTCAGCAATTTTTATCCTTATTTTTTTTTTCCAATTACTGCATTATGCTACAAGAATCAAAACATATTTCAAATAAAAAAATTGTAATCAAAACCAAGATTTGACCACTGAGAAAAGTCTCAAAGGCAACTTAGAAAAACATAAATAAGAGAAGGGTCATACTAACGAGTGCCTTTAGAGCAATGGTTAATAATCCATTTTAGAGAAGTTTTGACACCACTTTTATGAGAAATGAAAAAAACTGTCAAAACATTAATTGCTTTTTTTTTATTTTCCTATAAAAACTTTCTTTAAATGGATTATTAACCATTGCCTTTAAGGCATCCGTTAGCATTTCCCATAAGAGAAACAATAATGTCAAACACCAAACTACCCCTCCATAGAGTATCCTAACCATCACCTCCACTTCTGCAACCAAGTGGACCAATTTCAAGCAAATTGATCAAGGAGAAACTAATAATCCAATATGAAAGGAAATAAAGCAAACAACTTCAAATTAAGTAGTAAATAACAAAATTATATAGAGATATGTCAGAAAAGGAAAAACCAAAAACAGTTCCAAGGATTTTAAGCTAAGATCAGTTTGAAATCCTACTGCATCAAATCTGGACACCCAACTTCTTACTGTGCCTTGAATAGGCTGTCTACCACAGACACATGAAGTATAACATACAAAAAACCAGTCGTATAAAATAAAATCAATGTCCTCCAAAAAAAAGAACAATAGGACTGCAAGGATGTCTAAAACCACTTAAGAGGAACATATCCAACGAAAAAAGGAACAACAGGACTGCAAGGATATCTAAAACCACCTAAACAGATACATGTCCAACAATAAGTCATTCGACAAACAAATCACAAAGCCAAAAACAATCTTCTAAAGTCCAAGTTACAACTATGGCCCAAAATTACAAAATTACAAAATGGACAAAAATATAGTGAATGAAAGATTGTAAATCAAATTTGCGTACCAAGAGAGACAATGATACATCACAAGGTGCCAATAAGGAGTCACAATTTTTCCCTCCGGATTCTTCATTTCCCCGTAATTTGGAGTTTCCAGCATTTTCCAGAGTCATCAAGTCCATTGTTCCATGAAATGTGCGGCAATAAATTTCCAACCCAATAATCTCCACAATTTTGTTGACTTGGTCCCCCCTTACCAATCCATTATATGACCTGACATTTGGAGAACAATAAAATTAACTGCCAATTAACACTAATACTAAGCACATATCATGAAACTATAAAAGATTCTCAGCCATCCCTAATCTTCTTCTTTTTTTGGTAACATGGAACCTCGCTAAGGCCCAACCCATGGAGAGTAAACCCCAGGTATCAGGAAAGTGAGGGTATGTCATGAGGAATTGAAACAGGGCGCTCCTAGTTGGAGTGGAATTTGTCCATTACCCCTGACCATTCCACTCAAACCCTCGTGGGCGCCATCCCTAGTCTTTTCCTAAGATTAAAATAAATAAAGAAAGAGAGAAAGAAGAAACGAAGTGATGAAATTTAAGAGAACATCAAAACTAGAATACAAAACTAGGGCGGCTAAAGCTAAGGTAACCAATATGCACATCAAAAAAAGAAATTAGAGAGTTTCATTGATACTTTTTTCAACAAATACTTCAGATCCAACATTCTAAGCTTTATGTTTAAGCCATAGCACTAGACAAACACAAAGAATTGAGCTAAATTTAAATCCATGAAATCCAATCTATCAAAAAATAAATAAATTCATGAATTCTAGAAGTAGGACTTATCAGCAATTTCAGTAACAGAAATAGTCAAATAGCATGGTTCCTCACTATACTGTTCGGTCAGGTGAATGTTAGCATCTTAAATAAATGATACAACTACCAGAAAACATAAGAAACGAAAAAATTACCAAACAGGATTTTGCTTCAGAATCGTCAAGTTGGAAAGCTTTAAACCCAAAGTAATATGTTCCTGGGAAATATTTTTCAACAGGAAAAATTGTACGTGATTAATCATGAAGAATTAGTCAGAACGGTAATTTATAAAGGTTCACTTCCATTTAAATATACAAATAAGATTGTTGAGCTACAATTCAGTCCTGCTATTTGTTTTCTTTAAAATAAAAAATAACTAAATAAATAAATGTGCACCATCAATTTCACCTTCAATTGCTTCCATGTTTCATAACAAGAAATATGAGATAAATCTTCTCTTTTTTTCTTTTATTATATATATGAAAGTTGCTGATAAATAACAGATCTATGTATACACTACCTATATGCTATATACAGTCCGCATATCCAAATCATATTAACGAGACACTAACATTGAACTGCATAGAAGTTGTTATCGTTGACATAAACTATGGTACTGCAACAAAATAAAACAAATCTTAACACTTAATCAAGAAGATTCAAATTCTCAACCCAACTTTTAAGTAAACTATATATATATATATATATATATGCAAAGAGCAATTAATGCTGAAACTAGCAATTTAAATGGTAGCATTTAAACAAAACAATAAGATTGCTCCAACAAAGCCACTAATGAAACTAATATATGACTTATAACCAAAAAGGTAGCCAAGAGCCTTGTAGCCCAATGGCATTGTCTGGTCTCCTTTATAAGGAGGATAGGGTGGGTTCACATTCCCCCACCCCCATTTGTTATAATTGAACTATAAAAAATAAAAATAAAAATGCAACAGAAAAGGTAAAGTGAACAAACAGGGAATACGTCAAAGAAATAGATTTACCAAGTCATTCTGCGTATCCTGGTACACAACATGAAAATTTCTGATGGTGACTCGGATGCTGTCAAGAATCTAGGGTGGAAAGCAAAGGAAATCCTAAATACGAACTCACAAAATTTCAGCCCAAGTGGAAAAAGAAATAACAATCAGACCAAAAGTAATGTCACCTTTGCAGTAATGTATGAACTAAACCCAGCCTGATTATCTGCAGAAAAATGAAACAACAGATAAGAACCGAATGTCAAAACTACATTGAGAAACTATTTCCAAAGAAAAGCTCACATTATCATGTCCTCTCCTAAGGTGCATTAGGATAACGTACTCTTTTGGGAAGCCTAAGAGCAAAGCAAGCACCCTAGGACATTCAAGAAGCCTTTTTGGTTCAAGACTAGGTGTTCAAGGTAGTTAATTAGGTCATTATTATTTTAGTTTATTCTACATTTGGATTTCCTGTGTGGGTCAAGAGTATTTTCATAAACCTAGTAACTATTGGTGGTGTGTTATGATCCTAGTGTCCCACATGGATTAAGTATAAGCTTAACCATGTGTTTAGCACCCTCCCCTTGCAAGCCGGTTTTTAAAGGTGAGTTCTACCCATGGGTTTGCAACATTTGGTATCAGAGCCAACCACCACCCCGAGTAATTGGGTGTAACTCATTGAGTATGGGATCAAATGATTTGCGGCTTTGTGTTTGGATCCCGGAAGGGACGACCTAGAGGCTAGATTAAAATAACTGATAGGTGAGTGGAGCCACCAAAAGAGAAAGGACTACCATCGGGTCAGTGTCGCCAGAGTGAGCCGTGGACGTCGGCTGCGGAGCGTGGTGGTATGTTATGATCCTAATGTCCCACATGGATTAAGTATAAGCTTAACTATATGTTTATAAGCTCTTGAACACCCTCCCCTTGCAAGCCAGTTTTCAAGAGTGAGTTCTGCCCATGGGTTTGCAACATTTGGTATCAAACTACGAGCTATGGCAAAGTGCTTGGAAGTAGTTGATGTGTTCAATCTTCAAGATACGTTGGAGTATTGGGTTAGTAGCCAATTTCCCCTCATGAAGGTGTCATTTTACAACAACACCTTGTGGGCAAGGTGTTTTGAAAGGGGGAGGGGAGGGGAGGGGAATGTTAGGAACCCCTATAGGTTTATAGACAATAATTGTTGTAATGTTGCATTTAGTTATTTAGTTGGTTAGTTAGTTACAATTCCAAGCATGTTAATCACATTTAACACATGTTGAAATTATTAATGCACATGAGGAATAATAAGACCATTAGGATAAGGCCATGTGAGCCAATAGAATAGTTTTATGGTTTTATAAATACCTATTTGTAATCACATTTCCATCATTGGAAAATAAACCAATTGATTGCTTAGTGCATTTCCTTTCTCTCTCTCTCTCTCTCAATATTTCTCTATAAAGGGTGACTACCTCGAATTAAATCAATTTCCCTACAATTCTCATACATTCTCCTACAATTCTCATCTAATCCCATTAGGAACCACTAGGTTCCTAACATGGTGTGCTGATGTTCAACACCACAAGTCTTATTATATTAGTATGTGTCTTATTTAGTTGATTCGTCTGTATATTTGGCATTTAGGTTAGCTTAATTTCTTAAAAGTTGTTGCCAATGAGCTCTAACACAGATATCACCTCCTCCCTGGTCAAAGTAGGTTGGAGGGAGAGGTCGTGGATTCAACAACCATCAAGTGCGTGTGTAACTTACCACAACAACAAAGCCTTAGTCCAAAAAATTTGGAGTAGGCTATGAATCCTCAATAGATTAGTTAGGATTGGCCACATATATTATTTTCCTCTATTCTTTTCTATCTAAAGTCAAACTCTCTGTTACTTTCTTAATTGACATGTCACATTTTATCACATCTACTAATGTGATTTTTGGTCTTCTTCCACATTTTTTCACTCCCTATAAGGCTGTAAATATACCAAGCTATTTATGAATAGCTCGAACTCAGCTCAGGAAAAAACTTGTTTATGTTCGTTTGTTTAAATAACAAGCCAAGTTCAAGCCTTAAGTTTAGGGTCGATTATTAAACAAGCCAAACTCAATCATAATGATGTGTTCGTGAATAAGCTCATGAACATAAGGGCTTGATTTAACTATATATAATTTTATATTTTTAAATGTATACTTGTCTAAAAATATATTTATATAGACTTGAAATTGAATTGCATAAGTTTTTTAATAGGTTCATATATTAGTAAATTATTATTATTCGTATCTTATTGATGATATAAACAGTCTATTTGTAATAAAAATTCATCGAATTGCAAATAAGCATTTTAGTCATAGTTTCACAATATATAGGAAAATAATAAGTTAATCAAGTAGCTCGTGAGCAAGCTCAAGCTTGCTCAACAAGAAAATGAGCCAAGCTTGAACATAAAATCCTGTTTGGTGATTAGCTCTAGCTCGGCTCGTGTTTTACAACCCTAAATTTGTCCCTCACTGCATTTTTTTGATAAGTAATAAGTTTTATTGATATCAAAAATGGAACACCCTAGTACATGGAGTGTACAAAGGGTCAACAATTCAAGTACAAAAATTACAAGAATCATGGAAATCAAGAAAAGAAAAGCATGATTGGTTTCGCATAATAGCCAACCAATCCAATAAAGTTCTAAAGAAAAATAACTTGAGGTATGGTATGGATCCCTCATTATCTTCAAAACACCTACTATTTCTCTCCCTCCAAAGACACCACATTAAGAAATAGGGAACAATTAACCAAATATGACCACTTCGATGACGACCAAACCTGCCTTGCCAACAAGCTAGAAGCCCCACAACAGATTGCGGCATAGCCCAGCTTACTCCAAACACCATAGACCACAGATCCATAGCAACCGGACGATGCCGAAAGAGATGATCAATCAATTCACCATTACATTTGCACGTGTAGCACCAATCTAGTATCCAAACCTTCCTTTTTCGTAAATTATCAATTTGTCCCTCACTGCATGTGTAACTCTCTCTCTCTCTCTCTCTCTCTCTCTCTCTCTAATATTGGCATTGCCTTTGGTTTGTTAGTTCCTTAGGGAACTCTAGGGTTTTGCTTATTTGAGCACCCTAAAGAAATTCTCCACTTGTTTCCCTCTCTTAAATTTATACTTTGTGTGATAATCAAAAACTAAAATTTATATATGGCTAATAATTTCGTTGTATAATGTATGCATCCAATTGTATTATGTAACTAAAAAAGAAAATATTAATGTGGTATCACATTTATACAAACCAAATAATTTTTCGATAGGTATGTAAAAAAATTATTTAAAAAATAAAATACTACAAACAAGTACACAGAATGTTTACTTAAAGGCAAGAAGTCAATTAAAAGTACAATAATCTAGAAACTTGAGTAAATTTGAAAAGGAAATGGCCGCTAAATATAGTCATCCAATCATACAAAGCATTTTAAAAAATTAGCTTAAGCTCCACTGTAGTACGTTTGACTCCTTCAAACATCCGATGATAAATTGAATGTTGTACCATATCTATAAGAACCAAATAATTATGGAAACTTGAGACTGAAAGTTAAATAGCTCACCAAATACACGTCTTGATAATTTTGCCAGCTCTGCTGCAGCAAGTTTAGCCTTTTTTCCAGCAAATTCTCTTTTTTCGACTGCATCCAAATTCCACTACCACAAAGGAAAATGACTGCCCCATAGGAATTTTATTTTAAAAATAAGAGTAACTAGCCCCATAAAAATATATAAATAAATTAACATCTTCCATGAGATTTTTTTTTTACTTTATTTTGGAACTTAGAAGCTAATAAGAAACATAGTATTACATGTAACATCAAGGCTTCTATTTCCCCATATTGTCAAAAAGAGCCTTTTTTTTTCCAACAAAAACAGGGAAATTACCTCTTGATCATCCCGCTGGGATGCACAAACAAATACGTCCTCTAAAGTAATAATGATGGATTCTCGGCCAAGCATTGTCCATGGAATATTAATGCTTAACTTACCAACCCGACCTAAAAAAGAAATCCATGGTTAGATGTAATTACAAATAGCTAGTACAAGTTGCAAGAAGCTTTGCTGAGGAAAACTTTTAAAAAATTTAGAACATATACATCAGGAAAGCTGAAAGAAAGATAGCTAACATATATATACTACCATTTACCTTTCATTTGAGCCCCAAAAAAAATGAGAAGTAATGCAATCTTTATTGATATCAGAAAAATTGAGTCACCCACATATACAGGGAGTATACCACTAGGGACCATACAATCAATAACACAAATTACATGAATCTATCAATTAATAACTGAACATAAAGACAGACTATGTAAAACTGACATCTAATCCAATAAGGTTCTAAAGAAAAATAATTTGAGGTTAGGCATAGTCCTCTCTATGTCCTCAAAACTCAGATTGTTCCTCTCCCTCCTTATACACCACATCAAACAAAGCGATGAGCATCAAACCAAAAATTAAAACACATCAAAAGCTATTTTTATATTGGTAATTAAAATTATGTAGAAGGCATGAGGAGCTGTTTCTAGGTTAAATAAAGGTTTTAAATGCATTTCAGTCCAATATTCCGAATATCTTACCTGCCACTTAAAATCTAATTAGCCAGCAGATTCATTAAAAAAGTAGGTTTGCAATTACTTTGCAACCAAGTCACATCTCAAAATATTTGCCACCCTCAATGTACTTCCTTTTAACTGCAATTTCATACATCTGCCTTTCCCTTTTTTTATCTTTTTTCTCTCACTGCTACCTCCATTATAAAACCACTGAAATTTCCTCAATTAGAGTAAATATTATTCTTTTAACTCTGATTTCATTTTTAATGTCCCACTGCTAACTTTGGTCGAAAACCACCAAAATGCCCTCATGGTAGAAGAATTATTCCCTTCCAAATGCATTCATCTTCATTCTTAATTTTTTACATTCAAATGCTCAACTTGACATTAAAAAAATAAATAAATAAATAAAATAACATACTTCAGTTCCCAATTTGAAATACATTCAATTATAAATGTGATACTGTGATGGTAAGAGGAGGAGGTTACAATACCTTGCTTTAGGGCAAAAGGCAACTGGAGATAATCGAAGGCTTCAAGATTAAGCTCTACATTTTCTAATTCCAATGAGAATACTTTCCCTACACAAGAAGAAGACTTCTAATATTAATGGATAAAAACTAGATAACAATATTTTTTCAGGTGATACAAGAATATACTCAAAAAAAGCAGGAATATACAAATGGTATTTCAACATTTGCACTGTTCTCTGATACTTGGTAGTAATACACAATAAAAATGTATCGTAGTAAACCCCCAAATGAACGAGTAAGTATATACAATAAAAAATACAAACAAATAAATAAAATAAAATAAACTGAAATCGATGGAGCTTAAAGTAGGAGTTGCACTTGGAATGAGACAGCAGATTTTTATTCCAATAAAAGCATACTGTAGTAAACTCCCAAATGGAGATAGAAAATTGCAAGAGTTCATTTTACAATTATGATCACCTAAACAACCCAAATGCCAATATTTTTTCACGTTTGATAAAGTAGACAACTTTTCTAAAGAAGAGCCCTCTGGACTCGCCTCTAGCGAGTAACTAAAACCTACGGGCAACTAACCCACTTGCCAAAACCAATTATTGGGTAATCCAAAAGCACTCACCCCTGACAAGGGCCAATATTTTTTCTCATTTGATAAAGTATAAAATTTTTTCTAAAAGAGAACCCTCTGAACTCGCCTCTAGCCTCTAGCCAGTAAAACCTACGGGCAACTAACCCCACTTGCCAAAACCAATTATTGGGTAATCCAAGAGCACTTACCCCTGACAAGGGCCAATATTTTTTTCTCGTTTAATAAAGTAGAAAACTTTTTTCTAAAAAAGAGCCCTCTGAACACGCCTCTAGCCAGTAAAACCTACAGGCAACTGACCCCACTTGCTAGAACCAGTTGCCATGTAATCCAAAGGGAATTCATTCACCCCTGACGGGCTAAGCCGTTTATGCTCATGCAAATGCCAATATGTTCCAAATATGCCGAAGAAGTGTCCCAAAATGTAATATTGCTTTGTCCACACGAAAAACCAAATACAGTTTAAAATTGAGATTGGTATAGAAGTAAATGTAAAATGGAGAAAAAGAAAGAAATACCTTTCCAAATGTCGATTTTAAGCTGATCAATGGGGATATCTTTGATGTATCGACCAATATATCCCAACAGAAGTTGCCGAAATACTTTCTCAAACATTGCTGGGTCGTGGTTTCTCTTTTCTCACACCATGAAATCAGAATCACATAATAATAATAATAATCACACTGAGGAAGAAAAGGGAAATGCATGAATTAACATAGGCACACACATACATACATAGAGATAAGCCGAAATTGACAAAAGAGAACCGTGCCCACAAGAAACACACGCACGCAGATAAAGACAGAGACAGAGATTTTATAAGTACTTCAATTGATAGATAGCGTGTATCAACAAAAAAAGGTTTGTTTCAAACAATAAATAAAAGAAATATATCTATATAATTTAGAGAGAGAGAGGTTACCCAGAGATGAGTCGAAAAATAGTGTGAGAGAGAGAGAGAGAGAGAAGTTAAGAGAGTCCAAAGGCAAAGGGGGTGGCGTTCTTATTATTTGAGCGACATAACACACTCTGTTCTATAAGACTCTGTTTCAAGGTTTCAAGTTTTTATTTAGGACTCTCCCCCTCTCAGAAGAGAAAAATAAGGGAAAATATTTACTTACTTACATACACGCCCCTAAACTTTGAGTTTATTTCTAAGATACCCCAAATAAATTTATAAATTTATATTTTATTTTGAGATTTAATCAAAAAATCAGTTTAATTATAAAATTAGTCATAATTTTATAGTATTTGGTTACTTAATCCAATACATATTTGTTTCTTTCACTCATCTAAAAAAACAAAATTTTAAATGAGAAAAAATATATCAAAATTTAAATAAAAATAACTAAAATATTTATTAAATATATAAATATAATAGAAGGTCCGACTTAAAATGTTGCATTAGACCCCATAATGTATTGAGCCGCCCTATATACAATTATTGTAACCAAATTTATAAATAATTGTGTAGGAGGCAAAATTTTAAACCAATTATAAAATGCCACATCAAAATTTAGTGGCAAATTCTGAATTAATGGCATTAAATTAATTAAATCAAATGATGACATGTGTCATCCAAATTGATATTACATTGACATATTGAAATTTGTCACGCGTCATTTGGCCCACAAGATAAAGATAAATTTCCTATTCAAAATATATGAATAATTATCTTTATTAAAATAAATAAATAAAATAAAGATAAATTTTTTATTCAAAATAGATAGATAATTATCTTTATTAAAATAAATTAAATATAGATAATTATTTATCTTTGTTGACTATTATCTTTATCAAAATAGATAAATAGAGATAATTATCTCTAAGAAGAATTTGGGCCAATTAAAAGTCTACTACATACTTTCAAGTATATCAATTCAAAGTGGAGCTTATCCTCTAAAATCACTATAAATAGAGGACATCCCCTCTCATTTTGAAGACCAAGTTTTCAAGAGGCCCAAGCTCTGGAGAAATTCTGTCTCAAGAATCTTTGAAGAACTTGAAGAATCTTTGAGGAACTTGAAGAACATTCGAAGGGCTTGAAGACTTGAAGAACAATAAATCTCTAATAAGCTCAAAGCTAGAGATTTGTTGTAAAAGACCGTTCAATCCATCTTCCAACTAAAGTCAAGAAGATTCCTTGTTCGAGTCAAGTTCAATGAAAATAGAATCAGAGGGTATTCTTTTGTAAAAGAGTCAAAATAGAGATTGTACCCACTACTTGATTAATACAAAAATATATTTGTGACACCTTTTTCAATTTGTTTGATTTTCTTCAATTGAAAAAAATTTGTTTTTACAGATTGAATTATAGTACTTTTTATAACAAAATACACTAATTATCGATCCTTGAAATTTATTAAGTGAGCCATTTTTGTTCCTAAAGTTTCAAATAAGCATTATTAGCTCTTATGTTAATTCTCATTAATTTGCTTCCCTATGTGGCTAAGAAGGCAATGATGTCACTTTTTCAAGTGTCAAGAGTCTCCTGACAACATTTTTAATATTAAAAATTAAAAAACATGTCAGTATTACCGCATAGAAAATCCATGAACCTACCCAAACTCATTACAAACAAGTTTTTCCCCTATTCAAAATCAAATCAAAACAATCCCACTAAAACCCAACCCTCATTTGGCCAATGGCAAGACCAACCAGATCTGATAGGGAGCACTTTGATTGATTTTTATGAGGATTTATTCACTACTTGCAGTCTAGAGTCGCAACCTGAGTCACTATCCTATATTCCTCAGTTGGTTTCTAATGAGATTAATTCACAATTATCAAGTGACTTCATGGCATGGGAGATTCATACAGCCTTCAAGCAAATGGCGCCAATGAAAGCCCCAGGCCCTGATGGTAGCTTGAAACAACCCAGAGCAAATGTTGGTATTGCCTAAATCACCACTTTGATTAAAACCTCCCTACCCGCTTGGGACAAAAGTTTGTCTTCCCTTCCTTGCAACTTCCTCCATACCCTTTCTTTGATGTGGTTAAAGCTTGCTTTTTTACCCCTACCAACCAAAGTTAGAAGCCCCAAGTATTTCTCATAAAACTTTATTTCTTGAAACCCCCAAGACCCTCTTTATTTCCTGCCTAGCATCCTCTTGTGTGGATTTGCTGAATAAGAGTGCTACTTTTCTCTATTTATCTTTTGGCCAAAAGAAGCTTCGTACTCCAAAAGAACTTTGAGAAAATTTCCACACTCTTGTGAATTAGCCCTACAAAAAAGAAGGCTATTGTTTGCGAAAAACAAATGGGTTAGCTTGGAACCTCTTTTGCAAAGAGAAAAATCATTTATCTCCTTTGACCTTGCTGCTTTTTTAATTAATCTATGTAAACATTTTGTACATAGTAAGAAAAGGAAGAGGGATGGGGGATTCCCTTGCCTTATTCCTCTAGATGGATTAATCATACCCTTTGGCTCCCCATTCACAAGAATTGAATATGAAATTGTGCGCACACATTCCATGATTAAACCAATCCAC
Organism: Notholithocarpus densiflorus; assembly: GCA_030021035.2. Taxonomy (NCBI): domain Eukaryota; kingdom Viridiplantae; phylum Streptophyta; class Magnoliopsida; order Fagales; family Fagaceae; genus Notholithocarpus; species Notholithocarpus densiflorus. The sequence continues at coordinate 300,028 of JARYZH020000125.1, forward strand.
CTGGAACAAAACCCTATTCTCTCCATAAGCTTCTCCAAGAAAACTCACTCCACCATATTGTAAGCTTTACTCATGTCCAACTTAAGTGCCATAAACCCTATTTTCTTGAATTGTGATTCTTCATAAAATGTATAGTCTCAAAAGCTACTAAAATATTATCTATAATAAGACCGTTTTTTGCAAAAGCAGATTAATGCTCAGTTATAAGGTTTAGCAAAATCTTTTTTTAATCTGTTTGCTAAAACCTTAGAAAAAATCTTATACTAGACATTACATCGGCTAATTGAGCGATATTAAAAAACAAGTTCAGTGCTCTTTACTTTCGGGATAAGAGTGATGAATGTATGATTTATAGGGTGAGGCAATTTACCTGTATTTAACTAAGAAAGGATGGTTGTTGTTACATCATAATCCACCATCCCCCAAATGTGTTGCTAAAACAGTGGGGGCATACCAACAGGGCCTAGGGCTTTCATCGGCGCCATTTGCTTAAGGGCTATATGAATCTCCCATGCCATGAAGTCACCTAATAACTGGGAGTTAATCTCATCAGAAACCAACTGAGGATATGAGATAGTGACTCGGGTTGCAAGTCTGGACTACAAGTAGTGAATAAATCCTCATAAAAATCAATCAAAGTACCATTGGCCAAATTTATCTCGGACACTTCCATTGGGGCTTTGCCATGATATAGAAGCAATGATCAAAAAAAAATTTTAGGGGCAACAAGGTGACAAAAAGAAGATCCATTGGATTAAGTGGGCAAATTTGACAAAGTCTAAATTGGTTGGTGGGATGGGTTTTAGAGACCTTACATTGTTTAATGATTCTCTTCTTACCAAACAAGCTTGGCGTCTCGTGCATAGTACAAACTCACTTCTCCATTGAATCTTTAAGGCTCTTTTCTTTTTTCCAAATTACACTTTTATGGAAGCCAAAGACTCAACATCAAGATTGTATGCTTGAAAGAGTATACTTAAAGGTAGAAAGGTTATCCAAAAAGGTTCTTGCTTCCATGTTGGCAATGGAAAAAAGATTAAAATCTGGCAGCACCATCGCCCTACTAAACATCCAACTTTGGTTACTGTTAAGGACAAAATTTTCACGCTACATGGCTTTATTTTATTGGCAACCCACAGCATATCAATATTATCATGGATTTTAGGAAAATCTCTTTTAAAGCCCAAAAGAGCCCATGTTTACACAAAATGATGCAAAAGCCCATAGTCCAAAACTCATGGCAATATTATCTCATCAAAGCCCATGGTTCAATCTCATGGCACATCATCTCATTTTCAGCTCATAATCCAACCTCATGACTCTCATTAGGGGAATTTTGGGAGTCGTGGTTTAGAGGGCCAAAAAATATGTTCAATAAAGCTCCAGCGATTCAAAGCTAATAAAGGAAACATGTTGCTTGGCATGTTTTCACCAATTCCCTGAACTCTGATGGGTCAGTGTGCAATAGGTAACATCTGGTAAGCCCCTCATATCACATAACACTTAAAATGATAAAACTCATCATTACTTTTTACATAAAACTTACTGTTCATCATATAATCTAATTATATTATCTCATATAAATTATATTACTATTTTCATCTAAATCAATCCCAAACACACGGCTAAATCTATATTAATATCTCATATCTAGCATTAAATGCTCTCCTTACTCTCCAAGATTTGGTCAAAACACAAAAAGACCATAATTATTTCTCTAAAATTTCATCAAATATCAACCAACTAGTTTATTACATACTAAAAACGTATTGTATAAAACCATAAACTAAACATATAAATTTCCAAAAGAGGAAACTTAGCCAAAAGTACTAGCAGCAGCTCCAGCAAAAGCTGCCTTAACTCCAGCAGAAGTTGCAACAGCTACAGCAACTGACACATGTCAAAAGTGACATCATCAACCCATTAATGCCCAATCCCAGCACCTTGCTACCATACACAAAGAAGAAAGGATCCTATAAAAGAAATCATACCATTTTAAGCTAAGATCTTTAGCCTCCAACTGCAGTACCAGAAATAGGAAAATCTCATAAAAGACATCTTACTATTTTTAGCCAAACCCATGAATTTAATACAGAATATTTTCTTCAGCAGAAGACCTCACACAGCTGACATCACCCAGTTGTGTCAGGACAGCTACTATTGTGCAAATGTCAGATACAGCAGCTACTGCTGTGTCAGCTACTGTACAGCTGCAGCAGTAGACTTAAAGTTTCAGATTTCTTCTTTTGGCTAAAAACCAAAAACCCACTAAGGAAATCATTCATTTTGCTAAAAATCTTTCCTTATTTACTGATTGTTCATTCAACCAAATTTCATCTAGTTACATACTTAGCTCTATATAAAGAGGACCAAGACACAATACAACACACCATTACCCATCATATTCTTACTCTCTCATCCTCAATATTCTGAAACTTCATTCATTTTGCTACCCATAAACGCATCTCCATCTCTTTTTCTATTTTTCTTGCAACACACCACTATCCATCTCACCCATCTCTCCCACACTCTATTATTCTGAAATATCGTCATCTTGCTGCCCATATCTCTAAACATCTCTCTCCATTTCTCTTACAAAATCTTTCTTCTTAGAAAGCAACATAACACATGACATAACACAAAAAACCACTCCAGCAGCAATTATAAGCTCATGTATTTACTATATTTAACCTTCAAATTATCTATCTCATACTTTCATATATTTTACAAACACATTCCTCACAAACTATCTATACATACTTCCCACATATATTTTCTAATATATCTTACAAACATCATATCTCACAAAACATGTATATTTCTTACCATATTTGTACATCCTAAAAAATATTAAACACTCTTCCAAGAACATATTACAAAACCCTTCTCATGGAAGGCATATAATTATAATGCTAAAAGCCCTTCTTATGAAAGACACGAACTTATAATACTAAAAGCCCGTCTTATGGAATGCAATATCACTCATATTTGACTAAAAACTAAAAGAGCATTATAAAAGGGAAAATCATTTAAATGCATGATAAAGGGGATAGACTTAACTAACTTATGCATACGGCTGGATATATTCTCTCTCTCTCTCTCTCTCTCTCTCTCTCTCTCCTGTTGCACCCATTTTCCCCTTCAATCATGAAGTCACCATGAACAGATTTATAACATCATACTGTACCGCTAGACTCATATTATCATGTCACTAAAATGTTGTCCACTGATATTATACAGCTGGAGCCATAAACTATACAAAGATAAGTTATTATTTCTTTATCTCTGAATTTACATTATTGAATATATTTTAATTCATTATCATTGTGCCGCTGGATAATATTATTATACCGCTGGAATATTATTAGCTCACTAATGCTGTAAGGCCGGAGCCACAAATCCTATAAAGCGATGTTATACGGCAGGAGTCAGAATCATACAAAATAAGTCAATGTTTCTCTATCTTCAAGATTACATTATTAAGGTGCGGTTTGGATAGAGATTATAGCGTCTACGTTTTGGGAGGGACGCGTTTCAGCTTTTTTTTTTTTTTTTTTCCTCTACTCGCGTTTTAGCTGGGGGACAGAAGTTACTGTTCACACTGTATGGTTACTGTTCACGCACTGTTTCGTACTGTTCATGTACTGTTCACCCACTTTTCAGCTACTTTTTCATTAAAAATGGGTCCCACAACACTATTCACACATTTAAAAATTATTTTGCTACAGTGTTTTCAGTTTTCAGCAAAAATAAGTTGTATCCAAACGGACCTTAAGTATACGTTAGCTCATCATTATTGTACCGTTGAATGAAAACTACTTTAATATTATCTCACTATTTAATAAACATGGATTCACTAATGTTTCAGTAATAAACATATGTATTAATAAATTGAATTCATCTCACTACCGGATACATATTATTTGGACATAAACCATCGCTGGACATATATCATTAGGACATGAACAACCGCTAGACATATATTATTCGGACATAAACCACCGTTGGATATATATCATTTGGACATGAACCACAGTAAGACATAAATTACTTGACATACATTACTTGGACATAGATCATAGCTGGACATACCTTATTATGTTGAACATAGGCAATAAACCACGACTGGATATGGACTATTTTGGATTCATCCTATCATTGGACATATGACACTTAATTAATTATTCTCTAATATTGGAAATCACATAATATACATCATTAAGATCTTTAACTAATGACTTAATCAAAGCTATTATGCTAAACATATTATTTATTTATTTCAACCATTATCACGATTCTTAGACTTTGGACTTTATCTATATTGTAGGCTTAAAAATGCACCGGAAGCCATTGGTTTATGCGGCCCAATGTCGAGTTCCGGATTGAACTCCCCAAAACAAATCCGGGTTTAGCAAAATCACCCCTTCGGTGGAAGACACATGGCTATGCGTAAAACAGCCCCTATCAGTTACTTCTCCCATAATTGAGTCCATGGAGGGTGCAACAGTGGACTATATAATTGATGAAGGTACAAGACAGCGGAATGCCGAGATAGTTGATGGGATCTTCATCCCTATGTTGGGGTTTATGCCCTAAAATCTAATTTATTGGCATGTCATAAATAATTAAATTGTTTAATTATATGAGACTATTTATTAATGAACTAATGGGACACTATCTTAGTTCATGAGATGTATAGTATGTGATTTATGTGAAAAGTCACAGAAGATATAAATCACAAGTTGTTTGTAAACTCAGAATTTTAGTTCGTAGTCGATGATGAAATTGTGTATTTCATCTGCGAAAACTATAACATATCAACTAAGATGATTTGTCTTGATCATGGAAATGGAAACTTCTAGTTGATATGTTGATATGTTTTAAGAGTTAAGACATATTGAACTGGACCGCTGTGAGATTTATTATTCTCCTAATGACTGTCAAATGAATAATAAATCTCACGACTTCTATTTACATCAACTCTAAATCCTGAGAGAATAATGGACCTGATCATAAGGTGTAGGTTGTTTTGATATATCAGGAGTGAGATCTATAAGACACGATTAAAATCTCAGTATGTTGGGCAGTCGCATTTAGTGTTGATGAAACATATATTCTCAAGATAGATTTCATAATCTCTTAACGGAGATATAAAATATTCTCTTGAGATAAGTTTAATGGGTTTGGTTATTCAGAGTGTTGGGCCCAACCACTATAGTAAGGAGTTACTAAAGTATATATTTATAAAATTGGATTTCATAAATATATGATGAATAATATAAAGGATCAAACCGGATACTCAAGGATTAAGATGTAGTAATCTTCAAAGTGGCAGTCAACATTCATGATTTTTTATTACTACGAATATTTCAATAAAGGGGTTGTATGTATAATAAAGTCTTGGAATATAATTTATTAATAAGGCTTAGAGTGCAATTATATTCTTATAGTGGTATTGAATATTGATGCTGCACGGAATCAGTAGGCTGAATGCTTCGGCTTCGGTGGGCTACTGGTGGTTGCGAAGGCCTACAAAGATGAACACACGATCAAAGGGGACCGGTGTAGACCGGTCAAACACCTTCCGATGGCTAAGTTAGTTTCTTCCTAGAAAAGAGTTTTCAACTTTTTTAAAGAAAGTCTCAGAATACACTTGCCTCATTTTGATTCAGACTGGTCCTTTATATAGAGGACCTTGGAGCGGTTATTGGCTTGGTAACTTCCCCAAGATTTGAGGAAATTCTCTTGAGTCCAGACATAACTTCCCCAACGGCTATAGGAGTTACAACCGTTGATGGAAGTTATGTACTTAAGAGGAATCCATGGCGATGAATTCGGGTTGAGTAACTGTTTCAAGGTTTTAAGATTCGAATCTTCCATACTATCCAGTAAATTTATACTTGAGAGTTTCTGAGTGTCATGTGGTCGTCCATGGACTTCGTCCATGGAAGACTTGGTTTTCTGACGGTGTTATGTGAGTCGTCCATGTGCTTTTCCCATGGACGACCCTACTGTTCAGACTTGTGTGAGTCGTCCATGTGCTATGTACATGGACGATGCTAATGCTCTGTCGTTGTGTAAGTCGTCCATGTGCCTTGCCCATGGACGATCCCATTGCTCAGACGATCAACAAAAATAATTGGCTCAAGATCACGGACGATCCATATGGACGAATATGAGTTGTAATTTTTTACTATCCCATCAAATATAATTAATGGTAACTTTGGACTTGTCAAGAGTTGATAGAGAAGCCCAAGGCCCATTGGAGATAGAGTATTATTTGTTCCCTTTAGTCTCATCTCAAGCCACAAACTAAAGCCCAATTGGGTAGGCCCAAAAGGCTAACCCAATTAGATAATCAGTTTTTATTTAATAAGAGTTATTAAATAAAGTAACTACCAAGGTAGTTAGAATGTACGTATGATGAAAAGAAAAGAAATTAGTTTTTCTCTACAAGGAGAAGAAAAAAGATTTTTCTTTGAGAATCATTGTACAAAAGGACTGATTGAGAAACCACACTTCTTGAGCACCATGTGGAATTAAGACGAAGATTAAAGGTATTCTCAAGTCTTGGTTTTGAATTTCACTGCATCAAGGTACGCTTTATATTCTTTGTTCTATAATTCAAGGTTACATGTTATCTCTCATGAATGAAGTAGATCCGTGATTATTGCTTCCGCTGTGTGTTTTGTATGAGATGCAAAACCAGATTTTCCAACAATTGGTATCAGAGCGGTCTTCAATATCATGCTTGTATAACATGTGATTGAGTTTTAGAATTAAAGAAAGATCGTTTTCTTGGTGTTCTAGTTTTCTGCAGTAAATATTTCTGCATAATTTTTGTTATACATGGACCCATGTGTCGTGTTCTTTTATGAAAGACATCGTTTGAATTTTGAGAATATGAATGTAACTGAACTGCTTCGGTTGTTGGCAATTGGGCTTAGTTATTCGAAGTGGTTCGTGTTCATGTTCATTATGATACGGTGCCATGTTTTCATAGTATTGGTTCACGTTAAACACAGTGGCCCATGATTATGCTTCTTTGATATGGTGCCGTGTCATGATTTTTAATATTCATGCTTTAATGGTGCCGTGTTCATGGAGTTTGTATGCATCAAGGATTCAAATACTTTATTTCATATTGAATCGGTATATATATATATATATATATATATATTGATAATGTGGAATCCGTGTGTCATAAGGATTGAAGTACCTTATATCTGTTGAATCCGCATATTATCGATAAAAGGTTGATATGATTTATATGTTATCAAGATTGAATCCTTATGTTGATATTTGTTTCCTTGGCCATCTTATAAACATGTTTTAATTCCATTAGATCCGTTTGTGATCAAGCGCTGGAATTAATGTGCCATGATTTATAGTGTCGGTGCCATGGTATATGTTAGTTTAATAATAAATATGTTTTTACGATCAAACAGTATGTTAATGCTAGAATTAAAGTATTTTAGTTACCGGATAAAATCCTTTAATGAAATTTATTCCTAATGAGATTAGGATTATGTTTTCAAGGTTTTTAGCATTATTATGGTTCTTGATCTTGATATTGAAAACCCTAATGTTTGATATGTAAATTTTCGTTAAAAAAAAATCAAAAGTGTTTTTGATGGAAGAACAATGAAGATGTTAAAAACAGTTACTTGAAAATTCTGAAAACAATTTAGTTTTTCCCTTTGAAAACTGAAAACACACGTTTTTCGCGGGTTAACTTCCCGCGAAACTACTCACGAAAAATGCCTCTGAAGCACAAAACTTTTCGCGGGTAAGCTTTACTCGCGAAACAGTCGCGAGACAGTTGCGAAAGTTTCTGTCTAAATTTTGTGTTTTCACTATTTAGCCTTAACCCATTTTCGCGGGAAGAGCTTAGTCGCGAGATTCTCGCGAAAATGCTTTTGAGGCTAAAGGCACTAAATTTTGAATTTTCACTTGTTTTTGACTAAGTGTTAAAACTTTGATTAAGAGCAAAGTTATGTGATTAATTTAATAGTCCTTAAAAGTTAAGGACATATATTAATCATTATCTAACTTGTTAGGATATACGTGTTTCACTTGTTAGGAATATATGTCATGATTTTATGTAATTGGCTTATCCTTTGACAAAACGCACTTTACTTGTAATTGGGTAGATCTAGGATGTGTTTAATACTTCAAGAAACCATGTTTCAAGATCAAGTGTTGAAACTTTCAAGTCTATCCAAGAAAACAAGCTGAAAGTGCAGAGTTATTAAAGCTCAATAGCTAGCATGTGTCGAGGTTTAAGAAGCTGTTTCAGCCCCGTGGCTCGACAGCTAGCTCGAAAGATGCTCGACAGCTTCTATCTGTCGAGATTTATGAAAACAGAATTTTTGATATGTTTTTCTTGAGATCCGTGGATGTGTCTTTGGGCCTTCTTTTCTCCTAACCCTAGACATATAAAAGGATTGTTTTAAGGGCCGTCCAATAGTGAACAAGTTGCACAAGCATTGAGAAAACTATGTTCAAGCAATTTGTAACCGGAGACGAAGTTCTTGCCCTAGTTCATCTCTTTCTCTTGAAGAAGTTGCTGTGTATGTGCACCGTAGGGTTTTGTAACCAAGCATCTTCTTGATTTTCATCGTGTGGATGAATTGAAGAACTTTACAGCCAACAACCTTCTTAGTTGGTGATTGAAGTCACGTACTAGGATCCGTGCATTGGTTAGTCACGTACTTGGGAGCCATGCATCAGAAAGGGGAACTATCACTACAGAATAAGTCCAATTGGGTATTGGGGTAAGGGTTCAACTATAGGTTGGTAAGGTACTTGGGATTCCTTTACTTGTAACCGCTTGTTGTGATAATAGTGGAGTTTCGGGAGTGGTGACCTGAAAATCACCCGGTGGGGTTTTTGCCGTTAGGTTTTTCTCATTCATAAACAAATCATCGTGTCATTTATTTTCCGCTGCGTATTTAGTTGTTTGATGATTTGTTTGTGCTACCATGCGCTTTGCATGTTAATTTAATTAATTAATTAATTTGGTTAATTAATTAATTTATTTATCACAAGGGGTCAATACGTTTGTGGCCTATCAAGTGGTATCAGAGCAGGCACACTCTAATTAGGTTTTAATCTTTGTTGTGTTGATCCATTGACCCCTGTTTGTCATGGATAGATGACAGTCGTTAATCATACCTCCTTTATTTGATGGCACTAACTATGCATACTAGAAAGTACGCATGAGAGCTTTCTTGCAGTCTTTAGATGAGAAGGTGTGGCAAGCTGTTGAGATAGGCTAGACCAAGCCAAAGGAAGCGCCGGCTGATTAGGATGAAGCCAAGATCAAGGCGGCAAACTTCAACAGCAGAGCATTGAATGCCCTATTCAGTGCGGTCACCAATGAGGAGTTCAAGAAGATATCCTCTACTGAAACTGCTAAGGAGGCATGGACCATCCTCCAGACAACCTATGAGGGAACCAAGGCTGTCAAGAATTCGAAACTACAGAGGCTCACTACAAGCTTCAAAGAGATTAAGATGGAGGAGGATGAGTTGTTCGATGAGTTCTATGCCAAGCTCAAGAACATAGTGAACTTAGTCTTCAATCTTAGGGAAACCATTTCTGAACCCAAGATTGTGAGAAAGGTGCTCAGATCTCTGCCTGAGAGATTCCATGCCAAGATTACGGCAATCGAGGAATCAAAGGATATTAACAAGATTCTTTTGACAGAGCTGGTTGGTAATCTGTAGACCTACGAGTTAGGGTTGACTAGGATTGGTAAGTTGGGCAAGAGTAAGAGTATGGCACTGAAAGCCAAGAGTAGTGACATCGATGAGTCTTCCGATGATGAAGATTCTAAAATGAAGTCCTACATCACTAGGCAATTCAAGAAGTTTATGAAAAATGCCAATGGAAAGGGCTTCGACAAGGACTGTAGGTAATCTAGTTCTTCTCGGTTCAAGAGTCAAGATAAAGGGAAGAAGGATGCTAGGGATGGCGGTCAGTACACTGTTCCTGCAGGACCAAAGTGCTTTGGGTGTCAAGGCTTCGGTCACATGAAACATGAGTACCCTACATACCTCAAAAACATTGGGAAGAGTAAGGCACTTGCTGCTACTTTGAGCGACACCAAGGCTGAGGATGATTCCGACAATGAGGATGACGGAATCTTGAATGCCTTCACTGCCACTGTTAATCCTACTGATGGGATTGTTGAAGATGTGGTTGAAGAAGAGGAATTGGTGGAATCCAATTTTGAGAAGATGGAGATTAAGATGATATCCATACAGCCTATGAGAAACTATATAAGTTTTTTGAGAAACATGAAAAACTTTATAGGCTGGCCACCAAGAAGTTCAGTGATGTGGAACTTGATCGTGAAGAGTTGTCCACAAAGTTTGATGAGGCAAATCAGACTATTGGAGTACTGAGGATCGAGAACAACTTCTTGGCTAAGAAGACCAAGAAACTTGAAGTGGAGTTGTTTCAAGTTAGAGCTCAATTGGAGAGGATTTCAAGTGCAAAGCTTGATGAGATGCTCAATCTTCAAAAATCTGCTTCTGATCGAACAGGTTTAGGGTATGGTTTCTCTTCCTCTAATACTGCTTCTACTAGTACTACTGTTTTTGTTCCTCTTAGTAATAATGTTGAAATTGAGAACAATAATGTTAAAACTGATTTAGCTAGTGAGAACTTAGACAAAGGTAAATCTATCTTAGGAGCACCCCTAAGTAAGATAAGAAGGAAGCTAAGAACCCTAGGGCTAAAAATGCTAACTCTCAAAAGTCTAAACAGAAGAAGCAGCATCTCTGTCATCATTGTGGTGCAGCCGGTCATACTCGACCAAATTGCTATAAGTGACTAGCCACTCAACAAAGCAACAGCATGATAGCATCTGGAAGCCAGAATCAACTTCAATCCTCTCTTGCTCCTCTTGGAGATCTTCTCAAAGCCCTCATGTTCCTTTCGAACTTGAACGGTTTCAATTCTTCCCCTTCACCGCCTGTTCAAGGGTTTGCTAGACGGAAAGGTTCTTCCAAGATGTGGAAGGAAAAGGGTTCCAAGTGATTCTATCACTTTCTTCTCTCTCTTCTTGTTTTTGTTTGCATTACTTGTGTGTTTTGCTTTACTGTTTTGAGTCAGTCTAGTTTATGATTTGTTTTGTTTAACATGTTTTTGTTTGGTTATTTTTCAGTTTTTGTTTTGTTTTGTTTTTCATATAAAAATATAAAAAAATTTAAAAATCAGAAAAATACAAAAACAGTGTGTGTTTTGTGTACATTGGTACTTGTGTATCTTGGATGGCCATTGAAACAAAATTTTCTAAACTTTGTATCTCTTTTTGCTTAGATGAGCATCTCTATGCACAACTAAGCAAGTGAGCTTTGTGGCTCTTGTTTGTGATGAGTAAGATTAAGTTTTCTCTTGTACTTAACACTCGTATCACTCTTTTTGACGGGAAAAATTAGAAAATCCAAGAGAAAGGCATAAATAACCATCTCACCACTATTACCCGCCAATCATAATATGACACATGTATGCTTCGGCATAGCAAAAGTGCAGTGTCAATGACATTTGTGTGCTTCGGCATAGCAAAATTGGAATGTCAAATGCTTAACATAATTGGGTATTTCTTTTCTATCTCTTATATGCCCATTCATGATTTGCTTAAATAAATATATGCAAAGAAAAATAAAAAGCAAAAAGATCAAAAATGCTTTAAATATGATTGCAAACGTGTATTCTAGGAGATGTGGTAGTTTTAGGATGTACCTTAAAGGTGATAATCCCCATTAAACAGTTATAATTGTGTGTGAGTTAAAGTGATTTTCTCATATCTCAAATTGTCATAACATGTTGACACATTTGCAATCTTGCGATGTTTTTCACACATAACACGCAATATTCTTTGCTACTCTTGATACATGTGCAGGTACAATGTGATTTGACCATCATAAGGTTTTACATGTGTTAATGTATGCTCACTAAACTGTCTTGACTTGTTTTTTGAAAAATAAAATCGATTAGCCTTGTTTAGTGTGTATGTGTGTTTGGGATCCATGAGCTTAAAATCTTTGTTGAGAGATGATTTTGTGAGCCTAATATGTTGATTGGATAATTGGTTGAGTTGCATGCTTGATTGCATTCATATCTATGTTTTTTTCTTCTCGAAAAACCATTTTGAAAAGCTTGCTCGACACTTAGTTGTCTGTCGAGCTTCTTATGGTCTTTTCTTATCGTAATCTCGATAACTGTCTCGACAACTAGTGGATTGAACGAGAAATCTCCTGGACTCTCGATAGCTTCTCAACAGCTGGTGGATTGATCGAGCTTCTGTTCTGGTATCTGATGGTTTGTTCCTCGACACCTCCTCGATACCTGTATCTGTTGAAGACCATTTTCTCGACATCTTCCTCAACAGATGTCTCGACACCTCTATCTGTCGAGAATTACTGAGGATCTATATATTCTTTCTTCTTGATCTAGTTCTCATTTCTTCAATCTCTCTCGACCTGTCCGCACCTGTTCATCTCCCAAACACTATCTCTCTCTCTCCAAACCTCTTTCTCAAGGTTTCTTCAAGCTTTCTCAAGATTTTCTTCACTTAGTAAGCTTCTAATCTCCCTCATTTTCATGCATTTCATGTTTTTGAAACCTAGGTTTTAGGGTTTTTGAAAAATTTTAGGGTTTTTCAAAATTGATGAGTTATTGTTGAAATTTTGGGATGGATTTTCACTTAAATAAGTTTAAAATCTCATGCATTGCATCACATTAGCATAATAACAGTATTATCATGCATTTAGATTTGTGCAAGTTGATTGTGTGCTGGTAGGATTGGATTGGGCTAAGCCCATGATGCAATTATTTTTCATGTCACATGTTCATGCATTTCCCATGCATACGTACTCAGTTTTCAATATACTTGATATATTTGAAATTGTTTTGGAGCTTTTCTGATTGTCTTCCACTCTTTCTGTTTACGTTAGTCGTGTCTATGGCACCTAAGCGTAAGTCAGCTCCGTCCTAGAACCCTCTGCGTTCTAGGGCATCGTCTTCTTCTGATCCTACTCCGTCTCATATTCGGTTCCGTGATGAGGATGCCCGAAAGGACTTCTCGGAGAACTTTTCTCGACGAGGTGTTCATTCGGAATGCCGAGTCATTTTGGCAAATTTCGCCGACACTGACCTTCCCACTGTCATTCACAATCAGGGATGGAAGTCACTGTGTGACGTCCCGGTCACTTGTCCGACCGTGCTGATCCAAGAGTTTTACTCCAACATGCATGGTTTCGATTTTTCAGTACCTCTCTTTTCTACTCGCGTTCGAGGTATGTGCATCACTGTCACACCGCAGCTTGTTGCGAATGTGCTTCATGTTCCGAGGGTAGAGTATTCTGACTACCCCAGTTGTGAGCGTTTGAGGATTGTGTCCAAAGACGAGATGATTTTCGCTTTCTGTGAGCGTCCCACAGATTGGGGTGATCGTCAGTTTACACCATGTAAGGCCTTTACTAAAGGTCCTAGATTCATGAACATGGTGATGACTTTTGTTTTGCACCCACTCTCTCACTATAACTCTATCACAAAGCCTCGTGCTCGATTTTTGCTTTCCTTGTTAGAGCACCTCACTATAGATTTTCATTCACATTTCATTCTTTCTATCTTAGATGTGTATAGGGATACAGTTACCCGTGATAAGCTCATTTTCCCTTTGGCTATCACGCGGATTCTATGCCATTTTTCTATTCCTTTTCCCTCTTCCGACCATTTTTCTGTCATGTGTGTCATAGACTATGCAACCGTTAAACGTAGCGAGGCACAGTTTCGGTCTCGACAGTTGGATTCAGCAGCTCCTCCCTCCCATTCCGCTCCATCCCATTCTGCTCCATCCACATCTGCTCCCTCCTCTTCTTCGGGCGATGTGACTCTTGGAGACATCATGGCGCAATTGCAGCGCATGGATGCTCGCCTTGATACACTTTTTACGGAGATGTATCAGGTGAACGTTCGTGTCGGTTGTATTACACGACAACAGGCGACCATGGGTGGTTTTACTCCAGAGGCTTCTCCTCCACCACCTCTAGTGGATTCTGAGTCTGAGGATGATGATGGTGATAACGATGATGCTTCTGATGATGATGATGGAGATGCTAGCTCTACCGATGAGATGTCTACTTGACAATCTTATCATTTGTCACTCGTGACAAAAAGGGGAAGTAGTTTTGGATATGAGAGTAGTCATACTTAGGGGGAGAGTTAGTATAGGACATTTTAGTTAGGGGGAGTGTTGTTGAGTGCTGAGGGATGTAGTGAGGATATTATGTATATTTTCTTTTCTTTCTTTTATAGATACATTGTTCTTGTACATTAGGTCTTGTGACCACTTTTATGACATACATTGTACTTATTTCTCTCTATAATGTTGATGTATGTTGTTTCTTTCACCTACCTCTTACATGTGTTGTTTCTTTTCTCTTTTTATACACATGCTTCTTATATCTTGTATACAATCTATTATTTCTGCTTCACACTAAGATGCCTTGATGAATTTTGTTTAAAGTGTTTCAGAAATACAGGTTGTCAAAATCTACTTGTCATAAACTCTTTTCTTGCAAAGTTTTTCAAGAGTTTGTGTTAGGATAGATTTTATTGTATTCAACAAGTGAATATGAGTTAAGTGAGTTATGACTTCTCTCATATGCTCATTTGTTTGCTGTGGTTTTGTCATGGATTGCCAAAGAGGGAGATTATTAGGACATATGTGTTTCACTTGTTATGAACATATGTCATGATTTTATGTAATTGGTTTATCTTTTGACAAAACGCACTTTACTTGTAATTGGGTAGATCTAGGATGTGTTTAATACTTCAAGAAACCATATTTCAAGATCAAGTGTTGAAGCCTTTAAGTCTGTCCAAGAAAACAAGCTGAAAGTGCAGAGTTATTAAAGCTCGACAGCTAGCATGTGTCGAGGTTTAAGAAGCTGTTTCAGCCCCGTGGCTCGACAGCTAGCTCGACAGATGCTTGACAGCTTCTATCTGTCGAGGTTTATGAAAACAGAATTTTTGATCTGTTTTTCTTGAGATCCGTGGATGTGTCTTTGGGCCTTTTTTTCTCCTAACCCTAGACATATAAAAGGATTGTTTTAAGGGCCGTCAAATAGTGAACAAGTTACACAAGCATTTGAGAAAACTCTGTTCAAGCAATTTGTAACCGGAGACGAAGTTCTTGCCCTAGTTCATCTCTTTCTCTTGAAGAAATTGCTGTGTATGTGCACCATAGGGTTTTGTAACCAAGCATCTTCTTGATCTTTATCGTGTGGATAAACATAAGAACTTTGTAGCCAACAATCTTCTTAGTTGGTGATTGAAGTCGCGTACTGGGATCCGCGCATTGGTTAGTCACGTACTTAGGAGCCGTGCATCAGAAAGGGGAACTGTCACTACAGAATAAGTCCAATTGGGTATTGGGGTAAGGGTTCAACTGTAGGTTGGTAAGGTACTTGGGATTTCTTTACTTGTAATCGCTTGTTGTGATAATAGTGGAGTTTCGGGAGTGGTGACCTGAAAATCACCCGGTGGGGTTTTTGCCGTTAGGTTTTTCCCATTCGTAAACAAATCACCATGTCATTTATTTTCCGCTGCGTATTTAGTTGTTTGGTGATTTGTTTGTGCTACCACGCGCTTTGCATGTTAATTTGATTAATTAATAAACTTGGTTAATTAATTAATTAATTTATCACAAGGAGTCAATACGTTTGTGGCCTATCATAACTAAAAGACCTAATGAGATCAAAGATGTTAGTTAAATAAAACTCTTAGTACTAAAACATTTTATAATTAAAAGTCCTTAATTTATTTTGATTATAAGTTTTTTTAATGAGATTAAAATTCTAATTAAAAGGTATATAGTTTCTAATGAGATTAGATTTTTTTATTTAGTAAATTAAGGATAGAGTTCTTTATAACTAATTTTTGATCCATTAGAGTTTAAGGAATCCTAAATAGTTTAGGATTTCCATTTTAGTTAGTAATTCTAATGAGATTAGAGTCTTCAACAAGTGCAAGGTTATTAGTTGTGATGAGATCACAATTATTTAAGAAAAACCCAAATAACGAGTGGGAGTGCTGAAATAACCCTTTCGTTAAGTTTATTGTAATGTGAATAGATACATTGTCTTGACTTCGAGTTTTACATTCCATGCGGAGGGTATTTACTTCACGGATTACAAGGTTAAACTTCTTTGTGATTGCATGAATGTTCGTTACGCTATTGTGACGTGACTTAGTTACATCACATTGAATTTAAACAATTAAATACATTTAATGTGTAGGGTTAAAATTGTGATTAGATCACAATGATTTCATGACAATCCACTTGTTTTAAAATTTCCAGTGGGAGAGAGATACAAGAGTTGGATCTCACGGCCTCCATTGTCGGTTCATAGTGGTGTGGGATAAACATCCCGTCTTGGCTTCGAGCCTTGCATTCCATGTGGAGGATGTTTATTTCATGGTACTACAAGATTGAACTTCCCAGTTTATAGTGGTGTGGGCAAGCATCTCATCTTGACCTCGAGCCTTGCGTTCCATGTGGAGGGTGTTTTGCATCATGGTACTACAAGATTAAACCTTATAAGGGTAGAGTTATGTGGCTACACATGGGTCTAGATAATGGTGTACACTAGACTAAATTTGATAGTATCTTCTATGCTGAGTTCTTGCTATTATTACTTAGAGGCTAAAGGAAAAGCGACAAATTATTTTTGTTTGGTAAGAGTTACCATGATAGCAGTAATAATGAGAATATTTCTCGCCTGATCATAGTGATTGGTATTCACTCTATACTAAGGAATATTAATTGCGGGATTAGGTTGTCGTTGCACCTAGTAAAGTATGGTTTTCGGGTTCTATATTATATGGTTCTAGAAGCAAAATATAATGTCCCTATAATTATGTTCATAGTCTCAAAATAAAGTTGTCATAAATTTTGTCATCTAGCTACTATTTTAATTGAATCACATTAACTAAGAAATAATTTTGGACATAGTGCTTAAAGGAGCTGAAGTACATATTTATGTTTCGATTCAGCATTGTCATAATTTCCTGTACATGATGCACTGATGGAAGATAGCTTATGATATGATCATATTCTCCATTGAAATACTATAATGTTACATTGGCTTCTATCTCAATTGTACTATAGCATGAGATGCAAGAGTTAGTACAAGACTTAGACTTTATATTAAGTCTAAATAAGATGTTTGGTATGAATCATATTGAGTGCTAAGAAAGGCTTAAGGAGTTCCAATTCTGTATCATTTTATGAAAATGTTTTAATTTTAAAATGAATTGGAATTCTTGGATGTAGAGATTAATTGTTAATCTCAAATGGATATAATCCACAAGTCCTTGTTAGAATCATTTGATCAATTTAGATTGTTTTGAAATTAATTTTTTTTTTTTTTTTATGTTACTTGAATTGATGAGTGAGTTCTATGCAACGGAAGACATCCTAAAAGTTAAGGCTAAGATCAATATGATTTAATTCAAATTCTTAGCCTAAACCGAAAGGTAAGGGTGGTAAGAAGATGAATTATAATACCAAACAGTTGGACAAGTTAGTTGCCCTAGTAGTTGCCAAAAGGAAATTAGACTCAAAAGAATGACCAAAAGGAAAGTATTTCTATTTTGATAAAGCTAAGCATTGTTCATGATTGTCTTCTAGAAGGAAATTTACATGTTTTACTTTTTAAAGAGAAAGTTTTCCTCCTTTGTAATTGTATGTTTTGGCACTTATGTCTATAGATCTTATTAATCTAAATGATATTCAAGATTGGTGAAAGATGGGTTTTTAGAACCATTATTTTATTATATTCT
This sequence comes from Notholithocarpus densiflorus, assembly GCA_030021035.2. Classification (NCBI taxonomy): domain Eukaryota; kingdom Viridiplantae; phylum Streptophyta; class Magnoliopsida; order Fagales; family Fagaceae; genus Notholithocarpus; species Notholithocarpus densiflorus. The sequence continues at coordinate 317,890 of JARYZH020000125.1, forward strand.
CAGTCTATGAATTCTATTTAGAGGATAATAAGATCTAGGGTTCCTTTTGTAAAGGAATGAAGTTTCAATGACTTCTTTAAGTTAGTGCATACATAAAGGAGAAATAGGGCTCTTTTAAAGGTAGATTGTTCTAGAAAAAGAATGTCAGAATTTGTTAAAAGACAACTATAAAATACATTTAGAAATGAGATGGTTGTATTAGATATACCACAAGACATTATTCTGTAGATAACTATTACACCGGTACAATATCGTAGTGGGAGGATAACCAAATAAATTCATACTTTTGAAATAAACTTTTGTAGTTATTTCACAAGGATATGAATTTGATTCTCGGTCCTACGTAAAGGTAATAGATGATATGAATATGGATTACTGGATCAAGATTATGTAAATAGAATTAGATTTTATTTAAAGTCTAAAACTTGTAGAGGCGCTTAATTGCATTAAGCCTATTGTTTTCAAATAGGTCTACAAGAAAATGAGATTGATAGATTTGAAGGTGTAAATCTCCAAAGTCAAGACTAGTGGCGAAAAGATTTATTCTAAAAGAAATTGTTCGACTATGAAAAGATTTTTTCACCAATAGTTAAGTTTGACTCTATCTAGATTCTCTTATTCATTATATCTCATTTTGGATGAAATATGGTAATGGATATTAAGAAAGTTTCTTTTAGTAGAAATCTTGAGGAATACATCTATATGATGTAACTAGACTTGTTCATAGCAAAGAACCAGTGGTGATTAGTATGCAAGTTGCTTAAAGTCCATTTATGGACTAATGCAAGCATCTAGGTCATAAAATATTATATTTGATCAAGCAATCAAATTGTTTGATTTTGATCAAGTATTAAAAGGTCTTATGTGTGTAAAAGCTATATAGAATAATAAATTTCTTAATGTATGTTGATGACATTCTAATAATTTAGAATGATGTAAAGTTATTGTCATCAATGAATTTTTTTGTTGTCTAGTACAATATGATATAAAGTACTTGGAAAACACTTGTCACATCCTAAGAATTAAATTTTGTTAAAATTCAGGAATTAGGATGTTGGATCTATCTCAAACTGCTTAAATAGATTAGATTTTAGCCGAGTATAGCATGTAATACTTCAAGAAAGGATTCTTTCCTCTTAAGCTTAAAGTTCCTTTATATAGGAATATAGTCCTAAGACATATAAAAAGAAGAGCATATTAAGACGGTTTCTTATACCATATCAATAGGAAATCTTTATGCTATGCTATATACTAAGCTAAATATATATTTTGCGGTTGGCATGGTAAGTAAATATCAATTGAATTAAAGATCACTTAATTTAGTAGGAATAAAGCATATACTCAAATATCTTAGAAAAACGAGGGATTATATGTTTGTCCACAAAAATGAGGTTTTGATAGATACTGAATGGATAAATACTGACTTGTAATTCGATTGTGATTCATGAATTTGGACTTCAAGATATGTGTTCATCCTAGGTTGTGAAGATACACATTAAGCATAAGTAGTAGTAAAAAAGATAATTTATGCAATAAATCTGGCTGAAACTTGTTTCCAAGTCTTGTCTTAGAGTGATTATGAATTACTTTAAAGGGAAATAAGTGTCGGATATATGGTAAATTGTTTTTGAGGGCAAGTGGGAGATTGTTGGGGTTTATGCCCTAAAATCTAATTTATTGGCATGTCATAAATAACTAAATTGTTTAATTATATGAGACTATTTATTAATGAACTAATGGGACATTATCTTAGTCTATGAGATGCATAGTATGTGATTTATGTGAAAAGTCACAGAAGATATAAATCACAAGTTCTTTGTAAACTCGAAATTTTAGTTCGTAGTCGGTGATGAAATTTGGCATTTTATCTGCGAAGACTATAACATATCAACTAAGATGATTTGTCTTGATCATGGAAGTGGAAACTTCTAGTTGATATGTTGATATGTTTTAAGAGTTAAGATATATTGAACTGGATCGCTATGAGATTTATTATTCTCCTAATGACTGTCAAATGAATAATAAATCTCACGACTTCTATTTACATCAACTCTAAATCCTGAGAGAATAATGGACCTGATCATGAGGTATAGGTTGCTTTGATATATCAGGGGTGAGATCTATAAGACACGATCAAAATCTCAGTATGTTGGGCAGTCGCATTTAGTGTTGATGGATCATATATTCTTAAGATGAAATTCATAATCTTTTAACGGAGATATAAAATATTCCCTTGAGATAAGTTTAATGAGTTTGGTTATTCAGAGTGTTGAGCCTAACCACTTTAGTAAGGAGTTACTAAAGTATATATTTATGAAATTGGATTTTATAAATATATGATGAATAACATAAAGGATTAAACCGGGTACTCAAAGATTAAGATGTAATAATCTTCAAAGTGGCAGTCAACATTCATGACTTTGTATTACTACGAATATTTTAATGAAGGGGTTGTATGTATAATAAAGTCTTGGGATATAATTTATTAATAAGGCCTAGAGTGCAATTATATTCTTGGCGTAAATGCACTTTTAGTCCCTATATTTTGGGGTCATTTCTATTTTGGTCCCTACATTTTTATTTTACCACTTTTAGTCCCTAAACCAATTAACGCGTGACATTTAAGTCCTTACCGTCACCCAACTAACAGAAAAAGCTGACGTGGCTGACGGCACATTAAAATAATAATTAAAAAATCTATTTTGACATTAAAAATGCCAATCAGCATCTAAATTAATTTTAATTAAATAAAAAAAATAAAAAACAAAAAATTACATATCTAAGAACATAAGAAAATTTTCTTCTATTCTTCTTAAATCAAGAAATAAACAACCGCAACTTGAACTTTTGAAGCCGATAAGGCTGAGCACTCGCTGTCCGTACAGGTACTGCAACAAATTGGAAAAACACGATCCAATCAAACCACGCACAAGACACACACATTTCTCTGAAAGAGAGAGAGTGAGAGGTTACCGTCGATGTTGTTGAAGGAGCAGAAAGGGCTGAGCATCTGAACGGTTGAGCTGCCATGGGTTCATCATAGAATCAAGAATCTTCAGAATATCCACGGAGAATCCACTCATTTCTTCGATCATCTGAAGCACCGAGTTCAAGGATCGCAAGCAATCTGTGAGTTCCGCATGCTGAGCTCTAAGAACGTTGTTGGCAGATTCGATCGCCCCGTAGTTCTGCTCCTTGGCGTTGATCTTCTACACCAGATCGCGATTCGAGAGCTGCAACCGAGTCACCTCGTCCGTCAGATCCTCGTCGATTCGCGATTCGACAACATCCTCTTCCTCTTCCTCTCGTCGATCGCCACATCGGATCCAGATCCAGATCCGGATCCAGAACTCGCAGGTCGTTGAATCGAAGCCATTAATTACAAATTCTTTTTTTCTTCCGAACGAATTTGTCAAAATCTATGAAAATGTATTTGGTCATATTCGCTAATGTGAATATTTTTTATTTATTTTTTGGGTGAACAGATATTCAATCTTTAAAACTAAAAAAAGTAAAAATTTTGTTTGTTTTTTATTTGGATTTCAAATAAAGGAAAATGTCATTGCTGGGTTTGCTCTTTGATTCTGGGTTTGATGTTGTTGCTGGGTTTGATGTCTTTGATATTCAATCTGGGTTTGCTCTTTGATTCTGGGATTGATGTCGTTGCTCGGTAGCCTGGGTTTATTTCTTGATTTAAGAAGAACATTGAAGAACAAGTTCTTATGTTCTTAGATCTGTAATTTTTTGTTTTTAATTTTGTTTTTAATTTTTTTTATTTAATTAAAATTAATTTAGATGCTGACGTGGCATTTTTTAATGCCAAAATAGATTTTTTAATTATTATTTTAATGTGCCGTCAGCCACGTCAGCTTTTTCTGTTAGTTGGGTGACGGTAAGGATTTAAATGTCACGCGTTAATTGGTTTAGAGACTAAAAGTGGTAAAATGAAAATGTAGGGACCAAAATAGAAATGACCCCAAAATGTAGGGACTAAAAGTGCATTTACGCCAATATTCTTATAGTGATATTGAATATAATTAATGGTAACTTTGGACTTGTTAAGAGTTGATAGGAAAGCTCAAGGCCCATTGGAGCTAGAGTCTTATTTGTTCCTTTTGGTCCCATCTCAAGCCACAAACTAAAACCCAATTAGGTAGGCCCAAAAGGCTAACCCAATTAGATAATCAGTTTTTATTTAATAAGAGTTATTAAATAAAGTAACTACCAAGGTAGTTAGAATGTACGTATGATGAAAAAAAAAGAAATCAGTTATTCTCTACAAGGAGAAGAAGAAGGATTTTTCTTTGAGAATCAATGTACAAAAGGACTGATTGAGAGACCACACTTCTTGGGCACTATGTGGAATTGAGATGAAGATTAAAGGTATTCTCAAGTCTTGGTTTTGAATTTCACTGCATCAAGGTACGCTTTCTATTCTTTGTTCTAGAATTCAAGGTTACATGTTATCTCTCATGAATGAAGTAGATCCGTGATTGTTGCTTCCGCTGTGTGTTTTGTATGAGATGTAAAACCAGATTTTCCAACACCCTGAAGAGGTTGAGTTGATCAAGAGGATTTCTTTAGCCTGTATGCCATCTGATGACATTTTGTTCTAGCCACTTTCTGCTGATGGTCACTATATCTACAAGTCTAGGTATAGATTTTTAAAAGAAGATGAAGATGAAGTTGAATGTGTATTGGAGGTGCCACCACAATATGACAAGCATCTATGGAAAGGGTTTTGGCTATAGAGGTCCCAAATAAATATAAAAACTTGATTTTGATGGCGTGCAGAAATTCCCTACCTACTAAAGGAAATTTAGTTTGAAGAATTATCATTACGGATCCAATAGGTGACCGTTGTGCAGCTGATGTGGAGGATCCTCTCCATGCTCTCTGGAGTTGCAGTGGACTAAATGGTGTTTAGGGAGATGGAGAATTATGGGGATTTCATTCCAGAGAGAATTTTACAGAGTTTAAAAGTCTTGTCAAGTGGATTTTGAGAAGCTGTAAAGCTCCTGAAATATTTTTTTATATTAATATGGTCGATATGGAACCAAAGAAACCAGATTCGCCTTAATCAGGTTAGCTGCCCATGGACCAGCTTGCATAGATTGCCAAAGACTGATGAGAGGAGTATAAAGTTAGACCCATGCCAAACCCACGAAGGCAGAAGCAGAAAACAAGATGGATTCCACCTCCAATGGATGTCTATAAAATTAACATTTATGTTGCTGTTTTTCCTGAAGCTAAAGGTCAGGTATAGGCGTGGTGATCTGTAACAGCTGTGGACTAGTAGTGGTAGTGTTAGTTCAACAATTAACTCAACTCTACCAACTAGTAGAGGTGGAAGCCACAACAGCATGTAGAGTTTTGGAGTTTGGCAGAGATATTGGCATAGACGGAGGTGGGAGATTTAGACACGATAGTGAAGGCCATGGGAAGTTTTGACAAATGACTATCCTCTTATGGTATACTGGTACATGATGCAGTATTGTTCGCTGATTTGTTTTCAGAATTGTCCTACTCTCATACAAGAAGAAATGGCAATAGAATTGCTCATAATTTAGCTAGACTAGCTATGATTATGTCTGAATGTACTGTATGGATGGAGGATGTTCTATCCCGTACTTTGCCTTTTGTTCAAGCTGATTTAGCCGTTTTTCTTAATAAAGTGAATGTCTTTTTTCTATAAAAAAAATCCCAACCCTCATTTCTAAAGGGAAACTTTGTTTTCCTTTTCCATAAACTTTGTCACAATTTATTTAACAAGGAGGGTTACAAGGATTACACAATGGGAGATTTGAACAAGTAGAATAAGACCAAAATGACGCTTAAACAAAGATGTAACTTGCATAAGAAATGTATCACTCAAGAACAAGCCTACAAACACTCTCTAGTCTCTTACTTCTACTTCTCTCTATTTTTCCGTGTATCCCTTTCTCTTGTGCCTCCTACTTCTTTTATACTCACTCCTCTTTGCCTTCTCTGGAATGTGCTGTCCTCATACAGCTAGCAGGTTGCTTATCCCATTAGACACCGACACTACCATTTTCATGATGAAGATAAACTTTTAGGGCTTCAAGTATTGTTCAGGCTAGTCATTTAACAATAAATGCAACTATGCCAAATAAGTGAATGTAATTAATGCGGATGTGACTATTACTTTATCAAGAAGCTTCATTATGACTCCTCGGACGTTTCTATATCTCTCTATGCCCTTCATCAGACGCGCAGGAAGTATTCCGTCCTCAGCTGCTGATGATGGGACCGTCTCCAATACTTCTCGGCGAAAAGGCATCACACTATCTTCCGAGGTTCAAGGACTATTTTCCTTTCAATGGGCTGGCAATCTCATCTTGTTAGCATGAATTGGGTCCGTTTCCCCACCAGGTCCAATATGTTATCTATTTTTAAGGCCGCTTCCCCACGAAAGAAAAAAAAAGAATATATATATATGTATATATTTATTATATATATATATATAATAAATTTTGAGAACCCCCAATAATGTTGAATAGTGACAAGAATACTAATGTACACTGATAAAATTCACAAAGTAACTGCATTTGCCATCATAGAAAGGCACTCTAGAGAATTGTGTCAAAGAAGAAAATAAAGTGTGTGGGTGAGGAATGCTAACACAGGACAGAGACAATCAAAGATTTGGATCTTGGATATTGAGTGATTCTGATGTGTTTCTCAAATCCCAAATTATTCTACTTGCTTGCATTTTGCTTGGTGGGTCAATAAATGATCTCTTTATATGAAAGGGTTCACGTAAAACTGAACATCTTATGTTTAAGTAACGTAACTAGTGTTACAATATGAAAAGGGCTATGTGTCACTCAGTCAAACATTGTGAAACATTAGGTTGTGTTTAAAGTGCCAATCAAGGCTCCAGTCCATTGACGGTGGTGCTAATGATGTAGCCTTTTACCTTCAATCCAAGAAGTAGAAGTTTTTTGGGTGACTAACGCTGAATTTGAAATTGGCTTGCTCACTTGTTTCGCAAAAAGACCATTTTCCCCTCAAAATTGACTTTCAAAGCATTTTTCCACCTAAAATCCCTACATTTTCTCAAGGAGCCAATAATCAACAATATGAATATGTTTCTATATATACAAAAGCAATACCAAATACAATTCTATAGAAATCCAAAGTAATCAAAGCACTCATACGTGACAACAGTGTGATACTACAATACAAATGAATATGTTGCAGATTAGAAAGCTGGGACGCACAATTCGCAATTGTACATTAATGCTCAGGATGAATAATCCAAAACTTGGATAATTTTAAAATGTTACATGACTTACGAAAATCTCTTTCACATGTGCTCTGAACATTTATAGAAGATCAAAATCTCCAACAAGGCTTAGTGATCATCAGTAATGCCACTAAGTTATATGGGAAATAATATGATTGCAATATAATTACCAAAGTTTTTTCCAACTACTCCTTATACAGCATAAGACGCAAAGACTATCGATCTCAAAGTTGTTAAGATAACCACCCTTCCTAAAAATGGGCTCAACTCTATATTCTTGTACGGTACAAAAATTTGCAGCAACTCCGTCTATCCTATTTTTTCTTCCATTACCAATTAATCTTTCTAACTAGGAAGGAAACGTAACATTATAGCCTAAATGTAACTTCCATTGCTCACAATTCATCGTGAGCCTTGGACTCTGGGTCAACTTTTTCATTTGATGAGCCATCTGAATCCTTGGATGATTCATCACTTTGGTTGAGGTTCTCCTCAGAAGTCGAGTTGGGATTAGTCACATTGTCCCCACTGCTCTCAGTCTCATTCTTTGTAGGCTTCTCAATTTTAGGCTTTGGCTTGGGAATTCTATTAATGCTTGAAACCTACACAAATATCAATTAAATGTCAATTGAAGAGTATTAAAAACATATAGATATAAGTTGTAGGCTATATACGTATTTACTTTTCATAAGAAAGGGAATGGGAACAATACCTTATCTTGCAGAGTGAAAATCTTCATATATACTTCTTCTGATGTGAATACTGGAGTACTGAATCCGGAAATCCTTTGGGAAAATAAGAAAAGAAAGAAAGGTCAGAAAGAAAGAAGAAAACAGAAAAAACAGTTGGGCAATGTGAAGAAGAACATAAAGAAGAGGAAGGACATCAATAATTAGGGAGAATCGTATTTGCAAACAAATCAATAATTGAATTTATGAAAGGAGGGCTTGGCCCATTCTTGAAAATCAATTATTTTCCTTTTCAACCATGATATTATCCATTAGAGCCAACAATGCTTTATATTTTTCCATGAGATGGGAAATAAAGATTATCAACCACATGAGGTTTGTGAATAAGTCATTGACTGGTAATGAGCAAGAAATATTCGTCTATATGCTAAACATGATGCGTTGAACTCTTTAAGTCATTAGATACTTTTTATGAATGTCAACTAAATATTGTAAGTAAATTGCTCCCGGTTGTTCAATCATTTGATAATCAGTCATTCTTTGATAAATGATCACTATGACTCAAACTCAATGGAATTTGATCAATCCTGGCTCAAGACCCAGGATTCTGTTTGATCATCAATCCAATCATTGTTCACATTTTTTCTTTTTCTAATCTATTCATGTTACTTAGTGCAAGATTTTTACAAAAAGATAACTTGATGACATAAAGATTAACCATTTAATTCTCATCTTAAGACTACAAATTTTCTAAATGGTTGCAAATGATTCTGCACTGTAAATAAAAAAGGAATCAGATAGTTCAATTGGATAACATAATGGACTCAGCAATAACTTTGGTACAACGGATCACTTGACCAAAACATAACATATTATAAGTCCAGTCCAGGTTGTATTTTGGTTTTGACATGACAATTATCTAGAGACATATAATATTAATACAAGGTCCATTATATTTTTAGTAAACTTTTCTCTGCCATTTCGTTGAAAGTATTTGGAAAAACCCGAGAAATTATTTAAACCACTGATGTGCACTCAAGCCAACATATCTGTCTTGAACTGTCAGGAGGAATACCGTATAAAGGAGCACAGAAACTAAATAGGTTACAGAAACTAAATAGGTTCAGAAGTTGCATTCAGAATATACTAGCAAATTCTTGCTATGGTATACATCAAAAATGCCTTTTTTTATGCAAAAGAGTGTGTTTTCAAGCAGTAAACCTTGATACTCATTTTCTAGTCAATCAAACATCTCAAACACAATTTCCAGCGTCATTCAGAGAAGCTCCATTTACAAAGCCACTTCTCTAAAACCATACACAACTAATTCATAGAGGCGAACACTTCCTAATGCTATGGGGCTTAAAATGGTATTATATACAAGTAATCATTTTTTTTTTTTTTGAGAGATAATTACAACATGCTGCTAACCCTGCAGCTTAAACCCTTTCCCCCCCTAAAAACAACTTTAATTAGTTGGTGCAGTGGTTGACAAGTTAATAGTTATACTAACTCTCATATTACCCCTTAGGTACTCATAATGATCAATCCTTGCCTAACAGTGTCAACATATAGATGGTGTAGAACATATGGGTCTTGCTTGTCCCATTTAGATCTAAAGGCATTAATTTGTTCAAATTATTAATTAAAAAAAAAACTAGTCCTTTACATCGATTTGAAATCCTGTGTCCTTAAAAGATGATTACCATCTTATGTCTATCCAAGCTCCCTCCCCCCCTCCACAATAAAAAAGAAAATCTTAGGGCCAGTTTGGTTGGAGGGGTGGAAAAGTGAGAGGATAGAAAATGGTGGGAGGATGAAAAAGTGGGAGGATAGAAAAATTTTTATTCTCTCCCTTTTGTTTGGCCCTTTTGTTTGGTTGGAAGTGAAAAAGTGGAAGGATGAAAAAAATGAGTTTGAATAAATTTACTCATATACCGTTGTTAAAAAATGATACCCAATTAAAACAAAAAAAAAGTGACAAATAACCACAAAAAGAGCAATCACCCAAATTTATTATTTAAAAAAAAAAAAAATCACTTCTAGTTAAAAAAAAAACCAACTATCACACCCAGGCCCTAGAAAATCAAAAGAAATAAAACAAAAAAAAAAAGAAAAGAAAAGAGGCAACGTTACTACCCAGAAGAAGAAGAAAAATAAAAAAAAAGAGGCACACCCAAGCCTAGAAAATCAAAAGAATAGAAAAAAGAAAAAGAAAAAGAAGAGGCAACCTTGCCCAGGAAAAAAAACAAGACTGAAAAAAGGCAATGTCTGCACAGGGGAGAAAAAAAAAAAAAAAGGCAACTTGAAGAAGCCCGTGTGCACATGCACATGGGTATTTTTGTCAATTAAGAAAAAATTCATCCCCACTTAGTTTTCTCTCCATTTTGGGGAGAAAACATTTTAGTGGGCCAGGAAGAAAACACCTGGAGCCCACCATTTATTTTCCTTCCTTTCTACCCAACCAAACACACTCCAAAAAAGTTTTCTTTCCTATTTTCTTTCCAAAGTTTTCCATCCACATTGTTTCACCTCCAAACAAACACACCCTCAAGGAAATAAAGAAAATGAAAAGAAGTAAATATATGATGGTTATCATATGGAAGTTACAACAGGTGGTCTTCAACCAAAATTTGATGTTATCATGGTTAACTGTCAGCAGCCTCCAAAATTTAAACAAAGCTTATAAGTTAGCCCAAACTGGATTAGACTGAAAATTAAACTCGACTATCACTACCAATGAAGTGACCAAGAAAGTAACGTTCTAATAGTTTTGGATATTTTCTTGGGGGGAAAACATTTTTCAAGGAACCTTGAAAATAATCTTGAAAACAAGCCTATAACATTTTTCTTGGGGGACCCATTTTTCCTGTGTTTGGTTGCAACCTTGAAAATAATCTTAAAAATATTTTTGGTATTTGGTTTGCATGAATTGTTAATATTTATATAGGCACAGTGGTGGGTGGTAATTCTGGAGGTGGTGGTGGTGGTGGCACAAAGGAATGGAGGGGGATGACAAATAAGGGCACTAACAAATGGCAGAAAACATTTTCTGCCTCTTTTGGGTTATTTGCCATTGACCATGGTCTTCACCACACCAAACACCAAAAAATGCAGAAATCATTTTTGAGAAAATATTTTTTTGCTGAAACAAGTGGAGCATAATTGGCATTGAATTTTGCAACATTTGTTCTTTCAAAGGAACAATCAGCCATTGACTCATTGGTCCCGTTCCTCTTTTATAGAACCAATTTTTTTTTTTTTTTGGATCTCGTAAATGAGGTATTTGTTGGTCATTATACAGACACATACACACATTTACACACTAATGATGCAGCCATAGCACAGTCCTATTGTACACAGTTATGCATTCAGCCAGAAAGTTATAAGAACAGCTTACCTCTTCTGCTCAGCCTCTTTTTCATCCAACCAAGTCTTGAATTTGTCAGCATCGCTTATAACCTGTATTTACAAGAAATCAATTCCCATACCAAGGCTCAATAGACGATAACTCAAAAATCATTCCAACAAATTTTAGACAAATTTTAAAAGAAGATAAATGTTCAAACACCTCATCTATTTTATCTTTTGGAAGCCAAGGTTTTTTTTTCTCCCAGCCTTGTACAATCTGCAGATTCTCAGAAGAGGAAATCATTAATGCACTTGTCATATCATAAATAAAGCTAATTAAAGACACATAGGGAAAAAAAAAAAGGAAAGACAATGATTTACCATATAAAACTGAACATTTTTGTATTTATTGAAATATTTCCAAAAAAGAAAAAATATATATCATGTGTCATATATCCCTCTCACTCTACACTCTCCCACTCATTCTGTGGTTTTCATGTAACTTATAAAAAATGCCCAAATTCTCAATCAAAATTAGTAATTTAAAGTTTAAACAATTTTTCAAAAAATGTAAATATTCCAGATTACTCGAGAAATTTTAGCCAGAATTTCCACCACTATGCTACTAAATGTACAGATTGTAGTGGTATATCGAACAGGAACAACGGGTAACTGTTTCCCTCAAAACATGGCAAAATGTAGATAGGTATATGTTAACTCCAATTAAATTCCTAAATGCAAGTCATAATGGAGGGGAAAAAAAAAGAGTTTCAATAGGCATGACATTATTTACTTCATATTTCACTAGACATGGTTTTCAATTTTGCCATTTGATATGTTGAGATTATCCTGCCCTTTGTTTCCAAACAAGGCCTCATCTATTATTTTTGACAATAATTAACAACAATAAAGGCAAAAGAAGAAAAGAAAAGACTCCTTTCCAGGTGAACCTAAACTTCTTTGTCTATTATGCTTTTCTCATCTCTCATGGTTTCACTCTCAGTCTCTCACTATCATCTTTCTCTTTTCATAAGTTACACATGTACCCGATGAATTTTGCGCCAACAACCTCACTGTTATCTTTGTCTAGATCCCTTAAACCATTGAAAATGTAACAAAAGCCAAATACATAGTGTATGTGATGCGGGAGGCACAAAGAGATATCTATTTTTACTTAATTTTGGAAGTCAATTACATTTTTATAGGTATTATTTAGATTATTAGTATTTTATTGAATTTTCTAGAGTCAGGGTTATTTTGTAATTCAATAAGAGTGTATTTGGATACTGCTTATTGCTGAAAATTGAAAATACTGTAGCAAAATAATTTTTAAATGTGTGAATAGTGCTATGAGACCCAATTTTAATGAAAATTTTGCTGAAAAAAATACTTACGAGTCCTATGAACAATGCACGGGACCCACCATCCAAAAACGCACTGCTGGAAAACGCGCAAAACGCGCTTCCCAAACGGGCACTAAGTAGAAATTCCCAAGTAAATTAGAATTATGTTTTTCTATGTTAGTTAGAATTAGGTTTTAGTAGTCTATATAAGCACAATAATGTACTCCAATGGAGATTTCTGTTTTGATGATGAATAAATTTCACTTGAAATTCTCCTAATGGTGCTAGCACCAGCCAATCCTAGGTGCTGACCCCTAGTTGGGTCCTCTCTTGCTTGGTGCTGACTCCTAGGTCACCTATCCTTTAATTCTTGTTCTTTAATTTTACTTTTGCATGGTTTTGGTTTTTTCCTACTTTAAACACATATAATCACTATCAACGACAAGAACTCCCTCCAAGTCATTAGCGAGAAATAGCTTTTAAATGTCTAAGCTTCCATTTCAGAATTGCAAATTGCATGACTTAGCAGACATGGGTAACTCTCACTTTCAAGGAGAAACATATTACAACAGTAGCCTGGGAAATTTTTTGTGGACTAACTGAAAAATATTTAGTTGAGAAAGTCTTTCAAACATAGAAATCAGACTTAGAACTGAAAGGCATCAGAAGAATATTTTGCATATTCATTCTTCATTTAAGACCATATGATATCTATCCAATGAAACATATTTTTCCTATAATATCAGTGACCTATCAAGCTGCACCTGTTGGTTCAGTTTAAAGATGTATCAGCATATACCAAGGTCAGAGAAAGAGGATAGAAAATGCATTTAGCCAATACAATACTGGTATCCCAAATTTTGTCAATAAAGTACTGGAATGCCAAGAATCATCTAGTCAACTAATTGCAGTAATGAATTGATTTACCCTTCATTTTTCTGGATTAGAGAACTATTCCTCTTCCCCTCCTTTTTCTCAAGATAAAAAATGCAAGTGTTATAGTGAAAAAAGAATCTGATGAGATGAAAAACTAAGAGAAACGAAATAATCAAAACAACATTCTCAGTTCATTCTCCTGCGTCAATTGTTTTTTTTTTCTAAGATGATTTGAAATTTGATTCTGTGAATTAAGCAACAGCAGCTTTGTTGTACTTTTTTTTTCCCCTGTAAGTAAGTTTTGGCCCCAAGAGGAGCACGGAGAGAATTAAACTACTGACCTCCATTGTATGAGTTGTGGTCCATCATACAAAAGTAATTAAGCCTTTTGTTTTAGAAAATATAAATAAATTAGAACACCATCAAAATAATCTAATATTCTAGTCTATAGTAGGAAGAGAATGATGTCTAAATTACAACTAAAAGTATGGTTATTTTTTGTGCCAATCAGCCAACCATCATATATACTATATACTTGCTGATTAACTGTTTCCATTTCTTAAGAGGCTAGGTTTGTTTCCAAAATTAAACTTTTATCTTGTATTGTTCCACCTTACTGACTTCCAAGTACTCATGCAATTCTGTAGGGTTAAATGTTCAACACATACATTTTCTTCCTACTTTATACTAAATTATCTGACTAATATATCTTTTCCCTGGCTTCAACAGTTTGAAAAACACTAACTGGTTCAACCACCATACTGATCTCCTCCTGAAGCACGTGCAAAAATATATATGGATTTTTTCTCAATTGAAATTTGTTATAACTACACTGTCACCATTTGAAGTACCTGTTGCAGTTCAACAAGATATCTCCGAGCATGTTCAGCTGCTGCCGGCCGTGCAGTAAGCTCTTTCAATCTACAACCAAAAGTTCACTAGGTCAAACATCATGTTTAGCCTCTCTAAATTCACAATATTAGAAGCAGACATACTCAATTCAGTTCAACTCAAGATAGCCTTAATTTCAACAACAATTTTATTACAAGATATACCTGAAGAACATGGGATCACCAAAATCTTTTAACATATCTAAGCGTTTCTGAAACTCTGCAGCTGTAGCATCTTCACCGTCTGTATACAGCCAATCTTGCACCTGAGGTAATTCAAGTTTCGTAAGTTAAAAAATATCTAGTGACAGCTATGTGACTACAAGCATTCTGATTTGGTCAAAAAAAAAAAAAAAAATCCTAACCTCATCAAGCTTTTCCTTAAAAGATTCGCGTTCCTCAGCAGTAGAAATTTGTTCAAACTCCTCAGATGTTTCAAGCTGGAATAAAAAAAATGGCATCAATTGAGGAAGCCTCTTTATATGTCCAGTAGACAACAACAATAACATTAACAACAAAGCCTTAGTCTCAAAACTTTGGGATCGGCTATGGATCCTTAAAAGATTAATCGGTGTCAGCCAAATGTATTTTTCTCCAGTAGGTAAGGTATATTAGAGCGTCTTTATGGATTTAGGGTTTGTTTGGTTGAGAGGATGGAAAATGGGAGATGGAAATGGAGGGAAGATTGAAAAGTGGGATGAAAGAAAAGATTTTTGCTTCCCCTTATGTGTGTTTGGTAAGAGGGATGGAAAAGTGGAAGGAGATCAATTAAATTAATATTGTGCCCTTATTGTAGTTTGAAATGATGGGGATAGTGTGTGTGTGTAATTTCATAATTTCATTTCCTACTGTCATTTTCTCCCCTACTTGGAAGGAACCAAATTGGTGGGCGTGGATGGAAAATCCCAATCCCCAACATTTTCTTTCTAGCCAAACTGTAAAAAAACTTAGTCTCTTCCCTCTTTTTCTTCCCCCTATTTTCATCCTCTCCCTTTTCACCCCAACCAAACGCACACATAAGGAAAGAGAGTGAAATCATAATAGGGCTTTATATGGAGGAATTAAAAGTAAACTTTGAACTTCAAAGTCATCATGAGTAATGCAAATGGAAAAAATCTAATATGTTAAATGAAATAAATGGTTGAATTAGTAAAAAATTTCAAACCTTTTCTTTAGTAGCATAAATATATCCTTCCAAGTTATTTTTTAACTCTGCAGTTCTTCTTCGCTCTGCATCCTTTTTGTCCAATGCTTCTAATCTACGTTTAGCTTCAACAAACGATTCTTTTGAAAGAGACATTCCAGGCCCCAATGTCTTCTCAACAATCTATAATTAATAAATGAGGGAAGTAAGCAAGGATAGTGTGGAAAATGGATATTTAATATCAGAAAATGTTTTAGACAACTGTTAATACATCTTAAGAAAATTCACTTTTTTTTTTTTTTTACCTTAAGTGGAACCTTAAATGTCTTCTTTTTCAGTTTTCTCTCTGTACCAAGATCTGTGGTATTATGTTCTTCTACATTAGAGTTAGATGAGTTACTAATCCCACCATCCACATGCAAGTCGTCATTAATTTCTTCTGAAGCATTATTTGCACCAGCTTCAATTGATATGTTGGGGGAAGTAGTAGTTGAATTCTCCAGGGTCAAATTCTTTTTAGGAACTTCTACCCATTCTGATATTTCGATAACTGCATCTGCCCTATCCAAAGAAAGAATTCCACTTCTACTGAGAGAGAAATGCAAATTTGCCTTGATGGGGGACGACAAGTTCCGGGATGAATACCTGAAAAACATAAAGACAACATGACATAAATCCAAATTAGAATTTGTCTGAAACTTCTGTGTGGAGAGAGGGTTGCTATTGCTTGAAGAATCAAAGCAAAATGCACATGAACATAAGATTTAGGAATTTGCTAATCTTACTTTTCACTCGCATCTGTTAAACCAGACACATCATACTGAGCAAATATGGGAGAGGCCACACCAGGTGGTAAAAGATCTTTATCGTAAGAAAGTGAAACTTCAAAATCTTTCTTATGGATAATGGACCTGAACATCTGTTACACAAGCAACCCCAAACATAAATAGTAGAATTAGAGAGGAAGACTAATGCATTCAAAGTATTTTTCCAACCAACCTTTCTCTTACAGAAAAAAAGAAAAGAAAAAAAGATTCATATTGCCTTGTTGTTTACCTTGCTTGGAAGTTTCTTCATTCGTTGTACAAGTAACTGCCTAGTGCTCTCGTCTTTCAAAAGTTCAGGGCCGTCTAACTCAAAAACAAGCCCATAGGAAGAACCATCAACCATTCCCAGCTTACGGTTCAATTTGATTCCATCACTTAGATTTGCGGCATGTAGTGCTGCACCAAGAACTATAGCTTCATCAGCATCCAGATGTTTGTCCAGCTCTTTCCTTCCAAGAAATTCCTGGAGCTTAGCCTGTTATTAGGGAAAAATAAGTTTTTTCTTTTTTCGGATTCATTGACTGTCAACCATGAAAGCTCAGACATAAATTTCAAAAGCTAGTACTGTACAATAAAATTAAATCAATTTCAATATATTTTTTTAATTGGTACGATACACATCTGGTGGGTTTTGAACCCACAACCTAACATTCCAACCCTTTCTTATGGAAGGAAGAAGTGTCATTTGAACCATAACTCATTGGTTAAATAATTTGAAGTAATTGAGACACCGATATATAACAAATCATAATGGTGACAGGTAACACTAAAAATAAAAAACTAATTGCACATTGGCATGCTAAACATTACCATGCACCTTGACATTGACAGTTTAACCTGTATCATGAAGCCCACACAAAATGACATGCAATTTCATGCACATTAATATGTAGTTAAACCATATTTATGACTAATATCTAGTTGAATCTCATGCAAAGCTGTGAGTTATGCATTTTTCTTTTGATGTGTGCACAGGATGAATACACATTTTGCATTCACCTCTTCATTGAAACAAACAAATAAATTGAGTATTCTATGCAGCACTTTTTACATATATGCCAAACTTTCATAAACACTTAAACCTGCCAACCATACACAAATCATTCATATTGGACCCTGAGGAATCAATAAGAATTTTGCCAGAGCTTCAAAGGATTGGTCATAGGTTTATTATTGTTGCACCTATAATTCAGAAATATGTCTAGAAGACAAATTCTAACTGACACGCAGAAGTAAAAAATGGAGAATGAATCTTAAAAACTACCTCCAGAGAGTATCTTTAAAAAAAAGTTGGAGCATATCTTTTAATAGTGCCACAAGGGCAAGAAATAAACTTTTAAACTAAGCACGTAAAGTCAAGATAATTCTCTCATAGAATTGAGCTCAGAAACCCATCTTTAATTGAGTATAATATGCAACTAGCCTCATGCGATTAATGTTTCACTACTTGAATTTGAGATAAGATTCTCGCTCAAGAGCAAATTCATCAAGAAGATGACATTACAAACCTGCAACTTTGGGACTCTGGTACTACCTCCTATCAACTCCACTGCATATATCTCATCCAACTTCAAACCAGAATGCTGAAGCACTTCTTTCACAGGTATAAGAGATTTCTCCCACAGATCTTGACAGAGCTCTTCAAACTTCTCACGGGTTATGGTGCTCCTGGGGTAGGGGAGAAAATTCATTATAAGTATTAATAATTGATCAGTTCATTACCTAAGGGCCAACCATCAGTATGCATAACTTGTAAGATAAAGGGGACAAGATAATTATGTTTAGAAATATAATGTAAACTGTTGTCTATAGAAAAATATAATTATTTTTTTTGATAGGTTCTCTTCATTTTAGTTGGGACTTTCTTGCATGCTTCCCTAATGCTTGGATTAAGCCTCTTCCCTCATACTTAAAACAGCCAACACTAAAAATAAAAAGCAGAAAGAAAAGAAAAGGAAAGAGGATCTATAGCATTCTATTAGGTTATTTACGAGTCAACCCTTCACATGTTTCGGTGACAAAAATAGTTTATATTCATGAAAAAAACAATGTCATCAAAGCTTCATGCATAGCAGAAAGAAGTGATGTGACATACTAGGTTTCATGTTGTTGAGGATTGAAGCCATTAAATCATGTTATAACCTACAGTCAATCAACAATTGACAGAGCATGCATAGTTGATACTACCAATAGTGTTTCTAAGAGCAGAGCAATCTGGCCTCATTGAAAATAAAATAAAAAAGGCTCAAAGTCTCACGAGAATCCAGAGTTTGTATGTAAATGGCCTGGTTAATTTCAGTTCATTCTACTGGTTCTTTGGTGAAAATGGACTCTTTAAAATACTATATCAAAGAATAAGGATTCACAGCAATAAACAAGCTCTCTTCACTAGTTCAACAGCAACTTCACTTTTTCTTTATGTAAATAAAAGCTTATAAACAAAAAACAAAAAATAAGTTATAACAATTTTTTTTTGATAGGTAAAAAGATTTATGTGTGTTATAATATTTCACTAGGAATGGATAATGTGCTTCAATATCCACCTACCTGAAGTCCCGATCATCATAGAGGGATTCAACTGATATTGGGGCCGCTGTGTTTGCGCTTAGAATTTCTTTTGTACGCTTAACCTGTTTCTTCAATTTAGCCATTGCCTTGGCAGACTTCCGCACATCAACCCCATTTCCAACTTGTTTATTGAACTCATCTGCAAAGTACTCCACCAGCCGTAATTCCAAATTCTGACCCCCAAGCTCGGGGTCCCATCTAACTTCCTTAACCTGCACAAAATTTTTGAGCTTAATGGCAAGCTAAAACCACTAAAATATGCCAGTGTAAGAAACAAAACAAGAAACAGCATAGAGAACAAAGCAAAAGGCAACAAAACACAAATGCTACAAAGGGTTAAAATATAACAACTACAAGTACAAGCTATGTCATAATAAAGTTTAATAAAAATTGGCACAACAAATTGCCTATACTTTAAGGTAGAGAGTGACTACAAGCTGATAATATCAAGTATAAAGAAGTAAAGAATGGTTGAAATTGACATCTTTTTTTTTTATTGGTAAATTACACACAAACCAAGTGGGTTTTGAACTTGCAACCTCTCCCTCCAGCCATTCTTATGGGGGGAGGCAATGCCATTTGAGCGAGAGTTCATTGACACTAACATCTATTTCAAATCAAATCAAAGTATCACATCAATGTGATACTTTCCAACGAATCTGGTATTGTTACCCATCTGCAACATGAATGGGGAACAAATATCAAAATCCTGACCTCCACGTGTTCGTCTATATAGAAAAAATGGATACTTAAAATTTTTTTTGATTCTCAATAAATTCAACAACTGCAAGGAAATAAATTACTAATCAAATGTTTGCGAAGAAATGAATCACAAATTGGAGTTCCTTCTTGTACATATTTTTATCAACTTAGATGACTTTCAATCATATACAACTTCAAAAGAATACGAATTTAGCGTCAAGCTTAACAATTGCAATTTGCAACAAATATTTATATCCTATTCCTAACTCCTACAAAAGTTGCAATGTATCGAAGCTCAACTGAAATTGGTTTACTAACAAAGTCTTCCCACACTCTTTAGCAAAAATGGATACCTTCCAAAAAAATTTAAAAGACCCATAAAAGGATTCTCATGGAACTACTAAACTAAGCGTGGTAATGAATTATTCATTCACAGTTTAATCTATACAGCTTCCAATCATTCACAACCTCGCAAGAATTCGAATCAAGTTTCAAACTTAAAACAATTGCAATTCCCAACAAATATTTCTACCCTATTCCTAAACCCAACCAAAGTAGCAATGTTTCGAAACTCACCTGAAATTGGTTGACTGACACAGTTTTCCCAAACTCTTTAGCATTATAAGCCGAGTAATACACGAGTGCAGCATAGGTACTGCTCGAACCCATATCATAGAAGATAACATGCCTCGATTCATTCGAGAAATCCTTATCGATTCCATACTGCAATGCCGCCCCGGAATACTCATTTATCAACGAAAGCACATTAATTCCGGCCAACTGCGCCGCCCGAATCAACCCTCTCCGCTCGGCTTGCCCGAAATACGGCGGCACAGCAATCACAGCATCCTTCACCGGCACCTTCGAATGAAACTCGGCCAAATCCGCCGCGTAACCCAAAATCATCGCCAGTAACTCCTCGACCGAATAAACACCAACGCCGTCGTCGCCGCCGTCGACTTTGAAACTCACAGCGCCTCGAGAATCCTCCACAATGTCGAACGGCAAGTACATTGAATCGAGAACCTTCTTAACGTAACCGTAAGGCTTTCCGAGCATGTCACGGACTTGCGAATAGACTTTCTCCGGGTACCGCGCGACGATTCCGGCGGCCTCTTCGCCGAGGAGACGAGTGCCGGAGTGGAACGCGACTAGCGCCGGCGATTTCCGCTTCGACATCTCGTTGATCGCGATCGAGATCGGACTCTGGCCGGGCTTCAGATTCACCACCGCTACTTTCCCCCATTCGGAGCCGAGATCTACGCTCGAAACCGCGGATTCGGATCTATCGAATACAAAGCAAAGCACAAATAAAACCAAACCTAGCTTGATGAATAACTTGGATTCCATTCTGGATTGTTCGATAGCCTCTGTAAGGACAGCAAAAAAATAAAACACAAAACCACAAAAACTCAGCTCGAATCGAATCGAATCGAATTTAGCATATAAATTTCAACACGAGTTTCAAAGTTTCACTTATATCGAACGGTTTGGTTACAAAATTATGCAATAGTAATGGAAAGTGAGAAAAAAGCTCAGCTCGAATCGAATAGAGTGTATAAATATCAATTCGAGTTTCAACGTTTCACTTACGTCGAACCAACAAAAAATAAAAATAAAATAAATCTGATAAATTTCAATTCGAGTTAGGAGAGAGAGAGAGACCAGTGGGGTGTAGATCGCATTCTCTGGAGAGAGTGAATGAAATGGTGACTTATCGAACGGTTGATGAGAAGAGAAGGGAGGAGCTTTGCTTTTCTTTGTTTTGTTTTTTCGGTTGTGTTTTTGTTTTTGAAGCGATGGGGGGTTTTGTGTGAAATTAATATATGTATATAACGGGTAGGTAAATTGTTTTTTCACTAATTTTGGGGAAGTCTACGTGGCAGTTGGAGTGATGAACGTAACCAATGACGTAAAGCCACGTGTTGAAATGTACACGTGGTGGATTTTGATATGGTTTGTGGTGTTGTGTGCATTGTTGTCATAGAGGATCCCTTGTGGAAAATTTTGAATCAAGTCAAGTCAACTCCGTCTTGCTCATGCTGCGTGTGGTGTGGGCTTCCAGCTCTCCAAGTTCTAATGAAATTATTACCAATATTCTAACCTTTTTTTTTTGGGGTTAAAAATTAAAATACTATCTAAATTTTTATAAAAATTTGTTTTCATCCTCAAACCTTAAACTATAAAAAAAAAATTTAATCCTAAATTATTGAAAATATTTCACTTTAGTTCTAAAACTTTTTTTTATAAACAAAAAAAAAAAAAAAAAAAATCACCCCTGAACTAATTTTTCCATCCATATATATTTTTTCTAAATTATTAGGGAAAAAAAGCTCTTTACAAAATTTAAAGATTAAAAAAAATAACTTTTTTAAAGTTTTGGTAAAATTTAGGAACCAATTAGTATTTTACCATTTTTGTTGTTGATAAATACAATAGAATTTCAACTTATGACATATGCTCCATAAAGATTTTTTTTATTATCAAACCAAATCTACTAATTTTCAAATCTCATATCTCTTATTTGACAATAAAAACTTATCTATTATTTTTTAGAAAAAAAACCTTACCAATTAGGCTAACTAAAACCATTGTCAGTTTCTTTAAGGCTTTTTTCCCCTCTTTCTGTATGTGTGTTAAAATACTTAATATTCTTAAAAGAAAGGTCAGTGAGTTAATCTCACATTAAAAAATGAGTGTAAGTTAAAGAGATTTAAAGTCTGTGCTGTGTATCTAAGAGTTTGACCATTTTGAATATACACTACTGTCAGCTTTTTAAAGATATTCTCATTTTCTCTCCGCTTATGTGTGTTAAAATACTTAGTATTCAAAAAAAAAGAAAAAGAAAAAGAAGCTAACTAAAACCCACAATATTTTAAGTTCTTATAAACCATGACCCATAGAATTTACTTTATATAAAACTCTATTATTTAAATTTAAAGAAATTTAAAACTCTATTACTAAAACTTTCAACTTATATACATAAAACTCTATTACAATATTTCAATAAATTTAAAATTCTACTGACAAAAGTTTCAAGTAAATTAAAATAAATTTTATTTTATTGAATTATATATCATAATTTTATTTTTTAATATAATAAAATTTAAACATCTTTAATTATTAATATATTTTTATCATGTGACTTACTAATTATTAAGTAAAAACAAATGATATTTGTAGTAGATTCATGAAAACCACAATAAATTTACCGACATAATTGTTGTGAAAAATATTATGAAAATTATTATGCTTGTAGCATTACTACTAATGAAAACATAAAAGTTCATATTTTGTAGTCAATAAAATTCATACTTCCTTAAAAAAAAAAAAAAAAAAAAAATCATACAGATGATAAGATTGAGATTACTACTTGATAAGCACAAAGAAATCAGTAAGGCTGAATGTCTCGAACGTTGATAATCTTAAGGCTTGATCCTGAAAACAAAAACTAAGTCAGAGGGGACCGGTGGTGACCGGCCAAAAGTCCTCCGATGATGAAGTTAGTGAATCTGTAATTTTCTGTGAAAAGAAGATTATTTCTCCAAATAAGTGTCTGAATTCCTTTACCTTTTCATCGAAGACCGTTTATATAGCATGTGTGAAACGGTTATTTGTTTGATAACCGCTCCCATTTTTAAGGGGTCCGGAAGATATGGAGTAACTTCCATAACCGCCATGAGAGTTATCTCAGTTGGACTTGGGTCGTATAATACTTAATGGAGAAATCCGCACATAGTAGTCTAACTTAATGAACTCGTCCATGCCTCTCTCTTTGGACGGACGAGCTCATTATGGACGACTTGTGTTATCGTCTTCAGTTCTTATGTAGATCTCGTCCAAACGATTGTGAAGACGGACGAGATCCTCAGGGTACCTCGTCCATAAGAGGACGAGTTCACTCAAGACGCTCGGAATGATCATCTTGTTTTTGAGCCGTCTTAGCTGGCTATTGGATGGACGAGTCATGTGGAAGAGTAGTGGTTGATGCTTTTTATGACACCATCACTACTTATAAAGCATCTTTTATTTTTTATTTTTTAAAGATGTTTTATAAGTAATAATCTCAATCTTATAATTTGTATTTTTTTTTATGTGTTCATATTAAATTATTTCCACAACTATCTCTATTTTTTAGTAAAAAATAAATTTTGTTGATAGAAACTTTTTAGTCAAAATTGATTACAAATTAAGTTTAAAAAAATGTGATTAAAAGATAAATTAGAATGATCAAAGAATAATAGATAACTTCAAACTTTATATTTTATCCATAATTTAAATGTTAATAATTTTTATTTATATAAAATTATAATTACCATTTCCAAAAAAAAAAACTATCAATAAATTACAAAATTCTTGACGATAAATACTTTATTTTAACATTCATTTCTTATTTTATCATGAAAACTGTAAGGCCATTTTCATTTGAGAAACAAATATGAACCAATTAAAGAAAATGATTGGGAACAAGTGATGAGAGAAAAATGGAGAACCTCTATTTCAATAACAACTCCCCCACAGCCCCACCCCCCATCCCCAAAAAAAAACTTGAAATGAACATAACCATCATTTTCAAGAGCTTTACGCTTCAACTTATGCAGCCTTCAAGTTAAGAAATGAGATGCGTTTCTTTCTTTCCTTTTTCTTTTTTGGTGTGTGTGTCTGACAACTAGTTTGACCTAAAAGAGAGATGTTTCACAGATTTGGACAAAATATCAGGAATTCAACCCTTTTTTTATCATTTAATTCGAACCACATAACAAATTATGTTGCTCAACCACATTTTTTGTATGTGCGTGTGTTTTATGTAATTACTAGCAGATGATAAAGAGAAAGGGACTAAGAAAAAAAAAATGCATGTGTCAACCATGGAAGAAATGAACAACATTTAAAATTAAAATTTTGATTAAACCTGGTTCACTTGATCAAGCTTGCTGATAATATTGAGCCGGACATCAGGAAACTCATCCTTTAGAAGAGAAAGGAATATAGGAAGCAGCTGTTCAATTGTTGCGTCCTGTAACCACCAACAGCAATTACATATAACAGGGAAATCAATAAAAATCCCCTTTGAGAAGATAGTATAGTTTATGAAAAAATAAATATGGTAAGAGAGAGAGAGAGAGAGAGAAGGGAAAACAACATCACTTTACAATTAAATGAGAATAAAACCTGCACAAACCACCTATACACATGTCAGCTACAATGATGCATGACAGAAGATGTTAGCAATTCTAAAATAACTATTGTCATTTTATGCTATGTTCAAGGAGAAAGATACTAAAATGCACACGTCCATCCAACAACCAAAAAGAAGAGAACAGAAAATCATCTATAGGAAGTAATAGAAAGACACATTTTACACCAGCATTATTGTTGATGTGAGAATGAGATACAAAATAAAAGGTGTTAGACAAAATAGCAACTTAATTCAGCAATTCAAATCATATCTGCATGTTTATTGATGATAGAAACATTGCACAGCATAACTCAGATGCATTCTACTTTGCACAGAAATGAATGGATAGACTTCTATATTTTCCATTCAAAATGGGAAACAACATATGTACCCAAAAAAGTTATACCTTTCCCAGAACTGGTGCCATTCCCATTATAACTGAAGCCAATGCAGAACGAACATGCTGAGATGAATCTGTTGACAGTTCCTACAGTAGGCAAAAAAGTCATAAATTAAAAAACAAGCAGCAGCTGAAGAGCAATAAAAATCAAGAAGTGGCACTACACAATATACCATCAAATTTACAACACAAAATAACTAACTAGTTAGTGTGCATGTATACCTTCACACAAGGAAGGATATGCTGAATTGCAAGTTCTGGATTCAAAATCCGGCAAAACTTGGTAACTTTTCCGGCAGCAGCTATACGTACTTCAGCCTCATTATCACGAAGTAGACGAACATATGCAGGTACCAGGTCCGATCTAAATATGTAATATTACAGTAACCGTCAATTAGAATCTAAGTAACAAGTCCTTAAACTATTGTAAAATATCTGGACAGAAGAAAATAAAAGGTAAATAATATCTACAGGAAATAAATTAAATATAAAAAAACAAGATCTCAATTTCTCCACAAGATTTTTTGTAAAGGCCAGGGAAACAATAAAGTAATTCAAAGCACAAAGACAATATCAAACCTGACAGCTGACTGACAATTATTGACATAACTATATAAATCAATTTAACAGCTACTCCGTAAGACATGAGAAATTACCTGGTAGGTTCAGGACCTACAGCTTCGCATAGTTCATATAGTTGATTTGCAACCATGTAACGAACACGCCAAGACTTATCCTGGTTGGAAAAGAATTTGTGTCACATGTAATAGCAAACAAACATATTATGTTGCACTAGGTCATTCAGATATAAAAATTAGCATAAAAAAAGTGTTCTTTAAAAACAAAAACTATAGATTCTTACTTTAATAACATACGTGCACACATGAAGTATTAGTTTATAAGAGTACACATGAGACCCCCCCCCCCCTAAAAAAATTAATAATAATAATAAAGAAATTAGCTCTCAAAAGTTGAGCATCCATATATCCCAAAATTATAAGAAAATGAAAATTAAGTTCAAGAGGTAAATATACATCTGAAGAGCAGTTGTAAGAATATTTACATATTTATAATCGCCAAAAAATAAATACCAATAGAAAACAATGGCCCAAAAGATAATGAAAATCATAATAGTATTTTAGGAGCATATTTGTACAGTTAATTATAGAAAAGTGGGTAACATTAAGTTGCACAACAGATCATAGAACCTTCCAAAAGGAAATCAGTACAGAATAAGGTGTACCGAATCTATATTAGTATTAATTTTTCAATTGAAAAAATGTTATAAACATGTTAAAAGCAACAAAAGGAGTATGATAGAGATTAATGGTACATATTTTTTTAATTTATAATTTTTTTTCGATAAGTGGTACAGACTTTTTTAATTAAAAAGTTACTTTTTAAATATAAAAGGGTTTACAGAAACATGTTCAAAGCAATCAATGAACCACAATAGCTCTCTAGAGATTAACAGACAATAAAAGCTGATAATTAATTTCAGAATATCCTTATTAAAAGCATAACCCATACCTGTGAGAAATTAACAATGACAGGAAGAATATGTGACACACAATCTTGAGGTTCCAATAGCTTTCCAAGTGCTGCACAACCTTCAACCGCCAATAACCGAACTGAATCTTGATCTGCAGTGGAGATAAGTTTCAGCAAATTCTTAATGTCATGAAAACTGTAAACCAGTTCATTAACAAAATAGTGGAAGTGAAATTCCAAGTAAATTCATCATAAATTGTATAACTTTTAACAGAAGTGAAGTTGACAATTAACCCTCCAGGCTAGGCATGCACCCAGCCACTAAAGTAACCCATTTTTCAAGTCTATATGACTCTATGTGAGACACTTGATGAAAATCTATCAGTGGATACACTGACAAGTTTAAATTAAGTTATCAAACAGTGGAATTAAAATTAACACAAAGAAAACACACATACCATCCTGAGTCAGATCCTCAAATATAGACATGATGTCGGTTTTCAAATGGGAAGCTTCGACAGTAGCAGCAAATTTACCCAGGTTTGTTGCAGCAGATCTCCTAACCATAGGCATGTCATCTTGACACAGCTGACTGTAAATTGTTCGTAATTCAGTTTTTAAAGTCTCTGGGGCACTTGGGTAAGCAATATGGAACAAGCCACATGAGGAAACTCGAGCTGTAAACCACTCACCAGCAGCCAGTCTCTGAAAATGGAGATTTAAATGTGTTAAATGAAAATTCAGTGTCATTAAAATTGTATTAAGATACAAAAAGATCACGTTTTATGGGAGATTGAAAAGTATAACCAAAAGACAAAGTTTTGTTAAAGACTGAAATTACAACATTTATATAAACACGCAAAACAGATAACAAACAAATATACAATCAAATGTTTTAACTTATCAAAAAATAAATAAGACAATCAAATGTTTTACCCCTGAAACCTACTATCCTAGTCAGTTGCATGTTCCCCCAACACATAAGCAATTTGTGTAAAAGCACAAGACACCACCACATGACCAGAGTGAAAAGGTTCAAATGTTGATTCCTTCACATCAGAAGACAGGCTACAAGATAGAGATATTCTGCAAGCATGTTACTACATGTATTCAAAGTAGGTATAGGAGTAGCAAAGCCAACTTATCAACTCCATTACCCAGGCCGTAAGGCTTCAAACTTGTATGGCAATCAAATGGTCACTAGGCAGCACTCAGGTAAACGGTGTGTAGCCAGTTAGGTAGTTTTTTTTCACTAGTAATTTGAGGGTCCTTACATAGTCATTGGTGGCAACAGTGTCTTAACTGAACTAACGGCCAAAAAACTTACTCTTCCAACTAAAAGATCATACAAAAGTATATTGACACCACTATTTGAGCAGATAATTTAGTCTAAATAACCATAAAAACCAGCAAGCATGATTTATAAAAAACTTGTGTTCATTCATTGCCATCATAAAACATCCAATTATTAATACATCTGCACTAGTACCTTTACAAACCTTTCTAAACCGTGCAACTCAGTTCATACTTAATGAATATGATACATATAAGTCAAATGTGTCACTTAGGCCACACTTTTATTTAGAATTTCAAATCAACTAAGCATCATACCGTATTACCTTTACATAAATACCAAAGCCAAATAGGAAATTAGAAAGCAAAAAACATAGAAAAATCCAATCATCTGACCTTAACCAGAGGGATGAAGTACTCAACCAAGTCCTGCTCCCTCATCTGCGCCCCGATTCTACACAACGACTCCACTGCTTTGTCTCTAACGCAAGTTTCCTCAACCGTGGAGAGCGTTTCCAACGGCGGGAGCAGCACATTAGCATACTCAACACCTCCAACATAGGGAATAAAAACCCCTAATTCCTCTGACATTGCAAGAAGCACTTCGTCATCGTCGTCATTGTTCTCGCTGAGAAAAGGAATCAGCTCCTTCCTGGTCCTCTCCTCTCCGAGCGCACGCGCAATCGTGGAGAGCCGGCGGATCGAGTTCAGCCGGAGCTGAATATCTTCATTTTTAAGCTCATCAATTAAGACAGCAATCGGATAGAGTGGCTCATCAATCATGGCCATTGCGTCTCTACAAAGATCTATACAGTTTGATACAAAGCAAAAATGTCTTAATCAATTCAACTCAAATTGTAACACATTAATTTCGGTTACTACGAAAATGAAGAGAAAAATAAATCAAATCTTAAAGACTAACCAATACACATACATAGAGGAACAAATCAAGGTTGGATTTGAACTTTCAATTTTAAGAAACCAAGACAAGATGTCTATTCATTTCCTTTATTTTCCCAGCAACCAAACAAAGCATAGCAATTAGCAAAAGAGAGAGTCATTAACTTTTTTCTTTCTCTTTAAAAATAAAAATAAATAAAAAATTAGACAACTACATGAAATTAAAGGAAGCAACAATTCGATCAAATAAAATTTATGAAGTAAAGAGCGGTGGATTTGATGCTTGGAGATGAGAAAAAACGAACTCCAAAAGATTTGCGATGAGATCTCAAGCCACAGTTCAAAGTTCCACAAAATGTTAAAAGGAAAAGTATTAATAAGAAGAAAAATCTACAAGAACTCATAGATATGAAAAGAAAAAAAAAAAAAAAAAAACCTAGATAGAGTTTTCCAAAAAGAAAGCAAAAGTAGAATAAAGTTGAAACAATATTTCAAAAGCAAAACCAAGCAAAGCGAAAGAGAGAGATTGGAATACCTTAAGAGTGTGGATCTATGAGGTAGTGTGGTGAAAATGGGAGAGATCTTTGTGTGGGCGTAAGGGAAGGGGGGAAGAGGAAAACAAAGATCTACTCGTAATTTTCCCTGAGAAATTTTCGTCAATTTCGGTGATTTTCTTTTTGACCAAACGCTTCCCGATATTTCATTCGATGGAAATGGAGTGTTTTCAAATCGTACCCGCCCCGAATTCATGTCCGCCCCGATTCCCGAACCGACTTTTTTTCTTTTTCTGTTTTTCTTTTTGTTGAAGGGGGAAGAAGTTGATTTTTTTTTTTTTTTTCATTTTTATACAAGTAATGGTAGAGATACAAACTTTTTAACAATTTTTTTTACAAACTGGTAATGTGGTGAATTGTTATTGGTAATTGAAAAAATGATGTTAGTGGTGGGCTTAAATGAAAACCGAATAATGATAGAGATACAAATTATTTTACAAAAAATTTTACAAACTGCTGATATGGTGAGTGATTATTGGTAAATGAAAATATGATATTAATAGTGGACCTAGATGAAAACTAATAAAAAGTTGGCCACATCAACATTTTGTAAAAATGTTATAAAATAGTTTGTGCCTGTAGCATTTCGCTTACTCAGTGAAAACTAATAAGAAATTTATTACAATAACAGTTTTTAAAAATGTTGTAAAATAGTTTGTAACTGTAACAATATTCTTTTTATCTCTTCTCTATCTCTATATATTAAGAGAATTCAAAAAATTAGTTATCACTGTCTAAATTGTCAAAAATACCCCTAATTTAATTAGATGGTCTCTATTCCTAAAAAAATAAAAATAAAGTTAAATTTGTAATTCAATAAAATTCAAAACCAAAAAAACTTTCAAATAAATTTCTTATAACTTCTCACTAGATTTCCTATAACTTCCCACTAGAGTCTTAGATAGATACAAATTCCTCACCTGCTACTAAAAAACAAAAAACCTCTAATCTATGACGAAAGCATGATGAATCATAATGAAAGTAGCACATTGACATCTTTGTAATAGTCAATGATATAATTTGTAAGTTTTTAAAATTGGCGGAATAATTTAGAAGTGATTCCAAAATAAAGAGTATACATTGCATCTTAGTGAAACTTATATTTATGATTTTTCTTTTCATCATCTTAAAGCATATTGAAAATATTATTTTAAAAAAAGCAAAGCCAAACAAATCAAAAGTTACATGAATATTAAACAATATCGATCACGATTTCTTGTAATTATAGTTCGATCAACCTTTTATTAAAAAATGAACTTTTTAAACATAATATACCAAGCTGTAGTAATATTTTATATTTTTTTGTAGAACTCAATCAAAAGTGGCTCCTGGAAATTCAAAGCCAGCTTCTTCTTTTTTAGGAATTCAAATCCAGCTTATTGAAGCAAGGAGTCAACCTTTCTTTAGGCAATGAAAGAATCTTTTATGCAAAAGATCAAAATATTACAATGAAACATAGTATTCTCCTTGTTTCCAGTTAAAATTTTCAAAGCTAGATTTTGTGGCCGGCAACTTAAAAATATGATAAGCTATGCAATAGAGATAGAGATCATCCACTACTAGAAACATTAGTTTTTTATAATTCAATAATTGGGAGGAAGAATGGGATTTGAATATTGAAGGCTAATGTTTTTATTGGAAATACTAAGAAATAGTAATCCAACTATAAGACTCTTTACTATAGAAACGTCCTAGTTAGAAAAACATTTCAATCATAATTTCAAGATATGCACTTAAAGTACGTCTTTACACTACATATCCATTGATCATGAGCACAATAAATATTTGCATTTGGCATATGTTACCTATCACAACATGTGAGCTATAATTATATGAAATTCACATGCTATGAAAAGCATATTGCATGTAACTAATTTAACATCTACCATGTAAAATTGAGGAAGTCACAAATCTAAGTAGGGGGTCTAGTGGTTGACCCATGTCCTCCTCACTCTAAACCTTGGATTGGAGTCACCATTAGCACTTGAGGCCACAGAGCTATAAGTGTAAAAGGTTTATTTTGCCGTGTGTGAAAAAGGTTTATTTCGCTAGATAAGAAGTGACTAAACCCACAATTCTAACTCTTTTTATTTTATTTATTTTTTAAATAATAATAAAACCGAGGAAGTCACTGAATTGGACAACTAGACCAATGGGCCGACCTTTTTTACAGTCATGGTACCAACGGCCCATTTTTGGAAAGACAGAACATGTAGAAAGTGGAAACAGAGCAAACGAAGAAAATTCACTCTTGCATTAACAAATTCAAGCAGACATTGGCGCAATTTGAGATACCCTGCCGCTCATAGTGATCTTGTTCTGGTGTCATTATACAGCAGATCAGGTACCTCCTTACTAATGAAGTTATTTTGAAGATAAAACTATTAAGTTTTGAATTATCCTTGGAAGTTGGAACCTTAGTTTCTCAAGTTGTTTTGAAATAAAACTAACTAGTTATTTGGAAGATACGACTGTATAAAACATTTAAAAAATGTGTTAGACATGAACCCTTTTTTTTTTTTTTGGGAGCAAAATGTAAGACATTATGAACTGTAATCAGAAGATCACTCAAAATTCATTTAAACCAATTAGATTGTGTTCAAAATCAGACATCCCCACCTCTGTGACCTGCCAAACTGCTTATAAATAGCTCATCACTAAACTATACAATACAAGTAGACAAGCAAGCAATTCTTGAGAAAACAAAATCAAGTTAGAAGACACATAAAGAGTGCATAATTGAGTAGAGAACAGTATATTATGACTTACTGTATACTACATTGTCAATGTACAAAGTTACTCATATGCATCAGTTCAGTTACATAATCAGATATAATCAATCTTCTCATCAAGTTTGAATGCAAGTTCTCTATCTGTCTTTCAGAGTTTCTCTGAGACAGCATTGGCAACTGGTCTAAGCATGTTCATTTTTCCCGGTAATGTTTGTAACAGAAATCTGTCCCCTGTCATATTTCAGAACTGACTAATGCAGGTTTCAATTTTGAGAACAACATTAGAAGGTACAGCCCCTGAATTATGACATAGGAGTACTAAGGCCGTCTTCTTTTCATGATCTTTAATTGAGTAGAGGCCATATCGAATTCTAGTACTTTAGCCAATTACAGAATCTGTTCCAAAACCCATTGTGCTCTACTCCTCCTGGTTCCTCAATGGGATCCTTAAATTTTGCTTTTTCACTTAGTTCTTCAAATGAGTAAACAACATTTTGAAGCCTTGCCACAAATTCAATCAAAAGAGATGTGAATGTTGCTAATGCCAATGCACTAGCATTTTCATATGTTTTTTTTTTTTTTTTTTTGTGGTAATATTTTTTTTGTTTTATCACTTTATGTCCAGCAATAACAAAAACATATTGTCAAAAAAAAGTCTTGTATTACTTTCTTAATGATGTAATAAGAAAATGCTTATTCTCATATATGGAGGAATTTGAGTTTTTAAATCTCTTGCCTATTCCACTCTCCCTTTGTGACTGGTCTGTTCAACTCTTAAGAATTTATGGACTTTCTTTGGTAAATTGTCTCACGTCTTCTGATAGTGCATGTTATTAATAGTGGCATCTTTTTTTTTCAATCTTGTGTTGGCTTCAGAGTTTGCTCTCTTCTAAGAACAATGTTAGGGGCAGCATTTTTTACGATTTTTTGACTATTTGTGAAGGCTTTAAGTTGTGATTGGAGTATTATTACTTTCACATGAACCTACCATGAACTCCACTTTATTTATCTTCAAATTCCGTACCTCAAGATGTTCAACCTAGGACCAATCAGATCAAAGGAAAGAGGTATCTATTGGCAGTAGAGTGGTTCTCTCTGCACAAGGTTTCAGATTGGATCTCAAGAAACAGTCTTGCTGACCAATCATGGTTGGAAGTTAGTTGAAGCAAAAATTTGAAGTTTTGATGTCAAATATCGTAGTCATGCTCAGTGCCCAAGCGACTGGCTAAAATAATAGAAAGAATGATAGTTTGCAGTTTCCCAAATGTTATTTTCATCATGTTTGGAAGTTTATAAGTTTATAGAAAACTGGAATGAAATCATTTTTTTATATAAAAAATATATGGTGTATATTTTCTCTAATGTATTTCAGAGTTCATAAAAGACTGAATAAAAAGTAAAGAGATACATTTTACTACTATATCATTCCCACTTTATTTGTCATTTTCATGATATGAAAATATTGATATTTCACCTTTATTTCATTAAAGGAATAAGTGCTTTTCATTTTTGTGAGGAATGCTTACAAGAATATGTAATGGAATTAGGTTTCTCTAACCATTTCATTCCAAGCCAAACAAGCTGTTGTACTTGTAGTTGGCCTTTTGCTTCAATATATAATAGTGGAGCCGCTTGAGTAAAAGATGAAATAGCATCAGTTAATCAGTTTAGAGAAAAAGTTCATGCCTTAGTTTTGAGAATGATTTTGGGAGCCGAAGTACAAGTTACCACCGCTTTCATTTTTCCCTTCTTAGGGATTGAAAGTAGACCAAAATTAAGTTGCTCTATTGTAACTTGTAGGAGTTTGGAAGGAATGTAAAAACCATAAAAATATCGAAGCTTGAGAATAGAACCTTTTGCTAATGACATATTGGCATCCAATAAAATGTTCAGAAGTAGGCAACCTAGAGAGCAGATGTGAGTTAAAAAAAGAAAAAAGAAAAAAGAATGACCTTCACAACTTACTTCCAAACTTTACAGGAATCGATTCTGTTCCCTCCCCTATACAGATTCCAACCTTTGGTCAGATTGTTAAGAATGTTAAATAAATGTTTGTTATAGAATGAGAGATTTAGTCACAATGGGAGACATTATTTTTATTACAACTAGTACAGGCACGACTGCTAAAAAAGCCAACCACTCTTTAAATGTTAAGAGATTCATAAAACCCATTGGCGTGCAATAATTTTCCAAATATCAACTTGCCATCGTGTCGATTTTTCTCACTTTTTTTCCTGTTGCATCCCACATTACAGTTATCTGTAAAGAACAATTTCATAATGAATCAAACACCATTTTACAATCCAAACTAGGATTATTTGTTTTAGTGAAATCAACGTTCCAACCATTGCTATGCTTAATAATTTTATCTAAATATTAACTAGGAAAGAAGTACACTCAGATTTTGAGTACTAAGATGAAACGGAAAATAGAGGGGGGGAAAAAAAGAACAAAAAGAAGAACGAAAACAGACAGTTTCAGAATAAATTACATGGGCCTCAACTACCAACATAAGATTATTCTCTTCATTTAAGAATATAATTTTAATATAAACAACAAGATATCTTAGACGCTACGTCTTAAGAGTAACTAGAAATATTAGTACTTCTTGTGGTGGAGAATCCTGTAAGCCATGCCCCTTCCATGAAACTCAATCAAATTGAATCATTGTCTCTTGGTAATCTTCTTCCCTCTGGGAGCTGTCTCCTTTGCTTTCCTTAACTGCAATTTCAAGCATTCGAGTGTTATTGTTGGCTATTGCCCCATAAATAAATAAAAATACATAAACAAAACAAGAGAACAAAACAAAACTAGAACAATCTAAATTAACTTCCAACCTTTTGTCATCCCCAAAGCTGCCAAAACGACTAGTAAAGCCACCACCAAAGCCACCGCTGTTTCGACTTGATTGACTGTCACCGAATCCACTAGAACGACTTGAACCACCAAAGTCCCCAAAACCACCAGAACGACCTGAACCACTAAAGTCCCCAAAACCACCAGAACGGTTGCCAGGCCGGTTTGTGCTATGGCCACCAAAACCATCACCAGATTGTCGTGAGCCAGAGCCACCAAAGCGTCCAGAGCTAGAATCACCAGAACCACCACTACGACCAAATCCAGGACGCCCATAGTCTCCTGACCGTCCAAAACCAGAATCACCAGACCGACGATCTCTCGTGCCAAATCGACCACCACCACCACCACCACCCATGCTACCTAACA
Organism: Notholithocarpus densiflorus; assembly: GCA_030021035.2. Lineage (NCBI taxonomy): Eukaryota > Viridiplantae > Streptophyta > Magnoliopsida > Fagales > Fagaceae > Notholithocarpus > Notholithocarpus densiflorus. The sequence goes on from JARYZH020000125.1 coordinate 353,324, forward strand.
TGTCCATGCTTCCACCCGTAGCAGCAATTTTAGGTAGCTGATCATCAACAAGTAATCAAGAAGTCAGTCTAACATAGAACATCTGGTAGGTGGAAATCAGTATCAAAACCACACTATAGATTTTAGATGACAAATCTCTGTTTTGTATCTAAAGGGCTGTAGGACAGACCAGCAGTAGGATTAGAGTCATATGCAGAAAAAGCGCGTGCTTGTTAGTGTGGTAAATTTTTCTACTGCTGAGTATTGCAGTCATAGCCATAACTGTTTTTATGAGTGCATTTTGTAGAACATGAACATGCATATATATGATCATGAAAAAGTTAGCTTGCTGCTCATTTTTAGTTCAGAGTAAACCAACAAATTCACATCATTCATAACATCCTATCCAAGCTATATTTTCGATGATTTTAACTTTTGTCAATCTAATCATACAACACAGCTTCACTACCAGATAGGCATTTTTTTACGGACATTGTAACATGTATAATCTCTTCAACTTGTATTAAATCAAACCCCACCTCCCCTTCCCCATTATCTCTACCAATACAACACACGCGCACACACAAATATATATATATATATATATGTCAAGTGTGTGTATGATTCTGAGTTAAGGCATATCAACCCCAATGGTTTGACCAGAGATTTGCATTGCATTCTTAAAAGCAAGCCTATATTCTATCTCATTATCAATGCATATAAAATGTTGCGTCAGCCTAACTTTGAAATAGATCTTAAAATCAGAACAAATAAGAAGATGCAAATGGCAAAGGATCTTGACCTCTGTAAATCTGCATCCTACATCTCGCTCTATAACTTTGACAGCCCTTGTCTGATCTGATGTATAAATCAGGATAGCACTTCCTTTCTTCCCAGCACGACCTGTACGCCCTGACCGATGAACAAATATCTCGGAATTGTTGGGAAGCTCGTAATGTATTATCTAAGCAAAAGTTGAGTTAAAATATTGAGCAACAAAATGAATAGGACCACCAGAAAACAATTACATGCAAACAAAACATCCACTAATTAGAAAAGCAGGTTGGAGAATCCAGAGAAACAAAGGACAACCGTTGTTAAATAAACATCTCCTCTCCCCATAAACAGGTAGGCAGAATGAGTATAATAACCAAGAATATACGTATGCAGGGCTGCAACGCCCTGAGTTATGTCTAGTCACTTAGTCCATAGACCTTATTGCTAATAGCATAATAGAGAGAGAGAAAGAGAGAGAGAGAGTATGATCACTCATTGATCTCACAATAATACATCTCACTAACTGATTGGATAGAAGGGAACCTAAAAAATAAAATAAAAAACAGCTCCAGCACATAAAGTCAGTCAACCCAACAGCTAAAGTTGCTTTCACAACTGCTTGCAAAATGGTCTTGTATAGTAGAAATCACTGTATATTTATTCTGCAACGGGAGAAATAAAAACGCATACAGAAAATGGATAGTAACTAGAAATTCTGGTTTTTGCACCAAGTTCTCTTGGTGCATAACAGGGAAAACAAATTTCGTTGAGAAATGTAAAAAATAGAAGCACATGCGTAACATCATCAATATCACACCATGGAGGAGATAAATCTATTTTCATTTGTCAATTAAGAAACACACTAGCTGATTGCAAACAAAGGAGAATTCATAATCACCACAAAAAAAAAAAAAAAAAAAACAAAACAAAAAAACAAAAAACAAAACAAAACAAAAGATAACATAGGAAATAAGAAAGAAAAGTGGAGAATAGTCCTACCAGATCAACATTAGGAATATCAAGCCCACGAGAGGCAACATCAGTAGCAACCAAAACATTGAAATGCCCCTCTCGGAAACCTGCAAGTGTTCTTTCCCTCTGAGCCTGAGAGATATCACCATGCAAAGCCTCACATCTGAGGCTTTTTGCCATGGCATATGCCAATCGATCAGCATCACGCTTTGTTTGAGTGAAAACAATGGACTTTCCTCCTTTTGCATGCTCCTGACAAACAAATCTGATGGTGAGAATGGAAGCAATATTGAAAGAGTGATAGAACAAGAATACATACAAAGTTTCTCTTACATCAAGAAACAATGAAGCTTCATAAAATTATGATAAATAAATAACGTTATTAAATAATTACATCAAACAGAAAGAAAAATTGAAAAAAAAATGTTTTGGAATCATACTGTTATCAGAGGGCCAATAATTGAAGCTTTTCCATAGCTATCCGAAGCAATTGAGTACAAAGAAATTCCATCAGCCAACTTTTGATCAGAATCTCCAACCTACAGAACACTTGAGCAATAAGTGAACCAGATTCAAAAATAATATTATCATAAATACAAACCTCAAGGTTGCCGCAACAAGTACAAAAACCATTATGAAATAAACAAAATAAGAGACTTTTTTTTTTCCATCCCCTACAACTCCTACTCCTATAATGATATTGACAATAACCACTGCAACCATATGAAATTCACAGAAAAGTTAAAAAAATAAGAAGCAAATAATCAGATCCTTCAACACAGAAGCCTAGGGTGGTGACAGAGTAATCATTCTGTAAAACTCATAACCAATGAGTAATGACCGACTAAAACGATGACGTGTACTCACCAGATCAATGGTTAGTGGCTTTTTAAGATAATTTTGGGTGAGCTGTCTAATCCAAGTTGGCATAGTTGCAGAGAACATCAGAGTCTGACGTTGCTGTGGCAACCTCTCCAAGATTTTCTCAACCTCTTCCTGAAAGCCTACTTGAAGCATCTGATCAGCTTCATCGAGAACAACAAACTGAACTTCTGATAAGTTGAGAGCACCTCTGTTAAGAAGGTCAATAATGCGACCTGGTGTGCCAACAGCTACATCGACACCGTAATCAAGCTGCCTCATTTGGCTTGAGATGGGAGTACCACCATAAACACAAATGGTATCCAAGCCTGGTGCAGACTCGGCAAATTCCTTCTCGACCTGGCGAGCAAGTTCCCTAGTTGGAGCCATAACCAAGGCCAGAGGATACTTTCCACGCCTGTATGATGAAATTGTTAAGAAAGAAACAATTGGAATTGGATCACGCTGGTAAACCACACAAAGAGAAGCAAGTGAAGAAATAAAACAAACCCATGTTTGGCATTGAACTTAATGATTTTATCCAAAATGGGAATTCCAAAAGCAAGAGTTTTGCCAGTTCCTGTTCTAGCACGACCAATCATGTCACGCCCTTGCATTGCTGGTTCCAGCACCGCCCTCTACACAGAATAAATCACATTTTCAAGCAAAATCTCTAGCCATAAATCACATTTTTGAGACGTAAACCAAAAATTTTATTGCACAAACACACTATACAACAAAATCAGAGGGCTTAAGCTTCAGAGTCAAAACAAAAAAAAAAAATCCTCTTAAAATCTAGGCCATTGAAGGCCAAACTTCACTAAAATTCACCAATACAAAAACCCATTAATTTAAAGACCCCATTATCAAAGGCAAGGCACACAGGTTCTAAAACAAGATCAAAATTTTTGTTTATAGTTATGAAATGGGTATCCATTATCACTAGGCGCACAAACAAGGACATAAATTTTTTTTTGAAATTACAAAGAAATGATTTTTGTTACTTGTTATTGAAAATTAAGAGAAACCCATAAGAGGAAAAGTGAAAATAAATAAAGGGTAAGAGCCAAAGAGACCTGAATAGGGAAGAGCTTGGTGATACCCCTCTTGGCCAAAGCAGAGATAATCTCCTGAGAGATTCCAAGCTTAGCGACCTCCAAACCTTCATCAGCTTTCGGCGACGAAGACGAAGATGAGGCTTCGGATTCGTAATCAGCTATGGCAGCGTACTCGGCGAGAGAAGGCGAGGAGGCCTTGAAATTCAATGGCCCTGATTTGAAATGAAAGGCTCTGTTTTTAGGAAATAGAAATGGGTACGCAGTGTTTCCATTCTTGACAGGGTGGGAAGATGGGGTTGATGAATGGTGAAAGTATTGGGTTTGAAGGGTAAAGGAAAGGTTGTTGTTGTTGTTAGTTGTGAAGGAAGAAGAAGCGAAGGCGGCGATGGTGCGTTTGGAGAGTACTGAACAACACCTCCTTGATGCAATACTTGTCATCATCTTTGTAATTTGCAGAGGAAGAAAGAGAGAAGAGTGTGTGTGGGTTTGGGTTTGAGGAGTGGAGGCTGTTAGGGTTTTAGGATAGGGTTTGGGGTTTTGGGAGCATACGCCAAGGAAATGAGGTGAGGAGTGAAGAAGGCCTCTTCGAGTGATGAAGCAAAAGCTAAAAGGGTTTTTATGGAATCCGGATCCTCTGTGGTCAGCTTCATCCCCACTGTGCTGCACCTTCTTTTTCTTTTTTTTTTCTTTTTTTTTTTTTTTTTAGCACCATGCACTTCATTGACTAGGGCAAGTACTGTAAAATGTTTCATTTGTTTGCCTATACTCTCCTATGTTTATTTTGCAGTAAAATATGATTAAATTTATGGGTTCCAATTAACTTAATTCGTAAAGTTTTTTATCGTTGAATAATAAATTTGAGATTCAAATTCCGTTTATATCAAAAATTGATTATTGTCTCAGCTTGATAATAAGAGTAATTAACATAAAATGGATGTTACAGATTGAAATTATAACTTGCATGACTTGAAAAACTTGTACAAAAACTTGTAAAACATTTTACAACAAAAAATTTTGGTAAAATGTTTTCCAAAATGGAAAACATATTTTCTCTCTTTCTTGCTCACATAGATGATTGCCGTAGTTATGGATGACAATGAGGTGAGGCAAGACCAAAAGATGGGGTCTTCACCCCCGTTCCTTAGGGCTTCATGAGGCCCCATTACGGATTACGCCCAGTAAAATTCAACTTCCTGTTAATTTTTCTCACCTCATCCCACATCTATTACATTTTTTTCTTAACAAATATTTCGTTAGTATGGATATACTTGAAATTCAAATTGAATTTATTACATTAAATCAAACTAATTTTTAGTAAGGACTAAATATTATTATTCAAAGTGTTTAATAAGAGAATATCACAATAAAAACAAAAATTCATAATATTAATGCATATAAATACTTAGTAATACAAATTAAGTCTTTAACATTAATAAAGTGAGGCGAGGCAGTATGGAGACAGGCCTTAATCCATCCTCACCTCGCCCGAGAGTGCGGAGAAAACCCACCCGAGACAGAGTGGGATAGGCAGGGCAAAATTGTCATCCTTAATCATAGTAGCCCATTTTTGTCATGCTTAGCGGAGAGGTGGGCTTATAGTGGTCGGCAGAGCCAATGGCAGCTGGGAGGCGATGCTACACCACTAAGAGGCACCAACTATGACTATGAGGTAGCAATCTGTTGAAAATGTTTTCAGAAAATATTTTACAAATAAACAAACAGTGCCTAGGTCCCATTAATTTCAGAGAAGCAATTCAAATTTTTAAAATTTGTAAAATAATTCAATCTGGTCTTTTGTGCTTTTGAGATGGAAATCAAGATTCTATTTTAAAATGTTTTAAAATTAAAATGTGTTTGGGAAATTTTATTTAAAATCATATTTGAGAATATAAAAATATGAAAGCTTGTTTAATTAAAAAAAATCCAAAAACAATTTTTCTTTGGCTATTTCACCACCAACCAATTTTTCCAAAAAAAAAAAAAACACACACACACACAAACAACTACAACAAGAAGCATATCAATCACCCAGCAAGCAACTGTGAGTCATCTCACTCATCAACACAACCAAATCAAGTTAGCGACCAGAACTCAATAACGTTGAAACAGAGATCCACAACCAATTTTGCTAAGATTTATGGCAAATGGGCGTCGAGATCTCAATTGGTTACTTGTTTTGTCAATATTTACGTCAAATAGTGACAAGTTTGCCAAGAGAAAGACCGTCTGAAAAAAAAAAAAAAAAAAAAAAAGGCAAAAAGGCAAAATGCAATAAAAAAAAATGAACAAATAAAAAGGGATTCGAAGGCATGATACTTCTATTTAGATTTTTTTTTTTGATAAGTAAAGAAAAATGGTAAGAGAAATGTAGGGACAATCCTTCACTCAGACTGCAAAAACTAGAGCATCAGAGCGGCCATGGTGTTCTCCCAAATAGTTTTGGTAATGTGTGCCTACGCACTATCATCATCGCCATTATGATAGTGTGCCACGATAAACCTCTCCCATGGAAATACCACGCCACCCCTACCTCAAGAGGGAAGCGCTCGGCCTTAGGCACTTTTTATTTAGAAAGTTATTTCGATTCGCTGATGATGGTTGAGAAATTGCTTGTCAATCAATAAGGTTTTGAATAGCATCCTATAATTGGGGGTGCTAATTCAAGTTCATGTGCCGGGTTCATGTCGTGTCGACTAGAGGTGTGCAACTAACCCGTCAAAACCGACCTGACCCAACCCAACTTACCGGGTTGGGTCGGTTTTTAGGGCTTGGTGGGTTGGGTTGGGTTACACAATTTTTTTTAATAGTGGGTCGGGTTAGATTCAGGTCATAAAATTTCAAACCCGCCAAACCCAACCCGACCCACCCATATATTTAATATATATTATAATTAATAAATTTTTTTTTAAATAACCAGCTCTTCCTATCCTATATAAAAGTCAATTAGTTCACACAAACCCTAGTAAATTACTATTGTTATTTAGTCATTAGTGTTGTTTGCCTTTAAGGAATTACATTGATACTAATTTTTGGGGCTTTTTTAATATATTTATATTTATATTTTTTTTCTGCTCAATTTAATAGTAGTAGTAATAAAAAAAATTGTCCAACCCATAGGTTCAACTCAACCCAACCCGACCCATGTGGGTTGGGTTGAATTTTTTTTAACCCACCATGGTGGATTGGGTAAAAAAATTTCCTTGACTCGACCTATGCACACTCCTAGTGTCAACTCATGAGTATTCGATTATTTGGATTGATACTAACCCAACACATTTATTAAATGGGTTAGAATTTCTAAACCATAACACGAAATGTTTATTAAATGGGTTAGTCAATTTTCAAAAAAAAAAAAAAAAAAAAAACTAGTCAGTCATGTCAACTTATTTATCATGTTTTATCAAAGCGAAAAAAAAAAAAAAAATAGCATTAACCCAAGGACAAAGTTTGGCTACAAACTTAGTTGTAGTCTAAGGCAAAAATTTCCTTTTAAAAAATAAACATTGCTACATATTTTTAAGATCTAACCATTGGATTGCATGTTATTTACGTTCTTAACACACATGTCAAATTTTGTGTCAATCAAATACTATTTAATATATGATCCATAAGCTTATTTTTTATACATAATTTTACACTATAAAAACTTGTAATTTAAACAATTAATTGATGACATAACTATTGATTTTTGATTTCCTGAAAATTTTGCAAGCATGAAGAGCATAAGAAGATAATATAATCCGATGGTGGATTTGTCAATATTTACATACAATAAAAAGATATTTATTGAAATTGTATCCTTAGGCTATATTTAAGTTTGTAGCCAAGTAATGTCCTTAACCCAATTAATCTAAAGTTCTAAACTATGAAAAACCAAACAAATAGACTTTTTTTAATATAAAAGTTAGAATTAATGAGTAACTGCATCACAAATAATCATTCAAAACTAAACATATCTTATATATCACAAATAATCATTCAAAACTAAACATATCTTATATATCACAAATAATCAATCGGGTTCCATGGGTTGGACCCATACACGACGTGTTTATTAAATAAGTTAATTGTGTCAACCTGAATACGACACGAACCTGTTAAGTTTCAACCCGTAACTTACTAATTTTGTGTCATGTTCGTTGGTTGTGTCAAATTTTGTCACCCCCAGCTTTAATGTGAAGCAACTATCAGTGTTATTGTTATGCCCTATCATAGGATAATATTGGCAACATCGACTGATTCATGATTTCTTGACAAAAGATTTGGTGTGGTCTTGGTTCCTATGGATCCAATAATCCATTTGCTTGAAGTCTCTCTAAGGCCTCAATAATGATCATATTCAATTCATTTCCATTGAAGTTTAGGACTGATATTCAATGATGTTTGGGGATTAACAACATTAATCGTGTCCATATTAGTTGTGTGGATCGCCACTTTCTTGTAGGAGTGGTTTCCTTCATTCTTCATCACTTGAGTACCATATGTGACTAAGGCTTTGAAGGCCATGTGAGGTGAATAAAGAAAATTTGTTTCCAAACAAATAATCAAACTAGCATTTTTTTTTTCCCTTAAAAGCAACTCAAAGGCATTACTAGAGAACGAAAAAAACCATTATAGCTCCTCTGGTAGCAATGTTGGAAACTATATGCAGAACAAAAGAAATTTCAATTTCGGACTTATCTCTCTTAATTCAAAATTTCATCAAACCAGAATTGTTTTACAATAGGACAAAGTTTAGCTTCAAACTTAATATCTTTTTATTGAAGGTGAATTTTGACAAATCTATCATTAGATTACATTTTCTTTTTATATCCTCAATGCTTGCAAAATTTCTAAAATATTAAAGATTAATAGTTATGTCATCAATAAATTGTTTAAATTACAAGTTTTTGTAGTTTAAAATTTTGCATGAAATATAAGCTTATAAATCATATAGTAAATAATATCTGATTAATACAAAATTTTACATATGTATTAAGAGTGTAAAAAAATTCAACCCAACAGTTAGATTTTCAAAATATATAATAATGTTAATTTTTTTTAAAGGAAATTGTAACTTTAGGCTACAACCAATTTTGTAATTAAATTTTGTCATTTACATTATGTAGGATGATTCTCCCCACTTCTAGCACTTTAGAGGACTAAGGACTCAAGCTTCATCTTACACGGCTTCTCACAGTTTCAACTTTGCTATCATTTTCTCTCGGTGATGGTGTACACTACAAGAGTGATACATAAGATTTCCACAATCTAGATACCTCGCACACTCACAAATACAAAGGGAGAGAGATTTCCTATGTCTGTTATAGCCACACCTCCAAGTTGAACAACACCGACCATTACTCCAAATGGCTGTTACATCCTCTTGGAGTAATGTCTCATGCGTTTCTCTATGTTCATAGAGGGAGAGATACCCACAACGGGTCTCCTCTTTTCTAGTTAACTAAAGCAATGAGCCAAGCAAGCATTCAACGTGGGTTCTACTTCCACCTTAATTTCTATTTCTAGTGATGAAAAATTGTTTTAAAAACACTTTTGAAACAACTTTTTTTTTTTTTTTTAAGAAACAAACTCACAAGAAGTGGAAAATGAGTTCTAATACAAAGGTACACCACAAACTTCACTCAAAAACTATAGTAACTTTTAAGAAATGAAACTACCATTTAAATTTTAGAAAAGCAGGATTCTTTTTTTAATTTCTCATAATAATAGTGAGTCATAATGGTAATGTGGCACTTTTAAGTTTTAACTAATATCTAATTATTAGGCTACACAAATTTTTTTTTTTAATTATTATTATTATTATTATTATTATTATTATTATTATAAATGTACCAACCACATGACAAATTACTATTTAAATTAGCGTGCAGACTAAATTGGATGGTCTTAGAGCACTAGCATCCAGGGATGCAAAAAAAAAACATATTTTGCATCCTCAAACACTACTTTATCTATTTTACCAACTTATTTTACAACTCACTCTACATTCTAGTTTTTATTTTTACATACATCCGAATAAAATAACATAAACTACATAATAAATAATAAAAAATATTCTTCTCTCTTTCTTTCCTCCCATTATCTTTTTCTCTGCACACACAACCACTAGATTATTATTATTATTTTTTTACAACTTTTGAATAGTAAGGTTGTATATATGCAACCTTACTATTCATAGTTTGCAAATTTTTTTAAGTATACAAACCCGGATGGAGTGCTGTCTTAGGTTGTAAAATAGCAACTAGGGTGTAAACAATGCTAGTGCTCTTAGAGCATTAGCATTGGACCCCAAGTTCCTAAAGCAGCAACTGACAATCCCAAAAAGAGTTACATCCGGGGATGCAAACTTAAAATTTTTTACAACTTGTGAACAGTAAATCCTTATATTTAGAACTTACTGTTCATGAGTTTCTAAACTAAAATATTATATTGGCACAAAAGCAAAACTGACCCTCTAACTTTTAGCTTTTGTCATTTCAGTCCTCTAACTTTCAGTTTTGTCATTTCAGTCCTCTAAGTTTCAATTTTTGTTAATGTAGTATTCTGTTAGGTTTCAGTTATTGCTATCATTAAGTTTGACCTTTTTTTTTTTTGAAAATAATTTTTGTAATTAAAAGAAAATAAAAAAAAGCTTGGAAAAAAAAAAAGGAACTGGAAGGTCCCTCAGTCTTCATCCTCAGCCTCCCCCGTTCTCTGCTCTCTCTCTCTCCATTATTTAACACAAACACACGCTATACAACACCACCAACAAGATTTTCATTCTTCTTCTTTTTCTCTCCCTGAAACGACGCCGTAGTGAGAATATGAGTGACGATGAGTGGGTCAAGGAAGCCATGACCGACGACATGGTGGTGGTGGATTTTCTATTAAGGCTCTTCCAAGCTCAGCCTCCTCTGCCGAAGCCTGTTCAGGCTGTTCTCTGCCTCGGTTGGACTGTCCACTAGCGTCGTTCCAAGTCGGTGCCCAGACACGGTGACTCCACTATGAAGAAGGCCGAGCCTGCACAAGCTAGTCCTACCACGCCGCTATCATGGAGCGGCGCCACCTCTGCCAACGGCGGCGCTCTCAATGGCTTTGAGGAGTCAAGCCGTCTTTCCAAACCAACTGAAAGCTCGAGATCTAAGGTTTGTTGCTCTGATTTTTCCGAGCAACAAAAAAAAAAGTTCCATGTTTTCTTTTTCTTTTTTCTTTTTTTCCAAGCTTTTTTTTATTTTCTTTTAATTACAAAAATTATTTTCCAAAAAAAAAAGGTCAAACTTAACGGTAGTAGTAACTGAAATCTAACAGAATATTACATTGACAAAAATTGAAACTTAGAGGACTGAAATGACAAAACTGAAAGTTAGAGGACTGAAATGACAAAAGCTAAAAGTCAGAGGGTCAGTTTTGCATTTTTGCCTATTATATTTTATTAAATTTCTCTCTCTCTCTCTCTCTCTCTCGCTCTCTCTGAGATGGGTAGTTTTATATTTATGTTATTATTTGATGGGTAGTTTATATTATTTTAATGAGTTGTATGTAAAAATAGAAATTGGGATGTAGGATGAGTTGTAAAATAAGATTGTAAAATAAATAAAGTGATGTTTGAGGTTGTAAAATAGGTCCTTTTTTTTTTCTTTTTCTTTTTTTTCATCCCCAGATGCTAGTGCTCTTACAAACTTTAAGAATTTGATTTCTACTTTTAGAACTTGAAGGATCAATTGAAAAGGAAAAAGTTTGGATATTACTTCTACTCAAACAAATTAACATGACTATATATTTTGAAAATCTAACCGTTGGATTGCATGTTTTTTATATTCTTCACACACATATAAAATTTCATGTCAATTGGATGTTATTTAATATTTGATCCATAAACATATTTTTTATGCATAATTTTATACTACAAAAATTTGAAATTTAAACATTTGATTGATTACATAGCTATTTATCTTTGATTTTTAGAAATTTTGCAAGCATGAATGATATAAGAAGAAAATGTAATCCAATGGTGAATTTGTCAAAATTCATATCTAATAATTAAAAAAAAATTAGTGGAATTGTAGCCATTAGCTTTGTCCAATTGAAAATGAGAGTCAAAAGTAAAGCTTGCCATTCTTTTTACTTATGTGTTGTCTCATTTTACATACAAGTGACTCATTAGTTGTTAGAACAGTTTACTCTTGGCAAAACTCTATTATTTAAGTTTCGAAAATTATAAGATTCTACCCCAACTAAAAATTTTACTACCGAAAGTTTAAAGAAGTTTAAAATAAAATTTAGAGTAAACTACACCACTCTCTCTAGCCGTTCATCGAAATGACACTCTCCATTAAGGTTTGTGTAAATACAACAATTAAGTCCACACTTATCGACCATTTAATTTCTAATGGATTGATGGGGTCTTGATGATAATAAGGTCAGATTAAAATCAAATGTAATTGTATTGGGTTATATATAATTTTTTTTTTAAAATTTTTGAGAAGAGTATTGTGTTACATTGAAGTTTCTGAGTGTATCTCGAAGTTACTTCTTTGGCAGTCCACGGCTAATCAAAGCTATTTTTGTTTTGTGCAAGTTTATAAATCAAATCCATTGATATCAACCAAACAGAACAAAGAAAATCAAACCCTTATTCAATCCGTCCTAACTCCTAACTGAAATTGTGAAATCTTTGATTTCCCACCAAAAATAAAAAAATAAAAAAAGGAGAAACCAGAAGAAGAAGAAAAGAATAAGTCTGTCGCTCACACTAACAACGACCACCAATACTGAAAGAAGAAAATTAGAGGAAAAACCAAGCTTTTTGCAATTCTGGCTGTCCATCTTTGCACCCTGAAACGCTGAAAATATAAGGGCTAGGTGAGATCGAACCCAATTGATAAGCACCCCAATATTAGGCCAGGCTGAGCCCAATTTCTAATAGTAGAAGTGGAATTGCTACTTATTTTTTAAAATAAGATTCTGATTAATAATATACTCACTGCTCAAAAGTATTTTTGGAGATAGAGATATACTCGCATAATTAATTATTATTATTATTTAATTTTTTATGAACTAAAAAAATTCAAAGGAATTAGAGTAATAAATCAAATTATGAAATAAGAAAGAAAAAAAAAATTTTGACACCCTAGTTAATTATGCAGCATAATAAATTGGCTATGCCAATTAACCAATTATATAATAAACAATATTATAAGTTAAATATCAAAAAATAGCATGTCATCATATTATAAAGCAATAAGCATAAATAATAAAAACAAAATGATATGGTAACAAAGTGGAAAATTGATGGAGACCACTTCAAAGGAAAAACCACTACTGGGACCCTCTTACCCTAATGAAGAAATTTACTATGATAAGTGATGGGATAGTAAAGAATTACAACTCATAGTCGTCCATATGGATCGTCCATGATCTTGAGCCAATTATCTTTGTTGATCGTCTGAGCAATGGGAATCGTCCATGGGCAAAGCACATGGACGACTCACACAACGACAGAGCGTTAGCATCGTCCATGTAGATAGCACATGGAGGACTCACACAAGTCTGAACAGTAAGGTCGTCCATGGGCAAAGCACATGGACGACTCACATAACACCGTCAGAAAACCAGTTTTCCATGGACGAAGTCCATGGACGACCACATGACACTCAGAAACTCTAAAATATAAATTCACTAGAGTATGGAAGATTCGAATCCCAAAACCTTGAAATAGTTACTCAACCCGAATTCATCGCCATGGATTCCTCTTAAGTACATAACTTCCATCAACGGTTGTAACTTCTATAGCCGTTGGGGAAGTTATGTCTAGACTCAAGAGAATTTCCTCAAATCTTGGGGAAGTTACCAAGCCAATAACCGCTCCAAGATCCTCTATATAAAGGACCAGTCTGAATCAAAATGAGGCAAGTGTATTCTGAGATTTTCCTTCTAAAAGTTGAAACTCCTTTCAAAGAAGAAACTAACTTAGTCATCGGAGGGTGTTTGGCCGGTCCACACCGGTCCCCTTTGATTGTGTGTTCATCTTTGTAGGCCTTCACAACCACCAGTAGCCCACCGAAGCCGAAGCATTCAGCCTACTGATTCCGTGCAGCATCAATAAGTTTACAGTATGATTCAAACCCTTAAATCCAGTCTCTATTCCATAGATAACTTATTGAAAACCCTTTGAACTCCTTACTCATGAACTTCTCTCAAACCCCAACACATGACTCACTCCCTTTGATTGACTCTAAGAATCTCCTTGAATATTTGAACTTCACAACAACAATATTGGGATTAAGGATCCGTGGTTTCAAGCTGAAAGTACCATTGAACCAATAAGTTCTTGGTGATTTGTAATGAACCCTTTTGTATTCTCCTTTTTTATTTTATTTTAGAGAGTTTCAACCTATGGCATCCGCTCCTGATGATGCTCTTTATCATCAGACCAAGACTCTAATCGGTTTTTGGTGTAGACGGGGATTGAACCCCAGATCTCTTATTCAACTATCAAAGACTTTACCTGTTGAGCTAACTGGAACTCACTTTTGTATCCTCCTTAGTCATTTGTAATTTAACATATTTCATTTCTTTACTATTTATACTTCTTTCTTCATTAAAAAAAAAAAAAATTACACCAACATCAAAAAATTTAGACCAACCTTCTTTTAGGTTTCTTGAAATGCTACTTCCTCAAACGTCTCAGACATGACTTTCCCTTGAGGTTTATATATATACAATAAATAAGTTTATTTTTTTTCATACTGCAACTTTCAAATATAATTTTCTATTTAAATAAATATATATTTTTACTTATTTACACAAATATGAGGAAGAGTGTCGTTTCATCCATAATTTGGATAAGAAATTTTTATTATCTATATATATATAACCGAAACCTCTGAAACTCTCACAATTTTCCACGTCAGCATTTTTAATTTATATTTTTTTTAGACTCAAATAATCATTAATTAGACTATAATCATTAAAAAGACTCACGTTAGGATTCAAAAAAGAAGAGAGAGAGACTCACGTTATAACTCCTCTCTTCCCACCTCAAAACCCTAGCAAACCTATCCCTCTCTCAAGTTTAAAAAATAAATTGATCATTCCTGCAAACTTTCTCTCCAAACGTAGGAAGCCCTAAACGCTCTGTAGCATCACCCAATTATGGCTTCAAGATTTACCACACACCCTCATACACATGGTAAGTATTTTGCAATCCATCTTTTGCGTATCAGATCATTGAAAGAAAAAAAAAAGAAAAAAAAATATAGTTTTGCAATCCATCTCTGTTATCTTGATATTTCTTTCTCCATGAACCCTAAACTGCTAAACGTAAACGTAATGGGTAAGGCAATGGGTTCCATGTCTATTTTTTGTTTTTAATTTTTTAATTATGTGAAAACATTTTTTTTAGATAATTGTTAAAAAATTAATGCTATGTTTGGATGTTGGGGAAAGGAGGGGGAGTAGAGTAGAGGAAGGGAGAGTAATTTAATTATCTTATTTGGATGTTTTTTAAGGAATGAGGGAGAGGGATTTGGAGGGGTTTAAACTACTTCTAACCCCTCATTTTAATTCCCCCAAATTGGAGAGATATGGAGGGAGAGTGGAGCATAAAAATGCTTGACCAAATGAATTATCAAATTTACCCTTACCATATTAACAAAATTACAAATGAAAAGACTAATTATTTCCTTCCCCCTTACTTAATTTTAAAAACATCCAAACAAGGTGGAGGTTAATCATTCCCCTCTACTCTCCTCTCCACTACTCTCCTTCCCTCTACTCCCCTCTACTTTCCTCTCTCTCAAAACTTCCAAACATAACATAAAATAGTATTCATATGAGGAATAATCTAATCCTATACTTTTCTTTTTCAAACAACAAACAATGATGAGGTATATCTGATTTTATAATTAATATTTATTTATTTATCATTGGCACTTGCCATCAGCAATTTTTAGACCAAATTGACTCATTCTCTAGTTACTACCATCGAGAAATCAAATCAATGTTAGGGTTTTTCTATTTAGTTGAAAATTTTATTTGCTTATTTGTTTTGTTTTTACTGCGAATCAATGCAAAAATGAAGAAGGTACGAAATTGATTTCTAGAGTTTTCATTTGTGATCTAATTCAACTAATCTAGGAAAATTTTTACATTACTTATAAAAAATAATCTAGGAAAAATCGCAGATTATCTTATTTCTCAATAAGTATTAAAAAAATTTCTGTTGTCCATTTAAAAATTTCACATGTAGATTAATAATGTTATATTTCTTGGCTGCATTTGCTAGGTTTTCAGCAACAAGTTTAACTTGGCATTTTGAACCTATGGCTGAAATTTATGCTGTTCTTTGGAAGTTCAAATTTGAAATCTTTTCTTCATTCATTGTGGTTTTTCATTGAGTAATTTCTTTCTCTCTTACTCCTCTTGATGAGTTTTTCATTTTCGCTAAAATTTTAACAGGTTTGGTATTTGACTAGAAGAAAGTTTTTTAGCATGCACCTATTTCATTCTATTTGTCCTCACCACAAGGAAAACATTAAGGTAAGACACGTAATCTATTTTAAAGTTTGAATGAAAATTACCATATCATACAAAGTACAAGAGATAAATTTTTAAAGGATGAGCTTAATTGTTTCTTATATATAACCAAAGCCTTTGACTTTTTTTAGACATCAGCATTATTTAAATAAAAAGAAAACAAAAATTCTAATAGGACTCAAAAAAAAAAAAAAAAAAAAGACTCACGTATATATATAACTATTGGGATTCAACATAAAAGATAATGGAATTAGGTATTATAATTTTGATATTGTTCCATATTTTGAATTGTCTATATTATTATTACTATGAGAAAGTTATATTACTACTCAAATTTGAAGCTTGGTATGTCTTTCTCATATCATGGTCTTTGTTTATATTTTTCAGTTTATATTAGTTTTGAGTGTGTGTATATATATAACTATTAGGAGTTTTGCTTTATTAATTTAAGAATTGTAAATTACTTTGTAGATTCCGGTAACTATGCACTTGCAACTCAATAACGTTCTATGTTAGACAACACTTCTAAACTATGGAAAAGCATAGAAGTTAAATACTTCTCCATTTTGTTAAAATATTAACTAGCAAAATGTCTATTTACTCATTGTTGGATTTTTTTTTTTTTTTTTGTCAATTGCTTTTCCGTGCGATGCACAAGTTAGCGACTAGTTTTATTAAAATAGATAATTCTATTACATAATGTGTTGTGTGAGAGAGCAAGAGCTTGAATTTATATAAACTTCAAGGTCATGAAACATTTAAGGAGGAGATAGTTATTTTATGAAACCTTAAAAAATGCAAATATAATTTACCTATATATATATATTTTTTTTTTTTTGCCGAGTATATATATAATTCAATCTTTCGCATCCATAAAAATTGTAATTTGTAAGTATCTAGTAATATATATGATGGAATGTCTCAGGACCTTAAAAAAGAGTAGGGAAAAGGAACAATTCCACATTTTAAAATCTCGCTAGTAGTAAAATAAGTGATTTAGAGGCAGCCACGTGAAGAATGGAGATTCTGAAAGAGAGAAAATCTGGAAGAGGCAAATCCCTTATCCAAGTAACAATACCACGTGTACACTCCTTGTTGGAGAATCAGATACTGGGCTAATCCGAAAGTCGGGCCACCTCGTATAACAACCAGAAAACCAGTGCCACTGTGTCCACAAGTAGATGCTTTGATTGGCCCATATTTTCTGCCATTTGTATAAGGGGCAATCCACAATCCTCACACCAGATTTCATTCTTTAGATAATCAAGCATATAGTACTCTAATCTACCTACTACTACTACTACTTTGATCACAAAACAGAGGGAGAGAGAAGAAGAAGAAGAAGAAAATGGCAACACAAGCACTTGTATCATCATCATCTCTGACCTCTTCAGTGGAGGCAGCTAGGAAGGTACTTGGAGCAAGATCTTCAATTGGGTCCTCAAGAAAAGCTTCCTTTTCAGTAAGGGCAGCATCCACTCCACCTGTTAAGGTTTGTTAATTCTTCTTCTTCTTCTTCTTATATTATTATTCACTGAAGTGTAATAGATTGTGTACATTTGTGTCCAAACCAGTTTACTTACTACTAAACATTATTCCCTGTTTATGTGCTCGATTGATTTGATATCAGCAAGGAGCAGATAGACCCTTGTGGTTTGCATCCAAGCAGAGTCTTACTTACTTGAACGGCAGGTAACTCTTAACGCATGCATGCAATTTTCTACATTTCTCTAAGGAGCTTGAACACTTCAAAATTCCTGGTTTTTTTTTTCCAATGCATGCGTATTCTCATTATGTTGGAAGTATAAAAAAAAAAAAAAATTCTTTTATTTTAAAAAATTCCTATAATTTCAGATATGTTTTTAAAGATTTTGATAGTATTTTTATTTATTTTGAAGACTTACAAGAAAATATGACATATGTCCATGCTTCATGCTTTATTTTCTTATGGATGTTTAATGCACCTGCCTTGGGCTTCATTTTGATTAACTTCTTTGAAAAATATACAGCCTCCCTGGTGACTATGGATTCGACCCTCTAGGCCTCTCGGACCCAGAGGGTACAGGCGGGTTCATTGAGCCCAGATGGTTAGCCTATGGTGAGGTAATCAACGGACGTTATGCCATGTTGGGTGCAGTGGGTGCCATAGCACCCGAGATTTTGGGGAAGCTTGGCCTCATTCCTGAGGAAACAGCCCTCCCTTGGTTCAAAACTGGAGTCATCCCACCGGCCGGTACATACAACTACTGGGCAGACCCTTACACACTTTTTGTATTTGAGTTGGCACTGATGGGATTTGCAGAGCACAGGAGGTTCCAAGACTGGTACAATCCAGGGTCTATGAGCAAACAGTACTTCTTGGGGTTAGAGAAGTATTTGGGAGGGACTGGTAACCCAGCCTACCCTGGCGGACCCTTGTTTAACCCACTTGGCTTTGGAAAGGATGAGAAGTCATTGAATGACTTGAAGCTCAAGGAGATCAAGAATGGAAGGTTGGCCATGTTGGCTATCTTGGGTTACTTTATACAAGCTCTTGTTACAGGTGTTGGACCTTACCAAAACCTCTTGGATCATCTGGCTGACCCTGTCAACAACAATGTCTTGACTAGCCTCAAGTTCCATTAAGGGGATTATATATATTATATTTACTCCTCTTGTTGTTTGGAACAACCCACCCGACCACTTCTTTCTCTCTCTCTTTCTGCTGTAACATGATGTCTACCTATCTTGTGATCCTTGTTTAGTTCTGTAAGAAATGAGATGTTAAGGACTGAAAATAGACCTGTTAATTAATGCCTCCATTATGTAATCAATCTTAATATGTAGCAAATCAGAGTATTTATCTTTCTCAAGTACTCGTTAGCATTTTCATCAGGCATAGATCCATGATTTTTTTCCTTCAATGAAATCAAGCAATCCAAACATTAGAGAGAGGTTTACCCAAAACAGTAATACACAAAGACAAACAAAATTTAAGTTCAAGTAACACCTAGACCCTAACCCAAACACAAACATGATAAAGTCCACTATAACTATGCGGGTGCATGCGTGTGAATGTTTGGATTAACTTATTTTCATCTTAAAACAAAATGTACAATTTTTTAGAACATTATCCTTGTCAAGGTATAATTATACTTTTGCACAATTAAACAGAATAAGCTGATGAAAATAAGGTCATCCAAACATGTCTTAGAACCATACATGGATGCTGAAGACCACAAGTAATGGGTTCTCAGACTTTTTCTTTTTTCTTTTTTGAGAAGGGGCTTCTCAGACTTATAACAACTAATAAGATATTCTCCAGTCCACACCTTACTAAATCAAAATTTAAGGAATGGACCCTACCGACAGCAATGGAGTTCTGAATTGAGTAAATTCTAATCTCCAACAATGGGGTTCTCCATGAATGCTTAACGTAACCAATTCCACTAATATACAAATTAAAGAGCAACTACTCTGATTTTACAAATTAAAAACAGTCATCAGCATGAGTAAAATCAAATGACCAATCAACCTTTCTATTCAATTATAAAATGAAAGAGAATAAGGATAGAAAGTTCAAACAATTACAACTTCCTAGAACAATTTGATTAAACTGAAACAGATAGTGCAAATGAACCTCAATATTAGTAATTGTGGAAAAGCATAAAAAAAGGACAACAAAGAGAGAAAAGGGGGGATTACAACTTTGCTGTTCTCTAAACTCAAGATGCATAGAAAATATAACAGGCTTTGATAGCATCATCAAACCATCTGAGAGCCTCTTAATATGAGCTGTAAACAGTCAGCCTCAGACAAGTAAACGCCAAAAAGATTATCCGAGAAAATTATTTTCCTCTTCCTACATACCAGAGCCTTCTCCAACTGGTTGATGAAGAATACCAGCTATCACTTTTTAATCAATCTTTACGGACGAGAATAGGTAATGAACAAAGTAGAAAGACATAAGGAAGCCAATGGTGCCAGTTGCCAACATGATCGCAAATGCCATGATCAGTGAATAGCCGAGATATAGAATGGCTGACACAGGCCCACTCAAACTTTTCAGGTCAAAAACCAAGTAATTGATTGAGTACAGGAACACGTAAAGGGCAACTGAACCTGAAGCAAAGAAAGCTTTCCACCACCACTGCCAATCCTCCACGCATAGATGCATGTAAGTGAGGACCACTGACACTTCAGCACAAACAATAACTAGCAACAAAAGAACAATCAGCAGGAACCCAAAGACATAATAAAACCTGCCAAGCCAGATGCTAGTAAGAATAAAGAATAGCTCAATAAAGAGGGTTCCAAATGGCAGGGTCCCGGCACCAAGAACAAGAAGCCATGATGGATATTTGCGTGCAGGAATTTCCCTAGGGATCTGGTTGGTTCGCACAGGGTACTGAATTGCCTCAGCTCTTGTCCCTAATAATCCTCCCAGGAGGGTAAGTGGCACTGAAACGCAGAACCAGAGGAACAGCAGTAAAAAGTACAAGGAAATGGGAATGGCACCAGTACTCTTGCTGCCCCACAGAATGAAATTCAATGCCGTGAGGATAGCAAAGACAATTCCAGAAAAGAAGCATGCCACCGACCAGGAAACAGACTTCCAACCTTCTGAAGTTCCCTTTAAGGTTCTCCAGAGGCGTACACCAACATAACCAGCAGCAATTCCAAGGAAAAGATACAGAACAATCATTCCAGTAAGTAACATTCCCCGTGAAGCTGGTGACAAGAAACCAAAAGCTGCAAAAACAATAGTGACAATTGCCATCCCTAAAATCTGAACCCCATCACCGACCATCACGCAAAGTAGCTTGGGGCAATTTGGTTCTCTGAAGACATCACCCACAACAAGCTTCCACCCAGAAAGCTCCTCATTCATCTGAGCTTGAGATTCTTTGTCCAATTCCTCATACCTTGTTAAATCCCTTCTCACTGTCCTTAAGAATATAACAAAAACTATACCAGCCAGGAAAAAGATAACCATTACTGAATTCAAGATAGAGAACCAGTGGACTCGGGCACCCTCCATCTTCAAATAAGCATCCCATCTCGATGGCCATTTTATATCGCTTTTCACAAATTCAACGTCATAGGTGAATGACACCTTCTCTTGCTCCTGTATTATCTGAGACTTGTCAAGCTCAGAAGGGCAGGTCACAGGATCAATATTGTCATACATTTTATGTTTCAGCATGGCTTCGGGATCATGCTTCACACTGCAAGGGATAACCTCAAAACCAACAATTTCAAACCCAGACGCCTTTCTCTTATCCGCATCAGTCGAAATCACCCCCATACCTTCTTCCCCAGTCCCAATGATCTCCACACCACTCCCTTCATACTCGTGAACCAAAACCTTGAACTTGAGATGATTAATGATGTAATCTTCTTTATTATTTTGAGTGAACCCGACAGGATACCCAGTCCACTGAATGGTCACATCATTTTGCCTAGAGTACCTCATGGCAGGCAAGTTATCAAGAATCATATTCACTTGATACAAATCACGGGTTCTCTGTTTCAAGAGCTTAACCTCGTTCTCCTTCAACGAGGGGGTAGTACACAAGTAAACTGTTTCATTAACATTCATTCGGAAACGGTACGGGGAGTTATCGATCTGATCTCCCATGAGGAGCTCGCCGAGATTCTCAGCACTTTTCTTGATACCCTTAGGGGGTTGGCAGTAAGGGAGACTATAGTAGCTGAAAGGAAGCTCGGTTTCGATGGAAGTCAAGGAATTGACTTTGGCAAATATGGAATCCCGAGGCGAATAAGTGTGCATATAGCTTCCAGGAAGGTAAAATGCATTGCAAGTAGTATGTGCAGAGAGAATAACCAAGAACAGGAAAACCCATTTCAAGAATGGCTTTGATAAAGCCATTGCGAAACTGAAAAGACCCAGATCTTAGAAACAGTGATGGTGGATCTGTGTGTGAGTTACAGCTACAAGGCTACACAAAGAAGAAAGCAAAAAACAACAAGAATTACAGATCCGTATACATAATCATTGCTGACAACATGTAAAAGAATTCATTTTTAGAAATAGATCATAACAAATACAGAAAACAACGCAAAGATAAGGGATTCAGTTATTGAAAATGGAAAAAAGAATGAAAGAAATGGCACAGATCTGTGAAAATTTATACAGGGAAATGAAATGGAAAAAGGAGGAGAAGAAGAAGAGAGAAACGAACCTGTGGAGCGAGAGCGGATCAAAGCACAGATCTGATTTTGTTGTTGATCTGAGGATCTTTCTTTCTCTCTGTCTCTCTCTGAGTGGAGAGATATCAGGGGTGAGCGATAAAAAGAAAGGCAAGAGTTGGAAGGGGAACCCTATGCTATATGCTATGCTATGCGCTATGAGAATGAGATAACTGGAACCTTCCTTCAATGAGAAACACGCGACTGATAAAAGTGACGGATTGTTTCTGCCACGATTATCAAATAGATAGATGTGGGTGGGTCGTTATTGTTAAACTTTATTTATTTTTTATAATCAAATTGAAAGGGAAATTTATTTGTATAATAAGTATGTAATAAATGATGTTTTATATTTTACCCTAATTAATTAAGGGCTTCTTTTTAATAATTAAAAAAAAAGTCAAATGCTATCAACTAATGAATGATTTCTTATCTCATCCCAAACCCAAAAAAAAAAAACTAATGAATGATTTCTATGTTTTTTTTTAAATGATGTATATGGTAGCTAATAATTAGTATTTTTTTTATGGCTAATAATTAGTGTGTGTTTGGATACCGCTTATTTTGCTGAAAACTGAAAACACTGTAGCAAAATAATTTTTAAATGTGTGTATAGTGCTGTTAGACCCATTTTTAATGAAAGTTTTGTTGAAAAAAAAAGTTTGTAGGTCCTCTGAACAGTGCACGAAACCCACTAAACAGTAAAAAAAGCCAGTGCACGTTCTCAAAAAAAAATAAAAAAAAAGGAAAACGCCAGACGCAAGACGTAGACGCTATCCAAACGGAGCTTTAGTATTTGATATAAATGAACAATTAATAGAGTAAATCTTATATATATATATATATATATATATATATATATATAAGGTTAGGATCAAGTTAAGCAGTGTTACACCATCCAATAACTTGTTATTGAATTCATATTTTGGAAATCTTACCGTTGGATTACATATTCTATATATTTTTAACATGCATACCAATTTTCATGCTAATCGGATGTTATTTACCATTTCATCCATAAACACATTTTTTATGTATTATTTTAAACTACAAAAAAACTTGAATTCAAACAATTGATTGATGACATGACTATTGATATTCGATCATCTTGAAACTTTGCAAGCATGAAGAATATACGAAAATAATGTAATTCAACGGTGGATTTGTTAAAATTGGCTTCTTATTAAAAAATAATGAGTGGTGTACACATTACTTAGAGATACACTAAGTTTAACTTGAAACCAACTCATATATATAAATATATATATATATATATATATAAAAGATAATTGCATTTTTTTTTTTTTACTCATTTTTTTTTTTTTCAAAAGGGTAAAATTTATTAAAAAGATATTTAGGATGACAAAGGGAACTGTCCATCAACTTCCTTAGTCCCAGCAAAGGCCTACAAAGGAAGGGTGGAGATTGGTTGGGGTCTCCAAGTAAGTATAAAAGGAGTTCTGGCAAGTCCAATTGTGCATCAGCCCATTTAGCAATATGGGCTAAAAAAGAAAAAGAAAAATTAGAATGTAAATTTGTATAAAAGGGCTTGTATGTTTGTGGTGATTTACTGCAGTTCTCATTCTAATCGGTAAGTGAAATAGGTAAAACATAATCTGAATTATGACATATCAACTATCTCAATTCATAGGTTTTTTAAATGGTCAATCATAATATTAGCACCCCCTTCAATTGACAAACTTAAGACCTTGGTGACACCGGAATAAAGTGGTAGTAAATAAGACCGTTATTTCAAATGAATTTTCCAACAATTTCAGAAGATATTTAAAGATTAATAGGTATTTTGTCCAAGAAGTCAAATAGCATTTAATTGAGGTTTTTCTAGGGAATATCTAGCTTTTATGTTTTAATTATCCTAGGCATACAAGTAATTTATTTTGTTCATAGTTCCTATGAGTGAGTCAAGGTCTTAAAAATGTAATGTTTTTAATTGCTAATTTCGTTCTCCCAGGTTATAAGCATTATATAAGTCATTTGGCTGAATTGAAGAAAAGCATATTATAGTGTATTTTCATATTAAAAAGCTTTGTGCTTCAAAAGATGGATTTCTTCTTTTAAACTCTTATCCCTTTAGTGGGATTCCTTGGGTGGCAAGTTCTAGTTCGGTATCTATTTGGGTGGTGTTTCTGTATCCCATATAGTGGTGAGTCATTTATCTCTTTTTATTTATTAAGTGTTTTGTTCAAACCATTGTACCATATTACATTTCAGCCATCCTTCACTCCCTTATTGGATCAATTTGGTTTTTCCCTTACAAATTCGGTATCACTCGGTATCAGAGCAAGATTTTTCTTGTTGGATTGTTGCTATTCTCGATATGTTCCAGATCTGTCTCTTCATCTTATTCATCAATTTTGTATTTTCCCATGAGGAATTTGTGTTCTTGCCATATATTTTTGGAAAGGTCTATTTCTCTAGTTTCTAACAAAAAAAAGTGGATCATGATTTCAAGTTTTCTAGAGTGAGATATTTGCAATTTACTGAACAATTGTCAATCTGTCAGAAAGTGACGAATTTGCTTATTCTTGTTTAAGATGGCTCCAAGAAGTGTACAATCTGAATATGTTGAGATGAGACAACTTTGTGAAGTTCTTCATCAAAGGATGAATAAACTTGATAGTCGAATTCTAGCCTATCCAATTCATATTTGTAGGATAAACCATGTGATTCCTTGCAAAGAAGTTGATTCTTCAATTTCCATTGCAGAATCTACTATTAAGAGTACATGGCCTTTGGATTCTTTTGTTCAATTGTAGTTGAAGATGGTGAGGATTGCTTCAAGAGAGGATGTTGTAGTGGATGGTATTCTTCGCCAATTTTTGATTAGTACCATGATGAAGAACCAAAAGATGATTTGAATGAAGAATATCAAGATGGTAATTGTGGTGCTGAAAGTTTTGATATCCGACCAATGATGACTACCCAAGGAGATGAGATAGCTTATTTTAAAGTTGTGGAAAATTACGAGGAACAAGCAACTCATGTTCCAAATGATTATCAAAGCTTGATTGAAAGATTCAAATGCTTATCTCTTGATGATGATGATACTTTTTTTTGTTCTAATACAAAATGCCGTTGATTTTACGGAACATAATTGTTCAAATGTAAGACTCATTGCTTTAGCCATAGAACAGATGGGTATCAAGATATTATCTCTTGAAGAGAAATATCCACATGATGATTTTCTTGGAGTTGACAAGTATTTATTTCCTAATTATAAATTTGATATTGATCTTGTTCCATCAATTGAGATTAAGGCTCCATGTCCTGAAGTAATTCAAGGGGGCTCAATGCTTACAAAGATAAGACCTCAAAAACTGTGTAAAGATAGAAATCAAGGATCAATAGATCAATATGTTGATTTGTTCTTCACCTTGATTACGTGTGATGTATGGAAAAAAAAATCACAAATCAGAATTTGTTCAGTTAGGTTTATCGTGAGCGAGAAAATATTGGTAAGCAGCATACCGGTTCCACATGTATTGTTGAAAATAAAGGCATGGAAAGGAATGATTGGACATCCAATTGATCGAGGCAAGGATATGAACTTAAACTTGAGGACTAGTTTTATCAAGAAGGGGAGTAACACCGTAATTAAGTGGCAAAAAATAAAGCTATTATTTTAAATGAATTTTCCAACAATTTCAGAAGATATTTGAAGATTAATAGGTATTTGTCCATGAAGTAAAATAACATTTAATTGGGGTTTTTCTAGGGAATATTTAAATTTTATGTTTTAGTACTCCTCGGTGGACAAGTTATTTATTTTGTTTATAGTTCCTATAAATTCAAGGTCTCAAAAATGTAATGTTTTTAATTGCTAACTTCGTTCTCCCATACTTAGATGGTTGTTATAAGTATTATATAAGTCATTTGGCTAAATTGAATAAAAGCATATTATAGAGTGTGTTTTCAAATTAAAAAGCTTTGTGCTTCAGAAAATGGATTTCTTCTTTTAAACTCTTGTCCCTTTGGTGGATTATTTGGGTGGCGAGTTCTGGTTCTGTATCTCTTTGGGTGGTGTTTTTGTATCCCATAGAGTGGTGAGCCATTTATCCCTTTTATTTATTAAGGGTTTGTTTAAACCATCGTACCATATTATATTCCAACCATCCTTCACTCCCTTATAGGATCAATTTGGTTTTTCCCTTACAAATCTAGTATCACTTGGTTTGCAGCCGTTATAATTGCAAGAAGTGCAACCTTAATTGCTATTCAAACCAATGAGTAAGTGGTGTCTATTACCGTTGTAGATGCCCATTTTCACAACACATTTTTTACAAACCTAACTAGACCAAGGCCGACCTCCTTATGGGCCTAATTAATGTATTATATTATACTTTATTCTTTTAAGCATGACCCAAGCCCATGTAATATAAAGGGAATTTATGGGAGTGTGTTTTGGAGAATTGAGTATACTTTTTTAGGCCTTTTGCATGAGTCCATATCATGTGTGTTGCAAAGTGGGCTGGGGACACTTGCAACACCTAGAGCTCATGGAAATGGTCTGGTACTTGAAATTTTCACCTAATTGGAGGCTTCTAGCTCCTATTGTATGTGGCTAAACATTTTAACCAACTCATTTTAGCCCCTAGAGCTTGGCTAAGAATGGTTTCCCAATGAGCTTAAATGACTGGGGAAGAATACCCAATTAGATTAGTTAAATAAATTCTCCAATTGTGCTTAAAACAAGCCAATCTCTTATCCAAACAAAAGCAAATTTAACCAAACCATCATTTTAGCATTTTGGTGGTCCAAAACTTTAGCCATTAGCCAAAAATTAGTCTTTAAGGACGACCTAAGCTTGATTTAAAACCCTCAAATCAGATCAGACACAACCAATTCACGTTTTACCCTTAGAGCTAAAACTTTAAAACAAAAACTCATACAACCATCAAGAAGTTACACGATTCTGATGCCCAGGGGTGAAAATAGTGGTACCAAGGAGTCTTCTCTCTCGCCCTCACCACCTCTTTCAAATTCCTCTTCCTTTGTATGTGTAAAACAGTTCCAGATTTAATGAACTATGCATATTTTCCATCTCTTTGTTGTTTTGCACTTAGATTTCATTCTTGTGATGCACCACTAGCCTCTTTCATTGAATATTGAAATTTTGGGCTTGAATCTCTCCAGGTAATCACATTTTAAAGAATCCAATAAGAGTTTTAAGCTTGTCCTAGTATTTTCGGCCCTTGAAGCAAAACGTCCCCAACAACAATTTTGATGGATAAGATTGTACTATGTGAGTCTCTACAAACTGATGAGAGGAATGGTAAAATCAAAGTTAAATTTCATCTATCTTGAATGTGATTGTGAACCAAAGGTTAGCTCTTTAGGGGTTTTAGATTCTCATGCTTCAATGTGGAAATAAAAGGCTTTTTTATTTATGTAGTAAGTAGGAAGGGGGAAGTGGAGGTATTTTTGAAGATAAGCTTGTCTTTGTGCCACCATATGCAATCACAAACGGTTTTAGCTAAGAGAAAAAATGATATTCCCTCTATTTTATCAAGACCAAGATTTATTGTTGGTTCACGGAAGCATCTGATCCAATCTAGTGCTAATTTCCTCGTTATCAATTCGAGATTGATGGATCATTTTGTGCATCTCCATACAATTGTTTCAAAAGGATGTTCAATGAAGATATACACCATTGTTTCACAGTGTTGGTAGTATGAGGGTAGGTCGGGTCTTTTATATGTTCATCTTCTAATGAATTTATTTGTAAAAGAATGATTCCCATGCAATTTTATAGAGTATTAACTTGAGCTTTTCATTGACTTTTAGACTTCATAGTTTCTTCCATTTGTTGGATTCTTGGTCCACACTCTTGAATCACTCAAGAACATTAATTAAGTAATTAATTAACTAGCCTTTTCACATGTGCTATGTGCATTTTCAAGGCCTTTACAAAAAATGTATTGATGGTTGTTTTCACGATAAATTTTCTACAAGTGTAATTCCAACCAAGCCCGACCTTCTTATGGGCCCAATTCATGTATTATATTATATATATATATATTTTTAAGCATGACCCAAACTCATGTGACATAATGGGAATTTGAGGGAGTGATTTGGAGGGTATGGGTGGACTCTATTGGAACTTTTGCATGAGCCAAGGATATGTGTGCTGCTAAGTGAGCTAAGGCTACTAACAACACTTAAAGCTAATGGAAAGGGTCTAGTACTCAAAATTTTCATCCAAAAGTGACCTCTAACTCTTGTTGTTTGTGGCTAAACTTTTTGACCAAACCAGTTTTAGCCCCTAAAGCATGTTTGGCCCCTTAGCTAACCTTGGCTATATGTTGCCACTAAGAGGAGCTTCCCAAGGGGCTAAATCAACTGAGAATATGCAACCAATCATACTTGGTCAAAATCTTTCCTTAATTATACAAAAAGTAAGCCAACCCTTTACCCCAAACAAAGCAAATTTGACCACTACCTTTAGTTTAACATCATGGGGGGTCATAGCCTCAACTATTATGCTTAGACCAGTCCTCAAGAGCATCCTAAGCTTGGTTTAAAAGCCCTCAATTAGATCAAACACAAAAGTAAACCACATTTTGGTCAAAAACCATAAGCTTAGAGTAACAACCCATTCAACCATCAAAGAGTTACATGATTTTGAGGTCTAGGGGTGAAAACAGTGGTTCCAATGAGTCTTTTCTCTCTCTTCCTCATCACCTTTCTCAAATTCCTCTTCCTGCTATCTGTAGAGAAAAGTTTTAGCCCTGATGTTCTAAGCATTTTTGTTAGTGTAATTTTGATTTTTTTTTCCTCTCTTTTTAAAGCACCATTAGCCTTTGTTCATCACACATTTTGAATTTTTGGGCTTGACTCTTCAAAAACAATCATATTTAAAGAACCCTAGTGGAGATTTGGGCTTGTTTTACATTTTGGCCCTTGGCCTTAAACTTGGCATGAATTTCACTTTTGTCCCTAAACTTTAAAATTTTTGTTTTTCATTCTAAAATTTTTAAAGATATTTTTTTCAATAGTTTATGGACGAAAATGAATTTTTAACAATAGTCTAGGGATGAAAAATAAAAACTTTTCAAATAGAGAAATGATAAGTGACATTTTCAATAGTTTAGAAATGAAAAATGAACACTTTAAAGTTTATAAGCAAGATACGAAATTCATGCAAAGTTTAGAGACAAAAATAATATTTTAGCAAAAAAAAAATAAAAAAGAGAGAAAGAAACAACATATTTAGAACAAAACAAATATGAAAGAGTACAGAACTCAAAAACTTAAACTTAATCCCAATTAATAAAGACTGAAAGACGAGTTTTCAATTTATTATAAAAAATATGATGATATGAATAGCGTGTGTAAATTTTCAAAACATCGATAGTTCATCTGATATCCTCAATAGTAATGATGCAAATATCTAATATATCCCAAAGTCATGTAAAAAAAATTACTTTTTTTGTTTGTTTTTATTTTAACTTTAGAAAGTAGCAGAATTTGGTAAATCATGGAAAAAGAGAGGGTCGTGACGATTCATGTTAATGGGTTGTGTTCATGTTTTGTTCAAGTACAATTATTGAACTATATGAATCAATCTTAACTCAAACCATTTAATAGTAGGGTCAAAATCCATCAACTCCAACACGACCTATTTATTAAATAGGTTGACATGACATGACTCACATAGCATGCTTAAAAAACAAGTCATGTTGGATTGACACAAATATGACCCACTTTAACCTGTTTGATAAACATAGTGTATTGGGTTGATCTAGACACGTTCCAAATCTAATATATCCCAAAGTCATGTAAAAAAAATTACTTATTTTTGTTGCTTTTATTTTAACTTTAGAAAGTAGTAGAATTTGGTAAATCATGGAAAAAGAGAGGGTGGTGACAATTCATGTTAATGGGTTCTGTTCATGTTTTGTTGAAGTACAATTATTGAACTATATGAATCAACCTTAACTCAAACCATTTAATAGTAGGGTTAAAATTCAACAACTCTAACACGACCTATTTATTAAGTAGGCTGACATGACATGACTCACGTAGCATGCTTAGAAAACAATTCACGTTGGATTGACACAAATATGACCCACTTTAACCTGTTTGATAAACATAGTGTATTGGGTTGATCTAGACACGTTCCAATTCAACACACACACACAAAAGACCCCAAATAACTAACATATATTTATACCTTCATGACTTCACCATCCTCTGGCTTATATTTGATAGTCTGCTCAGGGTTCCAAACTCAACCAACCAAACACTAGGTGTTGGAATTTTCATGTGTGAGTGTAGCTAAGTAATGAAATTCCACATTGTATTGACAAAAATGAGTTAACTAACCCTCATCAGCTAACTCTAACTTTAGATGGTTACCTTGAATAGTTACAGTTCCAACTATGTCAAAAGTTCTGTTGCCATTTTTTTGTCATTAAACTTTATAAAGATTTCCCCCCCAAGACTATGAAAACGCTACACTTTTTGTCAATAAACTTTAGAATGATTTTTTTTTTCATTCTTAAACTATTAAAAAATATATATTACAAAAATGAAAAAAATTATTCATTATTTTCACTCCTGAACTATTCAAAAAGCTTTTTAAAAAGAAAGAAGCATTTTCAATAGCTTAAGAACAAAGAGGAAAAGTTTTAAACTTTAGACATAAAAAGAAAAATTCCTACAAACTTTAGAGACTAAAACAATATTTACCACCACGTTTCGTAGTCAACGTCCACGATGGCTTACTTTAGCCACTAGGTCGCCCTCTTCAGGAGGAGACTACAAAGCCGATTACTCAATGTAGTGGTTAGTTCTTATACCAAATGTTAGGAACCCATTGATAAAACTTACCCTTGAAAATTAGTTTGTAAGAGAAGGGTGCCCAAAAGCTTATATACACATGTTTAAGCTTACATTTAAGTAATGTAGGACACTAGAATCATAATACTAGATATAATTTTAAACAATCTTACACCTCTAAATATTTTTCGCTTAGATGCGAATTTTGACAAATGAATCATTGGGTTAGATTTTCCTCTTTTACTCTCCATACTTACAAATTATAAAGATGAATTAAGATCAATAAATATTTCATCTATAAAATAATTAAAATTTAAGTTTTTGTAT
Source organism: Notholithocarpus densiflorus (assembly GCA_030021035.2). NCBI lineage: Eukaryota > Viridiplantae > Streptophyta > Magnoliopsida > Fagales > Fagaceae > Notholithocarpus > Notholithocarpus densiflorus. The sequence goes on from JARYZH020000125.1 coordinate 384,811, forward strand.
TTAAAATGATGTATAAAAGACAAGTTTATAACTTTATTGATCAAATAGGAAACAATATTCAATTGAGATGAATTTTGGAACGCCTGTTAACGACACATGGAACAAGTAATTCAACAGGCAACAGCAGTGAAAAGGTGTAACTTATAAATGTGGAGCTTCTCTTTAGTTAGATTGGTGGCGATTTCAGAACTCCAGTAAAACTAGTAAAGTGGAAAAGCTGCATCCAATCTGGCCATAGCCCATGATCAACACTTTGAATTTAATTTAAAATAATTGAGGCCGAAAGCTCCCATTTTTTGAAAAACAAGGAAGTGTCAAACTAGCCGTTGCATTCAAAAAAAGCCCAAAGCACCATACCACGCTCTCTCTTCTTCTTTACTTCTTCAACTTCTTTTCTCAGATCCTCTCCTCTCCTTTTTGCTCATTGCCAAACCCATTTTCTCAAACCAAAAAGCACAAGATGTTCACTGAAGGCCTGGATGAAAGCGCAATCAAGTGGGTCAAACAGGTACATTTTGTATTGAAAAAAATTATTCTCTCTTTTACAGAAATTTGAGTTCTTTATTCTTTGTTTTGTTCTCTTCTCCCTTTTCTTTCTGTTTCAAATTATGGGTTTATTTCTAATCTGCTTTTTTCACTTTCATTTTGATTCTATGACTTTTTTTCATCTTTTGAGTTTTGGGTTTTCAGGGATCAGATTTAGAAGTGGAAGAACCCCCACTAGTTCGATCTCCTCTAACAGAGAAGATTGGGTGTGACCCATTTCCAAAATCTCCTCTTACACACAGATCTTTCAATGGTGAGACTTTCATGTCTCCCCATGTATTGCCTCCTCTCAAGTTCCACTGTGGCCTGCTGGCACCACACAGTTTGGTCACTCCTTGCCTCGACGATGACGATGAATATGAGAGCGTAGCTTCGGCTCCGGACGAGGAGGAAACTAATTACTCGGATTCAGAGGAAGAAGTTGATTTCTTGGATAAGCCAATCTTACAGTGCTATAATGATGAAGAAATTTTTGGTTACACTTACAAATCTAGTACAAATTTCAGTAGAGCACATGGGTCTTCTTTGAATAAAGGAGGGTTGTCCAAGGAAAAGCTTAAGATTGAAGTACCTGAAAATTTCAGAAGATATACTACTGATGGTGAATTGGGTACTAGAAAATGTGCTCAGAAGGGTTCCACTACAGCCCAAAGTGGTGGTGGCACTGAACTTCATAAACGGGTTCTATTCAATCTACATGTAGGACTTGATGTACTATTATTAACATTTAAGACAGTTGAAAAGACTCTGTTAAATAAAGAATGTTTCTTTCTCATTGTGATTTATGTTGGTGATGATTTTAATTTAGGGTCCTCCAACTCATGGAAGTGTGCAAGGTTTAGAGGACTTGGGAACTCCAAGTGCACCTCCCATAGTTGCTGATATCGGACGAGAAGAGAGAAGCTTTGAGGTTGAGGTTGACAGTCAACAGCAGAGAGCTTCTGAAGGTTTGTCAGAAATTGATCTACCTGATGAAGGGGTATGCCCAACAAGAGTATCAGATGGATTTTTTGAATGTAAAGAAGGTTTAGCAGAATGGAAAGCAGAGTCCTTTGAAACCAATGAACTTGGGGAAAGGTATTGTAGTTTTTAACCTCGTTAGACCTTTCTCATGTGTGGCCTAATATGTGGAATTTTCACTTTTAAACTGGAGGTTGAGTGGAGACACGGTTCGAACTTAGGACCACCTGCTTGATACCATGAATGATAATTTGTCACAAAAGCTTAAGCTGATAGGAGGGGGTGAATTTAATCATTTTACCATTATTCTAACAACTTGAACATTTTGTTGCTCTTTATTTCTCCCTCAATCTTGTATTGCAGAGTAAACAAATCCATAAGTGGTGAAAAGGAAACACAATTTTCTTGTTTTCAAGCCAGCCAATTGGATCATTCACCTTATTATAACACCAGGTACAATCTATGTGAAATTCCATTTGATAATAGTAATTAGGAGATTGTTGTCTACTGCTATATCCACAAAAATTAATCATTTTGTGTGTAACATCTCTTTATTTTATCAACTTCAACCAATTTTATTTCTATGTCAATATTGGATCCTAAAATTTTTGTTTTTCAATTGAATCATTGCAGTGGTCAATATGCCTGGCAAACACTGATTTCTTATGATGCTTGTATACGCTTATGTCTAAATGCATGGGCAAGAGGCTGCACCGAAGCACCTGAGTTTCTACGTGATGAGTGCATTGTTCTCCGAAGTGCCTTTGGGTAGGTTATCTTGGCTGATGCTAGATTGCTAGTGAAAATTAATAAAACTGTTTAGGTCATGGCTAGTCACAACTTTTATTGAGTATTTCTCCTTGTTCTCTGATTGTATAGTTTACACAATTTTTTGTTACAACCCCGAGCTGCACAACCAATGGAAGGCAGGACTACTAAGAGTGTTGAACAAATATGCAGTTCAAAGACAAAGAAGGTTGTTGGAAAAATAAGAGTGGAAGGTAAAATTTGAATGTTGTAACTGTACTAAGTTTTATATTCAAATTAACCATGTGGAAAGATTTGTTTCGAGTTACATAACATCCCACTAGATATATAAGGCCACAAGATTATAACTTGATTTGGATTGTCTTAATTGGTATGCTTGCTTTGTCTATGGTTCTATTTCTTTGAAGGTCCATATATACATTAAATATGTTCAAGTATTTCTTAAAATTGCTTAACGGATTCTATACTGATTATGAATTTGATATTATCATTTTCCAAACAGAACATGTGATGAAAGCAATTCTCCTTTAGATTTAGATCCTTTAAAATGTATTCTTAATTAGAACTAAAGTGTAGTTTTTGGATAATGTCAGTGAGGAAACTTCGAGTAATACCAAGGAGGAAGCTTAAGAGCACATATTCACAGAGAGGTGCAATCTACATGCAAGCGGGGGCAGAGTATGTTCGGCATGTTTCATCACTGTTGAAAAATGGCATGAATTCTCTGAAGATTGCCTCATTCTCAGCGACATCAGAAGGTTTGTTCTAAGAAATATTTTGGGAATATGTTTTACTTATAAATGTGACCGTAAATACACTTGTTGAGCCTAAGATAATGAAACTTCTAGTAAATCTACCATCTATAGTAAATAATACAAGTGATTAGCTCCATTATTGTTACTTTAGATCTTATTAGAGTCAAAATCATACTCATTAAAATTTTGTAACAATTTATTGAGCAGGTCATTTTGTACCTTTCTCAATCATAATCCCCAAAATCTCCAGAGATCAAATGCTAAAAGAATTATACTCTTCAGGATGCTTTTAGTGGTTTTCACTTCATGTCAATCTTACATACCTTAACAATATTAAGGATTGTTTATACCTTAAAACTTCACGCTAAATTGTTTCAGTAGACATCTCATAATTATCTTTTCATGCTTGTAGAGCCACTATCGTGCTTATTTCAATTGAAGAGTGCTACAGAAGATACTGAAGTAGAACCGGGTTCTGCTATTTTCTTACACCCTGGAAGTGGTGACTGCCATGTCTTGTAAGTACCATTGCTTGTGCCCTGGAAGTGGCCAGCTTTAATTTTCTTTCAGTTCAGATAATTAACATGCTTGACAGGATCCAGATTTTAAACACAGAAACTTAATAGTCTGAAAATTCTTAACACTATGATGGTCTTGATGGAAAGAATTGTAAATTGGGTCATTGGCTCTTGATTTTATGTCGAAAAGTAGTAAAAATTGGACCCAATAGGTCTTGATGTTATATTGGCATTTGAGTTAAAGCATGTCCTTTTTTATGCTGGTTTAGTGGTGATTTTTGAACACTGTACATACTTAAGGTAGTTATGTTATATTCTGAAGCATAGCTTACAACAACCAGACCATAGGTGAACCCCTTTAGAGGATGTCACTTGAAATTTTAGAGATAAATGTTATGCAATGAGTAGTGAGGGAGTGCTTACACATGTATGTAATTTCAGTTACCCGGAGAGCCAAGGGGATGCTCTTTTGGTGGAAGTCCAAGACGCAAAAAAATCAGTCCAAGGTCGAACTGCAATTCCAGTTTCATCCCTTACTGACAACCCTGTACGTATCCTTCCTTCATCTTCAATATCTCTTATAGGTATAGAGGTTATCTTACACAATCCTTATGGTATTTATTGTGGCTGTCTTACCATGCAGAGTGACAGAATTCGGTGGTGGCCCATATACCATGAAGATCAAGAATGTGTTGGAAAGATCCAGCTTTTTATTGGGAGTACAATCACAAACAATGAGACTAATCACATAAAGGTTTCATGTCCTTCAGCTCAACTGATCTGACTACCACAGATCTTCACTTTCCAGTATAGTAAAATAACATATTCATGGACAGTTGAACGATTTAAATACTTATTCAGTTATGAAAGTGCAAACTACTAGTTTATACTTTTTACTTCATATGAAACTTGTTTAGAAAGGCTCAATAATGGATTTAAGTGATATTTTAAAGATTACATCTTAAGTTTGTCATTGTTGTTGTTGTGCTTTTTGTTTTTGCTTTTCCTGTAGTAACGTGAATATTTATGAGGATGTGAATTGTTTCAGAAGCTGTATGTGTCAGATATCAGAATCTTATTACCAGAATTCAAAGAGATTATGGATTCAGTAATTTCATCTGTGTTAGGAGTTGGACTGGAAATAAATACTATTCATTTTATCCATATTCCAAGTTGGATCAGATAGTATGTGTGTGTTTGATCATTGCTGCTATATATGTGGAACAGTTTCTACCTTATCGTGTTTTATATTATATTGTGCTCAGTTTCCGTTAGTGGAATAACAAACTGTGGTGCAAGTGATGATATGCGAGTGTGAGGCAGGGAGCTGGTGTCTGTGCTTGCTTGTGTAAATCTAACTTCAATCTGTCTTTCCTTCACATGCTACAGAGTGCACCTGTTGTAGAAACTCTAGCCTATGATTTATTGCTGGAGGCAGCAATGCGTGCACAGCATTTTCATTCCAGGAACTTGCGGTTACAGGGACCTTGGAAGTGGTTGTTGACTGAATTTGCAGACTATTATGGTGTTTCTGATTCATATACTAAGCTGAGGTACTACACAAATGTAAATTTTGTCAAGTCAGTTCAAAGTTACTAATAATAGTTCACTTTGTTTTTAAAGAAGTAACTAATAAATTTTAAACTGAGCTCTAACCCTCTCAATGCTTTCACTTACCTTGGCTTTATTTGCAGATATCTTTCTCATGTCATGAATGTGGCGACTCCAACAAAAGACTGCTTAGAGCTCGTGAATGAGTTGCTTGTACCCATAATAAAGGCTAGAAGTGAGAAAAGTTTGACAAGACAGGAGGTAAGCCTCTTTAGAAGATCCACATCATGTCCCTTACCATTTACTGATATTTTAAATCAAATTGTGTGCTTTTGATTTACTAATAAGTGATAGTGGCCAAGTAGATGTTTTTGATGATGATTACTTTTTTTGTGGTAAAAAATTGAAGTGGTAAGTACCTGGTGGTTGATGCAACAAAATTAATCAATAGAGATCATTGCAGGGATTAATGGGAAAAAACTATCTACCTTTGTCCATTTGAGTAACAATGCTCACCAAACAGGCAGAGCCTCTTGATGTTGCTAAGGAGTGAAATGATGATAAACTTTTCTTTTCTTTTCAGAGCTAGGGCTTCTTAGATTGTGGAAGAAACATATGGAGCCATGTTCTCTATGTTATTTTCCGATTTCCATTTGCATTCCTACTGCTTTGCTGTAGAATTTGGGCCAATTTGAGATTGACCTTGTTCTTTTTGTCATAAATTGGTCCAAATTATGCCTGTGAGAATTTCTATTTTGTTCATGTATGACCCTGTGGAAAAGTATCTTAGTTAACACTTTTCTTGTGTTGATGTCTTGCAGAAAAATTTACTATTGGATTGTGAAACCCAGACAGAGAGTCTATTGGAAAATGTTTTTGAGAACTACAAATCATTAGATGAAGACTCTCCTACAGGGTTAGCAGACTTGTTTGGTCCAATGCAAGAATCTGCAGCACCAGCTCTAGCACCTGCTGTCCAAGTCTACACTCTCCTTCATGATATCCTTTCTCTAGATTCCCAAAACACGTTGAGAAACTATTTGCAGGTAAGTTAAACTTGTCACTAATGATAACATACCGTTATACACTACTTCCTCAAATAGGCTTACAAATATAAATGCACATAGAAGATGAAATTTCTGGATTAATGTTTGTTCAACTGATGTACCAGTCCAGACAATATAGGGCCTTCCATGCAATATTCTGCCTTTGGACATTTGTTCTTAAAAATTAGACTAGACTAGATAGCAGGAGAGAAAGAGAGAGACTCTCGTGCAGCCTGATGCAACTGACCTCTTAGCTCCTACTGAAATCTTCCATGCATCACATGACAGTTTACATATTTATTAGTGGGATAACGGGGAATGGGACTGAAGGCATGGTGTATAAGTGATTAGCCATAATATCTCATTGTATGAACTAGCAGCAGGACTTGTCTGTCTCCTTTTGCACTTTTCTTTGTCAAATCAGGCAAAATGAAACTCTAAACCAAATGGAAGTTATTTGCAGACAGCAGCAAAAAGGAGATGTCGGAAGCACATGGTTGAGACTGATGAGTTTGTCTCAAACAACTCTGAAGGTTTCTTGATGGATTCCATTACCATCTCCACAGCATACTTAAAGATGAAGAATCTATGTATAAACATAAGTAAAGAAATTCAGGCAGACATCAAGATCCACAACCAGCATGTACTCCCCAGGTACTGGCAATTTGTCCATAGAACACTTACTAAAACCTTAAAAGGTTCAATAACTCATGTATGACACAGGAAAGGATCTTAAGTTTCTGAGCTAATAAGACTTGAATACTTGCTTCCTACACACCTATACTTCCCAAGTGCCCCAACTACCAAGACCACATACCAGAAGAAAAAAAAATCCTTTTATTATTTTAATTTCTTTCTTTATTTCTTTTTATTTTAGATGGTGAGTCAGCTTTAGCTACCAGATTTCTGTCAAATTTTGTTTTCTTTTTTTTTCTGTATTGAGTTTTGAAATAATTTTCTTTTTGTCAAATTTCAGTTTATTAATGGATTTACAGTTTTAGATATTTATAAATTTCTAAATGTTTTAATTTTGCATGCTTTTATCGTATCATATATCTTCTGACACATATGCTATTTCCAGCTCCATTGACTTGTCAAACATTGCCGCTGCCGTTTACAGCACTGAGTTGTGTAACAGGCTTAGAGGTTTCCTTGCTGCATGGCCTCCAGCTAGCCCACAGCCACATGTAAATGAACTGTTAATAGCAACTGCTGATTTTGAAAGGGATCTTGAATTATGGAATATCAGGTTTGTGAAAGAAAATCCAAGCTCCTTATTGGATATACTAGAAGAAGTTCTCATATATTTGAATTACTGACAATGTAGCAAAAATGTGGTAGCAATACAACTTGCATCCTATTGTAGAAGTGGAAGCTTCTTTTCTGACATGCTATTTTCTGTTTCTTTAAGTCTGGTGCAAGGTGGTGTAGACTCCAGGAATTTGTTTCACAATTATATAATGGTGTGGGTGCAAGATATGCAACTTAATTTACTTGAGCTTTGCAAAGCGGAAAAGGTATATGCATTAATCTGAAACAAAGCAAATATATTAGTGTTAATGACGAATTTGATTAGCTTATTCGGTCCAATTAATGATGCAGGTGCCATGGTCAGGAGTGATGACTAATCATTCCACTTCACCATTTGCTGAGGAAATGTACGACAAGATTAGAGACAGCCTTAATCAGTATGAGGTGGTAATCAATCGATGGCCTCAGTACTCATTGATTTTGGAAAATGTAAGTTATGATTTTCTTCCTACAGTTACCATCAAAGCACCTAGTATTCCCTCTCTCCCCCCCCCCCTCCCTCCCCCCCAAAAAGTCAAAGACACGTGTGTTACAGATCTTTAGTCCTATCTTTGTAAGCATTTGTGTGCTTCTGTATATGCACTTTTTCCCATAATTCTTGCATCTGCTAACACTTTGCAACTGGTTTATTGATTCCTGAAAGGCTTCTGCAAATGTGGAAAGAGCAATCATAAAAGCACTGGAGAGGCAATACAATGATATTTTGACACCTTTGAAAGATAGCATTCAGAAGAAGCTTAATTTGCAGGTTCAGAAGCTCACAAGAAGGCAATCAGTGGCAATATATTCTGTTCCTAATCAAGTGAGTGCTTTGCATGCAATTATTCCAGAGCATGGTATTAATATATGGTCAACAGGAATTTAAAAAGTTGCCTGAATTGAACTGAGTTCAAATTTAGTCAGTAACACACAGACAGACATATTGGTGTTTGCATGTGTATCAGTGGGACTTGCAGTTCTTTATATATTAATATATCTCACTGTTATTTTCTTTTCAACAGTTGGGAATTTTTCTAAACACCATGAAGAGAATTCTTGATGTCCTACACTGTAGAGTGGAGGAAATTTTAAAGTCATGGGCAGCATGTCTGCCTGTCATGGGTGATAAGAAGTCACTATTTGGAGAGCAGATGAATGGGATCACAGTTCTCTTAAGAACAAAATACAAGAATTACTTGCAGGCAATCGTAGGGAAGTTCATTAGCAATGTAAGCAATCCAACAACCTTTGAGTCCTACCCCACAGTCAAGTGCCTTTTTATTAATTTCTGTTCTATTTTACTACCATTCAATCTGCTTGTAAATGAATTTCAATGTATTGTTCTTTGTCATGTTACTGATCTTTACTCCGGATGAGTGAAAAAATAGTCAACATAAGTTATAATTTCTTTGAAAATGATTGTATCAGATGCAAGCTAATAGAAATACACGACTCAAAAGGATTTTAGAGGAAACAAGGGAAGAAGATGGAGAGGCTGAGGTCCGTGAAAGAATGCAAATGTTGAGTTCTCAACTCATTGATTCTATATCCAACTTGCATGAGGTCTTTACAAGTCACATATTCATTGCAACCTGTCGCGGATACTGGGATAGGATGGGACAGGTGAAGAGAGTGTCATATTTTATTACCTCATTTACTAAATTTCTTTTCAACTCTAATTCGTTTCAAATTTTAAACTGTTTGAACTAGATTGTTCTGCATTTTCTTGAAGACAGAAAGGAAAATCGAGTATGGTATAATGGATCTTATTATGCTCTTGGGGTAAGTGAATTTAAGATCTAGTCTCTTCTTTGAACTTAATTGGCATCATTAGTTGATTGTATATCAACAAGGATCATATCTGAAATACTCTCTATGTGTCAATAGAAGGGGAGTGCATTGTAGTTCACAATCATTATGCATTTTGTATCTGCTCAAGTTTATGATGGGTGCTGCACTAGTGTTATTTCTCACGTTTCTTCGCAAATTTATACCATTCATCTGATTTTGTTTTAATTTGCAGATACTAGATGACACTTTTGCATCGCAAATGCAGCGATTGCAAGGAAATTCCCTCCAAGAGAAAGATCTTGAGCCCCCTCGTTCAGTAATTGAAGCTCGATCAATTCTTTGCAGAGACACAGCAAATGCAACAGATTCATCGACCTTTTTCTATGTTTAGGATTTGACACTTCTCCAACACCAAATTCATGCATCAATATTGTCATATATTCCTACCTGAGTTGTATAGCACTGCAATAAATTTTTTTTTTTTTTTTTTTTTTTGTGCAGAATTCATTATATTCTTTTTGTGTATTTCTATGACATTTTGGGTAATAAGGCCACGTAGGTAAACCCAACCACCCCCCCCCCCCCCAAAAAAAAAGGCTATGTTTAGATTGCATATAATTTTTTAATTAATTTCAAAGCAGATGTTCTTATTTCTGTCTTTTTGTCAAATTTCTTTCTTATTCTTCCTGTCCTCATGTAGAATCTCAGGAATACTCTTACAATGGTAAACATTTGCTGGTATAGGGCTGCATGTAATTGTTAAAAACTTACTGCCGTACCCCTGAAGCTAAGGAATCATTTTCATCCTTTCATCAGTGCATTACCATTTATTAAGATTTAGATTTTCAACAATGTAACATAGAGCTCAGCTCATTAAATATCTGCATGCTTCTTGTGTCATGGTCATTTATTCCAATTCAATTGGGCTAAGGGTCCATATTTTAGGTAAATGATCATGACATACAAGAAGCATGCATAAGATCTCGATATTAGGGACCTCTTTTCAAATTGAAATCAATATGGACCCCTATTCTAGAGAAGATGGAGTGTAAGTTATCAGGTTGGAAGAGACTTTATTTGTGGAGCTTTCCTACTTATTATTTATCCTTATTTACCATCCCAGCTAATGTGGCAAAAAGGATTGAGAGATTATAGAGGAACTTCTTGTGGGTGTGTGGGAGGTGCGTTCTACAACATTTGGTGGGATGGCTATGGTTTGTATGCTTGTTGTTCACGGAAGCTTGGATATTAGGAAGCTTGCAATTTTTAACCAAACTTTGCTGGGTAAGTGGCTTTGGCGCTTTGGAGTGGAGGAAACACGTGTATGAAGGCATGTATTGCATTGAAGTATGGCGTAGAGTGGGATAAAATTTTACAGTACACCCATTTGGATGTAGGCATTGGTAGTCTGATTTGGTGTTGGCATGACCATTGGTGTGGAGATCAACATTTGAGGATGAGTCATCTTCTCTTGTATTTTCAACAAATAGAAACAAGTTAGTGGAGTCTTTGTGGGTGAGATAAACAGAGGAGGAACGGATGAGATGGGATGTAAGATTTCGTTGGGATTTTAATTATTGGGAGTTAGAGTTGGTAGCCTTATTTCTTAGTATTATTTACTCTAATATACCTCTTAGAGAGGGCTGTGATAGAATGAAATAGATGTTGAAGAGGAGTGGGGTTATACATGGTGGCTTTACTTTGTTATTTGGACGGCGGCTTGGGGAAACATCCTTATTTACGAGAACCTCATTATGCAGGGTTATACATTAGTAAGTCAGTGTTGTATGTGTCGATGTAGTGGGGAGACAATAGATCATCTGTAAAGCTTTGAGTTGTAAAGCTTTGTTTTTCAATCCTTTGGGATTTATTGTTTGTTACTGAAAAAAGGTCATTGATTTGCTATTTGGATGGAGAAATTGACTTGCTAAGCGTTCACTGGAGATTTGGAACCCCTCATCAAGGGTGAAAAGATTGCACAGAGATAAAGGTGCAAAATAAATCGGATCTGTTGGCTGTTAGTGTTATTTCTTTCTTTACAACCCCACCATAGTTTAAAGGCCCTTCAGCCCCAAAGCTCAAATAAGAAGTCAACTTCCCATAGTAAAGTTGTGGGTCAGCCCATATGATAAACAATGGGGTTCCCCATTAAAAATAGTGACTGCATGTTATTTAAACCAATTACAGTACCCCTATCATAACAAGAAAGAATGCAAAAAAAAGATCACATTTTCCAAAAATAGTGGCCATAAAAACTAGCTGATCAGTTAAGTCAGAATGAAACTTAAAACAAGTAGCATGATCATTAAAAAAAAAAAAATCAAGATACAGCCAGGCAGCAGCTGTTTAGAAAACCCAGAACCTATTTGCAATTTATACATAATTGTAAATACCAAGATCCTTTGCAAAATATATAGACTGTAGCCTTCTCCTAAAAAGTAATTTCCATTTCCTGCACAGATGGTCAACTTCCTTTTCCTTGTTGGATTTGCTGAAGAAGAGCAGCTGCCAGCTGTAATGTTGCCTGCAGTCGTTTCTGTGGATCTGCTTCTGCTTCTGCTTCTTCCTGTGCAGTATTATTTTGCAGAAGTTGATTTCCCTGAGCTGCTGTCTGAAATTCTCTTTGAACCATGTGAGGCGCTACAGGCGCATTTGATGTCCGCTGTTGTGGCTGCTGAAACTGTTGAACTTGACTAAAATGCGATGTTGAAAGCTCAGAATTAACTTGATTATTCTGTGGAACATATCTCTGGGATGTTCTTAATGGGTTGTCAGACTCATTCATTGTGTTTATCTGCCTAAAATCATCACCCATAGATAAATTTGGAGTGCTCCCAGACTGTCTCTGCTGCCCAAGAAGAGATGATGCCAACTGTGCAAGTTGATCTGGTTGCAGGGCTCCAATAGGCATAGGCATAGAAGCTGAAGTTTGGGTTCCCTGAATAGATGACTTGCTATTTCCAGATAATGAAATACCAGAAATTCCACCTTTATAATGACTTTCTTGCATTCTGTTTGGCAGGACTGAATGATGCTCCTGAACAACAGGAACAGCACTATTGGATGCTCGTGATGGTACATTTCTGGTACCAGAAATTGAATTCTGCGTATGGTGAGAAGAGAAATTTTGTCCCAACATAGGGTTTCCCTGACGTGGTGGATAGTCATGCCTGTTCCCATTGTAAGAGTCGGATATGCCACTGACTGCATGAGCAGAACCTGAAAATGATGCAGGTGGAGCTGATGTAACCACATTCCCTGAAAAAGATACATTGGGAACTCCTGCTAATTGAGGAATAGCTCGCATAGGTGTTGATGGCTTTGTGTATGATGAATCCCTGTTAATGGGCACTACATTTGTATTATTTTTCTCATTTTGATGATGAAGAGACCCAAAATTGGAACCAGGGTGCTCTAACCTCAAAACAACACCAGAGATACTCAGTTTCCCAGGTACTTTAAGTACTTTCTGTGAAAAGTCTGATGGGGGTACAAGAAACAAGGTGGTCTTTTCATCCAACTTAGCAACTGCTGCTCGCTGTTTCTCTCCAAGATAATGCATGAATTCATTATAGAATCCCATGTCAGCATCAGTTTCTGGTACAAAGAAGACAACCCAAGCATTAGCCGCTTGATAGTAATGCTTTGAGAGCATGTCTAGACCAGTTCTTGCTGTGCAATCTAAGAATTCAGGCCTGCAGCACAATATTAGAGTTGTTAAAAATGAGTTAGAGTGAGAGTGGGAGTTCAGCAGCTAGGTGGTAAAAAGAAAAAAGAAAAAGAGCATCTGTATCCTCTACGAGTTCTATAGTCTCAGCAACTACATAACTGCATTTGAATTTCCCACAGAATTAAAACATACAACTATATCAACAAAATATTTCAGAACAAATTATCATATATAGAAACCCTTATATGCATTGAACACTGGGATTCTATGGAGAGCAAAACGGATAATTTCCATATCCATGGGGCACCTAAATGCATCTTCAATGAACATATGTACTTACAGATAAAAGAATAACACGATAGAAATTAATGCATTTACTTGTATAAAACTAAGTCAAGGCCTTTTAGCAACTATAGAAGGAGACAGTTCATCAAAAAAAACTATAGAAGGAGACAGTTCATCAAAAAAAACTATAGAAGGAGACAGGCGAAAAAAGAAAACAAACGGGCAACTGGAGGCCCTTTTCACATCCACACTCCTGTTTAAAACATATCATGACAACTATCCAGAAATCTCCAATTAAGAACGTTTTTACTACTTACAACATCATGTCCAGGACTTTTCCCACAGGAAAGCAGCGAGCTCGACAGACGGGAGTTCCTCCCTTCGCTATAGTCCCTTCCCATTTCCATTCGGTCATAGAAGACTGATCAGATTCAGGTGTAAATCCTTTTTTCTCAATAGGATTTGATGGCAGAGAACCAGAACCCATCTGGAAATTTTCATAAGATTCTTTCCAGTGATCACTCCTTTCTCCATGAGGTACAACTAAATTCATTGTGCGATTAGGGATCGGTTTATACCCAACAGGTACAGCCTCAAAGCTTCTATCAAAGGCCTCAGGTTGGGGAAAACCAGAGAATACCTTAGGGAACATATGTTTCTCTTGCTCAAAATCAGAAAAAGGATGCTCTGGAAGGTCTTTCTCAGGTGGAAAGGAGCCAGTCTTCAATTTCTTGGCTCCATGAAAGAATTGGACATCTTCTGGTAAGTCCCATGGCTCATCATAGAATGGACTTGTTTGACGAAATCTCTGAGGATAATCATGTGAATGTCTCTCTCTTGTAGGACTACTGTGATGTTCATAGATGTCCTGTGATAGTCCTAGAGAATCCACTTCTCCAAACCTTCTCTGCTCAGATGTATCATTTCCACCAGCCCATAAAGCGCGCTTCCTATTAAAACTATAGGCATCAGAATCTCTAGGATCCATATCTGATACAAATTGAGGAGATCTTACGCCAAGATCTCCAGATAAGCTCCCAAAATTCCTATCCTGCCGAAAGTTCTCAGAAGATCCTGAGCGAACATTTGACTTGAAATGTGGTGACAGTGAGGAGTTCATTGAGCTCCTTCCACTGTTGGATGAGCCAGCTTCATTCTTTGCAAAACAAATATGTACACGGGGATTGCCAAATAATTTTCCCTGGAGAGTTTCTTTTGCCCTGCAAGCTGACATTACACTCCTGAATCGAACAAAGGCATAACTACGACCGGGAAATGCAGTAATCTTCTCAATCTCACCAAATGGTGAAAAAGCCTTCCCCAAGATCATTTCGTCAACCTTCAATAATGATGGAAACCCTATCCACAAAACTGGACTAGGCTCTAAATTTTTGTCATTCAAATTGGATTTGTCAGGATAAAAAGGATCAGGACTAATTTGGCGTGCTCTGAACTCCCTTTGAGAGAAAGGAGATCCTCTCGACACTGAGCGCTGTTCATCTCGACGTTGAGAGTAATCTTCATCACGTGATGCTGTTGATGCCTTGTCCTGTGATTAAAAATCTCATTAGGTTCAAGTGCAAAATCTAACCTGTATTAAAGCAGTCAAATTATCAAATGCAAGTTGGACTTATGCTTCAGAACACATTTCAGAAGAAACTAAAAAAATTGCAACTAAGCTTCATCCTAATAGAATTGATGGTCTCACAATAAAAGAATTGGTACTAGGCTTCAAATATATGATGGATGGAAGATGGGAGAAATGGAATTAAATTTGTATCGAAGTGTGTGTGACTAACAACTCTGTTCCAGAAACTATTAGAAGGATATATGGGATGATTAGTGGCAAGGCAATCTTCATAACTTATTTACTTAACAAATAAAGATGGACAACTGTCTCCTGCTGATTTTACAAATTTGAGATGAATCCACCATTAGTTTTTCTTTTATTAAGTTTCTCTACTGCCAGAATCTTTCCATATGGCAGGAATGCATCCACTACAAAGCACCCAAAATACTAAGTGAAATTGTGCATATGACATGACACACCATATCATCACGTTTATTAGGTAGGTCAGCCCATCCTGATGCAACCTTACAATATAAAGCACAAGCACAATATAAGACTAATCAAATACAGGCCATGTGAATTTGAAAACTTAATCAGCACAAAAGACATTTTCTAACCATTATCTGATCAAGACAACAACTACAACAACAATAAAACCTTAGTTCCAAAATTCTGGGTCGGCTATGGATCTTCAACAAAACTAGTCAAGGTCGGCCACATGTATTCTTTTCCAACATTCTATTCTATCCAAAGTACTCTTTGTTACTTTTTTAATTGACATGTCATTTTTTACTACTTCCGTTAATGTTACTTTTGGTCTTCATCTACCTTTTTTTGCTCCCTCACTTGAATCAACTCACTCTTTCTCACTTTTGCATTGATCGTCTTCCTCTAAACATGACTAAACCATCACAAGACCAAGTTCAAAATCTAGCCCACTTAAACCACTAATGAATAGGGAAACCAAGATTCAGAGAAGATAACTAGGATGTATTTGGAAGCACCCTAATATGCTCTTATAGAAAATAAATAGGTGATGAGGAGAACAATTAAAAACCTCTTTTGCATTGTCAACAAAAGCCCGCCCTCATTTCATGAAGGAACCATTTTCAGGACATTGATTTTCCTGTCAGGAGTTGAGAGAGAATACCTTGACATCTATGTCAAATACTTGAGCCACTCAGGAAGAGCAAAGTAGGAGTGAAACAAGAAAACTTGTCAAATGTTTGACAAGTATGTCAGCAACAATACCTTCATCTCTTCATAAAGAAATTTAGAAGGGCTGAAGTCATTTTGGCTGCTTTCAAACAAGCTTGACCCTCGATGAATGAACTGTGTTCAAGACAATGGTTTGCTTTAATTTCCCAATAAAAGGGAAGAACAAAAAAAATCTTCTCATTAGTTGGCATTACCAAAAAAACTACCACTGCAAAACAATAAAAGTCCTACAAGGAGCATAAATTGATACAAAGCTCATGCAATAACAATGCTCAGTTTGCTCAGTTCCCTAGTTAAACTATCACTCCCTCTGTCTGCTTCCTCTTCAGTGGAGACAGATTTGAACTTCTATAATAAGTGGAAACCTTCTAATGAATGAATAAGCCTGGTCAGATCAAAATATGCTCCACCATGAACAACTCAACTAATTAACCCCACATTAGTATTTTTAATCTCATACTGTTTTTCATACAGACAATACAGACACCAAATATAATTGAAAGGTATGCAAAGAATCCCAATAATTGCTCCAAGAACCAATAAAGGAATCCCAACAATATTTTCAACCAGCTCACTCATTACAAGCCCTGATTTTTAACCACCTATGAAATATGAAAACAAAAGCAGAGGAGACAGAGGCAGAAGATATTAACATATACTTTAAACAAACTAAAGATGAATCAATTAGACATGACATGGCAATGAAATGCCACCAAAGAATTGATGCAGAAAAAACCAATACTGTGCTTATATAGACAACTAGGAATAAACCCTAATTCTAACTGACACAGGAAAACCCTAATTCTAATTCCAATTTACTAAGGAAACTTAATTCTAAATGACTTGGGAAATCCCAATTATTGAATTACACACAATACCTTTCTCTAGGAAATTAAATAAAAATACTAATAAACCTAATTAACTACTAATACCTAAAATAAAATACAAGTGACTCCATCACTAAGTAAAACTAAATTAAAATAAATATTTTTTGTGCTTCCCCGATCAGGAATGTTCCATCAGCTCCAATTAATGGGAAAATATTTCATCTTAATCAAGTCAAACCACAATTTTTTTTTCATCGAGCAACTGTCTATCTGTGCAGACTTGCAATTCCAAAAGGAGTCGCACAAAGAATTATATTATGTAGAGAAGGCAAAAGGCACAACTTCAGAAAGGGGCATTCTCAAACCAAAAAGATTTTATGAATAATATTAGGCTTAATCTTGTAATTGATATAGGGAAAGAAATTAGAGATGGAGAGGGGTGATAAATCTCTACCTGCATGTATGCTATTATATATTCCTTGGAAAAAAAGGCCCATGAGTAGCAAGATCTCACATTTGCTTAAAACGGAATCATACCACAGACCATGTCATTAAAGGATCTAGTTCTTAACAACCCAAATTACAATAACATTAAAAAGAATTTGTCTACAGGAATAGAAAGGGTGATCTCCCACCATTGGAAATCCAATTAGATTTAATTGACCAGTGATTGCAAGATCTTATTAAACAGTGCTGCTTTTAAACCCATGATACTTTGCAATTCCACACTCACTTCTAAGTATCTATCAATTAAAGCAACGATTGCAGTCAATGTCTACAATTCTGTAATCTCATCAATGCGAATGAGATTTATGAACTGGATCATACGTTCTTTCACAACTCCATGAAACTTGGAGATATGATCATATGTACAACATTAGTGATTCTGTTACTTGATTTTATATTTCTTTCACTAACAATTTAAACCATATAGAAATATATGATATTTAGCAATCTCTCTCATATGCCTCTTCACTTCCACAAACCGTGAAGCTTATTGCACATTTGTCAATAAATATTGTTTTTTATAAGCACAAGATCATACAAGTATTATAAAAAACTGTTCTCTACTCAATAAAGACATAGTTCACCCACTAATTTGACATTAAATAATGTACCTGATCCTTCAGTGACTACTTCCTATTCTCAGAAATTATAACTATATAACTACCTTCATGCAACAATATGAGCTCCCACAGATTACCATAAATATGGTCTGTGGAGTGTGGCAAGAGAAGTGATTTACAAGCAGTATGTCAAACTAAAGTATAAGAAACAAAAGTCAACTTCAGATTTCATATACAATTAAACAACATGGGAAAATGTATAAAAGAAATTCATGAATTTATTTTTTTCACTTAGTCATAGTAGAATAAAAGAAACCAATCAGCGGTTGGGGCCAATACATTACAGTATGTGCAGAAACTCTCTTTTTTGCTCAGGCATAGGAAACTTCATGTAATTCCTTATTTAAATACTTCAAAAGCCTTGTTTTTACAATTTCCATAGTTGCAAAAAATATTACATTGCATTTTATATTGTGTTTATGTACAAGACGCACATGGTACATACACATGAAAAAGATTAAGAGGAAGACTCAGGACCCAAAAAAAAGACCAAAAATTAAGATCACTGGGATGTTAAGGCAAACCCAAAATAAGTAAGTGTTGTTTGGTAGAGTATACTTGACCAGAATTTGCACCCTCTAAGCTGCTGCTTTTGTGCTACACTAAATACTCAAACATTGAAGAACTGCTTAGAGTGCATCATCATTCAAATTATACTTGCAAATTTGTATCCCACAAAACACTGCATTGAATAAATCCAAGCGCTACCACTGCAGATCAAATCATTTGTATTTCTATTACCTCGCATTTTTAACCTTCTTTAGAAACAAAACCTTGCTTGAAAGTCCCATTAAAAAAGACTTGGCTGTTCAACAGCAACTCAGAGACCACTACAGAAGGAATAAACCAATGATTCCAACCTCTTCCCTCCACCTCACAATTGAGTTTCTATTGAATAAAGCAATCAATTATCAATTAATAGAATTACTGTGTAGGCTAAATATGACATGTAGCCCTGCAGGAAGCCTGTTAAGAAGTATTTGATATGCTATGACATTGAGGTAAAATTTAGCTGCTGCAGTAACATTATCAGATGCACTAGGCCATTACACTTGCACACATTTCATTCCTACCTCACCATTCCCAACTATAATACCATATATTCAGAAGCACTAGTTAGCAGAAAGTGAAACAACAGTACTTTTGTTCTGTAAATTGCATTCCATGGATATGTAATCCTTTTTTTATCACCTCATATAAAAATGAATTGAATTATTTCAAAATGTTGAGTATTCACAAAGATAATTCCTACACAAAAGCAGCTATGAAAGGTTTTGAAAAAAGGAGAGATGGATCATGGATATCTGATGAGTGTGAAGCATCAATTTTATAAACGCATTAGTACCTGCAGGATAACATCACTTTTAGAGTGTAATTTATTGGTGATTGTTTAGCAGAAAGCAAACAGGACTTCCCAGAATATGGGTTTCCCAAGGATAATATTTAAGACCTTGGTAGACAAGTTACAAGGTGCTTTTTGTGTCAAGAAGATGAGTAAAGTGCTCAGAGGATCAAATATGAAAAGATAATAACAATCTGCTCTGGCTATGATGTTCTGATGAATGGCGTATGCCCCTTTTCTCAACTGATATGAGCCCAATTAGATGCACTTTCAGAATATGTCAAAATTACTGCTCTGAGGCTATCCAGCAAGTTGCATTGTACTTAATTTTGTGATTAAAATTAAGAACAGATATTATTGGTGGACAGTTATCTAATGCATGAAGCATCCTCTTTTTAATAAAATCTTAAAGTACTTATTAAGAATGTTGCCTAAAGCATGAGGCACCAAGTTTGTTATATCTTTATCATAACTGATTTGCTTTGCCTCTTTAAATTCATTTTTCCTCTCATTATTTGATAAAAATAAGAAATCTCCAGAAATTTTAGAATTCATTCAAGTGAGTATTTTCATCAATCGGCCACTGAGCAGGCACAGTCCCATCATAACCAGGAAGCGTGATGAAACCTCTACCACAATTGGCACAGATATGTCAGTTACACTCAGATTTTCTGTAATAGGTTGCAGTGCATTTGAATCAGCCATATGGATGCTTTGAGGAAATTGACCATAATGAACCATATAATCATGATTCATATGGCACCTCATGATCTTAAAAATTGTGTTCTGGACATGTTTATGTGCATACAGTTTAGTAATCCAAGAAGCAACTCAGTGACTATGGAACCATAGAATATGGATTATTAACACACACAAGATACTGTGCTTATTCCAAGAGACTTTACTTCCTCGTGACTCAAGCTTTTGAAGGACAAAGGATGTTTCAGATATACGTCACTCTGGAAAACATGTGCAAATCTGAGATTAAGGAAAGAAACAGCAATTGAACATACATTGGACCTGTGGTGGTCCATACGGAGGAGTTATCAAATGCACTAATATATTGGAAACGAGATTTTATTTGACAGTCATGATAATCAATAACTCATATTTCATCAATTCCTCCCCTGTCTAGCTAAATGAAAATAAAACTTCTTGTATTCCTCTCATGAATCAAGTTGTATTGGCATTGAATGAATTTAGAGAGATGAATGCTAAATAACTCATGCAATGTGGAACTTTCACCTTCTCAGTTTTTGGAGTACAATGGGTAATGCCCAAGAGTGTATTTGAACTACTTTCTGAATGGAGGAACTAGTTTGGGAACTATTCTTCATTTGCATGGAAAGGAACTCTTTTATTCCTTTTTGTGGACTTTGTGGAAGGAAAAGAACCAATGTACTTTTGAGGGTGTGAATGCCTCAATTACTAAGCTAAAATTGTCTTCCCTAAGAACTTTTTTTTGAATGGTCTCATGTTTTGGGACACAGTGATATAAATTCCATTGATCCTCTTTCATTTAGATTGTAATATTACTTTTTGCATCTCTTTATGACTACTTTGTGTACTCGTGTATGTGAGATGTTCTTTTTTAATAAAATATCATTGTTTATCAAAACTCTTTTTAGGATTTCAGTCAAATTGTTAGCATAATGATAAAGCAACATATAGTGGTTCTTGCTCTACTAATGACCTATATCTCAACTATTACCATATAGCCGCCTTTTAATGAAAAGCAATTCCAAACTTTCCACAAGTAGTGTCTATCCTAATAAATATCACTTCACTTCTCTAGCAATTTCTAATGATTTTAAATACCTAGCTGAGAATGTAGGGAGAACACCATCTCTGGTCATTCACTAAAGACTATAACCCACTACAATACATCAATCTACTTTTAAGGTGTGTGTCCAGATGGATACTCAAGAACTCAGCCAAATACAAACATGTTGCCCCCATTTACAACAATTGGGAGAATAAGTAAATTGAATTTCTCCAACCTGTCATCACAACATAAAATGTGCAACCGAAAATAAAAAATTTTAAGCTCTTCAAATATTCAGGAAGAATTGCTTTTTAGATGATAGATTTTTCTATGAAAATTTGATGATCTACATCAGTTTTATGAGAAGCTCCTTCCCCATCAAGTGTGAGAAGCTGATTTTTTTTTCCTTCTGACAATGTCAAGTTTTTTTGCTGCTGCAATTTATTTTCTCCAACTTGCATTTGGTTTCAAAGTATTAAAATTAAGGAATGTCTTGATGTGGAAAATTTTCCTGCAAATTGACCATACTTCCCAAATAACTATGCAGCTACCAAAACAATTCACACACTCATTACAATTAAATCTTTGTCACCTATGCATTGGGAAGATACACTGCTTTGCATTTTTTTTCTTTTTCTTTTCATTTCCTGATAAATACTTTGCTCGTGGTTCTTACTGTTAATTTTGAGACTATTGGGAATCTGATATCAGATTATATATGGAATTCCTGGGGAAGAGCACATAGGAAAGGAAGTGGAAAGCCAAATAAGTTGCATGCCTCTCCAATTTGTGATATAGAAGGCAGATTCGAGCCTTATTAGTGGGAACACTAAAGACCTAAGATTTCTAATATTAATGAACATATGGACATTGGAGTGTGGAACCTGTCAACCTGATGATTATGCTTTGCAGTTTTTTTTTTTTTGATAAGTATAATGCTTTGCAGTTTTTGATTGAATATTTAATTGAATGGAGGGTGGGGTGGCACTGTTGTTAACTGCAATATTGTGTATATCCTGGAATGCTTTCATTGGTTTGGTAAGTGAGTTAAGATGAGTCACATTCCTCTTGCTATTGTTCTTGCTTGAAAACAATGAAAGGAAGCTGCTATTATGGCATTGACAAAACGAATTGCAATTTAACCAACAGTACATATTATACATAGATCCATACATAGACATATACACAATAAACTTAACCGAGAAAAGAAAAGCATTGCGAAGAATGTAACAGGCAAGACAAGAAGTGGGGGGGGCAGGACTAACCGCCTTGGTAAACTCAATTCTAAGTGGGTTGCCGGCGACAGGGAAACCTTGAAGCGCGTTAATGGCTGCGAAAGCATCATCATCCCTCTTGAAATTAAGGAACGCATAGCTGCGTCCGGGCTGGAAGGCTACACTCTCGAGCTCTCCAAACTGCAAGAAGTGATTGGTGAGCTCGTGCTCTAGTATGCTGTGGGAAAGATTCCCAACCCAGAGATGCCTCGAGGGCGGATGGCCACTGTTATTACTATTGTTATTGGAATTGGAATTAAGATTACGCCCGGAACCCGAATGGCCACTCATCTTGTCTTCGAATCTCGATGGGTAGTCCCTTCGAAACCGGTCCCGCCCTCCTCGTCCTCCTCCTCCTCGGCCCGACTATAATGCCAACACAAACACAAATTGCTACTCAAAATACTTAATAAAAAAAAATAAAAAAAAATCCTACAATTGAGTGTTGTAGTACATAAGATGATAAGAACGTGAATATTGTGAAGTGGGTTTTGGTTAGTTAATTGATGAATTGAATCATAGTAACCATTAGAGCACAAATTAAAATAGGCTATGGCGATTTTGTGATGATTTGAATGAAATCTTAATCTGGGGTAGTACTAGATTTGCTAAAACAAGTGTTAATAGTTTGATTGATTGAGAGAGTGAGTGATTGAAGATGCAAAGAAAGAAACTGAAATATGTACAGCTTACCATTTAGAATATGAATTGAATTGAATTGAATAGAATTGGAGCAAAGCAAAAAAGCAATAACGTAACGAACCAAACAATATATTCGGTTACTGCCTCCTCCTTAGTCCTTTTTCTAGTCTCGACACTCTGAGAAAAGTTTTGTTGTTTTTCTTTTTAGCTTTTTAGGGTTTGGAATTGTGCTGTGGAAGGAAGAATATATTACACATGTGAATGTGAATGTGAACGTGATTGTGATTTTTAGTTTTCTCTCTCACACACTCTCTCTCTTCTTCTTTTTTTAATAAATAAATAAAATTGTAAGGTATTTAGGAGATGACGTCATGTAATACGTGGCAAGTGCGCAGTTAGTTGAGACTCTGACTGCTTGCGTGTGTGCGAGAGTTTTGAGTTTCATAAAATCAAACTCAACAGGCCCGATATATTCAAAACAGAGCAATTTGATTTGTAAACTTATCTTAGTTCTAACAACCTAAGGGCACTTTGGTCATCAATTTCAAACTCACATTTTTACATTTTAAACAACATTATACATATTTTTACACACTTTTTTATCTACATGTATTTCAAAAAACTACAAACAACCTTTCTCAAACTACTCTACCAAACACCCCCTAAACTGTTATTCATTTTTTTTCTACTTTTACGGTGATTAGGGATTAAGTTTGTAAGTTTTGAAATTTCTTTGATTTAGCTGAGATGATCCCAAACCTCGAGAGTATTGTTATATTTAACCCTAATATATATCTATAATCTAGACTATTATTGCTCAGTTTGTTTTGATGAAAAACCTTGTGTAAATATAGTTTTCAGTGTTTGGTAGCATAAAAAAAATAAGTCAAAGGAAAATTATATTTGGTCAACATAAAAATTATGGCTTATTTTAGAGATTGTTTTCCACTAAATTTTTTTGGAAAACAACTTAATCTCAGAGTAAGCTAAATAACATAAATTATGAGATTTTTTTTCAACTTATTTAAGGTTTCTACCAAACATAGGAAAAATGAGATAGTTTTATAGATAATACTTTTTGAAAAATGACTCATTTTTTAGAAAACATTATCGTTGAAATAAAAAGAGCATAATAATATTTAAGCAGCTTCCAAGCTTGCTTCTATTCAGTGGACTAAGTGTCCATTTGGCTTGAGCTTATTTGTTAAGCTTTATAGCTTTTTAGAAACTTATTTATTTTCTCGCATTTTCAAAGAACAAATATACATTACTACATTTCCAGCAAAAAAAACAAAATAAAGATGATGCCAAACCCACAATAACTCCATGTTTTTCAGCAGTTTACAACCTCCTCATCTCTTAACATTTTTCAAATTGAAACAAACTCGTGTTGATATCGTATTTTGTCTAATTTTGCATTTTGATAGAAGTTTTAGCCCTAAATTAAAGGATTTCATGACTTTAGTAGTTGTACCTCATTTTTTGTTGATTTTCATCCATTTCTATGTGGTTGGCTAAATTTGGTTGATTTTTTTTTTTTTTTTTTGAGAAAGAATTTGGTTGATCTTTAATTGAATGATAACCGTGCAATTAGATTAATTTTGGTGTTATATATAAGATCATGAGATTACCCTTAATTTGACCACATATGGGCAAAAATGGGGCTTCAATCGAATAAGATATAACTTAATTAATGAAATTTGCATTTATATTGTGGAAAAAGTATGTAATTTTCTAAGGAATGCATGCTAATATTCTAGCCTAATTTCCATGAAAATCTGGTACTAAATATACCATTTTGGTCTCTCTTTCATTGAGCATGTCTTTAAGATTTGAGCATTAAATTGATTAAAGAATTTAACTAATTTTCTTAAATTACTTACGTTGTTTTTATTCAGATCCATTTACTTTATCATATTTGATCCCTTTATTTTTATCAGGTCATACATGTGATTTATAAGGAGATCAAGTTTAATTATTTTAATTCTTTCTCAAAAAAAAAAAAAGTTTATTTATTTTAATTAATGAGCTTGTCAAATTTTATTGTGAATTATTAACGGTTGATTTAAAGTCCATACAGTTCCTTAAGTGCACTGCAGTCCAGGTTTTAATCCTTGCACTAGTGAATTAAGGAAGTCCATTGGTATGATATATGTCCTAGTTGATAAAATATGCTAGTAACATCATTCATTCTTATCCACAATCCCTAAAACCCTAGGGAACCCATATATAAACCCTCACTTTTCCCTGTTCATCAAGAATCATCAGCCCCTTGGAATTCCCAAAATTTCATAAATACTCTCCCATACCCAAGGCTCCTCAGCCCTTCCCCTTTGGGTATTCATCCTCCAACATCCCTGACCTCTATTCTACCCAAGAACCCCATACATTAGTCATCTTCAACCCATTTAAAAGCTCCAAAAAACAAAAACCCAGGAATAAGTAGAAAAATCCCACTTTCTTTATCAAAACCTTCCACAATAATCCAGACCAACCTCTACCTAAAAAAAAGGAAACCCTCCCCTACATAACCAGAAAACCACCTTAGAAAAATCCTTCCTTTTTCCCTTTCTCACCAACACAAAACAGCAGCTACTTCAATCTTTTAGAAATCCAGCCCAGTTTTCCTAAGCCCACAAACCCAACACAAAACTCACCTCAAGGCCTTTCCCTTCACCAAGCCCATCATGTCCCTCTCTCAACGTTTGGCCCAACCTGATAACTTCAAGCCTATTCGCATAAAACTCCACCAGCCCATTCGCACAAAGCACACAAACTTCAGCCCACTCGAAGAGTAAAATGATCAAGAGATTCAAGACCAATTCAACTTAAAACTCAACTCTTCCTGTATCAAAAAAAAAAAAACTCAACTCTTCCAAGCCCATGCCTCAATCAAGCCCAACCTGAAAATCAAACTAAATTCACATAAGCCCAACCCGAGGACCCATCAGCAAATAAATCTACAAAATTACACCTTGACTCCCAAACCTCTTCAATTTATACTTTTGTTTGAAACAACTTATCTAACTTTTTGTTAAATATATTTTTTTTTGTTGAAAGTGGGTTAAAATATACGTCTATTTTGAAAAAAAGTGAGATTTTAAATAGTTGTACATAAAAGCTAAAAACTAAGCTTATAAGCTCATGCCAAATGAACATTGAACAATTTCCAAAATTATACTTAGGCCCCACAATTACCTGAAGTCACTTTCAACCCTAAAATTTTTCAAAATCATGCATCAACCCCAAAATTTGTAAAGATTTCATTTCAACCTTAAACTTTCACAATATTATGTTTTTAACCCCAAAACTTTCCATAATCACAAAAATGACCTCCAAAACTTTTAAAAATTGCACAAAAGACCTTGGGTCATAAAAATGCATTTTTAATTGTTTTGTGCCCAAATAAAATATTTTCCTTTAAAAATAATAAAATTAATGATATTATTATCAAACTTTAGAGTAATTAAACATTTGTGTCCCTTTGCAAGAGATAAAATACTTTGTAAAAGGGAATTGGAAAATTAGATTAGGCTATGCTTTGGAGTGATGTTAGTTATATTTAATTCAATAATGCAATTTACCTTTTAATAAATGTCATCCAATCACTTGCTTAACTATGCTATTTTGATCTTGCTTTCCAAAGGATAAATTACACATGTCATTTGTTTACATATCATCTTAGGATAGACTACACGTCATTCATCTACATGTCATCCTAGGATAGATTATACATGTCATACATCCACATGCTATCTTAGGATAGGCTTGCTTTGTTTTATTGCACATGCACATGCATAATATCATTTCTTTTTAAAACCAAATGTCAAATATTTTTAGTTGTCGTTTAAATGGTGAAATTTAAGATTAAATTCAAAACGAGGTACTATCATTTTGGATAGGCATTGTGGGGTGCCTAACACCTTCTTCACATATATAATTTATAAGTTTTCTAAAGTGATTCATTAACAAATACTCTAAAGGGTCCATTAGCCAGACCCATTTTTATTTTTGAAAAAAGAAATATTTTTAATTAGAAGATATAAACAAGCAAGTCCTTATAAAAGTGATTTTATAAATTTTGGTATTCTTTATCATTTGTGTTTATTTTTATTTAGTTCAAAATTTCAACAGACTTCTGATTTTCCTTTAGAGATTCAAGAGATTAGTAATATCAATACTATTTTCTTAGTCTAGTATTGATTTTGCAATCCCAAAATCTCTAGTTTCTCTAAAGAAAATCCCCTCTTGTACGTTCTTTTATGCAGGTATATATTATTCTAATCTTGTTTTGTTTATTTTGATATTAACATGCTCTAATTCTACTTTATTATTTGTTCATGTGATGATTATTTTGATCATCTGTTTAGTTTATCGTTTTTTATAAATAAAATCAAAACTAATTTCTTAGATTTATTATTTTTCAAAATAAATTCCAGATTTGTTTTTCTAAATAAATTCTAGATCTGTTTTTCTACCTAGCTTTTTCAGATTTTCGTTCTTACCTTGTTCACACTGAATTTTGGGTTGAGAAATCCTCCTACGGCATCCAACTCTCCAATATGCCTCCCTTCCTCCCACTTTTATTTATAAAATCTTAGTAGACTACACTAGGCCGTTTGTTGCATCTAAATTTATTATTAACTGGTATTATGCCCGTGCGATGTACGGCTTAATTAGAAATTATATATATTGAAATTATATTAATAATTTGTGAGCCACACGATAAAAACTAATTAATTTTGAAACATGTAATACATACATGTATTGAGTCACTTTTTACTATGGTTTATAATCTAAATAAATATTAAATTTATTTTAAATTTCTTGAAACATTTGGTAATAGAATTTTAAGTGAAGTATAATTTAAAAATTTTTAGAACTTAGAAAATATAGTTTTATTCATAGTAAATTATTAGTAATAGAGTTTAATCTTCGATAACAAACTTAATAATAAATGAAAGTATAAATTATATATTTTACACACATTATCAAAATTATCTTAATGATTATTGAAGCACTTGAAAGTTGAAAGTTTAACAGAGTTTCACCTAGAATAAATCAAATGGAAATTACTTTAATACTCTTGTAATAAATGACCATTTTGAGGAGATAAAACATAACATTTTTAGCACTATTTCAACTTTCTTGATGTACCACCGTGCACCCCTAACGCGATGGTTACTCCACAGATATTAAGTGCTTATGGGATGTGGGGGGCAATGGCCGGGGTTTAGGTCTCTAGAAGAGAGTTTCACACATATATACACTTAGATTAGGTTAGAGTAGAATTTCTATCTTGTAAAAAAAAAAAAAAAAAAAAAAAAATTCTTGATGTATAATGTAAACAAAGAAGGAATGAGTATTAACCTTATGCATTGAGTAAGCTTACTTGAGATGATTAAATATGAGATCTTTACATGCCTTCTTAGTTTATATCAATCTCTTTGCTAATCAAACAAAACTTCATGTTTAATAAAAAGTTATCTACATAATTCCTCATCTTATATTATGAACATTTTCTATCTTTCACACTCTACAATCCCATCAACGTTTATAATTCTAAGAATTTATTGTCATGCTGATTGGGTCTCAACAATGTTTTTGACAAATAAGTAAAACCCACCAAAAATTTGGGAGAAAAAAAAAAAAAAAAAAAACCTAGCATTTTATGCTCCACATGTTTGGTTTCATAAAACCCTTTTTTATGAATCTCAATAAATCAAGTGATGAACAAAATGGAAAAAAATAAAAGAAAAAGAAGGAAACAGAATTTTAGTTGAAATAGAATTTTATATTTTTTAAAACTTAGCTAATAGGGTTTATTCTTTCTTTAACATACAACTATTTTTTTTTTTATCTACAAAAAATGTTCTCTTGGATTTATCCAGAAAACCCTCTTAGTTACTGGGCTTGAGTCTATCCAAAAATATCTCTTAGTTGTAGGACTTAAATTTCTTTGTTTTTGTTTTTTTGGATAAAAATTGTGTATTAAAAAAAAATTGTAGATTATTTATAACGTGAAGGAAAAAAAAAAAAAAAAAACCTGATATCAACATTAAGTTTTTGTGTCTATCCAAAGATAAATAGAGGAAAGTTGATAAGAAAATTACAAATTTTGTGTCTATACAAAGATTATTAGAGGAAAGGTTGATAAGAACAATTAAGATGCTTTTGTGTCTATCCAAAGATAAATAGAGGAAAAGTTGATAATAAGAACAATTAAGAATTTGTGTCTATCTTAAAAATTGATTTTAGGGTAAATTGTAAATTACACCCTTAAAGTTTGGATGTGATTAAATTTTACACCTTGAAGTTTCAGGATTTGAATTTTACCCCCTGAAGTTTAGGGTGTTTGGATTTTACACCTTGACGTTTCAGAACTTGGATTTTACCCCATAAAGTTTAGGGTTATTTGGATTTTACACCCCCAAATTCTGAAACTTTAGGGTGTAAAATCCAAATATCCCAAAATTTTAGGGAGTAAAATCCAAACACTCCAAAAATATAGGGGGTAAAATCTAATTTTTGAAACGTTAGGGTGTAAAATCCAAATATCACGAAACTTTAGGGGGTAAAATCTAAATTCTGAAACTTTAGGGTGTAAAATCCAATCACCCCAAGTTTTAGGGGTGTAATTTGCAATTTACCATTGATTTTAAATTGCTGCAATTTGGTGTAGTCACTTGGTACAACCATGGCTTCTAAGCCCAATTTTTATTATATAATATATATGATAATATGATTTATTTTATTTTATTTTTTTGATTTAGGCTGAAGCTTAGGGCTTATATCCCACTAACATATTTCCTTCTAGGTCTTAACTCTTCCTCATTCTTAAAAAAAAAAAAAAAAAAAAAAAGGTCTTAACTCTTCCTTAAGCCTTAAAACCTTCAAGTAGGCCCAAAGACATAATACCTAAGCTTATCTTATAAACTATTTAAATATTTTTTTTAATAAGTAGGATAAATTTTCAATTTACGCCCCCTCTGTGATATTTGTTCTTTATCATCAAGCTAATACACTAATTGGTTTTGAGCATTTTGGCATAGGCAGGGTTCGAATCCTTAATGTCTTATTGGACGACAAGAGACTTTACTAGTTGAGGTAACTCGAGCTCATAACTAATCAAATAATTCTTATACAAATTTTTGGATGATTAAGAATTTGTTTAATGAAAACACTGAGAATACAATGCTACATACAAACCAAAAGACAAGCTCAAAACACAGACACAGAATCCACAAGCAGTATGAGCTGCAAACAACCCAGCATACAACATATTTATAAGGCCTTTCAACCTCAACTAAAACTGTACCACAGATTTAACATGTAGTATGGAGGATCAGCATATGACAGGCTTATAGAAGAGGTATGCATTGAATATTAATGACACAAGGGTTGAAGACGGTGCTGTTCTCAACCACCACAGCCACCACCACCACCACCACCACAATCACCACCTCCTCCTCCGCAGCCACCACCATCACCACCGCGTTTGTCTTTGTTAGTAGGATCTTCACCATTTGGACCATCAACACATGCAAAAATTATCATTGATATGATTGAAATCACTAGAAAAACTTGGCTAAGTAGCAGAAAGCAATCAGAGAGATTACCAACAATCTCATCCCCCACGTTTTCCAAGGGTCGCTCCA
The DNA here is from genome assembly GCA_030021035.2 of Notholithocarpus densiflorus. Taxonomy (NCBI): domain Eukaryota; kingdom Viridiplantae; phylum Streptophyta; class Magnoliopsida; order Fagales; family Fagaceae; genus Notholithocarpus; species Notholithocarpus densiflorus. The sequence goes on from JARYZH020000125.1 coordinate 415,414, forward strand.
TCTATGTGAGCTGAGATTTACACTTTCACAATCCTAGTTATGAAATTCTTACTATTATACTCTTCCAATTATAGAGGAGGTCCTCTCCTGAGTAATTAAAGTTCTAAAGACGACAAAGTTCCTTGTATATTCCAACAGCATACTACACTGCTATATTCTTTTTCATTTCTTTCCAGGAAGTTTCCTTGTGATAAAAACAAGGATTGAGAACTTTCTTTATTCTTTCCTTTCATGACAGGAATCCGAAACAGAACCAAAAAGAAAGATCAAAGTACAATTCAATTTTTGTCCTACTTGCTAGGAGGGGGGGAAAAACAAGAACAAAATAAAAAAACACAAAATTGAAGCCTAGACTAGGAACAATTCTGATAGAAGGCTGAATGGCAATCCATTTAACAATGTTAAAATAGTAAACAACTTTCTCAATATGTATATAATATGTACTAACAAGACCTGTCCATAGTATACACTATACTTGCCTTGATTAAATGGAGAAGTAAGAGACAAAACATATAGATGAAAAAATAAGTCCACTTTGTATCAGCAGTTACTAGTTAGTAACCAAAAAAGAAGAGTATCCTTGAGACTTCTCACATTTTGACTTCAACTATTCCTACCCTGTGAAATTCAATGTAAAACCTAGATCCTATATTCAAACAATTTTTCTTTAGTTCTCCGTGAGGGACAAGAAAGTATCCATTGCCCACCACATCAAAGAAGTGCACTAAAGAACACCTTAAACTTGGATCGTGGAATGGTTCAATGTTGGAAGCTATGCACTGACAAGATAAACCTTGAGCTTCCAAATATCAACCTTCTTAAAGTTTACCCATGAATTGACTATGTTTTAGGGAGTTTCTGCAAAAACACTTCATCACTGCACAAAGTGGAGCTTGATCTTTAGCAGATTCACTTTATAATACAATGTCCTCAATGACTTGGTTTAGGGGGCTTGTCCGCTGCAAAACCATATTCCCAATGTGTTTTAGTTAAAGCATAAACAAAAAATTTAGAGCACACCAATGTCTTTTAAGTGTGTGTGTGTGAGCGAAACAGACTATCCACCAATTAAGAAATTATTCCTCTTTGTTTTCCAAGAACAAACTGATCCTCCAAAATGTGGAGCTATTAAAAAATCATAATTTTTCTTGTTGCAAAAGATATTGAAAGCATAATATTTAAGAAATAAAGTAACTCTGTGGGCATAAATAGTAATGAGTGGACACAATCCAAAATTTCTAATAGTTATGTATAATGTAAAATAGGTGATAACTAACCAATTGAAGAAGGGTCTATATGTACAAAGAAACTTGCAGCAACTATTAGGTAGCAAAGAACGAGCATTAGTCCTTTTAAGTAATTAGAAGTTCCATCCTGCATGGTCAAAATGGTAGTTATGTAAAGAACAATCCATAGAAGCTAAAAATTTTCAGACAAAAGGCACTACAAATTTTAATGTTTGTGTGTGTCTGTCACATTTTGTGTGGTAATACACTATTAGAACATTATAATCAGAAAATGTCTTCTCATTGCTAAATATTAATGTGATCTTTTCCAAGAATAACAGTCATCTAACTCAATGAAGGCTCAACTGCCTACCTGCACCATGAAGGCTACCACCAGAACAGTAATAAAAAGTGTAGCTGTCTCAAAAAGTTGAAAATTTAAGTCCATGGGACGCCCCATGACCCAACCAGCGACCACACAAAAGGGAATCTGCAATCATAGCAACCATTTTATATGAGTCAGTGGATACTTAACACAAAGAGGGCAAGAAAAAGTGTTACATATAACAATGGACTACCCCATAGTACTGACAAGGTTTGTAAGTAACCATGGTGCTTAAGCATTTTAAGCAGATCAAACACTCCTTAGGACTGTTACAAAACTATAATAAGCTCTTTTTTTTTTTTTTTTTTTTTTTTTTGAGAGAGTTTCAACCTAATTGGCCAGACAACGCAAGAATATTTCCGATCATCATTCCAAAATAACCATTCCAAGTTCTGCCACAATCAACAAAGAGAAAAAGAAGCACCTTTCAACACATTTTCAGCAATTCACAAGAAAGATGAAAAATGTACTTCAGTTCACAAAGACCACATCTTATATTAAAAGAAACCCAAATAAATACTTCCTATATATATATATATATACACATTATTTTTTTGTTCTTTTTATTACTTTTTCAAAGAATATAGCTAGGATCATTTCCTCCAAGTTGGAAAAATGTATACATCAAAGCAAGAATAAAATGGTTTTTTTGGTAAGGGACATAAATAAAATATGCTATGGTTGCACTCAGAAAGAAAATGGCATTAAGAAGAAATAAATGATCACTATATAATGTTTGAAACTCACCCCAAACATAGCTATCTGTGTTGATGAGCCTATTGCCACTCCCAAAGATATATCCTACATAAGATATTGAGTAAATTAAAACTTCAGTACATTAAAAAAGTATGATTGGTCATGCATAGTTGTAGAATTCCACTAGCAGTATAAGCACTTACAAGCTTGTCTTTCATGGCAAACATAACGGCACCTGCATGCTCTGCTGCATTCCCAACGATTGGGAGCAGAATAACACTGATAAATGCTACCGGGATTTTTAGTGAAGCAGATGCCCCCTGAACACATAATGATTAACGACTTCTACTGTAAGAACATCCCAGAACTACATAAAAGATACAAACCAATTCCCTCCACTATACAAAAAACTAAAAAAGATATCTATTATAAGAAGACATTTTCTTAAAAAGAAATGCAAATTATGTATAAATTAGAGGAAGATGAAGGGTTCTTTTTGTTGAAAAAACTACTGGACATCTGATGAACAAAATCCATCAAAGATCGATAATAAGTTAGTTAAAACAGTTTTAAAATAAAGAAATAGACACACCATTTCCACCAAGGGGTAAAAAATATGAGTTTTCATCTTCAGAATTTACCTCAATCAATATCCATCAATATCCCAATAGAAGATATATTAAAGATGTGCAAAGAACAGCACAGATTCACAACATATAATTACCTCTATGGCATTAACTAAATATTCTGAGAGGAATGAAACCCATGCAGTCAAAATAGATAGCCATATTATTGATTCCCACATAGAGATTTCAGGAGCTTCTTCATCATCCGAACCTTCTTCAATCTGAGTCTCTCCCTGAATTTATTCCATTTATCAGACAAACCATTAATAACAGATGAAAGTAGAAACTTGAACAAGCTTTCAAGAGCTTATATGAGAACTGAATGAATATTCTATTACAACCTAGTCTATCCATATCATTCTACTGTTTGCTTAAGCTTACACATTATATGTTTCTTATTTGATCATGGACCGGATCTTCTTATTAATCTCACACATATCATAAGAAATATACAAACTTATCTAATACATGTTGATCTGATGCAATTATAAGAAACTTACTATGGGTAGAAACAGCTAGAAAAGCAATATAAAAAATTTAGTACTAGTTCTAAGCATAATTTTTGAACCTAAAGGAATTCTTCATGTGTTTACAAAACAATAAATTGGTAACAGATCCACATTACAAATTATGATAATACAATGATTTAAACTTTTACCAGTACCCTATAGAAGATTGACGGTGTAAAATTAGTAAACATTGTGTAATGTGTTCAATGTCAAACATCAAAATTCAAAAGCAAAGATCCAAAGAGAACGTATGTGAGAATTTGATATCAAAGTACTCACCCCATCAACTGGGATGTATTGATTCTTCTGCCTCTTCAGTTGATAAGCAAGATAGGAAGCATATGCCACAAGCATAATACAGCTACTAAACCTTGAAAGAGCTAACTCTGACTTCCCAAAATGTAACTCTGTGTGTGTAGAATGAAGGACAGCGGGAAATAGTAGGCCCATGACTGCCATTAACAGCAAACCAGAGTCCACTGAAGCAGTTGCCTGAGAAGAATAGAATAATTTGAACATTATTTTTAACCAAGATTTGAATGAATCAAGAGAGAAACTGTAGTCAACCAAATAAGGTTTTTTTGTTTCAAAGGCTAAATAGTAAATATGCTCCTCCAGTGATGAAAAACATACCTTATCGAACACTTGTTCCTTCTCATAAAACACAATTCCACCACTGAAAAATGCGCATCCAAGCACCAACAACATGTTAGACAAAATTGAGCCCAGTAATGACTGTTGAACAACACGTATCATGCCACTCTTCAATGCATAAATTGATATTATCAATTCTGTAATATTTCCGAAAGTAGCATTTAGAAGACCTCCAACTGCAAAGCTCAAATGAAGGGATAACAAGTTATCCAAAATAGAAAACTATCAGTCACAGTGACACATACACACACAAAACCCATGTAACTTGTATAAGTGGAGATTGTGGGAATAAGGTTTTACTTCAGCCTCCATTAGTAAGCAATTAAGCATGGTTCAAGGAACCCATTCAAAAATGCATAGCCTAATACATCCTAATTGGCCTGATCTAATCCAGATTTATTGTCAATAGACAGGATGGATTTCTCTAGATTATTGGAAAAAAGGATAACATGTTATCAAGTGAGCCATCAAGACTAACATAAATTAACACACAGCATTTAGCGACGGAAGAGATAACACAAACCGACTTCTCTCTCTCCTCAAATAAAAAATATAAATTGCTTGTCAGCTTTTAAAAAAAACACACACACATACCAAACGCACAATTATGTTTTTTCACACACTGAAACATGTTATTTGAAACATGTTTTCACAACACTTTTTAAACCACAGTTTTCATATCATTTTAAATAACGATACTAGAAATCTCCAACCAAACAGGCCCTAGAGGAAAAATGAAAAAAATCTTTTGCATGAAATGGAAATTATTATTCTCTCTTGCAATATCATGTAATAAACTTCATGCTAATGGTGCATACTTTCAGGATATTTAGATTTAAGGTATAATAAGCAACTTTCAGTGCAACATTAGTATTTAAGACGAATACAACAATATATGAAAACTATCTTTTTACCAAATAACATGTAATGATGTGCCTTGTCCAATTCATTAGTTCAATGTATGTGTTTATGCCCATTTTTAAACTATGCTATCATTGTTTTATCAGTCAATACTCTGTTAATGTTAATGTTAATGAAACAAAGCTTAAAATCAAACAAAAGGACAGAATTTGTGTTGAAATCTTGCATAACAGATCAACATAAACTAAAACTTCATGTTACACTTACTAAAAAAAATTCATGTTTTATGAATATTAAAGATTTACAAGTGGAGACATTTAGCAATAAAATTACCTATTGGTCCAGTAAAGCAAGCCAGCTGCCTGCATCAAAGCAAGCCCAAGCATTGTAAAATATTTCATTTGTCAATCCAAATAAATGCAAAGTTAGAATTGCACTAAAACGAAAAAGTACTCGGCTAACATTATAGATAAGATGTGAGATAGCTTACTCTGTAGCATAACCTAGACGTTCAGCCAAAGGTATAATACCCAATAAGCTTAAAAAGAAGACCCAACCCTGAAATGCAATTGAAGAAACAAATCATCAAAACAAAACACAATATATCATCCATATAAAAATGATATAGAAGAAGATACTAATCAATGTGCATAAACACAGTTTGCTCACATGACTGCCAGACATTTTATCAACCAAGATTGCTAGAGGGCCAAGTGGCATGAGTATGTTGATTTTGGCTGAGAAAATTACGATCTTGATGCTATCGATCACACTATTCCTCATGTGTTGTTTATAACTTTTTGCTGAAGTAGCAGCAGATATATGTGTAATCTCATGAAAAGAATTTTTGTTTGTAGAAATTGATGCAGTAGCAGGACTAACTAGGCTCTCATCCTCAAATTCAATCACTGCTCTTCCATCTAAGGACCCCATCTGCCATTAACAAGGAAAAAAAGTTGGCAAATGCCACACATATATATACTATAGTTTTTTAGAACAAATTAAGAAGAAGAATTAAGAAAAATGAACCTCCAAATTGTAATGGATCGGAACAATTGGCGTTGTATCGTCGTTATGGTTATCCATGAGGTACAGCTAGGCCAAAATAACGAAGAAGGGTTCCATATCTATATTCAAGCATCACGTTCTTTGCTGATTAAATCACATAAAAGAAACAGACTTTGTAACAGACAGTTAAAACAAATGTATGTACAAAAGCCAATTTCTCTCTTTCTGGTAAAATAGAGATCAGCATAATCATCTAGAAGAAAGATAAAAAGAAAATGGAATTCTTGAAGTGGGTTTGTATTATTTTTCTTGTTTATGTGTATCATTCAGAATGAAATTGTGGTTGGGACATGGGACCCAGAAGGTTGGAGAAGCTATTATTGGCAATGGCTTTAAACGGTTTGATTGTTTAGAAAATTTTAAAAAATAAAAAAATTAAGAAGAAGAACGCGGAGAATTAGGTGACATAATCCTAGAGCCACTAGATCCCGGAATGGTCGGCTTTCATATTCTATTTTAAGACAGACATAGACATTCTTTCTTTTTTTTCATTTTCTTTCTGTTTAAACAAACAAAATTTTATAACCAAAAAAAAAAAAAAAAAATCTAAAAATCGTATTTTGCAATTACGAAATGATCTCCTTAACACAAGAGGAGACGGTCTTTCCATTTCTGATTTTGTGGATAAACTAAATCATATTGCTGCTAATCTTGCCTTAGCTGGCAATCCTATTGATGATGATGATGACCTTGTTACTATTATTATGAATAACTAGTCGCAGACCTGCGCATTGCGCGTGATAATTCTTTAGATAAAATACTATTTTAGTCCCTAAATTTTAGAAAGAGTTTAAAAAAAAAAGTTTTATCATATTTTTCATAATTTTGTCTATAACATTTTTTACCATTATCATATATTTATTGGTTGATGATTTGCATAACATAGACATTAAATAAGAGGTAGAACTATTCATTAAATTTTTTTAAGTCGTAATGTATGAAGATTATGATATATATATATATATATATATAATTTCCCTAGTTAGTTTTTGATTAGTTTTAAGTTTAATTTTGTATTATTATATTTAATTTTTGATTTATTGCATTATAAAGTTTTCAATGTACTCTGTATAGTCATCTCTATTTTATTTCTTACTCTTCTTGACCACCTTTTTATTTTTCAAATAAAAATTATTAATTGACGTTTGATTTCATTTCTTTTTTTCTTCTTTCATTTATTCTTTATTACTTTGTATGTTCCCTTGCTTGTTGTAAATTTTATCGTTATCAATAAGAAATAGATATCATCACCGCATACCCTTGATGTGATGGTCACTGTACAAGTATAAATGCTTATAGAGTGTGGGGGGCAAAGATCGGGGTTCAAGTCTCTAGGAGGGAGCTTCACACACATATACACTTAGATTAGGCTAGAGTAGAAATTCTATCTTGTATTAAAATATATATATATATATATATATATATATCATGGATGGCTTAAATAGTTATAGATGTAGTTACATTAGTGGTATGTCAAAGGTTTTTTTTTTTTTTTTTCCTTTTGAATTTTCAAGGAAATATGAAAGTCATTTTTCTAGTTTAGTCTCAATCAATTAAGTTATCCATAATATATTAACGGAAGTAATAATGAGCCTTAATTTTTTTTAATGTATGAAGTGGTTAGGTTAGTGGTATGTCAAAGGTTTTATAAAAAAAATTTAAAAATAATTCCAAGGAAATGTAAAAAGCCTTTTTTTGAAAAAAGAAATTGTGACTTTTTGAATTGTAGAAATATGATTGTTTTAATTACCTTGTTTATAGGTTTCATTATAAAGTTATAAACATCTAAATTAAAGTAGATAAATGTATAAATACAAAAATTATATGTGAAGTTACAACTGCACAAGATAAATATTATATATTATTATTATTATTATTTTTTTTTTTTTTTTTTTTTTTTGATTATTCATGAATCATTATTTCATTGTTTACTTATAAATATCTAAATTATTTTTTTTTTTGAAAAAAAAAAACTAAATTAAAATAGATGAATATGTAAAGGTAAAATTATATGAAAAGTTAAAACTACCCAAGATGAACGTTTAACCACTTGTAGATGTGTGTTTTTTGAAAACTAAAAGTATACACAATTGCTTTAGCTGGAACTATATAACTATACAAATATTGTTGTGAGTGGTTCCATCATTTGCAAATTATCAAGTTTGGTGGTCTTACAAAACAGATATTTTATTTTGCAAAAAACTTTACATGAACTCCTCTTTTGTGACAACTTTTTTTTTTTTTTTTTTTACCAAAACAACTTAAGAATATTAAGACTTAAGTTAACACATGTAGTAGTTGTTAAACACGTCAGTAATATGAAAAATAGAAATGTTTAAATATTTAAAAAACATTTTTAGTAGATTGTAATATAAAACATTTTTTTCTCAATATTTTATGTAACTTTTCCTATAAGATCAATATTGTTGGCATCCTTTAAAGATGATACATAATATTTTTGAGAAGAATAAGAAGAAGCAAAGACAATGCTAACACATAATATAAAATTATTAAGTTTCCTCGATTTAAATTTGTGGCAAAAAAATATTAATGCATCTATGATAAAAGTTTTTATCTAAATGATATATAGTAGTTTATATTTTTTTAGACTTGATTTAGAAAGTACATTCTCAATAGCCTTTTAAGTCTACAAATTGCTCAATCTATGGGCCTAGACACATTCAATGGGTGCTATCTAAATTATAAATTATATGAGCCTTTATCACACAAATATATTGATTCCCCCAATGTATGGTAAAGGAAGGCAGGTTTGTGTCTAGCCATTTTTTTTATTTGTGCTGCATAATTTAATAGTATGGTGAATGTGACTGGATTTAAATATTGAATAAAATAAGATGAGAGAAAAAAAGAGTAAAAATAAAATATATAGCAATAAACATCAAATTATCCAAGTCATTCTATGTAATTTAATAACATTATATTATTATATACTATATGTATAATGCAGTAGGATAATATTTAATCAAAGAGAATATAAAAGATAACAACTTAAAACACAAAATTAAATTGCATCAACCCAAAGTAGAATTCTAATTAACACAAAAAAAAAAATCATCAACTTAAAGAATTGATGCAATAAAAATAAAAAAATCAAACAAAAAATGAAAAACAAATTGAGTGAGAGAGAGAAGTAACCTTTTTTGTGTGAGAAAACTATGCATAGAATGAAAAAGAAAATGTCAAATTTATAGTAAGATGTTGAGAATAAGAAAAGTCAAAATAAAGGAAGATAAAAAGGTAGAGAAAGAATGATATTAAGGTAGAAAATAGTGGGAAGATGAAGAGGTAAAAGAGAGAGTTTTGGAAAATTAATAATAAAAATAATGGTTAAAAGATATTTTAATTTTTAAATAATGGAGTTTTTAAGTCACCTTAAATGAGAAAATGTTTTAAAAATATATATAAGAAAAATTGGAAACAAAAAATATATGATGACGTGGCTGCTAATGTGGCTTAACGTGAGCGTAGCAATATTAAATGCTATGCTCCAGCTTTTAGTAATATATAGATATATAGATGTTGGCCAAGCTTTTGAAGTCACTGTTAATTCTGCATAAGCATGTGACACCACTATCTCTTATGATGATCTTGTGGCCTTATTAGTGCTGAAATGCGGGCTAAGGCACAAAATACTCCTTCTCTTGAGGATAATCCAACTGCCATGTATGCCCCCAAAGCTCATAATCAAAACACTAGTGGTCGAGGTTCTATGCACAACCGTGGATCCAACCTGAGAGCAAGGGGATCCTCTGGTTCACGCCGCCCTTCAAATTCTTGGTCTCATTCCAACTCAGGTTCCAGGAATTTTGGGTCACCTGGTAACAGCTCTTCTCGCGTTACTTGCCAAATCTGCAATCGTTCTGGACACAGTGCTATTAACTATTTTCAATGTATGAACCAAGCTTACGAAGGATGAGTTCTCACTCAAAAATTTACTGCAATGGCTGCTGCTGCATCCTTGAACAGTTCTCCTGCAACATGGCTTTCTGATACGGGTGCATCCAACCATATTACTTTAGACCTTGCAAATGTGGCCATTCACGATGAATATCATGGGAAGGATCAAGTTGCTGTGGGTAATGGTGCAGGTTTGAATATTGCTCGTATTGGTTCCAATAAAATTCCTCATGGTTCATCCTATTTTGCTAAGAACAATATTTTACATTGTCCATCCATTACTGCTAATCTTCTTTCAATTTATCAATTCACTCGTGATAATAACTGCTATTTTATTTTTTCCTATGATTGTTTCAATGTGAAGGATTTAAAGACAGGGAAGACGCTTTTCCGAGGGAAGAGTGAAAATGGTCTCTATCCTTTCCGCATTCATCATTAGATTGCTTCCAAATCAGGTCGTCCATTTGCATTTGTTGGTGTCCATGTTGGTGCTCCAGTATGGCATTCTCGGTTGGGTCATCCTGCCTCCAATACACTTTTGCATCTTATTTCTAATCAATGTCTTCCTATGTCTGGAAAAAGTGCAATTCCCTTTTGTAATCCTTGTCCTTTAGGTAAGAGTACTAAATTGCCTTTCAAATTTTCGAATTCAATATCCAATTCTCCCAATTGAGGGAAAAGGCTATGGTGGCAAAGAAAACTTTATTGAATGCCGTAGGTACAAATGCAGAAAGATGGGGAAGCTAAAAGGAAAGAGCCCTTAAGAATTGGCAAGATGATGGTGGTGTCCATAAGGATTCTGTTCTAGTGGGGGGTCAAAACAATGAAAGGGATGGTGTACAATTAACCACCCATGCCATTATCAACATCAGTTAGTGGTTGATGATGAAGTGCAAGCAAATCCTTCTGCACCCATTACCAATGATAGTATTCTTCATAGAGAAGAAAGATTTGCACTGGAGATTGAGCCACTCTGGAAATCTATAACAAAAGAAAATTCCAATGAGGAAAACATTTTCTATGCACATTAGTCTGAATTTGCAGAAGATGAAAAATTACAAGCGGAGGTATCATGACAAATAGATGACAGTCACGACGGGGAAATTGTTGAAGATGAAAAGCAGGCAGAGCCTTTGAGTACCAGCTATGTAGATAAAAAGATGATTGTAGTAGGTGCACTTTATGCATCAAAAGAAGGATCTCAGGATGGTCTAAAGGTAATTAGAGTAATGCTAGGGATGCAACATTTTGTATAACATTTTTCACAATTGCTAATGTAGCCTAAGAGCAACCACATCAGTGGTTTCAAAAATTTGCAAAATACAAAAAGTGCTCAATTTTGTACATTTTAACCCAAAAAACACCCACATCAGTATTTGTAAAAATGTTCAAATATACAAAACTGCTATAGTAACCGTGCATATATGCACGGTTATTGTTCATGTGCAAATGATTTTTTTATTATTATTTTCTCTCTCCCTTGATTTTGCTCTCTCATCTGTCTTCTTCTCACAACAAAGAAAGAAAGAGGTGGGTGGGGCGATGTGGGTAATGGTTTGTTTGATATAATAAAAAATTAAAGAAATATTATTATTTAAATAAAATAGATGATAGAATAGATAAACTGATGTGAGTGTTTTGTAAAAGTGGGTGTGTAAAATAGAAAAAGTATGTTTTTTTTCTTGCAAAATAGACAAGAATTTTGCATGGACTGATGCAGTTATTCTAATGTGATTAGAACAATATTACTTTCACTCGAGTCCACCGCTTATACTATTTTTATTATGCATCAAACATAATGGATTATGTCAACAATTGTGAAAAGAAGGTGTGTCCCTAAACTTATTGTTTGAGGAATGGGCAAGATTTAGGTACAGTACTTAGGTGCTGTTCCTTGGATTCTCCTCTTAAAATTCTGCCATATTGATTTTTTTTGTCATGAGATGGAAGTGTATTTTTTAGTTAAGTAGTCACATGGTTGAATCTTAAGAGAAGAACCTAAGAAACAGCACCTAAGGTACTGTATCTAAATTTTGTCCTTGAGGAAAACCATGGCAGTAGGAAGGTTGAAGAACAAATGCAGCCAGAAGCACTAAAGGTGGCTTATGCTAGTGTTGGATTTGGAACTAATTGATTTAGATACATATACACTCTCAACTTTTGGCTTCTTGGAAAAAATTGACATTTTTAATCTTCCAATATCTTCTGAATTAGAGGAAAATTTGTTCAAAATAATGGGCGTTATTTGCTAGGCCTAAGAATCATCTTGACTGGGATTTTAAGTTAGATTGGGCTAGTTCATGGTTGAAGCTTCAGACACTTATGTTAGAAGTTGGATCCTGATGAGGATAATTTTTGATTGATTGACACGGGGTGCAAAACCTTCCCCATACTATCGTCGGTCTCCTAACTAAACCGATCCTAAGGGGATGACCGACCCCATGGGTCGTCGGGTCAGGACGGTGGTGACGATCCACTCCCCAATCCCACGGTCCATCACCTTAGGGTTTCTCATGGGACTTGCGTGGGGCTCACACATATGTCCCTACATGGAAATGACTTGCACACCACGACCAAAAGCCCTATCACACAATCAGATCTCCTATATATGGGAAGGTGATCCCTAATATCTTGGGATCCTTTCCTCTATAAGGAAATTCTCCTCATATCAAGGGATTCAAGTAAGCTTTCCGCTACTATATATACAGCAAACCCTAACCTTTTTGAGGTACATGAATTCTCCCTAGCTCTGGTACTCTTGAGTTCTTGGAGATTCTTCTATCACTAACTTAATCTTCAGAGGGTCTTTGGTTGGCTCCTTTCCAGTGCTCTCTGTTTGGTTCTTTAGGTGCACCCATTAGCACGTATGCAGACAATCAACTCACTGGCGATTTTTGTGCATCATTAGATCCAATGATGGTTGTAGCTAGAGGATGCCAAGACAGAGGGGGATTGAGTCTCAGAGAAGTAGACACCCCATTCTACAACTTACATTTAATTTAACCTCATAAGGAGGGTAAAATGGTAATTTCACACCCGAAGGTAACATCTTAATTCTAGCCGTTTGATCCTTAATTTTTCCTTATCAAAATGACTGGTCATGGGCTTTTAATTTTTGGTGCTTTCCACCTGTAGTAGAGTTTTCATATTTTTTTTTCATAGTCTTTCACCTTACTTTTTGCAGTGGTTAGATATTTCTTTCTTTCTTTTCTTTTCTTTTAGAATAGGTAACAAAAGAACCTTTCTTGAGTAGCTAATAATGTAGACACCCCATTTTTGCAACTCCCATTTGACCTAACTTGTATTGCATTGTATATCATCACTATCCCATGTCTCCAAAGCAAGACTGTAATTTTGGCAATTTGATCTCCAAATACATTTGATAAAATAAATCTTGAGATCATGACAATCAAGAGGATAGTTCATGAGCATTAATCGGACCACCAAATTAAAAGATATTAATGAAATAAGTTTTAATGGTTAAGTGCACTTACATGAATCAGATTTCGACCACAGGTAATTATGATTGGCCTATTTTTAGTCCAATTTAAATTAAATGATGTGTCATAATCCTATTGGCTGAGGGTAGGATTTATGGTGAGATTGCATGCACCAAATTAAATCCAGGTCAAAGCATTTATTGATTTCCGATAGAATAGAAAAATATTGATTAATTATATAAATAAATAATTAGACTTTTTTTTTTGGAATTAATTTGCTGACCTTAAGGACCAAAGAAAAAGGAATTCAAAATTCGAAGGAAATTAGGCTTGAATTGAAAACGGAAATAGTCAAAACAAAATAGGAAAAGATCCAAAGGTTCTGAGATCAAGTTGGCACTTGGTCAGAACCTCCAGATTTTCTTCCCTTTTCTATTTGACTTGCTCCCCACACAAGTTGATCTTAATTCTTACATTTTTTTTGCTCAAAAAGCCTAATTTTCCTAAGTCCCACATTACCTAGAGACACCAACACAAAAAGGAGGCCGAATCCCTTTGAAGCTCCAAAAATTTCAGATTTCTTCTCTCTTTTGAGGTGTTGTGCATGTATGTAAGGTTTCTAAATCTCCTCTTTAGCTTTATGTCATAGTTATATAGATTCAAGCATGCTTAGTTTCTATGTTTTTTACATGTTCTTGTTTGATTAGCATTTTAGATCTAGGTTGCTCTTATTCTTTGCATGATTACAATTATTCAATTCAATAACATGTTTACATGCTCTTAGAATTAGGGTGTTAGTAGATTAATAATGTTTTGGATGATATAAACTCTTAAATGATATGATATGATTAATCTACTATTGAATGATTTGAAAGAGAATATTACAAGCTCTTAGATCAATGGTTAGTAGATTAGATTTATCCTTATAATCTTCTCTTTCTAGATTGTAACTAGAAATCAAAGCGATGTACTTTTGTTTTAGATTGTATCTAGGATCAAAGCCATGTAATTTTGTGTTTATTATCAAAGAGATGTACAATTTCAATTCATCAATAAGAATGATGCACTTTTCAATTTGGTTTTCTTATTTTTCCCATTAAATAAGTGGCGATACCATTGTAAAACTCTTAACTTAGGAGAGATAATAACAACAATAGAATCTTAACACTATCTCTTGAGAGGCAACCAACACGACTCCACCCCATTTTCGTGGGACAAGTGGCCAAAACCACATTTGAAAAGGTTTGGGCCTAGGGGCATGGTCTCTCATAAATAACAACACAAGCTTGTAATTGATCAACATTCTGATCATTAATACTACAATAACAAGATTCCAAATTGACACAATATCAATATAGGTTCAAATAGAGAGGAATTTATTACAAATACATAAAAAATATCTATGGTACCATTGTCACGAACTTAACCAAAAAAAAAAAAAATGACCTACAGAATAAAAACAACCACCCAAACCAAGTCAATAATATAATCAAAGTTCCACTTTGTTTAATAAATACAACACTTGCAAAATAATTGCTACTTAAAACAACTATGTAGTAGTCAACAAAGCCCTCAAACCACCAAAATTACTATGAGAAGTTAGTTTATTGATGGGATGCAATTGATGATATTTAGGGAGTTGGAGATTGTTGATTCGAAGTAGCAGCACCCTAAATAAAAATTATGATTAGTTAATAAATTCATATAAAAACCATATTGAATAACACAACAATACTAACTATAACAAAAAAAAATGTAAACATCAAATATATTTATAAATAAAACATTAAAATTTAATACTGAACTAAATTATGAAGCATAATGATTTTGCATTTGTTGAAGCATACTATCCATCTGGGTCATTCGCTCCTCTATTTGCTTAGAATGAGTAATTTTCTCTTTCAAAGTAGCCACTCCATTCTTCAATTGAGTTATTTCAGTGTCCCTTTCTTAAGTTGATTTTATATGAATGTCCACAGTAGTATCTGGCTACACTCATTACCCATCACTTTAGCAAAGTCTCCATCTGGTGCCCATGCAATATATATATCACTCAAGTAAGCAAAATAATTATAAGCAAATAAAATTCTATATGCATTTTTAAAATCTAACCTTTTTAGCTAGGTTTTCAATTTTTAATCTTATAAACACCCATCTACATTTCAATAATTGTTAGGAAAGAAAAAAGAAAAACTGTAGAAGCGAAATCAAATGACTAATGTATCTATCTATAATCTATAATCAATTAATATAAATATATATATATTTATATATATAAAAGCAAAGACCTTATGTGAGTGAACATGAGGTTCTTCCATGTGGCATTTTGTATGAGTAGTATTTCATTTAGTCTTTCACCTCATCCCATCTTCTTATCAATAACCAGTTTAAACCATAAACGCAAAAGATTAAGAGATTTGGTTCCACTCCCTTTTGCAACTTCTTGAACTATTCCACTTTTAATTTCATTAATTTCAAAAATAAAAGGTTTTCTCAATTCAATGTTAGTTTTTCATGTTATAATACATGTTATTTTATATATTCCAACTTCACAAAATATTGAAGGGCAAAAAGAAAAGTAGGGAGAGAGAGAGAGAGAGAGAGAGAGAGAGAGAGAGAGAGAGAGAGAGAGAATTAGTGTCAAGAAGAATATAAATTTGGCTTTGGTTTTTAGTGCATATGATCTAAGCCTTTTAACAACAATGTCAAAACTTAATATATTGTTTCAGCGACATTTGGGGTTTCTAAAAGGTATGTTTAGGGAGATACAGAGCCTTTATCTATTCAAGCTCCCTTTCTCTCTCTCTCTCTCTTTCTCTCTCTCTCATCTCTTCTTCATGGCTGATGTGTCTCTTTCTCTATCTCATCATCTTTCTCTCTCCCTCTCTAAACCCATGGCTAAAAACCTAGATCGGTAATGATTGGGTGGTCTGATCGGTTCAAATTTGAAAGAGATAGAAGCATAGAGGAGATGTTGATTATAGGAGGGTTGATTGGATTGGGTTTTTTCTGAGGTCTGTGGCAGATCTATGGTACCAGGTGGTTGAATCTAGGTTTGATGATTTTAACTGAAATTTATGGAAGCACAGAGGCCTTTGTCCTGATCGATGTTCTCTCTCTTTTTTCAAGTCTAAAGAAAATTCGTTTATAAATCAAGTTGAACGGTTCCGTTGTGGTTTACCAGAGACACAA
Organism: Notholithocarpus densiflorus; assembly: GCA_030021035.2. NCBI lineage: Eukaryota > Viridiplantae > Streptophyta > Magnoliopsida > Fagales > Fagaceae > Notholithocarpus > Notholithocarpus densiflorus. The sequence goes on from JARYZH020000125.1 coordinate 431,989, forward strand.
GCAAAAGCAAAGCAAATGGTGGGTATCACAAGATCCATCGAGTGTTTTGCTGTTGATTGTATTTCTTTTGGTTTCTATATAATGGGTGTTTTGTTGTTTATTAGGTTGGGTTTTGATTGACTAGGTTTAGAGATATGTTGGGATGAACTTTCATTACATGAAATTTTATGTATTTGGTTGAATTTATGTTATGAGAAATGTTGTATTAGGATAACAATTTTTGGTTGAATGTATGATTGATTTTCGTGGAAGAATGCATACAAATTTTGGAATTGAAATTTTTTGAGCTACTATGTTCCTTGTTCTTCCTGTTAGTATTTAATTTTTTTTGGTTTGCATTTTTGAGTTCTTGTGTTTGTGTTCTGGGTTTGTGTTCTTGTGTGTTTATGTTCAAGATAAACCTCTAAATTTGTGTGTTTTTGAGTTTTTAATTAATTCTATTTTTATTTGGGTTAAAATTAATAAATTAAGTTTTTAAAATTAGATGCTAATGTGGATGCTGACATAGGCACTTTATGTGCCACGTAAGCAATTTCTGTTAGTAAGATGACGATAGGGGTTGAATTGAAAATTATTTTCAAAATTTAGAGGCATAAATATGAACACAAAAAATGTGGGGACTAAAGTGGAAACTGTCCCAAAATATAGGAATCAAATAGGTATTTTCATCTTGAATAAGCAAAAAACTAGATTGTAATTAGTTGCCAAATACATAGTCAAAGGGTAACAAATTGTCTATTGTAGTATGACATGTTACTTTGGTGCTTGACCCTTGTTGATGCTCACTTTGGCAAGGAGGCCCAATAATAGGAAGAAGCCCAACAATATGAGAGGGAATAAAGAAGAAGAATTAGCAAATTGAGAAGGAAACCATTGAGCCCGAATGGTAGGAATAATGGACCATAGACCTGTAAAATAGCAAAAGGGCCTCAAAGAAAGCAAGCGGGCCTAAAGAAGCCTGAAGAAAGAAGTAATAAACCCATGGGTATTATGAGAAATGGAAAGTAAGCAAGAATGGGCCGAAGGAACCGAAAGGAAGGAATTAAGTAAATAGGGGTCGATGGAAAAGCCTATAAGCCTCGAAAGTAAAGGATATGGTAACTTGGGCCAGGGAAGCCCAAAAAAACTTAGCAAAAACCCATGGGAATGAAGGATTGGAATGGGTCGAGGATGCCCAAGGAAATGAAATGGGCCGAGGATGCCCAAAAGAATAAAATGGGCCAAGGGAGCTCGAAGGCGATGAAATGGGCCAAGGAAGCCCAAAACAGCATGAGTACAAGCCCAATGATAGTACTGGGCTACTAGAATTGAGTAGAAGGAAAGCTTATAGTAGGCCCAAAAGAGGCCCAGTAAGCATAAGTCAAATAACAACATAGCAGGAACAATGGGGTGGCATGGCAGGAGTGTCAATCGACTCACAAAGAGGTTAAGGGATGGATTGAAGAAGGAAAGGCCCACAATCAAGGAAGACCCAACCCAAGAAAGAAGTAAGACATAAAGAATGAAAGCCCAGAGACTCATCCATGCCATAAGAGGTCAAGAACAAGTAGTAGAACGTGTAGAAAAGCCCTCAAGTCATGGCAAACGCATAAGCAGCAGACAAGCCATGGATACACATGAAAGTGGAGCACGCATAAGGCTCAGGCACCACCCACTTGTACTCAGCTAATACATGAGTGGTGGGCCATAGGTCAGAAGTAAGAGAGGGTATGGTCTGGCGGTGGGGAGAAAGGGGAAAGCCTATTCTGGGGTTCCTACTTAAGCTCTTTTGGGGAAAATATCCTGCTGCTATGACATACCACCCAAAAGAGGAAAATGTGAGCTAGAATCAAGGGAGAGGGAGAACAAGGGAGAACAGAGAAAAGAGGAAGAAAAACACAAGAGATAAAAAAAATAAGAGAAAAAGAAGTAACAAAAAGAGTGAAAGATAGAAGGGAAAACGGAGAGCGAGGAAGAGTGTGATAGTAGGCATGCACCAATAGGCTGTCCCTTTTTCTTCCTCTAAAAGCCTACTCTCTAGTGAGGATTAAGGAATTGGAGAAAAAGCCATCTAGGCCCATTCTCTCAAAGTGGGCAATTTCTGTGGCAGGACATCCTAGTGAGATTGCTCATATTGAAGGGTGGTTCCCTTCCTGGACTTGACTCCGTTGAGAAATCAAGCATAGCAGACTAACCATCCTTTATTTTATTTTATTGATCAAGTATTAATATTATTTCCTTTTCTTTCTATCACTATTATTAACTCACTTCTGCTGCATTTGTATCACTGTATTATCTCCTCATTTACTAAGATCATGATTTAGCTTTTTTCTTTCTTTTTCTGGCTGACAGTAAACATATTCTTCTTATTATTGTCATATTGCACCTGCCTGCCATAACTTTTTTGTAACAGTTTCCTCCGCCATGGGTACTTGTCCAAGGTCTTAGCAAAGGGGTTCTAGCTTGTGCACAAGTTGGCTTAGGGTGTGTTGCAGTCAAGCCAGTCCTGACTCTCCTACCCAGAACCATTGGTCTGTAACGTGATAGGAGACAACCCAGCCTATAGTTGCAAAAAAGGCCCACCACAACCTTTTAATAAAATGGGAAGATCACCAAGTCAGTCACAAAAAGGACTCTTTGCAACTTTTTTTTTTTTTATTGGAAATATGTGAGTTTTTATTCAACTTGAAAAGTAGAAGCTACATCTTGAGCGCACACATGCTTAATAAGGCTAGGAGTTTCCTCTAACCAAACAACTAAGTCCCCAATCTATTTAGCAAATTGGGCTAAAATACGGGCAGGTTTGTTACCAATAAAAAGAAAAAGGAATCTTTGCATAACCATATATAAAAAAAAGGCCAAATTGAGCATTTAGATTGTGTTTGGGAAGTGATGAAAGCTTAAGCTTATTAGAGTTTTTATCTTATTTTTGGTACTATTCATAAGTCTCATTGCACTTTTTAGTACTATTTATAGGTCCTACTGTACTATTCAATTAATTTTAGTTTTTTTTTTTTTATTTTTTTTTATTTTTTAAACAGTATTTTCAGCAAAAAAAAAAAAAAAAAAAAAAAAAAAAAATTCAACTAAATAAGTTGTTCTCAAACGGACCCTCTAATATGCCAAAGTTTAATTCACACTAATTGAATCCCCAACGACTTGTTTAGTTAATTGATAGGTTCAAGAGAATTTGACTGGGTAGAGTCAAATAACCATAAGAAAAATTTTGAGGACATTGGAACGAGAGAGATAAGAAAGCATGGAATTAATATAAGGGTTCTGTTAACAGGTACCCTTAGGGAATTTGTTAATAGACTATTTTAGAAAAGTTTTAATACAACTTTCAAAGGAAATATAAAAAGTTATCAAATTGTCAATTGCTTTTTTCTTTTACTATAAATTAAAAAAAAAAAATGTAATAAACCAATATCCTTAAAGCATTGTATAAATAGGAATCCAGTCTCTTATGAAATAATTAAATTGAGTCTCTGACAGAATCTTGAACGAAAGTACCCTATGGAATTACATAGTGGCCGGCAATGACAATGATTCGTTTGTGATCTTAGGTATTTATGGCAAATGCATGGTGAAATTTAAGAACAAACTTCTCCATGGTCATTACAATTGGCTGTAGCTCTAGAAGCATAGAAAATCCCAACACCCACTTTAGTGATATAAAAAACCCAACAAATATAAGAAATGAGAACATATTTGTCGAGATGAAAGATCAGGAATCAAATCCAATGCTCTTGGATGGATGTAGTCTAAATGATACTTATTTGCTGGAGGGATCAAATTGGCATATATCATTGGATAATTTCACTTGAACCCAAATATAAATGTATTTAGGGTCAGTTTGGATGGAGGGAGAGTAGAGTAGAGTTAGCTGAAAATTTCATTATTTCTTGAAAATAAAAGAGTAATATTTCATTCTTAAAACTTAAGAGCCCGTTTGGATGGAAGGGGAAGGAGGGAGAGTGGAGGAGAGTAAATTAGAGTTAGCTGAAAATAGTCTAATTTTGGACTAAATCTACTCTATTCTATTCTATTTCCCCTCCCTCCATCTCAATCCAAACAAGCCATGAAGGGAGTTCAATAACTATTAATTAAGATGGTTTGTTGAATGTTTCTAAAAAAAAGAGAGGCCTGTTTCATGATGACAGTGGTCTGTTTCATGGCTTATATAATTAACTCAGTGGCGGCTCTAAGAATTTTGTCAAGGGTGTTCCTTAGGAAGCATAAATTACACAATTTTATTTCTTTTTAGCATTTAGGTAATTAGGTTTGATTCAATGTTATTAACTCCATTCCGTTTCGGCCGTAACGGTCTGAAAATACCATGCCGGTAAACAAACTGGAACAGTAACCTACCCTATTCCACTTCGGAAAAAATTTCGGATCATTCCGGGTGTTTCGGGGTGTTTTGGTAAATACCAGGCTGAAATTCAAGATTCAGCTAAAAATTTTTTTTTTTCTTAAAACCAAAACAAATTTGCATTCCGTAAACCAAAAAACCTTAAAAAGAAAAAAATGAAAAGAAAAGAAATGAACAAAGGTACCTGTACAGCTAAAAAAAAATTGTATTGAGAAATTTGAGACTCAAAACTTGAGAAGAGGCACTACCGCACTAGTACTGGTAGAAGACACAAAAGTTATGAACAAGAAGGAAGGCAAAACATAGATGTAAAAATGTAGATGAAGATGTGAAAATTTAAAAGTATAAAGTGTAAAAATCGAGAAGACAGAAGACGTGTGTGGTTAATAATAAACAAGAAAAAATAATTAAAAATGAGAAGTAAGTAATATATGTCTGGTGAGAAAAAATAATATTGTAATAAAAAATAATAAAATGTTGAAAATTGTGTTATATTGGGCAATGTGCTTAGTTGAAGGAATCAAGCCACTGCTAGCCTGTAGTAGTTTTATTATAATTTTTTTTTTTTTTTTTTCATATTTTAGTTCAATTTTTTTTTTTTAGTTTTTCCTTTTTGTTTGAAAGATCCCAATATATTGTTAAGTTGCTCAAATTATGGACCAAAATTTAATTTTATTGGCATAAAAAAAATTCAGGGTAGTCCCAAATTTTTTTTAAAGGTAAATAAATATAAAATTTTAAATTATTATATATAATTTTTTTTTTCAGGTCAGGGTGGTTCTGGGACCACCCTGGCCATAAGGTGGCGCCGCCACTTACGCATAATGATTGGTTTTTCTTTATCTAGTTGTACAATTAAAAAAAAAATGTTAAGGTAAAACCTTTTATACATATAAATATATATATATATATATATATCAATTTTATCAGGTCATGTAGATAATTTGCAGTCATGAATTTTATGTTTGTATTGTAATGTAATGATAATTTGGATTTAATGAGGATTAGAAAGAGCTACTCCAACTTGGAAAAATGAAACTTTTGTTATCTAGTTTGTGATGGAATGAGCTTTTATATGTTTGATTTGAAGAGTGAAGAATGGTTGTCACTGCCTTAAGAATATAATTGATAATCAAGATCATGATACCTCAGCCCGGCTCAACAAATTTAGACATTGAAGGCTGCACAACCCATGCTGAGTCACTAGTAACCCGAACCCGAGATTTTGAGTGGGCTTGGATCTTAGATGATATTTCTTCCTCTATTTTTCTGTTGAATAGAATGACCTATACTTTTAGTCTAGTGGTCTGGTTTTGTAATTGGGTAGGACCTGTTCTCATTTCTATGTATCTTTCTAGAAGTATTATCTAGAAAAAAGAAAAAAGAGTAGTGTTACAGGTACAATAATTACACAACAAATTAAGTTTAGGTAGCAAATTGTTATTGGATCTTATTTGGGCCATTATTGACATTATTTTTTTAACCAATTATGAATAGCTTGTCACTTAAGTCTTGTTTTGAATATATTATAAAAATATTGTGACGGTAGTTTTGTCGAAGGAAGAAGAAAAAAAAAACATGACACGTACAGTCCAAAATCCATCTTCTTAGGCAAGTGGAGAGAATCTGTAATTTTTTGGTGGTCCTACCACTTCTAAATTTCTAATAATGGAGTGGTGGCCCTCCTAATTGAGAAATAGAAAGAAATCCATCTCCATTATGCAAGCGTAGGTCCTACTTGTTCTAGCTTTTAAAATTTTTAATGAAAAAAACAGCAGCATTAGTCCATATACGTGAACAATTTTACTGGAAACCTTAGAATTGCAAATTTTTAACTTTTAATGAAAACTTTTAATAATTTTTAAGGAAAAAAACAGCAGCATTAGGAGAGGGAAAAGAGAAGGAAAAGAACCCTACTGGAAACCCCCCTTTTTACATGAACAATTCTAAGAAAAAAATATTAGTCACTATATGTTTGCTTTTATAGATATGAAAGATTTATTAGTCCATATACGTTTGCTTTTATAAATATGAAAGATTTGAACATGATTCGTGATGATAGCTTTTTAAAAAAGAAAAAATCTATTGCGTGTATTGTTAGACAAAGAATAATGTCTTTTCAAAAATATGCTTTGAAGCCACATGATATGATAAAGAACCCATTTATGCTGCCACTTGCACGCGTCTCTTGAAACACTATCATTTCTGTGAATACTGAGAGCTTATTTCTGAGAGCTTGTTTCTGTGAAATCACAATTCTTCTATTGTTTCCAAATATTGAGAGCTTATTTCTGTGAATATCCTGAGAGCTTGTTATCACAGAACCAAACCAAAGATGGATGACAAAATCCTGAGTGTTGTTGCTGGGGAAATAGTAGGCAAGCTGATTTTACTTGCTACTGAGCAGATTGGCCTTGCTTGGGGTTTCAAGGAGGATCTGAAACGGCTTCGCGACTCGTTAACCACGATTCAAGCTGTGCTGGCTGATGCAGAGAGAAGGCAAGTGAGGGAAGAGCAAGTGAGGCTTTGGTTGCGGAGGCTTAAAGACGTTTCTTATGATGCTGATGATGTGCTAGATGACCTTGCTCATGAGATTCTCCGGAGAAAGGTAGAGATCCGAAACCAAATGAAGAGAAAGGTATGCTTCTTCTTTTCATTTTCAAACCCCATTGCATTCCGTTTCAAGATGGCCAACAAAGTTAAGAATATTCATGAATCGCTAAAAACGATTATTGATGAGGCAAATAAATATGATTTTACTAGAGCGGGACCAATAAATGCAAATCTTGAGATGATCCCAAACCGAGAGCGAGAGACAGACTCCTCTCTTGATCCTTCAGAATTTGTAGGAAGGGAAGATCATACCTCAGAAATAGTAAAGTTGTTGCTTAATGTAGTCAATCAACAACTCTCGGTCATTCCAATTGTAGGAATGGCAGGTTTGGGAAAAACAACTTTAGCAAAACTAGTGTATAATAATGAGCTAGTACAGAAACATTTTGATGAAAAAATATGGGTATGTGTCTCTGATAATTTCAGTAATAAAAGGATCTTGAGCCAGATTCTTGAATCTCTTACCCATAACTCATGTACATTAGGGAATAAGAATGCAATATGTGAAAGCCTTAAAGAAAAGTTACAAGGTAAAAGATATCTTCTTGTACTTGATGATGTATGGAATGAAGATTCTCATGAATGGGATACTTTAAAGGAGAGTTTATTAGGAATTAATCCGAATATGGGAAATAATATTATTGTAACAACCCGTAATGACAAAGTAGCAGAAATCATGCGAACACTTCCCAAACATAACATGAAAAACTTATTGGACAAAGAATGTTGGGAAATAATCAAGAATAGAGTATCTACAAAAGAAAGAATTCCATTAACACAAGAATTGGAGGATATTGGAAGGGAGATTGCTAAAAGATGTCATGGGATTCCATTAGTTGCAAAGGTTATAGGAGGCACAATGTCTTGGAAGGTTGAGGAAAGTGAATGGTTGAAAATTCAAAGCAATATGGTTTGGAATACCCAAGATGATAGCAATTGTATCTTATCGATACTAAAATTAAGCTTTGATCATCTTTATCCACCATCTCTAAAAAAGTGTTTCACATATTGTGCAATTTTCCCTAAAGATTATGCCATGGGAAAGGAAGAACTAGTTCAACATTGGATGGCTGAAGGGTTCCTTCAACCATCTCAGAAACATTTTTCGGTGGAGGATATCGGTTTTGAGTATTTTGATATTTTATTGGGGAATTCCTTATTCCAAGATATAGAAAGGGACAACTATGGTGATATTATAAGCTGCAAGATGCATGATCTTGTACATGATCTTGCCCTCTCAATTTCAAAATGGGAAATCTTGCATGTAGAGGGCAAAGTGGGGGGTGAATTTGATATGTCTCATATTCCACGTTTATCTCTTATATACAATGACCAAACAACACCAACAATCCCACTAACTAGAGATGACATGGGTAGATTGCGCACAATTTTTTCTATTCGTGCTAATCTTGGTGACAAGTTACTGGACTTAAAATGTGTACGTGGTCTAACTTTATTTGGGCGACATGTAGACGAGTTGCCCAAGTCAATTGGTGAGTTTAGACATTTGAGGCTTCTCTGCATCGAGCGAACCAACATCAAAGCATTACCTAATTCTGTTACCAAGCTCTACAACATACAGACTCTAATAATTAAGGATTGTCATCTTCTCGAAGAGCTTCCAAATGATCTACAAAATTTGACTAACTTGAGACATATTAACTTTAGCCATAAGTACATAAAACAGTTGCCAATCAATATGGGCAAGTTGACTTGCCTTCAAACATTGCCTTTCTTTGTCATTGGTCAAGATGATGGTTATCGAATTAAAGAAGTGGGATGCTTAAGCCAACTCAGAGGAGGATTAAGTATCTACAATCTGGAGCATGTGAGAGATAAAGAAGAAGCCAGAACTGCAAATTTAATGGGAAAGACAGGAGTGCACAAATTGGGATTCCACTGGAGTAGTGAAAGAGAAGGCAACAATAATGATGAGGATGTACTGGAAGGCCTTCAACCTCACCGACATTTGAAAAGTTTAGAAATAGAAAATTTCAGGGGTGAGAAATTCCCTTCATGGGTATTGGCACGTGATAACTACAGTGATGGGTTTCTTTTGGACCATATTTTGAAAATTCGTCTAGAAAACTGTGACAAGTGCAACGAGATTCCTACACTTGGGCATTTGCCCCATCTAAAGGTTCTTGAAATAAAGGGAATGGATAACTTGACATGCATTGGAACAGAATTTTACATCAATTATAGTGGTGAGAGATCAAGTAATAGTGGAGGTGGTAATGGCAGAAAAGTGGTGTTCCCAACTTTGAAAACACTTGTTTTGACGAAGTTGCCCAACCTAGTGGAATGGAAGGACGCGTTGGAGTTGACAACAATAGAAACGGTGTTTCCTTGCCTTGAGGAGTTGACCATTGACTCATGTGGTCAATTGACAAGTGCTCCATATCATTTTCCAACTCTTAAGAAGTTATGGATTTCTGGTATCAAAAGCACGGCATTCGAAAGGATTATCAGCAAGCTTTCCACACTCACCTCCCTCCAAATTTTGTGTATTTCAGAACTTGCTTGTTTGCCAGAGCAGTTATTCCAGAATAATAGGAGTCTCATGTCTATCTCGATAGATGATTGTTTTGATTTGGTGTCCATCTCGCTGCATGAAGATGTAACCTTTCCTTCTCTTGAGACGTTTGAAGTAAGTGATTGTCCTAATTTGAGATCCTTTCCAAGTCTACAAGGTGCGGGGTCCCGTCTCCGAAGACTAGCGATATCGTGTGGTGACGAAGTTCTACCAACTTGGTTACAATCCTGCACGTCTCTTTCAACATTGACGATAGCATGTCCAAATCTGATATCAATTCCAGAACTACGAGAATTGCATTCACTTACGGCGTTAGATATTTACAAATGTTCTAATCTGAAATCAATTCCAGATCTAGGAGAATTGCATTCTCTCACCCATCTAAACATTGTCGATTGCCAAAAGTTAACGTGTCTGCCAGAGGAGTTAAAGTGCGTCACCCGCTTAAAGTATTTGGGGATCGGTGGGTTTTGTGAAGAGTTGGATGCGTTCCCCAGTCTCAGTTCCATCCAACACTTGCACACGTCCCTCCAAACACTAACATTGTTTGCGTGGGATAAACTCAACTCTCTCCCGGACGAAATACAACGCTTCACTTCCCTTAAAATGCTGGGCATAATCCGTTTTGATGGACTGGAAGCTTTGCCTGAGTGGTTCTGCAGCCTTTCTTCTCTTCAAACACTGCATCTTGAGGACTGCAAAAACCTGATGTATCTGCCCACATCGCAAGCCATGCAACGCCTCACAAAATTAGAATCATTGAATATTTTTATTTGTCCCAAATTAAAGGAAAGATGTGCAAGGGGTAGCGGAGCAGAGTGGTCCAAAATTGCCCATATTCAAGATGTCAACGTTTGGGATTAAGCGGTAAGTTTACACATACCTCAAATCATCTTCTTCAATTTTCCCAATTTCTCTAATACCCTATATTCTTAATTGCCCCTAATTTCTTCCTTTTCTTTCTTCAGTTTTCCCAAAATATGTTTCCTGGCACTACGAGAAGAAGTAATTAATCTCATGGAATTCTTATTTTTACGTTTCTATTGTGTATAGCTGGAGGCAAAATCAAACCAACTAATCCATTCTCAACTGTCAGAGCTAACAGTAGTTCATAAGAGCTGGTAAGTTTTCTCAAATTTTACTCAACAAAACAAAAAAGAAAAAATAAATTGTTAATCAAAAGTTTTCTTATAAAATTAATTTGGCATGATTAGTGTTGGTATTGGGCTGTTACTCAATTGGGGCAAGCCTCTTTGAGCTCTATAATAAAATACATTTCACAACCTAACTTGCCAAGTCACCACTAACCTCAATTTTTTTTCCTCTGTTTTTAGATAGCCATTCATTTATTAGCGTACATATGGCAGAAACTGCAGATATTTTACTGTCGCCATTGAAAGGAAAGATGTGCCGCGGGAAAAAGAGCTTGATGGTCAATATTAAATGAAAATAGAATGTTAGATCATCCAACATATAGCATCTTATAGATATCCACTGGTGAGTCCATCTAAAACAGACTTCCTATCTCTCTTTTTAATATATATATATATTTATATATATATTTTTATTGAGCTTCAAATACTCAACGATCTGCTTGTGACAGCTTGTCTTTCATGACATATCCACTTTCTTGAAGTTACTCACAAAAAATGGGCATGATGTGTCTGTAGGGTTATTTGGTGTATTTGTTTTTCTACTAGGAGAATTGAGAGCCACCTGTGCACAAATAAGTTCAAATTCTTTAACTACTTGTCCAAATAAAAAACCTAACAAAGTGTAGGAGAATCATATTTTTCTTTAAAAAAAAAAAAAAAAAAAAGTACAAACTGTCAGTCAAGTGTCCTGGAAAAAAGCTGCTACTGTCAGCTAATGATCATATTTTTGTCAAATTTTTTTGAACAATTGATCCAGTAATTGCTCAGTTTCTTGAAATCTAGCTTCTTAATTGTAGTTCAAAATAATTGCATTATGATTATAGTTGTCAGCTCTTTTAAAGAAGTTAGCAAAACTAAAGCTAAAAGGAAAACGTAAATGGAAGATCACTAACTACCAAGCACCTATGTTCTTATTGGTGAATTAATTTGTCAATCTGAATGCAGCCTTTCATCACAATAAATATCTTTAAAAAGTTACTCACATAATTGAATCTCCCAAATCAACATTTAGTATATTCTGTATGAGCGTATAAGAAAAGGGTTAGGAAAAGAAATTGGGTGCTCTTGCAAGTCAGTAACATTTCATATTGAAAAATAGACCCTCTACATCCAAAATGGCCAGAACACGTTTTCCTTGATCAAATCCAAGACAGGTAAAAAAAAAAAAATATGATACTTCCTACTGAACTTAGGCAAGGCAGTAAGGATAGGGACAATTTTGTTTTCTTTCCCCTGTAATAACAGATTCCTTAACCTGCAAAATTTTAAGGTTAGTTTGTAAGCTTTAGATATCGTTTTCAATCTTCATACTTTGATATATGTAATCTATAAATGGTGATATCATTTCATTATTAAACAAAATTTTCAAATTTGTAATCCACAGGTAGCACTTGGACATTCTTGTGAGCTAGCCACTTGTAGTTTCTGATTCAGCAGACCTTTCTTTTCCAATGTCAAGGATAATTTACAGATCATCCATTTTGGAGCCAAATCTTCTTTTGGTTACCTAAACTGTTATGCCAACAACGGAATCTCCCAGCAAAGCAATAGGCGTGTAATCCCTTTCTACGGGAAGCTGACTTGAAGTTTTCTGGAGTGGTTGATTTATTTCAATCTATATCCATGCGAAGGCTAAGAATACAATCAAAGATGGATTTTTTTACTGTTCACTTTGGAAGAGATATGGAAGGAACAAGAGTGTCCCAGTACTAGAAGATTGGCTGTAGTCCAAAAATAAAAAAAGAAGGAAGTTTGAATTGATTACAATGAAAGTATTTCATTAAAATTTGTGAGTTAACCCCATCTCTTCTTCTCTTCTAATTTCTCTCTTCCAACAAAAATAGCCTATTAAGATGCCTTACTTTTCTTTTTCTTTTTTAATCTCCCTGTAATTTTGTATGCTATTTACTAAATTAGTTGTTTGTAATTTTATATATCATTTACTGATGCTGGTTATCCTTCATTCCCAATCAGAGGTGTACTTCAACATGCTAATTAGCCAGCACTTCCCAATTAAAGGTGTACTGAAGCACAAAATGGTACAAGATTGCTCCTGTTCCAAATATTCAAAAAGATGTTTGAATCTTATTCTAAGCTCGAAATAATCAAAAATCAGTATTTTCCCTTAGATATTTCACATTTGGTGCATCATATTTTGTTGCATGGCATATGTAGATCTTCAAATATTACTGAACTAAGAAAAAATATATTTTCTTATTTGCACAATTACATCTTTGAATTTATTTTTGATTAGGTTTATATATAAAATTCTGGTCAACTTGATACTATATATAAACAGTTTGTAGTAATGGGGTTTTTTACTTGGCAAAATAAAAAAAAAGTATGTAGTAACAAGGTTTCTTTGTTTATAAAACTTTTTTTTTTAATAAAAAAAGTAATTAGGGTTCTTTGTATTTATATTAATTTTGAAGGTTCACCCTTTGATATATTTGGAACTTACAGGAAGAAATGATGAATGCAAGACTACGAATTCTAAGCTTGTCATTAAGTGAATTAGAATTCTAAACTCCAAAATAGTTATTTTCTAATTGTGAATTAATCTGAAGTTATTTTTCTTGTAATAAGCAAGTTACTTAATTTAAAGTTAGTTTTCAAACTTAAAAAATAATCATTGACATACATTATTTATTCTGTTCAAATTAGAGTTGTTCATGAGCTTAAAAGTTGTGATTACTGTACCCTATAGGGAAGAGCATCTTCAGATTCCAATCAAATTGAATGAGACCCTAATTGCATTATTATTTTTTTCTTTTTTGAGATCAAATATAATATTGAATAAACTATATTACCAGTAATTAAGATTTCTTGAAGAACGCATTGAAATTATGTTGATTTTATTCTCTTTTGAGTTATCTATCTTTTCAATTTTTTTCTTGGAAAATTCTGTTTTTAGGTCAAGTACCATCTCATATCAATGTATATAGTATTCCTGACATAGTTTTTCCTTTCAAATCAAATGTTCATTTGTTATGGTTTCCTAAACTTGAAGCCTTTGTGCTAGTGACTTTAGCAGTTAACTCGAGTATGAGGTAAAAATCTAGAGTTAGCATTTTTATTTATTGATTTCATAAAAATCATTCACTAAACATCACTTGTGCATATCTCTATTAAAGCATTTAAAAAAACTAGCTCCAATTAAGTTTTTCCATCTATAATGGGGTTTTCTTCTTGTGAAGCTTTATATTATCGTCTTACCAAACAGGTGACCATAATACTGGAGCTTTTGATTATGCAAACGTTCATAAGATGGATCCTAATCACTTGCATATAAGGTAATGGACCTCTCTCTATAAACTAAAACGATTGGCTATTATTTGATATTTATAGTACAATATGGTTTCATTACTCATGACTATGATCAGTATTGACACAAGTAGTTTAAACAACCATGGCGTTGACTGATTCTGATGGCTTCTGTTATGATTTTGAAAAAGCCAAGAAGCACAGCTCATGGTCCAAGCATGGGTAAGTTCTGATTCTTGCCAATGATTTCTTTGTCTTTGGTTATGGTGGATGCTAATAGAAAAGACATCATAAAGGTTCTACCTGGTGTCTCACTCATTGAAACATCAGATTGCCAATGAGCTCTAGCTCAACTGGCACTTCCTCTCCTTATAAAAGTTCTAAGGGAAGGGTGAGGTCGTAGGTTTAACACCCTCTTATTTTGTGTGATATCTGATTACTTGTTACTATCTTTAAAGTTCTAAGTTATAAATTTGTGGTACTTAGGGCTCTTTGTATTTGTACAAATTTTGAAGGTTCACCGTTAGGTATATCTGGAATCTATGAGAAGAAATTCCAAATGTATGACGAAATTCTAAGATTGTCATTAAGGTGAGCCGAGAATTTCAAACTCCATAATAGTTTGTTGATGTTGTGAATTAATTTGATGTTGTTTTTTCTTTTAATAAATTAGTTAATTTGAAGTCAGTTTTCAAACTTGAAAAATAATCAATGACATTCATTATTTATTTTGTCCTACAGTTTTACACGAGCTTAAAAGTCCTTGAAGTTAGTTTTCAAGCTTGAAAAAATTCATCAATGACAGACATTATTGATTCTGTCCTTATTAGAGTTTTACATGAAATTAAAAGTCTTGTTTACTGTATCCATAAGGAAGGGCATCTTGAGATTCAAATCAAATTGAATGAGATCCTGATTCCATATTGTATTTTTTGGGATCAAATTATGATATAGTATAAGCCATATTACCATTAATTAAGATTGCCTTGAAGATTACATTGAAACTACGTTGATTAATTTGATTCTCTTAGAGTTTTCATTCTTTTTGATTTTTTTCATATGAATATCTGTTTTTAGGTCACCTGGAGCCTTATTGTATATGTATATGCAAGTGTTGATCACTACACCATACTTGGAAACACTATCAGTAATGCATTAGGTGAGGCCTAGGTTTTTCCAATGCTTTCACGATCGTTGCTTCTATCTTCTATTTATTTATATGGTATTCCTAACAATTCCTTCACCTTTCATATCAAATGTTAATTTATTAAAGTTTCTTCTCCTCTTCTCCTCTTTTATTGTCTTTCTTATTCTTAAAACATTATATTGTTTATGCAGTTATTCTCCCATCAGCTATCATCTTTTTCTGTAAGTTCTCTCGTCTTATGCAACTATCATCTTTTTCACCCCTCGGTTTATCCTTCTTGTTTCTTGGAATGATTTTCATGTTTAAGGTTTAGAGACTATTAATCTATGGGTTTGCTGGAGCAAGAACTTATGAATCTAATTTTTCTCATGTTCCAAAAATTGAGATAATTAATTATAAATAATACAATCCCAATTCCTCTGTTTTTTATTTCTAAAATCAATAAAAATTTCCCTGTCGAGATTGTTAATATTTCTTTTCTTTTTTTGATAAATGGCATAAGAACTTTTTATTAAAGAAATAGTCAACTCATATACACTGGAAGCTTACTACAATGGTAGAAATTAAGATCCCTGATTACAAGGATCAACTAGAACAGAAAGGGGCAAACACGAACATGAAGGCAAAACTAAGCTCCATTCAAGGAGAGTATAGAAGAAAAAAGACTTTATATCAAGGATAGACCATTCACAATCCTCAAAGCATCTAGCATTCCATTCCAGCCGTAAACACTAAAACAAAAACTGTGGCACAAAGCTCTAGAAATCTATATTTCTATGTCTTCCAAACTTGCCTTGCCAAGAAGCCAACAACTCAATAACTTTATACGACATAACCCAATGGATACCAAACAAACAAAATCGTATAGAAAAAGAGCTTCAAATTTGAGATATGGCAAATAAAATCCATTATTGAGATTGATTTTTAATAGTTCTTTCTCATTTTCATTTTCAATATCCAGGCATAAACTTCTTGCTGGCTTCCTATAGATTTTCCAAAATTTTGGATGTTAATACATGGCCATATATGTTAATCGCAGTAATCTCTCCTAAATCATTGGAAAATTATCTTCAAGTGCTGCATGAAATACTTAAGATTTCAAGAAGCTGATATGCTCCCTTACAATATGCTGCTGATTTCTTATTTCCCTCATTTAAAAGAAGGATATGCCAAGTGAAACGGTCCCTAGTTTTCCTGGATTGCTCTTATTCAAATGATAGAGATATCATAAAAAGCAAGCGATAAGTCTCTCCAAACTTGAAGTCTAAATCTTTTCTCTTTTCTTTAATATCAAATACCAAATATCTGTCTTCCCTAAAAAAAAAAAAATACCAAATATATGCTGAAATATGCTATATTAACCCAAGCACAAATTACATGAAAACCTAAGAAACAATACATCAACATTAAAAACATTATAAACAAACTTTTGTCACTAAATTAAGCCAACAATAAAACATGACTTCTCATATGCTATTCATAAGTGATCTTGGATTTCATTGCTAATATACTCATTTTTACTAAGTCATTCATTACATCAGGGCATAATGTCTCTGTAGGGCTATTGTTACATTTCAATTGGGAGAAGTGTTGAAATTCATTAGTGTGGGAAACATGTTCAAATACTTCTTTTTGCTGAGACTTTATTGAGTTTATTCTCTTCAACATGGCATAATGTATGAGAAACTCAGTTTTTTCTAATAATTCATTTTCCTAAAAAACATTATAGTACAAGCACATGACTGGTATAGCAGAATGATTTTTAATGCATGATTGATTTAAATTTATGAATTTCCTTGTTATTAATTTTCTTGCTGACACAATCATTGTATGTTACATGGTGTACATATAGAGATCTCCTCCCTTTATCTAAAATGCATAACCTGCAACAGTGTACATATGTTGACTACTAATTGTTTGATAAATTATTAGCAATTTCTAAATGGGGATCAAGTACTTCGGATAACATTACTTAGATTTTTGAAGAGGAAAAAAAGATAAAATCATGATAATTTTGCAAGCCGATAATTTTTTCTCCATTAAATTTTTCTGTCAAGATACAAACCAAAGGAAGGGGGAAGTGGTGAAATAGAACTTCTGGCCAGTCTTTTAAGATAGGGTGCATCCTTGGAAGTTAAAGAAATATCACTTGGCTATAAAAGGTGAGTGGTGAATTTTTAGAATTACTCTTTGTAGATAAACATCTGAATTATGCTTGCTGCACCCCACTTCAATTTGTTAGGTGTGGACTATGAAAACATACAATTACAGGAATTTATGATGCCTTTTAATCTTTATGTGCAGGGATTCTTACATGTCTGGATGGGTATATGGACATAGTAATGGTTCAAACATAAGAAAATGTCAAATGGCAGTTGAAAATTAACTACGGTGATGCTTTCATTCGCAGAAATAACGGTAATTAAGAATTGTGTTGTTATTTTACTGTTATTATTCAAATTTCTTTTTTTGGTCCATACCATATATTACTTGACAGACAATGATTGGGATATCTCTTTTTATGCAGTTCTCTACTTTAGTATAAGTCATGTAGATCATCTGCAGTCATGCATTTAATGTAAGATAATGTGGATTTTGTTCATCAAAAAAAGATAATGTGGATTTTAGAAATGAGGACGGGAAGATCTTCTCCAATGGAATGAGCTATCAAATGTTTTTGAAGAGTGATGCCTTATTGCTATTGTGATGAATGGTATCATTGATTTAATGGTATTATCAATGATGATGATGATGATGATGATGATTGTTGAGCTGGTGGCATGACATTGTTTAGGCAATGTTGCTGTGTACTTGGTTTCAGATGGTGTGCGCCACTACACTTCCTCTCCCCACAAAGATTAGCCAACCTTATTGGTTCATGTTGCAAACCTAAACTATTATATACATGCGGTCTTGTAAATTGTTGTGTGACAAAAAATAGAGTAAAAGAGTTAAAAAAGTTCAAGTGGTGCTTTGTTTAAGAGAAATTATAGGTTTCTCTTGTTACGTGCTTTTGGTGAGTGTTCTTTGGGTGTATTGGTGTTTCAGTTTTGTGATAGCAACTTTAGACTGTCTTTGTAATCAGTCCTATTTTCATAGTGAAACTTTTTCCTTGACACTGCCCGTGGATGTAGGCCTATGGCCGAACCGCGTAAATATTTGTGTTCTCCTGTGTGATTGTCTTTTCTGTTTTTCTATTTTTATTATGCATAAAAACCCACTATCATTTGGTTACACACAACAAATAAATATCAATACTTTCATTATCGATGACTCATCCTTAACAAGAATTACTTTGGATTTCCCAGCTTCCTTGGTGGTGAGTGGTCCTCAAAATTGGGTCCCTCCAGATTGTTTATCTATTGAAATCAATGTGGATGGTGTTGTTGGCCCTTATTATTGTTCTATGGCTGCAATAGCTGGGAATTGGAGAAGGGAGTTGGTGTTTGCTTGCTCCCAAAAGGTAAACACCACCTTCCCTCTTCAAGTTGAAGTTAATGCAATTAAATGGCATGGGCTTTGTTGCTGTTGTCAATCTAGAGGCCTCACCCATCCTCATTGAGACAGATTCTAAGGTCTGCTACGATGCCCTTGTTAATTCTACCTCAGCTTCTCCATGGAGGATTCGTCCCATTTGCTCAGACATACAAGGCTTGTTTTCTTACTCTCCTAATTTTGGGTGTCTAGGCTTGCTAATGGAGCAGCCCATACGTTAGCTAAATGGTCTCTCTAATGTAATGTTTTTGACTCTTTTGATGTGGGCAGGGATGGACCCAGGTGGGGGCTCAAGGGGCCCGAGCTCTCCTGGGTCCAATTATATATATATATATATATATATATATATATATATATATATATATATTTCATTTTTAGAGTTGACCTCTTCCAAAACCTTAGAAAAATAAAATATAATATTTTATTAAAATTATATCTCTTCAATTAAAAAACTCAAATTCTATCGTTTCTTTTATTATTTTAACTAGTCGCTAATCCGTGCAATGCACGGGAAAGGTATTAAGTATTCTTATAATATATGATTTAATCTTGGTTTATTTATTAACAATTATATATTATAAAAGGAAGAAAAAAAAAATTCTTGTACATGATTAAACCTGAATGGGACGTGTTGTTTGGTAATAAATTTCTTTTGGGAAAACCTTGAAAAAGCTTTTTCAATCAAAGTAGTTTTGTTAAAAAAAAATGATAATAATGAATTTGAGTTTAAGTTGGATTTATTAGAGAGATAGAGTTTCACTCATTGTTAAGTTTAGATTAAACAAAAATAATTTTATTTAAATAAAATGATAATTTTATTTAAATATTGTGGTCCGAATATTATTTACTAATATAATACGTGAATGTTTCTCAAAAAAAAAAATAATAATAATAATAATATAATACGTGAAAAAAAATACTTAAATAAAAAGAGTAGGGGTTTATATTTGTTGAAATTTTTGTTATAGAATTTTAGTTGAAGTAGAATTTTCAAGTTCTTGAAACATATATCTAATAGAGTTTTACTTAAACTAAATTATTGTAACACTTGATAAGATAATTACACGTTGAAGAAAAGTAATAAATATATAAGATATAAAACCTAAAATAAAAAAAATAAAAAATAGTGGTGACGTGGAAAATTGTAGGAGCTCCAAAGGCTTTGATTATATATATATATATATATATATATTTATATATATAGATGAGTTGTTTATATTATTTTAAATAAATTGATAAAAAAAAAAAAACATTTATATTGGGTGTATTGCAAAATGAGGTGGTAAAATAGATAAAGTAGCTTTTTGAGATGCTAAAAGCTAAAATTTTTAGCAACATCATTGTGAATGCTCTAACTTCAAAAAAAAAAAAAAAAAAAAAAAAAAAAAAAAAAAAAAAAAAAAATCCTAACCAGCTTAGTATTTTTTTTAAAAAAACATTATTTTGTTTTTGTTTTTGTCTTTGTTGGTAAATGATTGCATCTTAATGTATTTAGAAATAACGATGTTGAGTATTTATAATTTTTTAATAATATATGGATGCTTATTTGGAGGGTTTTTTTTTTTTTTTTTTTTTTTTTTTTTTTTTTTTAATACTCTAGCCCCCCTAACTTAAAATCCTAGGTCCGTCCCTGGATCTGGTAACTGCCTCTCATGTTTTGAGTCTATTATCAGGGTGAAGCTTGTTCTTTTATATAGCTTTGCTTTTTTCTTTGGTTAATAAAGTCTTTCTTTCATAAAAATAAAATAAAAAAGTTAGGGCGCAGCTCCAATTCCCGCAATCATGGATGTATGAAAAACATGGAATTCGAGAGTTCAATAGTGCGAGATTTACCTGTAGCATATTTCAGAACGTTTGGGTGTATTGACTTTGGTGTCTTATAATAGGTGCAACCATGTAGGAAAACCATATAAGAAAGGCCATTAACATTGGGGCCTTGGCTATCACTTCCAAACCTACTTAGGGCCCAGGCTTAAGGCCCACTATACAAAAATAAAATATATTTAAAGGGGAATTAAGGCCTCCAAAATTGTACAAAAGTGTTCCAAAAATGTCCGAAAAATTGTAGAATGGTAATTGAATTTTTTAAATGGAAAGAAAAATTGGGGTGTTTTGTTTTCTTTCCCCCCACCTCTAAAATGGCCCTTAGAATATTGAGTCAATAGGAATCCAACCAAATTAAAATCTTAAATAATTCTGCTAAAATACTTTCTTTGAGTGTCCTTAATAATTATTGAGAATCAGCTTTCTCAACAACAACTTCAGACTTTACCTTTTTTAAAATCAAACTCTTAAATAGCATATTATATATTTAAGTGAAGTTGTAATAATATCCTTAATTAGAAACTACTGTTCCACACTCTAAAAGTTATTTTATTCTTGTAATATTGTAATTTTAAGTGGATTAGCTATTATCAATTGCAAAGAGTTGTTAAAAAAACTAAATACAAAACCTTAATTAGTAATATTGAATCTCAAAAACAAGACAAATGATTTTAAAGAAAAAAAATTATAATATATAAATTTAAATAAATAATATTTAATTAGTATTAATTGATATAGAAAGCTCCACTTAAATTCATTGTCTTAACTCTTAAGCCCCAAAATATATTTGTTCTCATTGAATATCTCTCTAATTTCTTCCCCATTTTAACTATATGCGAAATATGTGATTTTTTTTGGGGGCAAAATTATTACATAACATTTATTTATTTTTGTAGCTTGCAATTACATGCCATAAATTTGATTTTTAAATGTTATATGCCTTACATTTAAATAAAAATTGTAAGAAATAAAAGGAATGAATATTAAATTGGAAGGTAGATGTTATCCCATAAAAACGTCCAAAAAGCAAAACAATTGTCCATCCCTCATCAAGCAAATATACGAAAAAATTATGAAAAATAAAATTATGCTTTTTTAAAATACTAAAATTGTTGCTTTCAAAAAAAAAAAAAAAAAAAAAAACTAAAATTGTTTATTAAAACCTGACCACCTAGGTTTCAACTTTAAATGTAAAAAAAAATTATCCATCTAAATTCCAGAAATTCCCTAAAAACGAAAAATAAAGCAAAAGTAAATGAACAAAGAACAACCTATATAATATAGCATATGTAATTAGCATTCTATGCCATATTGCCATGCAGCCATTGCCATCTCTCTTGTCTTGTGTTGACGAGTCATCAGCAATTGCAACCTCAACTTCACCTTCTTCTTCCTCCACGAAATTCTCAAAATCAGAATCCATATAGTCTTCATAGAAGTCCATATGGCCACCTATCCCTCTAGTCACCATAACCACCCTATTCTTCCTCCTCTGACCTCTTCCTTCTTCCTCGACAACCGGCATACCGAATCGACAAATCGGGCATGACCCTTGTACCTTGAGCCAGATGGGTCATGCCCAGGCTCCCTGCTTCATGAACTAAACGACTGATACGTTGGACAATGAGGCTGAGGCTCTCTTGGGTTTGGGGTTCAGACATGTTTGAAATTCACTCACACAATCACAAAAACAGAGACAAAGATGGTGTTTATTATGAGATATGAGACACAATTTATAGGGAAGAAAAACCGAAGGTTTTGACTTCAGAATCTGCAGATAGAAGCTTTACAACAAAAGCTTAAGCTGGAAAAATTATCCTCTGATATGCTCTCACAGATTAGTAGATACGCTTATCTATCTCGCATGTGCAACTCATAGTCCGTTTAAAAAAACATAGTCATCTTAAAATACAATATTTTTGACATGCTGGCATGGTAAGATATATATTTGGATTAATGTTACTACGCATAATGGTTGGTTTTCTTTCATCTAATTTTACAAAGTAATGTTAAGATAGAACCTTTTATGCATGCTTACATGAGAAAGATATATATGAAATTAGAATAATATTATATTGATATATTCAAGAATATTGTAGTTAAATAAAAAAAAAAAAAAAAAGACTTAAAAGTGTTTTCAGTGCATACATATAGTATTCAAATTTTCCTCTCACAACTATCAAATTATAAAAAGTATATATATATATACATATATATATTTATATATATATGAATTGGGTTCAAGTTACACTTGATGTAACTTTCCACTCAATATTTTTTTAATTGGATACGAATATTGACAAATCCACCGTTAGATTACATTATCTTCATATATTCTCAATTTTTGCAAAATTTCAAAATGATCAAAGATTAATAGCCAAGTTATTAATCAATTGTTAAACTTCAAGTTTTTGTAGTTTAAAATAATGCATAAAAGATGAGTTTATTGATCAAATGGTAAATAACATCCGATTGATATGAAAATTGGCATGCATGTTAAGAATATATAGAATATGTAATTCAATGGTTAGATTTTTCAAAATATTAATTCAATAACAAGTTATTGAGTGGTATAACATTACTTAAAGTTACACCATGTGTAATTTGAACCTAATCATATATATATATATATATATATATATATAGACCTATACACAAAAACATGTTATTACTACAATTTTAATTTATTTTATTGAAAATGTTAACCTTGTTTGTACTTTTATTTTGTATAAACTTAGATTAAAGAGGGTATGTAATCAATGGCAGAGCCACCCGCGTACATGGTCCCCCCCCCCCCCCCCCCCCTCCCAGCCTTAATTTTTATTCTTATTTTTATAATATTTGTCTATTTTAACTTTTTTTACCCAAAAAATAAGAGTTATCCAAAATAGGAAAATATTGATCAATTACTCTAGTAATTCAAAAAATAAATAAAAATCTAAGACTAGATGTTCTCCTCCTTTCTTGGGGGAGTTTTGTTGATATATCTCTTGTTAAAGTTCTTTTACGATGTATTTGTGTTGCTCTATCTCTTTCTAATGTTGCAAAATAGAATGAGGAGGACATTGTTTAATTAGAAAAATGCCATATTTTTATTCTTTCCTATTATATAATGTGATTCTGAATAAATAAAATCTACTACCGTTTCTACATAAAAAAGAAGAAGCTGATGTACAATCATAATAGAGTTTCATCTATAAGAATTAAGTACTAAATTTTATAAAAAAATATTAGAACTCCTCAATTTTGAATCATTAAGATTCTTGCAAATCAGTTAGCATTGATGATAATTTCTATTCTCAAAATTTTACTAAGCATAAAGCAAGAAAGAAAGAAACAAAAAATAAGACTTCATTTGTAACATTTTGAGTTTAATTTTTTAAAGCATCAATATAGAAATAACAATTGACAATTGATGAGGTTTTGCAAAATATTTGATGACACTGATTCGAATTTTTTCATCATAATTGATAACGTTTATTAATTTATATGAAATATTTGTTGTGGGGGATGAGAATCTGAGAATATAGATAGATGAATTAAGGATAATACCAAGAGCTCGAACCTCGGAAAGCACCAACAGAAGGTCCTTGGGAAAATACAAATGATCTCATGCAAGTGCAAAAGGACTATGACGCCCGAGGACCCCGAGGATACCAACATGTCCTCGGGAGACCGAGAATCAAGGCTAAGGGTTGTCGGGTACGAACTGAGGGCAAAGTGAAAGATTTGTTGCCAAGCTAGGAAGAAAGGAATGAGTTCATCTCCGCATTCAATGCTCTACACCCATTTAGTTGGCCGCATTAATGAGGAAATGACCTATGAATAGTGTCAACCTAGCTCATATCCCAGTATGGAAGCCTTTTAGTAAGGTCTTGATGGGACAAGTATCAGAGAGATCTAACCCTAACCTTCCAAATGTAGGGCTCAGATACATCTTAACTGAATATATAAAGCTAAGAAGCCCTTAGAGGAAGGGATGGGCTTTTTAAGACGTACAAACCATTTGTAATTGCTATCTCAGACTAAACCCGAAGACCTCAATATAAGCTCTTCAAGGCTATCTCTTATCTTAAATCACTGATTTGCACTTATAATTAATTGAAACACATCCAACTCCAATCTCTTCATCTTGTTAAGGGTATTTAAGGTTAATTAAGCATCGCACCTCTTAAAAATTAATTGTGTGAGTAAAAATAGCAAGTTTGAACTTGACATAAACAAGGCCTACCTTTTGTCCGTTACATTAGTTATTGAATATAACTTTGATGGAAGACGCAAAGTTTTTTTTTTTGGTATATTTGTTTAGCAAACTATACAACTTTTATATGTTCATTAGGTTTAAGAAAATTATAGGTTCTCTTAAAAATGATTGTGTGTATGAAATTTATCTTGTATTAATCCAATGATTGTATTGTGTACATATGAATGGTAATACCAATTTGTATTTTAAAATGCAATATATTAAACGATATTCTTTTAGCAAAGTTTTTTTTTTTTTTTTTTTTTTTTTTTTAATGTAACATGAAACATAAAGAGTACTAATTATAAAATTAATAAAATTTCTGGATATTTTTTATATATTGTTTCTAGAGTGTTTTTGTTTATCAACATGAGAAATTAATAAATCATACCTGTCGACGCCCAGCCTCGATCGGGACGGGGCGGAAAAACCGCCGCTGCCGCCGTCACAGGCCCTAGTTCGACCACCTGCCGTGGCGACAGCTCCCGTGCGCACGAGGTCCTGTTGGAGGGCCCCTCTCGAATGGTGTATATATGGTGTGTGTGTTCACGCGGAGCTTCAGGTGCTCTCTCTCTCTCTCTCTCTCTCTCTCTCTCTCGGTGGAGGAAGGTAGGTCTATCTTTGGCGTTATGGTAGGAATCTGGGCCAAATTTTAGGTGATTACCAGAGGTAAGTGGAGTCACCACCAATCATTGGGTTTTTCTAAGATGTGATTGGTCACCTGTTTCTAGTTGATTTTATTACCGATCCTAGGTTAAGAAAAATGGCATTTTTCCTAATCTAATGTGGATGAAAAAAAATCTTGATTCTTAGGTCTAGAAGTTTGGTTATGTTTAGGGAAGGTGTTAGGCACCCTACAACGCCTGTCCAAGGACAGTCTTTTGTTTTGATAAAACCTTAATTTTCGGAGATTGGCAGTAAAAACATGATTTTGGCATTGGCTTTCAGGGCTTTGCATGCATGGGGGCTTCAAGGTTTGGCTTTTGAATGGGCATGGTCCTAATCTATGCTTTCCTATGGCGTTCGAGCAAAGTGCTAGATTTCTACCAGGAAAATCTGGTGACAAGTCACCTTACTTTTGCAGCGGAAATTAGGCATCGCTTGCCTTAGGTGACATGGACTGTGACAATCACACTGGAAGGGGGCGAGCAGGTATATATATACATACATAATGTACAATGCAAGCACACAGAGCAGGAAAGTAAATGCCTACATCCCTAGAGCATGGCCCAAAATACAAGTGTAGGAAAATAAACAGGGATCGCCATACTCTAGAGATGAGGACGAATGGTACATGACATGATATACCTAATACAAACCATCTAAAAGAGAAAGGGAGGAGGAAGGAAGGGGTTTAAAAGAGTATATAACCAAGGGAAATGCTAAACTCCTAAATCTACTGAACATTGCCGCTTGGCTTAACCACATGCTCGTGTCTGCACCCTTTTTGCTTGCACCTGGGAGACCATGCCCTAGTTTCAAGCGTCCTTGCTCCATGTGTGTACATGCAAAGGCAAATACAAGAAACCAGCAGACAAACAACGGAAGGAACAGATGCAAAGAGCATATGAAAAGGCATAAAGCAGATAAGCATGATAGGAATGGCGAGCAAAGAAACAAGGATACGAGCGAACACGAGATAAGGCAAACAAGCAAGATAGCAAGCAAACAAGCAAAAAGGCAAACAAGAAAGCAAGCAAACAAAAGGTGGTGTCCACGAGGGACAAATGTAAGTTTGGATCAGGTGTCCATAGCTTTATTGTGTTGAAGTATGGACGACACACTAGTAAGCAAGACTCATGCATGGACATGTAAGCAAGTGTGTAAAGATGCACAGAAAGCCAACGGGTGGAACAAATAAGCATGGTAAGCATATCATCGCATAGAGCGGAAAAGGGAAAAGGTGTGCACGAGGCAACTGGCATCATGGCGATGCGTCCCAAGTGGTTACACCCGTACAAGGCCTCGTGGGCATTGGATGTAACCACGCAACCACAAACTCGCTAAAAGCGACAAATGTGGCAAAGCCTAGAACTAGAGAGGCTAACACAAGCATAAAGAATAGAAACAAGCAAGCATAGACATGCAAAATGGGAATGATCCAAACCCTTTGATATGGGCCAAGGTGTATGGACGATGACAAAGACCATAGGGTCTAGATCGGGTCCTAACCATTAGGCCAAAACACAAGAAAGAAAAATAAAGCGACAAAAAGACTACAATAGCACATGGCATGACAAACATAGCTTAGGTTTAGGCACACAAACATGGCGTGGAGCGCACAAGCACATGGAAGATAGCATAAAGCATGTAAAGAACATAGATCCAAGCACACAAGCATGTGAAAACATAGATCTAGGCATAGGCATGGCAACACGCGTGTAAGTATGTAGAAACTATCACATAGACATGGAAGAACATGAATCCAAGCATATAATCATGTGAAGACAAGGACCCAAACATATAGCATGGAAATAAACATGTGAACACATAAATCTAAGCAAGGTGCAGCAACCATGTGAGCATATAACCCTAACATCAACATAGAGCAAAAAGAAGAACGAAACATAGGAAAACATGACACAAAACCCTAAACATGTAGATCTAAACATATGAGCATGTAAAAAAGTAGATCTAAGCATAAAACATGGCACAAGGCATAAAAACATAGAGATTTAAGCTAGAAACACAAATAAAGTAAGGAACATGCTAAAGAAAGCAATAAATCATGTTATTCAAGCAAAAATAGCAAGATAAAATGCTAGAAAAAGATTTAGAAGGTTAGGGGTGTGGATAATAACTAAAAAGGCTACATCCACACCCCTAAACCCCAAATCCAAAGTGTAGAATCAAGGAGAAGAAGATTGGGTATAATAACAATACCTTGTATTTTTGGTGAAGAAGGAAGAATCAAGAGACTTTGATGTGTTTTTTGGTCTTTGGAAGAGAGAAAAACGTGTAGAGAAACTGGGTAGGGAGCAAAATAAGAAAAATGTCTTCTTTTTTGGCCTGAGGGGTGCTTGGGCTATTTATAGCCCCGACACACATTACAAGGCAGCGACCCTTCAAGGGCCGCTGACCTCAAAAGGCCTAAAAATGGGTTGATCTGGCCACCCCTAGAAATATCTTGACTTCCTGTTTCTGAAAAGGTATGGATCTTGAAAATCCAACGTTTGGATTAAAAGTTATGGCTCTCGGAAGTTAGCGATGCATCGATCGGTGCATTATCCCGGTTTTCGTGATATCTCGGCCATTCTAACTCCGATTTCGACCCATGAACAGTCGTTGGAATGAGAATTTGATAATTTTCGCAATAGTATTAGTTTCAACCTGTTCTGACAGCTAGATCAAAATTAGGGTTTTTGGGCCCACCCAAGATCGACTTTGGGTCAAACTTGGTCAAAGTTGTTAAAAATCTCCGAGAAGCTCAAGTTTGATGTAAAACTATGAAAAATGTTGTTTTGTAAGGGTTTTGACTTCGTTTGACCTTTGGTCAAACCTAGGGTTGACCAGGGGCATTTTGGTCATTTTAGCCAAAGGAGACACTTTGGGTACTTCGATGCCGAACGGGTTGTGTCACATCATTCCGGATGTTCTCGCGGCTCCGTAGAGAGAAGAGAATGTTTTGGGATTTTTCTGGGTCCGGCACGCAGATTAAGGGCGGACAAAATACGGTATCAACAATACCCATTGAGGAAGAGTCTCTCCTCTCACAGGGGGTGTGAGCCCATGTGTGCAACTCATGATATAGCCCACACTCTTTGTGAGAAGAGGGAAGACTTTTTTTTTTTTTTTGAAAAATAAGAGGGAGAACTCTTCCAGTTGAGTAGGAGTGAAAAATTTCTTAGTAAAAATTGAAATTTACTACTAAATAGATTATGTTTACGTTTGAGATAGCTTATATTGGACAGTTTTTTTTTGTACTATTTAGTTTATTTTTGCTACTATTCATGAGCTCCATTTCATTTTTTGGTACTATTTATGAGTCATACGGTACTATTTCAGCTAACTTTTAGCTTTATTTACAGTACTTTTAGCAAAAAATTTTCAGTTTCAATTAAATAAGTTGTTCTCAAGCGGATCCTATATATATAAAATTTTTTTTTCTAGTTGGAGACACTAGACAATACCATTGACTATCAGCGATTACGGTTTATGAGTGGTCAACCATTCATTTAAGAGTAATGCTAGTACCATCAAAATTGGCACAACTTTGTGGCGAGTTGTGATTGATGAAGGTGTGTTAGTGGGCCATGTGAGGATACATATTCACCAATCACAACTCGCCATATGAGAACACACATTCACCAATCACAACTCGCCATGTGGTGAGTTGTGGCACAAAGTTGTGCCATTTTCGGTGATATTAGCATTTTAATAACATTATTTTTATTACATGAGTCTACTAGGGACATCATCCTTATTATCCTCTAATCAAAATTTAGGAATTTAGGGCTAATTTAGTAACGTTGTTTGAACAACACAACACGTATTTTCACAATATTTTTCGCTCACACATGTATCCACAACCAGAGACCCTTAAATTCTTTTATTGTTTACTGATTCTATCAATGAAGAAATCCACCGCCGATACCTTCTGACAAGGCTCCACTTTGCTTTGCAAGAATCTGTAGGACAAGTCTCAATGAAGAAATCTGCCACCGATACCTTCTGACAAGGCTCCACTTTGCTTTGCAAGAATCTGTAGGACAAGTCAATCCATTGATCAGACAACATCATCGCCAGCTAGCAATCCGGGTAATCAAGAAAGTTGTGCAAGGCAATGACATCTTGAGTGGGAGGCGAGCCCGTTTGGTACGTTATGTTTAAATAACAGTTTTCAGTTTTTTTTTTTTGGAAATATGTGTGGGTAAAAAAGTGTGGAAATACGTGTAATGTTGTTTAAAAACTGAAAACATGTGTTTAAACTTGCGTATCAAACGAGGCCTATATTTAGGGGCAGAACCAAGAAATATTAATTCATAATGGGTAAATTCCACAAACCACCCCTGAGGTTTGGGTTAATACCAACTAGGTCTAAGACATTCCAAAATTGACCAATTTGATTCGTAAAGACTATTTTGTCCCTAAACACCACTAAACAACGTTAGCCTCTGTTAGTTTCTCTCTCTTCTCTCTGTCCCTCTCTGTTACTCTTCCTTCTTTCCTCCTCCCTCACTCTCTCTCCTCAAATTAGCCATAACCACTCCTCAGATTAGCCACAATGACTCAGATTAACTACAACAAGAGCCATAACACAATTTTACTACCCATACCAAAACCCAGTCAAATTTGGTCCAACAATATCCAAATCCTCCAACACATAGAAAACTCACCATCACATCAAAACCCAAAACCACCCCCATTGCAAATTCATTCCATATTGGAACCCACCACCACCATCACCGGCCACTAAACCTAGCAACCCCCTCTGGCCACAAAACCCAGTGACCACCACCGGCAACAAAACCTAACCAAACCCACATCAATAAAACCCAAATCCAAAAATTCCAATCACCACTTCATAACCCACAACCACCTCACTGCAAATCCACCCTAGATCAAAACCCATAACCACCTCCATTTCAAATCCACCCCAAATCAGACCCACCACCACCACCACCTTAAACAACCACCGACCACAAAACCCAAATAAAAAAACTCAAACCCACAACAAACCCACCACAGATCGGAATCCACCACCACCACCAAAATACCCACAACAAACCAAAACCCATCACTGGCAACCAACAACCACCATAATCACGATCCACAACCAACCCAGACCACCAAACCCATGCACCACTGCCGTTGCAGAGAGAAGAAAGAGATAAATGAAAAGGGTTAAGTCAGAGAGAGGAGACTGGGTCAGGTTGGAGAGGCCTGAGGGAAAAGAAGAGCAGAGTGCAGAGAGGTTAGGATTAGCCAAAAAAAAAAAAAAAAAACACAGAAAGGTTAGAGGGAAGAAGAACGGAAGAGGTGGAGAGAGAGCAGACCTATTACGTTTGAGAAAGGAGAAAAAAGAAAGAAAGAAGTAAAATGACTAACAGAATAGCTAACGGGGTTAGGGATTAAAATGTCTTCAGGGATGAAATTGTCTTTTTAGGATGAAATTGGTAGGTTTTAAAATGTTTTGAACTTAGTTGGTATTATCACAAACCTCAGGGGTGGTTTGTGGAATTTACCCATTCGTAATTTATCAATGTAATTCTTATTAGCGCTTTAAAATAAAAAGTAAATGACGAATTCAGTATCTTAAGATCTTTTTTTCCCTACATTTCTTTTATTCCTTTGAACAACCATAAGTCCATAAAATTTAATAAATTAAATATATGAATATAACAAAATTAACTAGACTACATCTACAAGAAGACATAAATTATAGATAAAATATAAATAAACTAAAAGTCACTTTTGTATTTGGTTGTTTGGGTAGAAGCCAAAATAAAATTCTGAACAAAGCCTATAAATTGGTTTAATTAACTAAAGGAAAAGAAGTAAATAAATTCATAGAAATGTAAAAATGAGAAGTAGAATTTAGTACCTCTCAATATTTTAAAGTCGTTTTTGCTAATCTTCAAATAAGCTCGAGAGACTATAAAGAAAAATGGAGGAGCTAACTGTTGAGTGAGAATGTGGGCACAAAGCACTGGTGGAAGTTTACAAGTAGCTTGAAAGGGTGGAACTTTTGAACAAAGTATGGAAGCTTCGAATTGAAAAAATAAAGCTTCTAAAGCAAGCGAATAGCATGATATGTTGGGAAAATTTCTAAAGAATAAAAGCTAAAAAGTAAGTTTGAAAGGACCACACATGACCGAATAATGCTACGGACACACCCTCTCCTACACCTAAATCCACATTATGCTTACGTGTCAACTCTTGACTTGATTTCAACATTTTTACAAGGATCCATCACATCTACGTGAAGATGTTGAAATTCAATCAAGAGTTAACACACAAGCAGAGTGTGAATTTGGGCGTAGAAAATGGTATGTCCCTAGCGTTAACCAATGTGGTCAAGTGAGGGATCCAAATTTGTCATCTGGGGGGAGGCCATGGCTTTTCCAATAACCAATGTAGTTTCATCCTCGCTTATATTATCTTGTAAACCAACATGATAATATCTTTTGATATTGGGCCCTAAACATGGTTGACTATGTAATAAAAGGTTATAAGTTTTATACTTTTATGTCACAATATTAAATGTTCCTGATTTAACAACTCCATGATTTATACGGGTGGCAATGGGGGTAGAGTGGGGCAAGATGCCATGCCCCACGAGGCCTCACCCCGCCCTACAAGATCCCACCCCTTGTTAATATCCATCCCACCCCACCCCACACTTATTATACCTTAAAATGCAATTAAATTGATCACAACAAATAAAACTAAATTGAAGTCAAAGTGCATGTGGAGGCCGCGATCTATAGGGCAAGGCAACCTAAATCATTCCTTGTCCCACCCTAAGTGGAGGAAAAATCTCTCTTGATCCCCCTACCACCTCTACAAGGCGAGGAAAATCTATGGGGTAGAGTGGATCAAGACAAGTCAAAGTGTGGCGGAGTAAAATTGTCATCTCCGACCACGAAATATAAGAACAGGAGCGTATTTTCAAGATTGAATGGATGTGGTCCAAATGAGACTTAGGGGAGATGAAATGGGGTTGTATTGGGACATCAACTCTTGTTCCCTTTGTTTAAGGTATCGTATAGAGTCATTGACGGGATTGTCCCGGTTTCAAATAAGGCTTTGGAATAAATTTTCTGATAATTACTATTTAATTCATGAAGGGATTATTGTTATGGGATGTGACCAATGATTTTTTTTTTTTTTTTTTGGAGAAGGAATGGTAGCTGTAGTGTAACGAATTAGTACACCCCAGTCCAAAGCGCGCAAGACCCGGGCCCAATAAGTCCACTGCAATATGTATTTGTAGAGAGTGGGCTTAAGAATTAGATTCGAATGGTGAGGGCTTCGTTTTTCCTATTCTCAAAGACAAACTAAGAAGCAGTTTAGAAGGCCCAAAGCACACCAAAATAACTTGGAATAGTTCTGTTTTATATAGGTCCGAGGAGGAACCCTTTTGTTGTGTTGTTTACGTTACAAATCTTCCTTTCTCCTTCTGTTTTTCTCTCTCCCTCTTTCTAAAAAATCCGTCCCCTTTTAATGGAGGAGGAATGGCATTATATAATCATATTCTAAGCATCCTATCCTTACACTTGTCATTCTATCATTCATTGCCTCATGTTTAGATCCGATTTAGCCTCTTCGAGATAATCTCATAGGTTTCTCTAAATTTATGAATCTTATAGAGGTCGAACAATTCTCCCACTACGACGAGGCACCTCGTGGTACTAGACATCTCGAGTAATATCTTGTGGTGCATTCATTACAGCCATATCATCCCTAGTTTCATCTATTGGTTGTTCATTTCCATGTGTTCATTCATTTCAACCTAAAACAACTTTTATTTCTAGGATTAAAATTATTCACATAATCATCTTCAAAAATTTTAATGGGTGCTAACAAACACTTTGTTATCCTTATGATTATAGAATAAATAACCTTAGTTTCTTTGAATACCCTAAAAACATGCATACTGCTTTAGCTTCCATCTTATCGACTTCCTTTCAACACACATGTGCAGACATCTCCAAATGTGGGAGATATTTCATACTAGGCTTGCACCTACTCCACAATTCCATAGGTGTGTTAGAACAAATTTTGATGGAACTAAGTTTAAAATATGCATTGCAAATGCTTTTAAGGTATACCCAAAAGGAAATCGTAAAGGAGTAACTCATCATGGACTCCAACCATTTCTAAAAGAGTCCTATTCATTCTTTCGCTTTTGCACTGCTCGTCTGGGAGTTCCGTGTGCGCCAATTGGGATACAATCCCATTTTGTGTTAAGTAATCCTTGAAATCCCCAAGAAGGTATTTGCCACTACGATCAAATCTAATGGCTTTTATGTGTTTACCCACTGACTTCAACTTCACTCTAAACTCTTGAACTTTCAAAGGCTTCTGGACTTCCGTCTCATTAAGTACATGTCCATATCTTGAGTAATCATCACAAAGGTGATGAAGTACTCCATAACCTCCTTGCTTGCTGACATAGGATCACAAACATCCGTGATGAACCAATCTCAAGCAAATCCTGGGCTCTTCACCAGACAAATGTCGCTTCTGTCATTTTGCCCAAACAAGATTCACAAACTGAAATTCATCAAAGTCCAATGGCTCTAAGAGTCCATCTTTAATCGCCTTTGAATTCCCTGCTTGATTAATACGAACGGAACGCAAAGTTGTCAAAGATATGCATCATTAGTAGAAGGAAACTTTCTTAATGATTTGCTACTTAGAGTATTATCTAATTTTAATTATATAATTCTATGCTTATCGTGAGTTAAAATATAAAGACCATTCACTATACGGTTTAATTGGCATAAACACTTTACCCTTCTTTATTACATCATTGTCTTTAAAGGATAACACAATATCCATATTTACTTCCTAAATAAGTTGCGTAAATTAAATTCCTACAAACATTAGGTACATGTACGCCTTCAATATTAAAACCCTTGATTCAAAACATAAATTAAAAACACCAACAAATTTACAATCTAACTCGCCCCATCGCCCAAAGTAAGCAAACAATTTCCCCTCTTTAAAGCTTTCGTCTCTTTTGAAACCCATTAAAGAATCTTGATATGATTATACAACTCGAATCCACACACCAGAATTGCGTGGGATTGCACTCAAACATATTTCAAGGAGGAATGAACTATTCATACCCCTTTATTATCAAGTACTGAAATTTTGACAATTCTTTTCCAATGTCCTTTCTTACCACAATGGAAACATTCTTCCTTGAGTTTCTTCCTTTATCGCAACCTCTAAGGCAATTTGTTTATCTCTCTCGTTTGGTGATGTCCCTTCTTCTTCTTTTTTACCCTTGCCTTCGACTTAGGTTGAGAAGTAGAAGCTTCACCAATATTAGCTTCAACATTGAAGTACCAAGGATGCTCACGCTACTAACTCATTCATTAATTTTGCATAATGTATA
Source organism: Notholithocarpus densiflorus (assembly GCA_030021035.2). Taxonomy (NCBI): domain Eukaryota; kingdom Viridiplantae; phylum Streptophyta; class Magnoliopsida; order Fagales; family Fagaceae; genus Notholithocarpus; species Notholithocarpus densiflorus. Next base: position 466,688 of record JARYZH020000125.1, read on the forward strand.
AATCTTTTTATTCATATTATAGTTAAGCTCAATTCCTTGAATGATCTCCGGTAATGACCGAGTATCATATCCACTGGGATTCTCCATCAATATCGCACCTAAAACTCTAATGTATTTAGATTAGAGGATCATTGTAAGACAATGCTCCTCATCAACTACCTTCACCATTTTGGGAATTCATAAATTTGCCTCATGGTTTCTGTCTTTGCAAAATGGCCTTGCTCACCAAACATCTCCTTTAGACTTATACATCGAAAACCAAACTAGTTCTACATCCCGCATTTAATGTCAGAGAACATTTGAGATAGATGTTAGGATGTAGCACTTGGCCATCTTATTAGATTTCTCGCTAACGATCATATCTGCTTTTCCTCGAAGATGAGCATCTAATGAAGGAAAGCTAGGATATGGTTTAGTAAGTACATATTTTGTGTTTTTCAAAGAGCGAGAACTACGTCCAAATTTCTTTCCACCAACATAGTTGATCCAAATGGGCTTGTTTTTGATTAATAGTACAAGTGGGTTAAATGATGCCATGTTCAAATCTAAAAATAATAAACAGATGAATATAATAAGTAAATCGACATTATCAATTTAGCATATAAACATATAGTATGGAACTCCATAAAACTATAATATAAGAGTATGCAATCGATTAACTCAATCCATGTTTATAATTCCTTGGTAGCAAGTTTATTATAAACATTAATTGATTGGAGAACTATTCTCATTACTAGTGCTATCATGATAACTCTTATCAAACACTAATAATATGCCGTATTAACTTTAGCCTCTAAGTAATACGACATAGCTCTTTTTGGGAGGTTAACATTACACTTAGTCTAGTGTATACTATCTAGAATTATGTGTAGCCACATTTCATCTCCTCTTTATAGTGTTTAAACTTGTAGTAACAGGGAACAAAAACACCCTCCTCCTTCAGATCGCAAGGCATATACGCCTAAAACGAGGTGCTTGTCCACACTACTTTTAAACGGTAAGTTCAATCTTGTAGTACTATGAAGTAAACACCCTCCTTGGGATCGCGAGGTGCACGCCAAGACGAGGTGCTTACTCACACTACTAACCGCTAATGGAGGCCGTGAGATCCGCAACTCCTTGTATCTCTCCCACTAGATGTTTTAAATTAAATGTTTTTATTTATAAACATGCATAAACTAATTACACACACCCTGCACTTTAAACATTTGAAACACATAGAAAAATTCAAAAATTCTTCATGGCATTTTCGCGAGCATCTCACGACTAGCTCTTCCGCGAAATGAAATAATGAAAACACAAATTAGACGTAAAAATTTCACATCACCTCGGCTTACTATTCTCGCATGCTTATCAAAAGTTTTTGTGAAAACACAAAATTCGTACGTAAACTCGCCATCGGCCTCGCGACTATTTCTCTAGTGCAGCTTACCCGCAAACGCTTTTGTGAATCAAAGGCATTGAGAGTAACTTCATGAAGCTAACCTACTCTAAAAACCTGCTTTCGCTTAGCGGAAACTCAATGTTTTTCAATGGTTTTCATGAATATATAAACATCATATGAACATGATAGATAGAATTTGATATCAAAATTGACACCCATTAATGCTATAGCCTTTAAAGTTCAATTCAACATACTTAAATTCAAATTTAAACAACATCATAACATCAATATCAATTTTCATCAAATCATAGTTTCACAACTATGCGTAAAATTAAATACCTATATAATCTTCTAACATCATGAAACTATTCTAATTCCAAAACTCACAAAACATGATATACAGATTCGAAATGAAGACCGCTCCGATACCGTTTGAAGGGAAATATGCATGTACGCAAAAAAATTAACTGGATTTGCTTCATTCGTGAATAGATAACATGCAAGCATGTGGTGCTTCGTAATTCTAAGAACAAGAGTGTACCTTGATGCGGTGAATCTAAACCCAAGATGGGAAGCACTGGGACCACTTTTCAATCTTCACCCAATTCCACTTGATGCCCAAAGATGTGTGGTCTCCTCAATCGCTATGTGTATGTGTTCTAAAGAGAAGAAAGTATCTCACACTCACATACAAACCAATTCATGTTCTTACAAAATTGTGATGTTTCTCCATATAACTAATTATCTAATTGCTAGCTCTTTGGGCCTTTCCAATCGTGTTTTAAAGGTGGGTTTGGAGTGTACTAAAATAACAAATAAGACTCTAGCTCCATCAGCCCGTCTCTCTCTCTCTCTGTCAACTCGACAAGTCCAAAGCTACCATTAATTATATTTAATACCACCATAAATATAATTGCACTCTAAGCCTTATTAATAAATTATATCCCAAGACTTTATTGTACATGCAACCTCTTCATAAATATTCTAGTGAATACAAAGCCACACGTAGGGGACTCCGCCACTTTGTAGAATACTACACTTTAATCCGAGTACCCTACATCCTAGATGAAAGAGCTTCCTGATCATATATTTATGAAATCCAATTTCATAAATATATATTTTAGTCTTACTAAAGTGGTTAGGCCTAACTCTTCCGAATAACAAACCCATTAAACTTATCTTAAGGGAATATTTTGTAATCTCCGTTAAAAGACTATGAATTCCATCTGGTGAACATATGTCTCCATCAACACTAAATGTGGTTGCCCAACATATCGAGGTTTTGACCGTTACTTTAGATTCACTCCCGATATATCAAAGTAACTTACACTTCATGATCAAGTCCATTATTCTCTCAGATTAAGAGTTCATGTAAGGCAGCCGGAGATTTATTATTCAATCGATAGTCATTAGAAGAATAATAAATCTCACAAATGGCCCCAGACCAATAGGTCTTAACTCTTAAAACATATCAACATATCAACTAGTTTCCATTTCCATGATCAAAACAATCAATTCTTAGTTGATATGTTATAGTTTTCGCAGATGAAAACAAATTCCAATTTTATCACCGATCACTTAACTACAATTCTAAATTTACAAAGAACTTGTGACTTATATCTTCAGGACTAAATCACATAAATCACATACTATGCATCCTACGAACTAAATGATAATGTGTCCAAATATTCATGTGTTACCACTATTTTAGATAATAATAAACAAGTAATATCAATCACAATATTAAGTCATACATAATGTTATACTTAATATCATACATAGCATCATACAATAGATTTAAGGGCACTAATCCTAACAATCTCCCACTTGCTCCTAAAGACTATCAGGCACTAATCTAACTCCATTCCCCTCCAAATACGACTCAAGGTCCCTTTTCGAGGCAAGGCTTTTGGTAAAGGGATCTGCTAGATTATTTGCACTTTCAATCTTTACTACTACCATCTCCACGAGCAACAATATCTCGAATGATGTGAAACTTTCTTCAATGTGCTTTCCTTTCTTGTGATTCCTCGATCTTGATTAAAATAACCGCTTCCACTATTGTCGCAAACAAAGTAATAGGAGCTTGCTCCATTCTATTACACCAAGGTCGAAGGAATTTCGAGCTATACAAAGTTCGGCCGCTTTCACAAGTAGCAACATATTCGCTTCCATATGGAGTCCGCAATACAAGATCGCTTAACACTCCTCCAAGTTATGGCTCCACCTCCTAAGGTGAAAAACACATCCCGATGTGGACTTCGAAATCTAGATCTGATTGAGTTTGAATCAGATAGCCAATGGGAATCAAATCATTAAATCCAGAACAAGCATATAATCTCGTTTCCTCCGCTGTGAGATACTCGAGAATATGCTTTTACAGCCTACAATGTTTTGGTCTTGGATTTGATTGATATCGGCTGACCATGCCTATCAATAATGTATATTTGGTCTAGTACAAAGCATGGCATACACGACTTCCTATCGTAGGAAGCACAAGGAACTTGTCTCATCATATCTACTCCTCTTTGAGTTTTAGGCCTTTGGTCATCGATTGAGTGGAACCCATGTCCGAAAGGAAGTAATCATTTCTGGAGTTTTGCATGCTAAAACCGTTCTAGAACTCCATATCTATATATCCACTGTGATAGTTCTAACATTCATTCTTACGATCTCACTAAAAGCTTGATCCCTAGAATAAAGTTAGCCTCACCTAAGTCCTTCATATCAAATCGTTTTGACAACTAAACTTTTACCGATGACATTACCCCTACCTCATTTCCAACGAGTAGAATGTCATCAACATAAAGCACTAGGAATATTACTACTTTTGTCTTTGATATCTTTTGTACACACATGGTTCATCAAGATTTTGTTCTAAACCAAATGATTTGATTGCTTGATCAAATTTGATGTTCCATGACCTAGATGCATGCTTAAGTCCATAAATGGATGCAACTTGCATATCATATGCTCTGGTTCTTAGCTATGAAACCTTCCTAAGGTATCATATAGATTTCTTCTTCAAGATTGCCATTAAGAAATGCCTCTGACATCCATTTGCCAAATCTCATAATCATAATAGCGCAATGGATAAGAGAATTTTGATAGATTTAAGCATTGCTACCGGTGAAAAGGTTTCCTTCATAATCAATACCTTCTTTGCATACCCTTTCGCCTACGAGTCTTGCTTCTTTAAACTTCTTTTCTACCTTTCTATCTATCCCTCTATTTCTCTTATACACCCATTTACAACCAACAATGCGCTTAATGTCGCAGCCAAGATTACAAAGATCCCAAACTTGATTGGAATACATAGAATCTAATTCGCATTTCACGCCTTCACCTAACGATGCATCTATATCATTCATTACCTCTTCATAAGTGTAGGATCCGATTCAAATTCTTAAGATAGCCTATGTGGCTCTCCTCCGCCACAAAACCCAATGACCACCACCGCAACAAAACCCAACCAAACCCACATCAATAAAACCCAAATCCAAAAATTCCAATTACCATTTCGTAACCCACAAACTACCTCACCGCAAATCCAATTCTAGATCAAAACCCATAACCACCTCCATTTCAACCACTCCCAAATCAGGACTCCACCACCACCACTCACCTTAAACAACCACCCCGACCACAAAAACCCAAATAAAAAAAAAAATTCAAACCCATAACAAACCCACCACAGACTAACTATCACCACCAAAATACCCACAACAAAACCGAAACTCCATCAATGGCAATCAACAACCACCATAATCATGATCCACAACCAACCCACCACCAAACCCATGCACCATCGCCAAGCAAAGAGAAGAAATAGATAAAATGAAAAGGGTTGAGTCGATGAGAGGAGACTAGGTCAAAGCCAGAGAGAGGCCTCGAGGAAAGCAAAGAAGCAGAAAGGTAAAAGTCGTTAGATTAGCCAAAAAAAAAAAAAAAAAAAAAAAACACAGAGGCCGAGGAAGAAGAATGAAAGAGGTAGAGAGAGAGAAAACCCATATGCTCAGAAAGGAGAAAAAGAAAGAAAGAAGTAAAATGACTAACAAAAATAGCTAAATGGGGTTGTGGATTAAAATGTCTTTAGTGGATCTAAATTGTCTTTTAGGATGAAAATTGGTAGGTTTTAAAATGTTTTGACTTAGTTATATTATCACAAAACCTCAGGGGTGGTTTGTGGAATTTACCCATTCATAATTTATCAATGCACTTTGCTAGCGCTTTAAAATAAAAAGTAAATGACGAATTCAGTGATTCTATGATCTTTTTTCCCTACATTTCTTTTTTTATTCCTTTGAACAACCATAAGTCCATAAAATTCAATAAATTAAATATATGAATATAACAAAATTAACTAGACTACATCTACAAGAAGACATAAATTATAGATAAATATAAATAAAATAAAAATCACTTCTTTGTATTTGGTTGTTTGGGTAGAAGCCAAATAAAATTCCCGAACAAAGCCTATAAAATTGGTTTAATTAACTAAAGAAAAGAAGTAAAATAAATTCATAGAAATGTAAAATGAGAAGTAGAATTTAGTACCTTCTAATATTTAAAGTCGCTTTTGCTAATTCAAACAAGCTCAATATCATAAAGAAAATGAGGAGCTAACTCAAGGAGTGAGAAATGTGGGCACAAAGCACCGGTGGAAGTTTACAATGGTGGATTGTGGAGACAAGAGTTTGAAAGGGTGGAACTTTTTGAACGTTTACGCTTCTGAATTGAAAAATAAAGCTTTCTAAAGCAAGCGAATAGCATGATATGCTGGGAAAATTTCTAAAGAGTAAACCTAAAAGCAGCTTGAAAGGACCACACATGGATCGACATGCTACCTGACATTCTTTCTACACCTCCAATGATGGCGCCAGCCAACTCGACTGATTTCAACATTTTTTGGCTACGATCCATCACATCTACATGAAGATGTTGGAAATTCAATCAAGAGTTAACACACAAGCAGAGTGTGAATTCAAGGAAATGGCATGTCCCTAGCTAACCAACGTGGGTCAGCAGGATCCAAATTTGTCATCCGGGATTCCTGGGAGGCCATGGTCCGACAACCAATGTAGTTTCATCCTTGCTTATATTATCTCTTGTAAACCAACATGATAATATCTTTTTGATATCACCCTAAACATGGTTGACTAAGTGTAATAAAGGTTATAAGTTTTATACTTTTATGTCACAATATTAAATGTCTCGATTTAACAACTCCATGATTTATAGTGGGTGGTATCGGGCAGAAGTGGGGCAAGTCGCCATGCCCCACGAGGCCTCACCCCGCCTAAGATCCTACCCCACCCCACACTTATTATACCTTAAAATGCAATTAAATTGATCACAACAAATAAAACTAAATTGAAGTCAAAGTGAATGTGGAGGGCGCGATCTATGTGGGCAAGGCAACCCCAAATCATTCCTTGTCCTAACAATTCCTGGAGGAAAATCTCTTGATCCCCCTACCACCTCTACAAGGCGAGAAAACGGCGGGGTAGAGCTGGTCAAGATAATAGTCAAAGCGTATATAAAATTGTTATCTCCGACCACTAAATATAAGAATATATGATTTTCAAGATTGAATGGATGTGGTCCAAATGAGACTTAGGGGAGATGAAATGGGGTTGTATTGGGATATCAACTCTTGTTCCTTTGTTTAAGGTATCGTATAGTCATTGACGAGGATTGCCCCGGTTTCAAATAAGGCTTTGGAATAAATTTTCTGATAATTACTATTTATATCACATGAAGGGATTATTGTTATGGGATGTGACCAATGATTTTTTTTGGAGAAGGAATGGTAGCTATTTGATTTGACTAAACATTTATTTTTTAGCTCTAGTGATGATTTTTTTAATTCTTGTGTCTGAAATTTCTTATATATTTTTAATGAGTCATGTGACTAACTTAAATAATATATGCAGATGGTATATTTGACAGCCACATCTTTAAATGAATTACCTATATTGTTTAGCAATTAAGTTAGTTTTATATATCATCAGATTCTTTATATTGTAGATATCAAGATCCAATCTTAATTATTCATAGTCTAATTATTCGTAGTATATAATCCTACTTGGAGTGAAAGTGATGTTACTAACCTTCTTTAAGGTTGAACTAGAATAATTGGTTGTGTTCTTCCTGTCATATTTACTTTCTTTTATACTTATTCATACATTTTCTATTTAGATATCATAGTCTTGTCTCATCTTTTTTATACTCGTCTCATATTTACTTTTATTGATGTCGAAATCTACAAAGATAATTCCCGTGACAACTGGTTAAGAGATTTCTACATGATGAATTTGATCTTCATGACTAAAAACCGTTGAAATAGAACCAAATTTTACAAATTAGGTGACCGCATCACATGACATTACATAATTTTCTCAAATAGTATTAATGAAGCCCACGTGTATGTTCAGATGTTCCAACCAGCTGCACGGCTTCACCGTGCATTATGGTTCCCTTTTCCTTTCTTGTTCTTAACAGTTTCATGTATTTTAATTGCATTCTCTCTTACCAAGAGCTATATAATTCAACGAGAACGAAACCTCCTTACATTTTTAACAGAGACATTAAAAGTTTAAATTCCTTACTCCATTGTAATTATTGAATCATCCAAAAAAAATTTATACACTCCTAATAGAGTTTGAAGTTTTTATGCATCACTCCCAACAGTATAATCCCTTGCCCTTGGAGGTTTTGTTATGCCTTTTCTATGCCCCCAACGGCACCCGTGACCCATTAATCCCCATGTTCTGCTCTCTTTCTCACTAAGAAATACTATTTCTATATATTTTGTTTGGCATGCTAAATAGAAGGTTGTTCCTTGGGTGATTCTTTATCCTCAATCTGTGTGTCCCCAAAATGAAAGAAAGTTGTATTTTTTTGGAGCATCAGGATGGTTCCAGCTCCAACAATAATAGATGTAGAAAAAACATGGGATTCCAGAGTTTAGTAGTAAGAGCCATCCCATGCCTGCACAACCCAACTAGAAACCCTCTATCTTACCTCTTATCATGCCTACCCATGGAAATATCATATATGCTTTTATCAAATAATTGTACAGGTAAGATAGTAAACGGGAAAATGCAGGCATATATATAGAGGAGCTTCTTATTCAAGTAGAAAAAAACTTAGAATACCCTTTCGAGGTTTCTTCCACAACTAATTACATTATTACTACTGAAATATACATCATAAATCAGCCAGGAGACAGAACCTTCCGTGGAACTAGAGTTCCTATTACAGCTTCTCACCAATAACCAGGAAGAATTTTCCATAGTCAGCAGGGACTGGTAATAAGTGTGTTTCTAGATTACAGTTCCACCAGGAATTAAGGCATCTTTGATCACGGTGACAATTCCACTCTTAATGAAATAACCATCTGTTTCCCTTGCAGCTTCTTGTACATTGTCGCTGTTGAGAATCTGAGAATATTTGTACACATTAAAATTCAAGTTAACATTAGATACATTAGCATCTTTATGTGATTACTATGTCCAGAGAAAAAGAAAGGAAGGAAACAAAATAGATGTGAAAGAAGCTAATCAACATAAATGATGAGCACAACATTATATACAAGTGTGCAACCAGAAATACCAAAGATAGATGAGCGTGTGTGCATAGGCACAAGCCACACAACTTTGATGTATTTTCTTACTCAGAAAACTTAATAACTATCAATTTCACCAGAAAATAATTAGGAGCTCGAGTTTCCAATTTAACATTGACTTCCTCAGAGGAAAAATGAGGTTTCAGGCATCAGCTGATCTAACCCCACCCACCTGCCCCCTTTCTTCCCAGCCCTACAGCCCCCACCCCACCGGCCCGTTAAAAAAAAAAAAAAAAAAAAAAAAGAAAAAGAAAAAGAAAAGAAAAGAGAAAGAAATGAAATGATGAAGAGAGACATAATAACAATGATGAGACTTCAGAATAGAAACAATTCAAAAGATTCATGCTAAGTTGATAAGATCATAACCTTCACATTGTCCCCAATTCGAGCATTCTTGTCAATTATAGCTCTCTTGATGTGAGAGTTCTTGCCAATTCCTATTGGAACACTACCCTTTGCAGCTAGAAACCTCCTGTCAGCAGCAGTCTGAAACAAAACAATAACAAATTGACAATCAGAATCAGTGCATCACTCAAGTCCACTCAACCCCAATATCCTCTCAACAAACAAAGCACAACGTTTCTAAGCACAGCTGCTCATCTTGATTTATACACCAAAAAGAAAAAGACAAAAAGAAAAAGGAAAATTGATAAGCCAAATCTCAACTTAAAAGATGAAAACAACAGGTTGTAAATCCTTTAGCAGGTATTACCTCATAATAATCAGCTCCCATCAACAGTGTGTCTTCGATGATTGCACCCTCTGATATGCAAGACCGGAGCCCAACCACAGAATGGTGAATTTTACAGTTCTGCATACAGGATTGTAACTTCTTTAAATTATTTGGTACCAGATTTGTCACAATACAAAATACATAGTTTTCAAATATTGAAGAGGCAAGGGTATGATACAATGAACATCTGAGTCAACTACAACCTATAAGCAGGTTGCATATGTAACCCACCGATAACTTACCTTTATTACACAGCCCTCACCAATAACACTATCTGTGACATCAGCATCAAGCATTTTGGATGGAGGCAAATACCGGGGTTGGGTGTAGATAGGAGATGATCGATCATAGAAGCTGTAACAGAGAGTACAAAATCATGTAAACATATCAAAATTAAGATCAAGGTGATAGCATGAAAAACCACTAATGGGTGTGCAAAAACTGTAACATCCACAAACAATATTTAGAACAAGAACTACCTAAAATCTGGCACTGGCTTTTTGGTGATCCCCAAGTTTGCATTATAAAAAGCCTCAATCGTACCAATGTCCTCCCAGTAACCGTCATACAAGTAAGCTTGCACCTAAAGAGGTCACGAAGCAAGAAGAAATTAATTCTCTAGGAGTCACAACTCCGGAGAAGTGAAAATGCAACATGAATATTAGACTGCAGTGTAAGAATATGCTAACGTGGAAAAATCTAAAGGGTTTGGCATATGCGAAGGAACATTGGACCAGCACACCTATGACCTATGCTTCTAACCATGCATGTGTATAATATATGTGTGTGTGTGTGTGCATGTGCGCAATGCAATGATGCTCATATAATACTCATTGGGATGGTACATACTGCACATGTTTAAGAAAGATAGCTTCGGCATAGATATATTAGCGAATAGAGAAATCCATTCATAAATTTTTTTCATTCTTCCCTCCTGATGAGATCCTTCCTAACTGTTTTATTGTTACAAAAGAAAGAACCTCATTGATTGATTGGAATGTATCCAGAGGGTAATTTCGAAGAAAAATGTGATTGAAATGATACGTACTCTCATCCCAATGGAAGTTGCACCAGGAATAACTTCACTTCCAAAATCATTTGCTCCAGGAAACTTCTCTCGAAGCAGATCTAACATCACATCTTTGCTGACAACATATATACCCATACTAGCAATGTAAGGCATCTCCTTTGCTCTCTCATCATCGAGACCTAAAATGGTAGTATCAACCTAGAACAAAACAAGGAAATGAGTGAAATACACACAGCTGCCTTCACCTACCAACATCACAATTATAATTTTTTTAATCAATAGAAATTCCTATAAATATATATATATTTATATGTATATATCTATATAGACACACACACACATATTCAATCAAATGAAAAAAACAACATTACAACACATAAATCACGAGCAGCAAAAGCTGCAAACAACACAGCAGCTAAACATTACATTCTACCCAATCAAGTAGACAGCAAAACAGAGCATGAGATTCTTCCTTTTCATTTTCATTGGTAAATTACACACGCAATCAATCAGTCTTGAACTCAAGATCTCACCCTCCACCTTACAATTACAAGGGGAAAAGGTGGCATTTAAGATAGAACTCATTGGAGCATGGCATTTTCCAAATATAACATATAGACCTAGTTTGAATCAACATTTTAACAATAAGTTCAAAAAAGCTTGTAATAATTCACAATCTAGGTTCTTGGAAGGCCAGGAAGAGCATTTAGTAACAGAGAAAGAAGCTAGTACCCTCATAGCTTTGAGTTGCTCTCCTTTTGGTTTCTCGGCAAATTCAACAATGCGGCCTTCTTCATCAATCTTCATCAGACCAAATGCAGTGGCACGCTTTTCATCCATGGGCAGAGCAGCCACAGTGATATCAGCATCAGTTTCCCTGTGTGCTTGAATAAATTTCTCATAATCCATTCGGTACAAATGGTCCCCAGCAAGAACCAGGAATTCCAGCACATTGTGCTCCTCAAAGAGCCACAAGTACTGCCTTACCGCATCAGCGGTACCCTGTAAATATCACCAAAACCAAAAGTGTCATTTTGATAACATATAAACTAATATTGGTCCAAATCTAAATGAAAAATTTGCGCATTTATGAATATTTATGAGGCTAAATCCACAAGCCTTGCCACTCAGCGGCATTGCATGATCTTCTTTTAAGGAGAATCAAGGTTTAAATCCCCCTCCCCCACTTGCAACAATTGAATTATCAAAAATAACTATAAGACCAAAATATTCTGTCTCTAAAATACAAGTACCGTATGAGTTCTATTTATATCCTCAAAGTTCAAAAAGTTCTAATTGTCCCAGAAAATTTAAAATGCTCTTCATTTTTTCCTTCCGTCCCTTTCTTTAAGCTCAAGGGAAAAAAAAAAAAAAAAAAACATTGATGATATTTCAGAAACAAAAATACAACCTAAAAAATATAATTTTTTATCCTAAAATATACTCCCTCTATCCCAAATTGTTAGTTCTAATTAGAAAACCCAACTTTTTAAGAGAATGTGATTTAATGTATGAAATGGTACAACATTCAATTTAAACTCTAGTAAATGAGGAAGATTTAACTTTTTAAATAAAGTAAAGGGTAACGGTAGGAAGTTAACAATATTGTGTTCATTAACTTTTCAAAGAGGACTATACTTTGGGACATCCCATAATGGTATAGAGGACCAACAATATGAAACGCAGAGACAAGTATAGGTTCTATGTTCACCCCTTAATAAATGAAATTAACAATTAAAAATTAAAAATGTGTGGACCGAATAACGAAATTAGTAACATTTCAAATTTTCATGGATGAAAATAGGTCCAATTAACATTTAGATACAAATACTATACATTTCAAAATAATATTTTTGCGTATCTATAATAATTAGGGGTCTTGTTAACATTTAAACGTAAATTAAACACCATTATGATGATTGATGAAGTAAAATTAATTATTAAATACACTTTTTTTGCTTAAATTTTTTATAACATGTATTAAATTAACTCTATCACAGTCCTTAACAACAAAATTGATTCATTCATAATTGAAAATCAAATATAGTAAAAGAGAAATGATTGTTGAAAAAAAAAGGAAACCTGGAACCAATTGGGATTCTCGGGGCTCTGTTGTGCAGCGAGGACTTCGACAAATCCTTCGTTTTTGTAACCACCCATGTTGCTGGCATACGCACGTGAGAGATGTCGGTTGAGAGAGGCTGAATTGAACTGAGTAAGCACATAGATCTTCGATACATTACTGTTGAGACAATTGCTCACTGGAATATCTATCAGCCTGTAATTCGCTCCCAATGGCACAGCTGGCTTCGCTCTCTTCTTCGTCAATGGGTACAACCTCGTCCCTGCTCCACCTCCTAAGATTATCCCCAGCACACTCTGACCCAACATTTTTATAATAACGTGTTAAAATTTTCACAAATGGAGCCGGGTTCGAACCCAAATCTTGTATTTGACGAAAAAGAGACTTTACCGGTTGTGCTGACGGGATCACACAGCTGATAAAGTCTCTTGTGATCGTATGATCAAATATGAGATATGGGTTTTAACCCGTTTCCACCAAAAATCAATTGATGTCTTATCGATAAAATGTAATCATGATGAAGTAGACGTGATATGTTGAAAGAAAAAAGGTTTAAGAATGGCTTACTCGGCTGGCATCGGGGTCTAGACAAGTCTGGGAGTTTTTGGAATCGGAAACGGCTTTTGGAGACACGATTCTGGAGCATCTTCTGTAGTTGGTTGATGTTTTGCTGCTGCTGCGGCGGTTATGGATTCCAAATGCGGCGAGGTTGCTGTCGCCGTTACAGAGATTGGAAGCTGAGAATGAGAGGTTTCTTGGGCTGTCGGTGTGACTCGATTTCCATTTCCAGTTGTCTTTTGAAGAGTTGGATCCGTTTGATGATGATGATGGGAGTTTCACCGCTCCAACCGATGCCATTGACGCCATTTTTGTTTGATTTTGTGAGAGAGAGAGAGAGAGTAGTGAGAGGAGAGTGTGGCTGTGAAGCTAGATACTATCACTGTACGTGTGTGGACTATATGTCTATGAGCGGTGGTGGAGTGTGCTCTCCTATTTTTAACTATTTTTTAGATATTTTCTTTTTTTTAGTAATAATTATACAGTAAAATATATTTTTTTATATATATATAAATATAATGTTGATGTCACATCTTTTATTAGACTATCCTGTTCTCTACCTTCTTTTTGTATTATTTTATTATTTTTTATGTATCCTGCTCGATACTCATAACATTCTTGAAACGACATCTTAATTGGACTTTTTGTTTTTTTATCTTAGAATTTTTTCATAAACCCAAACTTATATATTTTTTTAAACATTATACAAATAAACTAAAAAAAAATACGAAAAATTAAAGTCACTCTTAAGATATCTGGCTTTATGTTATGCTGGCCTAGACTTGACATAAAAATTTTAGGTTCAATTTATAACATTATTTATTTATGAAGGTTTTGAGAATCACATAAATAAAGTGAAATAGTGTTACAAAAAATAGTAATACTACTACATACACAAAAAAAAAAAAAAATTGACAGTATTTTTTACACTTATTAATTTAACAAGTTTGTATTAGTTTTTATCTAAACTTATTATTAACATTACTTTTTAAACTACCACTAAAAATTTACTACATCAATAAATGTCAAATTTCTTATCAAATATTTTGTGTCTAAAAACTATCTTTAAAAAATTATCAGAGGGAAAGAAACTCTATAGTTTTATTATAAAACAAATTTTCAAATTAAAAAAAAAATTGAAAAATAAAAAAGTGAGAGAGATGCGTCCTCGGGAATCGTTTGAGTCACACATTGGAGATTTCCCTTCATATTACGCAACGGACCTGATTGACTCCTTTTGCTTCAGATACGCGCGCCGTTGGTTCTACTTCTATCGGTGTCAGGGGGTACTTTCGGTATTTCGGGTTTAATTTTTTAATGGTATGAGTATGATTTTGTAGGGAGAACAAAGTCACAAAGGGCCAAAGAAGATTTTGGAATTGTTAATTAATTGGTGGAGGTGGAGATCATATATATATTTATTCCAAATCGCAATCCTCACATGACACGTCACTTCACTTCACTTCACCACCGTCCATTCTTTTTTTAAATAATTACAAAATATATTATTATAATACTAGTTGCTTATTTATACATTATTAAAATAGGAATATCTGTGAAAGAGACAAGTGAGCATGCATAAATGAACATATCATTGAAAGGGATCGAAATTGAACATGTGACTCCAGACCCCAGTAAGAATGATTCTCCAAAAAAAAAAAAAAAAAAAAAAAAAAAAAAAGAGACTCCAATAATGAAAGCGAGTTTGGTACATACATTTAAAAATTGAAAATTGTTGTTTAAAAATATGTGTGAAAATACGTATAATATTGTTTAAAAACTAAAAATTATTATTTGAAAACATGTACCAAACACCCCTTGAACCTCATAAATTGATCAGACTAGCATATAGTATTTCTAACTTTTTATCAAAAAAACAAATAAGACTAGCTTATAGTAATATACATTACTTCAATTTTCTTTCTTTTATTTTTTGTTAGCAAAAAGAAGTAAAAAAATATTGTAGTTTGAATTGTCTATTCTAACCTAGGATCCAATCTTGCCTTTCCTATTGATATAGCTATTGTTGATACCCAAATTTTCACACTTTGGATCAATAAGAGGCTGTTTGGATCATCAATTTCCATAACTCAATTCTCTGTTTCCATAACTCATAACTCAAAAATGGTAGGACCCATAGCTGAGAAGTCCGTTTGGCACCCATAACTCTGTTTCCAGTTTTTTGTTTTCATTACTCAATTCTCTGATTTTTTTTAGTTATGAGTTATGGAAACTGAAAACACGTTTTAGTTGTTTTCAATTTCCATAACTCTGTTTTCAATGGCATTTTTGTAATTAAACACATATGGAGGGACCCACTAGTCAGGTCAGCCGCACCTTTTGACCCTTTTTTTTTCTCCACTTTTCTTTCTTCTCCACTGTTCTTCAGTTGTTCTTTCTTCTTTTCTTCTTTTTTCTTCCTTTTCGCTCTTGTCAGTTCGTTCTGCCTTTTATTTTATTATTATTTTTTTTGTTCTTCATCACATATAATATCCAGAGTCTTCACTTAGTTCTTTCTTTCTTTTTTCTTTTTTTTTTCTTCTTTTTTCACTAGTCTCCATTGGCTGGTTTTTTTTTTTTTTTTCACTGGGTTCGGTGAGTTTGGGTACTGGGAAAAAAAAAAAAAAGCTACACTAAGTGACAGGTATGGGACCCACAAACAGTGTGAAAAATATTGAGTGATGACAAGTGAGTGATGGTGCCAAATAGGTAGGGTATTTTAAGTGATGAGTGACGAGTGATGAGTAATGAGTGATGAGTGACGAAAATTGAGTGATGAAATAAAGCCATCCAAACAGCCTTTAAATAAGGCCCAAAATCCAGCAAGCCAAATCTTGGAGAATTGAAAGAAACAAGAATTATAACTCAAATCCATGTACAAATTAAATTTGGCTAAGAGTAACCTAAGAAAAGGTATTGTTGTAGAATACCTGAATATGAGAATAAGTGGGCCCATAAGTAACCCAAAACCCTTACATCAAGGGAATGTTATAAAGTAAGCCCAAAATGGCCTAACCCATTTGTATAAAGAAGTTAGAAGAAGCTAGAGAAACCTGGAACCCTTGTTGGGCATTTCAATGAGAAGAGAGAGCACAATAGAACAAAGAGAAGGAGAAAAACTACATGGTAAAGTAGAGAAAAGCAAAGCCAATTGGAAAAGTGAGAGACCTAATAAGGGAGACTTCCCAAGTCCCAACTACAGAAGAGAAACCAACATATAACGTAAGGGAAGCTAGGTATTTCAAAGAGAAAGCATAAAGGAGGAAAAAAATGTTGTGAAATGAGAAAACTCTCATATATTAAATGCTGCAAAATATCCAACAGGTAAAACACTACAGAACAGGGAAATTCCCAAGTTTCAAGTTGCAGAATAAGATCCAATAGGCAGAGCAAGGTAGGCGAATGCGTTCACCTAATCTGTATCTTAGACATACAGAGGAGGTTTAACCTGTCATTACCGAAATTTAGGGAGGTGTGGTTTGGCGGGGGGATGAAGATCCTAGTTATGGTAATCTGCCGCAACTCTTTAAAGATTGCTTTTGCTGGGAAAAGCACTTATACCAAAAGAGAAAAAAGTTGTGGATTATCACTAGGTGCATGTTTTAGGTTCAGTTCACACCAAGCCAAATAGCATTACTGGTCTTCCCACCATTTATATTAAATAAAAACCAAATTGTAACCATAAACCCACCAAAAAACCAAAGAACTCTTCTGTGGTTGTAACCTAAAAAAGAGAGGAAAAATAGTTAGACAAACATGGGCTCGAGAAATCAAAGGAAAAGCAAAAAGGGGTAAAAGGCCCGCTCAATTTCAATTATAAAAGGAGTACATATCACTTGCCCAAAGGGAGAGGTAACACAAAGGGAAGAGGGAAAAAGAGAAAACAAAAAAAGAGAGGAAAAGAATGAGAAAATGTAAGGAGAGAATATAATAAATAAGAGAAAATTAGTAGAAAAAAGGTTGAGAATTTGTACACATTAGTGTACTTGCACCCTTCCGCAAAATACACCTAGATTGAGAAATTACCGTAGAATAGTAGTATTGACATACATCACTAGTAAAACTTTCTCTCTCCCATGAGACGCATCTCTCTTGAGTTTTTCAATATTCATCTTAATATGGCCAATCTAACTCACATTCCAAATGTCACAGTTTTGTGCCAACTCTAGGCAATAAGACTATGTGAGTTGGAGTTGAAATCTTTTTAGCCCGATTCATTTTGCAGAATGTATTGTTATATCTATGTGTGTGTGTGTAAATATATTATATTAGAGAATATGCATGTATGCTAACATGTTGTAAACTAACATTTGCTTAGTGAATACTTTCTTTGGGTTTTAATATTTTTTTGTGCAGAATTATAATAGTAGAAGAAGAAGAGCAAGGATTGTTAGGGTACATTTTTTTTTTACACCTAATTTTATTTAAGTATCACCTATTTATTTTCAAACACCACTAAGAAGTTATTGAACTTTCACAAAATATTTTTTTTCCTATTATTATGTTAACCACAAATATTTCACATCTTATTATCTAAATTGGGTCATGATATAAACTATTACAAAAAGTCCAAAAAACTCATATCTTATCAAATTTTATTATTATTATTTAGTTAAGCGCAAAACTAGCCCTATGAGCCCAATGCACACATCCCACCCTTTTTTTTTAAACCCAAGGCTACTAATACTTGGCAATATTTCAAAAGCCCAATCCTCATTGGCAATATATCAACAGCCCAATTCTCATTGGCAATATTAAAAGCCTAAGCTAGTTACTTTACACTATTTTGTAAAAAAACCCAAAGTTATCAATACTTGGCAAAATACTATATCTTAAGTATTTCACTTAAAGTCCAATGATTAACAACGTTTTGAGTTCTTAAACCTATTACTACAATATTACAAACCTATGAAATCTTTCTTATAAAACCCATGGTAACCATTTATGTTACGTGACACTATTCATTTTTCCAAAACTCATGGCAAACATACATCAATCCCATAGAGAATTATGAATTTGTGTTACTAATATAAAAACCCATGGAAAGTTATGATTTATTTTAAACCCATAATATTTATTTATTTCATACCATATTATAAACCCATGGTAATTATTTATGTTACGTAATACTATTCATTTTTCCAAAACCCATGGCAAACATATATCAAGTCCGTGGAGAATTACGAATTTGTGTTACTAATATAAAAGCCCATGGAAAGTTATGATTATTTATTTTAGACCTATGACATTTATTTATTTCAACCATATTATAAACCCATGGAATTTATATAAGAACCCATGGTCACTATTTATCTTATACATTCTTAATATTTATTTCCAAAACTCATGATAATTATTCACCTTATTATGATTATTTATAGAAAAACCCATGAGAATATCACATTATTCCACTATAGTGGTTGTTACCATATTTTATTTGAAACCAATGGATATTGCTTCTATTTAAAACCCATGGTAAATATTATTCTCAAGAAATATTGGAGGTCATTATTTAAAAGCTCCAAAGAATTAAAATATCATTTACAAAAATAATCCATAGCAAAAATTATGAGAAACTATACAAGTTGTTATTTAAAGCCCATGGAAATTAATACCCAAAACCTATCATAAATATTTATTAAAACTCGTGGATTCATTTTATTTCTACTAACAACTAAAGCCTATGTGGAATAAAAATCCATGGCAATATATGGTAGCTTTGTCCATTTTGTAGGGCTCACAATGAGAAAGCAAAATGATAGGCCCAAGTGGAGAGAACCACCAAGTTAGAGGGCCACCAAAATACTCAGCCCTCATGGCCAAGCCCAACATTAAGGTGCGGTTTGGATTGCGTTTCCTGCGTTGGCGTTTCCTGCGTTTTGCGTTTTTTTTTTTTTTTTTTTTTTTTTTTTTTTTTTTTTTTTTCAGCCGATTTTGTTGACTTTTCAGCAGTGAACTCGTGCACTGTTCACGGACCCACAAACATCACTTTTCAGCAACTTTTTCATTAAAAATGGGTCACACGGTACTATTTACACATTTAAAAATTATTTTGCTACAGTGTTTTCAGTTTTCAGTTTCAGCAAAATAAGTTCTATCCAAATGGACCCTAAATCTCAGCCAAAATAGCCCATGTGTGCAAATTGACCCAGCTGGAGAACTCCATTCAGTTTTGGCTTCCGCTGGAGGTCACCTCAAGAAGCAACCAAGTTCTCAAACCAAATTAGGAGCTGGCCACCTGTCCCACTGCCAACTCTAACGTGAACAGTACCAGAGGTTGACACCTAAAGGCTAATGGGCAATAAATACCCTTCTTCCCCAAGTTTTGGTCACAACTCAAGGAAGCAATAACCAAGACCTCCAAGTTCATGAAATCCTCAACCAACTAGTTTATTTTATTACTAAAAATGTATGTAATTGGTTCATGAACCAAGCCCATGAATCCTATTGGGAAAAATTAGGGAAAAGTGGTTTGGAGGGCATAATGGGGTGTCCAGCAGAAGCTTCTAGTAGAGGTATCAATGGTTGACACTTGGCTTGGAGTGTCAACCAACCCTCTTGAGCTCTGATCCTAGTGGCAGCAAGCAAGATCTCTAGTCCTCATACTTGCTCTAATCCTATTAGACGAAATTAATCTCCAAATCCCAACATTTAATGCCTAGATTAGGAGCATCTCAGCCTCCAGCTCCATTACCCAAATAAGCAAAACACCCAAAAAGCAAGTCTCACCATTTTGGGCTAAATCTCAGAAAAGATATTCTAAGATTTTGCTACTGTCAGACCTGGTCCTTTCTATATTTTGCTAATCAATCCCTTAAGCTTCACTACAAAAGGGAATTACCATCAACTCATGGAGGACAACAATCTTATCATAAAATTCCTCACCCATCATACTATTTTCAGCCCATAAGTCAGTTCCTTAGTTTAGAAACTAGCTTTTAGTCCATAAATGCTCATATATACTTACCCATAAACATAACATTCCATCTTCTTAGAAAATCTCAGCACCTTAAAATAGTTATAAACTGCCCCTCTTTACACCATACCCAAAAATGGCTAAACATCACTTCATCTCTCTTCCATATTTCTATATATTCACTCATACTTTCCATAAAGTCATTTCCATCACTTACTATACATATATATTCATCATTATGGGCATGATATGGCACATGGAGATCTTGTTTAAACATTTGCTGTACTAGATGGACACTCTCTCTCTCCCTTCATTTCATCATATTTTTCCTCTTTTACTTGTAATTATGAAGCCTTTAATCCTTATTTATTGTTATTATGATGAAAGTCATAATGTTTTGGATACTATGGAAGTTTTTCCTTATGTTGACTTAATAATAATAAGGAAAACATATGATTTTTACCATGTAAACACACTTATTAACTTGTCAGACGTCTATCGTTGGAGGTTTGTCATATTTACGGTTGGACCATTTTTCCTCTTGTGTACTTGTTACAATGGGCTCACTTTTATATTAACCAACTATGGAGGAAATGCATAATTTTACTATGCAAATACATTTATTGGTTTTCCAAATATCTACTGTTGGATGTTTCTCTTGCTTACCGCTAGACTATTATTTAAGCACTTGTTGTAGTGGGCCATCTTTTGTGCTAGCTTGTCTTTGCAGGAGGTATTTTTGGGGCCTTATTTTAATTTTTGTTGGATGCTGTTGGGGTTTATGCCCTAAAATCCAATTTATTGGCATGTCATAAATAATTAAATTGTTTAATTATGTGAGACTATCTATAAATGAACTAATGTGACATTATTTTAGTCCATGAGATGCATAATATGTGATTTATGTGAAAATTCACAGAAGATATAAATCATAAGTTCCTTGTAAACTTAGAATTTTAGTTCGTAGTCGGTGATGAAATTGAGCGTTTTATCTGTGAAGACTATAACATATCAACTAAGATGATTTGTCTTGATCATGGAAGTAGAGACTTCTAGTTGATATGTTTTAAGAGTTAAGACATATTGAACTGGACCGCTGTGAGATTTATTATTTTCCTAACGATTGTTAAATGAATAATAAATCTCACGACTTCTATTTACATCAACTCTAAATCCTGAGAGAATAATGAACCTGATCATGAGGTGTATGTTGTTTTGATATATCAGGAGTGAGATCTATAAATCACGATCAAAATCTCAGTATGTTGGGCAGCCGCATTTAGTGTTGATAGAACATATATTCTCAAGATGGAATTCATAATCTCTTAACGGAGATATAAAATATTCCCTTAAGATAAGTTTAATAGGTTTGGTTATTCAGAGTGTTGGGCCCAACCACTTTAGTAAGGAGTTACTAAAGTATATATTTATGAAATTGAATTTCATAAATATATGATGAATAATATAAAGGATTAAACCGGGTACTCAAAGATTAAGATGTAGTAATCTTCAAAGTGGCAGTCTACATTAATGACTTTGTATTACTACGAATATTTTAATGAAGAGGTTGCATGTATAATAAAATCTTGTGATATAATTTATTAATAAGGCCTAGAGTGCAATTATATTCTTATAGTGGTATTGAATATAATTAATGGTAACTTTGAACTTGTCAAGAGTTGACAGAAAAACTCAAGGCTCATTGGAGCTAGAGTCTTATTTGTTACCTTTTGGTCCCACTCCAAGCCACATACTAGAGCCCAACTGGAATGACCCAAAAGACTAGCTCAATTAGATAATCAGTTATATATAAGGAGAGAAACATACAGAATTTCATAAGTTTTTCACGTGTGTTTTTTCATTAAGATCATATAAAGGAATGAAATGGTTTGTATGTGAGTGTTGGACATTCTCTTATTCTCTCCTTGAAAGCTGATTGAGAGACCACACTTCTTGGGCATCAAGTGGAATTGGAGCGAAGATTAAAAGTGTTCACAAGTACTTCCAATCTTTTATTTTGAATTTCACCACACCAAGGTACGCTTTCTTGTTCTTAAATTCTGAAACTTACATAGTACATGTTATCAATTGTGAATGAAGTACATCCGTTAATTTTCAACTGCGTATGTTTTGTATGCGATACAAACTTGTATTTTTCCAACAGATGCAACTTAGACCTTGAGCAAAATGGGTCTTTCACACTTCACCGATAGCCTTTGTGCCATGTTTCAAGCCTAAAGTCGAGTCTCGGTCTTGACTCTCCTAACATCATGTGGGCAACGAAAAATGCCCCCAACAATGATTAATCTGCAAAAAGTGGAGAACAACCCATTATATTAAGTATATCTCGTTGCATAGCAGAAAAATGTTTCTTCTGCAGAAAGTGGAGAACCCTTCAGTGATAGTAGAAAAGGAGAATAAGCTCATTTTGCAGCCGCACTCCTTGGACAGAACTTAATATTTGTGCACAGACTGGAAGCGGCAGAATAAGACCCTAAAGCCCATTCTGTGAAAGCGTCAAGCCTGACATCCTTCTTAGAAAAATACCAAACTAAAAGATGTCTAATATTATCAAGACACGTGTTTAAGTGTAAAACATGAAAAAATGACCCTCAACTGCTATAAAAAAAATTACAAATTTAATAATAATAATAAAGAAAGTAATTAAAAAGTTCAAATATTGAAAATGGAGAATATCACAACTTATGTTTTGATGTGTATTTATCATGACGTAGTGTATTGATGTTGTGTGATTTTCTTTAAAACAGTTCATAATTAAAAAAAAAAAAAAAAGTAGTAAGTAACAAAACACGTTTACCTCTTAAAGATAACACTTGAATTCATAAGAAGAGAGCCTAGAATCTACCAAAAAATAATAGAGATTTTGAAAACTTATTAAACTGAATAATGAACTTCAATTTTCATTTCTAGGCTTAGAGGTCAATTTAAAAGCTCCGTAAAAATTGACTGATAAGAAAATATATACTAAAACTGATCCTAATTAATATCCTATCATAATGGAGCCTTAATTTGACTTTAAAAACATTAAATGCATAAAAAAAATCAAGGAAATAATAACCATAAACCTAAAATTCAGAAAATTACCACCAAAAACAAAATTGCAAATTCCCTTTTACATCAAATCTCTCCACTTGGAAAAAACTCACCATCGAGTTAATATTTGAGATCTAAAATCCTCTATTTCAAGCAAACAAATATTTTGAATACTCTAGTCCCTTTCATCTTAAGATTCAGCCATGTGGATTTTTTCTCATGGGATGTAAGTGTATTTTTTAGTTAAATAACTACATGGCTGAATCTTAAGAGCGAAACCCAAAGAACAGCATCTAAGGTAGTGTACCTAAGTTTTGTCATTTTATTATATATTTGGTAAATGGTGAGACAAAAAGCAAAAAAATAAAAGCTTTTATAATTCGACCAAACGGAAGTATATTAATTTGGACTGTTACAGATAATATGGTAATTGTGTGTTTGATTCTTCTTCAAGATCCCAGGATTAAGAACCATTTATAATGAAATGCATTCACCAAGCCAGGCCAATACAAATGGAAAATTTGTCCGATGTAGGAGTGACATATTGATACGTACAAAAGCTATCATATTCAGGCAAACTAAAACAAGTTCATTTAATAATTTTCAACTTTTCTCTTCCAACTAGCAAGATTTCTACAAAGTTTTGGGCTAGTAAATGGTTGGTTGATTAATCAAACTGACATAAATTTGTCTTTATTTCTTGATAAAGAATATCTTTTGTTGTATCGATGTGAATAGAATATCCCTCAGATGCTGTTACTTTCTTGTTCATTCCTCGAAAATTAGCCAAGACTCATACGTTGGTCTATTCATTATCATTTCCCTTCATAGATCAGCTACAAAAGGAGCGAAGGTACACGCAAACTTCATCACCAGCAACCAAGAAAATAAAACAGACTACAAAAATGGCTTTAAAATTAAAAGTGCTTGAAGCCCGTGGCTCTGCCCGCACGCAGTGGAACTACATCACAACCATTATCATTGCTGGAATGGAGTTTTTCACTGATGCATACAACCTTTTCTGCATCTCAACAGTCTCAAAACTCTTGGGCCGCCTTTACTACTATGACACTAGCACAGGAAAGCCTGGAAAGCTCCCCGTAAACTTTAACAACGCTGTACTTGGTGTTGCCCTAATTGGTACTCTCACAGGCCACCTAATCTTTGGTTGGATTGCTGACAAACTTGGCCGTAAAAGAGCTTACAGCTTCACTCTAATTGTCACGGTCATTTGCACCGTATGCTCCGGCTTGTCCTTTGGTGCAAGCAAAGAAACTGTCATCGGAACACTTTGTTTCATCAGGTTCTGGCTAGGGCTTGATATCGGTGGAGACAATCCCGTCTCCGCCACAATCATGTCCGACTACTCCGATAAAAGAACTCACAGAGCATTCATCGCCGCGGTGTATGCAACGCAAGGTGTAGGAATTGTATTCGCAGGGCTAGTTCCTATGATACTTTCAGGAATCTTTCTTCACTTCTTCCCCGCTGCTTCATTCAAAGATGATCCTGTATTTTCCACACAACCAGAGGCAGATTATCTTTGGAGGATTGTGCTTATGCTTGGAGCTCTTCCAGCACTCTTAACATACTATTTTAGAATGAAAATGCCTGAAAAAAATACGTACACAGCCATAATCGAAAGGAGGACATGAGTTGGGCTCTTGACCTTGAACTCCAAGTTGAATTACATGACAAATTATCAACACTCAAAGCTGAAAAACAACTACCCATTATTCTCTCACTACATGGGCGTCATTTGATAGGCACAATGACTACATGGTTCTTATTGGACATGTCATTTTATTGCCAAAATCTGAACCAGAAGGATATTTTCCCCGCAATGAATTTAATTGAAAAGCCCGAATTTGTGAATGCAATCAAGGAAGTCTTTCAGACCTCGAGTGCTATGTTTTGTATGGCAATGCTTGGTACCTTCCCTGGTTACTGGTTCACCGTGTTCTTCATCGAAAAGCAAGGCTGGTTTATGATTCAACTTCTTGGGTTCCTCTTTATATCAGTATACATGTTTGTGATGGCGTTCCACCTTGACTACCTCAAGGAACATGACGAGCTGTTCGCGTTGTTATACGGGCTAACGTTTTTCTTTGCAAACTTTGGACCTAATAGCACAACCTTCGTGCTATCATCCCAGGCCCCAGTTGTTCCGACCCGGATGAGGTCCTTGTGTCATGCTCTGAGCGCGGCTGCTGGTAAGGCTGGGGCAATAGTTGGAGCCTTTTGGGTGCAAAATTATACTTCGAATGGTGATCCAGGAAGGATTAAGAAGGCAATGACGATTTTGGCAGTTACCAACGTGTTAGGGGTTTTCTTCACATTCTTAGTGACCGAGACCATGGGAATGTCTTTGGAGGAAATATCTGGTGAGTATGAACGTGGCAATGACACAACACAGGAGTCCCCTACACACTCGGTTTCACGGGCTGCAGCAGGAACTAATTACGGGGAGTCTGTGAAAGCATATCAAGTACATGTGGGAAATCAAATAAGTAAACAAAAGAAATATTGTCTTTTGCTCTTATAGCTACTTAATTTGTTTTTTCAATTATACGTGTCTAGATGTGTTCTACAAATAAGAACTGCTAAATGTTGTAGCTTGTGACTTCAAAGAAGCCTGGGCAAAGGGTGAAGCTACTTTTTGTTTTTATTTTTGTGTGTTTTATTTTCTATTTTTTCCTTGTGACAGTGAAGCGTTTTTCTATATACGTGGGAAATTCTTAAGTAGTACAAGACTACATGGTCAGCTTACTAATCTTGTACTTTGGGCTAATAGAAAAGAACCATGTCATTAAAAATATGGCAAATTACAACTTATTTATTTGTAGTTCGGCTGAAATTTAAGTTACTTACATGTAGTTTGAAATTTGACATTTTACCCACATGTAGTTTGACCGAAATTTAAATTACTTATTTGTGGTTGTGTTAAATTGTTTACCTGTGGTTTAAAATCCCATAATGCAAGTGTTTTGCTAGATTTTTTTTTTTGATCTTATTTGATCTTATATTTTTATATTTTTGGAGAAGAGGGACATAAAAGTTGAACAAAATTACATATTTAACTATGTTTTTAACAGAAGTGGGTTACAAATTCCAACTAAGCTAAGCTCAAGTGAGTAAAATGTTAAATTTTAAACTACAAGTAAGCAACTTAAATTTCGATCAAACCATAAATGGGTTCATTTTTCACAACATGCTACGAGCACGTGAGTGAGGGAGATAAGGGCTTGGCCTAAAAGATGGGATCAATTTTTATGATATGCTGGCTGGGGAGCTTGGGGGTGGGAGATGAAGGTTTGTGGAGAAATAATAAATGGAGGATGATAGCAAAGAGGAGTGACAAACCGATAACGTTTTTGGCAAGAAGATGGTGCCGAAATTTGAGTCGGCGGTTGTTTTCCTTCTCCATGTGTGCTTTCTTGGTTTGCGGCAGTGAGTAGGAAAATTGAAAGGAGGTTTTGTTGGTTTATATGCGTAGGAAAGTTGAATGAAAGTTTTAGGCTTGGTTTCGTTGGGGTGTAGCGTTAGTTATAACAAAACAAAAAAACGCACAAGGGGATTAGTTTGTATCGATCACAAGGAGATAATTAAGTGTAGTGATTTATATTTATCTCTTAGAGATATTTATTTTTTGGTATTCATCTTGAAGAGAAGGAAGAAGGTTTAGAGTTGGGATTAGTACTAAATACCTAAGTCTTCTAAGAAAGATAATTTAAAGGATTTTTTTTGAGTAAAATAATTAAAAGGATTTTGATACAGAATTATAGAGGTGTATTCTAGTTAATATTTGTAAAGTCCATATTTATTGACTTTATTCAGTGAAAATTTTATATTTATTTTCTTTCAATTTTATTGAATATTTATGGGCTTAATTATATTTTAGGGTAGAAAGTACTTGAGTCATATAATTTTTGTAAAAGTTTCATTATGAGCTAACTCATGACCTTAGACGACTTACTTAGCCCGTGAGTGACACATGGCAGAAGATCCAGGTCGTGATGAGATTGCGAACTGCACTGGCAGTCTGCTTTGTTTCTTGATCTGTTTTATGTCCACATCAAATAAGCCAACACACACACTCTATGCATGTTGAACATGGTTAGGGTCTGAGTATAACCTCCTATTTTCACATCATTCTATTCATCCCACCTTGTTTAGGAAGAGAAAGCCTTTGCCTTTGAGCCTAAATACTCTTTTCCTTTCTTCTCCATCACTCTCAACATTTGTCATCCCTACGAGAGTTTTTTATTTATTTTTTTATTCCCTTTATCTCATATACATACAGTTGACCCTTGTGAGATATGAGGTAAGCTATGGAAACTTAGGAAGCCATTTCAAATCCAATTCTCTTAATGGTGCTGTTCCATTGGCTATTCAATGGAGGCGTCTATGACAAGGTAGGTGGAGAAAAGACTTGGGGTAGTTAGTTGCTAGCTAAAGCTTGGAGGGCTCAAATATATTAGGTGTGTGGGCTTGGATGTCTCATGGTATTTATTGTACTGCAACTATTTACATTTTCTAGGGTACCTTCTTTGTGCATGATATCCTTGTAGCTCATGAATATTGGAGCCAAAAAATTGGTACTTTTTCAAAGTAGATATTTATCTTCATCCTTAAAAAAAAGGCATTGCAAGATCTTATCTGCATTGTGAGATATCTCGCACACAGATTTGACAAAAACCAACTTGGAAGTTTGAATGCATGTAAACCAGCCAAGTTCAACAGCCCATAACTTTCAGCACAGAGCTCTAAATGATGCAATACTAGAACCATTGGAAATTTCACTACGACACCTTTCCGGAAACAACAAGAACAAAGAAACAGAGTTCATTATGGCCTCTAACCAAGTGCAGGAAGTTGGTACATGGGCATGAAGTGAGAAAGTATTGGAAAGTGCTAGAAAATGGGAATAATTGTCGCACTCGTATTAAAGTAGAGCCCAGAAAGCTGAGCCCATTCTAAGGGTGGGCCTAGCACTAGGGGTATCTCCTTTAAATTCCAGGCCTTCGTCACTCTTCCATAAGCATTAAATATCCTCTTCAATTTCCCCAAACACTCTAAAAATGTCCTGAATTTTCTAGAGCTTTCACCTTCGTACAAAGTTAAAGTTCTTCAAGGATAATTTCTAAGCCTTTTTTTACACCTCTTTTCCCTTTGTTTTCATGCTCCATTGTTTGAATAAAAATGTTGTGTGCTTGTATGTCTATGGTGTGAATATACTTTGTGGTTCATTTCCAAGCATGTTCAGAGTAGGATTGGATTTTCCATATTATGAACAGTTTTTTAATTTATAGGCATTTATATGGATAAATTGTTGAATATGTGAATATTGGCTTGCTTACCCATTCTTTGTTGGCTTAGACTTTGCTTGACTAAAAAATGGGTATGGTCTATATATATATATATATATATATATATATATATATATATATAATCATTGTTGAAATGTTACTTTGCTTAGTAAATCCAATTTCCACATGCTTGTTTGGATAGGAATAAATATATACACGTGAACATGTTGGATTTTGAGATTTGTGACATGTTGGTAAATCACCTTGCATTGTATATTCATCTGGTGCTTTTCACTATGGCAAGGTGCCCAATAGTGAGGTGAAAAGTAATAAATAAAGAGAAACAAAATGCTATTAATTAGGAAGAAATAAACATCTGACAGTTTTTTTTTTTAAACATTATAAATCTAAAGTATAAAAAATAAGTAACTTTTGCAAAGTTATATGATGCGTAATTTGTATAAGGAGAGAAGGGATTAATGTGTGTTGAAATGGATGAGATTCAATTGTTGAATATGTAAGAATTGGACATCTATTAATTGGATTTTTGTTTTCTTAAAGCTAGTTGAATGTGTAACTTAATTAGTTAAAATGCATGAGTGTTCATTACTTTTTTTTTTTTTTGAGAATCGAGTGTTCATTACTATGTTGTGGTTATATTCAATAATGGATCGTGATGCCATATCAAAAGCCATCTTTAAAGTTTAAAGTAGTTGGAGCATATAGAGAGGATGGCCCGACCCATGTGCCAGGTGCATGCGTTAATGTTTGTTGTTGGTAATTTATTTTAGTTTGCTAAAGAATTACGTGCCTGAACCCTAACATTTTATAGATTATATCTCTTCTAGTATCTAATTAACAAACACTTTCCAAATTTCATATGGATTTACTAATTAAATGATCACATTTTATACAGTCGAGAGACAAAAAGTACTTGGTGTATATTAAAATGAATTGAGATTTGGTTCCTGAACAACTTGATTATAAATTAAATATATTGGAATCTAATTTGAGAGAGAGAGAGAGAGAGAGAGAGAGAGAAATCAACGTTTCATTGAAATCAATGAAATCCAGCTCTGAACAACCGGATTATTATATAAACATTAAAATTTGCGTTCAATATACCAGCTAAACAACATATGATTCCCATAATTTCAGAAATACATATTATGGGCTTATTGTTTAACATAAAATCTAAAAGAAAATTGGCACTGATTTATTACATTACATATATAGCCTAATATCTGTCGAAACACCAGCCATAGGTGTTGAAAATATCCACATCGTCAACAAGAAACATATCATTCCCATAATTTCAGAAATACGATTAGGGCGTATTGTTTAACGTAAAAAAATAAAAATAAAAGGACACTGATTTATTACAATACATGTAGCCGCCCTAGAATTCTAATATCTGTCATCACTACAATATAGCCTAGGTGTTGAAAAAATATCCTGGATTAACAAAGAAAACGTGTTGTTGTCCATGTCCCCTTTCCTGCTGACCATGTGGATAATGATTTCCTCGGCCATGACCATGAGGGTGATGTCCTCCGCCATGACCATGATGAGCATGTGGTTGATGTCCCCCACCACCGTGACATTGCCCTCCTCCTCCCACCTCCGCGTGATGGCCCCCTCCGCAGGGACCATGACCGCTGTGATGCCCACCGCCACCATGACAATGCCCTCCTCTTCCGCCAACTTGACCAAGTCCATATCCACCGTGATGTCCTATGCCATGACCAAGTCCATGTCCATGTCCTCCATGATGTCCCACACCGTGGGAGTATGATGATGATTTCCGTGGTAGGACATTTTCTCAAGCGTCGCTCAAATCAAAGCTCAGGAAGTGAGTTTATAGTGAGGAAGTTGGTAAGGGGTGTATGTGTATTTATAACTTTATAAATCGTGATGTGAACGAAGACAGCTAAAGTCAACCTTGCTAGCTATTACTTGAGTGGAGAGTTTAAACCGCGTACCTCCACAGCCACACGATTTTAATTCGGTCATATTTGGAGGAAGTTTTTAGTGTTTTATTTTATCACAATGCAGACTGTCCGTGTGAAGTTGTGAAATAGAAGTACACACTTTTCTTCCTAGTTAAGTTAAATGTGTGGTCGGCTATACCGAGGTTTATAGATAATTTGTCGTACAAACATTTAAAAATTTTTAAATGATCAGCTGCATGATTTGGGGTTCACCTTACCCATTCATACGTATAATCAAAGTGCATGATTGGGTTGTTTTATTTTTTGATAAGAATGAATGAGAGCAAAAATTCATTCAACTTAAAGCTTTAACTAGTACCTTAACATGCGCAAGTTTTCTAAATAATCTTATCATAATTTAACAACACCTCAACGTCATAAGGAGATTCTAGATACAAAATGAAATCTTTTGTGGATTCCATGTTTAGTATCTTCATCCCATTCTAAACTTGGACACTTTTTTTCCCTATATTTCATACAATATAGGTATTTGAAAAGATTTTTTTATTAAAAATAAAAATAAAACCTAGTATATTTCCATGCAATGTACGGCTTAGTTAAAAAAATTATATGTAAGCAAAACTATATAAATAATTAATGGGTCATACAATAACACCATATTTTTCCGACCCCCATTCATCGTCAAAACAATTGCAACATTTAAAAACCTCTAATAGCAATTAAGACCAAAAACCTAACTTTAAAATGGTCAAAAAAGATGAGCACCCCAATCATTGTTTGATCGAGTTGAATTTGGACCATTTAAGTAGGTCATAGTTTCCCTTCGAAGCGATAGTTCATGGATCAAAATTAGATTAAAACGGATGAGATATAAATAAAAACTCAAAAATCTAATTAAAAGTTTCACTTTTTAGGTTAAACTTATACTATTTTTGGACTAATTTTGTACAAAAGCCCCAGACAAATTGGCAAGAATTGGGACGATCCATTTGAACGATTTGAAGAATGGCTTGACTACCTCTCACAAAAGGGCTCGATGATGTCTGCCCGCAGTTGGAAGGAATGGATTTTTTCAAGGAAAAAGGTCACCAAAAAATTTTCCTAAGTTGTAATACCCTCCGTTTCGAACACAATATCTTAGCCAGTAGTAACCCCAAATCTCACAAGATCGGAACTGTATGGAAACTATACATCCAAAGCTTTCAAGAGATATAAAGTTTGAAGAAATCGAGACGGAGAAAAAATCAGAAAAGTCGGAAAAACCTAGAAAAATTCAAAATAATTTTCTCTCTCCTCTCTTTAGAAACACTTCACAAAAAGTCAGCCCCTTTTCATACTGTATTATCTTTGTGTGGGTGAGATGTTCTTAGGGATGAGGTAACTTCCTAATAAGCTACAACCATTTTAATCTCCCCTTCTATTTCTTCTATGGCTATATTCACATCTTATATATGAAATTCCTTTTCTTTGTTTGTTGTCTCTTTACTTTATTACTTTAAGTTCCTAGCATTTATTTATGTGGTTGTGTATGTATATCTCTTTACTTCTTTATGCTTATATTATTTGTGGATGGTTGTGATATTGCTGTTAAATTCTAGATGGGTATTGAACCTAAACCTAGACCTAATATAAGTACCCCTAAGAGGAAGGAGTCTCATCTTTTAGGCATTTAGGAACTCTTTATATTTTGTTCATAGATTTATCTTATTATATTGTTATCCTATTTACTTTTGTATTCTTCCCTCTTCCCTTTTATTTTATTGTCAACCCATTTATTTTAATGCTCATTCCCCCATCCCTTTACATTATTGTCATCCCATTTTACATTTTGCTAACCCCCGTTTCCTTTTTATTTATTGCACCTCTTATTTCTTTTGTTATATATATAAATATATATACACACTATCATCACCTATGAAAAGATTTTCTATCTATTTCCTTTAAACCTTAAAGTAAAAGCACAATATCGTATGTTGTCTCAAAGGATGGTTGATGGCTTAGAACTCCCATCTCTTTTGATAAGAACCCTGGGCTTAAGATAGATTCAAAACTTATTTTAAGAAGAATCAAAAAAAAGAAACCTTTTTAATCAACCTTTACTTTTATTGTCATTAAATTCAAGCTCTTTACTTTTTGTGGATAAAGAATCTCTTTTGTTTGTTCGTTTAGACCCCTTAAACTAGATTATTTAACTTAATATATTAACCAAGTGGTCACTTAAGATTAATTGTTGAATCCCAGATTAAACACAAACAAATCATATCATGCAAAGTAAGCGGAAAAGTAAATAACACCACGAAATGATGACCTAGGAAAACCAATGAAGCGAACCATTTTAAGGTAAACACAGGAGATGATTTGACCTAACTATCCTTAAGGTAAGTAAATACACTATATAAGAGAATCGAGATTTTGTCGATTTAACCCCTAAATCTATTACTATCTCATGTAGTAACTTGCGGCCGACCTGTGCAAGCTCGAATCCCGCATTCCTTCTCTCCTTGGATTTGCAGAGCACAAACTCCCACGTTTGTGACTTTGAGATCCCACTCAAGGTTTAGCAACACAAACTCTTGGTTGGCTCCAGAACCACCCTTGAAGGTTTAGATCATGTTAGTTGTTGGTATTATTGCGGCAACTTTAGATCTCACTGGATCTAATGATATAAGAATGATTTCCGACTGAAGCTGACTTTGAAATAGGAAGGCACAATACCTTTAGATCTCACAAGAGCACCTCTAAAGTCTCTACGAAAATGTAGTTAGGATTTTCCTTTATATACTAGAAGTGTTTCACTTGAAATCCAAAAATGTTTAAGCGAGTTTGGGCTAAAATAGAATTATGCGAAATTTCATGTATACTGGAGATTTTGACCAGTCGAGATCTAATTTTGATCGGTCGGATTGCCCCAATTGTGAATTCTTCTTTCTGCGGCTTGTATTTTCTTGTGTTCGGCTTGTAATACCTTGAGAATTGTCTAATAAACTCCTATAGACTCTAAGATATATACCTAGACAAGTTTGTGCTCACGGTTGCCAATTGTTCCTAAACTTTAGAACCTAACAATTTTCTCCTTTATGTCAAGTGACAAAACTCACATACAATATGAAATACTCAAAAATACAAAGACAACCCAATACAATAAAATGCTCGATTACATCACAAATAATTCCTAATTCTATTAAGTAGAGAAGTTCTATCTGTTCTCTAGCAATATGATATTCTAATTCCAAACTTTTAACCTTTTCAAGCAGGACATGTTTCTAATTTATCAAAATTCAAGAGTTCATTAGCATCGAGCAACTTTAGCGGCAAATTCTTCTTTTCTTGTTCAAGAGTGTTTATCCTTTAAACATTTGATTCAACACTGTGGCATCTTTATTTGCCATCTTACAAAGCTTGTTGTAAGCTTCTTGCAAATCGCTCGAGAGTTCCCCTTGAAGGGTTCTCATTAGCAGCCTCAATTTCACTTACTACGGTAGTAGCGGTGAAAGCCATGAAGTTTCCTTCTTGATCCTTTTAGACTTATGATCGAAACTTCATCATCACTCTTGGATATCATTATAACTTGCCTTTTGATTTTAGAAGGTTAGACACTCAAATTTTAGATAACCATAACCACGACAACCATAACATTGTTGTCCTAAAGAACTATTAAGAAGATTGACCTACTTTATCTTTTGATTTTTGAACATTAATGTTTTGGCGCGGTGTCATTCTTCTTAACATTCTCGATTATCAACATTGTTTCTATTTCTTGCCCCTCCTATTATTATTTCTTGGAAAAATTTTAAAGTTCTTGGCAAGATAAGCAATCTCGATGAAGAAAGTTCATCATCAAAATCCATAATCATCAACATCATTATGATTTCAAAACCATAGATTTGGATTTTCTAGTTTTTGGTAAATTAGATTCGTAGGGTGAAGAATCCTACAAGTTCATCTACTACATGAATAGAGTCAACATCTTTACTTTCAGTTATGGTAGACACTTTAACAAATTGCAAAAATTCTCAGCTAATGATATAAGAATCTTTCTAATAATTTGGGTTGATCATAGAATTTCACCCCGAATTAAAGCAGAATTGACAATATCATTCAACAACAAATTCATCAATTCATCATCAGTTGTCTTAATACTTTCAAATCTAGAGGTCAAGCTGCTGCAATTTATTGATCTTTTGCCTTAGTGCCTTCATGCTTGTTTGTAAAGATATTCCATACGGTGTGAGCAATCTCACATTTGAATTCTCTTGAATTCTTCCATAGAAACAGCATTGAATATTTGCATTTGCCAGCCTTCTTTGGTAAAGCTTCTTTGCTTTCTTTTTAGGCAGTAGTCCATTCACCAATAGCGTGGTTGGTCTTTCCCAACCA
This sequence comes from Notholithocarpus densiflorus, assembly GCA_030021035.2. Lineage (NCBI taxonomy): Eukaryota > Viridiplantae > Streptophyta > Magnoliopsida > Fagales > Fagaceae > Notholithocarpus > Notholithocarpus densiflorus. The sequence continues at coordinate 501,714 of JARYZH020000125.1, forward strand.
TTCTCAACAACTGACCACACTTTCTCTCATTAATAGATTTCTAGAAGGCTTTTATCCTAATTTTCAGTAAGCATAGTTATGCCCATCAAAGTGTGGGGGATCAGAGAGTGGCACCGTGTTTCATAATGGCGGGGTTAGGATCATCTAGGTTAAAAACCCTAAAAACAAGAGCTAACACCTTTCACGATACTACTTGTTTGTTCTTTTAGTAGACCTTAAACTAGATTGTTTTAACTAATATATTAACCAAGTGATTACTTAGATTAATTATTCAGATCTAGATTAAACACAAACAAATCATATCATGCAAAAGTAAGCGGAAAAGTAAATAACACCACGATACTGATGACCTAGGAAAACCCAATGAAACGAACCGTTTTAAGGTAAAAAAACTTGGAGAGGATTTGACCTAACTATCATAGGTAAAGTAAATACACTATAAAGGAATGAAATTTTTACAATCAGATTTAACTTTAAATCTATTACTACCTCATGTAGTAACTTCTTGACACGACCAAGTGCAAGCTCCGAATCCGGACTCCTTTCTCCTTGGATTTACGGAACAACCTCACGTTTGCTGACTTTGAATCCTCAAAGGTTTAGCCACACAAACTCTATTTTGTGACTCTAAGACCACCACCAGAAGGTTTAGATCATCGGTAGTTGTTGATGCATTGCGGCGACTTTAGATCTACCGGATCTAATGATATGAGATGATTTCTAGTAGTGACTTTGAAAGAGGAATGCACAATACCTTTTAGATCTCACAGAGCACTCCAAAGTCCCAAAAGCTCTGTAGTTAGGGTTTTCCTTTATATACTAGAAGTGTTTCACTTGAGAGCCCAAAATGTTTAAGCGGTGGCTGAAATAAGTACGGAAATTTCATATGCGATTTTTGATCGGTCGGATCTAATTTTCGATCGGTCGGTTGTAATTTGAATTCTTCTTTCTGCTGACTTGTATTTTCTTGTGTTCGACTTATGCTTGAGCGTTAATACAATAGCTCTATAGACTCTAGATACATACCTAGACAAGTTTGTACTTCACGGTTTGCCAATTGTTCTAAACTTTTAGACAGAAGTTTGTGCTCAGTTTGCCAATTGTTCCTAAGCACTTAGAACCTAACACCATGAATCTTTTACGACTTGTAACACCATGAAACTTTCTTACTTTCTTTTATTCATCTTAAAACTAATGTTTTCAAAATGTTTTTTAGAAAATTAAAATATCCTAGTATTTTCAGGTCCCCCTAAAAAAATGGCATTCCCTTCCTTTTTATTTTATTTTTAATTAAACTCTTTTCTTTTTGAAAAAAGAAGAAAGAAGAGATTTTCTTCCTATTTCAAATATTTCTTGTTCAAAAGAGATTCTTTCTAAAAGTTGATGAAGTTGTTTTCTAGAAGTTTCCCTTCTCAAAAATATAAAACCTTTCCTTTCATAATAACAAATTTTCTTCATAAAAAAGTCTCTTTCTAGAACTTTCCTTTCAAAAAAATTAATTAAATTAATGTTTTCAAGGAAAATTATTTTCAAATTGTCCATTATGCATCGTTATTTAAAACTTTTCCCTAGGATTGCATCTTTGGGATTTGTGTCTATGGTTCATTCCATTGAACCCATTGGCAACAATCAAGCTTACATAGTCTCTTTTATTTGGGCACTAACATATGTCCATTGTCATATTTTTTGAATGGTAAAAATGAGAAAATGTGGTGGATGACAACAATATGCTACCCTTCCAACCATCTTCTTTTATTTTTATGTTGCAATTGTGTATAGTATTCTCATGCTATCTATGTAATGCATCAAAAAATTCACATGCTATTGTATATACTATTTCTAGCTTCATTAGTAAATCTCCTTCACATATATATATTTACCTCCTTAATCTTTGATTATAAATATAACAAATAAATATTCATGATATGTTATATGTAAATAAATACTCCCATGTATATATATATATTTATATATATATATATCTTGTGGCCGTGTCTCTGTGTCATAATTCAAATCTCCACGTATACTTATTTCTTCACTAAAAAATATAACATTTGAAATATAAATTAAAATGGGATACTATCTACTTTGGTTTAGTTAATTAGGTAACTTAAAATAATTTAGGCGCTACAGGTGACCAATCACACTTTATAAGCCGATGGTTGGTGGCGGCCTAACTTAAAATAAAAATAAGAAAAAGGGACACTGCACACACCTTATAGAAACACAAACATACAAAAAGTCCGCATCACTAAAAGTCGATTATTGTGACCAAACCATAAAAACCCGATTTTTTGGGTGGTAATCCTGATATCAATAAAATAAATGATGGTAATGAATAATAATAAAAAAGAAGATTTGGAACTAACAAACTGATTCCAAAATGTAATTTTCGTTAAATATGTTTTAGGCAGCCATGGCCAAGTTAGCACAGTTATTAGCCAGTGATTACTTAGTGAGTATTGAGATCTGAGTTAACACAAACATATCATATCATGTAAAGCAGCGAAATAAATAACACAAAGATATAATGACCCGGGAAAGCCGAACCGGTAAAAACCTGCAGGAAGGATTTAACCTAGCTATCTTGAGGTAAAGCGAATTCACTATGAAAGAATTGAAGTTTACCTGATAGCGACTTGAACCACTAACATCCTATTGCTGCAGCGGTAGACTTGCTATCCTGGCGCCATGATAGCTCAGGAGTCTGAACTACTTTTTCTTGAATTCCCGGCAAGTACAAGCACTCCACCTTGTATCTTTCGCTCTTGAATCGGCAGCCCCGAATTGATCACCAAACTCTTGACATCAATCTTGAGATTGGAAACCTAGAGAATAATATGACAAACACCTCTAGATCTATAGAAGATTCACACACAGCATAAAAACAATTCTACAACGTGGCTAGGGTTTTCCTTTTATACTTAGGGCAAAACATAAAACCCTACCAGAAGCTTGAGCTTGAAATTGAGTTGGAAAAATTCTGAGAAAAAACAATGCTGTAGCGAGTTTCGATCGATCGGCCAGAGCCAATTTACACAGTAAATCCTGCGGACACTTTCGATTCAACTTTACATTAAAACATATACTTTGAGCAAGTCTAAACAAGACTAAAACATTTTGATCTCATGGTTTGCCAATATTACAAAATGAAGTTCCTAATACATTAGTTCCTAATACTTTAAACCTAACACATTCCATAACAAAACCTAGAAACCTGAGGAGCAGTTCTTGGAAAATAAAACTTATATTTCCTAGAAATCATGATGTAAAAGGTGACTGTATCTAGATCTTTGTAAGCTGAAATTCTCAATATTAGTAAAAAAGAAGATTAAAAGTAACTACTTCTATTGAACGGTGTTTAATTGTAGCATAAGTTCATCAGCAATTCATCATATTTAGAAAGGTAATTCTATTCTTACCTATTATTTATATTCATGGAAGAATACTATGATTAAAAACCCGTAAAATACATGTTAATAATCATAGTGAAATACTAATAATCGCCTGAAAAAACAAATAGCTGCAAAGACTTTGTCAAAAAAAAAAAAAAAAAAAAAAAAAAAAACATGCCATAAAATCAATTCCTTACAAAAGAATAAGAAAATTAAAATTTTAAAATAAAATGTTGAATTCAGAACCTAGGTTCAAATTATTAAGGAACATCCACTCCTAGCATATGTGTACATTGTTAAATCTCTAGCAAATCCTTGTTACATGTGCTGCCTCTAAACATGGCTTCCTATCGGGGGAGTTTTGAAACAGATGCCCATGGACCTCTGGCCAAGAGAAAGAGCGAAGAGACATTTCAATGCATCTGACCCGGATACAAATATATAAGGGCCCAAGTTCTAGAGAGTGAAAATAATTGGACCCGATTACGAGATAATCAAGGACACGAGCTTATCCGAGATACAATATCTAATAGTAGTTAGATGATTCTACGCCAGACTTTTGATTCAGCTCCATTCCAGAGGAATGTGAAAAACGGTAGCATAATCCGTATATGATCCTCCGTGTGAGTTGTTCTATCTAATGTCGATCTCATTAAATCTTTGAATGTTGACTTGAATGTCGAACCTCCAAGGTACCTTCATGACCAAGACATGGTAGGAAGTACGATGGGACAAGTATCGCTTCATCCTCGGGAAATGCGAAAAGGCGGCGTGAATCTAATGTAACAATCACCTCCCCGTATGTAATAGGTTGTTCTTGCCTAATGTTAGCCTGTTCAAATGCTAAATGATTGATTTGAATAATAAAAGACACTCAAAATCCGCCTTCGTGACCAAGAAATGGCGAGGAGGTGTCTAATGGGACAAGTATCTCTTCACGAATCCAGCTAAGAAGGACATAGCTAGAGAGAAGAGAAGAGAGGGATGATAAAGGAGAGGGTCGAGTGGTCGAAGAATTTGCAGTAAGAACAAAAAGAGAAAATGAGTGAGCAAAGAAAGCATTTCTTTCATTAGAATCTTCATTTGTACCTCGGAAATCGATTTTATCAAATCAAATTTTCAATTTCTACTTTCTTTGACTTTTGTTACTTGTTTGATCTTCCCAGCATGATTATATCCTCTTTTTATTAGAAATTAATTACGTGTTGATTAGGAACTCCAGCACTATTGTCATAGTTTTTGTGTTTTTGACCTACATTCCTATTACCCGATATATATATGAATGAGAAACTTAGGTCTGATCTGTAGGTGACCTTGAAGGCTCGTTTTAAGATTAAACCATGTAGCTACTTAAATTAAAAAATACACTTCCACTCTCGCTGAAAAATATACGTGTAGAATCTTTAAAGAAGCACAGGAGCATGCAAGTATTGTCTTACAAGTAATATCTTTAAGTCTTATATCTCTGGATAAAGTTTAGCTAAAATTGGTTTGTAGCCTAAGGCTACAACCTTACTCAATATCTTTTATTGAAAGTAGATTTTATTAATTCACCATTATATTACATCTTCTTCTTATATCCTCCATGCTAGCAAAATTTCTAGAAAATTCAAATTGACCATTTATGTCGTAATAAATTGTTTAAATTGCAAGTTTTGTAGTTTTAAAATTATGTATAGAGAATATAAACTTATAGATTACATATACTAAATAATATCAATTGATACAAATTTGACATATATATTAAGAACATAAAGCACATGAGGAAATTCAATGGTTAGATTTTCAAAAATATGTAGTAATATTTATTTTATTGAGTAAGGTTGTGATGCAAGATTCTGGCCAAAGTTTTGTAAATGGCACCTGTCTATATATATATATGTAAGTGGATTCAGGGTCTATGTTTTTAAGCAATTTAGATTTAAAGTAAATCGGTAAGAAAAGACCCGTATACTAATATTCTAATTAATCTTATTTATTATTGCTTATTTAATACATTCCATACTTATTTCTAAACCCAAAAAACTTTATACGGCTGGCTCTTTCTCTCTCCACTGCACGTCTCTCTCTCTCTCTCTCTCTCTCTCTTTCTCTTTGCACATTTCTCTCTATCTCCTCCTGGCTGGTCGCCAGCAGCAACAAAAAAAAGCCACAGCCTACCGTACTTTGTTGAATTACACAACTATTGCTACCCTATATGCCTGAAACTTTTAATGTCATATATTGTTCTTCATCTTTTAATGTAGTTCATGGAAGTTGCAAAGATACGATCTAATTCTCTAAGAGGTTGAACAGATGGAAATGTGTAAGATTCTTGTCTATTAGGATCGCTTGCAGTTTCTCCAGAAGCAGAGAAGTTGTTGAAAGCTAAAGCCTTTACCATCTATTATTTAAAAGTGTGATTCTTTTATATTTGAGATTGACATTATGCAAAGTAAAAGAGATTTGTCATTCCCTCTTAAAGCTTGGGTATACATTCTGATGTGTGTAAGTTCTTGTCATGTTGAAGTATTCTATCTTGTGTTTGATCATGAGCTGTCCTGTTCTTGTCCCTAAGAACTTGTAATTTAATCTCTTCATATTCAACCAACACAAGTAAAACTCTTAAGCGTTACTATTGTTTTTAAATATACTATGCCAATTCAAAAATTATTTTACTGCATCAAGTACCAAAATACTAAGATTGTTATCCAAGTAAGGCTTTGTGTGAGATTGTAGCCCGCAAACGTGGCCCTTTTAAATAATACGTACATCGGTTTGGGTTGGTCTATACCAATCAAGGTAGCTGAAGGAGCTAGGTCCTCCTAAATTCAAGGTGCACATTGCAATTACTCTAGAGAATTGGAGTATAAGTTCTTTTAACTATTTATTTAGGGCCTGATATAAATTTCTGAAGAGCAGGGTGGGTTTGGGGTGACAAAGAAAGCCTCAACAATTGTATAACCTTAAACTATTTTCTTCTTGATTTACTCATTATTACCAGTACTTTGTTTTAGTGTCTATTTATCAGTCAGACTTTAGTTAGAAATTTTCATCGAAACATCTTTCAACTCAAAGTAAATCATCACAATCAAATTTTGCAACCTCACTTTACGGTTACTTTCAAGAGTTTTAGTCAGACCAAGAGTTTCGGATACAGCAGGAAAATTTCAACAACGAATTACTCAATTGAACTTGATTTTTATCTTTAACCTGTAGAAACAAATTGACTTACATGTCAAACTTATTTTTAACAACTCTAAATATTAGTTTATAAAGGAAAAAAATGTCGCTCTATACCAATTCAAATTATATATACCTTCTAATGCTGTCTCTATTGTTAGCATTTTTTTTTTTTATAGATAAAAGCTCATATAATATAAATTATTTTCTATACGCATGTTTCCAGTTCAACATGAATATATAATAAGAGAATTCCCCAACAAACCGAGGAACCCAAAACATGTAGGAATTTGAACAATGAAAAGAAAAATAAAATCTCAGTAATAATCATTACTTCAGTTCTTTCTACATTCACAATGGCTCAAAAATTTGAGGATAGGACCTCAAATATGCTAAAAAGAGAGTAAAAAAACCTGGAAATAACTAAAGCTAGAAACATTTTTATACTATATTTTATGAAAAAATTCAATGCGCTACCATGCCACACCGTTCAGTAACAAAACATTTCCTACATTCATGTCTTGATAGCCTCCTCAGGAAACCTTATATAAGAGATCCGCCCAGCTAGAACCTACTGATGTGGCGTAAGCATAGAGACAATCAGACAAAATTTGGATTTTCACACAGGGAAGAACATATCAACCTTCCTCTGTGATGTTGACTATTTCATCCATGACTACACCAAAATCTTATGTTTACATTACAAAATGAATATAGAGGATAAAACAAAGACTAGAATTTCTGGAAAATCTGAAAAAATGTGTCATAAATACACTGTTATTGACATTAAATTAAAAGTAAAAGCAAATGAGTAGTTGAAACCAAAACTATGGCTGCCTGCTACTAATAGTTAAGGTTCTTAGTAGAAAAACAAAACAAAAACCAAAATGTATTGTTTCATTATGATTAACAACATAGGTCCTTAACATTTATATTCTAAGCTCTTGGACTCAATATATATCTCTCAATTTCATAGCCCAGAAGCTCATCTTGTGATTCTCTTTAGCCATGTACCTAAAGTAGAATAAATAAGAGGCATAGAAATGAAGGTCGAAACATGAGATATATGTATTACAATCAAAGTTTTTTTATTTTTTAAGGACAAGAAATGTAATGAAAAGCTCACTTTATACTAAATCATCTAATATTATTGTCATCAAACTACTGTCATGCTTTCTTCATCTTGGTAATCACTTCCTTCGCCATTATATTGTTTAAGATACGACGATTATGACCATAACCCCCACAAAGTTGACAAGATCGTCTTTTGTTTTGCAGTGGATATTTCAAGCCACCTTTAATTTTCCCACCAAGACACTTGTTTCCCGGTACTTTTTTTCGACCTTTGGTTTTTGTGATACATGTGGATCTTTTATATTCAAAGGAACAATGAGAAGGCTTGAGTCTTCTACTTCCAACAATGTCAACTAATTCACCACTCTTGTGATGCATATCCATTTCATCATTTTACTTATCTTCAAGTAGTTGATTTTCCATTCAAAAGCTTTTTAAAGTGTGGTCTATGTAGAGATTATCATTTATATATATATTTTCAGATTTTCAGCAAAGGTAAGACAATTGACTTACGATGACAAACATGGATACTTCGTAAGACTCTTGACATATGATGCTCGTCCTCACGGCTTGATCTATATCATAACACAGTTCTTTATTTGCTTCTTTGTCGGCGTTGTAGGATGTAGTGGCTAGGAATCTCAAAATATTTTTTAACACCGGAAGATTAATAACATGTGCCTACAAACAATTCCCATAAACTCAAGTTAGCGATCCACATTCTAGACTTTTTGATTCCAAGTTCGAGATTCCATTTTCTCAACCTTTTCCTTTGTAAAATGATTACTACTCACCAATTCTGTTTGGAACTTCTTAAATATGGTTCTCATGTATATAGAAACAGCTTGATGCTATATTTTGAGCCAATTACCAAAGATGGTATTTTTTTTTTATGTCTTGAATCAAAATCTTCCTTTCTTTCTCTCTTATAACATTGTCCACTAATTTTACAGAATTTGATCCACAAAATCCTGTAATGTAGTTCTCGAGTTAACAAAGAATCCAAAGAATGCATTGATGCTTTCACTTCTACAGGTAGTGTTCATTCACACCAAAGAAAGTATTTCTATTGGCCCAGTATCCATATTCTCAAATGTTATATTATCCTTCAAGCCATTAATTTCTCTCCAAGCCACTTAAGTCAATATTAGGCTCTTCCAAGCCTCCTCAAATTTTCCACACAAGGTGACTCACGTATGCATCTTTTCAACTCACGTTTGAATATTGACTTCTTATGATATATATAGGAAAGTTTCTTTGGAAATTTCTTCTTAATATACCAAAGCCAAAAGACAATAGCGAGTTCTTAGGAATACCTTTGCAATATTTGCACCCATGGCTAAATCTTAATCAGTAATAATAGATTTTGGTGCATTCCCCACATTGCTTGAAGCCAAGTCTCAAACAATCACACAAAAGTTGTTTTTGTCTCATCACGCAACAATGCACAACAAAATAAAATTCATTGACAATGATGGTTTAACCTCGTAAAGACAAATGGCATATCATACTTGTTTGTTTTGTAAGTCATGTCAAATGTCACTACATCCCTAAAGTATTGATAAGCCATTCTTGATCGCATCTGCAAAAGTCTTCATATGGCCAACATCATCACATTGAATTGCATAAAAGAAATTAGGGTTTGAGCTTGTTGTTTTGGCAATAACTAGACGGTGAGTTATCTCCGGCTATCTAGATTTTTCCCTAACATCTCTAAAGTGATTCGACAATCTCTACTTGTAAATGTCTAGTCACCTACATTGAACATCATGGCAGCTTTTTCCTATTGGAAGACCTTCTTCATCAAAATTTTCATCAAGACTCTTAGTAGTAGGAGACATTTCTTTTTTTGTGGCATCGGAGGTATGACACTTTTGGACTAATTATATCATGATTGTGGTTGTTGTCAAATCCCTTCACAACCTATTTACGCAACTTCTTATTCTTCATGACCCTAAGCATTGCTTCGCATCGATTCTAAGACTTGACAACTTCTATGGGCCTTTTTTAATCATCTGCTCTCCACTATCAAATGTATTTTGTTTCGTTGCCCTTCACTACAGCATACATAAATACGACTTGTTGGCTATCACTTACGGGTGCTTTTTACTGTCTGGATATGGATTCCAAAACCTTCTTTTGGCTTAAATTCTTGTAAAAAGTTTCAACTCCATCAAGAAGTGTCAAATTGCATTTGACATATGAAAACTGAATTTTTAATTCACAATCACCAAAATATTCAAGTCGTAACTCTTGCTGCGATAGTCTGAATTGTTCGGGCATCATATAACTCTACGTTCCATTTGCTATTTAGTAACTATGAAACCAATATAAACTAATGAACACAAATAAAAATATATGCAAACATATTACCAATAGTAGCTACAAAAGGGGAAAGAATAATCAACGATAGAATCAAAGAATAAGAATAATCACCATTTCAAAGCTATGGTTGAAGTAAAATCTAGCTTCTGAGCTACTTATTACAACTAGAAAACAGCAATGCAGTGTTGCAAAAATTAAATGGGTAGTGATGAGTCATAAATCTTTACTTTTCATGCTCATCTTTAAATGGTGTGGCTAACACAACTATTGTCGTAAAGGACATGATGACACAACCCTCACTAAAGAGTTGATGAATACATGATGGTTTATTCACAAATAAGAAAGCAAATTAAACGTCTTAATATTGTGATGCAAAACTATAAAGCTGAGGTGGGGTTTACTCCAAAAAATATATAATATTTATTTTGCCGACCACTAACAAGTTAAGAAGTTCATCTCTTTTGTTTCTATTATTCTATATGAGTAAATTGTAGAAGAGGCTCAAAGTGGCATAGTGGGTAGAAGACAAAAAAAATTGTGGTGGACAAACTCCTTTAAGTAATCGAACTTTTTTTCTTTATTCTTTTTCAACTTCTATTACTCAAACAAATAAGTAACCATGGTCAAGATTATAGGATTAGTTGCAAATCAAATTCCATCAAGGTTTAAATATATATATGCAATAGAATAAAATATCAGTGATAGAGAATGATAAAAGCAAAGTCTAATATAATATCAGTGATTCATGTGAGAAAATAAATTAAACATATTTCACAATTTATGCTACCTTATAATTCAACCCAACTCCAATTAAACATTTCTTATTTAGTCTTTACTTACTATCAGAAGGATAATCATAATTAACAATAAGATATACTAGAGGCGCTCAAGGAAAAACAAGTGCTGTTACAAGGTAAAAAATAACACGAGTGATTTTAGCATAAACCAACTACAATCACATACATATATCTACAACAGCGTCAAAAAAGAGTAAAGATGATGAACTTTGTGATCCTGTCAAAAATTATAGTAATAATATAGTAATCAACTCCTAGTCCTACAAGCAATCTGTTCCGAAATCCTAGCCAAAGTCTAGAAACGTGGAGATAGAGACGCGGAGATAGAGAACAAAATAGAATAAAATAGTCTAGAAACCAACTACAATCACATGCAATAGAATAAAATAGTTCATCGACTAAAAAAAAAAAAAGTTCATACCTACGACAAAGTCTAGAAACGTGGAGATAGAGAACAACACGGCTGCAATAGTTGTGTTATTCAACAAAGTACAACAGGCTGTGGCATTTTTTTTTTTGTTGCTGTCGGTGACCTGGTTGTAGAGGTGGAAGAGCTGTGGAGGAGATAAAGAAAGAAACGTGCAAAAAGAAAAAGTGAGAGACGTGCAGTGGAGAGAGAAAGAGTCAACCGTATAAAGTTTTTTGGGTTTAGAAATAAGTATGGAATATATTAAATAAGGGATAATAAATGAGATAAATTAGAATATTAGAATTAATGAGGGTCTTTTTTTGATTGTTGGATCTACTTAAATCCAATGGTTTAAAAAATGTGTAACTCAGAGTTACACCAGGTGTAACTCTCTCTCTCTCTCTCTCTCTCTCTCTCTCTCTCTCTCTCTCTATATATATATATATATATTAAAGCTATGCAATTTGTCACATAAAGAAAAATAAGATTGATAGATAAAACCATATTGCTTAATTATCTAGGAAGATCAAACCAACCCAGATATAATAAAAGAACATATAAAAAGAAACGTAAATGAGGAACAATTTGGGGATACTTGTGTTGGACCTTCCACCCGTAGGCAACTTTGGTCATCCGTCCATCCCATAGGTTAGGAAGACTTAGTTTTTTGTCATTCACTCTTGGTGATGATTTTGATATAAGACCCGCCCACTTGATAATGACTTTGGTTGTCCGTCCATCCCGTAGGTAGGAAGACTTAGTTTTTTGTCATTCCCTTTTGAGGATGACTTAGATATAAGACTTGTCCACTTGATAGTGACTTTAAAGTCGTATGATTCATTTTTATCTAACACATTATAAATGAAGAAAGTGCTTTCATTCAAATAGAAAGTTCATAGGAAAACAAGCTAAGTACCAAATGAGCAATAACATCAAACCAAAAGTTAAGTGCCAAAACAAGACACTGATAAGTACTGAAGAGAGTATAAATAAAGACTTAAATCAAAGTTACAAGAATTAAACTACTGGAAGTACTTCCTCAAGTGATCGTCCTTCCAAGGATGTAACGTCCGAGCTTTCTGTCATCTTTTCGGTCTGACGGTTAAGCTGTCTTTTACTATATGTCTGTACGTGGTCATCAGCTTCATTCTTCTTCTTCTCGGGCTATCATAGTGTCTGCAACATTAATGTACTTCATGGCCTTAAATAGCATGTAAGTAATAGTTTTTGGGTCATTTTTTAGGACGGAGAAAAGGAATTCTCATTCACAGAGCCCATTTGAAAAGCTGTTACAAGGACCATTCATCTACCTCATATATCAAGAGAGCTTCTTTGTAGAACCAGGCTACATATGACCTTAAACTTTCATCTTCTTGTTTCTTAATTTGCATCAAGGCATGTGTTGAGCGATTGTGCCTTTGTCCTCCAATGAAATTAGTGACGAAGTCATTGCTCTGCTCTTTAAAGGTTGATATGGATTCTAAACCACACTCTAGCTAGTCCCTTTAAAGTAGTAGGGAAGGCTTGACACATTATCTCATTGGGCATGCCTTGAAAGTTCATAAGAATCTTTAAGGACTTGAGATGATCAAGTGGGTCTTTCATTCCATCATAAATTTCTAAGGTTGACATTCGAAACTTTGGGGGTAGAGGACAAGAAATGACTTGCACGGTAGAGGAAGAGTCAGTACGATGGACCAAGTCGTTAAGTGTAGCCGTTTGTTCCTTCATGGCATTCATCATAAGATCCAACCTATCCTTCATTGCCCTCATCTCTACTTCCTAACGTGCGTTACCAACTTCAAGCTCATGAGGCTGCTTGTCTTCCCTTCTGGTTCACTTACTAGGAGCATTGCGCTCGACCTCATATTCTACTTAATGATGCTCACCTCTTGAAGGGTAACGATTGTCACGTTCATGATGATTTACTTCTTCAAGTCGTTGCTCTCTCAGCTGGTTGACTCGTTGCTCAAAGGTCTGATTTTGCTATGCAAGGGTTTGGTTTTGCTGGGAAAGTCATTCGATTGCAGCTGAGAATGTTTGTAGTTGTCTCTCTATGGTAGTAAGAGGATTTCCTACTTTAGGGTTGACTAATGTCATCAATCGAGTCTAGACCATATGACTTTTTGTCTTAGGAGCAAGGTGATGGCTAGTGAAATGTCTGTGCTAGCAGTCATCAGAAAACTTGAAGATTGAAAATACTTTTAGAGTGCACTGATGTGGTGCTGGTCAAAGACCTTCAAAGGTTAAGTAAAAAAAATTATAGTGATCTCTATGAACTCAAAGATGTTAAGAGTTTGAGAATTGTGTTTTCATGTACCTTAGGTTAAGTAAAAAAAATTATAGTGATCTCTATGAACTCAAAGAAGTTAAGGGGGTGTTTGATGAGTGTTTCCAAACAACAATTTTTAGTTTTAAACAACATTTCACGTATTTCCACATACTTTTTCACCCACGCGTATTTCCACAAAAGTTTTTAAACAACAATTTTCAGTTTTTAAACACATGTACCAAACGGGCTCTAAGAGTTTGAGAATTGTGTTTTCATGTACCTTGAGATTGTGGTATCTTATTGTTTATATAGGGATCTGGAGTAATCACTTTCACTGAATTATAGGGGTTTGGAGTAATCACTTTTGCTAAATTGTAGGCATTAGCATAGTGGAGATCAAGGGCTAATGGCACTGAGATTATTACGGTTCAGTATTCTCATACTTGGCGGTTACAAAAATGTAGGAGGGTCTTGAACAATGTTTTTTAAGAAATGATATATCTACAACATTTTTACAACAAATCCTAAGTGGCAGGTTGTTACTGGTTGTTATTGTTGGGGCAAAAAAGTAATCTTAGTGTTAGTTTCAAATTTGAACAAATAACAACTAACCACCTGTGATTTGTTGTAAAAATGTTGTAGACGTAACATCTCTAATTTTTTTTACACTTAAGCATTAGCTTTTGAGATGCCCTTACTCTTCCGTCTTTAGAGATGACAGAAGAGTGGTGAAGTCATACTACTTAATTAGATGGTTTCAGCTGAAGTGGAGTAGATGAACGGGTTAACCAATTCAGACTGGTTAACCTTGCTGGCTTGTGGTTTCAGTTCTCTGAAGTTGACTGACTAATAAAGTTGACTTATGAAAATATGATGTAGAACAAAAATTACTATTTACTTTTTTTTTAATTTATTAATTTTGGTATTTAATTTGTAATTTTTGTTATTTTAGGTTTAGAGTTATTATTTCCTTATTTTTAGGTGTTTTTAATGATTTTTAGTTCAAATTTGGTTCCTATTATGGTTAGGTATTAATTAGAATTTATTTTATAATATATTTTTTTGTCTGTCAAGTTTTACAAAGCCTTCAAATAGACCTCCAAATATGTGAACGTTTTTTTGAACAATTATTCAATCAAGAAAATTCATACTTTTTGTCTCTCTATTTTCTGTTGGATTTCAGACCCCTTTTTGCTTGTGGATTCAAGGAATTCTCGTGGATTCAAGGTTATTTTTAGAACTAAACGTGTTCTGTTTCTTGTTTTCTACAAGTAGAAGTGTTCTACTCCATGACGCTTCCACATGCCGCACCAAAATATTCCCTATCAATCAACACGTTAGATAACGAATGAGCATGAAGCTGATGAATACTTGTAGAAATATTCCTTATAGTACCATAACATGCATCAAAACTAGATAACACAATATCATAATATTCTAATAATGTTGCAAAATACAGTAATGGTGCTTTGTAGGGGAAAAAAAACTAGTGGCATAAAAAAATGACAAATGTAATCAAAAGAATCTCCTAGGGACAATCGCCTATTGAATTAGAAGTCAATGCTAAATAACTCCTCTATGGACAAAGATCAACTTCAAATTCCCTTTTTAACTTCTATCAAAATGAAATATTAGGTACAACTTTTATCATTTTTAAATGATAAAAATGAACTAAAATGCAAGAAAAAAAAAAAAGAAATATGCAAATAGGCATTTTTGGCAATTACCCACTTCAAACTTCCCTTTAAAAAAAAAAAAAAAAAAAAAAAAAGACTTAAGAGGTAAAAATGAGATATACCCAAATAATGAACAAATATTTGCTTCTATTTTTCTAACATTAGATCCTTGTATTGTTGCAAAGTACTAGATAACACTATATTAACTGACAGCAATCTTTGCAGGTAGAAGCTTATCCATTGAAGTTCAAATTGCTAAACCCTATTTTTGGGAATTTGGGATGCTAAAAATTTAACGAGGTCATATAATTAACAAAAATGACTTCCAATTAAGAATCATAAGTTCAGAACAGCTTTGCTACCTTCTATAATCATGAAAAGAATACGTATAGTATAGTACAGATATTCAAAAGGGGCAAATAGAATAAGAAGCTGGGTGGGTTCTGTTACAGAGAAGAACATGGGGGTTGTGGGCTTGCGGAGAAGTTGCACTCAAATTATTATTATTTTTTTGATAAGTTACACTACACATATGTCAAATCAATGGTTTACATCAATTTACTCGTAAATTTTCTGAGTTGAAATTAGTTCAAAAGTTGGAATGTTGAGTGTGTTATAAAATGATATGGTATAAATGATAAAATAGTTTTTGAAATTGTAAAATAGAATTTTTTGTACAAACCGGATGGAAATACTCTAGGGGCATTTGTTAATATTTGTTGGAACAAAAATACAAATTATCATTCGGTGGATTATAGCCCATCGAAAACCATCTTTAAAGTGGTTGGAGGACATAGAGAGGATGACCTGACCCATGTGCTAGTCACTTCTAGGGGCATTCGTTAATGTTTGTTGTTGGAAATTTATTCTAGTTTGCTAAAGAAGTACGTGCCTAAACCCTAATCTTTTATAGCTTATATTTATTCTAGTATGTAACACGTGTATTCTAGAATCTTACTTGAAAAACACTTCGCAAATATCATATGGATTTACTAATTAATCGATCATATTTTATACAGTCCAGGGAGAAAAAGTACTTAATGTATATTCAAAATGAATTGAGATTTGGTTCGTGAACAACTTGATTGTAAATTAAATAAGATTGGAATCTAATTTGAGAGAGAGAGATCAATCAATGTTTCGTTGAAACCAACGAGATCCATCTCTGAACAACCGGATAATATGTCATCAGACAAATTTGTTGTCACATGCACGAAATCCAATTAAATTACATGCACTAAAGTCATTTCAAGTGTTTCCAGCATACGTCTAAATTGATTCAATTTCATCAGAAAACTTTTTTTATTTGTACCTCACCATGCATAGTTGTGAAACGAGTGAATGAGTCGTGAAGACAAACCAAGTAATTACAACAGCTTTTATTTGTCAAAAAAAAAAAAAAAAAATTGTAGTTGAATTTTGCTTCAGTTCTTTCTTTCTTAATGTTATTGGCATTGGATTACTCATTTATTATTTAAACTTGATATTTCTTACATAAACAGATGTTACAGAACGCACCCATATGGACGAAATCCAATTAGATTACACACACTTTGTCATTTCAAGGTTCGATCCAGCGTATGTCTAAATTGTTTCAATTTCATCAGAAAACTTATTTTATTTGTACCTCAGCATGCTAAATTACGAAAAGAGTAAAATGGTAAATTTTGCAGAGCTCCCTCGGAAGAAAATTCGATGCTCCCCCTTAGGTAAGCTATGCCATTCGCAGCCATGAAACCCATTAAAATTAAAGTAGTCAACATATATAATGAAAGTAGACTAACAGAAGTTGAAGAAACAAAACAGTCAGAGGTTGAAGAAACAGAGCAACACTAACGGCTATATTTGCAACGGCTAGTTTGTGAGAGTTAAACGGGAGCGTTTCACTTTAATGAGACATGGCGTCGTTTTACACTTATACAAGCGTGTCACATTATACCTTTAAAGAAGACGGTGTCGTTTGATCAAACTCTCTTCCCTCTTGAGATTCTGGACGTGTGCTCTGTTTCTCCTCTCCTATGTTCACTTATGAATAGAATAGATATTTATCTATGGTGTACAGCTGTAATCTCTAGTTAGTCTGGTAGGAGTTTGTTATAGGTTGTTAGATTGGAATCTTCTAGAAGCTTCCAGAGCGGTTACCATTTATGTAATGTATAAATAGAGGGTGTGTGGGTTGTATTCTTTTTAAGCAGGCTTGAATAGAAATCGTTTCTTGATTCATCATTTTTCTCTCTCTGCTATTTTTTTTCAATCCGCCATTGTTAAGGCTTCAAGCTTGTTATCTTTCATGGTATTAGAGCCAGAATCCATGGCTTCCACTACTCCTACAAACACTACTACTCCTATAAACACTACTCTTCCATCACCACAGGTCACTACTCAAGCACCCTCACCATTATTACTACTGTCTAATATGTCAAACTTGATGTCAATCAAGCTTGATTATACAAACTACATTCCATGGAGGCACCAGTTGATCACAATACTGGAAGCTTACTCTCTAGTTGAACACATTGATGGTTCAACTTCACAACTTGGTCAGTTTCTTCTTGATGCTCAAGGACGCTTGACCACAAATGTGAATCCAGAGTTCCAAACCTGGAGAATCAAAGATAAGGCTCTTCTTTCTTTGATCAATTCAACACTCACTCCACAAGTTTTCTCTCTCGTGGTTGGAATCACCACTTCAAGAGAAGTGTGGAATACTCTAGAGCAGAGGTTTTCCTCAACCTCAAGGGCAAACATTCTCAATCTGAAGTTGGAACTTCAAAGTCTCAAGAAAGGTTCAGATTCAGTGAACAATTTTCTGCAGAAGATTAAGATAGCTCGTGATAAACTTCTTGCAGTTGGAGTAGTGGTGGATAATGAAGAACTCATCTGCATTGTTCTTCGAGGTTTACCTAAAGATTTTGCTCACTTTTGTTCAATAATCTGTACTAGGAGTGAACCAATTACCTATGAACAGCTTTCAATTATGCTGCAAAGTGAAGAATAGGCCATGACAGAGAATCTTGATAGTTTTTCACACTCTCTGGCCATGTTTGCTTCTGGAAATAAGAATTCTACCAGCTCTCATCCTCAGCCACATAACCATGGTGGTTCTAATGGTGGTTCTAATAGAGGAAGAGGAAGGAACAATGGTAATAGAGGTAGAGGTGGAGGAAGATTCAACAACAGTCATGGTGGAGGTCAACACCAATTCTTTAATTCCCAACCTCAACAGAGTTACAACTCACCTCAGAATGCTCAATTTGGAGGTCAATTTGGTGGTCAGACCTTCAAAAATGATAGGCCTAGCTGTCAGATCTGTGGCAAGGCAGGTCACCAAGCACTTGATTGTTATCACAGAATGGATTTTTCCTATCAAGGCAAGAATCCACCAACCAAGCTAGCAGCAATGGCTTCAGCCTCTAATGCAGCCTTAACCAATTGCCAAGACCCCTGGTTAGCTGACTCAGGAACTTCAGATCACCTCACTGCTAACTTGAACAATCTTTCTGTTCAGTCACAGTATAAAGGTTCAGAACAAGTCACAGTTGGCAATGGACAAGCACTTCCTATTAACCACATTGGTAATGCTTCCCTCTCAACCAAATATCATAATTTTCTGCTTAAAGATGTCCTTCATGTCCCTAGGATAGCCATGAACCTTCTATCTGTTCACAAGTTTTGTTTACATAATAACTGTTCCTGTCATTTTGATGCTAATCAACTCACCATTCAGGATGTTCCTATGGGGAGAATCCTTTACAAGGGTTTGAGTGAGAATGGGGTTTACCCAATCTATCCAAGGTTTTTCAACAGAACTCTTCCACACTCTACTTCCTCCACATAGTTCAATCCCTCTTCACAGCAGCACAACTCCTCTTCTGCATCTTTTAATGTACAGAAGTCACACAAGTGGTTGCTATGGCACCACAGACTAGGTCATCCTAGCAATAATGTACTTAGAAGTGCACTTTCTTCTCTGTCTTTTCCTGATGTTTGTAATAACACTACTTTTGATTCAGACAGTCATTGTAAGCATTGTCTCAGTGGTAAAATGCATCAATTACCTTTCAATAAATATGATTTTGTTGCTTCTAAGCCCCTTGAACTTGTTCACAGTGATGTATGGGGACCAGCACCTATTACTTCCATCAATGACTTTAGATATTACCTAGTGTTTGTTGATGATTACTCTAAATTTTCTTGGCTGTATCTTCTTAAACATAAATCTGATGTGTTTGATGTGTTTAAGTACTTTAAAGCCTTGGTTGAAAATCAACTTCACACCACTCTCAAAATTTTAAGAACTGATGGAGGGGGTGAGTTTACCTCAACTGCCTTCCACCAGTTTTGTTCTAGTCATGGTATAATCCATCAAACATCCTGCCCTCATACCCCACAACAAAATGGCACAGCTGAAAGGAAACATAGGCATCTTGTAGAGTGCTCTCTTACTATGCTTACCCACTCTTCATTGCCCTTGTCTTATTGGTCTTATGCTGTGTCCACAGCTGCACACATCATTAATAGACTTCCTACACCTTTACTTCATCATAAATCTCCTTGGGATGTTCTGTTCCACTCTAAACCTGACTTGCTCCATCTTAGAACTTTTGGCTGCACTTGTTTCCCACTTCTTAGACCATACAATAAACACAAGCTCCAACCTCATACCAAACCTTGCATCTTTCTTGGCTACCCTACCCACTCTAAAGGCTATATATGCCTAGAGCCTAGCACTCATAGGATATATATCTCTAGGCATGTTCTTTTCAATGAAACTATCCTCAAAAGGATGTTCCCTGAAGAACCAGAGCAGCAAGATTAGAGAAGTGGGGTCAAAGAAAAAATGAAAGAAGCAAGATATGGAGGCAGTATCAAGGAGCTGAGAGACTACACTCTGATAGAAGGGGAGCTATATAGGAGGCTACCCGGAGGGATCCTATCCAGGTGTATTAATGAGAAAGAAGGAAAGCTGAGACTAGAAGAGCTACATAGCCAGGCTTGTGGGGTTGCAAAAAAAATCAACCTATACAGAAGGATGCAGTGCATGGGGTACTACTGGCCAAATATGAACAAAGAAGCAGCAACCATATAGGAGAAGTGCCAAAAATGTCAACTTTTAATGAACAAGGAAGAAAGCTATGCTGTATTTGTTACAGAAGATTGGAGAACTCCATTCATGGAGTACTTGGCTCAAGAGATCCTACTAACTGACAAGACATTAGCCCACCAGCTCAAGAAACTTGTAGTCAGGTACTTCTTACAGAACGGGATCCTATTCAAAAAGGGGTACAGCGGGGATCCCCTAAGATGCCTAGGGCCAAGGGAAGCCAAAGAAGTAGTCAAGGAAGTCCATTTCGTTGACTGTGGAAGTCACCCAGGGAAAAGAAGACTCTACAAGCAGTTGCTACTGTTGGGATACTATTGGCCAATAATGAAAAAGAACTCCGAGGAACCGATCAAAACATGCCATGCCTGTCAAGTGCTTAGAGATGCAATTCATGCTCACCCAAATGTGCTGCAGGATATGACAACACCATGGCCTTTCCACACTTGGGGGCTTAATCTCATAAGGCCTATAAACCCTCCTTCCAATGGTTACATATGGATCTTAGCAGCCACCGAGTACTTTACAAAATAGGTAGAAGCCATCCCTTTGAAAAAGGTCACTAGAGCACGTCATTACGAGGTTTGGGATCCCCAAGAGACTGATCAATGACAATGGGACCCCGTTCATAAACAAAGACATGAAGATCCTGACTAAGGCATATTACATCAAGCATGGAAGGTCTACACCATACTACCTACAAGGAAATGGCCAGGCTGAAGCCACTAATAGGGTGATGCTGAAGATTCTTAAAAAGATGGAACATGAGTATGAGGGAAAATTGAGTGACCACTTGACAGATGTACTTTGGGCATGTAGGAGCTCTGTGAAGACAGCCACATGGTTCTCACCATTCTCCTTAGTTTATGGGACAGAAGCCATCAGTCCCGTGGAATTAGTTGTCCCTACACCAAGAGTAGTGCTTGAAGAAAACCAGAAGGAAACTGAGGACACAAACAATGAAAGGAGACTGGCAGATTTGGAGGGGTTAGAGGAAGAAAGAGAAGTGGCAAGAAGGAGAAGCCTGAGGTACCAGCAGAGGATGGCTAAGGCATATGCATAGACAGTACACCCAAGAGCTTTCACTAAGGGGCAGTTGGTGTTGAGAACAGCAGAACATGTAAGAAGAAACCTCCTAGGACCCTCCAAATTTGCCTCAAAGTGGGAAGGACCCTACATCATCAGGGAATGATAGTGGGTATTACTACCTCACAAAGGAAGATGGGACAGTACTAACAGATCCCATAAATGGGAAGTGGCTGAAACAGCACTACGCATGAAAAGGGAGAGATCTCAGTACGTTGAGACCCTTTTTGCCAATTCTCCAACATGCTAAGTGTTTCATCATTCTTTGCTTTTGTTATGAATTTTGTTTAAGTAATTTTGTTCAGGAACCCATGGTAAAAGGACATTCTGTAATCCTTATTATCTTTGATAACCTTTTTGTGTTCCTTAGATGGTAATTGTGCTTTGATTCAATGAAATCTCATTTATTTCCTTTAAGCTACAGCTAAATTAAATATTGCAAAGTCCAAATATGGGTAGAGTTGAGGGGGGTACCTGGGCCAATGCAAAAAAAAAAAAAAAAAAAAAAAGAATTTTGACACATGACCCAAGACTCACACCACAATTAGTTCAAAATACATGGCCTAGGACCACGGGCAAAAGTAAGTGCTTGGGATACCTAGCCTAGTATTTGACAAAAGGGGGCCTGCTTGGTTCATGATCTAGGACTTTGAAAAAAAAAAAAAAAAAAAAGCACCCAATGTACCCAGTTCAGTACCTGCGCAGTAAAGCAACCACCAAGGTACTTGATCCAGGACCTACAGTAAAACTTGTAGGAACCATGGCCCAAGACTCAGTGCCAAAAAAAAAAAAAAAAAAAAAAAAGGGAAAGAAAAGCAACATACAAAAAGAGAAGAACAGATCCACATGCTATTGAAAGTTAAAAGCAATCTCCAAAAAAAAAAATACAAATACAAATCCATGTCACAGAAAATGAGGAAGAAAAGCCAGAAATAGTGTTCAACAGAAAAAGATAAAGCTTATACAACCCAAACTGTTTGAAAAAAAAATACACATTTGAACTAGCTAAAAAAAAAAAAAAAAAAAAAAAAGAAGCGAATAAGCCCAGCCAGCAAAGAACTGTCTGGAGAAATAGCAGGAACAGTTGAAGAAGAGAGAACTTTCTTCCTTTTAACCTTCAAGTCCTGCAAGATCTTGTGGGCACGAGCTAAAGCCTCCTCAGCAGCAACAATTTCAGCGTCAAGACTCTTGGAGGCCTACCTCTGAAATAGCATATGGGCCAGTGAATGCAAATGCTCCAACAAGAAGTACAGATTGAACTTTGCTTCTATAAGATCCTACACCACTCCCCTCCATTCCAAAAGTCTTTCCTCAGATAAGGAGTCGAAAGAAGAGTTCCTCAAAGAAATCAGCACAGCACATAACAGCTCCATCATAATGTTGCCTAAAAATACACCTCCCCTGAACCTGCTAGTAAAATATCCATGGACCTTGAACAACCCTTCCAGCAATGGCAGACCCTCCACAGACACAGAGAAGCGCAAGAAGTTACCATAGGGAGGCCCAAAGCGATAGAAATGGCTTGTAGGGAGGCTGTTGAACTCCAAAAGATCAAAGCGGGCCAAGAAAGCAGGGAGACCTGAGCCAGGATCTGAAATAGTCACCTCTAGAGCCTCCCCCATTGTTGTATCTCCACTCGTAGGGATTAGTGAGCTTTCAACCCTCTGGATGGTTTGGGAGGTCCCTGCCTGAGATTCAGCAATTGGAGCAGACCCTATGTTGAGGTTCAAAATTAATCACAGCCCAAGGACCAGAGAAATAACACATTGGGTTAACTTCATGGGAAATAAAGCTAAAGAAATAAAAGAGCTGGGCTCCCGTAATGAAGAGAAAAGGAAAAGAAAGAAGAAAAGGGTGAGAAGTCCAAAGAATTGGGATCCAAAGACCCATGAAGGAAAAAAGACTTTAAAATCCATGAAGCAAAGAAAAGGCCCAGCCAGCCAAAATCAGTAAGCCAAAAGAAGCCCAATAAGGAGAACTGGGCCGGAATCCCAGAGACTGCCAGAGCCCGGGGATCCCTGGGACAAACAACACAGCCCAAATAAGATCAAAACGGCTATGAAGGACAAACGGGTCTCAAGCACCTAGTCATGCAGTGAGGAATCAGAAAGTATAAAGCAAACATTCATGAACAAAAGAGCTGTACCACAAGGAACCAAGAATGAGAAAACCATAAGTAGAAGCGGCTGGAAGGGAACTTTCAACCCAGCAGTAAAAGATTCCAACTATTTGGGAAAAATGACAAGGATGGAGGGCAGCCGAAAAAGCTGAAAAGGTGAAAAGGGCCAAATAGCTAAGATCAGCAGCCTGAGGGGATCTGGAAATGGAAAGTCAGCTAGGGACTTTCAGCTTGGTCACACCAAAAGGAAGAAATTATGAGAAAGAAGGAAAGGACCAGCCCTTGGGCAACTGTCACAGCACGAGCTCTGAGGGGCAAAAGAGAAAAATCACTAGTACCTTGGAGCCCTAAAAACACACTATAAAAGGAAAAGAAAACCCATGTTGAAAGGGGAGGGATTTTTCAGTAGGAAGAATATCACAACAGAGGCATTAGAACTCTGTAAAATTTAAGAAAAATAGAGGAATGTCTCTCAGTATCCCAGAAAATAGCCACTATAGCACATACTCGGATTTAAAAGGATTCAAACTTTGCAAGACTTAGAGGCTTGAATAGCCATCAAAGTCTGTAATTTTTGAGCTTATTTAAACCTTGTATCATGTCTTAGTGAGCACACTGTAAACGTAATCCAAGAAAATTAATAAAGTTTCTCTCATTAATCTTGGATCCCTAACCATTGTTCCGTTCTATTTCTTAACTTCTTTGCATTTCTTTGTTGCTTCTTGTTGTCATTCAATGTAGATATTCTTGCTTGTTAGTTTTTTTGTATTGTAGGAAGCCTGCCATGTGCACCACTTGGTTCTTAAACAGCTCCTTAGCTGCGGTGAACCAAGCCCAGTCCACCAAACCACAATTATTTGGCCCAGGATCCTTGGGCCACTATGCTGAAGAAAAAGGCACTCACACATTTTGGCGACTTCACTGGGGACTGGGTAAAGAAAAGGGAAGAAACAATCCCTTTACAGAGCATGCCTCCAAGACCAAGGAACAGCAAAGGTGCTAATATGCCACCCGCAGCCTCTGAGCCCGTGGGAGAAAATGAAATGGCCTCCAGACAAAGAGGTGAAGTGCCCCTGACAGAGCAGAAGGTCGTGTCAGATAAAAGGAACGCAAGGCAGGAGCCAGACCCCGTGGCTCGAATGACTGCAATGTTGAAGGATTTGCAGCAAGAGGTTCGCCTCCTCAAAGAAGGCAAGACGAAAGAGGTCAAGGACAACGGCCCCCTTGTGGGCAACTAAGATAGGACCCAACCAGAGGGAGGGTTGGCAGTGGGAGGGGGAACCAACCCCCAGTACCTGACGCTGGCAGATGTCAGTGCCCTCCTAGAGCAAGAAAGGGAAAAACTTTCGGGGATCCCCAAGAAATTTTCTCGGGACCCCCCATTCCCACCAGAACTCCTTGGCAAGCCATACCCTAAAAGATATGAACCCCCAAAGTTCCATCCTTTCGATGGAAGAAATGGAAGCGCCGTGGAACACGTGAGTAGGTTCGTTCACACCATGGGCCCATACGCAGGAGACCGAAAGCTGTGTCTAAGAGATTTTGCTAAATCCTTAGTGGACAGAGCATACACTTGGTACACCACACTGAGACCTGGGTTTATTAAAACCTGGGATGAGATGATGGAGAGATTCTATGCAAAATATTACCCTGGTGAGGACAAGGTCACTTTCCAAAGCCTTCAGATGGTAAGGCAGAGGCCCGGAAAGGATCCCATCCAGTTCATCAAAAGGTTTGAAGATGTGTCTCTAGATTGTTATGGGGACCATGAAGAAAAAGAACTCGTAGAAACATGCATATCCAACATGCTTTTCGATTACAGACTCAACCTCGAAAACCTATGCATCACGCAGTTTGTTGACCTACTACAGAGAACTAGAAGGACAACACAAACTATGAGGACAAAAAGGATGCCAGCATCCCAAGCCATGACAGCATCAGTGGGAGAGAAAAGGAAAAGGCCTGATGAAAAGGTGTTCGAAGAACCACCGGTGATCCCATGAACCGCAGAAGAATTAAACCACGTCCTGGACAAATGGATTAGGGACGGAGTGGTTAGACCATTCACCGTGTCCAGGCCACCAACGGAGGAAGAAAGGAAGAATCCCTTGTTTTGCAGGATTCATAATTATATCAAGCATTCCACCAAGGATTGCTGGACCCTCCGCAGACTCTTTCATAAGAAGCTAAGAGAAGGAACCCTGGAACTCACTCAGAAGGAGCTAGAAGTGTAAAGAAACCCCCTGCCCAACCACAAAGGGAAGGGGGTGGTGGCTGTAGTGATCCATGGGAATCCAGCGGAAGCAGAAGAACTTGAAGGATCCTTCCACCCGAGCACAGTCAGGACCCTCCAGAAGAATCCCAAGTTCAGGTCACTATTCAACCAGCTGGGATTTGGACCAGAAGCAAGAAGGGTGGCCACAGAGTCTCTCATGAGCATAGCAGCAGATTTGGGAATGGAATGTTTTACGGCAGAATCACATGCTAGTCGAGCTTTCTTGGAGACAACCAATGCCATAACCTTCATTGATAAGGACATGGAGGTTGAGCATCTAGATCACCGCAGACCCCTTTATCTAATGGCCACCATAAACAGTGTCCAAATCAAAAGAGCATTGGTATACACAGGGGCATCGCTCAACCTCATAGCCCTGAGTACCTTGGAAGCCGTGGGCCTAGCTGGCAGAAGGATCCTAGGGGCTCCCATGGAGATAACCGGATTTAGAGGATCAGTAGAATCAACCGAGGGATATGTACAGCTGGCCCTAAGAGTGGGGCCAATAGTAGCCCTGACTAGATTTCATGTAATCAACTCGGAGGTGTCCTACCATGTGCTGCTGAGACGCCCATGGCTCCATAAGCACCGCCTTATACCATCCACGTACCATTAGTGTGTTAAAGGGAGATTAAATGGGAGGCCGGTAAGGATCCCTGCCAACCATAACCCCTTCAGCCAAGGAGAAGTAAATTTTGTGGAAACAATGTTCTATGATGAGCTAGAACCAGATAATAAGAGTCCCATACCAAGAACCCCAGGAGCACCTGTCCTGGAAAAGGAAGAAGGGGTACCTGCGACTTGAAGAGAAAGAGACAAAAAGGGAGCCCAGCACCTCAAGATCCCGGGAATGTGTAGTAGTACGGGAACCCGGAGGAGGGTTGATTTACCGCTTATGAAGGTGCGCGGGGCCTGAGTGCATCATGCAAGAGGGTCCCGGACCACCGGAATGTATGGTAGCTCAAAAGGAAGTCCTAGAGGAACCAGCTAAAGAGACACAAATTCAGCCTGAGAAAGAATTAAAGGAAATAAACTTGGGGGCTGAGCTGGGATCCCAGAAGCCTATTTTCATTAGTAGTCAGTTGACAGTACAAGAAAATGAGCAATTGGTGACCTTGCTCAAGGAATACATGGATGTGTTCGCATGGACCTACGATGAGATGCCTGGGCTGGTGGTCCATGCTCTCAACGTGGACCCAGGGGTCAAACCAGTAATCCAACCAGCTAGGGTCTTTCACATTGATGTAGAAGCTCAGATAACTCAAGAGGTCAAGAAGCTGCTAGCAGCTGGTTTTATCAAGCCCATTCAACATCCCAAATGGCTTTCTAACGTAGTACATATAAAGAAAAAGAACGGCCAGATCCGTTACTGTGTGGACTTTCGCAACCTAAACAAGGCATATCCAAAAGATGAGTTTCCCCTGCCTAATATTGACCTCCTTGTGGATTCAGCTGCGGGAAGTTCTATGTTTTCATTCATGGATGGGTATAGTGGGTACAACCAAATTCGCATAGCTACCAAAGATGCGGAGAAAACAGCATTCAGAACCCCAATTGGAAATTTTTATTACACTGTGATGCCCTTTGGCCTCAACAATGCAGGGGCCACTTACCAGCGAACCATGACAGCCATCTTCCACGACATGATGCACAAGGAGATGGAAGATTATATGGATGACATTGTGGTCAAATCAAAAATCAGGACAGAACACCTTCAGATACTTGAACAAGTTTTCAAAAGATGCAGAGAATACAAACTATGCATGAACCCCATGAAATGTGCCTTCGGGGTGTCTGCTGGAAAGTTCCTTGGGTTCCTGGTACATCACAGAGGCATAAGTGTAGATCCAGCCAAAGCCACAGCCATTGCCACAATGAAAAGACCGACAACAGTAAGGGAGCTCAAAAGCTTCCTGGGGAGGGTCTCCTACATTAGGAGATTTATGCCAGGGCTAGCTTCAGTCACAAGTGGCTTATCCAAACTGTTAAAGAAAGGAATTAAGTTCACATGGGGAACAGAGCAACAGGAAGCCTTCCAAAGGATTTAGCAGATCATGAATCATTTGCCCACTCTCCAAGCACCAGTACGTGGGCGACCCCTGTTGCTGTACTTAGCATCAAATTCCCAAGCAATAGGAGCCCTGCTGGCACAGGAGGATGATGATGGGAATGAGCAGCCTGTCTACTATGTAAGTAGGACACTCAAGGATACTAAGACCAGGTACCTCAGGATAGAAAAAGCTTGCCTAGTGGTTATTTACGCATCCCAGAGACTGAAGAGGTATTACTCAGCTCACCAGATCCTTTTGGTGACTAAGTCTCACCCCATAAAAGCACTCCTACATCAGCCCCTCCTAACAGGAAGAATAGCACAGTGGCTGGTTTTGCTCTCTCAATATGACATAGGTCTCAGGACCCCCAAGGTTGTCAGGAGTCAAGCCATAGCAGATCTATTAGCACAATTCCCAAGAGAAGAAGAAAGTTCACTAAGTGAAGAGATCCCAAGTGAGGTAGCAGTAGCAGATGTCCCAGGAAAGAAATGGACAATGAGATTTGACGGGTCATCTACAACAACCTCAAATGGAGTGGGAGTTGTACTAAGCTGTGAGGATGGGGATACCATACCTTTGTCTTTTAAACTTGGGTTCTCCTGTTCTAATAATGCAGCTGAATATGAGGCATACTTGACCGGGTTAACTGTAGCACTCAGTATAGGAGTGAAACACATGAAAGTATTAGGAGACTCCAATCTTGTAGTTTCCCAGGTGAAAGGTGACTTTGCACTAAGATAACAAAGTTTAGCAGCCTACAGGACCTAGGCACAAAGGCTGGAGCAGGAATTCCAGACCTTTAGCATAGAGTACACCCAGAGGAGTGAAAACAGGTTTGCTGACGCACTCGCCACCTTGGGATCCCAAGTACCATTTGAAGGAAGGGACACGTTGATAAGGATAGGAAAGTAGGAACATTCTATCATTAAAATCCTCCAGAAGGCGTCCCCTAGAGAGTCTAGGCAGTGGGATTGGAGGAGCGAAGTCAAAGAAAAAATGAAAGAGGCAGGACCCAGGGGAAGTATCAAAGAGCTGAGGGAATACGCTCTAATAGAAGGGGAACTATACAGGAGGCTGCCTGGAGGGATCCTGTCCAGGTGTATCAACGAGAAGGAAGGAAAGCTGAGAATAGAAAAGCTACATACCCAAGTCTGCGGGATTGCAGAAAAGATCAGCCTATATAGAAGAATGCAACGCATGGGATACTACTGGCCTAATATGAACAAAAAGGCAGCAACTATACAGGAAAAATGTCAAGAATGTCAGTTCTCAATATACAAGGAAGAGAGCTACGCTGTATTTGTTACAGAAGATTGGAGGACTCCCTTCATGGAATACTTGGCTCAAGGGATCCTACCAACTGACAGGACGCCAGCCCACCAGCTCAAGAAACTTGCAGTCAAGTACTTCTTGCAGAATGGGATCCTATTCAAGAAAGGGTACAGTAGGGATCCCCTAAGATGCCTGGGGCCAAAGGAAGCCAGGAGAGTAGTCAGGGAGGTCCATTTCGGTGATTGTGGAAGTCACCCAGGAAAAAGAAGTCTCTATAAACAATTACTACTTTTGGGGTACTATTGGCCAACAATGAAAAGCAACTCTAAGGAGCTAGTCAGAACTTGCCACGCCTGTCAAATCCTTGGAAATGCGATCCATACTCACCCAAATGTGTTGCAGGATATGACAACACCATGGCCTTTCCACACTTGGGGACTTGATCTCATAGGGCCTATAAACCCCCCATCCAATGGTTACATATGGATCTTAGCAGCCACTGAGTACTTTACAAAATGGGTAGAGGCTATCCCTTTGAAAAAGGCCACTGGAGCAGCCGTAGCAAACTTCATTAGAGAACATATCATTACAAGGTTTGGGATCCCCAAGAGGTTGATCAGTGACAACGGAACCCCTTTCATAAACAAAGACATGAAGGGATTGACTAAGGCATATTACATCAAGCATGGAAGGTCTACACCATACTACCAACAAGGAAATGGCCAAGCTGAGGCCACTAATAGGGTGATGCTAAAAATCCTTAAAAAGATGAAGCATGAGTATGGAGGAAAGTGGAGTGACCACTTGGCAGATGTACTTTGGGCATGCAGAAGCTCTGTGAAGACAACCACGAGATTCTCACCATTCTCCCTAGTCTATGGAGCAGAAGCTATCAGCCCAATGGAATTGGTTGTTCCTACACCAAGAGTAGTACTTGAAGAAAGCCAGGAGGACACCGAGGACACAAACAACGAAAGGAGATTAGCAGACCTTGAAGGAGTAGAAGAAGAAAGAGAATTAGCCAAAAGAAGAAGCCAGAGGTACCAACAAAGAATGACTAGAGCAAATGCACAAGCAGTACGCCCAAGAGCTTTCACTAAAGGGTAGCTGGTACTAAGGACAGTAGAGCATGTAAGGAGGAACCTACCAGGACCCTCCAAATTTTCCCCAAAGTGGGAGGGGCCCTACATTATCAGAGAAGCCCATGATAGTGGGTATTACTACCTTACAAAGGAAGATGGGATAGTCCTGACAGAGCCCATAAATGGGAAGTGGCTGAAACAGTACTACACATAGGAGGGGAGAGGTCTCAGTGCGCCGAGATCCTTTTTTGCCAACTCTCCAACCTGCTAAGTGTTTTTCCAACATTCTTTTTTTATTATGAATTATCGCTTAAGTAATTTTGTTTAGGAACCCATGGTAGAAGGACACTCTGTGATCCTTACTTTCTTTGTTGACTTTGCTATGTTCCTTGAATGGTAATTGTCTTTTAATAGAATCTTTTTTATTCCTCCTCAGTTATTAAATCCTAAATACTGCAAAGTCCAAGCATGGGCGGAATTAAAGGTGGATACCTGGGCAAAAAAGAATGTCTGATACATGACCTAGGACCTACCCCCACAATTAGTTTCAAACAGTTAAGTTTCAAATACATGATCTAGGATCCCGGGCAAATGCTCGGGATACCTAGCCCAGTACTTGACAAAAAAAAAAAAAAAAAAAAAAAAAAAAAAAACTTTTTGAGTTCATGAACTTAGACAAAAGAGGGGGAAAGAAAAGAAACCACCCAATGTACTCAGTTCAGTACTTAGCAAAAAACAACCACAAGGGTACCTGGCCCAGAACCTACAGCAAAACTTGTAGGGACCATGGCCCAGGACTCAGTACAAAAGAAAGAAAGACAATGTAAAAAAAAAAAAAAACAGATCCACATAAGGAAAAGTAGAAGCAATCCTGAAACACAAACACTTAGAAGCAATCCTGAAACACAAACACTTAGAAGCAGTCTCAAAACACAAATACAGATCTATGCAAAAAAAAAAAAAAAAAACAACCAAAAGTAGTGTTCAAACAAAAAAAAATAGAAACTTATACAACCCCAAATTGTTTATACACATCCAAACCAACTAAAAGAAAAAGGGAGGGAAAAGGCTAAGAAATAAGGCTAGCCAACAAAGAACCATCTGAGGAAACAGCAGGGACAGCTAAAGAAAAGAGGACCCTCTGCCTTTTAATCTTCAAATCTTGCAAAGTCTCGTGAGCACGAGCTAGAGCTTCCTCAGCAGCAGCAATCTCAGCATCAATGCTCCTGGAAGCTTGCCTCTGGAATAGCACGTGGGCCAATGAACGCAAGTACTCCAGCAAGAAGGACAAGTTGAACTTGGCTTCTAAAAGGTCCTGCACCACTCCCCTCCACTCTAAGAGTTTCTCTTCAGATAAGGAGTCTAACGAAGAATCTTTCAAGGAAATCAGCACGGCACACAGTAGCTCCATTAGAATGTTTCCCAAAAATACACCTCCTCTAAAACCACTAGTAAAATCCCCATGTCTATTAAACAACCCTTCTAGCAGCGGCAGGCCTTCCATAGGCACAGAAAAGCATAAGAAGCTGCCATAGGAGGGGCCAAAGTGATGAAAGTGGTTGGCAGGGAGGCTGTTGAACTCCAGAAGATCAAAGCGAGCCAGAAAAGTGGGAAGCCTTGAAGCAGGATCTAAAGCAGCCACTCCTAGAGTTTCCCCCATTGATGTATCACCCTCTACAGGTGCCAAGGAACCTTCAACCCTCTGGGCAGCTTGAAAGCCAACAGCCTGCACGAATCCCATAGCCCCCTCAGGAATCGCAAGCTCAGAATCTCTAACACCTGTATCAACTCCTGTAAAAAAAAAAAAAAAAAAAAAAAAAAAAGGAGACAGACTTAGTTTTTTTTTTTAATAAAAAAAAATAAAATAAAAAATAAAAAAGGGAAAGAAGGGAAACCAGTATCGGCCTTTTGGGCAGAGGCTCCTCCTCTTGTTCCTTTGATTTCTTGGAAGATTCTGAGAAATAGCACATAGCAAGTTGAAGAAAGGGTGAGGAAGCCTCAGCAAAACGGCTAAGAAGGGTAAGGATACAGAGGGCTTCGCCATAACAAAAAAAAAGGGGCAGGAAAGAGGCATAAAAGGAAGAAGGGAAAGGGAACACAGTAAGGGTGATCAACACCCACCTTCAGAGTCCTCTGATTCTAAAGAAGAAGCAGCACCAAAGGCAGATCTCACACTGGCTTAGCTTGAAAAGGAAAAAGAAGAGAGAGAAAGAACTCAAAAAGGGGAGAGAGAAAGGGGATACAAAAGAAATAGGATTAAACATTATTATAAAAGAATAAAGCTCACCCGTTTGTCTGGATGGAAATGCGCCCCCCAAGGTTTTTGTACTTAACCCCGTCTGAGGTAACACAGTTCTAATGGGACTAGGAGTCTGCTCGGATTGGGGACCTTGGGACGCAGGAAGTTGGAAAGTCTCAGGATCTTGGATAGCCTGGACACCCTGCATTGGCTAACCGGCCTCCTCAGTAATGCCACCACTAGGGGCCTCCTCTTCCACACCTTGGGATGCAGCTGCAGCCATTTCTTCCTCCAAAGTCCTACCAACCGTGGGAGGAGGAACTTCCTCTTAAAAAAAAAAGAAAAAAAAAAGATACAGCAGCACAAACAACAAGCATAAGGGCATCACAAGTAAACAGTACTAGAGAAGTGGATGAAAGCAAACGACAGAAGGCACGAATAAAGGAAAACCATACCATATCTTCACCAGATGATTGGCTTCTGCCTTTCTTGGGGTCTAACTTACACTTGGACTGCAAAGAAAATAACAACAAACTGCAACATAAAAGAGAGAAGAAGGAAAGAGGCCTTGCCCTTCTCTCTCTCTCTCTACAGGGTCTCCAAGTCTCTTTTGTTTACTACGGGTACGTCTAGAGGATCCCAAAGAACCATGGACCGACGAACTCACAGGAACCTGGGAGAAAGAAGACTCTACCTTAGTCTTCACCCGGGTCCTTATAGCCAAAGGTTGCTCAACTTCCTTTTCCTCAGAAAGCACCAACTGTTTCTAGGACTTCTTCCTCTTTTTCGTTTCAAGGCTAATACCCTCTGCACTTCCTTCAACTTCAGCTTCTTTCAACTTTTCCTGCTTAATTGCTCTTTCTTTGCTCATACCGACGAAGGTACCGGCACTTATGGCCTCTATTGCCCCTCTCTTAATTGGTACACCAGCAGAAGCACCAACAATAAGGTCACATCCTGACCAAGTTTTTGGGAAATCTTGTGCATAAGTTACCCAACCTCCCTTGGAAGCATGCCGCTCCGCAAAACCTGTTTTGCTACTCACAGCAGCAAATACAATACCAGCAGTGGGTAAAGACAAACGTTTGTTGGATGTCGGAGCAGAAGAAATGGCAGGGTTGGGAACTCTCCCAATTACGTCAGAACCAACATAGTCAACAAAGGATTTTTGCACTCTTCTCCAATAGCCAGCATAACCATTGGAAGCAAAAACTCCTCTCTGGGAATTGGGCACTACGAACTGAGGACTCCTCCACGACCAATAGGAGAAAGCCTAGAGTCTCAAAAAGGGGTCCAAAGAGGGGAGAGATGGTACTATGTCTTTGAACATTGGGGGAATATCCTGATCAAAACCAAATTGCCGAAGTACTCGGTGTGCTGAGTAATGAGAATATTTGGGGCCGCTTGAAGTGGGCACAGGAAGCCAGGAGGGACTAATACAAGCTAGGTAGGCTAAACTACCCTCATCACCATGACGCAAATCAAAAGTGTTTCCTGTAGGAGTAAGAAAGGGAGATAATACAGAGTCACAAACAAAACCGGGGCCAAAATCCCGGGGAGAACGCCAATGTAAATGACCTGCCTGGTCAAACAACTCAACCAAGTTAAGACTGCCACCTTTCAGGCTAAGCCAACGGAAGATAATAGGGTGGCTGTCAGTTGAACTGCCACAAAGACCTTTAACCACATCAGAGGATCCCTGGAACTTGTCTTTTACAAACTTCAAATTTCTACACCTTGCTAAAGTAACCGAAGAACGATCCCACATAAATACCTAGAGGATGGCACAATAAAGAGAATAAGTGATCGCATGACAAGAGTCACCCTCGGCTTCATCCCCATGAAGCTGATCCAGTTGAGAATAGACATGACCCAAGAACATGAGGGCTAAGGGATATTAAGCACCCCGGGCCAACCTAATCGCCAATGGAAAAAGAGCAGACTTGATCCCAAACCTAGGGAATTCACTGAACAGAAACTTGCTAAGCCAGAATGCGAGGAACTCAGCCTGCCTAACTTCTTTGTCATTCTTGCGCGAAAGGTTCATAACCCACCTACCTATCCTGGCCGGTTTCCCACCGGGAGAAGCAATACGCCCACCAAAATGAGTAAATAACTTTTCTTCTACCTTGAGGTCCTCATCAGAGAGATTAATGTCGAAGGGATTCTCATCCCCAAGCACTGGAAGGAGGAAATTGTTGACCACATTCTCCAAGGTGACGGTCAGTTCGCCAAAAGAAAAGAGAAAGGTGTGTAGAGTGGGGCACCAACGGCCTACCAGATGCCTGAGACCCTTGGCGTCTCTAAAACCCTCAAGATTCTTGGATATCGCCACTGCCTTCAGGATACCAGCGCGCTCCAGAAGACCCACGAACTCCTCGTCAGAGAGTTCCTTATCCACCCAAATGGGCCAGCCTTGGATCTTCCCAGCGACGAAATCGAAAAAGATGGGAACTGCCTCTCGAAGTCCCCGCCTGATTTGGAGATCAAAAATCTCTCTAGGGTCTGGGACTTGAGTGGAACCGACGAAACCTACTTGCCTAGAGAATACCCAGGTGTGAGTGGATAGAGGAGCCTCGCCATAGGACACCTGAGGAAAGAACAGACTAGGGGTGTACCAGGGGTCTCGTAAAGGAAAAGCGGGGCGCCCAGTGACCTCATGAGACTCGCCTTATGCAAAACTAGAGGAGCCCTCACCTTCAAAAGGGCTGGGAGTACGCTCTCTTCTTTTACGAGAAGAAGAGGAAGCCATAGAAGCAATGGGTATGTTGGAAGTATGAGGAATTGAGAGAATAAGAAGAAACGAGAAGACCAAAGAGTGGCAGACTGATTGAAAGAAAAAGGAAAAGTGACTAGGAATGGAAGATTCAGAGAAATAAAGGGATTATGTGAAGCGCCTACAATAAAGACACAAAGAGCAGTTGGAGAAGACAATATGTAGAAAGACGCGCCAATTGCCAAAGATTTAATTTAAAGAGGGAAGAGTTATTAGCAGTTATTAATGTAAGTTATAGGGAACGTAAAAGTAGGTGGAGGAAGTTTTCATTCCATAACTCAACTGCCATGTCCCATATAAAAAGGAGAAGTTACAAGCAAAAAAGGGGGGGGGGGGACAGGACACCGAAGACCGAAAATAAAAGATCAGGAGGGATCAAGACAGGAGGATCCTATAGAAACTCAATTGCTCGGGGGGCTAAATCTTGAGGTTCAAAATTAATCACAGCCCAAGGCCCAAAGAAATAACACATTGGGTTAACTTCATGGGAAATAAAGCTAAAGAAATAAAAGAGCTGGGCTCCCGTAATGAAGAGAAAAGGAAAAGAAAGAAGAAACGGGTGAGAAATCCAAAGAATTAGGATCCAAAGACCCATGAAGGAAAAAAGACTTTAAAATCCATGAAGCAAAGGAAAGGCCCAGCCGGCCAAAATCAGTAAGCCAAAAGAAGCCCAATAAGGAGAACTGGGCCGAAATCCCAGAGACTGCCAGAGCTCGAGGATCATTAGGACACACAACACAGCCCAAATAAGATCAAAACGGCTACAAAGGACAAACGGGTCTCAAGCACCCAATCATGCAGTGAGGAATCAGAAAGTATAAAGCAAACATTCATGAACAAAGGAGCTATACCACAAGGAACCAAGAATGAGAAAACCATAAGTAGAAGCGGCTGGAAGGGAACTTTCAACCCAGCAGTAAAAGATTCCAACTATTTGGTAAAAATGACAAGGATGGAGGGCAGCCGAAAAAGCTAAAAAGGTGAAAAGGGCCAAATAGCTAAGATCAGCAGCCTGAGGGGATCTGGGAATGGAAAGTTAGCTAGGGATTTTTAGCTTGGTCACACCAAAAGGAAGAAATTATGAGAAAGAAGGAAAGGACCAGCCCCTGGGCAACTGTCACAGCACGAGCTCTGAGGGGCAAAAGAGAAAAATCACTAGTACCTTAGAGCCCTAGAAACACACTACAAAAGGAAGAGAAAACCCACGTTGAAAGGGGAGGGATTTTTCAATAGGAAGAATATCACAACAGATTTTAATCCCACTCCAAGCCACATACTAGAGCCCAATTGGAATGGCCTAAAAGACTAGCCCAATTAGATAATCAGTTATATATATATATATATATATATATATATATATATATATATATAAGGAGAGAAACATACAGAATTTCTTAAGTGGTTTTTCATTAAGATCATATAAGAGAATGAAATGGTTTATATGTGAGTGTTGGACACTCTCTTATTTTCTCCTTGGAAACTGATTGAGAGACCACACTTCTTGGGCATCAAGTGGAATTGGAGTGAAGATTAAAAGTGTTCCCAAGTACTTCTAATATTTTGTTTTGAATTTTACCGCACCAAGATACGCTTTCTTGTTCTTAAATTCTGAAACTTACATAGTACATGTTATCAATTGCGAATGAAGTAGATCTGTTAATTTTCCGTTGCGTATGTTTTGTATGTGATACAAACATGTATTTTTCTAACAGATTTGTTGTGCTAGCCCATCGGAGATTCCAAAGCCCAGAGAGAGAGAGAGAGAGAGAGAGAGAGAGAGAGATCTGCTAGCGAAGAAGAAGAAAAAATGAAAGAGAAATGAAAAAACAGGAGACAAGGCAAAAATAAATAAATAAATAAGAAGAAGAAGAAAGTGAGGGATTCTGTGGTGTGAGATGAAGATGATACAAAGAGCAAATCTGCGTTGACTTTTTGGTTAGTAAGAAAGGGTTGTAGAGATTAAAAGGAAAAAGAGAATGTATTGATTTTTAGGTTAGAAAGAAACGGTTGGAAAGATTAAAAGAAAACGAGAATATAAACAAGAAAATTAGATTTTAATATTTTTTTTTGTTTAAACGATGATGTGGAATTTTTAGCATCTATTTAAATTTTTTATTTTTATTTTTATTTGTCATGTAGGATTTTAAGTGTGCCAACAGTGCACAACGTTAGCCACATAAGCATTTTTCATTAGTGAGTTAATAATAGGGACCAAATTGATTGCAAGTTGACAATAACAACAACAAATTGACTACTATCAAATATTGGGACCAAATTGACTGTGACCCCAAAATGGTGTTTTCGACTTTATTTTTTTGATAAAAAGATTGAGAGAAAAAATTCATTCAACAACTAACTAGTATTAGCAACATGCGCAAGTCTTTAACGTCATCCTTATCCTTAATTTAACAACACCTCAACGTCATAAGGAAGTTCTAGATACAAAATTAAATCTTTTTGTGGATTCCATGTTTAGTACCTTCATCCCATTCTAACCTTGACACTTTTTTTCCCTATATTTCATACAATATAGGTATTTGAATGATTTTTTTTTTTAAAATAAATATAAAACCCTAGTATTATTTCCGTGCAATGTATGGCTTAGTTAAAAATTTATATGTAAATAAATCAAAATTATATAAATAATTAATGGGTCATACAATAACACCATATTAATTTGTAAATATATTGAGTCACTTTGTACAAACACCATTTATGATTCCATATCCGGTAATGATCCAATAAGTAAAACCTACCAAAAAACTAGAGAAAAAAAAAATGCAATATGACATATCCAATATAAAAAAAATAAAAAAATAAAAAATACCTTGTCTTTTTTCTTCGCAGAACCCATTACAAATTTTTTGCAAAATTAAATATTTGTGAGTATCTGTCGATACCGTATTTTGTTCGACCCTGATTCATGCATCAAAACAATTGCAGCATTCCATATTTTGTCTGATCCCTCTGATAGCAATTAAGACCAAAAACCCTAATTAGGAATGGTCAAAAAGTTGACTTTTTGATCTGACCGTATGATCGAGTTGAATTTTGGACTGTCTCGTAGGTCATATTTTTCCCTTTAAAATGATAGTTCACAGGCTAAACTCGAAGTTGAAATAGATGGGATATCAATAATACCTTAAAATTCTAATTAAAAGTTTCACTTTTTTTCTAGGTTAAACAGACTATTTTTGGACGAATTTTGTATAAAAAACTAGACAAATTAGGCAAGAATTGGAGCAATCCGTTTCAATTAGTTTGAAGAATGAAGTTTCGACTACCTCTATTAGGTTCTAAGACCTTTAGGAACTAATGTATTAGAACTTCAATTTGTAATGTGTTGGCAAACCACGATCAAAACATAGAGTCTACGTTTAGGCTTGCTCAAAGTGTGTTTACTTGTAAAATTGGAATCGAGTGATTGCAGAAATTATTGGACTAAATCTGTGTTGGGGGCGGTTTTTTGCGCATAGCCACGTACCTTTGGAGGTGTGACTTTGTTAGGCCCGGATTTGTTTTGGGGAGGTCAACCCGGAACTCGACATTAGGCCGCATAAACCAATGGCTACCGGTGTATTTTTAAGCCTACAAAATAGATAAAACCCAAAGTCTTAGAATCATGATAATGGTTGAAATAAATAAATAATATGCTTAGCATGATAGCTTTGATTAAATGGTGAGTTGATACATTATTATTATGTATATTAAGTAATGTCCAATATTAGAAAATAATTAATTAGGTGTCAAATGTCCAAACAATAGGATGAGTCCAATAGTCCATGTCTAGTTGCGGTTCATAGTTCATGTTCATCATAATAAGGTATGTCTAGCAATGGTCCATGTCCAAATAATATATGTCCATTGGTGGTATATTTCCAAATGATATAAGTCCAACAATGGTTTATGTCCAAGTAATATATGTCCATTGGAGGTATATCAATTTATTAATATGTATGTTTATTATTAGTGAGACCATGTTTATTAAATGGTGAGATAATGGTAAAATGATAATGAGTTAACATATACTCAATAATGTAATTTCAAAGACGGAGAAAACATTGACTTATCTTTTATATTTCTGACTCCAGCCGTGTAGCATCACTTTGTTCTTCATGTGATTTGTGGCTCTAGCCGTATAATGTTGGTGAGCTTCGTAGTTTGTGGCTCTAGCCTTATAGTGTTAATGAGCTAATAAGATTCCAGCAATATAATGACATTAGTTGAGTGGTATGATAATAACGAACAAAATATACTTGATAATATAAGTTTGAAGGTAAAACATAATGACTTATCTTCATAGTTTGGGGCTCCAGCCGTAGGACAGCAGTGGACTTAGACATTTCAGCAGCGTGATAAAATGAGCCCAACGGTACAATATGATATTATGAGTCCTTCCATGGCGACTTCATGATTGAAGGGGAAAAATGGGTGCAACTGGAGGGAGAGAGAGTATGTCCAGCCGTGTGCATAGGTTGATTAAGTTTATCCCCTTTCATCATACACTTAAATGACTTTCCCCATGTAATACTCTTTTAGTTTTTAGTCAAATATGAGTGATATTGCCTTCCATAAGAAGGGCTTTTGATTTTATAAGTTTTTTCCTTTCATAAGAAAGGGCTTTTAGTAATAAGTTCTTGGAAGAGTGATTGATATATTTTAAGATGTGTGGAGATAGTAAGAAATATGTATATATTGTGAGATATGGTGTTTGTAATATGTATGAGAATTATATGTAGATACTTTGTTGGACATGGATCTTATACATACATACATACATATATATATATATATATATTTTGAGAGACATGGAATTTAAAGATGCATGAGAGGTATGTATGGGTATTTTGTAAGGAATGTGTTTTGTAAAATGAATGGAAGTATGAGATAGATAAATGAAGGTTAAATGTTGTAAAGGCTACTGCTGGGCTCGTTTTTTGTATTATGACATTGGTTATGTTGCTTTCTAAGAAGGGGGATTTTGGATGAGAAATAAAGAATGAGATGGAGATGTGTTTTTGTGCAGTAAGATGATGAAGTTTCAGAATAATGGAGTGTGGGAAAGATGGGTAATGGATAATGGTATGTTGTAATATGTGTGTTGTGTTGTTATCTATGAAGAGGGACTTTGTAAGAGAGATGGGGAAGTGTGAAAATGTGTATTTTGCAGCAAAATGAGTGAAGTTTCTGCATTATTAAAGATCAGAGAGAGAGGGCAGAGAGAGGGATTAGAGAGGGAGAGCAGAGATCAGCAAAGAGGGGGGGATGGATGATGTGTTTAGTGTGTAGCTTGATCCTCTTTATATAGAGCCAAGCTATGTAACTAGATCAGAATTTAGTTGAAGGAAAATTAGCAAATAAGGGAAAATCTTTGACAAAGTAAGTGATCTTTTGTTTTTTAACCAAAAGAAGAAATTTTGAGACTTAAATGTTGCTGACATAGCTAGATGATGTCATGTGGATGACATCCTTTGCTTGGAGAAAAATACTTGGCATTAAATTCATGATTTAACTAAAGATGGTGAGATAATCTTCATGAGATTTTTCTGGTACCACAGCTGGAGCTACTGCAGAATGTGCTAGAACTGTTTCAACTTCTGCAGAAGCTGTTTCTGCTTCTGCTGGAGCTGTCTGCAGCTTCCGCTGGAGCTATTTCAGCTTCTGTTGAAGCTGTTGCAGCTTGTGCAGAAGCTGTTACAGCTTCTGCTGGAGCTGTTATTGGTATTTTCGGCTAAATTTCTTCTCTTGAAAAATTATATGTTTAGTCTATATATAATTTCGGTAAGTAATAAACTAGTTGGTTGATATTTGATGAAGTCTTAGAGATGTAAATATGGTCTTTTTGCATTTTAACCAAATTTTGGAGAGTAAAGAGAGCATTTAATGCTAGATATGAGATACTAATGTATATTTGGCCATATGCTTGGAATTGATTTATATGAAAATAATAATATAATTAATATGAAATGATATAATTATATTTTAAAACTCATATTATATGATGGACATTAATTTTTATGTAAAGAGCATGGGGAGTTTTATCATTTTAAGTGTTATGTGATATGAGAGGCTTACCAAATGTTACCTATTGCACACTGACCCGTCAGAATTCAGGGAATTGGGGAAGACATGCCAAGCAACATGCTTTCCTTTATCAACTTTGAACCACTGGAGCTTAACTGAACATATGTCTTGGCCCTCCAAACCATGACTCCCAAAATTCCCCCGATGAGACTCATGAGCTTGGATCATGAGCAAAAAAATGAGATGATGTGCTATGAGCTTGAACCATGGGCTTTGACATCTTTTTGTGTAAATATGGGCTCTTTTGGGCTTTAGAAGAGGTTTTTCCAAAATCCATGATAGTGTTGACGTGGTGCGGGTCGCCAATGAAATGAAGCCATGTGGTGTGAAAAATTTGTCCTCAACAATCTGCAAGGCTAAATCGATCGAAAATTAGACTCGATCGATCAAACTACGTGCAAATTTATTTTTCTGCAGAAATTCCAATTTAGCCCAAGCCCGTTTGACGTGTAAGGTTTTGTGTTTTACTCCAAGTATAAAATGAAAAAACCCTACCTACATTTTAGAAGTCTTTTGTGAGTTGTGTGTTGAATCTTTTGGGAGATCTAGAGGTGTTTACCTTCATACACACACATAGAGTTATCAAGATCAAGATTCACATCAAGAAGTTGATGGTTGTTTCAGTTGCTGCATAAAGAATTTTAAAGATGATCTAAAACCTTTGAGTGGAGTCTCAAAGTCACAAGTAGGATAACTTGTGGTTGCAGTGGATCAAAGAAAGAAATAGTCCGTGTACTCGGAGCTGTCACGTGGTTGTGGTAGTAAGTTTCCTGTTGTCATGGGACACGATCACTCTCTTGTGATCCCACCTCACTTTGATGGGAACAACTATGCCTACTGGAAAGTAAGGATGAAAGCATTACTGAAATCTATTGATGAAAGAGTTTGGAATTTCATTGAATACAAATGGGAGAAACCGACTACTCTTGTAAGCGAGTGGTCAACTTCTCAAAAAGAGGTAGCCGCTTTTAATAGCAAAGCCATGAATGCTATTTTTAATGCTGTTTCTATAGAGGAATTCAAGAGAATCTCAAATGTTGAGGTTGCTCATATTGCATGGAATATTCTCCAAACTGTGCATGAAGGCCAAAGGCAATTAAGATTAATAAATTGCAACAGTTAACTACTAGATTTGAAAGCATTAGTATGTCTGATGATGAATGTTTTGATGAATTTTATGCTAAACTTAATGATATTGTTAACTCTGTTTATAATTTGGGTGAAATTTATGATCAACCTAAGATTGTTAGGAAGATACTTAAATCCTTGACTGAGGACTTTAGACCCAAAATGACTGTCATTACTGAAAGCAAGGATGTGGACTCCATCCCTGTTGATGAGCTTGTAGGATCTCTCCAGTCCTATGAGCTAAACTTACCTAAGACAAACAAATCCAAATCAATGGCTCTTAAGTCAGTTGATGATGTTGATGGGAATGGATTTGATGATGAACTCTCTTCTACAGAGATTGCATATCTTGCCAAGAACTTTAGAAACTTTCTTAGGAACAACAACAGAAGGGCAAGAGGTAAAAACAATGTTGAACCTAGGAATTTTAAAAGGAATGAACCCACTAAAGTGAACAATACTGATAAATCTAAAGAAAAAGTAGGTCAAACCTCTAGTAATTTACTTGGTCAACAATGTTTTGGTTGTCAAGGGTATGGTCATGTGAAATCTAAATGTCCTACATTCTTGAGGTCAAAGGGTAAAGCTATGGCTATAATCCTTAATGATGATGAAGTTTCTGATGATGAGTCTAGTAGTGATGAGGATGGAAACTTCATTGCTTTCACAGCTACTACTGTAGTTGATGAAAGTGTTATGGTTGAAGAGAACCCTTCTGATGGGGAACTTTCTGAGTGTGCTGATTTGCAAGAAGCTTTTAACAAGCTATGCAAGGTTGTTGCAAAGGATGGAATGAGTGTAGACTTAGGTTTAAAGAAGATTGCCTCTCTTGAACTTGATAAGAAAAATTTGTTGTTGAAATTGCTTGATGCTAATACTTTGATTGATAAGGTGAAGACTGAAAACATGTTGTTGCTTGATAAGATTAAGAACTTGGAACTAGAATTATCTGTTGCTAGAGAACAAACAAATAGGTCTGCTAATTCTAAACTTGATCACATGTTGAGTGTTCAGAAGTCTCCCTTAGACAAATCTAGTCTAGGTTTTGTAGATAGCATCTCGGTGTCTGAAACTCATTTCACAAACTTTGTTTCTTCTTCTGAGCCCCCCAAGAGTGAGATTGTCAAACTAGTAGAAGTTACACCACCTCCTAAGAAGATTAGGGTTGATCTTAAATAGTCTAAGCCTAAGAATCCTAACCTCCCTAAGGATAAGTTGCATGATAGACCTTTGTGGGTTTGTCATTTTTGTGGAAAGGTTGGGCATATTTGCCCAAATTGTTTCAAGTTGCAAGCTGCAAAGCGAGTAAATAAGCCAAAAGTATGTATGCCTCAATCGTAAGATCCTATGGTACTTATTGGTGAATTGGTAAAGGCGTTAAACCTTTATACCAATCTTGGGGTTGCACATCATTCTCATATGAATAATAACTCCAATGCCAGAGTTACATCTAAGAAGTTTTGGATGCAAAAGGCTCAATCTAATTGAGTCTTTCTGACATGGTCCTTGTGCTTCATCTCAATACTCTTTGTGATCATTCTTCTTATGATATTTTGTTTTCTTTTTGCTTTTAGGATTTGCATTGCATTACATTCATGCATTTCATGATAGGTTGTTTTTGCTATTCCTTTTAAAATAAAATAAATAAATAAAAGGAGGAAGGAGAAATATGTTTTGTATTATATATCTTGGATTTGTAATCAAGGTTGGCCTATTATCTTTACATAATATGCTTGTGTACCTTGTTTAGCTTGGATGAGCTTATTTTTACTGCACTTTGCTAGTTTTAGCTATGTAGTGCATGTTGTGTGGGAGTTGTTTATAGTTTTTGATCACATGATCTTGATTTTGAAGTCACATGCTTTTGATTGTTAAGACTTGAACTTAATGAGAAAGGCATAA
Source organism: Notholithocarpus densiflorus (assembly GCA_030021035.2). NCBI lineage: Eukaryota > Viridiplantae > Streptophyta > Magnoliopsida > Fagales > Fagaceae > Notholithocarpus > Notholithocarpus densiflorus. The sequence goes on from JARYZH020000125.1 coordinate 545,939, forward strand.
ATAACCATTTCACCACTGTTTACTAGCCAATCATGAACACCTTAGTGCATATCATAAGAATTTATGCTCGAGAAAGTGTAGTACATGCACAAAAAGAACATAAGGTGTAGCCTCGGATTAATAATAAAATTGGTGTGTACATTATTGGGCTATAATAAAGATGACACAAATAAATAAAAATTAGTGTGTACATTATGAGGCAAAAAAAAAAAAAAAAAAAAAAATTACATGATTGCAAGCTTGTTTTCTGGGAGATGTGAGAGTTATATGATGTAACTCTTTAAGTGATAGTCTCTTTCAAACTTATGTGATGAATAATGTAGAAATTGTGATTGATTACTATTTACATATCACCTCACATGTATCTCATGCCATTACTAGTTGCACACACTACACAAGTTATTCTTTGCTAAACTTAGTACATGATATTGTGTGTAAATTTGTTTTGGCCATCCAAGATTATATGTTCCTTGATTTTGATGCAAATATGTTTAATGTTTGAGTTTTTGGGGACAAAAAGGTTGAAAAACTTTTTTTTGGAATATCTGGGTTGAATTCATGTGTTTTTGAAAAACTTTTAAACTTATACTCATGCATTTCATTCATGATATATGTTGGTTTGACTTGTTTCTGCATAAAATTTGCTATGTTTTTCAAAAATTTCAAAATTCCAGATTTTCGATCGATCGAAGCTATTGCTCGACCGATCAAAATTGTGATTAAAATTTTGCTTTGAATCTGCCTGGCTCGATCGATGCTCGATCGATCGAATCTACTTTTCGATTGATCGAAACTCAATTTCGACTGATCGAAATTCGAAAGTTGAGTGTTTTATAAAGAGTTTTCTCACGTGTTCTTCATTATTTTCAAAACTTTTCAAACACCCTTCTCACTTTCTCTCTTCGACCGATCCAATCTAAAGAATTTTTTGTCGTTTTCTTCCACAAATCTCTCCAAGGTTTTTGTCCTTAAGCACTAGTAAGTCTTTTATACCCTTTCTTTTTCCATTTAATCAATTGTTTCATGCATTTTCATGCATTTTCTTTGAATCAAATTTAATGCACTAGTAGGGATTTTTGTTCCTAGATGATATAAACATGATCCTCATGCATTAATTTGATCAATTTTGTGTTTTGAGGGAAATTGAAATTTCTAGGGCTTGGAACTTTGTGAATTTGGAGATTTTGTTCAATTGGACTAAATTTGGTAAAATTGACTTGTATTTTTGATAGATTAATTCATTATATGATGTTTTCTAACTAGTATAATGATTAATTATTCAATTTGGTTGATTTTTTGAAATTGGGGTTTTTCAAATTTGGGGTTTTTGGACTAAAACTCTATGTTCAAGTCAATTGATGGTTCATACAGTATAACTGAACAAGTTTTAATGAATTAGAGCATGCATCATATGTGCATTCATTACATGCATCATATAGATTGTTATTTATTGAGATTTTTGTGCTCTAACCCACTCTAATGCAGTCTTCCCTTGGTATTTTCTTTGTTTTTATTTTTCCTTTCCTTTCCAACCCTTAGCAACATGGTTAGGAAGACTAGAGCCAAGAAAACCACCACCCCTTCTACTCCTGAGTTCCAAAGTGATAGGTTTAGAACCTTGAAAAACCAAAAAACCTATGAGAAGCTGAATATCTTTAGGTCGGTTTGGGCTGAGCGTAGGGTCATTTTAGATGAGCTTGATCCAGAGATACGTAGGAATTTTGAGCGTAGGGGTTGGTTAACACTTTTAGAGGTCAAGCATCCTCCTTCGGCTGCTTTGATTAGAGAGTTCTATTCGAATCTCTCTGTCCACTCCAACGATTCCAACACTCAATATGTGAGGAGTTGGATAAGGGGTGAAGAGTATGTCATTCCAACATTCTTGGTGTACCACATTCTTGGTGTACCTTTGGTACAGCAACTCGTGTACCCTTACACTAAGACCCCTCACCTCAATGACATCATGTCACTCATCGCCGGTACTACCATTAGTTGGGGTACTGATCCTTGTGTCACTTCCCATGAGCTTACTAAGCTCAACTATTTGTTTTTCCAGATTTCTTGTCATAGTATATGGCCTATCTTTCATCTTCATACTATTCCCATTGAGAGATATGCATTTTTGTACGCTCTCATCACCGATGCTCCTATGGGTTTTCCCACTCTTTTCATTTGCTCTCTTTGTTGAGGTTCATAGGAGTAGTGCAAAATCCCATGGTTTATTCTTTCCGGTTTTTATACATAAGATTTTGTTGGACCTAGGTTTAGAGGATTTTCCTGCATTCGAGCCTGTACATATCATAGCTCCTATAGGTGCTACCTTCCTTAAGCAATGAGCGGCTCAGTTAAAAGCTAGCTCTAAATGCCCTAGAGTCAAGTCTTCTACAAGTGATGCATCTAGGCCTCTTACTTCTAGTGACCCTACTCCTGAGGAGTATGTAGACCCTACCGCTGCTGCGGATCCTCCACCTTCTTCATCGAGCGACTCGTCCTTGCGGAACATGCTGGATATAGTTATGATTGTTCAGGCGGCGCATGGACGGATTCTGTTGGATGTGCTCACTAAGCTTCAGGCTTTACGAGCAAATTTGGCGGGTGCTAGAGGTTCTACTCCACCAACTCCACCTTTTGATGATGATGCTTGATTGCCCTTTGGCAATTCATCACAAAAAGGGGGAGTACATATACATGGAGATAGGGGGAGATTGGAATTTATAGATTGTATCTAGGAGTTTTTTGATGTATTTGATTTTGGCTTATGATGTATTTCTTTTTTATGGGTTGTATATGTTAGGGGAAGACATTATACTTTGTGTTTTTTTTTTCTTTTATTGTTTCTTGTTTCACATATGGTACATTGATTATTGTTTTATATTATGAGGTTATTCATGGTATATATCTTTTATTTTATGTTTTGTGAAATCAAGAAGTTTAATTTGTTTTACTTGTATTTTCCACACATGTGTTTATGTGTTTGTTGAGTGTTTCAGGAATCTACAGGTTAATTTAGTCGTGGCTGCTGTCTACTTTAGCAACTGATAGATAGTAGTTAGGTTAAATTGTGTTTAGGGCATTTTAAATCTGAATGGGCTGTTTGTAACTTTGAGCATTTTATTTTTGTGATGTGTTTTGTCACGAATTGCCAAAGGGGGAGTTTGTTCGGTTCTAAGATTTTAGGAACTAATGTATTAGAATTTCAATTTGTAATGTGTTGGCAACCATGATCAAAACATAGAGTCTACATTTAGGCTTGCTCAAAGTGTGTTTACTTGTAAAATTGGAATCGAGTGATTGCAGAAATTATTGGACTAAATCTGCAAGGCTTGATCGATCGAAAATTAGACTCGATCGATCGAACCACGTGCAGATTTATTTTTCTGTAGAAACTCCAATTCAGCCCAAGCCTGTTTGACGTGTAGGGTTTTGTGTTTTATTCCAAGTATAAAAGGAAAAAACCTTAGCTACGTTTTAGAAGTTTTTTGTGAGTTGTGTGTTGAATCTTTTGTGAGATCTAAAGGTGTTTACCTTCATACACACACATAGAGCTATCAAGATCAAGATTCACATCAAGAACTTGATGATTGTTTCAGTTGCTGCATAAAGAATTTTAAAGAATATCTAAAACCTTTGAGTGGAGTCTCAAAGTCACAAGTAGGAGAACTTGTGGTTGCAGTGGATCAAAGAAAGAAGTAGTTCGTGGACTCAGAGCTGTCACGTGATCATGGTAGTAAGTTTTCTACTCGAGGTAGCAATAGGATGTTAGTGGTCTAAGTTCTATTGTACAAACTTCAATTCTTTCATAGTGGATCTATTTTACCTTGAGGATAGCTAAGTTAAATCCTCCCCAGTTTTTTTATCGCTTAGGTTTTCCTGGGTTATCATATTATTGTGTTCTTTATATTTCCGCATTATTTACATGATATGATTTTATTGTGTTAACTTAGAACTGAATAATTTATCTAAGTAATCACTTGGCTAAATAACTAGGTTAAACAACTTGTGTTAAGGGGTCTAAAAATGTACAACCTCTCACAAAAAGGCCTCAATGATATCTGCCATGGATTGGAACGAATGAAATTTTCAAGGAAAAACATCACAGAATTTCATGCACTGTGTCACCTCCCTTCTAGACGCGATATCTTGACGATTGTAACTCCAAATCTTACAAGATCAGAACCTATGGAAACTAGACATTCAGAGCTTTCAAGGGATATAAAGTTTGAAAAAAAATTAGAGCCAGAAATGCCTCCAAACAGCGGCATGAAGATTAGACCAAAAATTGGGAAAAAGACGAAATAGCGAAACTTGGGATAGAAGTGGGAGGCTATGTGATGGTGTTCCTATAAATAACCCCCCCCCCCCCCTCATTTTTTTTTTTTTTGGTAAAAATAATAGTTTTGTGAAGAAATAAAAAAAGAAAAATTAGAGAGAAAAATACTAGAAAAAAAGAAAAAAAGAAAAAAAACCCCTAGAAAAATTCTGAAAATTTTTCTCTCTCCTCTCTTTAGGAAACCCCTCACAAAAATTCAGCCCCCTCTCATCTTCATTGAAATCTTTGTGGTTAAGATGTAGGGATGGGGTAGCTTCCCAATAGCTACACCCATCCCCCCTTCTATTTCTTCCTATGTAAACATCATTCATTTTATATATGAAATTCATTTTCTTTATTTGTTGTCTTTTTACTTTATTGCTTTAAGTTCCTAGCATTTTATTTATGTGGTTGTGTATATCTATCTCTTTAATTCTATATGCTTGTTGGGGGCTGTTTTTTCGTTGTGCGGCCTCATGCTGTTCACTGGAGGGGTGACCTTGGTATACCCGGATTTGTTTGGGAAGTTGTGTCTGGAACTCGACATTGGGCCGCATAGTCCAATGGCTTCTGGTGTATTTTTAGGCCTACAAAATGGGTAAAGCCCAAAGTTTAACAATCATGATAATTGTTGAATAAATAAATAATATGTATTTGATATAATAGCTTTGATTAATAGTCATAATAATAGTTGAAATAAAGTAATATGTATTTAGCGTAATAGCACTGTTAAGTTATGAGTTAAAGTTCTTAATGATGTAAATTTGGGTGATGTCCAATATTCGAGAATAATTAATTGTCATATGTCCAGCAATGAGATGAGTCTAAGATAGTCCATGTCTAGCTGTGATATGATTCATGTAATAAGGTATGTCCAGTAGAGGTTTATGTTGAAATAATAAGGTATGTTCAGTAGAGGTTTATATTAAAATAATACATGTCCAGCAGAGGTTTATGTCCAAATGATATATGTCTACCAGTGGTAGATCAATTTATTAGTATATGTGTTTATTAGTGAAATATTAATGAAGTCATGTTAAAGTAATTTGTATTTAAAGGTGAAGTAGTCATGTATTCAGTGATGTAAATTTAGAGATATGGAAACATAGTCACTTATCTTTGTATGGTTTGTAGCTCTAACCGTATAGCATTAGTGAGCTGATAATATTCCAGCAATATAACTCCAGTGATGGAAAGGCAGTGTGCCATGATGAGTCCCGCCATGATGACTTCATGATTGGAGGGGAAAAAATGGGTACAATTAGAGGGAGAGAGAGTATGTTCAGCTGTGTGTAGAGGCTGGTTAAGTTTGTTCCCTTTATTATGCACTTAAATGAATTTCCCCTTTGGTAATGCTCTTTTAGTTATTGTGAAGGTATGAATAGTATTGCCTTCCATGAGAAGGGTTTTTGTAAGATAGGTTTGTGCCTTCCATGAGAAAGACTTTAGTATGAGGTCTCTATGCCTTCTAGAAGAAAGACTTTATGTATTAGAAGTCTATGCCTTCCATGAGAAGGGATTTTGTAAGAAGTATTTGTACCTTCTAGAAGAAGGGCTTTAGTATTAGAAGTTTATGCCTTCCATGAAAAGGGTTTTTAGTATAAGTGTTTGATATCTCTTGAGAAGTATGGAGATGGGAAAAAATATAGATGTAGTATTTGTAATATGTATGGGTAATAAATGTGGATATTCTATGAGAGATGGGTTTGTACTATATATGAGGAATATGTATGGATAATTTGTGAGAGATGTAATTTGTAAGATGTATGAGAGATATGTATTGGTATTTTGTGAGATATGTACTTCGTAAGATGTATGAGAGATATGTAAGATGATAAAGGAATGATATTAGAGATACTGGAAAGGTTATAGTGATAGCTTGTGTTACTTTCCAAGATATGGGATTTTGTAAGAGAAATGGAGAAAGCAATGTTTAGAGATATGGGCAGCAAGACAGATGTACTTCCTGAATATAGAGAGTGCGAGAATGAGCATAAGATGAGTAATGGTGTATTGTGTTGTATGGAATGGTGTAGTAAGTGTGTATGAGATTGTGTAAGAGAAATGGAGAAATAGATGTTTAGAGATATGGGTAGCAAGATAGATGTATTTTCTGAATTTGGAGAGTGAGAGAATGAGCATAAGATGAGTATGATGGAAATATGCATGTGCACAGCGGAAAATTAACGGATCTACTTCATTCACAATTGATAACATGCACTATGTAAATTTCAGAATACAAGAACAAGAGAGTGTACCTTGGTGTGGTGAATTTCAAAACAAAGATTCCAAGTTCTTGAGAACACTTTTAATCTTCACTCCAATTTCACTAACGCCCAAGATGTGTGGTCTCTCAATCAGTTATATGAAATGTTCAAGAGAGAATTCAAGAGTGTCCAACACTAACATACACCATTTCATGTAAGTTGTTCTATCTAAAAATTCCGTATGTTTCTCTCCTTATAACTGATTATCTAATTGGACTAGTCTTTTGGGTCTTTCCAATTGGGCTCTAGTATGTGGCTTGGAGTGGGACCAAAAGGGACCAATAAGACACTAGCTCCAATGGGCCTTGGGCTTTTCTGTCAACTCTTGACAAGTCCAAAGTTACCATTAACTATATTTAATACCACTATATAAATATAGTTGCACTCTAGGCCTTATCTATAAATTATATCCCAAGACTTTATTATACATGCAACCCCTTCATAAAATATTCGTAGTAATACAAAGTCATGAATGTAGACTGCCATTTTGTAAATTACTACATCTTAATCTTTGAGTACCTGGTTTAATCCTTTTAAGTTATTCATTATATATTTATAAAATCCAATTCCATAAATATATACTTTAGTAATTTCTTACCAAAGTGGTTAGGCCTAACTCTCTGAATAACAAACTCATTAAACTTATCTCAAGGGAATATTTTGTATCTCTGTTAAGAGACTATGAATTCCATTTTGAGAATATATGTTCTATCAACACTAAATGTGGCTGCCCAAAATACTGAGATTTTGACCGTTACTTTAGATCTCACTCTTGATATATCAAAGAAATCTACACGTCATGATCAGGTCTATTATTCTTTCAGAATTAAGAGTTCATGCAAATATAAGTTGTGAGATTTATTATTCATTTGACAGTCGTTAGGAGAATAATAAATCTCACAGCGGTCTAGTTCAATATGTCTTAACTCTTAAAACATATCAACATATCAACTAGAAGTCTCCACTTCTATGATCAAGACAAATCATCGTAATTGTTATGTTATAGTCTTCGCAGATGAAACGCCCAATTTCATCACCGACTACGAACTACAATTCTGAGTTTACAAAGAACTTGTGACTTATATCTTCTGTGACTAAATCACATACTATGCATCTCATGGACTGTATGATAATATCCGAATATTTATGTTACCATTATTTCAGATAATAATAAAACAACTTTATTAAACACAATATTAAGTCATACATAATGTCATACATAATGTCATACATAATGTCATACTTAATATTATACATAGCATCATACAATAGGATTTAAGGGCACTAATCCTAACAATCTCCCACTTGCCCTAAAGACTATTGTGCACTAATCTAACTCCCATTCCCTCTAAATTTGACTCGAAAGTCCTTTGAGGTAAAGCTTTGGTAAACAGATTTGCTAGATTATTTGCACTTTCAATCTTTGCTACCACCACATCTCCACGAGCAACAATATCTCGAATGATATGGTACTTCCTCTCAATGTACTTTCCTTTCTTGTGATTCCTTGGATCTTTAGATTGTGCAACTGCTCCACCATTGTCACAAAAAAATGTAATTGGAACTTGCTCTATTCTCATTATACCAAGGTCAGAAAGGAATTTCTTGAGCCAGACAGCTTCTTCTGCTGCTTCACAAGTAGCAACATATTCTGCCTTCATGGTGGAGTCTGCAATACAAGATTACTTAATACTCCGCCAACTTATGGCTCCACCTCCCAAGGTGAAAACACATCCTGATGTGGATTTTCTGAAATCTAGATCCGATCGAAAGTATGAATCTGTATAGCCAACAGGTATCAAATCCTCACTTCGGTAAACAAGCATATAATCTCTCGTTCTCCGTAAATACTTGAGAATATGTTTTACAGCTTGCCAATGTTTTGGTCCTAGATTTGATTGATATCGGCTGACCATGCCAACTGAATAACAAATATCTGGTCTAGTACAAAGCATGGCATACATGAGACTTCCTACTGTTGAAGCATAAGGAACTTGTCTCATTATATCTTCTTCCTCTTGAGTCTTAGGCATTTGGTCATCAGACAGAGGAACTCCATGTCTGAAAGGAAGTAATCCTTTCTTGGAATTTTGCATGCTAAACCGTTCTAGAACCTTATCTATATACCCAACTTGTGATAAGCCTAACATTTTATTCTTTCGATCTCGCTAAAGCTTGATCCCTAAAATAAAGTTAGCCTCACCCAAGTCCTTCATATCAAATTGGCTTGACAACCAAACCTTTACTGATGACATCACCCTTACATCATTTCCAATGAGTAGAATATCATCAACATAAAGCACTAGGAACATTACTATTTTATCTTGATGTCTTTTGTACACACATGGTTCATTAAGATTTTGTTCAAAACCAAATGACTTGATTGCTTAATCAAATCTGATTTTTCATGACCTAGATGCTTGCTTAAGTCCATAAATGGACATTTTCAACTTGCATACTATATGCTCTTGGTTCTTTGCTAAGAAACCTTTCGGTTACATCATATAGATTTCCTCTTCAAGATTGCCATTGAGAAAAGTAATCTTGACATCCATTTGACAAATCTCATAATCAAAATGAGCAGCAATGGACAAGAGAATTTTGATAGATTTAAGCATTGCTACTGGTGAAAAGGTTTCCTCATAATCAATACCTTCTTTTTTAGTATACCCTTTCGCCACTAACCTTGCTTTAAAGGTTTCAACCTTTCCATCTATCCCTCTCTTCCTCTTGTAAACCCATTTGCAACCAACAGGTTTAATGCCGTTAGGCGCCTCTACAAGATCCCAAACTTGATTGGAATACATGGAATCTAATTCAGATTTCATAGCTTAGACCCAATGATGTGCATCTATATCATTCATTGCTTCATCATAAGTGTAAGGATCAGATTCAGCCTCTTCTGAGATAGTTTCATAAGTTTCTCCTAAACCTATGAATCTTATAGGAGGCCGAACAATTCTCCCACTACGACGAGGCACCTGTGTACTAGATATCTCATGAGTAGTATCTTGTGGTGTATCTAATACAACTACATCATCCCTAGTTTCATCCATTGGTTATTCATTTACAGGTTCATTCATTTCAGCCAACACAACTCTACTTTTAGGAGTAAAATTATTCATATAGTCATTTTCCAAGAATTTAGCATTTGTACTAAGAAAAACTTTGTTATCTTTACGACTATAGAATAAATAACCCCTAGTTTCTTTTGGATACCTACAAGCAAACACACTTCTGATTTTGGTTCCAATTTATCAGGCTTTCCTTTTAACACATGTGCTGGACAACCCCAAATGTGAAGATATTTCATACTAGGCTTATGCCCACTCCACAATTCCATGGGTGTTTTGGGAACAGATTTTGATGAAACTAAATTCAAAAGATGTATTGCTGTATTTAAGGCATAACCCCAAAAAGAAATCGATAAAGTTAAGTAACTCATCATGGACCTAACCATTTCTAAAAGAGTCCTATTCATTCTTTCTGCTACACCATTCTGTTGGGGAGTTCCAGGTGCAGCCAATTGGGATACAATCCCATTTTGAGTTAAGTAATCCTTGAAAACCCCAAGAAGGTATTCGCTACCACGATCAGATTGAATGGCTTTTATGCGTTTACCTAATTGATTCTCAACTTTAGCCCTAAACTCTTTGAACTTTTCAAAGGTTTCGGACTTCCGTTTCATTAGGTGCACATAACCATATCTTGAGTAATCATCAGTAAAAGTGATGAAATACTCATAACCTCCTTTTGCTTGGGTTGACATAGGACCATATACATCAGAATGCACTAACTCTAGCAAATCTTGGGCTCTTCTACCTTTTGCATTAAAAGGTCGTTTGGTCATTTTACCTTCCAAACAAGATTCACAAACTAGAAATTCATCAAAGTCCATGGGCTCTAAGAGTCCATCTTTGATCAGTCTTTGAATCCTATTTGAATTAATATGACCCAAACGCAAGTGCCAAAGATATGCATCACTAGTAGAAGGAAACTTTTTCTTTAATGATTTCATATGAGAGTTATTATCTAATTCAGAATTATATAATTCATGCTTATCAAGAGTTAAAATATAAAGACCATTTACAATATTGCCAGAATAGATAAACACTTTATCCTTCTTTATTACAACATTGTTTTTTAGGATAACACAATATCCATGTTTACCTAAGTAGCAGAAATTAAATTCCTACGAACATTAGGTACATACAAACAGTCTTCCAATATTAAAACTCTAGATTCAAAACATAAATTATAAACACCAATAGCTATAACCGGAATCCTGCTCCCATCAGCCAAAGTAAGAAACAACTCCCATTCTTTAAGCTTTTTGGTCTCTTGAAACCCCTGCAAGGAATTACAGATATGATTAGTACAACCTGAATCCACACACCAGGAATCCGTGGGATTCTGTACCAAACATATTTCAAGAAGGAATGAACTTTTCATACCTTTATTGGCAGCCTTGAATTTTGGACAATTCCTCTTCCAATGTCCTTTCTCACTACAATGAAAACATTTTCCTTTGAGCTTTTTTCCTTTGTCGGCAACCCCTAAGGCAATTTGTTTACCCTCTTGCTTGGTGAAGTCCTTCTTCTTCTTCTTCTTACCCTTGCCTTTCGACTTAGATTGAGAAGTAGAAGCTTCACCAATATTGGCTTCAACATTAGAAGTACCAAGGATGTCTTCCGCCACTACCAACTTATTCATTAATTCAGACAATGTATAAATCTTTTTGTTCATATTATAGTTAAGTTTGAATTCCTTGAATGATTCTGGTAGTGACTGGAGTATCATATCCACTTGGAATTCTCCATCAATATCGGCATCTAAAACTTCCAATGTATTCAGATTAGAGATCATTGTAAGACAATGCTCTCTCACTGAACTACCTACAGCCATTTTGATATTATAAATTTGCCTCATGGTCTCTTGCCTTGTAGAACGGCCTTGCTCACCAAACATCTCCTTCAGACTTAGCATAATGTCTGAAGCTAGTTCTACATCTTGCATTTGATGTTGTAGAACATTTGAGATAGATGCTAGGATGTAGCACTTGGCCATTTCATTAGATTTTTGCCAACGATCATATCATTGTTTTTCCTCAAGAGGAGCATCTAATGAAGGAAAGCTAGGACATGGTTTAGTAAGCACATATTTGTGCTCTTCAACAGTAAGAACAATGTTCAAATTTCTTTTCCAGTCAACATAGTTGGATCCAGTCAGTTTGTTTTGATTAAGAATAGTTTTAAGTGGGCTAAATGATGCCATGTTCAAATCTGAAAACAATAAACATGAATATAATAAGTAAATTGGACATTATCAATTTAGCATATAAACATGTAGTATGGAACCTTAATAAAACCATAATATAATATATGCAATGACAACCCAATCCCGCAATTAATATTTCTCGGAAGTGAGGTCATACCAATTACTATGATCAAGCGAGAATTATTCTCATTATTAATGTTATCATGGTAACTCTTACCAAACAAAAATAATTTGCCGTTTTTCCTTCAGCCTCTAAGTAATAATGACATAGCTCCAAAAGGAGGTTAACATTAAACTTAGTCTAGTGTACACCATTGACTAGAATCAATGTGAATCACCAAGAAACTCCACGGAAGCGTGGTCATTCTTAATGTTAAAAACACATATCATCCATCATTAAGAAGTTTAACCTGCAGTACCATGAATTAAACACCCTCCGAAGGGAGCAAGGCATATACGCCAAGGCGAGGTGCTTAATCACACTACTATAAACCGACAATGGAGGCCGTGAGATGCAACCCTTGTATCTCTCTTCCACTAGATATTTTTAAAATTAAAGGTTTTTAATTAGTAAGCAGGCATAATCTAATTACACATAGCCTTACTCCTTTTACATGTGAAAACACTTAGAAGAAATTCTGATTTTCCTTCTTTCGATTGATTGAATGTGCCCTTCGATCGATCGAAAAAATTAAGAAATTCGAACTTGACCATCTGACTTCTTCGATTGATCGAAATTGCCTCTCAATCGATTGAAAAACAAATTCGATCGATCGACCAGTAATCGAAAATCAATCTATATAAGAAAGTCTGATCACTGTTTCACTTGATCGATCGAAAGTGATTTTCGATCGATCGAAACTCGTGAAACTCGAATTTCTAGAATTTCTCTAAGGAAGTTTTCTACGGTTTTTCTTGAACAAACAACTAACATACGAATATGATAGTCAGAGAATAATATCAAAACTGAGATTCATTGATGCTATAGCCTTAAAGATCAATTTAACATACTTAAATTCAAATTTAAACAACATCATAACATCAATATCAATTTTTATCAAATCATAGTTTCAATAACCATGTAGAAAATTAAATGCATAATCTTCAAACAATATGAAACTATAATCTCTAATTCCAAAATTCATAAAACATGTTATACAATTCGAAATTGAAGACCGCTCTGATACCATTTGATTGAAATATGCATGTGCGCAGTGGAAAATTAACGGATCTACTTCATTCGCAATTGATAACATGCACTATATAAATTTCAAAATACAAGAACAAGAGAGTGTACCTTGGTGTGGTGAATTTCAAAACAAAGATTTCAAGTTCTTGAGAACACTTTTAATCTTTACTCCAATTTCACTAACGCCCAAGATGTGTGGTCTCTCAATCAGTTATATGAAATTTTCAAGAGAGAATTCAAGAGTGTCAAACACTCACATACACCATTTCATGTAAGTTGTTCTATCTAAAAATTCTGTATGTTTCTCTCTTTATAACTGATTATCTAATTGGACTAGCCTTTTGGGCCTTTCCAATTGGGCTCTAGTATGTGGCTTGGAGTGGGACCAAAAAGGGACCAATAAGACACTAGCTCCAATGGGCCTTGGGCTTTTTTGTCAACTCTTGACAAATCCAAAGTTACCATTAACTATATTTAATACCACTATATAAATATAGTTCCACTCTAGGCTTTATCTATAAATTATATTCCAAGACTTTATTATACATGCAATCCCTTCATAAAATATTTGTAGTAATACAAAGTCATGAATGTAGACTGCCACTTTGTAAATTATTACATCTTAATCCTTGAGTACCCGGTTTAATCATTTTAAGTTATTCATTATATATTTATGAAATCCAATTCCATAAATATATATACTTTAGTAATTTCTTACCAAAGTGGTTAGGCCTAACTCTCTGAATAACAAACCCATTAAACTTATCTTAAGGGAATATTTTGTATCTCCGTTAAGAGACTATGAATTCCATCTTGAGAATATATGTTCCATCAACACTAAATGTGGCTGCCCAACATACTGAGGTTTTTACCGTTACTTTAGATCTCACTCCTGATATATCAAAGCAATCTACACGTCATGATCTGGTCAATTATTCTCTCAGAATTAAGAGTTCATACAAATATAAGTCGTGAGATTTATTATTCATTTGACAGTCGTTAGGAGAATAATAAATCTCACAGCGGTCCAGTTCAATATGTCTTAACTCTTAAAACATATCAACTAGAAGTTTCCACTTCCATAATCAAGACAAATCATTGTAATTGATATACTATAGTCTTCGCAGATGAAACGCCCAATTTCATCGCCGACTACGAACTACAATTCTGAGTTTACAAAGAACTTGTAACTTATATCTTCTGTGACTAAATCACATACTATGCATTTCATGAACTATATGATAATGTCCGAATATTCATGTTATCATTATTTCAGAAAATAATAAAACAACTTTATTAAACACAATATTAAGTCATACTTAATATTATACATAGCATTATACAATAGGATTTAAGGGCACTAATCCTAACAGAATAATGATGTTGGTGTTGTATGGAATGGTGTTTGGAGTGGTTTAAGGCTTTAGCTTGGTCCTCTTTATATAGAGTCAAGTCTAAAACTAAATCAGTTCAGCTGGAGGAAAGACCAGCAAAAAAGGAAAGGATTTCAGTAAGAAAAAGATAGTTTCTTTAGTTGGTTTTGATTTTTAGCCAAATAAGGAAATTCAGTAATGTTAAACCTACTGGGTCAGCTGTCACATCTGTTTTGAAATAGTTGTCACAGCTGTTTGAAAAAGCTATCACAGCTATCTGAAAAACTATCACAGCTATCATAAGACGGTTGTTGCTTGGAGTTGAAGTAGATGAGGTTAACTAGATGATGTCAGGCTACTGGAGAGAATATTCATGGTTTATTTCTTGGATTTTGCTAAAAATGGTAAGATATCTTTTAAGGATATCTTGCTATTTTGGGTATAGCAGCTGGTTGTTGGGATAGAGCATTAAATGACTGGTGATGTCACTTTCAGCTAGGTGTCAAGTGCTGAACACACTGCTGGTGTTCTATTGGAAATGTTTCCTCTTTTGGGTATTTATATTTATGGTCTATGATTCTATTATAATACATTTAAAGTAAGTAATAAGATGATTGATTGATAGTTAATGAAGCTATAGAGATCTAGTCAAGGTCTCATTGTGTTGTGACTTAAACTTGGTGAGCAAGAAAAGCATTTAATGCTCTGCTCAGGCAGCTGGTAGAGGAATATTTGGTCTGATTATGACAAATGGCAGCTGGGTATTAAAGATATTGTAAATATTTTATATTTGAAAATTAAAGATAGCCAATCAGATTTATTCATGTGTTTAAGTTGGATTTTAGCTGAAAGTAGTAATATAGTTTATATGAAATAATATGATTAGGATTCCAAATTCGTATAGGAATAGCTAGAGATTGAATATATAGTTATTTGGTCAGCATTTAGATGGCTGGAGTTTTTAAGTATTTGTCATATGATGCGTATTAAGTTTTAGTCAAAGATCAATAGGGAGTTTAATCATTTTAAGTTTTTATGTGATAAGAGAGGCTTACCAGATGTTACCTATTACACACTGACTCGTTAGAGTTCAAGGAGTTGGAGAAGACACGCCAAGCAACATGTTTCTTTTATCAACCTTAATTCATCGGAGCTTTACTGAACAAACTTCTTGGCCCTCCAAACCATGACTCCCAAAGCTTCCCTAAAGAGACTCATGTGCTTGGATCATAATTCGAAGATGAGATGACGTACCTTGGGCTTTGCTGTCATTTTGTGTAAATATGGCTTTTGTTAGAGAAGCTGTTTTCCATGAATATGAGAGAGGTAATATGGCCGTGAGCTTTGATTCATTACTTGAGCCCTATTTGTATATTGATGTTGATGATGTCGTGGGTCATAAGCCTAATTGATGAAAAGGAAATGTGGAGCATGAATCCGCCTCTTGAAGTGAGGATCTTGTGGGCCATGTGAGCCCAATCTATGTAATTGAATAAGATATGAACTTATTTTGGGCTTTAAAGAGATTTACCCAAAAATCAATAATATGTTGATGTGGTGTGGGTTGCCAATGAAGTAATGCCATATGGTGTGAAAAAAGAGTCCTCGACAATGCTTATATTATTTGTGGATGATTGTAATATTGCTGTTAAATTCCTAGATGAGTATTGAACCTTAATTTAGACCATGGTTTTAAAAATCGGACCGGAGGCAAAACCGTTATTGCCTCCGGTTCCCGATTTAACCTAGTTTTTGACTGGTTTTAAGCATTTTTACTGGATCGGATTAGTATTCGGTTCCTGGTTGAAACGGTCGGATCGGTCGGTCCGGTCTAGTTTTTAAAACCATGACCTAGACCTAATATAAGAAGTACCCTTAAGGGGAAGGAGTCTCATCTTTTTTACGCATTTAGGAACTCTTTATATTTGTTCATAGATTTATCTTGTTATATTGTTATCCCATTTACTTTAATGTTCTTCCCCTTTCCCCTTTACTCTATTGTCACCCTATTTACTTTAATGTTCTTCCCCCTTCCCTTTTATTTTATTGTCAACCCATTTATTTTAATGCTCATTCCCTATCCCCTTTAATATATATATACATATATATATATACATATATATATATATTACTATCTTATCACCTAAGCATGGTTTTAAAAATCAGACCAGGCCAGTCGGTTCGACTTAGGGGTGTGCAGCCAACCCACCAACCCGCCAAAACCGACCCGACCCAACCCAACCCGCCGGGTTGGGTCGGTTTTTAGAGCTTGGTGGGTTGGGTTGGGTTACAAAATTTTTTTTGATAGCGGGTCGGGTTGTTTTTGGGTCATAAAATTCATGGAGCCTTAATTTGACTTTAAAAACATTAAATGCATAAAAAAAAATCAAGGAAATAATAACCATAAACCTAAAATTCAGAAAATTACCACAAAAAAAAAATTGCAAATTCCCTTTTACATCAAATCTCTCCACTTGGAAAAAACTCGCCATCGAGTTAATATTTGAGATCTAAAATCCTCTGTTTCAAGCAAACAAATATTTTGAATACTCTAGTCCCTTCATCTTAAGATTCAGCCATGTGGATTTTTTCTCATGGGATGTAAGTGTATTTTTTCGTGGGGTGGAGTATGATGATGATTTCCGTGGTGAGACATTTTCTAATGTATTCCTCAACTCAAAGCTCAGAAAATTGGAATTGAGTTTACAGTGAGGAACTTGGTAAGGGGTGTACGTGTATTTATAATTTTACAAATCGTGATGTGAAGACAGAACCTAAAAGTCAACCTTGCTAGTACTTGGAGTGGAAGTTTAGCTGATTAAACCGCGTACCTCCACAACCACACGATTTTAATTCGGTCATATATTATCACAATGCGAACTGTCCGTGTGTGTGAAGTTGTGAAATAGAAGTAGATACTTTTCTTACTATAGTTAAGTTAAATGCGTGGTCGGCTATACCGAGTTTTATTGATGATTTGTTGTACAAACATTTAAAAAATTTTAAATGATCTGCTGCAAGTTCACCTTTCTCATTCATACGTATAATCAAAGTGCATGATTGGGTTTTTTTTTTTTTTTTTTGGATGAGAATGATTGGGTTTCTTAGTTTTCTTGATAAGAGCAAAAATTCATTCAACAACTAATGAACACAACAAATTATCTAGTACCAGCAACATGCGCAAGTCTTTCACGTTATCGGTTATCATTAGTTTAACAATACCTCAACGTCATAAGGAAGTTCTAGATACAAGTTCACCTTAGTCATTCTTACTTTTAATCAAAGTGCTTGATTGGGGTTCTCAATTTTTCCTGTTGAGAGCAAAAATTCAATACAACTAATGAACACAACTAACTAGTATCAGTAACATGCGCAAGTCTTATACGTCATCCTTATCCTTAATTTAACAACACATCAACATCATCATTCAAAAAAAGAAAAAGAAAAAGAAACCAACACCATCAAGTGGATCGGGTAAAGGCAAAGGGATTGAGGATGCCTTCTCCCTGGTGGCCAACCAACCCAATCAGAATGAGAGGCCGTTGAAGTCACCAGCCCATTAAAGCCCAAAGGTATGTATCAGGGCAGATTTGGGCTTAGGAATTAAGAAGCAATTGAAAGGAAAGGGCCGATGGAAAAAAAATATCTAGGAAAAGGGCCGAAACCAAAACTCAGAGATGAAAGCCCATGCTTATGTTTTGGGGCTTAAACATATAGGAAAATTAGATTTTTTGAAGGAAGAGGAAATAGCGGCTCGAAAAAAAAATGGTTTGTTGTTAATAATGTAAGCCACATTGAGGCTTTCGCAGGTGGCTGCTACACAGCATTGTTGAGAGCCATGAATCCCCTATACCTCACGATCTTATGTGGCACTAGAATCCCAATATTGTCTTCCTATTGGAGAAAAAATTAAAACTGAAGCGTATGGAAAGAATAATAAAAAGAATTGGTTTCGCAAACGGCCTCATTGTTCCTAGTGTGGGTCGAAGTGGAGACATTGCCCTCTTATGGTCCAGTGATCGATGTTGATTTTGAAATTGAAAGTTATTCTAAAAACCATATAGATGTCGTGGTTACTATGCCCAATAATGATTTTAGATGGAGAATACTGGCTTCTATGGCCATCTAGAAACCCACCAAAGAAGTGAATCATGGAACCTTCTCGAATTCCTCAATAATCACTTCTAGCTCCCATGGTTCTACTAGGGTGATTTCAATGAAATTGTTTCTATGGAAGAGAAGTTTGGCAGAGTGCAAAGATCTCAACAACAAATGGAAGGCTTTTGGAATGTAGTGAATTGCTGTGGCTTTCAAAGATCTGGGTTATTGTGGGCTAGACTTCACTTGGTGTAACATGCAATAAGGGGAAGATAGAATATACTTAAGACTTGATAGAGTACTCCACCAGCCCTTTGTTTCTCTGCCGCAAGAAGGTTGGGTTCCCCAGCTCTCTCTAGACAGTAGAATAGCAGTCCCTTTCAGGGGAGATTTTGGTTCCTTAGCGTAACAGGGTTACTCTAAGGCTAGTAGGGTTTTTTTTTTTTTCTCTGGGGCTTTGGGAAACACTCAATTTGCCTCTGATGGAAGATCTCACAAAACAATGGAATGGCTTGACCATCTCACACAGGGAAGGCCCCAAGTTCAGATTACACAATGACATGGCCACTTCAATTTTCATCATCGCCGCGAAGTTCCTCACAAAGCGAGCTTTGAACATTGACGCCATTGCAGCCACCTTTACTCCCCTGTGGCGATCCAAAAATGGCTTCAAAATTAAGCACCTTGGGAATCATGTGGTTCTATTTACTTTTGACAGTAAAACCAAAGTGGACAATACACTCGCAAACGAACCATAGAGCTTTGACAAGCACCTTATGGTGCTACGTAGATACGATGGAGTAAGCGACATGCAACAAATGGACTTCAATCACCCCGTTTTAGGTTCAAGTGCATGGAATACCGATGAAGTTCATGAATCCAACTGTGGCCGAAGGTTTATGCGAGACAGTAGGTGTAG
Source organism: Notholithocarpus densiflorus (assembly GCA_030021035.2). NCBI lineage: Eukaryota > Viridiplantae > Streptophyta > Magnoliopsida > Fagales > Fagaceae > Notholithocarpus > Notholithocarpus densiflorus. The sequence continues at coordinate 565,371 of JARYZH020000125.1, forward strand.
TACAGAATCAATCAAACTCGAAGACAGAGGAGTGTGGTGGTTTTATGCAGGTCAGAGTTTTGGTGGATATTTCACAACCTTTGTGTCAGTGAAGGGTGATAACTCTGGATGATGATAAAGAGATGTGGGTCTCTTTTAGGTACGAACGACTCCCTAACATTTGTTTTTGGTGTGGTTGCCTCACACACAGCGATAGAGATTGTGAGCGATGGATTGACAGTGAAGGCACACTGGAAGAATCAGACAGGGAGTTTGGACCATGGATAAGGACCTCGCCAATAATTGGGAATCACAAAACGGTGGTGTCTGTCCTGGGGTTCTATGCTAAGAAGAAAGCCACAATACCTGAACAAAGGAAAACTAGTGAGCCATGGAGGGCGGCGGCCAGAGAATCTCCAAACACGGTCAAGCCCAATATGGATAGCGCCAATCACGGTAACCCTCCAACTATTACAAACATTGATGATACTTTCCTTCCAGGTAAACATAACGTTGACCATCCTCATTTAAACCCGTGTTTAGTGGCCTCATTAATATCCGAAGATTCTTTTGAAAAAAACATTGAGGAAATAGACCGTGAACTCAGGAAATTTGATTTACCCATATCAAACACTAACACCAAAACCTTACCAGATAATCCCAAGACCCCTTTAACTGATACACGTACCCCAAATATTCCCAAACCTCATAATCCACATCATACCTCTAACTCGACCACCCCAAACACTTTAACCACACCAGATGTTCCCAACCTGACCCCACCCTCATCAGATATTCCCAAACCTCATAATCCATATCATACCTCTAACCCGACCACCCTAAACACTTTAACCACACCAGCTGTTCCCAACCCGACCCGACCCTCATCAGATATTCCCAACCTGACCCCACCTTCATCAATTGCTACAAGTAGACCAACTTAGAAACGTATTCTCAAGGATGAAGTGGAATAGAAAACGTGTTTGGTTGCTGCATGTGGCACAAAAAGGGCTTTACCTGATGACATACACCAATCTGAGTTACCAAAAAGGAGATCCGTGGTTTCACAGGTTGATGAAGAACAAATACAGATATTGGCAGAGGTTGGGTGTCCAGCCCTGCCAGAAGCAATGAGTCTCTTAGTATGGAACTGTCGTGGGCTTGGGAACCTACGTACAGAAGATCAGCTTGCAGATTGGGTGTGGGCAAAAGATCCATCTGTTGTGTTTTTAGCCGAAACATGGACAGACAAAGCTAGGCTAGAAAAAGTTCAACAAAGGATTCAATTCAAAAATTTATTTGAAGTTCCCCGAATTAATAAATGGGGCGGTTTAGCAATTTTTTGAAAAGAAGGTTTTCCCTTAGAGATTGAAACTTACTCCAAGAACCACATTGACACCACAATCAATAAAAACACTGAGAAGGAGTGGCGGGTTACAAGATTCTACGGGGAACCTGATACGCATAAGAGACATGAGTCTTGGACAAAATTAAGAAATTAGAAAACTAGGGGGTCAACCCCATGGTCGTGCACCGGAGACTTTAATGAGATTACGAGACAGTCTGAAAAACAGGGAGGCCGACCAAGACCTCACCATCAAATGCAATTGTTTCGAGATGCTCTTGACGAATGTAGTTTCATGGACTTAGGATTTGTAGGCTTTCCCTTTACATGGCACAAACACTTTGCTGAGTTCACAGTTTGGGAGAGGCTTGACCGTGCCATGGCCACCAATGAATGGTTCTCAATGTTCCCAGGTACGAAAGTGTTGCACTTAGACGGAACCACTTCTGACCATAAGGCGTTGTGTATCTCACCTGAAGGTATGGATTGTAGCTTCCAAAAACCTTTCCACTTCGAACATATGTGGATAAGAGATAAGGGTTGTAGTGAGACAATTGAGGCTGTTTGGAGTGAGAATTCCTTTGAACCATGGGATACAAGGGTGTTAAAAAAAATTGATAGATGTGGGCAGGAGCTAACCCATTGGAGTAGGAAGAGTTTTGGTAGTGTCCGAAAAGAATTAGAGAAGAAAAAGAAGCAATTGAAGGAGGCAAAACAGAGGGCTGTTCGGACTGGAGACTCTAGACGCATAAAATGTTTGAAGGGTGAGGTGAACATACTACTTGATAAAGAAGCCAAAATGTGGAGACAAAGATCTAAGGTTATGTGGCTCAAGGATGGAGACCGAAATACTAGATTTTTCCATAGCAAAGCATCACAGCGAAGACGTAGAAATTATATTACACAATTGCATGATGCTACAGGCAGATGGTGCACTCGGCAAGCTCAAGTAAATGACACTATTGTGGATTTTTACCAAAACCTTTTCACTTCGGCAAATCCCAGCAATTTTGAGGAGGTGGTAGACTTAATTCCTCAAGTGGTGACAAATGAAATGAATGAAAAGCTTGTGGTAGACTTCACAATTGAAGAAGTGGAAGTTGCCTTGAAACAAATGGCCCCTTTGAAAGCACTGGGCCCGGACGATATGCCCCCTTTATTTTATCAAAGTTATTGGTCTTTGCTTGGTTCTGACGTGTCACATTCCATCCTACATTATTTAAATTTGGGTGTTTTACCTCCTGCACTTTGTCATTCTTTTATTACTTTGATCCCAAAAGTGAAGGACTCAAAATATGTGTAAGTATTTAGACCCATAAGTTTGAATAACATGTTATATAGAATTTTTGCTAAAGTTCTAACCAACTATTTGCAAGATGTTTTGCCTTAGCTTATCTCAAAGCACCAAAGTGCTTTTATGTCTGAACGGCTGATATCAGATAATATTCTAGTGGCCTTTGAAACTCTGCACTACATGAGGAACCATACTAAGGGTAAGTCGGGTTTTATGGCTTTGAAGCTCGACATGAGCAAGGCTTACGATAGGGTGGAGTGAGCATATATGGAGAAAGTTTTGGTGCAGTTGGGTTTCCATGATAGGTGGGTGAAACTCATGATGGCGTGCATCACCACAGCCTCATATTCAGTTTTGATTAATGGGGAGTCCCATGGTCACATCACTCTAACTAGAAAATTAAGGCAAGGCAATCCACTGTCTCCCTACCTTTTCCTCATGTGTACCGAGGGTTAACATGGGTTGATTAGAAGTGCAGCCAATAATGGAGATATTAGAAGGGTCTCACTTTGTCGTAATGGGTCTAAACTAACACACATCTTTTTTGCAGATGATAGCCTCGTCTTTTACAGGGCCAAAATAGAGGAATGCCAAAGTTTGCTCAATGTATTGGCTAAATATGAGAGGGCAACAGGGCAGCAAATAAATAGAGCAAAGACCACCCTTTCTTTAGTAAATCAACTTCTGAAGAAACCCAATTGGCTATAAAGGAGATGCTTGGGGTTCCGGTGGTCCAACAGTACAAGAAATACCTAGGCTTCCCTTCTCTTGTTGGGCGTAATAAAAAGGAAAGCTTCACATACATCAAATAGAGGGTTTGGAAAAATATTCAAGGTTGGGAAGCAAAACTCCTCAGCCAAGTAGGAAGAGAGATCCTTATTAAGGCCGTGGCACAAGCCCTCCCTACCTATACCATGGCTTGCTTTAAGCTTCCTTCAACACTTTGCCATGAGATTGAAATGATGATATGCAGATTTTTTTGGGGTCAAAGGGGTGATAATAGGAAGGTTTATTGGGTTAAGTGGCAGGACTTGTGTAAGCCTAAATCTCAAGGTGGTATGGGTTTTAAAAATCTCTCCCTTTTTAATGATGCACTTTTGGCAAAACACACATGGAGGTTGCTTCATGACACAAACTCCTTATTCTACCATGTTTTTAAAGCCAAATTCTTTCCCACTACATCGGTGATGGAGGCCAAAATACCTGCAAATGCTTCTTACGCATGGTGGAGTATTATGCGGGGAAGAGATGTAATTAAACGGGGGAGTAGGTGGAGAATTGGTTCGGGGAAATCAGTCCACATCTGGGGGGATAACTGGCTGCCACTCAAAGCAAACCCAAAGCTGTTGTCACCACAAATTGAGGACAGCACCATAACCCTTGTCAGTGATTTGATAGACCACGAGCAGAAAATATGGAGAGAAGATGTCTTAGAAAAAAGTTTCTATCCTTTTGAAGTGAGTATCATAAAAAATATCTCCTTCTGTAGGACGATTCAAGAGGATGTTTTGATTTGGCCCTTCAACCCAGATGGTATCTACTCTGTTAAATCCGGGTACAAGTTTTTGCATGAAGAACATCTTGGTAAGCAACCTGGTCCATCTGAGAATGACGCCTTGAAGCCACTGTAAAAGAAGATTTGGGGTCTCAATGTTCCAAACAAAGTGAAACATCTAGCCTGGAGAGCTTGCAAAGACTCTCTACCCACTAAAGTAAACCTGGTCTGCCATAAAATCACTACCACAAGCACTTGTGATAGGTGTAAAATGAACCAAGAAGATGTTGTGCATGCCTTGTTGCACTATCCAGACTTGAAGCCCTTGTGGTACACACGGCCAGAGTGGAACCATGGCACGCTCTCTGCGTGCTCCTCCTTTATTGACATGTTTGATTTCATTTTTGCAGGAAACAAAGAGCCGGAGCTGTTTGCAGCAGTAATTTGGACACTTTGGAATAGGCGCAACAACCTACGCCTCAGCAAATCTGCCTTACCACTTGACAAAGTGTTGGAGTTTGCCCAGGAACGCTTGATGGGGTCTGAAACTACCAACGTGCGACCTTCGCATCCCTATGGACGATCAACAACTCATTGGACAGCACCTGATGCTAACGGGTTCAAGATAAACTTTAACAGTGCGATATTTGCAGACAGTGATAGTGCTAGGATAGGTGTGGTAATCTGAAATGATGATAGGCTGATTATGGCATCCTTGACTCAACAAACACCTCTACCAACATCAGTCATTGAGGTGGAAGCGCTAGCGGCTAGAAGAGCTTTAGAATTTGCTTCGAAACTTGGCTTTGACGATATAACTCTTGAAGGTGACTCTGAACTCCTTATAAAGAACCTGATTAATGGAGGCAGCAAGCTGACCCACTACAGAAACATTGCAGCTGATATTCTTTTCCTGTTGTTTCACTTCTCTAAAGCAAATTTATCTTTTGTCAGGAGACATTGTAATCAGTTAGCACATTCATTAGCAAGGAGAGCAATTATACCTCCTAGTATGTCCGTCTGGATGGAAGAATTACCACCAGACCTTGAATCTGTATTTTTGGCTGATCTTGAGAGCCTTCCTTAATGAAGTTTCATAGTTTTGATTCTAAAAAAAAAAAAAAAAAAAAAAAAAAAAAAAAAAAAAAAAAAAAAAACCTTGATAGAGTCTTAGCCACTTTGGAGTGGTCTGATAGATTTGGGGAAATAAGGGTCCATCAATTAGGGTTCATCATTTTGTTGACTGTAAAATTGTGATTTACAACTATGTTTTTTGTTGGCTTTAATTCCGTGTCAAATTTGATTGTAATTATGTTCAATCATTTCCCTGTATTTTTGTAGGATTTTATGTAAGGGCTGTGTGTGAGAGTTTAGTGGAGAACTTGTGAAGATGAGGATTTCGCAACTAGCTCGCGACTGGCTCGTGAATGCTGACCCACGAAACAGGCCAAGTGAGAAGCATATGTTGGAATGTAAAGAGTTTTTAACAGGCTGGATTTTGCAAGTCATTCGCAAATCAAACCAAGTCGCGAGTGACCCGTGAAACTCTCTGCCTGATTATTTTTTAGTGTGCCTTTTCTCATTCCTTTACCATTACCCACAAAATGTAAGCAGTTGAAGAAGTATTCACAAGAAACTTTTGAGAGAGAAACTCTAGCCAAACACTTAAGAGTTAGAGATTGTTTACCCACAATCCTTTACATCATTTCTCTAGAGTTTCCATTTACTCCTACCTCTCTATCTACACATCCTTGAGAGGTTCTTAGCCCAAACACTTACCTCACTCATTTTGAGTGTTGAGAGAAGTTTTGGTGCCTATGGGAAGCATTGGAAGAAGCCATTGAGTGGCACATGCAATTTAGCGGAATTGCAGGATCCGGATAACTAGTGAAAACAAGATTCCGAGAAGTCCGTTGGTAGCAAGAGCTTGGAGAGCTCAAGTACATTGGGTAGATTAGGCTTGGAAGGTTTCTTTTGATATTCGTGTACTCCAACTTATTCACTAATGGATTGATTTCGGCTTGGAGAGCCGTGGAAAAGTTTTTCGCCGAGTACTTCGGTTTCCTCTTCGATAATATGTCTCGGTGTTATCTTGTATTTGCATCTCTCTTCCCTACTCTTTACACTTTACATTTATCATTTATTATACTTGCTTATGGCTTAGAATAGTGTTTCAGTTTATTGTGCTTCATTTACTCTTGTTCCGCACTTAGATAAGTTAAAGTAAAAGCAATTAAGTCGTAATTTAAAATTGGGGGTCTAAACAAGCATTAGTGTTTTCACACTAATTGTGCTTTCATTGACTAACATTTTTCTTTAGAATTATCCAAATGGAATTCCACCATATATGGGAAAATTCAAACAAAAATGGAAGCTCTCAGTTCCTTAATTCACCATGACAAAGATGGCTCTTTAAGTGCAGAGATTAACAACCTAAGGAAAGAGATCAATGAACCCTTAGACGATGAGGAATCTTAATGGGGCAGCGGTCTAAAGCTCATTAGCTTAAATAGGGTGATCAGAACACTAAATTCTTCCATACCAATGCATCAGAAAGGCGAAAGCAGGACACAATCTTGGGCCTTTGCATAGGATATGGTAAATGGTGTGATGATGAAGAGAGTATAGCCCAAGAAACCACCTCTTAGTTTGAGACCATCTATACCACCTCCCATCCAAGCTGTCTTGATGAAATCACAACAACTATCCCAACTAGAGTGATAGATGACATGAATGCAGACCTAACTCGTGAATTCACCAAGGAAGAAGTGGTATCAACCCTTAAACAGATTCACCTCACAAAGGCTCTTGGGCCAGATGGTATGTCTATTATTTTTTGTTAAAAATATTGGAATATAGTTGGAAATAATGTTACAAACATGGACCTGAATGTTCACAATTCCAATTTTCCTATAACAGAAATCAATAGAACAAACATAGCCATCATCCCAAAAACAAATAACCCTAAGTGAATGGCTGATTTTCCTATGTAATGTGATCTACAAACTCATCAATAAGACTCTAGCTAACCACCTTAAATCTTTGCTCCCCCAAATTATCATAGAAAACCAAAGTGCCTTCACCTCAGAAAGAGTTATCACAGATAATGTTCTAGTTGCCTTTAAATTAATGCACTACCTAAACCACAAAACATCTAGTAAGGATAGTTTCATGGTGACTACGCTTGATAAGAGTAAGGCCTTTGATAAAGTCAAATGGGGTTTTATTCAAAGGGTTATGAAGAGAATGGAAATTAATGCAAGGTGGATTAATCTAATTATGCAGTGTATCTCCTCAGTTTACTACTCAGTGCTTATTAACGATGTTGCTAATGGAAATATCATCCCAACCAGGGGCCTTCATCAAGGTGACCCGTTCTCCTCAAGCCTATTCTTACTCTGTGCAGAGGGCTTTTTTCCACTCATCCATTAAGCGGCTAGAAACCAACTAGTCAATGGCATTTCTTTGTCAAGGTTGTCCAAAGGTTGCTCACCTCTTCTTTGCAGACAATAGCCTCCTCTACTGCAAAGAAAACATCCAAAAATGTTAGGAACTCAAAACAGTCCTCCAAATATATGAATAGACCTCAAGGAAAAAACTCAACATAGAAAAATATATTATTTGTGTTTTTTTTGCCCCAACACATCTAAGAGATAAAAGAGAAAGTCCTAAACATTTTGGGACCCTTATAAGACTTGTGACATTCCAAATACCTTGGCCTACCTTCTATCATTGGAAGATAAAAAAATAAAAAAATAAAATAAAAACAAGTATTTACAAAAATTAAAGAAAGGGTGGGTTAGAAACTAGCCGGGTGGAAAGGGAAACTCCTCTCAAGAACAAAGTGGTCTAAATGTGCATACACAGTGCCTAAGATATAAGGACCTAAAGGAAAAGCAACTAGAGTGCTAAACATTGTACAATGACTACATCACTACAGGGTTTTAATATATAATTTAGGCCAAATTTTTATTTCTTCAATTTTTTCTCAAATTAATGATAAAAAATATTAATATGAACAATGTCAGTAGTAACAAGAATTAGAACTGTATAGGTTCATATAGAACCATTTTTTAATGAAATATAAATTCTGATATGATGGTTGTCTAAAACATCTCGAGTGCCTAGCTTTTCATAGGATGCCACAATTTCCTATTTTCAGTGTGAAAAAGGAGTAGTATGTTAGGTCAAAAAAGTGACAAATACAAGTAGGTGTTAGCTTGTTGTAGGAGAACAAGGTTTGGCCCATAACGAATAGGACCAAATTTTGCCCATAGAAGACTTGAGCCAAGGACCATCAACTACAAGCCCATCTTGTAAACCTGGGGGACCGAGCTGAATTACCAAGACCATGACATTTCCCATGGTATCCGAGCAGATCTCCTATGTCTACTGAGAGAGAGAAGCAGTGCCTTAGGAGAGTTCACCTGCCGAGCAGAAGATTCCGCGTCGAGTCAAGTAACGAGGAAATTGTGCCATCATAGAACAATGGATCCCACCTCTAACATGGGATTAGATATGCTAGAACAGTAGTTTAGACTCAAAAGACCGCCTAGTCACTGCGGGTGGAGGGAGCCACATGCCAACAAGATATTCTCTCATCATTTTAGGTCCACTAACGAGAGAGTATAAAAAAGGGAGAAGGGGTCAGGCCCAAGGGTTGTGTTTCCTTTTATAGTTGAGTATTTCTTGTTGTTTGGATGTTATCCCATAAATGGTGTACATTTGGGGGATTGGCATAACTTCTAGCTCATTTAGTGATGCAATGACTATTCGTCCGTCGCTTGGAGTAACTGTAGATCCTGGCAATAACTGTAGATCTCTAGCTGTATTTTCCCCATTACACCTAATGAAGCATCCAAGCTCAACGTAGAACTGTTTTTTGTATTTAAATGTGTGATTTGCACAAAAAAGAAGCTGATCTAACTGAACTTATATACTAATGGAAACATTTATGTACCTTCATGCAAAATGAGGCAACTGTCACATGTATAGTAAACGAGGAGAAAAATTGTAATTGAACTATAATGCAATTTACTAAAAACCTTCTAGCATATTTATCTGCAGGCATTAAGCCAAAGAATAAAATTAAACATACATGTAAGAACAATAGCATTTGAACAAAGCGAGAGTGATAGCATGCGTGTGGATTTTGGAAGGAAAAAGTTCATAATCGTAGAAGTTCATACCCGATGATCTAAAAACGACTTTTTTATCTTACCCAGTAGTTCATACATAGCTTTGGCTAAATTAACATATTTTACTGGTCCGAATCCATAAAAATATCCTCAACCTACAAAACCTAAAAAAGGTGTACAAATTTCGCATATCCAAAAGCTCAAGAAAAAAAAAGGCAATAATACATGCCAATCTACAATTGATAATGCAATCCCACATGCTAATATACCAATTAACGTTTCAAAAACTGAATTTATAACATAAAAGTCCCCATGAAATACCTGTTTTGCAATGGGCATAGATGTGGCTTGCTCATGATGGCCATTTGAGTAGGATCCAAAAAAGACAGTGACGTTGCCTCCATAGGTGTTGGCTTTTCCAATTGGATTAAATTGTGTTGGGCTTTGATGGGAAACAAAGGCTCGAACAGCTTAATCTAAGGAATTGAAAAAAAACGTTGTGGGAGTCAAAAGAGTTTAAAAGAATATCAAAAGTCTTGTGAAAAAGAAGAAAACCAAGAAACTGTTTAAGTGGTGGGAGTGAAAAGAAACAGTAGAAGGAAAGATAGGAAGACGAAAGATCACCTAGATTTTCTATGAATAAATGGTGATTCCTTGTGTTATATGATAGGCAAAGGTTTTTAAGGGTAATTCAAAAAGACAATGGCTTTTATACGAAAGAGATTACTCATGTTTATTATAGGTTCTAATTGTCCACTTAATCCCAAGACATTGATCCCAAGACACAACCAATAATGCCTAATGATGATAAATGAAATTAAATTGTCTAATTTCTAAGCGTTATGTCACAAAACAAATCAACGTAAAAACTAAAAACTGGAGGCTATCTTTCCTTTTTTCTATTTTTTAAAAGTGAAAATTAGAGGTTGTTAAGAAATAATTTAAATAAGCAAATCAATACTGCATATTTAAAATCCCATTTATTTAGGAGAGAATCAAGAATGCATTAAAAAAATTTAATGTGCCATTGTCTAGATACATGGCACATGGAAGACATTTAAATTGACATTTTTTTTTTTTTTTTTTTTTTTGATAACTAAATTGACACATATCAAATTTATATGATATTTACAAATTGTGCCTTATGGTGTTATGGACTTGGATTGGGTCCAATGTTTAATTTCACTAGATCCATCCAGGTCACATATCATGATCCGGATGGGTCCAATGCAATTGAGTACTGGATCCAATTTTTACCCTGTTATTATTAATTTACGGAAAATTCTTAGATACTCCTAGAGCATGGATAAATAGTATTCCCTTCTCTCACATTTAAGATGGACCTCATCATGAATTTAATGAGTGAACCCCAACATAAATGTGAGAGGGGGGAGCACTATTTTTCGTACTCTGAAAATACCTAAGTATTACTCTTAATTTATGTGGCCGTGATGTATATAATAAAGAAAGCTACCACATTTCAGTGAATGATCATGGTTTTAATTGTATTCTTGTCATGATTATTAAAAATGTCCTTTAGATAAATAATAAAGAAATTTTATTTGTGCTCTAACTTATGCAACATTAATATAGCTCCCCCATTAATTAATTGTGCAGATCTCTTCAATTTTTATTTAGATGTAGGAAAAATTGCATTTAAAATCAAACAAATATCACATGTTACACATTCAACTTATTTTCAAAATGTGGGTTCTAGTTAGCTCAACTAGTAAAGTCTCTAATAGTTAAATAAGAGATCTGTAATTCAATTCCTGTCTACACCAAAAACTGATTGATGTTTTGGTCTAATGATAAAGAGCTGTCATCAGGAGGGACGCCATAGGTTAAAATTCTCTAAAAAAATAAAAAATAAAAAACTTATTTTCAAAAAAAAAAAATGCTGCACATTCAACTAAAATTGGGAAGGAGTAGAAGAATTTAATAGGAGGATATCTTTTTGGATTCTTCACCTTAAAAACAATCCTTTATAACCAAACAAATTCTAAGGTAATTTGCACACATATATAATCAAATAGTCTAATTATAGTGAGACATTGATATGGAGTACCCTTAGCGGCAATATTTGTGACATAATTCATATTTATATTCTTTATATATTATTATTATTATTATTATTATTATTTAAGATAGATAGTAGGAGAGGTGGGGATTCAAATCACATACAAAAAAGCACCACAAAGATTCCATTAACGCAGAGCAATAATTTGAATCCCAATTTTTTATTTTTTTTAACGAATCCCAAATTCATTTATTTTGACGATAGATGAAATTATCATAAAATATGGACGGCTGGGCAAATTTGTGAGAAATAAGAAATTGCAATGGTTGAGATTGGCTCTTGAGAATGAATTGATAGAATTGGTGTGGAATGATGTGATTTGTCTGATGAGTGAATCGCAGGTCCCTAGATGAAAATTACTTGGCCTTTGGCTTCATAACTTATTTTCAGCAAGCGTTATATATGGTGCTTCTTTGTTTGATACTGGCCTCAATTATAGAATTATATTGTTTAGTTTGTTATTAGGTTTTCTCATTTCTGTATTTACCATTTTCAACATTGTATTACTAATATAGTTGGTTTTTTTTTTTTTTTTTTTTTTTTTTCCCTTTCTTTTTCTTGATAGTAATCATAGTATACATCTATTGCGTTGTTGTTGACAATTCCTTTATTCGTCTTTGTGTTGTTGAGATTGTCGACAATATCCAACATGTGGGCCTCTGGTTCAAGCCCAACCCAAGTTAGCAAGGCCTCACTATTTTTGTTGCAAATGACTCCTCTTCGATCTTCACCTATGCGAGAAGGTAGCACAATTCAATTCATTATAGAGTATTATGATGATCATGAAGAGGAGGGAATTGGTGTCACAAAGGTTTCGGACTAATTGAAATCAGTTGCTGCTTTGAGAAAGTTACTGTTGAAGTATGATACTATACTGGTTATGCATGCAGGTTAATTAGCCATTATATGCTTGAAGTATTTACATTTGTTTAGCCGATTAGGTACTCAATCAAACTTTTTTTCCCCTTTATAGTACAATGAGAAAGGGAAATTTGAATTCTGAATATTTTCATTTGAAGTACGAGAGTGCTAGTTGAATTACAAGACTTAGTTATAGGTAGTACTTAATCAACTTTAAGAAATACAAGAAAGTGGAGGAAAACAAAATTAAAACAGGATTTTGAGTCTTACTATTATTATTATTATTATTGATGATGCCGAAAATCGTCAGTTAGCCGCATAGTCCTCACGTGCTCTAGACAAAACCAGCACAACACAGAAATAGAAGGCCTTACAGAGAGTACCGGTGTGGTACCGGCCAAATACCCTCCGAATGTTAAGTTAGAGAACTTTTTTCACAACTCTAGAGTGCCAGAACTAGGGTGAATTATGTGTACCTTGTCTCTGAGGGCTCTGGGCTCTTATAGTAATGTGGAACCGACCTTCGTTTCTTGCTTCGGAAGATGTTTCCTTATGAGGAAGATCCTCATAAATGCATGTATTTTGCGGAATTCTTCCCATTTTGGGATTCCATTGACCAAGGTTAATCATGGGGTACAAGATATTTCTATTTAGGGTTTCTTGGAGACTACTTAAGCCATGTGGAGGCCATGTGGCCTCGATATCTACCCTCTTATGTCCATCCATTCAGAATCCGTTCACTATTGCAGTTCCACCCATCTCACTTATCTTCTATCCGGTATATTGATCTGTTGTCTTACCCCTTTTTGATTATTTATTATTTCAGTTCCGTCGCCTATGGCAGGCTTAAGTGAATGAACCCGTCTTCTCTAATTTTATCCTCTTCAGTTGCCCCCCCACTCTATGGGTCTGTCACCTTCTTTCACGGACAGATCCGTGGAGTGACGGTCTAACTCAGCTCCTGAAAAGCATGCTTTGATTGACAGGCTAGCCTAGGGCCATAAATGCCGTAGGGGCACATGACACGTTTTTAGTGGTTAATCACTCATACCGAAGCGTCCCTTCGTCTTCCGTGCCATTCCCTCTATATATACATGCTTCCTTACCTTTCATTTTCACTTTACACAACGAATTTACAACCAGAGCGCTACCGTCCTATTTATCAAACAAGCATACAGTCTACTTGGTGCAAACGTCCACTACACCTTTATTGCCTTCTCCGCATTGTTCAATCAGTAAGTATCCTTTACCTCATATTGAATTCCTTTATCATTTATTTAAATTTTACGTACCCGTCATCTATTTAGACCCGTCAGAGTCTTAGGGCTTATCCATCACATGTAGGTGACAGATGTCTAGTGCGTCGAGTGAACAATCGTGTGTTTGCGAGGGAGCGGGCTACGATGAGGTGTATCCGTTAGGTTAGGATGACCCCGGCACCTCTTCTCCTGATGAAAGGGTATCGTCTGCCAACTCACCTTCCACAGAGGAGGATGATGATTTGGATGTAGATGGATCAGAAAGTGACTCAAATGAGGATGAAGACATAGGCAGTGATGAACCCCCAATACAGTTCGTCATAGGCCCTAATGATCTTAGGCAGTTCATACTCCTTTCGTTGTGGACTATGAACAATTTTAACTCTACCATACAGAGAAAACATTTTGAAACCCTTAGGGAAAAATATCATATTCCTGTCAGCATCCCTATCCGTCTACCTCTCAAGTTTGAGAAGTGCTATTACAAGGATGTTGAGGACATCGAGGTGTATGAGTAAATACTGAAGGCGGGGTTTAGATTCCTTTTAAGTGCTCTTCATCATCGTCTTCTTCAGTACCTAGGACTGGCCGTCACCCAAGTCTCTCTGAATGCTTGGAGAGTCTTCCTAGGTGCTAAAGTTTTATACGGCATGTTATTTAATGGGGCACACAGGATGACGGTGGAGGAGTTCTTCCACTGCTATCGTCCATCCGAAATAGTCCAGTCCAAGGGTATGTATAGATTTTTACCAAGGAAACCGACCCTTAGGTTAGTGTGCGAGACCCCCGACTCCAACAGAAACTAGAAGAGTCGGTACTTCTTCCTCCAAGGGGACAACTGGATGTGTCACCCCGACGACCAAGAGTACATGCCAGTGGACAAGACTTGGGGTATAATGCCCCTGTCTGGTAGGTGTCCGTCTGTGTGAAATCCTTTTTTTTTTTTTTTTACATAATATTCTAACCGTCTCCTATTGCAGCTCGGGACTGTCCATCTTTATGCAGAAATGGAAGAAGGTAGGAGGAAGGTTTGCATCAAGCAGCAGGCTACTGCCAAGAAGAAACAGGAGGGAAGCCTGCCTCCTAAGGTGACGGGTATGGCTCACCCGTCCACGAAAAGAAAGCCATTTGAAAGAGTGGACTGACAACTTAAGAAGCCCAAGGTGACGGGGTCAGTGGCTGGTGAGACACCTGCCACCAGCAAACTGCCCCCCAACCCTGGTCTAGGAAAGAGGAAGGGCTTGATGGTTGGTGAGGATCCCGTCACCAAGAAACCCCTCGTCCTCCTCCGCAAGGACTCCCAGTACGCCTTCAAGAAAATTTCTTCAATCATCAAGGATGAAGATTATGAGGACTTGGACAACCATGCCATCGAGGCTATGGGAGAGACGGGTCTCTTCAGCTTGGCTCAGGTATATCCATCCTTTTTCTTTTATTTGTCTTGTTGTCTTATTCCTTACTCTAACAAGTGTTTTTGGATTCTTGTAGGGGTTGGTTATGATGAAAGGTCTGATGGACCGTTGTGCATCCCATGAGACAGTGCTGGGCCGTCTGAGGGAGAAGGTTGAGGCAAGGGAGACGGAGCTTCGAGAGTTGACGGCTTGGAAGGAGGTCCAGGTTAACAAGCTGGACCTGACAAAGAAGCTGTTGCAGGAGTTGGAGGCGTAAGTAGAGATGCTGAAAGAAATACTTAAAGATAAGGAAAGAGAGATCTCGAAGGCAAAAAGTCAACTCCATCAGGCTAAGGAGGATGCGGTACGAGAGTATTGCGACTCCAACGCCCTTCTGAAGGAGCTTGGTGTCTCCTTTGCCGACGGTTTTGTTAGGACATATGTGATTGATGTTAGGAACATATGTCATTTAAGATTGACTAATCTTTTGACAAAACACACTTTACTTGTATTTGGGTAGATCTAAGATGTGTTTAATACTTTAAAGAACAAGAGTTCAAGTCTAGTATTGAAGCCATGCAAATCTATCCAAGAAACAAGTGAAGAAGTGCTGATTCATTAAAGCTTGACACCTTCTCGACACCTTCTTGACACCTCTCGATCGATCGAGCTTTATGAAATTCAAATTTCTAGATCTAATTTTCGGCCCATGCTTTTGTATTTGTGTAGGGTTTCTTTTCTCACAACCCTAGACATATATAAGGCTTATTTTAGAGGCCGTCACATAAGAGAATACAAGGAGAACATATGCAAAAGGTGACCGATGCCTTATTCTCTCTGAAAGAAGCTACTGCGTCTTTTGCACCTTAGGGTTTTGTAACCAAGTTCTTTTTGATCTTCATTGTTGATGAAGTGAAGAACTTTGCAGCCAACATCTTCTCAAGTTGGTGATTAAGTCGCGTACTGGGATCAGCGCAATTTGTTAGTCACGTACTGGGATTCATGCATCAAAAGGGTGGCATTCATATATTGAAGAGTTCAGAGGTTATGAAGCGATAGAAGGTTTCTACTGTAAGTTCATCTACGGGGATTGTAGAGTCTAGGGACAAAGGTTTTGTACTAGATCTGAAACTTCTCTTTACTATAGTGGATTGCTTTTCGGGAAGATTTCCCCCCAGGTTTTTTACTGTGAAACTAGTTTGTTACATTGGTTTTCTTGGGTCATCATATCTTGTCTTATTTATTTTTTCGCTGCATGATTTTGACATGATATTGATGTTTGTTTGTTTTAACAAGGTTTATTCATAATTATTCTAATTAACAACTTGGGTTTAAAACTTGTTAATTCTATCAACCGGTGTCTAAATTTCCCAACAGGTTTTAACGACTGCTTCTGTCAGGTCAAAGCCTCTTTCCCTGATCTGAACCTTTTACACGTCTCTATTGACACCCAGGCCTAGACTCCAGCCCAGCCTGTCTACTGCGAAGGAACCGACGAGCTTTTTGCTAAGGAGACCAATCCCGACCCTCAAGGTGACGGGGATGCTGCCCAAGTTGATCAAGAAAAATCCGTCGAGGACGTTACCCATCACCTTAAAGGAGATCAGACTGTGGAGAAGAAGGATGAAGGGACCCTTGCAGCTTAGTAGTAGTTTTTCTTTTTACTTTGTAAATCATTAACTTTTGATCACTTTAAAGAACTGTATCCATTTCCTCCGTTAACTTTAGATGTAAACATTTGCCTTTTTGTATTTATTATCTTTATTTATCCGTTGCTTATCTTTGTTCATTCATATGTTGCTTTTTGTTTTCAACATGTTTTTGTTTGTCCATTTAAGGAACTATTTATTCGAGAACTTAATATACCCGTCCAGTTTGGTATTTCTAAATGACACCATTGGATATATATCCGTCCATTTTTGGACTTTTAGGTAGAAATGGCACACGCGGTATCGTTAAAGAACTCGTATTATTGTGATGAACCCATCCATCTATTTACTTTTTGACTTCATAATATTTATGTTACCCCCTGGGGTGGGCCCGTCCACTTGTGGGCTTGACAATTTTTAATCAAGCCTTTGGGATGATTCCATCTTCTTATGGACATCTTGATTTTTTGATCATCCTTTAGTACGAACCTGTCCATTTGTGGACTTGTATTCTTTAGATTCATCTCTTATGATGAACCCGTCCACTTGTGGAATTATAATTTTAACTCATCCCTTGGGATGAACCCGTCCACTTATGGACTTGATAATTTTTTGATCACTCCTTGGGATGAACCCATCCACTTATGGACTTAATAATTTTAGGTCACCCCTTGGGATGAACCCGTCCACTTGTGGACTTGATTTTTGATCTCCTTTTGGGGATGAATCTGTCCATTTGTGGACGTAATAATTTTAGGTCACCCCTTGGGATGAACCCGTCCACTTGTGGACTTGATTTTTGATCTCCTTTTGGGATGAATCCATCCACTTGCGGACCTAATAATTTTCAGCTCACTCCTTGGTGAACCTGTCCACTTAGGGACTTTAACAAGTTGCAAGTCATCTTGTTCACGTAAGAAATTGGTTGTAGACATGGTTTTGTAGGGATGCACATATGCTCATGATATTTCTGAATAAACTCCTCTTATTATGTGATAAATATGCGTGGATATTGTTCTAAAAAATAAAAATAAAAAAACTGCCGTTCGGGCTTAAAAGTACTGTAAATAGCAAAAATTAACTAAAAGGAAATAAACTGGAAATGAGGAGTTTCGTTGTCCTTGCCACTGTCTACTGGTAGTACTTCTTTAGGTGCTCTGTGTTTCATGGGTGATGCAACTTTTGCCCGTCCAGTGTCTCCAGGTGGTAGGTTCCCTTCCTATGCCATGATGCAATTTTGTATGATCCTTCCTAGTTAGGTCCTAGCTTTCCCTGGGAGATGTCTTTTGTGGTGCCCATCACCTTTCTTAAGACAAGATCTCCAACTTGGAAGTCTTTGTGTCTGACTTTGGAGTTGTAGTGCTTGGCCATGAGGTTCTGGTACCGTGCAAATCTTTGCTTAGCAGTTGCTCTGACCTCGTCATAGCTTTATCATTCCTACTCTCGTCATAGTTTCCCACTCTATAGCTTGTGAGTCCTACTTCGGCCGGGATGACTGCCTCGCTTCCATACGCCAGACGAAACAGTGTCTCTCCTGTAGGCGTCCTTGCCGTCGTCCTATAAGCCCATAAAACGCTTGGTAATTCTTCAAGCCATATGACCTTTGCCCCCTCGAGTCGAGTCTTGATGATTTTGAGCAAGGATCGGTTCGTGACCTCAACTTGTTCGTTGGCCTGAGGGTGGGCAGGTGATGAGTAGTGATTCTTTATCCCTAGCTGTGAACAAAAGTCTCTAAACGCGTCATTGTCAAACTGCTTCCCATTGTCTGAGACTAGTACTCTAGGTATACCGTACCTGCAGATGATGTTTCTCAATACAAAGCTTCTCACATTCTTCTCTGTGATGGTAGCTAGAGCTTTGGCTTCTACCCACTTGGTGAAGTAGTCTATACCAACCACCAGGAATTTTAGCTGTCAAATTTCTATTGGGAACGGACCCATGATGTCCAATCCCCACTGAGTAAAAGGCCATGGGGCCGTCATTGGAGTGAGTTCCTCTGTTGGCTGCCGGATGAGGCTGCCAAACCTCTAACACTTGTCGCAAGCTTTGACATATGTAATGGCATCTTTCTGCATGGTAGGCCAATAGTATCCCGCCCGGATCAGTTTGTGCACTAATGACCGTGATCTATAATGGTTTCCACAGACTCCTTCGTGTACTTCTCACATGACATAATCTGCCTCTTCAGGGATAAGACACCTCAGGTACGAGTGGGAGAAGCCCCTTTTGTAAAGTATGTCTTTAATCAGCATGAACCGTGTTGCTTGAACCTTCAATTTTCTTGCAGCCTTCTTGTCATCAGGTAGCACGCCGTCCTTCAGTAGAAGATTATTGGTGTCATCCAATCACTCTCGGAGCCTATCTTATGCACATTGATACTGTCTATTAATGGTGATAGATGAACGAAGGACAGTACCTGATTAGGAATGAGCATATGTTTCGCTGATGTAGCCTTGGCGAGACGGTCGACACTCTCGTTCTCCTCCCTTGGGATTTGAACAAACTTTGCGTGAAGGACCTTTACCTGATTCTTCATCTGATCGAGGTATTTCTTCATTCGTTCGCCTTTGCACTCATAGTTGCCGTTAACCTGACTAGTGACTACTTGAGAGTCGCAATACACTACCACATCCGCAGCTCCTGCTACTTTTACTAGATCCAACCCTGCTATCAAGGCTTCATATTCTGCCTCGTTATTTGTCGTAGGGAAATCAAATCGAACCATGCATTCAACCTTGTCCCCTTCTAGGCTATGGAGTACCACACCAGCTCCGCCTGCTTGTCTGGTGGACGATTCGTCTGTGTGGATACTCTATTGAGGAACTTCTCCTACCCCCTGGTCTTCTATGTGTGTGAATTCCACAATGACTTTCCCCTTTATGGCCGTGCGGGGACGATACTGTACATCGAATTCACTCAGTTCAATTGCCTATAACGCCACCCATCCAGCCGCTTTTGGGCTGCTCATTGCTCTTCGCGAAGGCTTGTCCGTTAGAACAATCACCGTGTGCGCCTGAAAGTAAGGCTTGAGTTTGTGGGCTGCTGTTACCAAGGTGAAAGCTAGCTTTTCCATTGGTGGGTAATTCTGTTCTGCACCCCAGAGTGCTCGGCTCGTGAAGTATACGGGCTTTTGAACTCCGTCCTCCTCTCTAACTAAAGCTGTACTAACAGCGGCTGGGAAGACAACTAGGTAGAGGAACAATTCTTCACCTGGTTTGGATGGGCTCAGCAAAGGCGGGGAAGAGAGACACGCCTTCAGGTCCTCGAATGCTCGCTGACACTCGGTCGTCCACTCAAAGGACTTTTTTAACGTGCGGAAGAACGGTAGGCACCTATCCGTTGCTCTTGAGACGAATCTGTTTAGTGCAGCTACCTTACCGTTTAGACTTTGTACCTCCTTGACGTTTTTTGGCAGGGTCAGCTCCATTATGGCCTGTATTTTATCTGGGTAGACCTCAATACCTCTTTGGGACACCGTGAACCCACGGAATTTTCCAGTCATCACCCCAAATGCACATTTGCTCAGATTCAGCTTCATGTTATAAGAGCGAAGGGTATCGAAAGTTTCCTTGAGGTCATCTAAATGGTTGTCCTCCCGAATGCTTTTTACCAACATGTCGTCCACGTAGACTTAAACGTTCCTCCCGATCTGTCGTATGAACATCCTATTCATCAGCCTTTGATACATGGCTCCTGCGTTCTTAAGTCCAAACGGCATTACTTTGTAGCAGAAGAGACCCTGGCTGGTGACGAATGAAGTCTTCTCTTGATCAGCCTCGACTAGCTTGATCTGGTTGTAACCAGAAAATGCATCCATGAAGCTTAGCAACTGGTATCTTGCTGTTGAGTCCACCAAGATGTCGATTGGCGGAAGTGGGTAGCTGTCCTTAGGGCATGCCTTGTTCAAGTCCGTGAAGTCCATGCACATCCTCCACTTCCCATTGGCCTTTTTGACCATTACTACGTTGGCCAGCCAGTCCGGGTAGTATACTTCTCATATGAATCCCACTTCTTGTAACTTGTGAACCTCTTCCGCTATGGCCTTGTCTCGCTCTTAATACCTGTTTCTTCTGACGGATGGGGGGAAAAAAGGGCGATAATTCCAGGCATGTCTTCATTGCTCCAGGTGAAGACGTCCTAGTTCTCTCTCAAAAATGAAGTGAGCGCCTGTCGTACCGGTGGGCTAGCAAGAGTGCCGATTCTGGTCGTTCGCTCGGGCCTAGAATTGTCAAGGAACACCTCCTCCAGCCATTCCATGGGCTCTGCCACCGTCCACTGCTCCTCTATACACATTGTTTATAAATGATCATCCATCTGCAACATGGAAATGTAGCATTCGCGCGCCGCCACTTAATCTCCTCGTACCTCCTCCACTCCGTACTCAGTGGGGAATTTGATCATCAAGTGGTAGGTTGATGTTACGGCCTTCCATGAGTTAAGGGTAAGCTGACCTAGGATGGCATTGTAAGCGGACGAACAATCAACAACTAGGGAAAGAGACATCTTTGGTGATCTGTTGAGATTCACGCCGAGGGAGTGTACTCTCATTCCCCCAAATCCAAAGAGCGGTGCATTATTAGAACCAACCGTTCTCTCTCAATTCTCATTTGCTGGAACGCCGGGTAGTAGAGGATATCAGTAGAGCTCCCATTGTCCACAAGGACCCGGTGGGTGTTGTAGTCCCCCACCTATATGCTAACTATGAGCGCATTGTTATGTGGGTGGTGGAGACGCCGAACATCTTCCTCTGTGAACCCAATTACAGGGTTGTCGATACGTACCATCTTTAGAGCGAAGCTTGTTAGCTAGACATTCTATACCATCCGTAGGTAGGTTTTACGTGCCTTCCTAGACAAACTGGAAGTTGTGGTTCCCCCTACGATCATCCTTATGTCTCTTAGGGGGGCTTAGGATGCTCGTTTTCATTCTGGGCAACCTGCTCCTGTGATGGGTCTATCCTCTCTTTACTAACGAACCTTTGTAATTTTCCTTATCTAATAAGAGCTTCTATTTGCTGCTTTAAGTCGTAGTAGTCAGACGTATCATGACCGTGATCACGGTGGAAATGGTAGTACTTGTCCTTGGGCCTCTTATTGGGATCTCCCTTCAGCTTACCAGGAAATGTTAGGACTCCTCTGTCCTTGATCTGCATCAGGACTTGGTCAATCGGGGTAGTTAGCAGGGTGAAACTTGTGAACCTTCCAGTGGGGGGTTTGAAGCGCCTGTCCTCCCATCGGTCTCCGGTTCTAGCCATCTTCAGTCCCTTATCTTGTCGTACATCCTCTTGTCTCTCCCTCTTCTTAGGCTTCTCTTCTCGAGCCAACAGCGCGTCTTCCGTATTCATGTACTTGGTAGACCTGTAAAGTACATCCGACATGGTTTTTGGGTTGTTTTTGTATAAGGAAAACAAAAACTTACCCTTCTGTAACCCATTGGTAAACGCAGCCACTAGTATCTTGTCGTCAGCCTCGTCAATCAAGAGGGCCTCCTTGTTAAAACAGGTTATATAGGATCTTAGCATTTCTTCCTCCCGCTGCTTGATGCTCATTAGGCACGCAGTAGACTTCTTATATCTGTGCCCCCTATAAAATGCGAAGCAAACTGCGCGCTCAGTTCCTTGAAGGTACTAATAGAGTTGGGTGCCAGCCTGCTGAACCATACCCTCGCAGGACCCTTCAGCATAGTCAGGAAAGCCCGGCACATGATTTCGTCCACAACGCCTTAAAAGTGCATGAGGGTTTTGAACGATTCCAGATGATCCAAGGGATCCTTTGACCCATCGTAGGTCTCTACTTGTGGCATGCGAAACTTCGATGGAAGGGGGAATGAAGTGACAGGCGCAGTAAAGGGCGAGTCCGTTCGATGGACTAGTTCGTCGAGGTCGCTTGAAGTCCATCCTCTCCTTCATCATCTGCATCTTTGCGACCATATGCGGCGAAATAGTATCTGCGGCGGATGGACGACCTATATCCTGTCGCTCTTTTCTACTTGGGGCGTTGCTGCCTTCTGGCCCCTCCTAGTTCCTCCCGTCAGCACTGGTACCTACCTAGTCCTCCTCTTGGGTGTTAAGTACTGCGTTCTTTTGGCGCAACTACTCCTCTAGGTCATGATTCTGCTTGGTGAGGCGTTCCACTGCTGCTGCGAGAGTTTGAACCTGTCTCTCAAGGGCGGTGGTGCGTGGTTCGTCCCTTTGACGGTTATTGGTGGTTGCCATTGAGCGAGTAAGTACCATGCAACTTTTTGTCCTGGAGGCGGTAGTATGGCTTGCTTCCAATCGACTGTTTCCCACAAACAGCGCCAACTGATGATGCCGAAAATCATCAGTTAGCCGTACAATCCTCACGTGCTCTAGACAAAACCTGCATAACACAGAAATAGAAGGCCTTACAGAGAGTACCGGTGTAGTACCGGCCAAATACCCTCCGAAAGTTAAGTTAAAGAACTTTTTTCACAACTCTAGAGTGCCAGAGCTGGGGTGAACTATGCCTACCTTGTCTTTGAGGGCTTTGGGCTCTTATAATAGTGTGGAACCGACCTTCGTTTCTTGCTTAGGAAGATGTTTCCTTATGAGGAAGATCCTCATAAATTCACGTATTTTGCGGGATTCTTCCCATTTTGGGATTCCATTGACCAGGGTTAATTGTGGGATACAAGACATTTCTATTTAGGGTTTCTTGGAGACTACTTAAGCCATGTCGAGGCCACGTGGCCTCGATATCTACCCTCTTGTGTCCGTCCATTCAGAATCCATTCACTATTGAGGTTCCACCCGTCTCACTTATCTTCTGTCCGGTATTGATCCGTCGTCTTACCCCTTTTTGATTATTTATTATTTCAATTACGTCGCCTATGGCAGGCTTAAGTGAATGAAGCTGTCTTCCCTAATTTTATCCTCTTCAATTATTATTATTATTGTTGTTGTTGTTGTTGTTGTTGTTGTTGTTGTTGTTGTTGTTTTTGTTTATTTGGTCCTAAAATGGAACATACACATTGAACGTTTTGGTTGTTATTGAAATTCCAACTATATTTTGTTTTTTATGATATGTATTTAGAAAAATTTTATCATATTGTATGTCTGAAAAACTATCATGTATCTGTAATCTGTTAGAACAGTAACAATTGTTATGTCCATCTCTATAATCATCTAATTGGTTGTATAGTTGCAGGTGTTTGTTCATCTGTAATAGCTTGTCTTATAACTGTTGGTTTAGGGTCCTCTAACTCTATGTATTGTTGTTTCTCAATTAATAATATTCATGAAATTACCACAAAAATAAATCTTATCAGCTAGTACAGGCATTCTAAATGGTCATTCATAACTATTTTATCTTCAGTCTCATTTCAACCAGTACGTATACAGTTTTTGATCCCTTTGTTTCCTCCTTTGCGGAGCAAAAAGGGTGAAAATGACAACTAGGTTTTTTTTAATAAATTGAATCCTCGAATAAAATTAATCTGGCTAATCTTAAAAACTAAAACAAAAATTGTTCATTTCACAAAAAGAGAGGATATGGAAAAAATAATTAATATTTTTTAATATATGTCTGAGCAGTAATTGTTGAAAATTAACTAAAATCCTACTATTTTTTAGTTTAAAAGAAGAAGAACAAACTTTTCCCTTTAATTTTTATTTTTCATTTTCATTGTCAAGGTGAGCTTCACTGGATCTAAATTTCTTTATTTTCTTTGATTGGGGTTTTGTAATTTGTGCTTAATCTTTAAAACTTTTTACTACAAAAAATGGGCTTCCTTTAATTAAAATTTTTTAAAAAAATCCCATTTTCTTTAACCCCCATTTTTGTGAAGATCAAGAAGTTCATTTTTCATGCATAAATTTATATATAGTATCATAATTAAATTATAAAAAAAAAAAATTAAAAGCAGGAAAGAGAGATGATATAATGTGCGCACCAGTTTGTGACTGTGGATAGCTAGCATAATTAATGTTCACACATCAAGGACGGAACTAGAATTTCAAGTTAGGGGGGCCGAAGTATAAGGAGAAAAAAAAAATCTCAAATAGGTATTCATATAGTATTAACAAACTATCAACAAGATAAATACATAAAATCATTATTTCTTAATAAATTAAGATGCAATCATCTACCAACAATGACAAAAAAAACAAAAATTAATATTGTTTCTTAAGAGCATCAGCTTTCCAAAAAAAAAAATTTATTTTCACAAATCAAAACTTACTTTTGCTACTTTAACATAGCATTTGAAATGTCTCGCACAGTAGTGTTTTTGGTATTTGGTGTTTGTGGGAGGGGTAAGATGCGAGTACGGAATAGAGCCTATGGGCCAAGTTTGCGGAGGGGAAAGGGCCCACTCACACATTAGTCTTGATCCAACACGTGGATGAGAATCCAAGGAGGAACCATGAAGGGGCTGACCTTCTGAGGAGCCTGAGCAGCAAGCGTCCCTTGGGAATTGTCGGGCAGGCCACTTGCACTAGATAATAGAATACCGAAAAAGACGGTAGAGACATGCAAGCAAAGAAGAAGGGAAGTATCTAGACAAAATAACCATCACCTTCGCATTCAATGCACTGTACCAACTCAGCTGGCCGCATTAATGGAGGAATGACCTCTGAACAGTGCCTTCACAGCTTGTAGCACATTCTACCACTTCCAGCAAAACCTTGATGGGATAAGCATCTAAAGGAATGTCAGTGACTGTACAAGTGGAGAGCTCAGATGCAATTTAGCTAATTATATAAAGAAAGGAAGCCCCAACAAAATGGGGGACGAAAAACTGAGAGGAAATACTAACATTGTATAGCACTATACTGTGATTATGACTTGAACATTATATGAACAATTGCTCTTTGGCCAAGCTTGAGGAAGTGTTAATTCCAAAAATCTGTTCTTCTTTCCTGAATTATTTAACTTTTTCCTGTCCATCTAAAGATTAAATCATACAAGTATATTAAAGTTGACCTCGGAAGCCCATCCTCTAACAAATTAATTGTATTAGGCCGTCTAACCTAAATTCACTATTCTAAGTGGGCTTAGTCTGTTGGGCTCACTTACAGTGTTCTAAATACTAAATATTTAGCATTTAGAACACCTAATGCTAGTACTCTAATACTGGACTAAGAGCATCCACAACAGTGGTGCTATTTTTTTAGTTATTTGGCACCACAAAAAATTACTTTATCTATTTTACCTACTCACTTTACAAAACATCCAGCATCAGTGGATATTTTACCTTTCAACACAATAAAATAATGTAAACATCACAATAAAATAACATATCTACTACATTATTTTATTAATTTCTTTCTCTCTCTCTTAGAACCTCAAAACTCAAACTCATCTCTCACCACAATGCTCTCTCTCCTCCTCCTCCTTACTTTCTTTCTCTTCTTCACCTTCTCTCAAACCCATCACCATCGCCGCCACCACCACAACCCCCAAAACCCTCTATCTTTGCCGTAAACCTCTCTGGATCCGAGCCTTAAATGCGATGCAGCCCTACGACTACGAAACAAAGCTCGCCATAACCCATTTCCACACCACCCACCACCTCAAAATCGGAATCATTGGCTTCGGCAACTACGGCCAGTTCCTAGCCAAAACCCTCGTCTCCCAAGGCCACATCGTTCTCGCTCACGCTCACTCTAACCACTCCCACGCCGCCAAATCTCTCGGCGTTTCTTTCTTCTCCAACCCAAATGACCTCTGTGAAGAACACCCAGAAGTCATTCTCCTCTGCACTTCCATAATCTCCACCGAGTGCGTCCTCGCTTCTTTCCCTCTTCAAAGACTTAAACACAACACTTTGTTCGTCAATGTTCTCTCTATCAAAGAGTTCCCAAAGAATCTTCGTCATGGGTTTGTGGGTTGTGCCGTGGGTTTGTGATCTTTCTCTCTACTCTAACTGATCTGCCATGGGTTTGTGATTTGTGATGTGGGTTTGTGTTTTGTGGTGGTTGTGGATGTTTTTGTTTATAGCGGAGGTGATGTGGTGTGGATTACTCACCGAATCATTGGGTTAATTCAATGGCATAGGGTAGAGGAGTTGGGCCGGTGAGGAGTGGAGGAGTCAAGTGGGATAATGCGATAAGCATGGTCGACGGCGGAGCATGGGTTGGCAGCGATGGCTGATTGAAGCGTGGGTCTGCGACGATGGGTCTGTGGCGGCTGGGCTCGTGCAGATTGACGTGGAGGAAGAGAGAAGTAGATGGAGAGAGAGTGAGGAGAGAGACACAGAGAAAAAATAGTAAAATAATAAAAAGCAGTGTGAACGCACAAATAAAAAAAAATACCTTTCAGCTACAGTCATGGTTGTCAAAATCTCGATTTGGATCGTAGGATCACACGATTTTATGATTCCACCTTACCAAAACGTTTAGGATCGCAAAAATTGTGGGATCGTAAGTAGGATCGTATGGGATCCTACCGATCCTACCAAAAACATAATTTTTTTTATTTTTTCAAGTTGTGGTGGTATGACTTTTTATTTTTTATTTTATAAAATTAAATCAACCTAAGCAAATGTTTTCTAGTTTCTAGTTCACTTGTAATCAAAATGAAGGAATGCTTCATCATTTCTAAATGAAGAATTTGATGTTGGCTTTGCTGCCTTTTTGAGCTATAATATTGTTAAATTTGTTTGATCAATATACAAATTTGTGTTTTAATATTACTAAAATATTTTTGAATGTTCAAATAGTGTATAAAACACCTATGAACGTTTAGACCCCCAAATTACAAATCACCAATTCAAGCTTATTATCAAACAATGTATGTGCGGAATATGAACATAAGCTTAAAACAGAATTAATAAAATAATCTAAACCAAATAAAATCACAACCACAGCAGAAATTAAATGCCAAAGATTAAGGGAAGAGAGATGCAAACACAAAGACAACACAGCGATGTGTTATCAAAGAGGAAACCGAAGTTCTCGGCGTAAAACCTCTCCGCCGCCCTCCAAGCGGTCAATAATCCACTAAAAAATGAAGTTGGGATACATGAACAGCAGAAGACCTTCCAAGCCTAATCTACCCAGTGTACCTAAGCCCTCCAAGCTTCTTGCCTCAACGAGGTTACGCCGAACCTTTGTCTTCTTTAGCTTACCGGATTCCGCTATAGCCCATAGCATCAACTAATATCAATTGGTCCCTTTCTAACTGCTTCCCAAGCACCAAACAGCCTTCTCACAGATATGGGTATGGTGAGAAAAGGTTTTGGCTAATGTACCTCTCAAGGATGTAATAATAAAGAGGGTGAGAGTAGAGGAATTTGGAGAAACAAAGATGAAGATTGTGGATAAGTCAATCTTGTTTTTCTCTAAGGTTTCTCTCTCAAAATTCTCTCTAGAAGCTCTCTACATTTCGTGGGTATAAGGGCTATTTATACTGGTGTGTGTTTGGAATGCGAAAGGTTAGTTTTTCCTAAACAGAGTAGACTGGCGACTTGGCCTCGCGACTGGACTGAGTCGCGAGTTCAAGTCGTGAGCTAACGGCCTGGCCAGCCTAGGACTTTTGTCCTGTAGTGCAACAGCTGGCGTGACTCTTCAGCTCCTCTGCATGCTTCACACATGTGCCTGCTTTGGTGACTTACCAGCCGCAAGATCCAATCGCGAGTCTCTGCAGTTTGCACACTTCTGAGCTTTTCTTCACACTCTCTCACACACTACCCTTACATAATTCCCACCTAAATACAGGGTTTCTAAGTGCTGAATTACAAGAAAATTGGCACGGAATAAAGCCAACAGAATGGTTGATTAAATTCAACCTTACAATCTCCCCCTTTGGCTTTTCCGTGACAAAACCTTAAAACAAACTCTAGACTTAACATGTGAGTTGGGAACAGTTGAACATAACTCACTTACACCTAACTCTAGAATCTGTGTAGCTCTTGAACCATAAGAACTAGTATCTCCTAAAAAACAACAACACAATATGATCATTGTATGTAGAAAACTTGTAGTGCATATGGAGTAAGCACAATGCGATCAAGCAAAATGGAATTAAGCAATAAACTATGGTTTGACCAAAAACGAACAATCACTATAAATAGTGACAACAATGCTCATTCACATAAGGAATGAACATCCGGACATGCAAGCTAATAAGCTTAATGCAAAGTATTATTTGCATGTCCAACACTCAACTAATGCAACAACTCAATGTAATTGCATTAAGGATATAAAATCCAACAAATGGCACAAGAGTGAAAGTACTTAAAGAAATGCATAACATTAACAACAAGTATTAGGCTACAAAGCATAGGTACAACACCCAAAGTACAAAAACTGAATATAAACTTAGACATTAAACTAAGACATATATAAAAACCAATGTACCACACATTTCAAAAGACCTAAAAACATCTATGAGTTTGAACCAAGAAAATAACCAAAGTGTTTAACACAGTATGTAGCAAACCCATAACTAAAGAGTTATCCAAAACATAACAATAAAACACATAAGTAATATAAAGTAAACACTGCTGAAATTAAGTTTTTGGCATGCTCCCCCTCAAAATGGCACTCCCTTTCAAGAGCTACCCTCCAAAAATCTCCCATTTTTTGACCGGAATGGCCAAAGGGTTACTGCTGGGTGGTGAAGCTATCAAATTTTGCTGAAAGTATGTTCATATGATCTTGGAGAGCTGCTAGCCTGTCGGATTGCTCATTCTGGGCATCTCTGAGCCCATCAATCCTCTCAAGGATGATCTGGAATGCATCTGAAGGAGCAGCAGATGAAGATGAAGGTCTACTCCTCTTGGCACGGCCTCTTGAGCTTGAGGGTTGTCCTTCAGCCTCTATCTCAGTCTCCATAGGTTCACCTTCTACTTGGTCACCCTTCCCTTCATCACCCGGAAAACGAACTCTTATCCTTGTAATGGTTAGATTATTAATGGCTGAGGGAGTAGGCATGAGGCTGAGATCTTGAGGGATTGCCACACCTTTTGCTCTAAAAAGCCTCATAAGTAGGCTGGGGAAAATCAGCTTGGCCCTGGAGGTTGTTCTGGTCTCATCAACAATGGTGTAGAAGATATGAGCACTGATGTCTATGTAGGTTTTCTCCTTGAGCTCCATGAGGAAGATGGCTTTAGCATTGTTTATTGTGGTCAACTTCTTCACTGGGTATAGGTTGAACATCATTATCACAGTTAGGCATCTCATATCAGCTGCAAAGGCATTGGTGTTGAGGCATCTCCCCTCTCTAACTCCACTAATATGAGTTTGAACAGTTTCTAAAGATAGCATCCTATCCTTGTAATGTGTGAAATCACGGTCATCTATATCCTCAAAACCCAGCACCTCATCAATGTCATCTACATCTATGGTGAATTCATGTCCCCTTATCCAACAGTTGATCTCATGCTCTCTTAACACAGCATTAGCATAAAACTCCCTGATTAGAGGGTCACATACCCCAGGCAGGTCACTCAATAGTTTATCCTAACCTCTGCCCTCAAAACAACTAGGAATGAATGTGTCCCTCAAATCCACCAAGTCAACAAATCTCGCTTGGATGATAGGTGCCTTCAAGTAGTACTGAGTGTATCTCTCAAAATGTTGAGGAGACCTGAACTTTGTGTTATCCATCTTCAACCTCTTGTCACCCTTCTTGGCAGTAGTCTTCTTCTTTGTAGGAGTCATCTGCAAAACCACAGCAGCAAAGCCCACAAAAAAAAAAAAAAAATAGAGCACAATAGATGGAAACTCAAAAATTAGTAACAGGTTAGTAGCACTGAAAAGAACAGAGAATAATACCAAACAATCAGTATATATTCAGTTCAGAATCAACATGACATGAGATAACTCAAAACAGAAGAACACAATATACTTTTTATCACCAACTCTTAAGCATAACACAGTGTGACAATGTGCACAGAAACACAACATGAACAACCTAGGGTACATAACCAAACACATAAACTAATTTGCACTAAGCAAACATTGTGAACCAACGACATTCACAAACAATGTGAATCTCAAAAACCCCAATATATAATCACATGTCTATAAGACATATTTCAATGGGCATGATATGCTCAACACAAGACAGATCAACAGATATACTCAAGGATGAAAAACAAACATGAAAACAAGAGAATCTAGCATCCTAAAATCAAAATCAACAAAACCCAAACACCTAAACTCAACAAACACTAACCCAACCCATATACGAACATCATATTTTTCAAATCTCCACAACAACTCATAAATCCAAGAAAAACAAGGCTATAAACATGAAATATTTAGTGAGAATAAGAAAACTCATACCTTTTCTTGAAGATTGAAGTTGAGAAGATGATGAAAATGGTGGTTTTTGTGTGAAACACGGTGAGTTTGGGAGAGAGAAGAACAAGACAATGAACAGTCAAAATGTTCGAGGGAAAACTAAAAAAAATTTAAAATAAAAAACTGTCCTTTAAATTGCAAAACACGCGTTTTTCGCGACTGAACCAAGTCTCCAGGACAAGCCACGAGACACCTGAGATGAAATTTTTGAAAAATTTGTCTAAGTGTTTTTCGCGACTGGAAGTTCCACTCGCGAGAAAGTCCAAAGGGAGCTGCGAAAATTTCTATGTAACCCTCACGACTAAAGCTTTCACCCGCGAACAAGTCGCCAGTATGAGTTGCGAGAAACCTAAAAACCCATATTTTGAAAAATTTTCTAAGTATCGTGACTGGGACTTTGATCCGCCAATGAGTCGCGAATATTCTCTGAGTGGTGCTCGCAACTGGGGGCATGCGACTGGGCCGACCCGCAATCAAGTCGCCAGAATAGGGCAACACTGTTTTTGAAATTTTTGACATTTTTGCAAAAACAAAATACTTTCCAAAAAAAACTAAAACACTTAAAAATCTTTTTATGTTTGATTAACAAAAATTGAGCATGTGAAAATACATTTAATCAAGTACAATCACACAAATGAATAAGGCATTCATTGAGCATAAACATGTGTGATGTGTGTGGATATCAACAATGAGAAACTCCTTAGCCTAATGTGAAGCTTCAATGATCAATTCAACCAAGCCATACACAATTAGCACTAGATAAAGTGACCCATCTCAATTATAGAAGTATGCATATATGACCTCCCACATAACTTGATAACAAAACTTTGAAGCTTTTCATTTTGCTCCATATACATCATATCATTTGATCTTTTTGAATCATTACATCTCATTGTGAGATCGATGCCCAGAATTTTTGACATTTCAATTGATGAGCAAGCCTTTGGCTTTTTAGGCATCATACATTTATTTTAAGTCGCTTTCCCTTTTTCCTAGTCAAATACTAGTATGTGCGACAGGCTTTTGCAGCTCATTATCTCTTTTCATTTGGAGATTTACATTTAATGAGCTCTTTAAGCAAAAACAATAAAATAAAAGAGTGGGAAGATATATAGGCACAAGTCTATGCATGTTTCAAGATCAACAAAACCATTGACTAATCATTCATGACAAGTTTGAAGATCTATTTACAACAATCACATAGATGTCAAGATTTCTCCCACAATGATATGAGTGCATAGGGAACAAACTACGCTCGTAAATGCACAAAGCCATTAGTACAAAAGTACAAGGCAAAATATGCTTGTGACAAAACATAACAACGTCGATCAAACTTTTTGGATTTTCTACTTTTTATAGTTTTTGGATTTTTGACATAAAAGCAAGAAAAGACTGATAAAAAATAACAATGTAAAAACATTTAAAGCAAATGCAAATAAAACAAACACAAATTCTCAAATCAAGCTAGCATCACAACAAAAAGCACACAACCAAGCAAAGTCCCAAAACATAGGAAGTATTAATGCATGGACATGTTGTAATGCTTATGCATGAGTACCCTTCTTCACCCACACGTCACATGCGTTTGGGGTGATATCCTTATAGGATTGGGTACGAGTGTTATGGATTTCAAACCTTCTGTTGAAACTTGCCAAACAGGTGGTGAATGCATCAATCATCCTCATCACATCCATCACTTTGGAATCACCATCTCGGCGTCTTGATTGCTCAACAGACCAATTCCTTTTGCCATTTCTTGGTCCTCTTGACCTTTGAGCACTTGAATTCTTTAATGCTTGCAGCTTATGACAATTGAGTCTGGTGTGGCCTTGAATTCCACAGTGATGGCAGAAGTGTTGAGTTCTCGAACCTCTTTATGACTTAGGGAGTGAGTTCCATTTACCCTTAGGTTTGACCGCTGGTTGTTTAGGAGGCTTAGTAATAAACCGTTGGTCAGTCACATTCATCTTCTTCTCCGGCTTCACTTTCTCAGCATTCGTGGCAGCTGCCTTCGTTTCTTTGGCTTTCATAAACTTCATTTCCTTGAGTATATTAGCAGCCAAACTGCTCTCTCCGAAGTATCCCAATCCGCTTCTATCAGAGAATGGTTTTTGATGAGCAAGCATTTCATCAAGCTTCTAGGAGGAGACTCGGTCTACTTTAGCATTGGCTTGAACCACCTCATGCTCAAGGAATTTGATTTTTGAATAAGTTTCGGTTAACTCTCCGTTCAACGTCTCCATTTCACATTTGGTCTCCTTATACTAGAAGACTTTTATAATCTTCCTCTGCCTTCTTCATCTTTTTAATGGCTGCGTTAGCTACTTTTGCATATTCACCGGTCTTTTCAAGGAGGGAATTGTAGGTCTCTTGCAGTCCCACTATTTCATCTTCTTCCTCATCATCAGATTCCTCAACTATCCCAATTGACACCAAATCAGTGTGCTCACCAAGCTCTTCCACTAGCACACTTAAATCAACTGAAGATTTCACATGAGCAATGGTCATGAATGCAGAGAAGTTTCCCTTTCTATCACAGCTTTCGTCTGAATCTGAATTAGAGGAATTGGAATCACTAAGAATAGTGGCATACGTCTTGCCCTTCGCTTTCAAATAATTGGGACACTCTTTCTTGAAATGTCCGTGTTCGTTGCATTTGAAGCACGTGATTCCTTGAAAGGATTGAGAGTCTTTTCCATCTTTCCTTTTAAAATCCTTTTTCTCCTTTCCGAAACTTGGAAATTTTTCTTTCTCAGCAAACTTTCCATTCATCTTGAATTTCAAGAACTTTCGGAAATTTTTCATAAGATATGCTTCATCTTTATCGACAACATCCTCATTTGATGAGTCGTGAGCTACTACCCTCTCATTGATCATCTTAAGAGCAAGGGATTTGATCTTCCTTTGTGATGGCAATGACAGCTCATATGTTTGAAGTGAGCCAATTAATTCTTGAACCTTAATATCATCAAGATCCTTACTCTCTTCAATAGCTGTAACTTTTGCACGGAAGCTTTCCGACAATGATCGAAGGATTTTCCTTACTATATTTAAGTCCTCCGTTTTCTCACCCAAGTTGAACTTGCCAATGACCACCTCATTCAGCTTGCTATAGAAAGAGTCAAATGACTCGTCCTCACTCATTTTCAGCTCCTCAAACCGAGTGGTCAGCATCTGCAATTTAGTGTCTTTCACTTTCTTCGTTCCTTCATACGTGGTCTCCAATATTTGCCACGCCTCCTTGGCAATAGAAATGTGAGATATCCTGTGGAACTCATCTGGAGATACACCACAAAAAATAGCGTTAAATGCTTTGCTATTTGCATTAGACGCCGCGAGGGCTGCCTTATCCCACGTGGATTTGGCAGCCTCTGGCCTAGTCCATCCAATATCCACCGCATCCCAAACAATTTCATCTATTGAACACAAAAATGCCCTCATCCTGACTTTCCAAAAGGCATAGTTGCTACCATCAAAATATGGTAGAACATTTAAAGATTGAGACTGGTCCATCTCAAACGGAGTCAATGATCACACTAAGGTAATTAAACCATAGCAAATGCACCCGCTCTGATACCAATTGAATGTTCAAATAGTGTATAAAACACCTATGAACATTTAGACCCCCAAATTAAAAATTATCAATTCAAGCTTATTATCAAACAATGTATGTGCGGAATATGAACATAAGCTTAAAACAGAATTCATAAAACAATCTAAACCAAATAAAATCACAACCACAACAAAAATTAAATGACAAAGATTAAGGGAAGAGAGATGCCAACATAAAGACAACACAGCGATGTGTTATTGAATAGGAAACTGAAGTCCTCAGCGTAAAACCTCTCCGCCGCCCTCCAAGCGGTCAATAATCCACTAAAAAATGAAGTTGGGATACATGAACAGCAAAAGACCCTCCAAGCCTAATTTACCCAGTGTACCTAAACCCTCCAAGCTTCTTGCTCCAACGAGGTTACACCGAACCTTTGTCTTCTTTAGCTTACCGGATTCCGCTATAGCCCATAGCATCAACCAATATCAATTGGTCCATTCCTAACTGCTTCCCAAGCACCAAACAGCCTTCTCACAGATATGGGTATGGTGAGAAAAGGTTTTGGTTAATGTACCTCTCAAGGATGTAATAATGGAGAGGGTGAGAGTAGAGGAATTTGGAGAAACAAAAATGAAGATTGTGGATGAGTCAATCTTGTTTTTCTTTAGGGTTTCTCTCTCAAAATTCTCTCTGGAATGCGAAAGGTTAGTTTTTCCTAAACAGAGTAGACTGGCGACTTATCCTCGCGACTGGACTGAGTCGCGAGTTCAAGTTACGAGCTAACGGCCTGGCCAGCCTGGGACTTTTGTCTTGTAGTGCAACAGTTGGCGTGACTCTTCATCTCCTCTACATGCTTCACACGTGTACCTGCTTTGGCGACTTGCCAGCCGTGAGCCACCTGTGAGATCCAGTCGCGAGTCCCTGCAGTTTGCACACTTCTGAGCTTTTCTTCACACTCTCTCACACACTACCCTTACATGATTCCCACCTAAATACAGGGTTTCTAAGTGCTGAATTACAAGCAAATTGGCACAAAATAAAACCAACAGAATTGTTGATTAAATTCAACCTTACAATTTTTTTATATATAATTTTATCAGTTATGCTTGTATTTGTATATTGATTGATTGATTTTTTTTTAGCATGCTCTTTAATTATTGCTGAGCGGTATAACTTGAATAGTTGAGTGTGAAATTGTATCTTGATGTCTTTTACAGTTCTAATATACAAATATATAATGTCTACATAGATGATGAAATGGATGATGATGATTAGGAATTTAGGATAGTGGTTATAAGAACCTTAGAATGAGAATAATTAAATGTTCACTTCGCCTTAATATTCATCTTGCTTTTGGATTTCATATTGTAGTTAGCTAGTTTCCATTTGCTAACTTATTTTGGATTTCAAACTTGGAACTTAGAACTTGGAAAATATTTTCTATATGTTTTGATAAATATTTTGGTATTTGGTTGCTAATTAAACATTTATTGAACTTTTTAGATACATTAGGTCAAAATTTAAATATATTTGTTTCGTTAGTATAGACTTAGCGATGTATGACATGCAAATTACATCATATGATGCAAATCTAAGTTTTTTTTTTTTATGGATGAATTTATAATTTACGTGATTATTCAACATACAAAACCATTATCAATGTGTTTTTTGCTTTAAATCTGAAAATATGTAGGATCTTACAATTCACGATCCGATCCTATGATCTACGATCCCACTTACTTTCAATGATCCTACGTAGGATCTTGATTTTGACAACCTTGGCTACAGTGCACAGCCTAAAATAACTGTGCATTGTAGCTGTGGAGCCAAAAAATATAGATTTGGCTCCACTATTGTAAGGCACATTTTGGTGTTTGATGGTGCTAAAAATAGTAATATAGCTATCAAGCAACACTGCTGTGAATGCTCTAACTAGGATTTTTTATTTTTTATTTTAAAGTTTTGTTTTTGTTAAGTTTTTTAATTTAGTAGTTGTTAGTTGGGTTAGGCTAATTAAAATGGAGGGAGTTTAGGTATTTGGAAGAGGAAGATGCAAGCCTAGAAAGAAAAAAGAAAAAAAAAATAATAATAATCTTTTTTAACTTTGGGCAGGGAGGCCGGGCCCTCTTGGGCCCCCCTAAGTCCGTCCTTGCCGCACATCTAAAGTAATAATTACTTTTTTATTATACATACAATATATGCATTATTTCTTTTATAATCATGAACTTCACAATTATTAAAATCCGCATATTATAAAAGGGATGATGCATTTATCTCATGCATGAGATGTAATCTTCATGCAAAGCAGAAACCATGAGCATTAACAGCAGAGGAAAGAACTTTTTTTGTTTTTTGGGGGGGGGGGGGGGGGGATTTTTGTCTTGAGACTTCGTTCTCGTTGTGACATTGCCTATAATTCCATTACATATTACCTTTATTGAAACCACACGCACGGGTGAGACCTTAAAAATTCTTTTTTATTTATTTATAACTTGTCCCTAGCTACCGCTAATGATTCTATGCTCAATCTTGGACCACATGCTTGCACGTGCAATTACCACTATGGTTGCCATCATAATTAATTGAGTTCCCCTTAGATTTTACTTAAAAGAATACCATAATTAGTTTGGCACTATGCCTAATAGAGTGTAAGTTATTTGAATTTGATATAATTTTCCAAATTTTTTTTTTAGAGAGTTACAACCTATGACGTTTGCTCCTGATAATAACTCTTTATCAATAGATCAAAACACCAATCAGCTTTTGATGTAGACAATGATTGTATTCTAAATCTCTTACTCAACTATAAGAAACTTTACCAGTTGATTTAATTAGAACTCACTAATTTGTCATGCCTAACAGAGTGTAAGTTATAATTATCAACCACTGAATTTGATACAAGCTTTTGTGTGTTACAAATAAATGATCGGTTCATAGTTTCATATTAATTAGGTAATAGTTTTTTCTTATAACTTATTTGCTTATATAGAACTTTTTAAAGTTTACTTCAAATACAATTATACTTAATCAATTTTCAGAAAAAAAGACCCTCAAAAAAAAAAAAAAAAAAAAAAAACTTTCAGCAAAAAAAATTAAAAAAAAAAAAAATTTCGACAAGAAATTTTGTTCTTTTTTGATATTATCAACAAAAGGTTAAATCTAACGCACAGGCGAATGTGAATGCAGTAATTAGCATTTATTTGTTACGGTTTAATTAAATAGAAATTGGGCCAAAGCTACTCACTCCCTAGCCTGTGTGGAAATAGCTAGGCTGGGGTTGAGATCAGTTGGCCCTATTTGTGGTCCTGTGGAGGAGCCAGATGCTTTTTTGTATTTGACTTTGAGAAGTTTCTGACTCTTTCAGAATCTTTACAGAGAGAAAAAGAAGAAGAAGCTACAATATGGGTAGCCTAATTATAATAGTGGTTTTTCTTGAGCACCCATAACATGTTAATGTTCTTGGCACCAATGATGGCAAACAGCTGCTTAATTTGGTTGAGGTGTGGGGAGGACACTTCCATTCCCTGAAATCTTGCTTTTTATTGTGTCATAAGCCGTTTGGAGGGGTCAAGTAGTTATGTTAACCATCAACAAATTGTAGGGTACCACATCCAGAATGCTATAAAATTTTGCTTGAGCATCCGTTGGTTTTTTGTTTTTTTTTTAATGCAATAGAATTTTATTGAATGTTATCTATTCCATAATGATTATTTTTTATCATCAAATTAAGATATCAATTGGTTTTTTTTTTTGTATAGGCAAGTTTCAAACTCCAAATCTCTTAGTCGATGACAAAAGATTTTATTAGTTCAGCTAATTAAAAGCGACAATTTTTTTTAGTTAAACTACTGCAGTTAGGTTTATTTATAGGATTTTACATTTTAAAAGATTAATTAAACCATGGATGACCACATAATTAATCTCAATCAAATGATATAGAAATTAGAAAATAAAGACACGGTTTATATTCACAATTGTCATACTCTCATGTAAAGAAAGATGGTAATAAAGTTGCTCACAGTTTAGCTAGGCTAGCTTTGACATCTCAACATTGTACAGTGTGGATGGAGGATGTTCCATCTTGCACTTTACCTTTTGTTCAGGCTGATTTGGCCGTTCTTTAGTTCATTTCAATAAAAGTCTTCATTCTCAAAAAAAAAAAAAATATATATTTATATATATAGAAATTAGAATAAACATTGAGAACTTTTAATTATGGTGAGGGGCGGAATCTCACTATGGCTGGGGGGACCATGGCCCCAAATTTTATAAGTTGCTAATATCCTGTTATGTATTATATTCATCAAAATTTAAAATTTTACCCTAAAAGAGATAGTTCCCCCTGTCCCATAAAGTACATTGATCCTCTCAAGAACTTAATTTTTTTTTTTTTTTTATAGAGTTTCAGCCTATAACATCCGCTTATGATGATTGTCATCTTTATTATTAGACTAAGACATTAATTGGTTCTTGGTGTATGCGAAAATTGAACTCTAAATCTCTTATTCAACCATTAGAGACTTTACTAGCTGAGCTAACTAGAACCCACTCTCAAGAACTTAATTGAAGTTCAATAATAAAAAGATAGTAATATATCTCATTATTAAAAATAATAAGTTTAAAAATATATTATACAAATTCTTTGAAAGCTGCATGCTAATTTGTTGTTTAAAAATTGAGTAATGCTACAGCCACAAACTATTTTACAATATTTTGACAAACTGTTGATGTGTCAAACTTCTTATTGGTTTTCATCTAGACCCACAATTAGTATCCGTTTGGATACACGTTGCGTTGCGTTTCCTGCGTTTTTTTTTTTTTTTTTCTTCTTCTGCTACAGCACGCGTTTCAGGGGGACAAACGGCTACTGTTCATGAACAGTAGCCGTATATTTCTAACTTTTCAACCGCTTTTCATCAGTTTGTGGGTTCCGTGCACTGTTCATGGGACCCACAAACTTCACTTTTCAGCAACTTTTTCATTAAAAATAGGTCACACGGTACTATTCACACATTTAAAAATTATTTTACTACAGTGTTTTCAGATTTCAGTTTCAGTAAAATAAGTTCTATCCAAACAGACTTTTAATATCACTTTTTTTCGTTTATCAATAACTATTCACCACATCAGTAGTTTGTAAAAAAATTTGTAAAAAGGTTTGTATTCTAACATTACTCTTAAAAATTTAAACATACATGATAATTCTTTAACGGTCATTGTACAATTATATTGCTGCGTTTGTTTCAATGTAAAATATTTTCCGGGTGTAAAATATTTTCAGGTGAAAATATTTTCTAGTGTTTGGTTGCATTTTAAAAAATTATATTAGAAAACAATTTTCAGTGTTTGGTAACATTCTGAAAATGCTATTTTCCTACAAAATTTTCACATTTTTTCAGCCATTTTCTCAACTTTCAAACAAATTTTATATCACAAAATCCACCACCACCCACACATCAGCACCCACAGAAAATCCACCACCACCCACACACTAGCACCCACAAAAAATCTACCACTATCCACACAAAACCCACCACCACACAACACAGAAACCACCAAAACGCCACCACCCACACCACCATAACAACAACAACAAAAAAATCAGAGATCAAAGAGAGAAAGCAGATCGGCGACGAGATCGACCTAGAGGAGGAGATAGATCGGCGAGTGGCGGACGACGAGATCGACCTAGAGGAGGAGATGATCTGACCCAGAGAAGGACGAGACCGGTCAAGCGGCGGCAGACTTCATGTGGAGCGATCTCGGTGGGACGATCTCGGCGACGCGATCTCGCCGGTGTTTTTGGTTGCGCGAAGTCGAAGGCTCTCTACTCTCTCTCTCTCTCTCTCTCTCTCTCTCTCTCTCTCTCTCTCTCTCTTTGCGCGTCTGAGTCCGAAAATGGTTTGAAGTAAAAATAGAAACGTAAAACAATTTCCAGGTCAAAGCCTTTATTTTACGATCAAATGAAATGCTTTTCCGGAAAATTCTATTTTCCATGCACAACCAAACACACGGTGAGGTGTAAAATGATTTCCTGAAATGGTTTGAAGCCAAAACAAACGCACCCTTAATGAACGTGACTAAGTAAAACTCATAGTCAAATTCCAGAATAAAATATCTATTTTAAACACTTTTTTCTCCACAATTTTCTCAAAACTCAATTTCTATTCTTTTGACAGCAAAGACAACAGCAAAGTTATCTCTTTCATCCCTAGATCGATATTTGACTCCGGAAGGGTATCCCTCTCTAGGGGTTGTATATCCAGTTAATCACACAAATAGAATGTATAACGTGGTAGAATTTATCATTTGATTGTTGGTATGAGTAATAAAATTTTGTTCAAAGTATTTTACCTTTTGTAATTTTCTAGAGTAGTCAGTTTTTTCTTCTTCAATTTCTTGTTTTCTAGTAATTTGTTGATTTTTAGGACATGAAGTGGTACAAACTTGAAACTACCACGGGTTGTCAACTGAAAAAAGTTTTTTTTTTTGAGAGGTTTTTG
Organism: Notholithocarpus densiflorus; assembly: GCA_030021035.2. Lineage (NCBI taxonomy): Eukaryota > Viridiplantae > Streptophyta > Magnoliopsida > Fagales > Fagaceae > Notholithocarpus > Notholithocarpus densiflorus. The sequence continues at coordinate 606,187 of JARYZH020000125.1, forward strand.
TTTTTTTTAGAAACAAACACAAGGCAAACACACTAATTTTTTTTTTTTTTTTTTTTTGAGAGATTGACTGATGAAATGATAGTTTCATAGAATGAATCTAGATTTTGGTTAATTTATTGCTTCATTATTTGTAGGTTGAAAGATATGTTAGGCATTTGGTAAATATTACACAAGTGACAAGTCTTTTAGTATTATGGATGATAAATGCAGCCATTTCTCCAAGTAAAATTCAAATATTTGAGAGGTTAAAATTTTTAATAAAACAAAAATTATCTCATAAAACTCTAATAAATATAAGAATAGATTATAGACATGATATAAATACTCAGTTTATATTCAATTTTATATAAAATTTATAAATCATTAAATTACTCCAAAATTTATGACTTATTCCATTATAATGAAAGGTAGTATTTAATGAAAAATTATGGCCTTAAAAATGGCCATAATTATGGCCTCAAAGTTATGGACTTATTCCATTTAATTATGGCCTCAAAGTTAAATAGAATCAATAATTTCTTTTTGACTTTCGCTCTCCCCTGTGTGTGTGTTTGTTTCTCAAAAAAAAAAAATTAATAATAATAATTTCTTTCTGATACAACCACGCATCTTTGGTGTGATCAATGGTCACTGCACAAGCATTAGAGCATTCACAATAGAGATATTAAAAGCTATTTTAATACCTCAAACACCAAAAAATGCCCTTTATCAGTGGTGTCAAACCCAAAAGCTTTTAGCAACTTGCAATAATAACCTGTTACTAGTACCAAGTCATTGTAGCAAGTTGCTACTATTTTTTTTTTAATTAATTTCTTTCGTTCTTTCCCCATCGTTCTCTCCTTCTCAGTCTCTTCATGGTGCTGGTTGTGACTAGTGGAGTGATGGCAAAGGTGGCTGTAGCTGGTTGCTATAGGTTTTTGTGGTTGATGTTTTTTATTATTTATATTATTTTAAATGAAGTAGCTAGTAAAAATTGAGATTGAACTTTTGATGTTGGATGTATTGTAAAGTGAGTTGGTAAAATATATAAAGTAGCTTTTTGAAGTACTAAAAACTAAATCTTTTAGCACCACTGTTGTGGGGGGAAGCGCTAGGGTTCAAATCTCTAAGAGGGAGTTTTACACATAGGGATGAAACCAGAACTTGGAGTTAAGGGGGCGACTCTACTGCTATCATTTTTTTTTTTTTTTTTTTGGGTAAAATTGGTTGACTGGGCTTTTTTTTTTTTTTTTTTTTTTTTAAATTTTGTTACTGGAAATTTTTGTTGTTGGGCTAATTGTTTTGGGCTTGTATATTTTGTTTTATATTTTAGATGTATAAATTTTTTTTATGGCCTTTAAAATGAGGAAAAATGTTAGAGTTAAATTTTTTTTTTTTCAAATTACTTATATGATGAGTGATTATTGGTAAATAAAAAAGTGATGTAAATGGTGGCCCAAATATGAACTTGTAATAATTTATACCTCAATAGTTTGTAAAAATGTTGTAGAAAAGTTTGTGATTATAGCATTACTCTTGAAAGAATCAATGATATTGTTTAGGGAGCAGTGTAATTTTATAAAATAAAATTGCAAAATAGTACCTATATATATACTAGTAATTTTATTTTTAAAAAAATGGGGAGGTCCTTTGCTCCCAAAGCCTAAGTGTATCTTCATCCCTTCACACACACACATAGATTATGTACTACGTTTGTGCTTCATTTATATATGGAGCACGCCTCTCACAGACCCAAGACAAACATTTGGGCACCATGCCTGCACGACCCATATGTCTTTGAAAGGCACACTCATACATCTAGCGTCAATAATGTATTACACATTTTCACACATATTTTACTTTAACTTTCTTACGTAGTAAACTGTAATTACCATATGAACCTATCATTTTTTTAATGTGTATATCGAACACGGTAATAAAGTGTGTGTTATTAAAATAAAATTACAATAGGTGGACCTTATTCCAATGCTTCCAGAAGCGCTGGGATAGGACTCTCTCCATAAGGGAATGGAGTGATCCTATCCCAGTGCTTTCGGAGCGCTGGAATAGGTGGACCCTATTCCAACGCTTCCAAAAGCGCTGGGATAGGTCTTTCTGCATAAGGGAATAGAGTGATCCTATCCCAGCGCTTTCGGAGCGCTGGAATGGGTGGACCTTATTCTAGCGCTTCCAAAAGCACTGGGATAGGTCTTTCTGCATAAGGGAATAGAGTGATCCTATCCCAGTTCTTTCGGAGCGCTGGAATGGGTGGACCTTATTCTAGCGCTTCCAAAAGCGCTAGGATAGGTCTCCTTCCATAAGGGAATGGAGTAATCCTATCTCAGCGCTTTTGAAAGTGCTGGAATAGGTGGACCCTATTCCAGCGCTTCCAAAAGCGCGCGGGATAGGTCTTTCCCATCAGGGAAATCAGTAACCCTATTCCAGCGCAATAGGGCTTCCTATACCAGCGTTTTTGAAAACCACCGCTATAGGCCTCCTATTGCAGCGATTTGTAAAGGCCCGATTTTGAGCTGTCGTAATAGGGTTTCCTATACCAGCAGTTTCAAAAAGCGTAGGTACAGGACGATTTTTTTAAAAGCGCTGGAAAAAAAACACTGCAATAGGACGATTTTTTTGTAGTGATAGTAAGCTTTCTAACTTCTTTTTTCTTCTCTTTGCTTTTTTTTTTTTCCTCTCTTTTAGCTCTTATGGTCACTCTCTCTTGTCTCTTCTCTTCCCATTGATCTCTCTCTCTGTTGCCTTGTCACTCTCTGTCCTCTTGAAAAGAAACCTCTCTCTTAATTTTTTTTTTTTTCTTTTCCTGAGGTCAATAGCTCCTCCTTGCAAGGACGAACAATGTCACCTCTGATGGAAATTTGGATGTGCGTGGCGGAAATTAACGGATCTACTTCATTCGCAATTGACGACATGCATTATGTAAATTTCAGAATACAAGAACAAGAGAGTGTACCTTGGTGTGGTGAATTTCAAAACAAAGATTGTAAGCACTTGGGAATACTTCTAATCTTCACTCCAATTCCACTAACACCCAAGATGTGTGGTCTCTCAATCAGTTATATGAAATGTTCAAGAGAGAATTCAAGAGTGTCCAACACTCACATACACCATTTCATGTAAATTGTTCTATTTAAAAAATTATGTATGTTTCTCTCCTTATAACTGATTATCTAATTGGGTTAGCCTTTTGGGCCTTTCCAATTGGGCTCTAGTATGTGGCTTGGAGTGGGACCAAAAGGGACCAATAATACACTAGCTCCAATGGGCCTTGGGCTTTTCTGTCAACTCTTGACAAGTCCAAAGTTACCATTAACTATATTTAATACCACTATATAAATATAGTTGCACTCTAGGCCTTATCTATAAATTATATTCCAAGACTTTAATGTACATGCAACCCCTTCATAAAATATTCTTAGTAACACAAAATCATGAATGTGGACTGCCACTTTGTAGATTACTACATCTTAATCCTTGAGTACCCGGTTTAATCCTTTTAAGTTATTCACCATATATTTATGAAATCCAATTTCATAAATATATACTTTAGTCTTACTAAAGTGGTTAGACCTAACTCTCTGAATAATAAACCCATTAAACTTATCTCAAGGGAATATTTTGTATCTCCGCTAAGAGACTATGAATTCCATCTTGAGAATATATGTATCATCAACACTAAATGTGGCTGCTCAACATACTGAGGTTTTTATCGTTACTTTAGATCTCACTCCTGATATATCAAAGCAACCTACACCTCATGATCAGGTCCATTATTCTCTTAGGATTAAGAGTTCATGTAAATATAAGTCGTGAGATTTATTATTCAATTGACAGTCGTTAGGAGAATAATAAATCTCACAGTGGTCCAGTTCAATATGTCTTAACTCTTAAAACATATCCACATATCAACTAGAAGTCTCCACTTCCATGATCAAGACAAATCATCATAATTGATATGTTATAGTTTTCGTAGATGAAACGCCCAATTTCATCACCGACTACGAACTACAATTCTGAGTTTACAAAGAACTTGTGACTTATATCTTCTGTGACTAAATCACATCAATCACATACTATGCATCTCATGAACTATATGATAATGTCCGAATATTCATGTTACTATTATTTCAGATAATAATAAAACAACTTTATTAAACACTATATTAAGTCATACATAATGTCATACTTAATATTATACATAGCATCATACAATAGGATTTAAGGGCACTAATCCTAACAATCTCCCACTTGCCCTAAAGACTATTGTGCACTAATCTAACTCTCATTCCCTCTAAATGTGACTCGAAAGTCCTTTAAGGCAAAGCTTTGGTAAACGGATCTGCTAGATTATTTGCACTTTCAATCTTTGCTACCACCACATCTCCACGAGTAACAATATCTCGAATGATGTGGTACTTCCTCTCAATGTGCTTTCCTTTCTTGTGATTCCTTGGATCTTTTGATTGTGCAACTGCTCCACTATTGTCGCAAAACAAAGTAATGGGAGCTTGCTCCATTCTTATTACACCAAGGTCAGAAAGAAATTTCTTGAGCCATACAGCTTCTTTCGCTGCTTCACAAGTAGCAACATATTCTGCTTCCATGGTGGAGTCCGCAATACAAGATTGCTTGACACTCCTCCATGTTATGGCTCCACCTCCCAAGGTGAATACACATCCTGATGTGGACTTTCTGAAATCTAGATCCGATTGAAAGTCTGAATCTGTATAGCCGACATGTATTAATTCCTCACAACGGTAAACAAGCATATAATCTCTCGTTCTCTATAGATACTTGAGAATATGCTTTACAGCTTGCCAATGTTTTGGTCTTGGATTTGATTGATATCGGCTGACCATGCCAACTGAATAACAAATATCTGATCTAGTACAAAGCATGGCATACATGAGACTTCCTACTGCTGAAGCATAAGGAACTTGTCTCATTATATCTACTTCCTCTTGAGTTTTAGGCCTTTGGTCATCAGACAGAGGAACTCCATGTCTGAAAGGAAGTAATCATTTCTTGGAGTTTTGCATGCTAAACCGTTCTAGAACCTTATCTATTTATCCAGCTTGTGATAAGCCTAACATCTTATTCTTGCGATCTCGCCAAAGCTTGATTTCTAGAATAAAGTTAGCCTCACCCAAGTCCTTCATATCAAATTGGCTTGACAACCAAACCTTTACCGATGACATTACCCCTACATCATTTCCAATAAGTAGAATATCATCAACATAAAAGCACTAGGAACATTACTACTTTATTTTGATGTCTTTTGTACACACATGGTTCATTAAGATTTTGTTCAAAACCAAATGACTTGATTGCTTGATCAAATCTGATATTTCATGACCTAGATGCTTCCTTAAGTCCATAAATGGACCTTTTCAACTTGCATACCATATGCTCTTGGTTCTTTGCTATGAAACCTTCCGGTTGCATCATATATATTTCCTCTTCAAAATTGCCATTGAGAAATGCAGTCTTGACATCCATTTGCCAAATCTCATAATCATAATGAGCAGCAATGGATAAGAGAATTCTGATAGATTTAAGCATTGCTACTGGTGAAAAGGTTTCCTCATAATCAATACTTTCTTTTTGAGTATACCCTTTCGCCACTAGTTTTGCTTTAAAGGTTTCAACCTTTCCATCTATCCCTCTCTTCCTCTTGTAAACCCATTTGCAACCAACGGGTTTAATGCCGTTAGGCGCCTCTACAAGATCCCAAACTTGATTGGAATACATGGAATCTAATTCAGATTTCATAGCTTGGACCCAATGATGTGCATCTATATCATTCATTGCTTCATCATAAGTGTCAAGATCCGATTCAACCTCTTCTAAGATAGCTTCATAAGTTTCTCCCAAACCTATGAATCTTATAGAAGGCCGAACAATTCTCCCACTACGACGAGGCACCTGTGTACTAGACATCTCTTGAGTAATATCTTGTGGTGTATCTAATACAGCCACATCATCCCTAGTTTCATTCATTGGTTGTTCATTTATAAGTTCATTCATTTCAGTCAAAACAACTTTACTTCTAGGATTAAAATTATTCACATAATCATCTTCCAAAAATTTGGCATGGGTACTAACAAACACTTTGTTATCCTTATGATTATAGAATAAATAACCCTTTGTTTCCTTTGAATACCCTAAAAACATGCATACTTCCGTTTTAGCTTCCAACTTATCAGACTTCCCTTTTAACACATGTGCTGGACATCCCCAAATGTGGATATATTTCATACTAGGCTTGTGCCCACTCCACAATTCCATGGGTGTGATAGGTACATATTTTGATGGAACTAAATTTAAAATATGCATTGCAGTTTTTAGTGCATATCCCCAAAAAGAAACAGGCAAAGTTGAATAACTCATCATAGATCTAACCATTTCCAAAAGAGTCATATTCCTTCTTTCTGCTGCACCATTTTATTGGGGAGTTCAAGGTGCAGTCAATTGGGATACTATCCCATTTTGAATTAAGTAATCCTTGAAATCCCCAAGAAGGTATTCGCCACCTCGATTAGATCGAATGGCCTTTATGTGTTTACCTAATTGCTTCTCAACTTCAGCCCTAAACTCTTTGAACTTTTCAAAGGTTTCGGACTTCCGTCTCATTAGGTACACATAACCATATCTTGAGTAATCATCGATAAAAGTGATGAAGTACTCATAACCTCCTTTTGCTTGGGTTGACATAGAACCACACACATCAGTATGCACTAGCTCTAGCAAATCTTGGGCTCCTCTACCTTTTGCATTAAAAGGTCGTTTGGTCATTTTACCTTTCAAACAAGATTCACAAACTGAAAATTCATCAAAGTCCATGGGCAGAGTCCATCTTTGATCAGTCTTTGAATTCTGTTTGAATTAATATGACCTAAACGCAAGTGTCAAAGATATGCATCACTAGTAGAAGGAAACTTTCTCTTTAATGATTTTACATGAGAGCTATTATCTAATTCAGAATTATATAATTCATGCTTATCAGGAGTTAAAATATAAAGACCATCCACAATATTTCCAGAACAGATAAACACTTTACCCTTCTTTATTACAACATTGTCTTTAAGGATAACACAATATCCATGTTTACCTAAGTAAGTAGCAAAAATTAAATTCCTACGAACATTAGGTACAAATAAACAGTCTTCTAATACTAAAACTCTAGATTCAAAACATAAATTATAAACACCAATAGCTACAACTGGAAACTTGCTCCCATCAGCCACAGTAAGAAACAACTCTCCTTCTTTAAGCTTTTTGGTCTCCTGAAACCCCTGCAAGGAATTGCAGATATGATTAGTACAACCTAAATCCACACACCAGGAATCTGTGGGATTCTGTATCAAACATATTTCAAGAAGGAATGAACTTTTCATACCTTTATTGGCAATTTTGAATTTTGGACAATTCCTCTTCCAATGTCCTTTCTCACCACAATGGAAATATTTTCCTTTGAGCTTCTTTCCTTTGTCAGCAACCCCTAAGGCAATTTGTTTACCCTCTTGATTGGTGAAGTCCTTCTTCTTCTTCTTCTTACCCTTGCCTTTCGACTTAGGTTGAGAAGTAGAAGCTTCACCAATATTGGCTTCAACATTAGAAGTACCAAGGATGCCTTCCGCCGCTACCAACTCATTCATTAATTCAGACAATGTATAAATCTTTTTGTTCATATTATAGTTAAGTTTGAATTCCTTGAATGATTCTGGTAATGACTGGAGTATCATATCCACTTGGGATTCTCCATCAATATCGGCACCTAAAACTTCCAATGTATTCAAATTAGAGATCATTGTAAGACAATGCTCCCTTACTGAACTACCTTCAGCCATTTTGGTATTATAAATTTGCCTCATGGTCTCTTGCCTTGCAGAACGGCTTTGCTCAACAAACATCTCCTTCAGACTTAGCATAATGTCTGAAGCTAGTTCTACATCCTGTATTTGATGCTGTAGAACATTTGAGATAGATGCTAGGATGTAGCACTTGGCCATCTCATTAGATTTCTGCCAACGATCATATCGTTGTTTTTCCTTAGGAGAAGCATCTAATGAAGGAAAGCTAGGACGTGGTTTAGTAAACACATATTTGTGCTCTTCAGCAGTGAGAACTATGTCCAAATTTCTTTTCCAGTCAACATAATTGGATCTAGTCAGTTTGTTTTGATTAAAAATGGTTACAAGTGGGCTAAATGATGCCATGTTCAAATCTGAAAATAATAAACATGAATATAATAAGTAAACTGGACGTTATCAATTTAGCATATAAACATATAGTATGGAACCTTAATGAAACCATAAAATAATATATGCAACGACAACCCAATCCATGTCTATAATTCCTTGGTAGTAAGTTTATTATAAACACATTAATTGATTAAGAACTATTCTCATTATTAGTGCTATCATGATAACTCTTATCAAACACTAATAATATGTCGTATTACTTTTGGCCTCTAAGTAATAATGACATAGCTCCTTTGGGAGGTTAACATTATACTTAGTCTAGTGTATACCATTATCTAGAATCATGTGTAGCCACATTTCATCTCCTTTATAGTGTTTAAACTTGTAGTACCATGGAACAAAACACCCTCCTTTGGGATCGCGAGGCATATACACCAAGACGAGGTGCATGTCCACACTACTTTAAACGGGTAAGTTCAATCTTGTAGCACTATGAAGTAAACACCCTCCTTTGGGATCGTGAGGCATATACGCCAAGACGAGGTGCTTACCCACACTACTATAAACCGATAATGGAGGCCGTGAGATCCAACCCTTGTATCTCTCTCCCACTAGATGTTTTAAAGGAAATGTTTTTAATTCTAAAACATGCATAATCTAATTACACATTGTCTTACTCCTTTTACATGTGAAAACACTTAGAAAAAATTCTGATTTTCTTTCTTTCGATTGATCGAATATGCCCCTCGATCGATCGAAAAAATTAAGAAATTCGAACTTGACCATCTGACTTGTTGGATTGATCGAAATTGCCTCTCGATCGATCGAAAAACAAATTCGATCGATCGACTAGCAATCGAAAATCAATCTATTTAAGAAAGTCTGATAACTGTACTTGTATTGAAGGGGTTGATTGGAATGGTCATGTTTGTGTTATGTAACTGGGGCGTTTGTCTTTTATTAGTATTGCTTAAAAACATGTTGTGGGGTTAAGAACTTATATTTTATTTAATTCTGGAATGGGTTAAGAACTTATGTTTTAGTCTTACTTATGTTTTATGTTTTATGTGAACAGCCCGATTGTTAGATATTTGGATTTTTCTTGTGTTTTAGCTGATTTTTACTTGATGATTATAGGAATTCAAAATTGGAATCACATATATGCTTATTGGAATCAGATATTCAAAATTGCTTATTGTTACTTGATGATTGTTACTTGATGCTTATGGAATCAGATATTTGGAATCACATATATGATTATAGGAATTCAAAATTGGAATCACATATATGCATGTGGTATTGAAATATTCGGGTCTCTAATTAACATATATGCTTATGCTACGGCAGAACAAGTAGGATGGTAGCTAGATGCTGTTTTGGGACAGATTTGAATAAACAGTGTAGAAAATATTTGATAATAATATGTAGAAAATATGAGCTGACTTGTATTGAATAAACAATATAGTTTGGTGTAGAAAACAGTGTAGACAATATTTTGAGTCTGTTCTGTGTTACTGATTTTTAACAATAATATGAACTTTTGTTGCTTGAGTAATTTTTATATGTACAGTTTGGTTTATGTTACTACATATATGCAGGGAAATGAGTTTTGAAATAAGTAATGAGCTTGTACACGCAATATATTTAGCTGGGTATGCAAGTGTCATAGTTTACATCAAGACATATATGAACAAAGTACCAATGCATACAAATGTATAAACAAGGTATGAATGGGTACAACATATTTTACATGAGAATGAGCGGAAATGTCGCAATGTATTTAGAGTATCACACCATGTTTTTGGAGAATTGTGTAATACATTGAGCACTCAATATGGATATGAGGGTAGCAAAGGAATTCACTTGAAAGAGTCTGTGGCAACTACATTGGTGGTATTTGGTCATGGCATGTGTAATAGAATGTTTTAGGATAAATTTCAGCATTTGGGGTGAGACAATAAGTCGACACATAAAAATGGTAGTTACATTGTTAGGCAATGTTATGTCACAAGACATTATCAAGCATGCTAATCCTGCATTTCTTAATGTGCCACAACATATTCTCAGTTCTAATAGATATTGGCCACATTTCAAGTACTTTGTTATTTTGGTATCTTGATTTAATTTTATTCAATTTATCTTTATGATGAAAACACGTTGCAAATTTCACATGGTATTTTTATGGCAATGATTAGGATTGCATTGGTTTGATTGATAGGGTTCATGTCCCTATGATCTTACCAGTTCATAAGCAACATACATACATAGGAAGGAAAGGGGAGCCAACAATCAATTGCATTTGTGCTTGTGATTTTGACATGAAATTCACTTTTACATGTGTTGGATGGGAAGGGTCAGCACATGACACAAGAATATTTTTAAGTTGCCTCAATAATAAGAGTGATAACTTCCCAAAACCTCAACTTGATTTGTATTGTTGAGTTTTAATTAATGTATTAAAGTATGTGTTATGTACTAAAAATGCTAATGTAATAAACATTCTCATTTGTAGGAAAATATTATCTTGTTGATTCAGTGTACCATATGAAGAAAGGGTTCCTTGCACCATTTAAGGGGAAGAAGTACCGCCTCCCCGATTTTCAACAAGGTTGAACAGCACAAAATTCTGAGAAGAAATTTAATTATATCCATTCATCACTTCGTTTTGTCATAGAGCGAACTTTTGGTGTTTGGAAGAATAGATGGAGAATTTTGAAAGATATGCTCAGCTATGATTTGCGCATTCAAGAACGCATTATTGTTGCTACAATGGTTCTTCGTAATTTTATTAAAGCACGTGAAGACAATGATATTGGACAAGAGCTTTCTAGACGAGACAAATGTGAAAGTAGCGAGGAAAGTTATTACAATGAAATGACACATGTGATCTCTTCTTTAGATGAACCTGAGATGAAAGTGGTTCGGAACAATATCAGCATCGATATGTGAGATTCTTCCATCGTAGGACTTCCTTTGTTACTAATGTTATAATTACCATTCATATTATGGTATTTTTTTTTTGTCCAAATCTAAAAACTTGTTATTATAATTACCATTAACATTATGGTATTTTTTTGGTAACTCTAATCGATGGCTTTCATGAAATATATATCATAATTATGATATAACAAACTTGATAGTAAATTATAGTTAAGATAAAAAAAATTAGTTATTATTATTGTTGTTGTTGTTAAATATTTGTCTTTCATATTTGGAAGTCACTTTGCATATTCAAGCATTAAAATAGGGTTAAAATTACACATAAATTTTTTTCTACAATGCTTTCAACACTTTTAGCTTTTTTTCTACAGTATTTTCAGTAAAAAAACAATCAGCTAGCTTTTAGCTTATTTTGCTATAATATTTTTAGCAAAAAATTTTCAGTTTCAGTAAAATAAGCGAATCACAATCAGACCCTAAAACTATATTAAACTATTAACAAGATATTTCTTTCAATTCTTTGTACTGTGACAGCCTTTTGTACTGTCTTTGAAATGTACACTACAGTTTATAATTTCCTCCAAAACCTTATGGTTGAAATTATAAAATTAAACTTATAATAAAAAATTTTGCTCTTTTTTTTTTTTTTTTTGGGACATGATCTCCAACACATATCACACAATTCTACCGTAAAATTGGCGCACGGACACGTCTTTAGTGCCTCAGAAGATTAATAATAAGAAAAAATAAATCTCCTAAAATGAATAATATCCGGCAAAATGTGGTTTTTTAATGTATATCATGACTCTTGTTTATGGAAGCTTTTTGTAATGTAGTAAGTATGGTTACCAAAGGTTTTGTTAATTCAATAATTTGACATAACAAATTAGGCGTCTAAACAAATTGTCTTCATAACACATTGTGAAGAGGGATTACCTAGAATTTGTCAAGGCTAATGGTATGTTTTAAACGAAAAAGGTAACCCTAAATGAAACCCTAAACACTCAACCGAGGTAGATTTAGCAAATTGTTTTCACAATACGTATGAAATTCTCATTATATTTTTTCAGTACTTGTTAAAGCGATATATTCATTGTCTATTTGGTATTTAGTACTTTTCGGTAGTTTTTTTATTATATTTTTTTTGCTAAACGTGAGACAAAAAAAAAAAGTTGGGAAAAGTTAATAGATGCTCTAAAATTATTGATTTAAGAAATATTTTATAGAAAAAAAATTGATTTTTTGATAGCTTTTTATATTTTCCTTAAAATTGATATTAAAATTTTCTTAAAATAATCCATTAATAAATACTTTTTTTTTAGTGGAATTAATAAATACCCTAAGAGCACTCGAACCTAAAAAGCTTCATATTTTTTTAAGTACTATTATTTTTTTAAATAATAAACAAAATAATTGGACCAAAAACTCTTCCAAACAAATGTGCATAGGTCCATGAGATGGGCCTGACTAAATGGGTTGGACCAGATATTGTCCCAAATCCAACCCAGCTGGGCCAGTGGTCATCACTCCTCCATCTTTGCTCGCTCACAACATTGACTCAGTGAGCCAACAAATCGTTTTCCTTCTCTAGGGTTTTTCTTTCAGAGCTTCAACTCCAATTCAGCCTCTCAAACCACAGGTAAGTAGTTTCTTTCTATTTCAATTTATAAACCCACCAATCTTTCCTTAGAAAAATGTTTCATTTCACATGCAAAACACTGATGCAAAATAGAGTCTTTAATTCAAAAACCAGTTATGTTCGTTATATCCAGACAATGCCATTTCTCAGTTCTGTCTCAAACTCCACAGAGAAACAATCTTTGACAGTCTCTTACCTCATGAACTCATGTGGGTTGTCCTTAGAAAAAGCTACTTCAGCTTCTAAGGTTGTTAATATTAAGTACACTGATAAACCAGACTTACTTCTAAACCTTTTGAACACTTATGGGTTTACAAAAGCTGACATTGCAAGCTTGATTTCTAAACACCCACCTCTGATTTTAGCTCATCCAGAGAAAACTATAAGACCCAAGATTGACTATTTTGAGTCCTTGGGTCTTAGAGGACCTGACTTACCTAGGACTATCTGTTCAAACAAATTCATTTTATTGTCTAGTTTGAAGAAACAGATAATACCCACCATTAATTTTCTTAGGGGGATTATTCATACCAATGAGAATCTTATCTATGCATTGAAGCAATCGTCCCATGTGATTCGATGCAACATTAAGAAGGTTTTGGTGCCAAATATATCCACTCTGAGGGCTCATGGAGTACCAGAAAAACATGTTGCAGGGCTCTTGATGATGCAACCTAAGTCGCTTATGTTGAGGATCGATTTGTTCAAAGAGGTTGTATGTGCAATTAAAGAAATGGGGTTTGACCCAATGAGGCGCTCGTTTATTTTGGGTGTCCGTTCAATGTCACTAATAAGCAAAGTGAATTGGGAAAAGAAAAAGGAGGTTCTTAGGAGCTTTGGTTGGTCTGAAAATGACTTTCTTACGGCATTTACAGTACAGCCAATGCTAATGATTTGTTCAGAGAAGAAGATTCGGGATGTGCTTGATTTCTTGACAACTAAGGGGGGTCTGATGTCATTGGATGTTGCTAGATGCCCAAATTTATTTCTGATAAGTGTGGAGAAGAGAATGATTCCCAGATGTGCTGTTCTGCAAGTTTTGATGTCTAAAGGTCTGGTTAGCAAAGATATAGATTTAGTTTGGCAATTGAATCACAGGAAGGAGGACTTTGAGAAGAAGTTTCTGACTCCATTTATGGAAGAAGTCCCTGCAGTGATTGAGGCATACCAGGGTAAGATAGGATTTCAGGGATTCAGTGATTGATTGTGAGGCTTGAATCTGAGGGAAGAAGACTTGAACTTTGTAAATATGCTGGCAACTGGTGTGAGCTCACAATATAGTGGTTAAGCAAGTTGGAGTGGAATCACAGTCTCCTTGTGTTTTCTATTTTGGATCTGAACAATATGGGGAGACCAGAGTGGTTTAGGTTGCCATGAAATGAGATTTGTGACTTGGTGACTGAAGTGATGGTGATACATTTTGAAGAAAGCTAATATTAGTGTGTATGGTTAGAGGAGGAGAATGACAATACATGTTAGGCTTTTCATAGTTGAGGAGTATGACTTTCTTGATTGCTTTTGAAGGAGCTGATGATTTATCCGTTATATTGTATATATAGTTTCCTTTGTACTATTTTTTCTTTCAGGCATCAGCTTTTTCCCCCCAGCTCCAGGATAGTGTTTAGATGATTGTGTGGCTTATTTATGTATCATTTGTTTATAAATGGTGGACTGTGCTGCAGTATAATATGTATATAGTTATTTATGTACAAGTACTTCATGCAAAAATTGTTTGATGGGGAACCAACACTGAGTAATAGCCTAAAAATGTATATATGGTGTATTCTCAAACACATTGATTATTTGCTCCATGAGGGATCTGTAATGAATTTTTTTTTTTGCACATTACCCTGTTTTCTTTCTCCACTAGTTAAACATCTCATTCTTGTATATCTTAATTTCAGCTTGTCTCCGTTAAGTGAGATTGCTAGGGAACTTAAACTGCAAAGATTATATGCTGTCTCTGTCGTCTTCATTGGAAACCTTGTCCTCTTGTACTTGTAAACTAGTACATTGAGAAACGCGCTCGCACACAAACATATATATATATATATATATATATAGAACTAAATCTTGCAGCATCTAATGGTCCAAAGAAACCCCCACCCCCAAATTTGTGATTATGCAAACTAAAGTTTGCGGCATCTGATGGTCCTAAGAAAAAAGAAAGGTTGAATTCCATTCAGGCGGAGGGAACTAATATAGAAGGAATACCCTTCCTTGAACCAAGAGACTACCCTCTACTCTACTCCCAAACTGGCCCTAAGTCCCAATGTAAAATGAGCAAATAGTAAAATGGTAGAAGTAGAAATTTCCAAGCACTAGTGCGAAATTGCATGAAGTTTGGTATGCAAGGTAAATCAAAGTTGCATGAAATTTGGTATGCAAGGTAAACGATTTAGGAAGTAAAACACATCACCTCCGTTTGTGACTATGTCAATTTTCATCCAAATTTCTTTGTTTAGGTCTATGTTTAAGTGATTTTGTTATTTATGTAATATTTTCTTTTGGGATATGGCTTGTGTCCAGTGCTTTTTTGCATTGGACAAACTGCGATGTTGACATGTATTCAAAACTTGACATTTGTCCAAATTGTATCGTGTTAAGTGCAAAATAGCATTGGACACAAGCTTCACCCTTCTTTTTGTGATATTTTCTATTTTAAAAAATGAGAAGGATGTTTCCTAGGGTTATTAGTGCATCAATTTTTGTAATTTTTTAAAGTTTTTATATTTTGGAAATTTCCCCTTTTCTAGCGTAATTTTGTGTTTAGGGTTTGTGTATATTTTTCTTATAAGTTGGAGGTTGTAACAACGTCGAGTATTAAGTTTGTTATTATCAATAAAAACTTCAAAGAGTTTTTCTCTTTCTTTGCCTTTGGATTGAGGGTTTACTTAGGCATGCTTATGCTATTTTTGAGATAGATGTATTTTACTTATGGTTATTCCACTGCGTTATATGTCATTTATCAAATTAATGTGTCGAAATTACTTTAAACTTAATAGGTTCTTCATTTAAATGAATGCTAATCACAAATTGGCACCATTCTAACCGATGACCCTAGCACCAAGCAATTTTTTTTTTTTTTTTGATAAACTACAATTTCATTAATAAGTAAAAAGTAGTACGACAATTGCACCTGCAAGTTTTTAGAACCGCAAGAGGCAGATTGCAATTATTACAAGAGAAACTAGCTTTAAAAACAACAAAAAATTTAGCAGCAGAACAAGTTGCTAAAGAGATCTTCTAACTTAGCAAAACTCACAACTAGCAAAACACAAATTTAAATCAAAAACATTACTAATGACAATAGAAATAGACCAGTCAAATGGTTCATTCCCTTCTATTATGAAATTGCACTAATTTTTAGACCTAGCCAAGTTTAAAGCCCACAAAATTGCAGCTGCTTCGGTTTGAGCAGGAGTGCATAAGACATAGTGGAAGGGGATGCACTCACTGGCCCAATTCACTTGAGCATGTATTCTTTAATTGAAGGAATGATCAATGAGCTATTGGCTATAACCTGGATCCCTCCAGTGAATTCACTTGGTGCCCATCAAAGTTCATAGCCTCAGGAAGAATAACATAGCAGTTTAATTTGGTAACAATTGGGATTTAGATGATTTTACAGACTAATTTGTCATATAAGTTGATGTAAAATGGGTCTCCAGTTGATGCCTGGGTTTGATAAATGCAAGTATATTGGCCTATAGTGATTGTTCATTAATGGCACTCAAACCGTGGTCCGTGCTGCTCAAAACAACATCCATTGTCTTTTTCTTTTGTACTTTTAGCTATTCTTCATCTCCTCATTAGTTTTCGTTTTTGCTTTTCCCTATAAAGTTATTGTTTTCTTATATACGTATTAGGTGTTGAATTTTCAGTGAAAGCAGCAATATCTTGCCTGAAAATAAGAGTTTACTACTTTACTTTCATCATTATGTCTGTCCTTGTTTGTGCTGTGCACATGATAGGACAGATCTCGGTTACTTGACTAGCATATGATTAGCCATTCAGATTAATGTTAATCATTTGTCAAAAGGGGTGTTAATCAACATGGCAATTATGCTCATAAACAAACAAATAAAAAGGAATATAAATCATGTCAAATATTTATGAATTTATATTCTATTTTCTAGGAGGAGCCGTTACTGGGTTATATTGGTTTGCCCTTTAAGACTAACAGAGGCCATACAAGAGAAATAATGTTACATACACGATTTTTTTTTTTTTTTTAACCATATATATTTTTTTAAATATTAACTGGTTTACTCACAGTAAATCATTGCAATTTACAACAAATGAAAAAATATTATAAAAAAATTTGTGCATGCAGTCAGTATTTTAGGATCCGATTTTAAAAAACTTTTTATGAAAAATTAAAAAAATTATCAAAAAAGTTAGCTACTATTATATTTTTCCATAAAAAGTTTACTCAAATGGTTTACTAACGTATTAACTTACGTTAATAAAACTCTTTTATTATAAGAGAAATGCTTATAGTAATTTATCGGGTGATTCAGATATAATAAGGTGCGTATGTGCGAGCAAAACCAAATATTTGTGTGTTTGTTGATAAAAAAAAAATGTTATGGACATACTATTTCTTTGTAAGTAGCGATGAGTGGAGTTAGAATATTGTATAAAGAAATTAAAGGAAAAAAAAAATCTGCACTCACGAAATGAAAAATAACTAAACTATTTTATACGGACATAGTATTTCTCTGTAAGTAGTGTTGAGTGGAGTTAGAATATTATATAAAGAAATTAAAGGAAAAAAAAATCTGCACTCACTAAATGAAAAATAACTAAACTATTTTTTCCCTTCCTAATTCTTACCCAATCTTGCTTTAATGAAACAAAATGATCACCCAAAAAGACTAGGCACATTAGAAACATTGTGGACCCTGGCAAATCATATAAAATCAAAAGGTGCATGGAAGATATTTGGTAATGTTTCATTATAAAGATTGGATTGACTGAGTCAGATATGCCAAATCTACTCAGAAAGAAAAGGAAAATTCGAAGGTCACCCAGCTATAGTAGGGTACCCCCCCCCCCCCCCTCTCTCCCAAAACCAACATGCCTCTTTTTCTGGGAAACAGCCTCATGAGTCATGATCTTCCCCACTTCTATTATATATGTGCCTTAGCGTGAAGTAAAAAACCCACCTCACTCACAATAATGCATACACAACTTGAACTTGGAGGCAAGCAACAAAGGGCTGTTCTGATCTGATGCACACAGATTTGGAATAGAAATCAATCAATGACAAATGAAATTCACAACTGAATCCAAGAGAGAGTTAAATAAATAAACGCTGAATGGAACGATTGGAAACTCTTGGCCAGGGATGCTTATTCAAGAAGCATAAAGAAATTGAAAAGATCAAAAATACTCTGATCTCTATGTGATTGAAAAATTCTTAACGGGTTCATTATCTCAACTGAAGGCTCTTTTCTTCCTTTTCTTCTTTAAAAATATGGCAGCCATTGGCGAGAGAGACACAAAGACCTAAACTGAAACCAATCCAAACAAATATAAAAAACTTGATCATATTTAATGCACAAACTGAAATGACCTAAATCGAAACCACTCCAAATAAAATTTCAAATTATGATCATATTTAATGAACAAATTGAAAAATGTAGAGAGAAACTTACAAGTAGCGGTTCTGACATGATGATGGTGGGAGGATTGTCGTTAGTGGGAAGTCTGCCTGATACGGACTTTGTTCTCTGTTTTTTTTTTTTTTTTTTTTTTTTTTGGTTAGTAATAACTAATCAGTCATTAACAAACGAAAAGGAAATTCATTTAGAAATAAATGCAATAGAAGATGGTTAATTGACAATCACAACTCCTTATCAATCCAACATGAGATCAAAACATGCATAACAGGAAATAACAATAATACACAAAGAAACGATAATTATAGCAGCAATTACATGACAAATTCCAACTCTTTTCGCCTTCCATGCCTTTCTCTTTAACGGACTGTCTTAGTTTGGGTTTTCAAATTGTTATTTTTTTTTTTGTCTTTTTTTTTTTTAATCTCTTATAACTGTGAAACTGTGTTAAGTAAACGATTACTACCAAACCGATGTAGTGTTTGGGTTTGAGTTTTTAGATATGCGAAAAACAGATTT
The DNA here is from genome assembly GCA_030021035.2 of Notholithocarpus densiflorus. NCBI lineage: Eukaryota > Viridiplantae > Streptophyta > Magnoliopsida > Fagales > Fagaceae > Notholithocarpus > Notholithocarpus densiflorus. The sequence goes on from JARYZH020000125.1 coordinate 625,113, forward strand.
TTCTGAGTTTTCTCTTTTAATATGTACACGTGTCAAAATTTTAAGCATGCTTTTTCCCTAACATGGCAGCACCTCCTTCTATTACCTGTGCTATGCACAGGGTACCCTTCTATTCAAAGAAACCATCTCTAGATAGATGCTAAAATTTGAAGATATTTGACCCAATACACTAAAATATTCCATAAAGTTTCAATTCCTATGAAAATCAAATGCCTTTATCTACAATCTAAAATTCCCAGGAAGAGAGAGAAAGAGGATAGATACAGCCAGTTTATGGTATATTAATAAATTTCCAATTCCATGCAAACCAAGAAAAGAAGATACTGGACTTCAACCAAAAGGTTCTCTCCATTACACTAAGCAGGAAAAGAAATGATACAAAACAGCTATTCACATGTATTTAATCATGACATATTTAGCAATCATGTGCCTTGTGTAGATGATTTAATGAATAGTACAATTTAATAGATGCGGGTGGTCATCTAAATCGCTATGTAATGTAATTGATTGGCAGAGATTCCTTCAAACAAATTTGGCAGAAAAGTTTTCCAAGAAATAAGGCAGCATATTGTAGCAAATACAATTGCAAAAAGAGCACTAGAACAGATGAAAAGCTTTACAGTTCTCCACTGTTGAGAAACTGAAGCACCACTTCAAAAACCAACAAAAGCTTTTTAATTTCTCAAAGCTTTTCTAATCAATCTAATGAATCACAAAGTCAAGCAAAAAACAAAAGTTAGCATCTTATTATATTTTAATAATTTTCCTCACACTTTTAATAGCAATTGAAAGACTACAAATGACTACTTTTGGATCAGCACAACAACAATGTAAGAAAAGGAAAAATGGAAAGTTTGAAGGGAGGATTTTCAGGCTTGTCATGATTCTTCTCATAGCAATTAGTTTTTAAAGGACCAAATGAGTTAGTCCAACTCAAAGATAGCATAACTTCAAGTTCAATAATATGATGGTCATTTTATTACCAATAAGAACTACCTTAAACATTAAGATCTTCCAAACAAACTCAATGGTATTGGACATCCTTCGAAATGACCACATCCTTCAAATGACCCGTATTTATTATTTAAGAGAACTTACTAATAAAGTTATTATGATTTATGAAACCACTTGCAATTATAATAACATCACACAATAAATTTTAAAATTTCAATAATAATTTATAGAAAAAGATAACCAAAAAAAAAAACCTACTCGGACAAATTGCAGCAAGGGAATTCCACAGTCGGTTGGAGTTTTGATTGTCCATCTAAAACATACATGGCAAGAAAAATACAATTTTTCTCCCATTTCCATTGAAAAATCAATACATAAAAACTAAAAAAAGAGGGTTAAAAAATTGAACGAATCTCACCTAGATTCTTCAATTGGGATATGATTCCAATATCTTCAATCATGTATCCCAGTGATGGCTAACCCTTTTGAAGCAATGGACAAACAAACACCACCCGTTCTTTTATGTAGCCAAACTCTCTGCATAAAGCCAATTTTTCAACAAATCCATTAGAAACAGATCAATATCAAGAAAATCATAAAATATGAATAATCCAAACAGGAAATAAGCTAGAGAACCATATCAGGGAGGTAACAAAACTTTATCACAACAAAACCAAATAATTTTATTCCCCTCTAAATTAATTAAAATAAAATCTAAGATTTCTAAATTAAAATTTATTTTCTTTCCCTCATTTTCTCAAAACCTAATAAACGAAAACCCCATCACAGGGTCATATTTATTTCGTAATAAAAGAAAACCCCATCACAACCAATCAAAAACCATATCTAAAAACTCGAAACTTTTAATTTTCACACACTTTCTCAGCACCCAAACAGAAAACAAACACACACAGAGAGATAGAGAGAGCAATACCTTAGTACAATCATCGAACACTTTCCAAAGAAGAACTTCATAATTCGAGGGCAATTTCAATTCCCAGAATCAGAGCCTACCTTCTGAATTGTCTGTTGTTGCAGAGAAGGAATGGGATAGCATCTGAATCGTCTGTTGTTGCAGAGAACGAACAAAGTTTTTAAGTTTTCACGATTTTTTTTGCGCTTCCTTTTGGATTTTCTTTTTTCCTCCTTTTGTTGGTTTGGAACGAAACATGCAAGCAATAAGACACGGAACAGAAAGAATCCGAGAGAGGAGAATTGAACCCGCTATTCTGACTTGTGTTTACATGGAGTTGCAGAGAAGAAACGGAAGTTAGAGTGGTGTCATCGTCTAGGGTTTGTTTAGGGTTTTCTTCTGTAGTAGTGGTAGGGTTGAAGTTGAGTTGGTCTGATGAATTGATGGCCATTGTGTGAGAGAATCGGAGATTACGTGAGAATGGCGCCTCTTCTTTCTCATCTAAGTTTTGGATTTTGATTTTGGGGGAAGGATATGGTTTTGATTTTTGGGTTTCTGAGAAGAGAGAGGAGTTATAGGTTTCTCTCCTTTCTCCTTGAAACGTGTCGCCATTGTTGGGATCTCTCAGTCTCGGTCTCTCTGTGTGTTAGGGTCTTCGACGCACCTCATCTCTCTCTCTCTTTTCTCCATGTACCACTCTTTCTTTCTTTTTTATTTTGTTTTAAGCGGTTAGTTTCTTTTTATACCCAGAGGCTCCAAACAGTGTTTTAACATAGTGAAACATTGTAATTTATTGCTTTTTAAATTGTAAGCGTGGTAGTATTTTAAGTGGCCTTTTTTCCTCACATGGCAGAACCTTCTTAAAGGTTTCTGCTTTTATATATAGTATTAGATTCTCAAGTAGAAAAGTCACTCTAATCGCCCTTCTTACTTATTTTTCCCTCCAAAAAAATAAAAAACTATTACTTGGGAATTTTGGAAAGTTTGTGGATATTCTGGATATTTTTAAAAAATTTTGGTGAGATTTTGATATTTTGGAAAGTTCAAGGGCTACTTTCAAAATTTTAAAATGTGGAGGGGCAATTTTTTTAAAATCTAAAAAGGAAAAGGAGGTTTTGGATTTTATAATTGGGTCAGGCTAGAGTCTAGACAAATTGGGTTGCATTTTAGGCTTATTTGGCAAAGAGACTTTTATTTATTTTCTATAATTTCCATGGGCTTGGTGACTGCGTGAATCGTATTAGGCCTGGGCATTTACAGATAAGGTTTGGGACCTTTGGGTAATGCTATTTTGGGTTGGGGCCTTTTTTTAATTAATTTTGGGCTTTGGATCAAGTTTACCAGTTAAGTAAACTTGCTTGGGCCTAAATATATGTGTATAGGTGTCACTCGGGTTGGGCCTAAATGAATTAATCTGGCAAGGGTCACCAAATAGCCCATTAAGACATTATAGAGAAATTTTTTAAGAGAATTCCTTTAACCACTACGATAGTTAAAGTGATTATGTTAAACTTAATTTACTAAATATATATTTTTATTGTAGTCTAGCAACTTTGAATTAACCATTTGACATTTTATATATTAAAATATAAAAAAATAAAAAACCATTTCAAGCCTTAATAAAAAAAATTAAATAGATTTTATTGTAAAAAAAATTAAATTAAATTCTTTGATTCTTTCATTTTAATAAAATAGATTGATTCTTCCCTTATAAAAAAAATAATAAAAGAAAATGTCAACACAAGCCCATGGATAGCCCATTAGGCCCAGCCCAGTAGTCCAACTCGCTAAAGACAAAATGGGCATTGCTCATGGGCAGGTTCATGGGATAGGGTTTTCTCTTTCACCCAACCCTACCCAACATGTTAACTAGTTAACAACCTGCTATGCCAAGCTCATTGTGCCCATAGGCCAAGTAAAAATGCTCGACCCAACCTAGTGACAGACCTTACAATTTGGATTTGACTCAAACCTGGTTAAAGTTAGTTGACCCAGGCTAGATAAAGTAATCAATTTTTTTTTTTTTTTTTTTTTTTTTTGCATCCTCCCTCTTTTTTCTTTGAAGATTAACTGAAGCTTAAAAGGGGTTTTGAATATCTTCATTTTTGTTTTATTGAAGAATCAATTTGGAAAACCTCTTTTTCCTTTGAAAAGTTACCTCAAGAAGCCTTGTTCGTTAGTGAATTAATAATTTAATAGCTATTTAAATTTGGAAAATTCCTCATGAAAAATATATTTAATATTTTTTTTTCTTTTTATAAAATTAGATAATAAATAGTTAGTGGCTTGGAAAATTTTGGAAAATTCTTTACTAGATTATTCTAAAAAGAACTAATGGCTTTATTTATTTTTCCCTCCATAATTCATTTTAGAACATTAATAATTTACAGAGACGTTATATTATATTTTATTATATTTTTTAAAAAAGGTAAAAGAAATACAAGCCAGGCAGGGATGGAAGAGGAGTTAAGGGTGAAGGAGAAAAGAATTAAATTGGATGAAGAAGCTAGACAATTGGGTGTGCTTTTGGAATCAGAATTTAGATCGAAGGAGGTTGCTGAGCAACCCTGTCGAGTCCAATGAGTCTCTTAAGTTGGAACTGTCGAGGGCTTAGGAACCTCCAGTCAGTTAATGCCTTGAAAGAGGTGGTTAGAAGAGAAGATCCCAATATTGTGTTCTTAATGATGACAAAATCAAATGACGAATGGATGGTTATGGTTCGGGATAAATGTGGTTTTAAACATGGTCTATTTGTATCTAGTAATGGTTCAAGTGGTGGATTGGCAATGTTATGGGAGGAAAATGTGAAACTGGATATCCAAACTTTCTCTATGTCTCATATTGATGCTTGGTTGGATGGAGGATCTAGAGTGGGATGGTGGCACTTAACGAGGTACTATAGGCATCTGGAAACTGGGAGGAGACTAGAATCATGGGCAAAGCTAAAGCATTTGCGTACTACTTCTTCATTGTCGTGGTTAGTCATTGGGGATTTTAATGAGCTTATGGGGATGTCTGAAAAGGAGGGTGGAAGTAACAGACCGAGATAGTAGATGGAAAATTTTGTTGAAGCTGCTAATTGGTGCGGTCTCAGAGACATTGGATTTATTGGCCCAAAATTTACATGGTTGTATGAAAGGAGTTACGGATCTCAAATTAGAGAACGTTTGGATAGAGCCCTTGCTACAACTGATTGGGTGAATTTATTTCCAATGGCACGTCTGCACCATTTAACTTCCTTAACCTCGGATCATTCTCCTTTGGTTCTGCGTTTTGTGAGAAAACCAAATGCCAAAAAAGTAAAAAATCCATTTAGATACGAATCTATGTGGCTTAAGGACTCACGGTGTGAGGAGGTGGTCATGGATGCTTGGTCCGAAGGTTTAGCTTCTCCAACTAACTTCCCGTTTGTTGCTTGTCTGAATGCTTGGAACAAGGTGGAGTTTGGGCATGTAGGTAGGACAATTGCTGAATTACAAAAACATTTGGAGTGGCTGGAATTGCAACCGAGTTCTCCAAGCATTATCCAAGATATTAGAAGAACCAGAATTGAACTTAACTGTTAGCATGAGAAGGAGGACACTATGTGGCATCAACAGTCCAGAATTAATTGGTTTCAATCTGGAGATAGGAACACCGGTTTTTTTCATGCCAAAGCATCATCAAGGCAGAAGAAAAACCACACGGAGAGGTTGTTGGATGCACAAGGTGTATGGCAGGAGGATGAAGAGGTAATGGGTGAGATAGTGTTGGACAATTATACAGATTTGTTCACCTCCAGTAATCCGACAATTTTTTATGAGATACTAGAAGCAGTGCAGCCAAGAGTCACTTCCAATATGAATCAGAAGCTTACAATGGAGTTTACTGCAGATGAAGTTAATGTGGCGTTGTAGCAGATGTACCCTCTGAAGGCGCCTGAGCCAGACGGTATGTCTCCTCTATTTTATCAACATTTATGGCCAAAAATTGGAAAAGTAGTTAATCGTACTATCCTTGATTTCCTTAATTTTGGTCTAACCCCGCCTAATTTTAATGAAACCCATATTGTTTTTATTCCAAAGGTTAAGGAACCAAAGAAGGTGACTGATTATAGGCCTATAAATTTGTGTAATGTGGTGTTTAAAATTGCATCAAAAGCTATTGCAAATAGAATGAAGAAATTTCTTCCATCCATTATTAATGATACCCAAAGTGCTTTTGTGCATGAAAGGTTAATTACTGATAATGTTTTGGTCGCTTTTGAAGCAATGCACCATATCAACCAAAAGAAGGGAGGGAAGATGGGTAATATGGCTTTGAAATTGGACATGAGCAAGGTTTATGATAGGGTGGAATGGATTTGGTTGGAGAAAATAATGAATAGGTTGGGGTTTGATGAGAAATGGAGGAAGTTGGTCATGCAGTGTGTCACAACAGTTACTTATTCAGTGAGGATAAATAGGAAACCAAAAGGGCATATTATCCCAACTAGGGGTATACGTTAGGGTGATCTTTTATCACCATATCTTTTCCTTTTATGTGCTAAAGGTCTTTCTTCTCTAATTAAGAAGGCTGTGGATGATGGTGTGATGGAAGGGTTAGTAATTTACCGGGAGGGCCCTAGACTTTTTCATTTATTTTTTGCTGATAATAGTCTCATTTTTTGCAAGGCTTCAATTGAAGAGTGTAACTCCCTGCAAAGAATTCTCACTGTATATGAAGAAGCTTCTGGACAGCAATTGAACCGTACAAAAACCTCTTTATTTTTTTGTAGCAACACACCAGATGGCATTCAACAGGAGATAAAGAGTAAGTTTGGGGCACAAGTGATTAGACAGCATGAGAAGTATTTAGGTCTTCCATCTTTAGTAGGCAAAAATAAGAGGAACTCTTTTAATGCCATAAAGGAGAAGCTTAGTAAGAAACTAGCGGGATGGAAAGAGAAACTGATATCTAAAGCTGGAAAGAAGATGCTAATAAAAGCTGCAGCTCAAGCCATTCCAACATACACAATGGGGCGTTTCAAAATTCTGGATTCTCTTTGTGATGACATGACTAGTATGATTTGGAATTTTTGGTGGGGTCAAAAAAAGGATGAAAGGAAGATGGCATGGCTTAGTTGAGATAAGATGTGTGATTCAAAGGAAGAGGGTGGTTTATGTTTTTGCCAACTAAAGCAGTTCAATTTGGCCCTTCTTGCCAAACAGGGGTGGAGACTTTAAACTCAGCATGAGTCACTAGTATATCGTGTGTATAAGGCGAAGTATTTTCCAAACACTGACTTTATTCATGCCTCACTCGGCACACATCCATCATACACATGGAGAAGCTTAATGGCTGCTCAACATTTGGTGAAAAAAAGGATTCAGTGGAATGTGGGTAATGGTGATTCAATCCGGGTGTGGGGTGATAAGTGGCTTCCATCTCCTTCCCGTTCAGAATCACTTCTCCGAGGCAATTTTTACACACTGAAACAAGAGTCAGTGAGCTTATCTCCCACGATGTGGCAGCTTGGAAAACTCAGGTCATTGATGCCATTTTCCTACCTCATGAAGCAGAGTTGATTAAAAGTATTCCACTGAGTTCACGCCTACCTGAAGATAAACTTGTGTGGCCTGCTACTCCTAATGGTTTATTTACTGTTCGGAGTGCGTACAGGTTGGCAATGGAGGAGTCCCGATCAAGCAACAGAGGTACTAGCTCGGATTCTAGCAAAACTCGCAACTTCTAGAAGATGTTATGGAGATTGCAGGTACCCCACAAGGTGCGCCACTTCGCTTGGAGAGCTTGCAAAGGCATTTTACCAACTAAGGAGAATGCATGGAGGACGTAGAGTCTGTGGGTCATTTACTTTGGTCTTGTAGCCGAGCGAAGGAAGTTTGGCAATGCACAAAGCTAAGGTTTCATTTTGATCAGTCCCAAGTTACCTCATTCCACGACTTGTTATGGCAGATAATGAGGTCAGACTCCCATGAGGAAAAGGACGCTGAACTGGTGGTGACTATGGCATGGGCGATGTGGTTTAATCGTAACGAGGTTCGGCATGGCGGAAGAAAGAAGAGTGCCGTGGCTTTGTTCCAATGGTCTCGTCAATATTTACAGGAGTTTCAAGAAGCAAACCAGGCGGATCCCATTCCAGTGGTGCCTCGGGTTGTTTGGTGGTCTCCTCCTCCAACGGCGAGATATAAAGTTAACGTCGACGGCGCAGTCTTCTCGGCTAAAAAATCTGCTGGTGTGGGAGTGATGATCAGAGATTCAAATGGGCAAGTTATTGCTGCTCTAAGCAGGAAATCCAACGCTCCTTTGGGTGCTCTAGAAGTGGAGGCTAAGGCGTTTGAAGTGGGGCTGGAGTTTGCACGAGATGTGGGTGTCTAAGACTTCATCCTTGAAGGTGATTCTTTGGTGGTTTACAATGCACTCTGTGATTTCTCTACACCACCAGCCACGATAGCATCTGTTGTGCGGGGTATTTTGATGTCTTGTGGGCTTTTAGATAGAATCAATTTTTTCCATGTAAAAAGACAAGGTAATAAATTTGTACATTTATTAGCAAAGCACGCACTAGGCATTATGGATTATTTGACTTGGATGGAAGAGACCCCTTACTTTCTAAAGCAAGCTCTTCCTATCTTTTATCTGATTTTCCCTAATAAAAGTTTAAGTCTTCCCATAAAAATAAAAAAAATAAAAAACATTACTGGTCCGGCGCACATGACATGGCCCTCGGTCAAAAGAGACCTAGTCAAAAACTAGTCAGCGGTCATGTGAACATAAAATCCGCGAGTCCCTTTGGTACGCATGTTTGGAACTCAGGTCCTTTCATTGTCATGAAGGCAGACCAAAATTGTGAAATCTGAAAAAGAGTGTACGTGATATTGTACAAATTAAGAGGATGCTTAATTGCCGTCGTGTCCTGTATCAAATACGTTGAGCATCACATCCTAACTATACTCCAAGGAGCAAAATGCCATTATATACTGTACAAAGAATGATATGATATCCATGACTACTGTACTGTCTCTCTTCGATCTATATCCATTTTTCCATTGTGTGGGATTCGCTTTATTTCTTGCCTGCCCATAAACAATAAAAAGCAGAATTAAATGGAGTATAAGAGAGAGTGTTTGAAATGAAAAAATATATAGGAAAAGATAATAACTCTGTTAATACAAATTTTGCGGCTGACCATATATGAATGGTGGCCAAAAAAAAAAAAGGGTTCATGTGAATGTTGTAAGCAATTACTCACAGCCGATTACATTAAGATTGTGACACAAAAGTTGTTATAAGAAAAATCTATGGCCACACATGTTGTCACGATTTGCACATGTATTAAGTGAAGATTGGATTACTTTTCAGTTTTCACTAAGTACTATTGGTAGACTTTTAACTCTTTAATAAGTGAAGTAATTCAATCACAAGTTGACATATGTGAATGGTGAAATTTTTTCTAGCAGGTCTATCTAGCAGTGATGGGCAACCACTCATAGTTGATCACCTTAAAATTGTAGCACAAAAGTTGTAATCGTAGAAGAGACCTTTAACTCTTTAAGTGAAGTATTTCAATCACAAGCTTACACATGTTTTTCTTTTTTTTAATGGGAAATTATACTTTACAACTCTAAACTATATACTCTATTACACTTTGCAACCTAAACTTTTCGAATGCACGTTTTGCACCTTAAACTATAATCCTTGTTACACTTTGCATCTCAACATCAAGTTTGTCATTAAATTAGATGGAAAATATGGCATAACGTGAAAAGACCTAATTACCCATCTATTACCCATCTTCTTAATTAATCCCTTAAAAACAAATGAGAAATTACACTTTACTACTATAAACTAGGCTTCTAATTACACTTTACAACCTAAACTTTAAATTTTCATCCAAATTAATGGTAAACTTAACGTCAGGGTGCAAAGTATAACAAAAGTCATAATTTATGGTGCAAAATGTGCAGTCGAAAAGTTTATGGTGCAAAGTGAAATATGGGGTATAGTTTAAGGTGGAAGTGTAATTTCCTCGTGTTTTTTAATGGTAAAAAAAAGTAGGGGCTTCATATAAAAGTAATAGGTAACTAGTCAATCGACCATGTTAAAATTTTAGCAAAAAAAGTTGTAGTCATGTGTGTACACATATATCCATGAGTTTGATGTCACAACAAATTTCATACTATCATTTTTCACATCAGCATTTATAACAGCTAAGATGACAAATTATGATTAATTTACAATAAAAATGATATAAGCAACAATGTAATAAGAAAATGACATTATACTAAAAGGAAAAGCTTAGCCCAAAACTGGTTTTGAACAATATCATCCAACTCGTTATGCATCGATTGAAGAAACCGTCCATATGTAATTTAAGTTATATGATCTTTATAACAAATCGTGTGATGTGTTTAAAAAAAACATATGGATAATTGAATTCATTAAGTGTATTTGAGGAGATAATTTTAAATTGATTAGGGGCTAATTAGCTAAACTTTGTCCTATACTAATTAAAATTAGAGTTTTACTAACGTGTGCTCTTATGGTATACATTAATAAACAATTTTAGAAAATTTTTTTATGAAAAAATGAAAATGTTATCAATTCTTTTGATAGCTTTTTCAATTTCTCATAAAATGTTTCCAAAAATAAATGATTAATGTGTATCCTAAGGACATATATGACATATATTAACCGGATCCAATTAATCATGTTCAACGAGTATATCATATTGAAAATTGTAATATGTACACACATATATTTATATATATATATATATGAAAATTATTACTCTATTGTCGGTACCATTGTTCAATGATTTCAATTTACAAATGTCTAGTTTGGGACCATTTGAAGAATGGGTAAAAGAGGGCAGAAACCCATGCGCGCAGTAAGTACTTTCAGCTTCTATTGCATATAATATTGGGTAATATTTGTTGGCATAAATTGTTATTTTTTTGGCTTTGTATAAAAAGTTTGTGTATAATAAAAACAGAATCCTATAATATATCCCACTTTTTTTGTCTTGTTTTGAAAAATCAAACTTATTAAGAAAAAATTATTTATTATTTTATTTATTTTTTAAAAATGTATAAATTTTTAAAATTATTTTAAAAAAATTTATCAAAAAATTGAATTAGTAAATTAATAGGGGTATAATATGAACATTAATAAATTAATAATTTTTATTTTAAAAAATAAGACAATATTTTAAGACATCTCAAAATGAAATAGAAGACAAAAAAATAGAACGGATAGAAAAATATATATATTGTATCTTTGAACTGTGTAAAGTGTGAACAGAAGCAGAGGAACAGGAATAGATAGGTAGAGTAGACTAGAACGGAGTCAAACATCTTAAAGATTCAAAAAAGTGGGTTGGTCCAACTGACATCTGCTCGTGCCATCTCGAACAATGTGTGCAGTGACTGAGAGAGAGAGAGATGGTCGGATGGTCTTTTATAAAGGCTATCGGGTGTTTGGTTAATGCACTTAAAAATTAAAAATATGTGTTTAAAAATATGTTTGGAAATACGTGTGGGTGAAAAAGTGTATGAAAATATGTGTAATATTATTTAAAAACTGAAAGCATGTGTTTGAGTGGTGGACCATCTCAAACAACGTGTGCAGTGACTAAGAGAGAGATGGTATTTTATAAATGCTAGGGAATGTTTGGTATATGTACTTAAAAACTGAAAATATATATTTAAAAATATATGTAAAAATACGTATAAATAAAAAATTATATAAAAATACGTATAATATTGTTTAAAAACTAAAAATATATGTTTAAGTGGTGTATCAAACGGTATATAAATCGGAGTACAAGATGGGTTTTGCATAGTTGCATGTCAACCTCAGAATCATCCCAACGCTCGTGCACACAGTCTCAACTCTCAACTTTGAATAATTGTTTTTCTCTTCCACTTTTTGGCTAATGAGTTAAAGCCTTAAAGGTTAAGCTTTTATTTTTATTTTTTTAATCATATGATCTTCGGCAGATTTAAGAGCCATTCATTTTAGTAATGATTTCAATTGAAGAAACTTTTCAAGTGACAGGATTTCTTCTCAAAAAAAAAAAGTGACAGGATTTAATTTGAATAGTTATAAATTATACTATTTAAAATATAATTTTCTAAAAATGAAAAATAAAACTATCCAAAAAAAAAAAGTATAAATGGATGAAAGAAAAAGTGATTTTAGTTTAATTTGAATAGTTCCATCATTTATTTTATCAATCATCCTCTCATGTAAGAGAGAGTCTCAAATTTATTGGTTACACCCAATATAAGAGAAATATTACATACCACGGTAAAATACTCCTTGAAGAGAAGTGAATCTGTTGAAGATAATGCACTGTTAATTGACTTTAGTAGGCTAACCTAGCTATCCCCTCTCACTCAAGAGTCAAAGAGAGAAATTGAGAATAAGAGTGATCTTACCAATGAAAAATAATGTAAATGCGTGTGCGCGCGCAATATATATAAATATATATTTATATATATATATTTCTTTCTTTCCTTCTTTCTTTTTTTGCTTTCCTTCTTTTCCTCCAAAGATAGAAAATTGAAGTATTTTTTTCTCTTCTTTTTTTACCTTTTTTTTACAAGGTTATTTGAAGAGAAATCCTTTAAACTTCTTCAATATCTTGTTATTAAATTTGAATTTTGAAAATCTAACCGTTTGATTACATGTTCTTATGTTTTTAACATGCATGTCAATTTTTTTTAAATTGGGACTTACTATTCAATCAATAATTTATTTTTTATGAATAATTTTAGATTATAAAAAACTTGAAATTTAAACAAATAATTGATGACATAGTTATTAATCTTTGATTTTCTTTAGTTTGTGAGTATAGAGGATATAATAAAAACATACAATTCAACGGTTAAATTTTTAAAATTCACATCTAATAAAAAATATAAAAAATTTTAAAAAAATTTATCTCCAAACTAACATTTTCTTTTTCTTTTTTCTTTCCCCTCCTCCAACAACAAGTCGACAACCCAAATTTGCATGACACTGATTATGCAACAGATTAATATACACACATTACACATACCTGCTAATTAATTTCTCATAAATATCTGCCATCGAGAAAGTGATGCAGTACATATGGTGATAAATGATAGTAATTGAAGGGTATTGATTATTGACATCATCATGCGTTATGCAATGCCACTATGAAAAGTGAAAATACATACGGGTCTGATTAATGTGTGTCCTAAGGGCACACATTAAGATGTCTATTTTTGAAAATATTTTTTCGAAAATTGAAAAAATTGTCGATACTTTTTCAATTTTTAAAATTTTTTTTTTCAAAAATAAAAATTATTGTGTGCTCTTAGAGCACACATTAGCAAAATTTAATACATTATTAGGGGATTATGTCTTTTGGTTCCACGAGGAAAATGATAGAAAGAGAAGGAAAATGGTCCCTAGGAAATAAATTCCATTGAGTAACCCAAGAAGAATATATTGCAAAATGTGCTTTGACTCGGTGGAATCATGCCCCAAGATATTCAAAAATCTTTTCCTTCATTCCTTTTTCTCTTTTTATTTTTTATTTTTCCTTAGCATCTTTGTCTTCCTTAGAAAAATATATGCCCAAGTCAAATCATTGGCCTAACACAATCACGTAGCTAGATCCACAATTTTCCCGTTTTTGATTGATGATTGATGACAGCTTCACGCGCTAGGCATGGCTTCCTCGGCTTATGATTGGAATAATTTCGGCAATACACTTTTACGTATATTTTTGTCATGTTTCGTTTCACGTTTCTGATCATAAGTGATGAAGAAAAGATAATAAATTTATCAAAAAAAAATAATATAGTTTTATCTAAAAATAAAAGACAATCAATTATAGTTTGTTACAAAAAATAGTTGTGGCTAAGGATTTGGTACTAAAATTGTTCTCCAATTGAAAAAGTTACGAAAACAAAGAATTTGACACTTGTTGATATTGCAAATTGTCAGTAGTATATTAAAAAACAATATTATATGATGAATCTAAATAAGAAATAGTAAAAACTTTTAACTATATAACTTAACTGATGTATAAAACTTTGTCAAATTTTGTGTGAACATAGAATTACTCCTGATTTCACAATAATTGTGTAGGATCGACCTTGGATCTACTGTACAAAATAATTAAGGCACTAGGCCCAACTAAACTCGAATTATATAAATAATAATATTTTTTTTTTTTTGGATTAGCTTGCAAGTAGTGTTTTTATACATTAGATATGTCATTAATGTAATAACATTGTCGTGGGAGGTCGGGAGGGGTGCCCTTACCAAGGTAGGACTGAAGAGAGACTTGGCCCAATTCACCATGAAACTAGGCCCAGCCCACCCAAAAAGCTTTACTTGACCAATAAAACGAAGAGCCCGAGAAGTACATCCCACCCAGGGAAGCCCCATAAAGGGTATCCCATAGGAGATAAGGAGGAGGCCGTCCGAATGGAGAGAGAAAGTGTTGAGGAAGGCCATAGAAACATATGCGGGTGAGAAAGAGAGGAAACTTCCAAGTAAAACAACCATCACCTTTGCATTAAATGCACTGCAACAACTCAGTCTACCGCATTAATGACAAAAATGACGTCTGAACAGTGTCCATACAGCCTGTATCTAGCTCTACCACCATCATCCAAGCTAGGATGAGACAAGTATCCAAGAAAGGGGCTAACAGCCCTGCAAGTGGAAGGCTAAGATGAAGATCATATGGTTATAAAAGAGGAAAGACACCATATGAACAGGGATCAAGCAAGAGAGAGAAAGAGAATTAAGAACAGAAGTTGTAAAGTTCTTCCTCGGTTGTCCTGAAGAGAAATATAAATAAGAATTTATGTTCATTCAATCTCAATTCAAATCAATGTTGTGTAGTCTTTGGACCCATTCTTTCCTACCAAACTATTAGCCTAAGAAGCCCAATGGTTGGCCCGCATTCTCATCTCTACAAATTAATTGTATAAGACCTTAGATAAAAGTCCAGCCCTAAGCTCAGTTTTTATCCCATACAATTTGTATTATTAAAATGTTTTATTCAATGTTCCAAGGCATATTAAACAGGAGATGGAAGGGCACACGCCCATGTGGTACACCCGTGTTACCTCCCTGTGCACAAAGACAATGAACAAACAAAACGCAAATTCAATTTGTCAGGATTCGGCTTGTTCAAAGTCAATAAAAGTATTTATAACCTTTAGTATTTCTTAATAATAAAAATAAGGCAAAACTTAAATTTAGTATTTAGATATGAGAGGTGTTACGTCTACAATATTTTTACAACATTTTTACAACAAATCATTGGTGGTTAGTTGCTATTGGTTCAAATTTGAACCTAACACTAAGATTACATTTTTGCCCCAACAATAACAACCAGTAACAACCTGCCACTTAGGATTTGTTATAAAAATGTTGTAGACATAGCATTTCTCTTTAGATATTTCTCAGATTCCCTTGTCACATGGGTTATTTTTGCCTGCATGACTAACGATAAGCCCATCTTTTATTCGAGATTTTTTTTAAGCAACATCTTTTATTCAAGCTTTTACTTATCAAAAAACTTTGAGCATTGATATGTCTATAACATTTTTACAACAAATCCTAAGTGGCAGGTTGTTACTAGTTGTTATTGTTGAGGTATAAAAGTA
This sequence comes from Notholithocarpus densiflorus, assembly GCA_030021035.2. Lineage (NCBI taxonomy): Eukaryota > Viridiplantae > Streptophyta > Magnoliopsida > Fagales > Fagaceae > Notholithocarpus > Notholithocarpus densiflorus. The sequence continues at coordinate 640,620 of JARYZH020000125.1, forward strand.
ATCTTAGTGTTAGTTTTAAATTTGAACCAATAACAACTAACCACCTGTGATTTCTTGTAAAAATATTGTAGACGTAACATCTCTCAAAAACTTTAGTGGATGGGAATATATATATAGGGTATGTACGCGTATTCATAGCTCGCTCATCAATTTAGCCAGTTCCATCGACTGGTTCAGGTAAGCAAGAAGAATTAGAGAAAGTTGAATTATACAATTTATGTACCACAACTTTTATTATAACTTTGACATGATCTATCTAATAGAGAAAAGAAAAGCAAAAGCTTGACGTGCGCGATGTGTAGGAAGAGGAGAGTAGAAGATACAAAAGGAAACAAGTGGAGATGGGGGCAAGTAGTTATGTTTTCTCGTTGTGTAGATGTTTTAAAATTTAAGGGAAAGGGAAATAGATATGACTCACTCTCCTTTATTTAGATGTTTTAAAAATAACATGGAGAGAAAATGAAATAATAATAAGACATCATGATATAAATTGACAATTATACTATTATTTTGTTCAATTTAAAGAAATAGATATAAATTGAAAACAACATTCAAACAAATTGACATAAATTACCCCCATACTCTTCCCTCTTCCCTCAACTCCCTTCTGTTCCCCTCCTCCCTCCCCTCCGTTCAATGAAGAGAGATAAGTGTTCACATTTTAGCTGCTCAACTCTTCTCATAACTTGAACATCACATACTGAAATATAATTAGGATTTCATCTTTGGAAGACCACAGCATGAAGTAAAAAAACAAATCACCATTTTAAAAAACAAAGTATATTAAGATTCAAAACTAAATTATTGTATCAAAATTAAGACTAGCATATGTTTAGTATTAAAAAATATAAAAAGAAGAAGAGACAATATATATATATATATATATATATATCAATACATTTCTATTCAATCTAAATCCTAAAATTCATTTATGATTGATTTTGAATAATTTTTTGTAGCAATTTCACTCTCAATATACATAATTAAATAATCTTTAGAAAATCATACAGCAATTTATTCCTAATTTTAGCAATATTAACTACCAAAAATATTATTTTCATTGGTTTTCTCATAACATATCAATAAAAAATATACCTCTAACAAAAAACACTTATCAGTACTGTTATAGCAAGTTAAAAAAAAAAATGCTCAACTTTTGTCATAACCTGAACATCACAAGCTGGAAAATAATTAGGATTTCATCTTTGGAAGGCCAAAGCATGAAGTAAATAAAAAATATAAAAATTCACCATTTTAAAAAAAGTATATTAAGATTCAAAACGATAGAAATATATCAAAATCAAGACTCGCATATATTTAGCATTAAAAAATATAAATAGAAGAAGAGACAAAAAGAAAATTATTTCTTAATAAATTTATATTCAATTTAAATCCCAAAATTCATTTATGATTGATTTTGTATAACTTTTTTGTAGCAATTTCACTCTCAATATACATAATTAAATAATCTTTTGAAAATCATATTGGACTTAATTTTTACGCCTAATTTTGGCAATATTCATTACTAAAAACAACTATTTTAATTGGTTTTCTCATAATATATCAATAAAAAATGTACTTTTAACAAAAAACACTTATAAGTGTTATAGCAAGTTAAAAAGAAAAAAGAAAAAGAAAAAAAGAAATGAACAAACACAATCAAAAGTTCGAAACTACTGATCATCCTCATCACTCAAGATTATGTTTTGTAATATGTCTAATATCCTTCTTACATTTTGTCAAATAAAAAATAATAAAAAACCAAACAAAACATTCAAGTTGAGCCAAACAATAGCATGACAATATCCATATCCCAAAGTACTGAACTTTTAAAAATTTGGTCCAAAATAGCAAATAGCTAAAGTGTCAAACACAGTCATTTAATTTAATTTTTTTTTTTTAAAGAGTTAAAAAGGTTATTACTAGTAGCATTTAATTTCAATTTTAGGGCCCAATTGCTAAATTTGGGGAGAGGTGGGGCGGGGGGCAGGAGGAAAAGTGGTTTTTCGAAATCTTCTCCTCCTCTATATTTTATTTTAATGAAAAACTACACATTTTTTTCTTGAGAAACATGAAAAACTACACATAAACAATCTCTTTACTCTCCATATCATGAGTTGAAGCAAGATAAATCCAAACTTATTTGGAGCCAAAAATTTTCCTTATATATAACTCATTAACTTTAGGAGTATTTAAAAAAAAAAATATTAGCTACAAAACTGATTGTAGCCTAAAACTACAACTTTACTCAATAAAATAAACATTACTACATATTTTGAAAATCTAATCGTTGAATTATATGTTTATTACACTCTTAATACACATGTTAAATTTTGTATCAATCAGATATTATTTACTATATGATCTATAATATTATATTTTATACATAATTTTAAACTACAAAATTTGTAATTTAAACAATTTATTGATGACAAAGTACTATTGATCTTTAATTTTTTAGAAATTTTGCAAACATGGAGGATATAAGAAGAATATGTAATCCAATAATGGATTTGTCAAAATTTACCTCCAATAAAAAGATATTGAGTAAGATTATAACTTAAGGCTACAATCAATTTTGTAACTAAACTTTGTCTTAAAAAAAATGTGCCAAAATATGTAAGTAAATCTACTTAGTAAAATCTCGTTTTCTTTCCCATATACAAATGCTTCATTATTTTGTACTTAGAAAGCAACAACGCTATAAACACAATAAATTTCATTACTTGTTAAGATGACATATATTGATCAGTACAACATCAATTTTATTGGGACCAGCATAGATATTACTTATATTAATTACAAACAAAAAAAAAAAAGTAAAAAGAATATAGTATACAGAATGAATGATTTAATCTATATCTTAAGGACTTGATTTTAGGTCTAAGTTATCGGGTGTGAATGTGTTAGACACTCACTTTACCCAATACAATGACCAATATAAATAAATTCACTCCAAAACCGTACAATAATGTGATAGAAATATATTATAAAATAGAAAATTAAAGTCAAACTACGACCCATGCACGTAAAGTTCATATAATTCCCAAACAATCAATAACGAAACTTAGACTCAAATGGGTTAATGATGAATCAACAAATTTCAATATAAGAAAATTTAAGCAAGAAATGATAAGCTATGCGACATAAAGGCTTTGAAAATTCATATAAAACAAAACAAGCCTAATTGGCTTTTAAAATGACTTAACCAATCCATTGAATGAACTTCACATTATTGGCCCCTCTTCCACGTTGATTTATTTTACAAAGAAGACATATCATTATCACCTTATTTTAATATGTAATCGTGGAAATCTATGGATATATATAATATATCACGAAGTTTGGCACAATTGGGTTTCATATTTATTTCAAACAATTCAATTTCAGAAAATCTATGTTTCTAATATTTTTAAAATAATAAATTATAAGTGGCAAGTTGTTATTGACTATTACTAATGGACAAAAAAATAATATCAGTGGTAAATCCAAATTAAAATTAGTATTAATTTGTCACTTAATATTTATTGTGAAAATTTTGTTAATTATATGAGTTTTTTTTTTTTTAAAGAGTTTCAACCTATGGTGTCCGCTCATGATGATAGCTCTTTATCATCAAATTAAGATACCAATCAGTTTTTGGTGTAAGAGGAGATTGAACCCAAGATTTCTTATACAACCATCAGAGACTTTACCAGTTGAGCTAACTGAAACCCACAATTATATGAGATGAAAACCAAAAATTCATAGTGAGATTTATTTATTTATTTTGACAGTGAGATTTATTCTAATATTGCGTGAAACATAACATATTTGAATTATGGGATTTCCTATACAAAGAATGATCTCATGTAACATGTAATTAATACATGATCATGAAACGTAAAAATGTGATGCACAAATTTAAAAACTATCATGATTAAAAAAAAAAAATTGAGATCTATATCGTAAAACATATTTGTGGATTTAAAAAAATAATAATATTAATTACCAAAAAACAATAAAAGTCTAACTACATATGCTTTTTGACCTTGGATTTTCTCCCTTAATTGACGATGATCATGGATACAAATTTTTTCACTAACTACTTATGAGATGTCATGTCATATGGTTGGTGCATAATAAAAGTGATTCAATAGTTAACCTATATAAAAATTGTAGGGTCACGATTTGCAGCCCAAGCCCAAAATGTATGGGATCTTGGCCAGTGAGCCCAGTACAATAAATTTGTAGAGAGTGGGTCAAAGAACTAGGCTTTAGTGAATTGGACAACGGCTAATATGGATGAACTCCTTGTCCGAGGAGGCAAGTGTTCATGTCCGAGGAGGCAAGTGCTCATATAAATCAAGTAAACAGAGTACAAGTGCAATTGTGATTGCCACAGTGTTCTTTCTCCGTTTTCCGATCCCCTTCCTCTCGGGTCTCTATTCTCATTTATATTACATCTCTTCCTTTATCTTTACCCTACACGTAAATAGTTGATGGATTAGGCTAATACTTGTCCCATCAGCCTCCTTTAGAAGTCTTTGGAGGATGGTTATAAGGCTTGAAAAGTATTGTTCAGAGGTCACTTCCTCATTAATGCAGCTAGGGAATTAGCTACAGAGCATTCAATGCTGTGGTAACAGCTTTCCTTTAGATATTTTTGGGTTCTCATCTTTCTTGTACGTTTATGGTGCACATCCCTATCACTAGAACTTCTTGGATGGTCACTTTGGTCATTAGGATCTATACCCGACCTGCGTTTAGCTTATCCGAGGAGATATTCCTCCACGGATTCGGACCTCTCACGCTCTCGGCTAAAGCCCAAAACCCAATTGTATGATTTGGGCCCATGACCCCACAAAAATAATGTTGCTTATTATTGTAAATAATTTGATGTACTCACTATTGCTCAATATAATTTATAATGGTGGTATAAATAGTGGACTTGTGTAAAAGTGATATTATTCCAATCATATCTTATTATGCCAAATTGTGGAAAAACTTGAGAAAAATTTTGTTGAATCAACATTTCTCCTTACTGATTAATATTCTATGCAATGCACAAGTTAATTTACTGTAGGTCTACCAACATTTGGGCTATTATTCAATCTAAAAAAAAAACATTTGGGCTATTATTATTATTAATTATATTACATGTCATTAAATAGAGAGGAAACGTACAATATTAAAATTAATATAATTAAGAACATGAACATATTTTTCGAGTGAATTTACAAATATTTAATTATTTTTAACTATCTTAAACACACAATTATATTTTATAATTCTTAATAGTGTTTGTTATTAAATTTAATTTTGTCTTTTTCTGAAATTTTGTTTCAATTGTTGTCAAAGCAAATAAACTTGATCGGGAATGTCATATTCAAAATCAACTATTTATCTTTCTCAACAAAAAAAAAAAAAAATCAACTATTTATGATATAGATTTTAGAAAATAACCAAAAAATTCTCTTTGTCTAAAATGATTGGTGCATGCGCATATGTGTTGTGGGTGCCCGAGAACCGAGGAAGAAGTTGAAGAGTTGCAGTATAAGTGTGGGGATGCCGTGGCCCATGGGCTCGAGGAGGGAAATCACCCGAAGAGAGGAAGGGATAAGTCAAAGGACTCTAAGGTGTTCCCGGTAGAAAGAATGATATGAAGAGAGAGAGAATCAGTGATCATAGGGGAAGTTTATAGTTTGGAATAGCCTGTTGCCTCCGCATTAAATGGTGGGCGATAGCTTTATCAGCTGCATTAATGAGGAAGTGACCTGAATAGTGTGAGTCATAGCTAAGTAGACTCCTTCTCCCACATTCTTCAGATGTGAAAAGGGACAAGTGTCATGGGAGGAGGTCTGTTAGGTAAGGATGGATGGTTGAGATATGATGAAGGGAAGAGTATATAGGAAAATGAGGGTTCACAGAGAGAGGGATCCATACACAAGTACCAAGAGATAGAAAAGAAATAAGAATAACATTGAGAGAAAAGAGAGTGAACGGTAACATTTCCTATGTAATTGTGGCCTACTTGGACTAGCTTGTACTGAGAGATTAGTTCATCCATTTAATAACATCTGCCTTTTCTTCCTTAATTTCCTCCTTGGGCGGAGCCCCCCTTTGTTGTTCGTTTTCCTCTCTTACAAATTCATTGTTTTGGGCCACGGTTGGACTAATCCAACCACTATTCTAAGTGGGCTTGGGTAGCAAGTTCCTTTGGTCCTTACATGTGTAATCCCTTCAAACACTTGGGTAAATTAGACCGACCTCCCTTGTGTTTGATCAAGATGACAATGCCTTCAAACACTTGTATAAATGACATTTTTTAAGGTTTCTTCATCCATAGATAACTTTCATAACATTAAAATATTACATTAAATAGATATCTCAATCCTAAACTATATTATAAATGACACTCTTTTCCCTTGAGTTTATATAAATGAAACTCTCCTTTGTGGTTTCTAAAATTACTAAAGAATCATATATTTTTAAAATTACTAAAGAATCATATTTTTTTATTAAAAAAATAAAATATTCTGTTAGTGAAGTGATGTGTGAGAAGGCATGAACTTATTTGTTAAATAACCACAAGGGGAGAGTGTCACTTACATAAAACATTTGGGGCAATTTTCAATTCAATAAATTTCAAGGGAGGATGGTGTAATTAATACTAATATTTCTTGTTACTAAAAAAAGGGTTAGTAAATGTAAATTTTTATGATAAACATAATTAAGGATATGAACATATTGTTTGAGTGAGTTATGAATATTTAATTATTTCAACTAAATTAAGCACAAAACTATTTTTTTTATTCTTGACTACACGTGTTATAAAACATGCACTTATCTTTTTCTGGTTTTTGTTTCAATAGTTTTCAAAAGTACTAAAAACGAGCAACAATGTAATCAATTTTATTTGGATAATAAAGTATTCCAAGTGAATTTATAATTTGCAAGATACAGATGATTTGTTGAAAATTATTGCAATACAATCTATTGATTTCTTGGAGTTGAAAATTTAAATGTTTTCTTTAGTTATTGGTTAATCTTGAAAATCGATTAAAGAGTGAAAGGAAGAAAATTTGGGTTTTATGGATTGTGAAAAATAATTTAAACATGTTTTGAACCTTTTCAAGTATTCAACGTATCTTCTTATTTGGTGCAAAAGATTTCAATTTCCAAATGATAATATCATACATTAGAACCGTCAACTTCCGCTGCAATAGACCTTTTAATTGCCCGCGCTTGGTCCAATGTATCCCTCTGTAGTTTTGGCCTAAGTGCCATTTTGCCTTTTCATTTCCCTCCTTTTTCATTTTCCAATACTCTCTCTCTCTCTCTCTCTCTCTCTCTCTCTCTCTCTCTGTTGTTAGCTCTAAGAAAAAACCCATCCACTAACGTCCTTCACCGACTGTCATCAGTTACCATCACCACCGCCGGTAGTAACCAAAAATATAAATTGCCAAAAAACCCAACAGATTTGATGGATTTGTGAAACCCACCGCCGGCGGGTACCAAATTTTGAACCAACAAGTTGTGATTATGGTTGTTGTTCAAAGATACTTTACAAGACAAGCTAAGGGGTAAGTTACAGTATTTTATTTAACATTTTTATTTATATTTTCTAATATCTTGCCAAGTTTAAAATTTTCCCACTAGCCAAACAGGGAAATAGAGAACTCAAACATTAAAATTTTCCCACATTTTCTCACTAGCCAAACATTTTCTCACTTGTATTAACTACTAATGCATGCAAGTAGAACATAATAATCAACCAAAAAAAAATACTCATACCCAGGTGTATTTCTTAATCACCTTAATCACCACAAGGTGTATTTTTTTTTCATTAATGTTATGGATTCTGTATATTCGTTATTAGATTTGTTTTTGGACTTTATATGCCTTTATATTCTGTTTGGTCGCTGAGAAAATGTGAAAAAGAAAGAAAATTTAGTTCTATTGGAAAATGTGTTTTATACTGCTGCAATTTTGTTACATCAAAATTGTTCCTCCTAATCTTATACAACATGCCTTCTTGTTGCCTTTTGCATTTAGGTTTTGATGACAAGGCCATTATTTATGGTGTAATTATTTTGTTGTACTATTTTTTTGGTTGTTGCCAATCTTATCCCACTGAGCTTTGGGTTTTCTTCTCTGACCACTTGATGCGTGCTACCATGAAGTAGTACAACAAAAGTAGCATGAAGTAGCACGCATCAAGTGGCAGAGTATTATCGCCTCCCTCGGAGTTGAGTGGTGATTCTTGTGTGGCTGACCTTATAAACAGAGATACGGGGTGGTGGGACTCAAGAAAAATTGATAAATATTTTTTGCCGTTTGAAGCACAAAACATTAAATCAATGCCTTTATGTTCTAACCCGCAATCTGATTATTTTTTCTAGCCTTTAGCAGGTGATGGCATTTACACGGTGAAGACAGGATATAAACTTTTATGTGATGTGTCAAGAGAGGAAGCTGCATTGTGTCAAACTCTGACAGCATAAAAACTTTCTGGTCGAGGTTGTGGAAATTAAAAATCCCTGGCAAAGTTAAGCATTTCCTGTGGAAGGCGTGTACCAATAGTTTGCCAACAAAATCAAACTTGCTCAAAAGGAAAGTTCTCTCGGACCCTACATGCCATCTCTGTGGGAATCTAGCTGAAGATGCCATGCATGCTTTATGGGAATGTGAAGCTGTAAAGTCGGTGTGGATGGATTTTGGGTGGGTTAACAGGTTTGAAGCTGCACAGGGGACGTTCTCTGAGCTATGTGACCGAATTATGACTCAACCTCGGGTTCCTGAGATTTTCGCCACCACAGCATGGTTCATTTGGTCGTATTGAAATAAAACAAGGTTGAACGAGTCTACCCAACCTCTAGACAGAATTCCTGAAGCTGTCCATAGCTTCCTTTCAGGTTTCCAAAGAATTAAGGTCCTGCCAAGGAGTACCGCTCCAAGCAGAAAAAAGAGATGGACAGCGCCTACTGTGGGTGAGTTTAAAACAAATTTTGATGGAGCAATGCTTGAAGAGAATGATAATGCAGGAATTGGGATTATTGTTTGGAACTCCCGTGGTGAGGTAATGGTGGCTCTTTCCGAAAAAATTCCTAAACCTTCGTCGGTGGAAATCTTGAAGATGTTAGCTACGAGGCAAGCTGTCAAATTTGTTTAGGAAATAGGTTTGCATTACTCTATTTTTGATGGCGACTCTCTTGTTGGTATCAAAGCTTTGCAAAGAGGAAATATGTTATCATCCTCTTTTGGTCACTTATGGCCGTTTGGATGGAGGGGGGAAGGAGGGGAAGTGGAGGGGAGTAGAGTAAAGTTAGCTAAAAATAAGTTAATTTTAGGCTAAATCTACTCTACTCTACTTACTCCCCTTCAATCCAAACGGACCAATTTCTAATACTTCATCTTTTGTTAGCTCCTTAAGGAGTTTCTCTTTCTCTCATACTTTGAGGCAAGGAAATGTGGTTGCACATGCCTTAACTTAGAGAGCAAGAATTTTTTTTTTCTTTTGTTGGTCTGGATGGAGTTTGTTCCACCAGATATAGACAATATAGTTTATGCTGATTTTCCAGCACATAATTACTACAATGGATGACTTGTTTCTCAAAAAAAAAGAAAAAAGAAAAAAGAAAAAAAAACTTTCACTTGTATGAAAAGTATTATTGCTACTTATTTTTTCTTTGTAAAGTTAAATATCTTATATAATTATTTTGACTTTCACTTGTATAGAATTTTTATTAATGCCATTAGTATCATTACTTCCAATAACAAAATGCTAAAATTGATGTAATTTACTCACACAATTTTCTTAAGAATTTATTAGGGAATATGTTAAATAAGAACATATTATATCAATCTTCTTATTAATTACTAATTGATTTTGTTTGTGCATGTCAACCTAATTATAAAATGCATATTGATGTAATTTGCAAGATTACTTCAATCATGTCTTTTTTATTTCTTTAACTTATTTAATCATTTGTACATATTTAGAAAGTTTAAACTAGTTTGTTTGGCACTTTAATTAGAATTGCTGTTTAAATAGCTTAGAAAAAAAAAAAAAAAAATTAAGCATGTATTTGAGATTTGACAGTTTAATTACAAGGGGGAAAAAAGTGCTCTCCCAATTCGAATCTTGAAATAGTCAACATAACCAACATGTCCTTTAATTAGAATTGCTGTTTAAATAGCTTAGAAAATTTTTTTATAAAAAAATTAAACATGTATTTGACACTTTAATTACTAGGAAAAAAAAGTGCTCTCCCAATTCGAATTTTGACAGCATAATCACCATGTCCTATAAAATGTGTTAACTATAGTATTACAACACCATATCTTACGAGTACAAACTTCTGTCACATGCCCAGTAGATATTTCATATTTGAGCTCTAAAGTAAGCCAATTAGATCCAACACGGTATTTAGCTCTCACTATTTTGATACAAAAACTATCCTTGTCGGATAGAATCCACCAAGCAAGCTCGGCAATCATTGTTTCATTGAAGTTTTCAAAGGATCAAAACCCCAAAATTCTTGGTTGTTGAATCATTAGTTCTCTCATTTTTGTAATAGTTGTAATTAATAATTGAAAATAGAAAATTGATTTTATGGTTAGAAAATGGAAAAATGAGTAGTAATTAGAACTTTAAAGTTTAAACGCCATCCTTATTATGTAAAAAGAACATGTTGTATATCATATAATGAGCAAGTCTTTTTTTTTTTTTTTTTTTTTTGAGAATCAAGTCAATACTTTTATTGATCAATGAATGCTATCATGGATTACAAGCTGTTGCACATCACTTAGGATGTCATTCGACCAAACATGGGGACAAGGAATATTTTTAGCAGCCTTAGCCAGTTTATTTGCTATGGCATTCCCTTGTCTCTTTACGTGAATAAAAGTAGCTGATACAAAGTTCAAAGCCAAAGCTTTAACATCCTCCAGAATATGACCAAATGAGCTGTAGCAAGGAGTGCCCGAGTTGATAGCAGTTGTGATAGTTTCAGAATCCCCTTCAAAAACCATGTCTGCAAGTCTAAGCTGAAGGGCGTACCGTACAGCTTTTCTACATGCGATGGCCTCGACCTCCTCCACTGTTCCAGGTAGTGCCGTTCTGTCTGAGAGAGCCCTATAGACCCTTCCATCAGCATCTCTGACTACTACTCCAACTTCCGCCTGCCAAATTTCTTTGAACAGAGCACCATCATAATTGACTTTATGCTGTGAAGTCTGGGGGGGGGGGGGTACCAACGTGTTGCACTTGTGGGCCTGAACTTGGGTATGTGAGGCTCTTGTGCTAATCGGTATTCGAGTAATCTCTCTCGCATGTCCTGGTACAGCAGCTGAAACGGAAGGGAAGATGCTTGCATTCTTGTGGCATTTCTTTTGTTCCATATACTCCAGGCAACAAAAGCGAACCATTCAGCCAGGTTTGGTTCTTTTGAATTTGTGATTCCAATCCACAGATCTCTAAAGTCCACGAAGCGCATGGAGAGCTGGTTTATAAGGATTTCTTCTTCCCACCAGACCTCCTTGAGTACTTGGCAGCCCCACAAGGCATGAACAGAGTCCTCAACTTCCTTATTGCACCATTCGCATAGTGCATTCCTTGTGACATTCCTAGCCAGCAGATTCTTTTTGGTGGGGAGTGATTCACGACAAGCTTTCCATAGGAAGTGCTTGATTTTATTTGGAACACTCAAGGACCAAATTCTTCTCCAACAACTCGTTTGGGCCGAAGCATCAGATGGGCTAGGAGTGGAAAAATCCTGCATAGACGTCAACATTTTGTATGCACCCTTAGTCGAGTATCTCCCTGACTTGGTGCCAGCCCAAATGAGAAGATCAGGGGCTCGGGTTGAGCTTAGTGGGATTCCCAGAATTTGTTGGGCTTCATGGGGAAAGAATTCTTGTGTTACTCGTTCTTTAATCCACCTTGGGCCATCCTCATCAATAAGAGCACATACCTTTGCATTCATAGGGAGGTTTTTTTGGGGAGAGATGATATGTTTTGTTGACATATCAGGCAGCCACTTATCACCCCTAATCTACACTTAAGTACCATCCCCAATCCACCAATATGCTCCTTGCTTGACCACCTCCCTAGCCTTGAGAATGCTTTGCCAAGCGTATGACCCATTGGATTTTACCCCACTCTCAAGAACCGAGCACGTAGGGAAGAACCTTGCTTTGAAGACTTTGTAGAACATGGAATCGGTATTATGAATTAATCTCCAAATCTGTTTACCTAGGAGAGCTAGATTAAAATTTTCCAATTCCCTAAATCCCAAACCACCATGTAATTTTGGTAAGCAAAGTTTTTTCCAAGCTATCCAATGGATTTTTCTTGCCTCACCCGAATACCCCCACCAAAATTTTCTAGTCAATGCTTCAATGTCCTTGCACAAATTTTTGGGGAGTTTGAAACACCCCATAGTGAAGGTCGGCATTGCTTGGATGACTGCTTTGATTAAGATCTCCCGGCCTACTTGTGATAGGAGTTTTTCTTTCCAAACTTGGATTTTGTGCCACACTCTCTCTCTAATATAGCTGAAGGTTTCCTTCTTTGCTCTCCCTACAAAGGATGGCATACCCAAATATTTTTCATATTGAGTCACCACCTCTACCCCCACCAAGTCCTTCACCCTATTCTTGATGACTTCTTGTGTATTTGTGCTGAAGAATAATTGTGTTTTGCCACGGTTGATTTTTAGACTTGACGCTTCTTCATACATTGTGAGGATATTCATCACCGTTTGGCAATCTGTATCATTGGCTCTACAGAAGAGCAAGCTATCATGCGCAAAGAATAAGTGGGTGATTTTTGGCCCTTCTTTGCAAAGAGACACTCCATGTAATTCTCCATTGTCAGCTGCCTGTTGTATTAAAGAATGTAGACCTTCTGCACATAAAAGAAATAAGTAAGGTGATAGAGGGTCTCCTTGACGGAGACCCCTACTTGGGTGAAAAAATCTATGAGGTTCTCCATTAATCATGATAGAGAAAGAGACCGAACGAAAGCAGCAACCCACTAGATTCCTCCATTTACCATCAAAACCCAATCTCTCCATTATTTTATCCAAGAAATCCCATTCAACCCTATCATATGCTTTACTCATGTCAAGTTTTAGAGCCATGAACCCCGTTTTGCCTTTTCTTTTATTTTTTAGGTGGTGGAGTGTTTCAAAGGCAACAACAATGTTATCAGTAATGAGACGATCTGACATGAAAGCACTTTGAGTCTCGGAGACAAGTTTAGGGAGGATTTTTTTTGAGTCGGTTGGCTATGGTTTTTGAGATTATTTTGTATATGACATTGCATAGGCTTATGGGACGGTAATCTTTTAGGTTTGTTGGTGATTTTGTTTTGGGGATGAGGGTAATGAAAGTATGGTTTAGGTTTGGAGGCATTATTCCCGAATTTAAGACAGATAAGGTTGCTTTTGTAACATCAGACCCAACAGTATTCCAATAAGATTTGTAAAAGATTGGGGGCATACCATCGGGGCCAGGAGTTGTCATAGGTTTCATTTGCTTGAGTGCTTGCTCCACCTCCATGGCTGTGAAAGGCCGGGTTAGATCGGCATTCATCTGTGATGTCACTTTGGGTTCAATCCCTTGAAGGATTGGATCAAACCCGGCTGGGTTGACTGATTGGAAGATAGATTGGAAATATTGCACAAAGGCCTCCCCGATCTTCTGTTCATCCTTAACAACTTCCCCACTGTCAAGGGTCAGTTTGGAGATGAAATTTCTTCGATTTCTCTGGTTTGCACGACTGTGGAAATAGGCTGTGTTTAGATCCCCCGCTTTCAGCTAATTCACCCTTGATCTTTGCTGCCATAGACATTCTTCCTTGACCATCAAATCATGCACCTCAGCCCTCAAACTTCTCACCTAAAAATGGTTGGATCCGTTCATGGAGTTTGCTTCTGCCTGCTTTAGCAATTTTTTCTTTTGTTGCAGCATGCGACGGATGTTGCCGAATGAATGTTTACTCCAAGACTGAAGGGATAATCGGCATGCCTCTAAATTTTTTGCCACTCTGCCAATCGGATTTTCAATTGCATGGTCCTCCCATGAGTTTTTTATCACCGTTTCACACCCTTCATCCCTCATCCAGACCGCTTCAAACCTAAAAGGTTTCCTTTTCCTGTAAAACTGGGCATTTTCATCGTCAGTACAAATCCATAATGGGCTATGATCCGAGAGCGAACCAGAGATGTAATGAACTTTGGTTGATGGGAACATTTGAATCCATGGGTTGGTTGCTACTCCTCTGTCCAATCTAATCCAAGTCACTGTACCATCAAACTGGTTGTTGCACCATGTGAACGGAGAGCCAACAAAACCCAAGTCCTGGAATCCACAGAAGTCAAGAGCTTCTCTAAAGTCAATCATTTGTCTCTCCCGACACATTGCACCACCCAGTTTCTCTTATGCTCTGACAATCTCATTGAAGTCCCCCGCACAAAACCAAGGGAGATCCATTTTGAGGCTTAAATGTTTTAGTAGTGCCCAGGAGTGTTCCCGGTTGGCCGTTACAGGGTTTTCGTAGAATCCCGTAAACTGCCAGGCGTCATCCACTCCTGGGTTCACCACTGCATCAATGTAAGTTGGGGTTGCATCCATCACGTGTAGATTGATGTCTCTGCTCAAAAACAGTACGAGGCCACCACCTGTATTGAGTCTAGAGACTATGTGGACATTGTCTAGCTGCAGTTTTACCTTTAAATTCTTCACGTAGTTGTCTTTTGATTTTGTTTCCATGAGAAAAACAATTGTGGGAGCGTATTTTTTCACCATCTTGGTGAGTTCCTGAACTGCACATGGTCATCCCAAACCACGGCAGTTCCAGCTTATGGTGTTCATTGGTGTCGGCGGGGCTGCTTGGCAGCCACCACTGTTGGGTAAGCTTCTGGGGATTCCTTATAGGGCATTGAGATTTTTTTTGTGGGATGGCTACCTTCTTCAGACTCATCACTTCTTTTGTGTTTTCTCTCAATCATGAGCACGTCACTTGGGCTGCTTTGTTTGTCACGTGGAATTCTGGCCCACGTTGTTTTGGTTGGCAAAGGATTGGGTTGGCTTTGTGTGTTATTGGTGGGCTGATGAGTGGTGCACGGCCCAATGTGGTAGGGGTGTGTTGGGGTTGGCTTTGTGTGGTGATGGTGGGCTGATGAGTGGTGCACGGCCCAATAGTGGTAGGAGTGTGTTGGGTTAGAACTTTGGGCTTTAAGTCCAGATTGGTCTCGGATTCAGTGTGTGTGGGGTTTAAGACTTTCTCTCTATAGCACTGTAGGTCTAGATTCTAGACTAGGTATATAGGTGGATTTCATTTCCTATGCCCTCTGATAAAGTTGATTTCAACGACTGTAATAATCTGTGATAAAGTCTGTTTGCTTTCGTCCCTGTTCCCCCCCCCCCCAAAAAAAAAAAACACACACACACATTCTCTCTATATATACAGAGGTGGCTAAGTCTTACATTTGGTTCTCGTAAAAGTTTCCAATGCCTGAACTCCTTTCTTCCATGGCCGGAGGCTTTTTGCTTTCTCTTGTAGTTGGCATGTTCGGATTTTTGTTTGGTCTCATTTTGAACCATTTCTTACCATTGTTCTTGAGGCTTGGTCCTGTCCCTAGAGGGACTTTTGGTTGGCCTATACTGGGTGAAACCCTTCGTTTCTTGAAGCCTCATCCTTCTAATTCTCTCGGGGCCTTTCTTCAGGACCATTGTTCTAGGTGAGCACTCTAGCTAGATACTTGAATTTGTTTACATTTGTAGGTTTCCCATGAAAGGTACACAATAAAGAAAGAAATAGAAAATTCATCAAAAGTATCTGATTTAGTAGTGCATGTTTTTGGGATTAATGTATACATTCTTCAGGTATGGGAAAGTGTTCAAATCCCATTTGTTCTTGTCTCCTACTGTGGTGTCATGTGACCAAGAGCTGAATTACTTCATACTTCAGAATGAAGGGAAGTTGTTTGAGTGCAGTTATCCAAAGCCCATCCATGGCATTCTTGGCAAGAACTCCATGTTGGTAGCTGTGGGTGACACTCACAAGAGGCTCAGAAATGTGGCACTCTCTCTGGTCACCATCACCAAATCCAAGCCTGAGTTCCTCCATGACATTGAGACTACAGCCATTCGGATACTCCATTCATGGAAAGAAAAATCACAAGTCATCTTTTGTGAAGAAGCCAGAAAGGTATATTTGTATATTTAATTGTTTGGAAGAAGAAATTTATAAGACAAAGCAGAGAAGAAACATTTATCCTTGTCAGAGAATTGAAAAATCAAATGTCAGAAATTTATTATTTTCTGTTTTTGACTTTTTTTTTTGGTTGGGTTCCACATGCAGTTCACATTCAATGTAATAGTAAAGCAGGTGTTAGGTTTAACCCCAGATGAGCCACAGACTACAAGAATTCTTGAAGACTTTCTCACTTTCATGAGAGGGCTAATATCCCTACCTCTTTATATTCCTGGAACTCCGTATGCAAGAGCCGTTCAGGTCCTCCAAACTCTTTATTTAAATTGCTCTAGCTCTTAAATTACTACGAGTCTATGGCCCAAAAAAAAAAAAAAACCCAACAGAGAAAAGAAATGAAAAGAAAAGTTCATACTACTTTATAAATAACTTTGTTTCATTGAAAAAAAAAAAAAACTATATAAAACTTCTTTTCTTTTGTTGCAAAAAGAAGGCATATGACCAACTTTTTATATTGACCAAAGTCTCTTTACAGGCTAGAAGTAGGATATGTTCTACAGTGAAAGCAATTATTGAGGAAAGAAAAAGAAATGCTGGGAATTCTAGAAAGAGTGATTTTCTTGAGATACTTCTGACTGTGAACACCTTATCTGAAGAGGAAAAAGTGAGTTTCGTTTTGGATTCCCTTTTGGGTGGCTATGAAACCACCTCTCTCTTAATGGCCATGGTGGTTCATTTTCTATGCCAATCACCTCTTGCTTTACAGCAGCTAAAGGTAACATTTCCTATTTGCAATATATCTGAAATTTTATACTTGTTAACCTTAGTTATTATGTTTTAATTCACTCTTCTTAAATATAGGTAGAGCATCAAAAAATAAGAAGCATGAAGCAGAAGGATGAGAAATTGAATTGGGAAGATTACAAGAAGATGGAGTTTACTCAAAATGTGAGATAGTTCTCTTTCCCTTATTACTATTTTCAGTATTTTGTTTTTCCTCTTCTGATATACCTTTTAGTGTCAGACATTTTATCAATTTTTTCTTGACATATAGAGTTATTTTTGTTTAAGGTCATCAATGAAGCTCTCAGATATGGGAACATTGTAAAATTTGTGCATCGAAAGGCTCTCAAAGATGTCAAATATAGAGGTAAATATATTTCATATATATATTTTACTAATGTGTGCTCTAAGGCACACATTAACCAAACCATTCATATATTATATGTGTCAGTGTATATGTACTTTAAAGATAATCATGCATTCATGAGCTTTTTTGTACTGTCTTAATACTTTTATGATCTGTATTGAAAAAGTTTCTCTTGTTTATATTGTCTTTCAGATTTTCTAATTCCTTCTGGTTGGAAGGTCCTACCTGTATTTAGTGCAGTTCATTTAGACCCAACTCTCCATGCAAGTGCTTTTCAATTCCATCCTTGGAGATGGGAGGTAATTACTAATTACATCAATCTCTCAAATCCTGTAGGAATTTCCTACTATTCAGCCTGACATCACTTGTGTGTCCCACACCGACACGCCACGGACACTTTGCATGCTTGTGTTCTTGGTGTGTTAGGATTTTTTTTTTTTTAATCATGAGTTTAAGGGGGTGTTTGGTATACCATTTCAAAAAAAAAAAAAAAACACATATTTTTAAACAATATTACACGTATTTCGACACATTTTTCACCCACATGTATTTCTACACATATTTTCAAACAACAAAACACATGTTTTTAAGTACATGTATCAAACACCTCCTAAATATTTTCGTTTTAAATATTTTTTTTTAGTTGTTATTTTTATTGAAAATTTTAAAATAGAGATAGCATATGTCTATAAATAAATAAAATATATCTAAAATGAACTATGTATTAACTAATTAATTATTTGTAATATTTCCACTGTGTTGTATCCTAAATTTTAAAAATTATTTTGTTGTCTCGTATCATTATTCATGCTTCCTTAGACTATTGGTTTATAAATCTAACTTCATGCCCTTGTGTGTGTATATATTGTTGCTGATTTTGAGTAAAAAAGGCCTTTATTTTTATTAAGAGAAATGTTAGTGCTACAAAATAATTCATTATTTTTAGTACAATTCGTCACGTAATAAGTTGTGACAAGTGAAGATGTGGACCAACATAGACCTGCTATTTTATCTCTACTAGTTATAACTCACCATGTACGAATTATGACAAAAATTGTAAATTATTTAATAACACTAGCATTTCTTTCACATTATGACTTATTGGTTAGTGTTTTAGTGTATGATAGGTTACGAGTTCTAACACCCGGCTTGACCATGGTTGGGTTCATGGATTATTCAATCCTGTCGTCTAAAATCATTGGATTCCTAGATGGGATTGAAGTCAAGTTATGAAACAACCTACTCGATGGGACGTCTATATATGTCAAGTTACTGTTTAGGCTCATTGGGCATTGATTAACACCTTGGATCCTCTTTATTTAGCTTTGAAAAAAAAGCTGACCTAAGTGTTTGTTTAGCTTAAAAACAAAAAGATTTTTGCTTTTTGCTAAATATAAGACAAAAGGTACGACAGTGTGACAAAAATATATAAGTTAGCTTTTTAAAAAAAAAAAAAAAAAAAAACTATTATATGAGCCTCGCTACTAAAAGATCAATCATGTATATAACTATTGAGTAGGAATTTTACCCTCAAACTGGGGCTAATTTCTAACTCAGGTTGAATAGATATTAGATAGCTCCTTCCAATCATAAGTAAAATGTAGATCGATCATCGTGATACCCACAAAGTAGGACTACTAATGTAGAAATCCGCTTTGTTACGATGGTTTAAATATCAAGTTTCAATTTGAAACAATGTGATTTTTTTGGTAATAGAACCCAAAACAAAAAAAATACAAAAAAACAAAACAGTGGAAATAATTCTCTCTATAAAATCTCAGAGCCAGGATCAGATGTGCAAGAAATTCACTGCCTTTGGAGGAGGGGCTAGATACTGTCCCGGATCCGAACTTGCTAAAGTTGAGGTTGCATTCTTCCTCCACCACCTTGTATTGAGTTTCAGGTAACATACAACAGTTGGAATAAATATATATCTACACACACACACATATATATATATATATATATTTGTGCTAAACGTGATGGTTTTTCTTGTACTTGTAGGTGGAGATCAATCGAGGATGACCTACCCTTGGCATATCCATATGTAGAATTTCAGAAGGGATTAGTACTATTATTGGACCATTGTTCCATTTGAGCCTTTGGCTAGTCCTGTTTATGCTTTGTTGTAAAGGTTTTGGGAAGATTTATGATTGGGTGAAGGTTGAGAGGAGTTCCATCAACATACCAAATTCTTCTCTTTTTTTCTCTCTCTCCCCTTCATAACTCAATATTGTTTGATATGAAACTCTCCATTCCATTATGACTTCTCTTCACCTCTCTACTAGTAATAGTAGTGGTAATTCTAAAGAGACCTGATTGAACCAAGTGCATATAAAAAATAGTTCTGATTGGTGTATGCGCAGGATCAAATTCACTGTGATATGCTTTGAGACTTTCCAAATATTATTGTTCTGTCATTTCCACAATTTCATTACCACATCAATTAGTTCTTGCAATGGGTCAAATTAAACCTTCTGGGATTAAGTTAAAATTTATCATGATATCAAAGAATATTAGAGAAAGTAATTTATCATGATATTAATTATTAAAGCAGCTCATCCTAAGTTCAAATCTTGTATTCACTCCATCACTTCTTTAAAAAGGTTAAAATCGTTTCCTATCAACTCAACCTTTTATAGGATTAACAAGTATGTTATATCTTATAGGAGACAAGAAAAATAATTGAATGGCCAAAAGATTCTGAAATAACTTTTTATCTTCCCTTTTGCCAATCATTATTTATGTAAGCAACATACTTGAGGGACAAATACTATATAGAAAGCGCTGGATAGGAATTAAGATAAATTAGAGGTACAATTAGCTTGAATGCATCTCTTTCTAGGCTGTCTTCACTACAATCGGACTCCTCACATTGTGCTTTTCATCTGACCATATCAAGTTTCCAAAGACATAGTCCTTAGCAGCTTTGGCTTCTTTAACCTTGAGGGTAACATAGAAGGTTTTCTCTTCACCAACCTTCTTAAACTTCAAGCTCCTAGGCTTGACGATAACCGAAATTCCACTTGGTTCTTGGACATCAGCTCTATAAGTTCCTGGGGAACCTACATTCTTTAATTTTCGAGTAACCGTGATTGAGTGTGAAAGTTTAGGGACTGTGATTGAAGGGTAGTTAAGGTTTGTGAGACTTATTGGGGGCTTGGGGCAATTATAAGGGTCATCTGAGAAAATTGAAACTAGTGTTTCATTATATCCCAGAGCACATATGAAGTTAAGGTAATCATTGACAGATAAGTCATAAACTAGCCCGGGATCCATAGCACTGTTTGGTCGAACATGTCCTGCTCCATAACTAAATGGGGTTGCCTTAAAGTAGGAAGCATTCATCACTGGTTCCCCGTTGTTATCCAGTATTGTAGCTGTAAAATAGAAGAAAAGAAAGAAAGAAAGAAAATTAGAACACTAAACATGTACTAAGTTCAACTACCGAGAAGATAGAGGAATAGTGAAATTTTGGTACATTGCAACTATAGAGACTATAATGGTAGTAGTAAAATAACAGCAACTTAGTGTTAGTGTCAAAATTTTAAGGACGGTTATGCTCAGACTAATCAGTGTCAACTACATGTATTCTTTTGTATCATAGTGGTAGCACAATACTAATTTATTTTATTTTATCCCAATCTGTTAAATCTAAGAATTGTTAGCAGAAAGAGGATTCCTTCTAAAATGAAATGTAAGTTTACAACTTGAAAAAAGGCTTGCTAATCATAAATTAGCAATTATCCCAAAAGCTTAAACAGTTAGGAAATGGTGAATTTAATTATATACCTATAATTCTAATGTTTGATTAGGGTTACGGATGGGAGAACCAGAATCATAATTGAATCCCAATATCAACTCTATTTTGATTGCTCTTTCTCCATAAGAATTTGGAGGAATACTCTCTGAGAAAGTGTTAAATTTAATAGGCAGGTTGGTATATGTAGGAGATTGATTGAGCTGTAAAGAAGCTCCAGGGCAAAGGTGGGAAAATTAGATCTGAAACTGATTTATACATTCTTTGAGTATAAGTGTGAGAAATTATATAAAAAATTGGGTATTATATAATCCTATTATTCAGGACTTTAAGGTAGGAATTCTTTTAAGGTGTTGCTGTTAGATAGGTATGTGCAGGCTCGTCTGCAGCTTGCCGTTTGTAGTGTTATGATGTATTGTAATCTGGTCGGCATGTTGAATAAAATTTCCTCATTAACAAAAATGAAAAATGCAAGCACTGGTCTTACCGGTTGTCATGATTGCTGACTTAATAGCTGCAGGACTCCAAGTAGGATGGAGAGTTTTAAGGAGGCCGGCAATGCCAGAAACATGAGGACATGACATTGAAGTGCCTGAAACAGAGTTGAATTTAACTCGGCGCTTGTCAAATATTTGATTTGTTGGACCTTGTGCTTCAGTATAGGCAGCTATGACATTAACTCCTGGTGCAGTGATATCAGGCTGCATATACAACAGTTATTGAGAAACATGACATTTTCCCCAAGAATTTATAAGAGCATGACATTGGTGTAAAGAAAACCTTTAGTATCTCAGGCGTTATGGTGCTTGGCCCCTTGGATGAAAACGCTGCCATGAAGGGAGCTGGCTTTGTGCCCAATAGTGTTGTTACATGCGTAATGCAAGCTTTTGGAGATCTGTCAAAAATGTGAATTTCTCATTAAAAGTATGCTTCCAATCCTATCGAAAAATTTGAAACTGATAAGAGGGTAACATATGTGTCTCATCAATAACATACTGGGAATTTTTATTGGTGACCATATCTTGAATAGGGCCACAGATTAGTTTAGAAGCTGTTCATTTTTTAAATATGTTACATGTTAAGTGTTTGCACACAATGCTGAACCCAGTGCATTGTCTAGGATATGGTTGTGCACAGAATATGAGGCTCCATGTAGCTGTACTCTTAAGATGTGTAACATCTTACTTGGTTCGGTTGATGTAAGTAA
The DNA here is from genome assembly GCA_030021035.2 of Notholithocarpus densiflorus. Taxonomy (NCBI): domain Eukaryota; kingdom Viridiplantae; phylum Streptophyta; class Magnoliopsida; order Fagales; family Fagaceae; genus Notholithocarpus; species Notholithocarpus densiflorus. The sequence goes on from JARYZH020000125.1 coordinate 662,941, forward strand.
AGATCGAGACACCATTAGTAAAATTGACTTGTGTAGCAGGGAGGACATGTGCATCAGCAGTAATCTCGTTTCCATTAATCTCATTGTTGGCAAGAATCATCCCCAGAGCGCCGGCGAATCGAGCTTGCAGACCCTTGTCCACTCTTGCATTTTGACCTCGAAGACAGACCAAGATTTTTCCCTTTACCTTTCTGGGATCAAGGGTTCCATTCTTACAAAGCAGACTGCATTACCAACAACTTGATTAAGCACATTGCCATGTACAATTACATGGCTGTGTCCAAAAAAAAAAAGCTAATCCAGAATAAACACTGGTTAAATTGTTTTATACTTACGCCTCTTCAGCCGATACATTAGCTGCTTTGGCATCTGCAGCACTAATGAGTGGGTAGAACTTGTTGCTTGGCAAGGCTGTAGATGACAAGCTTTGTCCCTACAGATCAAAGTTAATAAATTTAATTATACATAAGAAAAGAGAAGGCATCAAAGGGTGACATAATTAGACATAATAAACTTGCATGAAAGAAGGTTCCTTCCTCTTGTCCCCAAAAATCCTTGTCCCTAGTTTCCCTTTAAGCTTTTAATGTGAAGCCCCATTATAGCAAAAAGAAATCCCACCTCAATTTCTTTGTAAAGAGCCACATAGGAAGAGGAATGAAATTCTGATCTTTTAACAATCACTCCAGCTAAGTTAGTACCTCTACCAAATTCATATAAAATGCAATAAAAAATTCTAACATCATCTTCAACATGGTTATGTGTTTATTCCCTTGGCTAAAATTGATATGACATGAAAAAGAATAAAATTCATCTGTTCTACTTTGAATATTCTACTTTAACTTTATGCTCCACCAATTGTAGCGCGTCACATGTTCTTTTTCCCCCTTTATAAAGTATCTAGAGTTTAAACTGGATTAAAAAAAGAAAAATCAGACACATGACATATTGCAGTTGATAGAACGTAAAGTGGAACACCAAGAATAAAACAAAGGATTTTTATTCAATCATTTCATGTTCAATTTTTTAATCTTTTTAGCAATTGGAGCAAAAACTAACCTTCAATTGCACCTTGTTGCCAAGGATAACATAACTGTTGAACTCCCGGTCCATCGTGCTAGCTCCCACTGTTATCTGCCAAGGCGCAAAGTTGGAGATAGTCCCAGCATCAGGACCAGAATTTCCAGCTGAGCAAATCACCACAATACCATGCTTAACAGCATGAAATGAGCCAATTGCGACGCTATCATTAAAGAAAAAAGTAGGCTTTCCTCCCAGTGATACAGATAGCACATCAACACCATCATGGATAGCCATATCAAAGGCTGCTACTATATCTGCATCAAAGCATTCGTTTCCACCCACTGGAGGCCAGCAAACCTTGTAAGCAGCCACCCGGGCTTTTGGTGATCCACCTCTTGCTGTTCCTTTGCCAAAGCCAAAAACACTAGCCCCTGATACAAAATTACCACCAGCTGTTGATAATGTGTGTGTTCCATGGCCATCATTATCGCGTGGTGTGTTGAAGGAGGAGTTTAGAGGACCAACAACTGATGCATACCCTTTGTTGAAGTATCTTGCTCCAATCAGCTTTCTTTGGTACACCAATTTGGCACAAAGAGTTACCAATGAGTTAGAGAGAAACTATATAACTAAATGAAGTTTGATTGAAAAATCAAAACTAGACAAGCTTTAGAGATTACAAATTGAGCAGAAGACAAGGGTGATGGACTTGATTTACAAGTAATTTTCTCTTTAATAATATTGTTTACTAATCGATAAGGGTGATTCAATGGGCCTGTCCAGCCCATTTTTACTTAGCACATGGGCCGGATCTAGCGGGCTGTTGTTTGTCGATGGACCATGTCAGGCTGGGCCAGAAGGAAAAACTCCAACCCATAACGATCCTTCTTCAATGGGTTTATAAAAATTTGTTAAAAATATTATAATTATATTATATTACAACACACTAGTTGTTAAATTGAACTCCTAAATATATTAACAAAGCCATTGATTAGCTTGTATTGATTGGAATATATAAGTACATTGATGTATTTATAAAAATATATTAAAGTGAGAATGAAGCTTAGCCAGCGGTAAAATATATCTTTTAAGAAAATAATCAAATTATTTTTTTAGGAAAAGAATCAAAGAATTCAAAAATTATTACATTTTTTTTTTGACAAAACCTATTTAATTTTTTATTAAAGTTTCAAATGATTTTTCTTTTGCTATATTTTAATTAAAAAAAAAGTCATTTTTATTTTTAAATTCAAAGTTATTAGCCTACTAGCAAAATATATATTTAATAAGCATAATTTAACATAATAAGTATCCTAGAGGTTAAAGGTGTGGTCATAAAGTCTTTCTCATGTTTCAAATTTGAAACCTAACCCCTCAAAGTTTTTTGATTATACATTTCAGCTTAATGGGTTAGGCAATGGGCAGAAAAAACTAGTCCATTGCCTGCCCCACTAGGCTAGCGGGCTACCCATAAGCCTTAATAGTATCGGGCTAGGCCTTCCACTAGCCTGATGGGCTGGAGGGCTACTGGATGATGTCATGGAACATGGGCTATTTGGTAACCCTTACTAATTAACTAAAGAATTTAATTGTCCTAAAACTTCTGTCAATGATCACGGATGGGAGATATACTCTTCTTATATCAATGATGCTAGAAATATTACAAATTTTACTATCTATAACTTACAAACTAATATATTAACTGTTATATACTTCAAAAAATAATAATAATAATTAAGAAATTTATTTATTATGTTGTTAATGTAGTACCAATTGTATTCATTGCAAGGACAACTTTATGTTAAGCTCAAAGTGTTCATATGACTTAAAAAAAATTAATATACTTTCAAAAAAAAATAAAAAAAAATTCTATACTTAATTATTTTTTAAGCTCATAGTGTTCATATATCCTTTTTTTTTTCTTCTTCTTATTTTCTTTTTTTTATTAGAAAGAAATTGTAAAATTTTATGTATTTGAGTATATTTTTTATTATTTTTTATGTCAATATAATTCAAGTTCTTTTTTTATTAGATTAAAAAAAAAAAAAAAAAAAAAAAAACTTAGGTTTTTTAATGGCTACTCTAGGAAATATTTGTAAAGCCGATTTATCGTACTTAGTTTAGACGATCTTTTGTATTAAAATTAGCTGTAGTTTTAACATTTTCTAATTTGACATATTGTTAGCAAGTTGGTATCTCATTCTCATGCCTAAAGTGATTAAAAGCAAGACAATTCAAATTTTATAATCAAATTTCTTTAATGCAAACACAAGTGCATGTGCTCATGCACACATGCACATGCAAGTCCAATCGCCTTAGCAAAGTAACGTCTTTATTATTATTTTTTTCATACATCTTAGCAAAGTAAACAATTGTCAATGAAAAAGGGATTGTTGTAAACTAGTGTATAATAAACAATTTAGAAGACCAAGGTCTTGAATCGTTCATTTAAAAAAGGGATTGTTGTAAACTAGAGTATAATTAACAATTTTGGATAAGTAGATCGATGTAAACCATATATTGTATAATATTTTGCCCAATTTTATATAGCTAACATAAACTATTATTTGTTGTCTTGATTATAGACTACAAGCTGTACAGAGTAATTAAGATAGAATAAGAGACGTAGATCCTTTTTTTTTAGGTAGAAAAAGACTTAGATACGTTAGTTTTAAAATATGATCAAGTGGATATGACAAAACTTTCATGTCCTAACTAGTAGGACAACTAATTCTAAACTCCTTTACATAGAATAAAAAAATTTAGAAAGAAAACCTATTTACTCCTTAGTGTAGCAGTTTCTGCAACAATACATTTTTGGAAGGTAGTGAAGCTTTTAGATAAACCCAAATTTTTTTTTTTAGTGAGAAGGGGCGGTGCATTGATTTCCTCAACCAAAAAGATCATCAAGATGCTTGTGTTTTTATCTTTAAAAAAAAAAAAATCGGTAATTATTCTACATTGTGTAAGAGAATGTGTTGTATATTGGAGAGTATACCGGAGTATATCGTCATTTCTATATGATTAATGTGAACATTCTCAGGAGGAGAAATTTTATCTCGTGCACATTCATAGGGGGGAAAGCCATAGGGGAGATGCATATATCAAGGGGGAGAAGACATTTTTTTATGAAAAAATTTTGTTTTGCTTCGTTTTACTTTATGCTTGTTTTCTCATTGTTTTATGGTACTTTGAGTTACTTTTAATATCTATACTTTGTTGCTCTCATCGCATCGTGTTTATGTGTTGGACATGCATACATCCTTATGCCATTGTACTTTGTTGATTGGATGTTCGGATGATCTTTTACTTTGCCATATGATCATTGTAGTCATTTCCATATGACTATCATATGTTTGATCAAGTTGCTCAAATGTTTCACATCATATTTACTTGATCGCATTTTTACTTGTTATATTATACTTGTCCTTTTATTACTTGCTTTACCGTAAGGGTCTAATGTGTTTTGTGCAAATGTTTCAGGTTACAGGTATATATATTTCAAGTTCATCACAGGTTTTAGATTTAGGTGTGAGTGGATTTTGTCATTGTTCTCAAACTCACGTTTAAGTCTAAAGTCTGTTATAGGGTGTTTCGTTACGGAATAGCCAAAGGGGGAGATTATAAAGTTGTGATTTACAACTATGTTTTATGTTGCCTTTATTCCATAACAAAAAAGTGTTATATTTGCATTAATTTTATTCCTTGTATTTTGTGGGATTTTATTGTATTGGGTTTAGTATTAAGTTGATGAAGAATCGAACATGAAATGAAAAATCAGTGCAATTTTGCGACTAGCTCGCAAGAAGTTCGCGAGAAGAGTAATTCGCGAAAAGGGCACGTGAGAAGCACATGCTAGAAGCTGAAGAGTCAAGTGTCAGGCTGCATTTCGTGAGTGCTTCGCAAAACAAGTCATCTCGTGAGGTACTTGCGAAACATTCTGCCTGGAGGATTTTTAGTATGACTTTCTTACCCTTCAACCATACTATATATACCCTCATTACCCACAAAAGTAAAAGAGGCTATTTAGAAAGAAAAACCCTAGATAGGTTTTCTACAACACAACACACCCATTTTTTAGAGAGAGAGCTACTTATCCTTAATGAGAAATCATTGTAGCCTCTTCTCCTTCCCTCTCCCATTGTCATCCATTGAGAGGAGATTTGTACCCAAACACAACCCACACTTTTTCAGAGTGTAGAGAGTGTTTTGGAGCTTGGAAAGTTTTAGGGATTTGCTAAAAGAAGCTGGTGAGGGTTAGCGGATGCAATTGGGCGTATTGCGGGATCTGGAAAGCTAGTGAAGACAAGACTCCGAGAAGTCCGTTGGTAGTAGGAGTTTGGAGGGCTCAAGTACATTGGATATACTAAACTTGGAGGGTCTTTTGTTATTCGTGTACTCCAACTTATTCACTAGTAGATCGATTTCAACTTGGAGGGTTATGGAGAGGTTTTTCATCGAGTTCTTCAGTTTCCTCTTCAATAACACGTCTTGGTGTTATCTTGTGTTTGCATCTTTCTTCTCTTACTCTTGTGCTTTACTTTTATTGTTTATTGTTCATGTGTATGCACTAGAGTAAATCCGGTGATTGCGCTTTTTTACTCTTGTTCTGCACTTAGTATAAGTTAAAGTAAAAGTAATTCAGCCATATTTTTGAATTTGGGGTCTAAACAAGCTTGTGTATTTTAGCACAAATCCGAGCTTTCATGTTGTATATAGTATAATTTGCCTCACATTTCCCTAAATATTACTATCTTAAAAATTACTAAAATTTATAGTGTGCTTTTTATGTTAAAAAACTAAAGATGAAATGGTTATTCTAGGTTTAAGATAATTGTGTGCAGTTTGTGAAGAAGGTGAAATTGGGCACGAGAAAAGGTGTTGGTAGAAGTGGCAATGGAATTGTGAGACTAGTTCAATTCATTTGTAGAAGGCCAAGTCGGAGGTGTGTCAATCAGGAAAGAGAATTGGTGATGGGTCTATTGCAGGGGAGAAAAAAAAAAAAAAAAACATTTAGATACAAATACTATACATTTCAAAATAATATTTTTGCGTATCTATAATAATTAGGGGTCTTGTTAACATTTAAACGTAAATTAAACACCATTATGATGATTGATGAAGTAAAATTAATTATTAAATACACTTTTTTTGCTTAAATTTTTTATAACATGTATTAAATTAACTCTATCACAGTCCTTAACAACAAAATTGATTCATTCATAATTGAAAATCAAATATAGTAAAAGAGAAATGATTGTTGAAAAAAAAGGAAACCTGGAACCAATTGGGATTCTCAGGACTCTGTTGGGCAGCGAGGACTTCGACAAATCCTTCGTTTTTGTAACCACCCATGTTGCTGGCATACGCACGTGAGAGATGTCGGTTGAGAGAGGCTGAATTGAACTGAGTAAGCACATAGATCTTCGATACATTACTGTTGAGACAATTGCTCACTGGAATATCTATCAGCCTGTAATTCGCTCCCAATGGCACAGCTGGCTTCGCTCTCTTCTTCGTCAATGGGTACAACCTCGTCCCTGCTCCACCTCCTAAGATTATCCCCAGCACACTCTGACACAACATTTTTATAATAACGTGTTAAAATTTTCACAAATGGAGCCGGGTTCGAACCCAAATCTCGTATTGGACGAACAAGAGACTTTACCAGTTGTGGGATCACACAGCTGATAAAGTCTCTTGTGATCGTATGATCAAATATGAGATATGGGTTTTAACCCGTTTCCACCAAAAATCAATTGATGTCTAATCGATAAAATGTAATCATGATGAAGTAGACGTGATATGTTGAAAGAAAAAAGGTTTAAGAATGGCTTACTCGGCTGGCATCGGGGTCTAGACAAGTCTGGGAGTTTTTGGAATCGGAAACGGCTTTTGGAGACACGATTCTGGAGCATCTTCTGTAGTTGGTTGATGTTTTGCTGCTGCTGTGGCGGTTATGGATTCCAAATGCGGCGAGGTTGCTGTCGCCGTTACAGAGATTGGAAGCTGAGAATGAGAGGTTTCTTGGGCTGTCGGTGTGACTCGATTTCCATTTCCAGTTGTCTTTTGAAGAGTTGGATCCGTTTGATGATGATGATGGGAGTTTCACCGCTCCAACCGATGCCATTGACGCCATTTTTGTTTGATTTTGAGAGAGAGAGAGAGTAGTGAGAGGAGAGTGTGGCTGTGAAGCTAGATACTATCACTGTACGTGTGTGGACTATATGTCTATGAGCGGTGGTGGAGTGTGCTCTCCTATTTTTAACTATTTTTTAGATATTTTCTTTTTTTTAGTAATAATTATACAGTAAAATATATATTTATATATATATATATATAAATATAATGTTGATGTCACATCTTTTATTAGACTATCCTGTTCTCTACCTTCTTTTTTTATTATTTTATTATTTTTTATGTATCCTGCTCGATACTCATAACATTCTTGAAACGACATCTTAATTGGACTTTTTGTTTTTTTATCTTAGATTTTTTTCATAAACCCAAACTTATATATATTTTTAAACATTATACAAATAAACTAAAAAAAAATAAGAAAAATTAAAGTCACTCTTAAGATATCTGGCTTTATGTTATGCTGGTCTAGACTTGACATAAAAATTTTAGGTTCAATTTATAACATTATTTATTTACGAAGGTTTTGAGAATCTCATAAATAAAGTGAAATAGTGTTATGAAAAATAGTAATACTACATACACAAAAAAAAAAAAATGACAATATTTTTTACACTTGTTAATTAATTAACAAGTTTGTATTAGTTTTCATCTAAACTTATTACTAACATTATTTTTTAAACTACTATTAAAAATTTACTACAACAATAAATGTCAAATTTCTTATCAAATATTTTGTGTCTAAAATCTATCTTTAAAAAATTATCAGAGGGAAAGAAATTCTATAGTTTTATTATAAAATGAATTTTCAAATTTAAAAAAAAAAATTGAAAAATAAAAAAGTGAGAGAGATGCGTCCTCGGGAATCGTTTGAGTCACACATTGGAGATTTCCCTTCATATTACGCAACGGACCTGATTGACTCCTTTTGCTTCAGATACGCGCGCCGTTGGTTCTACTTCTATCGGTGTCAGGGGGTACTTTCGGTATTTCGGGTTTAATTTTTTAATGGTATGAGTATGATTTTGTAGGGAGAACAAAGTCACAAAGGGCCAAAGAAGATTTTGGAATTGTTAATTAATTGGTGGAGGTGGAGATCATATATATATTTATTCCAAATCGCAATCCTCACATGACACGTCACTTCACTTCACCACCGTCCATTCTTTTTTTAAATAATTACAAAATATATTATTATAATACTAGTTGCTTATTTATACATTATTAAAATAGGAATATCTGTGAAAGAGACAAGTGAGCATGCATAAATGAACATATCATTGAAAGGGATCGAAATTGAACATGTGACTCCAGTAATGATGATTCTCCCAAAAAAAAAAAAAAAAAAAAAAAGAAAAAAAAAAAGACCCCAGTAATGAAAGTTAAGGAGGTGTTTTGAACATACATTTAAAAATTAAAAATTATTATTTGAAAGCATGTACCAAACACCCCTTGAACCTCATAAACTGATCAGGCTAGCGTATAGTATTTCTAACTTTTTATCAAAAAAACAAAAAAGACTAGCTTATAGTAATATGGGAGCCCTATCCTAATCATACATTTATTTGAATCAAATAAAACGCACACAAGGAAACATGAAATCACATCATGAAGCAAAAGGAAACAAAATGAAATCCAAATTCAAATAAAGAATAATGTCAAACAAAATCAGACCACGCAATGGCAAGGAAATATTTTATTTCAAATTCATATTTAGAGCTTGATTATAGTTGAATCTTGATTGAATTATAATGCAATGATCATGAATTGACACAAGTGAGGATAATTAAAACTTAATAGTTCAATTAACTATTGAATTATTGGGAAAAAAAAAAGTTGATAGTTTAAAAATTAAATGCTGACAATATCTCAAGCCATTGTCATTAAAATATCTCGTCAATAAAAACTTGTCATTTAAGGTGTGTGATTTCTTTTTTTTCTTTTTTAAGGTTTCAAAATTACTTTTTATATTCTAGGGAAAGAAAACAAAAACTACAAAAACTCATTTCCTTAAAGAGAAAAAAGAAAGTGAAATTAGGTGAACAGTGAAAACAAGTGCATAGTAGTACCATAATCACTCTTTTTTTTTTAATCCTCAGTACCAACTTACTTGCTTGAATAGAAAGCACCCACAAAAATTTGCAACACCCACAAAAATTTGCAAGAGATTGTGGGCTTTGCACAGACCGAATATCTCTCTCTCTCTCTCTCTCTCTCTCTCTCTCTCTCTCTCTCTCTCTTGAGTAGATTAGATTGGCTAGTTTAGTTTTAGAATTTCACCTACCCGATTAGATAATAAAGTCTTGAAATATGATTTCATTAATAAAGCTTAATTCGAGTTGAAGTGTGCATTACTCAAAGAAAGACTAACTTCAAAGTCCAAACTTACTCTTCAAATGTGCACCAGAGTGCAAAAATTGTATTTTTTTTTCCCCTTAATTTGGGCTTTTGAAATTTTCAAATTGACCTTAAAATCTTCAAAATTTCAGCATACACATTAGATACTTTCCTTGGCGTGATGGTCATCTTAAAAGTACAAAGTTCCTGTGAGGTGGGGGAGGGGGCAAGGACCGAGGTGTAAAATGCAAAGTGTATGCTCTAAGTTTAATTAAAATTTATTTCACTTATCTAACTTTACTCTATTTCAATTAAGTACTCTAAGTTTAAGATGTATTTAATTTAGGCATTTTGTCCAATTTCGTTAAAAATTTTCTGTTAATTTTGCAATTAACTAATGAAAAAATAGTTTTTGAAAAAATATTATCACTTAAAAATTTATAAAATATTTTTATTAATTTTATAGATTTTTTTTTTGGTGAGAAAAATATTTTTTATTAATGGCAATTTTTTAACAAAATTGGACTAAAGACTTGAATTAAATAAATTTTAAACTTAGAATACTCAATTGAATAAAGTAGAGTTACAGGACTGAAATGAATTTCAAACAAATTTAGAGAGTGCGATTTGCATTTTAGCCTAAACAAAATTAATAGCAATTTTGGATTTGTCAAGAGTTGATAGATAATCCCAAAGCCCAAAGTCCATTGGAGCTAAAGATCAATTTAGTTTCCACTATATGTTTTGTATAAGATACAAAACCTTGTTTTTCAACAGCTCCGTGGTGAAGCTAAACCGCGTTAAGGAAAATTTGTAGATTTTGGCAAAATACACGGTGTAAATTTCAGACACTATAGTTGGAAACATTGTCATCTAGGGTCTATTATGTGACTTGGGCATTGAAATCTCGTTGGTCTTTTCCTTTTTATCATTTTAAAAGTGGGTGTTGTTAACCATCACACACCATTGGCATATGACTCGTCCTATCAGAGGTGAAAGGCGACTCATCTATGATCGTATAAAGACGGCGGGTTGTGCCAACACCTAACATAACGAACACACCATTGGCATATATAAAGAAAGAGTGCGTTATATTAATTAATGATGTTGATTTGTGCCATTTGGTTTCTCTGGTGCTTGTTTTGCTTTTTTTAAAAGTGTGTGATAATTGAGCTGTGGAGAAAGGTTGGCTTCTTCTAGAATCTGCTGGGTGAGTTCATATTTTTTATTTTATGTTGCTAGATACTATAGAAATGAGTGAATATGCACAAAATTTATAGCACATATTTTTAATTATTATAAAATTAAAAGAAAAATCTGTACATGGACTTAGAATATTCTAAATGATACCAATATCGTCTTCAGTGGAGTTGTCAAGCTCATAAATGATAATAATAATGATAGAATTTTGTAGGTGTGCCTAATTACCTAACATTTAAATTTATTTTAGGGTAAATTGTAAATTATACCCTTGAAGTTTGGGGTTGATTAGATTTTACACCCCAAAGTTTCAGAAACTTGATTTTACACCTTGAAGTTTGGTTCCGTTAGCAATTCACACTCTACGGTTAGTTTTTGCTGTTAAGTGACATATGCGCATGCTAACGTGTTTTATTTTTGCCAAATCAGCTCCAAAACTATGTCGTTTCAATGAAAAATAAAAACTTACCTGGCACTTTACAAACGGTACTGTTTTCCCTAAGCTAAAACACAAAAATCCAATCCTAAAACTACACCGTTTCAGCCTAATTCTAAAATCTCAAATCAGTGAATCATCACTTATTCCCGTCCATCTAAGCAAGACTCATCGTGAACCCATCCACCTAAAAGGTACCAGCTCATTGTGAACCCATCATCCCAGCGGCAAAGGCCATAGCAACTTGAAGATTGTGAACCCAGGCAGCGGGGGCGGCTCTAGGCAGCCTCGGCAGCCACGTCGACGGTAAAACCAGATAAACCCAAGCTACTCTTCTCGTTTGATTGATTTGTTAATTGGGTTTGGTGGGGGGGTTTTGTATAAATGTTTGGGTGATTAATTTGTTGCTGGAACTGTCTATATGTGTATGATTTAAACTCATTGTACAACTTGCATCTTTTATTGAAACTGTGTGTTTACGGCGAAGTTTGTTTTTCTTTATTTTTTATTTTTTATTTTTTTGGTTTCTGTATCACTTTGAATATTGTTGATTGGAATTAGTTTTGTATTATTTTGTTGTCAATGGATTATAATATAGTTGGTTGTATTTTGTCTTGTTCTGGTTACTTTATTGATCTTTATTTTTGGTGAGTTAGCTTGTTGGATAATGATTAGTTGTATGTATTGTCTGGTATAAAATAATGTGTATTTTTTATTAGTAAATTGACCGAGTGCAATGGTTGTGGTCCAAGTGAGCAGTACATGTATTGTGCTTTGTGCCTCATGTCTACATGTATATTTTGTTGCATTTATCTGTGTATTATATTTTAGTAATATATTAATTAAAGGTTAATTTTAGTAATGCATTTATACGTGTGTGCAGGGCATTGAATATGGATCAACCATATGATATGTGTATACATCATGGAGGGGTATTCATTACGCATAGTGATACACATGTTGAATATGTTAGAGGGACTGAATCAAGGGTCTCTAATGTTGATATTGACACTCTTGCCGTTTTTGATATGCCTAAGTATGCCAAAAATCTTGGTATTACAAATGTAACAGAATTTCTTTACCAGATTACTCAGATAGTAATTGCCATATTATATATACTTCACATTGTGCTTGTTATTTGCATATTGCTAGTATTTGGTCATTGAGTTTGTTGTGTACTTACCATATGGTCCAATGTATCTATTATTATAGGTCTCAACCCAAACAGGTGTTGCTAGAAGCAATGCATTTGGTAGATATGGAAAAGGAGCTGGAGTTGGAAAAGGAACTGGAAGTGGATTAGGAGTTGGTAGTTTGTAGGACCTTTGATTGTTAGAACCTTTTGTGGTTACTATTTTATAAAGCTGCTCATAAGCTTATTTGATGGTGTTACTAGACAAAAATAACTTATTTTGTGTTAGTCTTAGGACCTTTTATTATTAGGACCTTTGGTTTGGCAAACTTTGATAGTCACTGTTTTGTAAAGCTTTCATAAGCTTATTATTCTAGTCATATTGGACATGAGCAGAAAAAAAATATAGCAACATATTTTAGTCATGTTTCTGCATATTTCAGTCATGTTTCTGCATCTTTCTACGTATTTCAGTCATGTTTCTGCATATTTCTACATATTTCAGTCATATTTCTGCATATTTCAGTCAAGTTTCTGCATATTTTTGCATATTTCAGTCATATGGCAGCGACTTACTATTCCAGTCACATTTCTGCATATTTCAGTCCATCAATTACTTACTATTCTAGTCATATTTCTACATTAGCAGCTAAGTGATAACTAAATAAAACTTATGCATGCATGTGTTGCAAATATCACCGTAAGAAAATAGTACTATTCATGAAAGATTTTTTCTTCATTTCTGGGTCTGGCACATACAATACATAAGTTTAGTATGGTTTGAACTAGAATTTATTGTGTTTGACCTGCCCACCTTCTTTTTCTTCTCTCTAGCCGATTGATAGCTACATAATAAAAAAAACCATGGTACTTTCTTGTTGATGAGTTAATTTAGTAATGTGGTTTTGGTAGACTTCTTCTAAGTTTTAAGTCAGGAGCAAAAGCCACATTTAAAAACCTTCGGCCAATTTCCATTATAATAAACAATATTCTAATAAGAGACAAAATTGACAATTTCCTTTGCAAGAAATGCATTTCAATTTCCATTACTATATAATAAAGCCAATGGCTTTTACAATTGTCATTACATTAAACAAGATAAGAAACTATATACTCTCAAACCGATTGTCATTTCAATCTTTCACAATGACTAAATTACAATTAACCTATTCTAAATACCAGTTCTTTCCTTGGCCTTTTGCATTCACTAAATACACTAAAATGACCACCACAACGACAAACCAACTTTTATAATTTAGGTTCTCTCAGAGAAGCTGCTACTTCTACAATTTCACCTCTTCCCATTTCAAGATTGTCAATTTGCAAGAGATAAGAGGCACATGTATAGCTGATCATGAATCTATGGAACAATGGAAAATTTCACTTCTTCAATTGTTCTAAAGCTTCTGGATGCATGTTACCAATGGCAGAATTAAAAGATTCTCCGTGAAGGGCAGTACATGTCTTCCTTTGGGTGGAAGATACATTGTCTACCTGTGACCAAATAAATATAATTTGGCAATAAGAAAATGAAACAAGACTTAAAGTAGTCAGATTAATGCTTGTAATCTTAGATCATTATAATAACAATTTTCTAATAACAATCCCAAATAAAAAGTCTTTAGGTAATTAGTATGTCGACAATCATAAATGCAGTAGACAATTTTTCAAATAATTTGCCAATACAAAATTCCATAAGACATGAAGTCATGCACACCAATTTAATGTGGGAAAATAATAATAGCATGTAAACGAATAGCTACATAGAGGTGGAACATAATTCTATAGTCTGGATGACAAAGCACAATCAAAACTATATTTTGGGGGTAAAAGTGTATCATTTGCTTTAAGAGCTCTTTGAAGAGCCCAAATATCAGTCAGCAAAGCATAGTATATAGGTTAAACCTCCCTCTGCTTAGTAAAATGAAGCAAGTTGTATAGTAGTAGAAATTTTGGGTTATCTCAAGCAACTCACAAAGAGGCCATTTGACCACTCTAGAATAGTTATTCAATTATATGCAAATTGAGTTATCACTAAAACCTCCAGAGTAGTTATTGATTATTTTACCCCAACATAAGGATGGCTGCCTCTAAATTATGCATGTTTCATTTGTCTTAATCTTTAAACTTTTTTGTTTGATTCAAATATAAGCATATACAAGAATGGTGAACAATTAGGAATTAACTCAGCTTAGTTATGTGAGAAGATGATAAAATGATTTAGACTATTATATCTCATAATAATCCACACCTTCTATAGAATGACAAAAGATCTCAAGTAAAATAGTAGCCCAAATCACCACAAGAATATAAGATAACAGTGATATGTACAATATTCAAGATCAAGAATTCCTACTGTGTTCCTAAGACATAATGCTAATTTAATTGCATTGTAAGGGGCCATTGATATTACACTTTCCAGTAATATCTAGAAATAGGATTTTAGAAAGGGAGCAAGGTGTATCTGTAAGTAGGGGTTTGTATTTTTCATGGATCAATAGGTACCTAAAATATTTATAGAGTTTCTGATGTTGTGGCTTCTGATCTGATCTTGCAATTTGTATTGCTTTTATTATTGTTGTTGGACCTTAACCTTTCATCTGCATATCTTGAATACATACAATTCTGCAACTCTAATCGCTGGAGTAAGTGAAGCCTAGACATATTGCATAATCTATAAAAACTTTATTATTCCAAAAAATATATAAATCCAGAAGCAATAACCCTAAGAAAAAGTGAGAGAGAAAGAGAGAGAGAGCCAATGGTTTTACCATCACTATGGCTGTCGTCGTGGCCGCCGAGGCTGCCTGGGTTCACAAGAGCCAATGGGTTCTTGGGGTTTGGGTTCGGTCTGTTTAGGTTCACACGTGCAATTGAAGCTAGGGGCTCTAGACGTCGTCGCCGAGGCAACCTGGAGCCTTCAACGCCGCCGCCTGGGATGAAGGGTTTGGGTTCGTGAGATCCCTGAGTTGTTCGTGAGTTTTTAGATTTTAGGACTTTGCTTGAAACTGTGTCATTTATGGAGATGAGCAAGAAGTTAAGTTTACACTTGAAACTACCGTAGTTTTGATGCATGCTAGCTCTTTGCTTGGTCATCATTAAAATGACGTAGTTTTGGAATTGATTTGGAAAATAAAATACGTTAGCATGCATGTGTCACTTAACAGCAAAAACCAACTGTGGGGTGTGAATTGCTAACGGAACCAAACTACAGGGTGTAAAATCAAGTTTCTGAAACTTTGAGGTGTAAAATCCAGTCAACTCTAAACTTCAGGGGTGTAATTTGCAATTTACCCTTTATTTTATTACTAACTCGGGATTAACATCGTGCAAGATCTCCTATATTAAATCAAGTAGTAATAGAATACATACCATTAAAATAGTTACGAGGTCTATATGATGGCTAGGAAAGAGGCTAAGCACGTTACAATATTTGATTAACAACGATTACCCAATACTAATCATCTTAACTATTCTAATTTATTATTACCGCGCACCCTTGGTGTGGTGGTCACTCCACAAGTATAAATGCTTGTGGAGTGTGGGGGGCAAGGGCCGAGGTTCAAGTCTCTAGGAGGGAGCTTTACACACATATATACTTAGATTAGACTAGAGTAGAAATTCTATCTGGTATAAAAAAAAAAAATTAATAAAAAAAAAAAAAACACTATTCTAATTTATTATGTAAGGATGATGGGATCAAGTAAATATAAGTCTAGAGATTTAGAAGGAGCTGCCTCTAACCGAGTCAGGGTTCAAAGTCAAAAAAGGATGTAAAGTATACCCTTAATTATATGGAGGGCTCTAAGAGAAGGTTGCTAGTTTCATACCTAACTGATATAATTTGTTATAACAAATTGAGAAACTCTAATTAAATAATTATTACACCACATAGGACTTCTTGTGCCTTTTGTTGAATTCATATTATATTTATTTTACTTTTACATGGTTTTTCATTTTATTGCATCACTTCTTTCTCAATAAAGTATTATTTGCTAAATTTATTTATGTTAAAAAATTATGCTTTTAAATTATTACATGACAATGTGCAATTTATAAAAAATTATATTAAAAATGATTTTATTTAAGATTAAAATGCTTTTATTTGAAAGTTTGCTAAAATCATTTTTTTTTATGCTCGTTTATGCTTTATTATTTTTTTTACTGAATCTATAAAAATTTTAAAAATTCATTTGAAAGTTTTAAATTGCTTTGGATATTTATTTTGGTAATTTTTTTTTATATTTCTTTAAATTTAATACATTTATTTGTATTTTAATTAATTATGACATCATCACAGTTCAACCTAAATTAGTTGAATCTTGGTCCAATTTCAAAAATTTTGAACTTCTTTTCTTTTCAGTGTATTGAACAATTCGGTTTTTAAATCTATAAATATAACTATGTGTTTAAATTTTATTGAGAAATCTAACTAAATTTTACCCTAAATAAAATGGAATAGGACAACATAATTACTTAAACTATACATATGCTCTGCTGGTGTCATAGGTAATATTTATCTACCTTGCACAATTAGGCTATTTCATTTACCTCATGCATATACTAACACCATACCCAAAAAAACATACTAACACTAATGCTAGGCTTTGGTTTCTCAAAAAAAAAAAAAAAAGAGAAAAAAGAAAAAAAAATTAATTAATTAATCATCCAAATCCAACAGTCAGAGATTTATCATTTTAATAAGATACATATATGCCAAGGCTTATTATGTTGAATCTTCGTCTCTAGCAATTAGTGGAACAGTCACCCTGGAAAAACGTGTTTTAGCAGACACTGAAAAATATGCTAAGGCTTATTTTGTTTTCTTAGAGTATTTGCAGCAGTGTAGCTATATTGCTATATTTTAGCTCCTCAAATACTAAAATGATGCTCCAGCAGTGGAGCTAAATCTATTTTTTTTTAGCTCCACTGCTACAGTGCACATCTATATATAGATGTGCACTGTTCATGAGAGCTAAAAAAAAGTATATATATATATTATTTTATTCTACCGGCGTGATTAAAATAATTCCACTTGCACATTTCTTTTTCATTCTTTTATTCATGCCTCTCTCTCTCTCTCTCTCTCTCTCTCTCTCTCTCTCTCTCATTCACTCTCATCTCATCTTTGACTCTGAAGCTCATCTCTCTCGATTCACTCTCTCAACTCCAGAGTTTAAGCTCATCTCACTCGATTCACTCTCTCAACTCCGGTGATTAAACTCCGGTCTCTCAATTCACTCGCTCAACTTCGGTGATTAAACTCTGGTCTCTCAATTCACTCTCTCAACTCCGGTCTCTCAACTCCCATCGAAGCTCGACCCACTAGCCGTCCCAGCTGCCCATCTCTCTTAGACCCACGTCGTCCCAGCCGCCCATCTCTCTCAATTCACTCTCTCAACTTCGGTCTCTCAACTCCCACTGAAGCTTGACCCACCAGCCATCCCAGCCGCCGATCGCCTCAGATCCACTTCTCTTCCGCCAATCCACTTCAGGTTAGTTGTCTCTGTCATTTTGTAGTGGATGCTTGGGATTTTTGATTTGGGTATAACGTCAAAGAATGGGTATATGATCAAAGAATGTGGGATTTTTGATTTGGGTATAACATCAAAGAATGTGTTCAATGGTTTCTTTTTCTTGTTCTTTCAGTTTATTATTTTAGATGCAATAATTTTTTTGCTGTTCTTGCTCAATGAAAAGTTTTGTCATTTGATCTCAAAGCATCCATTCATTTTGATTCAAAGCTTCCATGAATGGACAGAATGTATTTGTACTGGAATGTATTGGGAATTTTTTGTTTGCAGGAATTTGTTGTGTGGTTTTCTTGTAATAGAAGTTCTTGTGGTCTCTGTAATTTGTGCAGGGAAGTTTACATTTTTTGTTGTCTCTATAATTTGTTGTGTTGCACAAAACCATAAACAGAAGCACACAAAAAGGATTTCTTGTGGTCATTTTAATGAGATTAAGCTACATGTCAAATTAAGTATTTATGCATAATCATGTACTATTGTTATAATTATAAGTATTTTAAGTTTTGATATAAATGTTAGTTTGGGAAATTTCTGTGTACAGGGAAGTTTACATTTTTTTTTTTTTATAATTTTATGGAGTCACGTAGAGACACAGAGTTACGTAGAGACCTAACATATTTCACGGGTATCATGAATGAGGATATAGAAATTGACTTACAATTTTTGGGAACGTCTCAAAATACTCCTGTGTTAGTTTCTGATTCTCCACCTCCACCTCCACCTCAAGTTGAAAATGCCTCTTCTACAAAAGGAAAACAGGGCTTTAACTTTAGTGTAGAGGAAGATAAACTCCTAGTGTCAGCATGGCTCAATACTAGTGTTGATGCCATAAGCAGTAATGAATAAAAACAAAATACATTTCGTCAAAAAGTTTGGGAATACTTCATGCAGTACAATACATCCGGTACCACACGTACTGTTATCTCCTTACTAAGTCGTTGGGGAGCGATTAGTGAAAAGTCAAATAAGTTTGCCGGGTGTATGGCTCAAGTTAACGCACATCATCAAAGTGGTATAACCGAAGAAGATAAGGTATAAATTATATTGCAATAGTGTTAACATGTCCATTCGCCAATAGTTTGAAGATATTAATCATGTTATATTTCTTTTAATTTTTTTAGATTACCAATGCGAAGGCTTTGTATTTAGAGAAGCACAAGAAACCCTTTCTTCTTGACCATTGTTGGCTCATGTTAAAGGACCAACCAAAGTTTGCCGATCCTAACAATGCTAAATCAAGATCATCCGTGCCTCCAACTCCGAAGTCAATATCTATTGGCTAGGGGATTGTGGGTTCGGACTTAGTGACACTTCCAATTTTGAGACCTATTGGTAGGAAGGCCGAAAAGGCAATCCGAAAGAACAAAGCCACCGGAAAAGATGTAGGGAAATATTTGACCAAGAAATTGAAATTGATTGAGGATGTAACTCGATTAGAAGAGGAAAAAATGTTTATTGAGAGGGAAAAACTTGCGATTGAAAAGGAAAGAAGTGAAGAAAAACTTAAGATTGAGAAGGACAGAATCATGATTGAGAAGAAAAAATTTGAGATGACAGAAAGGTTAGAGGAGGAGAGAATCATGATGAAAGATACAAGTGGCTTGACCGGAGCACAAAAAGCTTTTTATGAACAATTCCAAGAGAAAATCATGGCAAGACGAAGTTCACGTAATTAATGGCTTAGGCTTTTATGTATTTTGTAGTGGCTTATGTAGGCTTTTATGTATTTTGTAGTGGCTTATGTAGGCCTTTATGTATTTTGGTAGGAACTTATGTATTTTGTAGTGGCTTATGTCACTTGACTTTAATCTTAAACTAGATGTATGTGTTTGTGTTGTGACTTGAAGTGCAATCTAACAAAGACTTTGAAGTGCAATCTTTTTTATCTTTTGTTAAATTCCATTTGGTCTTGTGATAGGCATTGATATAATTCTTTGTAGACTGAAAAATGAAACTATTATATATCTTGCTGTTACAGCCACTATGAGTGTCTTTGATCCAATTATTTCTATTCATTGAACATTCCTAGTATCATATGCTTGGTTTTGAGATGACAGGTCTTAGAATAAATCTATGAACAATGAGCATTCATAGTATTTCTTATTTTACTTATCTTTTTAAAGCGAATCTATTTGTTTTTTTACTAAATTTTCTTTTTAAACCAGGAACCCTTTCTTCTGAACACATCAATTTACTAAATTTTCTTTTCCAAGTTGTTTTTTTTAGATGTATGTGTTTGTGTTGTGACTTGTGCGTGAATTGGTTATATTCATTTTGTTGTGGCTTATGTCACTTGACTTTAATCTTGCATCTATAATAACAATTGCTTTCCAATTGTCTTGAATGTTGCATCCATGAATCACTATTTGTTTCGCAAGTTCCTTCTTGATGACTCAAATGAAGATGAGATAATCAAAGAACTTGTTATGGAAACATCACAAATCGTTCTATTTGACGTAATCATTTGGTAGGCCATGAGAGGCTTTTTCTTGATTACTTTGCTCCCACACCAATATATCCACCCGCTTTATTTCGTAGGAGATTTCGGATGAAGCGTTCTCTTTTTCTCCGTATTCAATCTAAGGTAGAAGCTCATGACTCTTACTTTGTCCAAAAAAGAAATAGTGCCAAAAAACTTGGTTTATCTTCATTACGAAAGATAACTGCTGCACTTAGAATACTTGCGTATGGAGTATCGGGTGATTTGATAGATGAATATGTGCGGATTGGAGAAACTACTGCATTAGAAAGTTTGAAAAAATTTGTTACTGCGGTAATTGATGTTTTCTTTGAGGAATACTTGAGAAAGCCAAACAATGAAGACATTGCTAGACTGTTAGCTCATGGCGAACGCCGAGGTTTTCCAGGTATGTTAGGTTCAATTGATTGCATGCACTGGAAGTGAAAAAATTGTCCATCTGCATGGAAAGGTCAATATTGTAGTCATATTCGTGAGCCTACTATTATTTTGGAGGCAGTAGCCTCATATGATCTTTGGATATGGCATGCATTTTTTGGGTTACCTGGGTCAAATAATGACATTAATGTGTTAGAGCGGTCTCATGTATTTAATGAACTTGCTGAAGGATGTGCTCCTATAGTACATTACTCAACCAATGGTCATGATTACACAATGGGATATTACCTTGCTGATGGCATATAGCCAAAGTGGGCAACATTTGTGAAAACAATCCCAGCTGCACAAGGACAGAAGTATAAATTATTTGCAGCAGCCCAAGAAGCGTGTAGGAAGGATGTTAAGTGTGCATTTGGAGTGCTTCAAGCACGTTTCGCAATTGTCTGTGGACCTACACGATTTTTCTATCTTGAAACACTCCAAAAGATCATGAAAGCGTGCATAATTCTCCATAACATGATTGTTGAAGATGAGCGGGATGATAATGAAGTGGTAGACTTGGATTATGAACAAATTGATGGAGTGGATAATCCTCCTTTGCAAGTGTTACGTGAACAAAGTGATGAATTTTTGTCATACATTGAGAGGTATGGACGCATTAGAGACCAAGAAATTCATTTTCAACTCTAGTCGGACCTTATTGAACATTTATGGCAATTGCAAGGCGAGTCGTAGGAACTTTCTTTTTTGTATGTTGAGAAGCATGAGTCATAGGAACTTGTGCGAGTGTGTGAGTTTTATTGTAATTTGGTTTGAGTTATGTATGTGAGTAATCTATGGACTACATTGTTCTTGCTATAATATGTGTTCTATTTTATATGTTTTCTTATAAAGTTCCTCCATTTCATAGTTCACATTGTTCCAAGATTGCTTCCGGACAATTGAGACGATAATAGGCTATCATGATGATTGAGAAATTGTTTAAGTAAAGAAAAATGTATAAGTATAATTTGGGGTTAAAAAAAATCACTTGTTAACACTAGATGATTATTTGCTATCATGTGGTGGCGGCGGCAGTGGAAGAGTCGGTAGTGGCAGCAGTGGCAGTGGCTGTGGCGGCGGTAGCAATGGCGGTTGCAGGTGATTGTGATTGTTGTTTATTGTAGTGGATATATTATTTTATTGTGATGTTTATATTATTTTATTGTGTTGAAAGCTAAAATAGATCCACTGCTGCAGCATGTGTGTAGGTAAAATAGATAAAGTAACTTTTGGTGAAGCTAAAAAGCTAAATTTTTAGCTCCACTGCTGTGGATGCTCTTATATGAAATTTCTGGGAATCTTACCAGACACTGAGTCAGTTGCAGAGGGAGACTAGGGGCCCCTCATTTCAACTGCCTCTCCAAATTGCCAAAGGTCAATTATTATTTGGTTCGCTTCAAAAATTTTATAATTTTTATATTTGTATTAATCTGTTAGTACAATTTAAGTTGATTATAATTTATAACTTAAAATTATTTAACTATAATGTTATTTTCATAAACATCATATTGTGCGACTGAAACCAAAAAAAAATAAAGTTTAAATTAAAAAAAAAAAAAAAAAAAAAAAAATGGTATTGACAAACCTTTTATGAACTCCATTTTTAATATTTAGTTTCAATATTAAAATACAAATATATTTCATGAAAAGTGAAAGTGATTTATTAAAATTTCGTGAACGAAATTATTTGTGTCAATGATATTTTTTTTATATTTTAATGTGAAGTGATGCTCAAGATGGAAGAATAGTCAAGATGGACTATTCAATAAGTTGTCAAGCATATATTTTCTTTTCAATAATGAAGAATACAACTTTGGCCTCTCTGAAAATGTTTTCTAGCTTCACCACTCACTACAGTTTTGGAGGTGTTATTTCAAGTATGACTATAAATTAATAAAAAGATGTTTATAAAAAAAATAAAAAAATCGTTCATATTTGCTTTTTTATAAACGAGTCAAACTTAAGTCTTAATTTTAGGCTTATTTAAAAATGAGCAGGGCCTAACCAAAAAAAAAAAAAATCATGAACAGGCTTGTGAATAATAGGGCACAATAAAAAAACAAGCCAAACTTAGGTCAATTTATGAGCTTAGTAATAATAAGATTGATATGAACTTGAAAAATAAACTAATATCTTACTAAAATTTTAATTAATTGGGAATTGAGAACCACATGCCTAAATCAAATAGGTTTGATATATACTTAATATAAACATGATAATATACTTGTATAATATCTAAAACTCAAAAGCTTGATATTTAGTTTGAGTTTGGCTTGACTAATGAATTAAGTTAGGCCAAGCCGAGCTCAAGTTCTTGGACTATTTGACAAGTTTAAGCTTAAATATAGTTTATAGGCTTAGTTCAAGTTTAAAAAAAGTTTGAACATTTTATATTTATTGTCTAGTTAAGTTTAAACATCTACAAATCCACAAAACTCAGCTCTTTTACTGCCTTAACCATTTCTCAATGTTTTTGCTAAGAGTTGAAGTATCCCTTAGACTGCTCGTATTTAATGTCAAATATTTTAATTATTACTTTGTATGATGGACTTTAACACTTTCCAATGAAGAAGTCTTTTGTCCTTTTCCATAGAAGTCATGAAAGTAAACCATTTTCCATAGAATTATTTGAATCAGTCCAATTTTGTGTTTGTGTGGAGCTAAGGTTACTTGAAATGGCGTCAATGTGGGTACACACATGTAACCAAAGCCTGTCCAAACTATCTAGACGAGCAATGTTACAATAAATTTCACAAATATTATATTGGCATGTTATTATTAATTTATTTATAAATCCACCACTAATAATATTTTATTATTCACTCTTAACAACTCTGTGAACACAAGTACCAACAACAATTAACTTACAATTTCTAGTGTGGCTAAATTGTCCCTGTTGTCAAACGGGAAACAACTAAAATTATACTTATTTGAAGTTCTCTATGAGGAGAGAAAAATAACATCAACAATGTATAATGAAACCAAGCCCTAATTTTAAAGTAGAATATGCATCTCCATCACCTCAGGAAGCACTTACGTTATTTTTTGGGTATCAAGAAAAACTTTTGTCTTATCTGAATGGAAAATTATCCATTTGAGGAATTCATCAAGAAGACCAGAAGATGTATAGTTTAACCCTTCAAGTGTCTCCCTCTTTGTTGTTACTTTTGCTGATGGTTGGTACAAAATTACATTATGGAGCAAGAAGGTGTGTCAGATCTGGGAATCTCATAGTATGTGTCTGGAGGCAAACCATAACTAGGAGGCCCAACCATGTACTGTATCTTCAGTTCATCTTTTTTCTCTTCTTTCTTTGCTTCTGCAACGCTTACTATGCTTGCATGCCCTACTTTCTTCCTTAGTAACGTTGCAAGTTTAACGGTATCGATCCCCTCGCCTTTTACCTCTATTTGGTCCTTGTCTTGCCCTTTTATAGTTGCTGATTCCACTCCTGTAAATGTAACATGCATCAACAAATTAATTAACAGCTATAATAAATAGGTTCAAGTGGTGTTTGTAGTGTTACAAATTTTGTAATTCAAAACAGCGAGGGTTTTGTTACCCGAAAGGCCAACTGCAATCCTCATGGCTTTTTTGCGAGCATGGTGGCCTTTCATAATGCGGAAACAACACCTCTGCCCATCCATGGTAACCTGGAGGACCACCGTTTGCTGAAGAAACAAAACAATAATAATCACAAATGAAGCAACTTTGAATTATAGGAAAGTATATTTATTTTTTAATGGCGTAGACATCTTGCATACCTTCATGGTTTTGGTTTTTTAGAAATGATAATATATGGGGATGGAGCAAAAGCCTCACACCTTGCCGGATACGAGAAAGTATACATTGTTTCGGTAATACCAACTTAGCATCTGTTTCAAAAAATCATATTAGACTACTCTAATAAATTAATCAAAATATTCTATACTATTGAAAAGATAAATTAATCATTTATTAGAGTAATTTGATGTGGTTTTTTGAAACAGGTGTCACTCATTTATTGAGTAAGAAATACTAAAATAGGTGCTGAATTGATATTACCAAAACATAGGAGGTGGAGAGAGAACTCTGGTTGTTTTGAGGTTTTCGGTGCAAGAGATGATACCTTAGGTCTCTTCGGAGAGTTGTTAGGGCTTTTGGAAGTCTCGAGGATCACACCTTAGTAACGTCATAAAGGCTTCATGAAAATCTTTAAATGTATCAAGCTAGCGTGTTATCAGAACGTACGACTATAGAAAAATATTACTTTATTATCAATTTTAGTACAAAATTCTTATAAAATGACCTCGGAATAAATGTAATTAGTATCAAATTAAATATTAGCTAAAAAAAATAGTATCAAAGTAAATAATAGTTGTTTCTCAAACAAAAAAAAAAAAAAAAAAAAAGTAAATAATAGTTATAAACTTCAAAACTACCCTTTTTTATTTTTTTATTTAAAAATTGACACATCTTCAAAACCTTTTTTTCTTTTTGTTGAGAAACAAACTAATTGCTAAACATATACACACACTTTAATTACACTTTCTCACCAAATTCAAACACATTACTTATAGTATAATAAAATTTATAATAATTGTAATATTACTAAAAAAAGGTTGATATTTGATTCATGTGCTTTCAAATTATGACCATTTTTCACTTAAAAATTCCGTACTTCAAATTATGTGAACATAGTTAATGTAGTACATTAAATGAAAAGTCTTGAATGGAACCAAACTTTTTATTTTATTTTATATAAAATAGAAATTCTACTATAACCTAATCTAAGTATATATGTGTGTGAAACTCCCCTCTAGAAACTTAAACCACAGCCTTTAGCCCCCACGCTCCACAAATACTTATATTTATGGAGTGACCATCGCACTGAGGGTATGCGGTGGTGAATGAAACCAAACTTAAACCTAATATTTAATCACAACTTTTCATATGATTTAATTTTCTTTCCATACTAATAACTAAATTTAAAAAAAAAAAAAAAAAAAAAAACTCATAGTATTATGTAATTGGTGGAATATAAAATGAAATACCAAAAATGAGACAAATGATTTTTTCTTCTTATATTAAGAGTTTTTGTATGTTTATGTATGTGTGAGTTAAATTGAAAAGGAACTGAACTGGAGAGAGAGAGAGAGAGAGAGAGAGAGAGAGAATTTTCACTTTCCAAAACAATTTGATTTCCATTTTTGAAATAAACATGATTGTCATTATTATTATTATTATTATTATTATTTGAAAATATAACCACTGGTACTTATAAGACCATCTATAAGATAATTTTCTAATCTCTTAGCTATTTTATATATACTAGTGTGTAGTTCCGTGCATATGCATATGTACAATTAAAAAAAATCATAATTATACAACTCAAATTATACATTTTTTTAGAAGATGTTCAAATTATACATGGTATTAACTTATATTTTTTTTTAAAACCATATATTTTTAAAAAATGTAATAGTTGCTCATTATATATATATATATTTATAATTTAATTGGTTTTAGACTTTTCGATTTTTACACCCAATAATTCATTTACCACAAAAATTAAAAACTTAGATGAATACATGGCTGAAAATTGGACTCTAATTAAAATCCAATTTAGAATTTGATTGAATTTGGACTCTTTGATTTTTACACTCAATAATTCACTTGGCATAAAATTAAAAATTAAATGACACGTGGCACAAAATTGAGAATCCAATTAAAATTTAATTGGATTTTTTCTAAGTTTTGGCTATTAATATATATATAAATAGCACAGGTCATCATCATCCAAGCACCATCGCAAAAGATAGCTTCCTCACTTTATAATTGATTTTGCATTTCTTTAAAAAGTTTTACCGGTTCTCATTTAGGCATATAACTAATATCACTTTATTATTTACCATTAATAATATTTGCTATTTATATTTTTGTTAGTGTATAGCTTAGACTAGATTAGCCTATTAGGCTTAGCCCAGTATACTGTACTTGTAGTTTACTTATATTACTTGTATTGCACACATACCTAGCCTATATAAGGCTCTCTATTGTACATTGTTATTTACACAAATATATAAAGAATATTCAGTCTTTCTCTCACACTTTATATTGTTAACATGGTATCAGAGCCATTACTCTGATTTTCTGGTTCCTGTGGACATCTCCGGCGATCTTTTGCTGCCCTCGCCTTCATTTAGTAGTCACTGTCAGAAGCGAGTCACCGTCGTCATGCCCACAGTCCCTGCAACTCTCGGATCTCATCGTTCTGCTCATCCAACTGCCAAAGCAAAGGCATAGAGTGATAGAACAACCAATCCCGAGCAAAACCCAACCAAGAACGGCAAGAAACCACCTCACACGCGGCCACACGCGCTAGCTGAAGTTTCTGCCTCACGAGCACGTGCTCCACGCGCCAACACGCGCCGTCAGTATTTCACACGTGCTGGTACATCTTCGTCACGCCTTTCCACGCGCCTGCCACGTCAGCCCTAGAGTGACATCACACTACCACGTCAGCATCCCAAGCCGTTGACTCTAACCGCCCGTTGGCCGTTGACTCTAACCGCTCGTTGACCGTTGACTTTAACCAAAGTCAAAATTTTTCAACAAGGCCTGTCTTGCTCAGTTTTTCGCGTAGATTCCGATTTTGGGCTCCGTTTCTTCATTTGAGGTCTCTAAATCCCACTTTTTAGTCATTTTCTTCATTATGGCTTAACAAAACGAACGAGATATCATTCGTCCTATTACCATTATGTTGGATGGTCCTACTAGTTATCATGCATGGTCTCAGAATATGACTGTCTTTCTCAAGAGTTGTAAACTGTGGAGATATGTGACTGGTTCAATTCCTAAGCCAGTACCAAATCCTAAGTCCAAAGCCACAGCTGCTGAAGATGCATCGAAGACTGCTGTTACAGTGGATGATTATGAAGAATGCCTAGAGGAATGGGAGAGTATTCAGAGTAAGATCTTGTCTTGGTTTATCAATACCTCTATTCCCTCCATTCATAATCTTCTTCCTCGTCTTGAGACTGCTGAGGCTGCTTGGAAATTTTTGGCCGATCGCTATAATTGCACTAATGATTCAAGCTTGGAGTTCCACATTGAATCAAAGCTTTATCAAATGCGTCAAGAAACAGGTCAGTCTATTTCTGATTTTTATTCTCAGACTTCTACTATGTGGGAACAACTCTCTGCTGCAGATCCTCCACTAGTGTGTTCTAAGGACATTGAGCTCTTTGTCAAATATCGGGATCGCCATCAATTTATGCACTTCATGATGGGTTTACGTGAGGATTTTGAGCCTACTAGAGCCTCTCTGCTTAGTCGGTCTCCTACTCCTTCTCTTGATGCTGCAGTCAAGGAGCTCATTTCTGAGGAGAACTGTCGACTTACTCATCACATGTCATCCTCTGATCATGTATTGGCTACACCATCTCCACAGCCTCCCATTGCTGCATTCACTGCTCCTCCACGAATAAACTCTGAGCGTCCTACCTCTCAGTCTTCCAAAGGTACTCGCTGTGAGTTTTGCCATGCCAAAGGCCATGACATCTCAGTTTGTCGCAAACTGCAGAAATTTATGCAAGAGCAGAATAAAGCTTCTTTTCCTCAGGCAGCTGCTGTATGTCCTTCAGGTCCATCAGTTCTTGCAGGTCCATCTTCGGCTTCCTCACTTACTACGGCTGATATTGAGGCAGTAATTCAATAGGTTTTATCCCGAACTTCCACTGCCCTTTCTGTCACCTCAGATAAACAACCTTGGTTTTTTGATACTGCATGTTGTAACCATATGACTCCTGATGAATCCCAATTTTCTGATAAGGCACCCTTAGAACACCCTATCACTATTTACACTGCTGATGGAACTCCTATGCCTGTTAGTCATAAAGGAACAATCTCTTCTCCTTGTTTATCCCTTAATGACACTTTTCATATCCCAAAGTTATCCCTCAATTTGCTTTCTGTTGGTCAACTTTGTGAATTAGGCATAGATCTTCTCTTTACTAATCATGGTGTGGATGTGCAGGATCCTCGGACAGGTCAAGTGCTTGGGACAGGCCGTAAGATTGGTCGCATGTTTGAGGTTTATGACTTGAAGATTCCTTCACAAGTTGTTTTGGCAGCTGCTACCACTGCCACCCCCTCACCTGATCTATGGCATGCTCGTTTTGGTCATCCATCCTTATCTCGTCTTCAGTTGTTAGCTTCTCAAGGTCATTTAGGTTCAGTTCAGTTTCAAAAATTTGATTGTACTTCTTGTCATTTTGGCAAACAAACAAAATTGCCCTTTAATAATAGTGACTCATTTTCTTCTGCACCTTTTGATCTTATACATTCTGATATTTGGGGTCCAGCACCTGTTCCTACTGAGGGGGGATCTAAATATTTTGTCATATTTATGGATGATTTTTCTCGATATACTTGGATTTATTTGCTTCACCATAGGTTTGAACTTGTGTCTATTTACCAAACATTTCATAAAATGATTCAAACACAGTTCAATCGCACCGTTAAAGTCTTTCGATCAGATAATGCTCAAGAATATAATGATAAATCTTTCCTATCCTTTTTAGACAGTCATGGGACCCTTACTCAGCGGTCTTGTCCTTACACCTTTCAACAAAATGGTCGTGCAGAACGAAAACATCGTCACATTCTTGATGTTGTCCGCACCCTTCTCATTTCTGCCTCTCTTCTTGAGCGCTTTTAGGGTGAGGCCGCACTCACTGCTGTGTACACCATTAATAGTATTCCTTCACCAACTACACACAACAAGTCACCATTCGAGCTTCTCTATGGTCACACCTCTGACTACTCCTCTCTTCTGGTTTTTTGTTGTGCTTGCTTTGTCTCTCTTCCTCCTTATGAATGCACAAAGCTCCAGCCTCGTGCTCGTCTCTGTTGTTTCCTTGGTTATGGTGTATCTCAAAAGGGGTTTCGCTGCTATGATCCCATTTCTCGTCGCCTTTGTGTCTCCCGTCATGTTGAGTTTTGGGAACATCGTCCTTTCACGAGTCTTCAGCAGTTTCCTGCGTCCTCTTCCTTTAAGTCTCCCATTTTTACTGATCTTTTCCTCCCTCTCTATCCTGAACTTGTGGAGGATTCTTCGACAGTGGCTGCCTCTCCAGATGACTCATCTCCGGTTCTTTCCCCGGCATATGACCCGCCTGTCTTGGATCCTGTGGCAACACCCTTTCCTGAGTCTCCTGTTGGTCCTGAACTTCGTCGTTCCACTCGGGTAAGCATTCCTCCCCCTTATCTCACTAAATATCACTGCTCTTTTGCTCTTGCCACTCTCTATGAACCTCACACCTATCATGAGGCCCATACTGACCCTCTTTGGCAGCAAGCTATGAATGAAGAACTAGATGCCCTTCATAAGAATCACACTTGGGATATGGTTGATTTGCCTCCTAGTCAGTCTGTAGTAGGTTGTCGGTGGGTTTACAAGATCAAGACCAAGGCTAATGGATCTGTTGAACGATACAAGGCTCGCCTAGTTGCCAAGGGCTTTACTCAGGAGTATGACATTGACTATAAGTAAACCTTTGCTCTTGTTGCTCGCCTTACATCTATCAGATGTCTCATTGCTGTGGTTGCTATTCGCCGTTGGCCTCTTTATCAAATGGATGTGAAGAATGCTTTCCTCAATGGAGACTTCCAAGAAAAAGTGTACATGCAACCACC
Organism: Notholithocarpus densiflorus; assembly: GCA_030021035.2. NCBI lineage: Eukaryota > Viridiplantae > Streptophyta > Magnoliopsida > Fagales > Fagaceae > Notholithocarpus > Notholithocarpus densiflorus. The sequence continues at coordinate 693,312 of JARYZH020000125.1, forward strand.
CCTGGCTATCCACACTCAGGCAGTCAAGTTTGTCGCCTTTGCCGTGCTGTTTATGGCCTCAAGCAGGCTCATCGAGCTTGATTTGAAAAGTTTAGCTCAGTTGTTGCTCAGCAGGGTTTCACTTCGAGTCCTCAGACATTGCTCTCTTTGTCCGAAGATCCTCTGCTGGTATCACTCTTATTCTTCTTTATGTTAATGATATGATTATTACTGGAGATGATTCTGCAGGTATCCGCTCTCTTCAGCACTTCCTTAGTCAGTATTTTGAGATGAAAGATCTGGGCACTCTCAACTATTTTCTTGGGCTTGAGGTTACCTCATCCTTTGATGGATACTATCTTTCCTAAGCTAAATATGCTTCTGATCTTCTATTCAAATCCGATATCACCGATAACAAGATTGTGTCCACTCCCTTGGAATACAATGCAAAGCTCACACCCTTGGATGGTGAACCTATATCCGATGCTACTCGCTATCGTCAGTTGGTTGGTAGTCTGATTTATCTCGCTGTTACTCGTCCGGATATTTCACATGCCGTGGGTATGGTTAGTAAGTTCATGGATGCCCCTCGTTCTGTCCACTATGCTGCCGTTCTTCGGATTCTCCGATATGTCAAGGGCACACTTTATCATGGTCTACACTACTCCTCTCGGTCTTCTCTCGATCTTCATGCTTATTCAGATGCGGACTAGGCAGGTGATCCGATTGATCGATGCTCTATCACAGGTTTTTGTTTTCTGTTGGGTACTTCTCTTGTCTCGTGGCGTAGCAAGAAGCAGGATGTTGTTTCCCGTTCCAGTACTGAGGTTGAGTATCGTGCCCTTGCCGACACCACCTGTGAGCTTGTTTGGCTTCGTTGGCTCTTGGCTGACATGGATGCTACACAGCCCACTGCCACTCCTCTTTATTGTGACAATCGTAGTGCTATCTATATTGCTCATAATGATGTCTTCCATGAACATACCAAGCACATTGAGATCGACTGCCACATCACTCGCCAACATCTCAAGAAAGGCAATCTCAAGTTGTTCTCCATCTCCTTTGCTGACCAGCCTGCTGATATCTTCACCAAGTCTCACCTGCCTAGTCGTCTTCGAGATCTTATATCCAAACTCCAGTTGGCTTCCTCCTTGCCACCTCGAGTTTGAGGGGGGATGTTAGTGTATAGCTTAGACTAGATTAGCCCATTGGGCTTAGCCCAGTATACTGTACTTGTAGTTTACTTATATTACTTATACTGCACACATACCTAGCCTATATAAGACTCTCTATTGTACATTGTTATTTACACAAACATATACAGAATATTCAGTCTTTCTTTCACACTTTATATTGTTAACATTATACAAAGTATTTTGTAAAATTTTTTGAGACTATAGAATTATTATACTTACTTTTGTTCTAAACTTGTCATTGGTTGAACCGGTACTAACAAAATTTAAAATATACAATGGGTGTGATAGAAAATGAAAAACATCCTACTGAATACTAATTTAAGTAGTCCATATCTCAACCAAAAAAAGAGAAGAAAAGAAATATAAAAGTTGTCAATATTGGTTTAATTTCATTCCATCAATTCGTATTGTAATTGATTCTCAAAAAAAAATTAAAAATAAATAAAATAAATAATGGTATTGTAATTATATAAATATAAAGATAAAAGCAAGGAAAACGAGGGAGATACGTGACTGATGTGTGAGTTTGTGACTGCTTTCCTACTTGGAGTATTAAATTCATATCTGAATGTGGTCGTTTTCAAGAAACTACATAGACAATCCGCATTAGCTGAATAGTTCGCTGACTCGTTGACTTGACTTGACTTATAGTCTACTTAGCCCAAAAAAAAAAAAAAAAAAAGACCTAACTTACAGTTGTATTTATGGTTAGGCTCCAGAAATTTTTCTCATGGTATTTTTTAAGAAGTATAAATTATACAATTTAATAAAAAGATAAATTCATATATTGACAATAACAACAATACAAAAACACGCAAATACATAAAATTTACAATTGCCTTCTATGAGTTTTCATATTTTGAAATTGTTGCATGATAGTCTAATTATCAATGCTACAAACTACATTTCTTTCAATGTATACAACCAATCAATCATTCATCTACTAAAAGTAGAACAAATTATGAAGCAAAATTTAATTTTATTGGCATAAAAAAAACTGAGGGTGTTTCTAAATTTTTTTGAATGGTAGAACTGGCCTTAAGGTTGCGCCGCCCTTGTTTATGGTATTATCTTTTCTTCTTCTTTTAACATTAAAGTGAGTGTTAAAATTTGACTCGATTTCCTAGTCTGATTTGGTTTTGGATTTTCTTAATGTGAAACGAAATTTAGTAATGCTTTTAGGATTGAAAGATAGAAATTGTGAAGATTAGTTGAGAGTGGTTGAATCCATATTGTTCATAATGGATTTTCGATGGTGCTATATTCATGAACATAAGTTTAGAGTTGGTTTAACCACATTAAATATTATCATATATATATATATATATATTGTACGATCACCAAGCCCAAAAACTGGGCTCAAAGGGTTTGCTTCCCAATATTGCATCTTGACCTTACATGTATGAGCCAATAGATAAATAAGATGGTGAACCCGGTTAAGAGGAGTTGGACCCTGAGCACACCAACCACGTGTAGTATGCACAACTGCAAGATTGTGAAGATAAGTGAGACACTCTTTGACATACTGTGTTGGACACCATGTACTACCTTGCAAGGTCAAGATGCAATATTGTGAAGATAAGTGAGGCCCTCAATTGAGGCGTACCTATCCTTCCCTATTTTGATGCTACACCGGACCTCCTCATTGGTTAGCACATTGCTTAGACAGCATAACAGGCACGTGTATTTCTCTCTATGTTTAAGGAAAAGGACAGCCACATTAGGTGTTTTCTTGTACAATAAAAGAAATCGTACACTAGTCATACTAGGTAAGAATAGAGGAATGAGCTAGGGCAAGGAGAGCAGAAAGAAAATGATAGAAATAGACGCCAAACAGAGAGTAAAAGTGTAGTCATGTATTGGTTTCCAAAGGAAAGATACAAAATCTTTGCAGGAGTAATTAAGGATATCAAAATCCTTGCTCCTCACCGTGGTTTTTCACCCGCTTTCTTCTGGGATTTTCCACATAATCCTTTGTCTTTGTCCTTTTGATTCATTTTTGTTCTCGTTATTTCCTTGCTTTTATTAGTAGAGAAACATTGTTTTAAAGCTCTGACAAATGGTGTTTAAAATGTACTATGGTTACTGATGATGTGCTGGGATCGTCAGTGAGTCGTAGGCTTCAAATCACTCCAATGCGTACCTGTGGAATAAGAACAAATGGACCAAACAGAAGGCACCGGTGTGATACCGACAAAAAACCCTCCGAAGATCAAGTTAGTGAATGAGAAATCTCTCAGAACTCTATAGTGAAAGAATTAGGGATTTTCTGTGTACCTAAGAAAAGTGGAGGTTTGGTGTTTATATAGTGGTGAATGGTGAATCGAAATCCCTTCGAAGTAGGGATCTTTCCTTGTTGGGAGGGTTTGGCACTTAGGGTTTCCAAGATTTTAGAGTGTCTTTCCATATGAGAGAGATATGGGTGAGTAATGGGTTTTATCTTGCATGTCATGCAAGATGTTTTCATGTATAGGTATCTGTGGGGACCAAGCCAAGCCACGTTGGACTCGTCAGCCTCTTCACCCTGTTGGCCCTTTGCCTCGTTCGAGGGTTTCCCATCGGCTTATAGAGATGCCCATTGGGTATCATTGTGGGGCCATCGCTCTGGGTTTTCCGTGAAGCTAACGGGTCCGTAGGCGCCGTCGGCTTCCTTGCGTGATGCATCTCTCAAAACTCTATAGTGAAAGAGTTAGAGATTTTCTGCATACCTGAGAAAAGTGGAGGTTTGGTGTTTATATAATGGTGAATGGTGAATCGAAATCCCTTCGAAGTAGGGATCTTTCCTTGTTGGGAGGGTTTGGCACTTAGGGTTTCTAAGATTTTAGGGTGTCTTTCCATATGAGAGAGATATGGGTGAGTAATGGGTTTTATCTTGCGTGTCATGCAAGATATTTTCATGGGGACCAAGCCAAGCCACGCTGGACTTGTCGGCCTCTTCACCCCATCGGCCCTTTGCCCTTTCAAGTGTTTCCCGTCGGCTTATAGAGACGCCCATCGGGTATCATTGTGGGGCCGTCACTCGTGCTATCGTCGCTCTGGGTCTTCCGTTTATTTCCGTGAAGCTGACGGGTTTGTAGGCGCCGTCAGCTTCCTTGCGTGATGCATCTAGTGGTATTAAATCTTTGCCAAAAATACCCCTATCAGCTGCCCCCTACTTCGTGGTCCCATCGGCCTTGGCTGATGGACCGCGGAGTAACATGAGTATTTATGACCAATAATTAGATGTTTTATTAGAGCCTGTGCCATTAAATGGGGTAGGTTACCCCTGGTTAATATGCGAGGTGACACGTGGCACTTACTGGTTGGCCTCATTTCCAACCATGAGCGTCGCTTCGTATACCACACCCCTTCTCTTTATAAATAGTTCTTCCCCCTTAAGTTATTATCTTTATCTTGTTGTTCATTTCTTGAAAGCTCTGGAGATCAAAATTTTTGTGCTGCGCAACTGTCATCGTGTGCTCCGTCGTTTTTAAAGAATTGGTCATTCCAAGCCGTCATCCGTCCCTTGTAAGTTTCTTCGCCATGCCTTGTTGTTACTTCCAATTTATTTTCTTAGTTGGTCGTCACTTGCTTAGAGACCCGTCAAATAGGCTCTTAGAATACCTACGTCACTTGTAGGTGAATAGATGTCAGGTGATAGAGAAGCAACGAGTGAACAATCGTCGTCATTCCGTGAGGGTGCGAGTGACGACAAGGTCTATCCGTCAGGGTGCGAGCCCGAGGAAGATGTAACTTGGTCCCCAGAGAGGGATCCATCTGCTCACTCCCCTACTAAGGAGGAAAAGGAGTGTGAAGAGGACGAGGAAGGGGAGGAAGAGGGTAATGAGGAAGAGGAAGAGGAAGAGGGAGACGAAGAGGAAGATGACAAGAAGGATGACGAGGATGACGAGGACAGGGGTAATGAAGAGATGGTGGGCCAAGTGGATGGCGGCAGACCCAGGCCCTTCATCCTTCCTTTGATATGGATGGTGAACAATTTCTGCTTGACCATGTCTCCAAACATCTTCAACAAACTCCATGACCGTTTCCAAATTCTCGAGAATATTCCCATCCATCTGCTTAGGAAGTTTGAGAAGTGTTACTTGGGAAAAACAGCGGATGTTGGCATGTATGATGCCATGTTTGTTGCAGGCCTAAGGTTGCTGCTGATGGAGTTACACCGTCAGTTAACCAACTACCTAGGTCTATCCGTCAGCCAAATAGCACCTAATGCATGGAGGATATTCCTTGGAGTTGAAGTGATATAGGGTTAGCTAAGTGGTGGTAACCGTCGGCTTACTCTCAACGAGTTCTTCTACTGCTACAAGCCTCAGCAGATCTCTTCATCGAAGGGTATTTACCACTTCTTAGCGAGGAAGACGCCGCTTAGGCCGGTGTCTGATATGCCTGATTCAAATAAGAATTAGAAGAATAGATACTTGTTGAGGGGACAGATTGGGTGTGTAGACCTGAGAAGTGGGATAGTATGGCCGATGGATTTGATAACACCTGGGGCATAGTGAGGGAGTCAGGTGTGTCATCTGTTTTTATTTTTACCACCTCGTCTACTTTTGTTATGTATCTAACATCTTTTTTTTTTTTTTTTTTTTCTTCAGCCCAAGCCCGTCCATAAATTAGCAACAAACATGAGATTTTCATCCGTCGTGTTTTGGAGATTCCTTTTGAACAAAGTGGAAGGACTTAGTCACTCTCAACACTCTCCACGCGTTTTGTGGTGGCCCCGAGCCGACGCCATCAGCCCGACAGTTACACACTTTCTCCCGTCGACATAAGTCTCAACTTTAATACTCCGTTTAGCTCGTCTGCTCTTTTTCTAATATTCCTCGTCACCCTTTTGCAGAGATGGACAGAGGTAGACAGAGGGAAATGGTGAAAAAGTCTGCTGTAGCGCATAAGCAGCAGGGTGGGGCTTTAACATTGGCCTCCAAGGCAGGTGCTAAAGTAGCCCCTAAGAGAAAAAACGAGGCCAAGGACGACCGCCCACCCAAGAAGGGGACGGGCTCGTCCATCGGGGACAAGCAACAGAAGTCCTCTTCGGCCCCTCCTCCTCCTCATCATGGAGTCGGGAAGGGTCTAATAACGGGGAGGGGTCTCGTCACCCTTGATCCCATCCAGAGGCTGGTTATACATAAGGATTATGCCGTTAAGATAGTCAATTCGATCATCAAGGAGGCAGATCTAAATCCTTGCGGTGAGCACTCCTCGGAAGACTTGGGGGCGTCTAGTCTCTACGACCTGTCCAGGGTATGCTCCTGTCCCTCATAGTACTTTTAATTTTTCTATATTCTCCTTCTAATGGTCGCTTTTGTCTTAGGCATTAGTGCAAATGAAAGCCCTTCAGGATAGGTGCATAGCCAACAAGGGGGTAATCCGTCGGTTCCGCAAGCATCAAGAGATAGAGAACAAAGAACGAGATCAATATAAGGAGGCCGTCCGCACCCTTAACAAAGAGTTGACGGCCAAGCTTGCGGCGCTTGCGAAGGAGACTCGTCTGCACAAAGAGGCGAAAAAAGCGAAGACTAATCTAATGATGAAGTTAGCCACTCTTCGCAAACAAATGGACAAGGCCAAGGCCGATGCCATGGCAGAATTTTGGGTATCTTAACCCTTTTTTGATGCATGTGGCATCTACTATGGCAACAAGTTTGACGGTTTCCTAAAACAAGTTGAAGCCATCTACCCTAATCTGGACTTGTCCCAAATCACCATAGATGACTCCGTCCCGCCAACCCCTAGGGGAGATGATGCTGTCAGTCATGAGACCGAAGGTTCCATTCATACAGTTGAGTAGGAGGTGAAGGACTCTGACAACATGGTCGTTGCTCAGCTCGCCCCTGAAGGCCCTGAAGCTCCCGTGGTCCCGTCAGCTATGGAGCCGACGACGGTGGATGGCCCATCCACTGTGAATCCTCTGATGTTCCTCCGTCTTGATTTCTACCCTTCTCCTTATATATTTAAATTCCTTTTTTATAGGTTTATTTGTAAGAATGATTAATGCCCCCTCTTTTGGGCTTTTATGTGAAAACATTTACCCTTTTGGGTTTATATCTACTGCTTTTATCTGTTGCCTATACTTGTGTAATTTTTATTTTTATTGTAATTTTGTATATGCCCCCATCGCATTTGTACCGTCGATATTCTTCGTCCGTCCATCCCGTAGGACTTAACATGATTTGTAAACTAGATACTCGTCGGTGTTTTTGGTCGTCCGTCCACCTCGTAGTTATGACTTAGCATTATTCAAGACCAGGTACCCATTGGTATCCTTGGTTGTCCGTCCATCCCGTAGGTAGGACTTGGTAAAAAATTTTAAGACTAGGTACTCATCGGTATCCTTGGTCGTTTGTCTACCCCATAAGTAGGACTTCGTAAAATTTTTAAGACTAGGTACCCGTTAGTGTCCTTGGTCGTCCATCCACCCCGTAAGTAGAACTTGGTAAAAATTTTAAGACCAGGTACCCGTCGGTATGCTTGGTTGTCCGTCCACCCATAGGTAGGACTTAGTTTAGATGGTTCACTAAAGGGTAGAAAGTAGAGCAATATTTCTGATAATCCATCCAAGTTTTATTAATAATAGAAAAAACTAAAAAGAAACTTAACATCCTTAGAATCCCAACATCTCTCAATATTTAACTTTGACATAAAAATGAAAAAAAAAAAAAATGAAAGAAAGCGATAAAATAAGCTACATCTGACTACTACTGGTAGTACTTCTTCAAGTGCTTGGTGTTCCATGGGTGATGGAGCCTCTGTCCGTCGAGGGTTTCCAGGTAGTTGGTCCCTTTTCTATGGCAGTCGACGATCTTGTAGGGTCCCTCCCAATTAGGGCCTAGCTTACCTTGTGAAGGATCCCTAGTAGCCGTTGTTACCTTCCTTAGGACCAGGTCCCCAACCTGAAAATGACGAGGCTTGACCTTGGTGTTATAGTGTTTTGCCATCAAATCCTGATAACGAGCCATCCTTTGTTCTGTCGTTGCTCTAACTTTGTCAAGGAGATCTAACTGTAGGCGCATCCCTTCCTCATTATTTTCTTCATTATGGTCAGATACTCGTGTAGACACTTTATTTTGCACCCATAATTTAGTCAAGGAAGATGACTAGAGTGGCCATCCGTGTACCCCAAAAAATTAATGATTGCATTACATGCATTAATTTGTTCATTGCATATCATAAAAATGATCTTGAGGTTCTAACGATTACGATGGTATGCCCGGTTTCCAAGTCGGACTGTCGGGTTGGAAGATATCGCATGATCACGTTTACACGATCAGCATGCATTGTGTCTAGGTGGGGTCGACCACACATGATTAATTTAAATTAATTCTGATTGACTAAACAATAGGATTGCTTGCATAGGAATAAAGGGGATGGTTGGATAATAATAAAATTGTGGATAATCTGAACTTTATTAAGATTTATTTTAGAATATTTATCTACAAGATAATTACTGCTGAAAAGATCGGAATCATCCAAAAAAGAGTTACAAATCTTAGAATACGGATTGAAAACACGTCTAAGTGCAAGTCCCAGCTCAAGAAAACCTAAAAAAAGAGTCCAAAATGCACCCGAACACGAAAGTGCGATTGGCATCCAAGAGTGCCATTTGGCACTTTTGGATTGCCGATCGGCACTTTCAAAGTGCCGAATGGAACCTATTAAGGCTTTGGCCTGACGGTCTTTGGGTGACGATAAAACACATCCTTTTCGACTTTTTAGCAGAAGGACGCGTCCCGGTTCGTATTCTAATCGTCTTTGCTTATTTTTTAAGCATTCCAGCCTCTATAAATAAGGACTGGATCTCAAAATTCAAGACATTATTTTACGCTCTCAGAGAGACACTTTTTCACGCTCTCAAATTTCTCATATTTCTGACCCCCCTTTCTGAAATTCTCTCTCTTACGTTAAAGAGGTTCTGGAGGCTTTAGTCTTAAGAATTTTTTTTTTTGTAAGCAAGGGTTTTTAGGTTTCAAAGAAAATTGCATAAATTTCTTTGAACCCTAAAATATCCCCTTAAGAAGAAGAGTGCTCCATGCAAGAGGTTGTTTCTTATTAACCCTTTTTCTTATGTTTCTCTTATTGTGATGATGCATGTTTACATATTTCTTTTAGTTTAGTTGTTTTAAATATTCATATCATGAATTGTTGATTTATTTTGTTGAAATATGTTCTTGATTCTTTTTATTATTGTCATGATCTATTTTTAATTTCAAAAATCTGCATGTTATCTACATCTTTTTTTAATCAAAAATTGATCTACATCTTCCTTAGAAGTAGATCTGAATTTTTCTCAAATCAAAAACTGATCTACATCTTTCTTAGATGCAGATCTGAATTTTTCTCAAATAAAAAAAACTGATTTGCATCTTCATTAGATGCAGATCTAAATTTTTTAAACAAAAACTGATTTGTATCTCCCTTAGATATAAATCTGAATTTTTCTTATTTAAAAAACTGATCTACATTTTCTTTAGATATAGATCTAATTTTTTTCAATATAGCAGATTTTGAAATAAAAAATGGGTCATGAGTGGTTTTGTTTGATTGTTTAGTGCATGTAGCAAAGATTTATTTCATGAATAAAGTCCTCTTCTTAAAAAAAAAATCTTTTTCTTAATATTGTTTACACATATAAAAACAGATATGATTTTTCTTTCATCAAAAAACCAATTTTTTTAGTTCTCAAAAACTGATCTGATTTTTCTTTCATAAAAAACCACTTTTTTTTAGTTCTCAAAAACAGATCTGATTTTTTTTCTAAACCCAATTCAATTTGTTATCACAACACAGATCCGATTTAAAAAAATAATAATAATAAGAAGGCATATTCATAAAATAGATTCATGTGAGTTAATTTTGATTATTTTTGATCATTTGTGCAAATATCATTCATGTCATGCATAAAAGGGGTACATTGGTCACAAGAGTTTAGAAGACCAGACTCTGTTTGGGCGGAATGGGTGCCTAACACCTTCCCATTCCATAACATAGCCTTTGAATTTAGTGTCTTTGGATAGATAGACCCAAGCTTTATCTTTGTTTTTTATTTTGGGTAGATTGTAACCAGGACAAAAAGTCATGTAATTATTTGGTAGTTTGTAACTAGGACCCAAAGCCATGTAATACTCAATTTATCAAGCATGTGTTCTTCTTTATTTAACCAATGAGAATGAAACAATTCAGTCGTGTATTTTGTATTTAGTTTTTTTCTTTTTTTCTTTTTTGTATAAAAAATAAGTGGCGACTCCACACTACTTACCCAAAAAGAGAGGTGCCCCTAAAAGCACTAAAAAATCTCTCTTTTTTTTAGAGGCACTTTTGCGGTCTCTCATAACTCGATAGCTGGTCAGTCCAACTTCTGTTGGGATGACAGCTTCGTGCCCGTACGTGAGGCGGAAAGGTGTCTCCCTTGTAGGTGTGCGAGCCGTTGTCCTATATGGCCATAGGACGCCGAGTAGCTCATCTGGCCATATACCCTTTGCCCCCTCGAGCCGAGTCTTGATCATCTTGAGCAGGGATCGGTTTATGACTTCAACTTGTCCATTGCCCTGAGGGTGAGTGGGAGAGGAGTAGTGGTTCTTGATCCCTAATTGTTGGCAAAAATCTCTGAATGCGTCATTGTCGAATTGCTTTCCATTGTCAAAGACGAAGACCCTGGGGATTCCAAAGTGACAAATGATGCTTTTCCAGACGAAGCTCCGGACATTCTTCTTTGTGATAGTGGCCAATGGTCCTGCCTCGACCCATTTGGTGAAGTAGTCGATTCCTACGACGAAGAACTTGAGCTGTCGTATGGCAATGGGGAAGGGTCCTACTATGTCTAATCCCCACTAGACGAACAGCCAGGGGGCACTCATTGGTGTAAGCTCCTTCGATGGCTGTCGCATGATGTTGCTGAAGCGTTGGTACTTGTCACATGCCTTCACGTAGGACTGGGCGTCCTTCTGTATAGTAGGCCAGTAGTATCCGGCCCGTGTCAACTTGTGAACTAGTGAGCGTGCCCCCAAGTGGTTCCCGCATACTCCTTCGTGTACTTCTCTCATGACATAGTCTGCTTCATCGGGGGTTAGGCACCTCAGATACGGATGGGAGAAACCCCCTTTGTAAAGGGCATCCCTAATCATTATGAAATGTGATGACTATACCTTCAATCTGCAGGAAGTGTTGTGGTCTTCTAGCAATTTCCCATTCCTGAGGTAGGATACGATTGGCGTCGTCCAGTCGATTCCAGGGGGATAACCTGTACTTCTACTTTGTCAATGGCGGGGGAATATTGGACAAAGCATAGCACCTAATTAGTGACGTCCATATACTCTACGAATGTAGCTTTGGCCAAACACTCTGCCTACTCGTTCTCTTCCCTTGGGGTCTGCACGAACTTAGCTGAGAATCCCTCGTTCATCTTGCCTTTGACCATGCTTAAGTATTCTTTCATCCGTTCCCCTTTTGCCTTGTAGTCGCCATTGATGTGCCCGACAACAACCTTCGAATCGCAGTGTATGACTACTGACACGGCCCTTGCTGCTTTAGCCAAGTCAAGGCCTGAGAGGACCACATCGTATTTTGCCTCATTGTTGGTTGTTGAGAATTGGAAGCGGACTGCACACTCTACTATATCTCCTTCTAGTGATCGTAGTAGGACCCCAGCTCCTCCAGCCCTTTGATTAGACGAACTGTCCATCCATATCATCCATACCATTGGTTCCACCCCTTCGTCTTCTTTTGTTGTGAACTCGGCAATGAAGTCGGCTAAAGCTTGTGACTTGATCGCAGTCCTGGGCCGATATCGGACGTCGAATTCATCGAGTTCTATTGCCCATAGAACTAGTCGTCCTGCTGCCTCTGGTTTGTTCATCACCTTCCGCAGCGGCTTGTCTATTTGGACCACTATGGTGTGTGCTTGAAAGTACGGCCTAAGTTTTTAGGCAGCTGTGATCAATGCAAATGCCAACTTCTCCATTAGGGGATATCTTCCTTCAGCTCCCCAGAGCGCTCGATTGGTGTAGTAAATGGGTTACTGCACTCGGTCCTCTTCTCTTATGAGAGCGAAGCTGACGGCTATTGGGGACACGGCTAAGTAGAGGGAAAGCTCTTCATCGAGTTTGGATGGACTGAGCAACGATGGGGATGCGAGGTAGGTCTTCAGTTCTTCAAATGCCCTCTGGCACTCATCGATCCACTCGAAAGCGTTCTTTAGCACCTTGAAAAAGGGCAGACACTTATCCGTTGCCCTGGAAACGAACTTGTTAAAGGCTGCAACCTTACCGTTTAGGCTTTGCACCTCCTTGGTGTTCTTCAGAGGAGTCATCTCTATTATAGCTTAAACCTTGTCGGGATTAGCTTCCACCCCACGTTGTGACACCATAAAGCCCAAAAACTTCCTTGACGCAACGCCGAACACACATTTACTAGGGTTGAGCTTCATATCGTAGAGGCGAAGGGTTTCGAATGTTTCTCGAAGGTCGTCAAGGTGGCTAGCCTCCCTTGCACTTTTTACAAGCATGTCGTCTACGTACACTTCTACGTTCCGTCCAATCTGTTGGGCGAACATCTTGTTCACAAGCCTTTAGTATGTTGCCCCCACGTTCTTTAGTCCAAATGGCATGACTTTGTAGCAGAAGAGTCCTTGGCTTGTGACAAATGAGGTCTTCTCTTGGTCAGCTTCATCTAATCTAATCTGATTGTGCCCGGAGAAGGCGTCTATGAAACTTAACAGCTGATGGCCAACCGTAGAGTCCACGAGGAGGTCGATGCGCGGGAATGGATAGCTATCCTTTGGGCATGCCTTGTTCTGGTCGGTGAAGTCTACGCACATTCTCCACTTGTCGTTTGCTTTTTTTACCATGACCATGTTGGCCAACCATTCAGGTAGTAGACTTCCCTGATGAAATCTACCTCCAGCAATTTGCGTACTTCTTCGGCTATGGCTTTGTCCCTTTCTTGAGTGAAGACCCTCTTCTTGTACCAGAATGGAGGGAAGGACGGGCATACGTTGAGCTTATGTACCATGGTACTGGGGCTAATCCCTAGTATATCCTCGTGGCTCCAAGCGAAGACATCTCGATTGTTCTTTAGGAAGAGGGCAAGCTCTTTGCAAACTAAAAGGTCATCTTATGTGCCAATACGAGTGGTTCAGCCTAAGGTATCATTATCCAAGGGGATCTCTTCCAGATTCTCTGTCAGTTCTATAGTAACCTTTCTTTCGTCGATGTTCAAGGCTTGTAAATGATCATCCATCTCCAACATGGCGATGTAGCACTTGCGGGCGGCCATCTGGTCTCCTCGCGCTTCTCCTATCCCTTACTCCGTTGGAACTTTACTAGTAGGTGGTATGTGGATGTGGCTGCCCTCCATGTGTTAAGCGTGGGACAACCAAAGATGGCGTTGTAGGCAGATGAGCAATCAATAACAAGGAAATTGACTTCCTTAGTGAGTTGCTGAGGGTACATCCCGATGGTTACTGGCAATGTGATAGTTCCAACGGGAAAGACTTTGGTGCCACTGAATCCTACTAACGGTAGGTCTGAGGGTAGGAGACGCTCTCGGTTGACCCTCATTTGCTGGAATGCAGGGTAGTAGAGGATATCTGCTGAGCTTCCGTTATCTTTGAGTACCCGACGGGTATTAAAGTTTGCAATTGACAAACTAATAACCAAAGCGTTGTCATAGGGGTGGAGTTGCCTAGTGTCCTCTTCAGTGAAGATGATGGCGGGATTGTCCATCCTAGTTGTTTTTGGTGGCTGTCCAGAAATTTGGACGCTCTGTATCATACGAAAGTACGTCTTCCTTTCCTTTTTAGATGACCTTGCCATAGTGTTTCCTCCCACGATAACCCTCATCTATCCGAGCAAGGCTCTGGGTCTTTCCTCGGCTCTACGGTTAGGTTTCGGGTCCCTCGGGCGATCATTGCATCTTTGGCGTTCATGTATTTCGTGGCCTTGTATAATGTCTCAGCCATTGTCTTTGGGTCGTTCTTATAGATGGAGAAGAGAAACTCCCCCTGCTGCAACCTACTGGTGAAGGCGGTGATGAGGACTTTGTCGTCAGCTTCGTCAATCAAGAGAGCCTCTTTGTTGAAATGGGTCACGTATGACCTTGGGCTCTCATCTTCCCATTGCTTGATGTTCAGTATGGCTACGGAGGACCTTCTATGTCTCTGCCTTCCAATAAAGTGTGTGACAAAGTGTCCGCTCAACTCTTTGAAGGTGGAAACTATGTTCGAGGTAAGCTTGCTGAACCATACCCTTGCCAGCCCCTTTAGTGTGGTAGGGAAGGCTCTGCATATGATTTCGTCTGGAACTCCTTGTAGGTGCACGAGGGTTTTGAATGACTCTAGATGGTCAAGCAGGTCCCTTGATCCGTCATACACTTCTACTTGTGGCATCTGAAACTTCGCTGGGAGAGGGAAGGAAGTCACCTGGGTAGTGAATGGGGAGTTGGTCTGATGGACTAGCTTATCCAAATTGGTAGATATCCGTCCCCTCATGGCATTCATCATCATGTCCATCTTCTCCTTTATTATCTGCATATCTTGGGCAATGCGCATCACACTGACTTCCATTTTAGAGGGACGGCTAGTATCCTCTGGACTGTCCCTTTTGCTGGGTATATTGCACTCTTCCTGGTCTTCCCTCTCTTGTCTATCCCCTGTGGGTAGGTGACTACCATTCTGCTCGTCGACATCTTGCTCATCGAGTGGGCCTTCCTGGTGTCGCTCGTTCCTTTGGTTTAGCTATTGCTTCAACTCCTGGTTGTGCTGGGTGAGCTGTTCCACCGCTGCAGCCAGGGTTTGCACCTGTCTCTCCAGGGCATCAGAGGGGTTTCCTGTTTCCTGGTTGATGGTAGCCATTGAACGTGTTTGGAACATGCAACTCTTTTGTCTCAGAAGTGGTGATATGGTCAATCACAATCTCTTCCCACAGATGGTGGCAACTGATGATGTGCTGGAATCGTTAGTGAGTCGTAGGCTCCAAATCTCTCCAATGCGTACCTGTGGAATAAGAAGAAATGGATCAAATAGAAGGCATCGGTGTGATACAGTCCAAAAACCCTCCGAAGGTAAAGTTAGTGAATTAGAAATCTCTTAGAACTCTATAGTGAGAGAGCTAGGGATTTTCTACGTACTTGAGAAAAGCGGAGGTCTTGTACTTATATAGTGGTGAATGGTGAATCGAAATCCCTTCGAAGTAGGGATCTTTCCTTGCTTTGAGGGTTTAGCACTTAGGGTTTCCAAGATTTTAGGGTGCCTTTCCATATGAGAGAGATATGGGTGAGTAATGAGTTTTATCTTGTGTGTCATGCAAGATGTTTCCATGTATAGGTATCCGTGGGGACCAAGCCAAGCCATGCTAGACCCGTTGGCCTCTTCACCCTGTCGGCACTTTGCCCCGTCCGAGGGTTTCCCGTTGGCTTATAAAGACCCCCTTCGGGTATCATTGTGGGGCTGTCACTCGTGCTATCGTTGCTCTGGGTCTTTCGTTTATTTTCGTGGAGCTGACGGGTCCGCAGGCGCCGTCAGCTTCCTTGTGTGATGCGTCTAGTGGTATTAAATATTTGCCAAAAATACCCATATCAGTTAGTATTTAGTTCTTTTACCATACAATCTCTAAAATTCTCACTTACACATATTGTGTTGTTCTATTTTACTTTTCATGTGAACACATTACCACAAGCTATACCACAACATTGAAGGGATCGGAAAAGGAACAAACCCTCACATCCCCATTAAGGAAGGAGATAGTGACCAATGGTCATTGGCTTATTGTTTGGATTAGTCATTTACATAATAATTATTGTCTATTTTAAATTAGTTATATATGTAAGTATTAGGGAACTATCATTTAAATATCCATTGATTCATTAGGTAAACCTCAATTATAGTCATGTTTTTACTCATTTATGCAAGATATGCCCAATAATTCAACAAGAAAATAAAGGATAGAAGCTAATAGTTAGCACCTAAACTTACTTAGAGCCAACTCTAATTTTTTTTTTTTAAATAATAAAAATAAACCCCACTAAAAGTCAGCACTTAGGGTTAGTTGGAGTAGGGACCATACCATTGAGGCAATTTCAATAGAAAGTTTATTTATTTATTTAAAAAAATATTCCCTTGATAGGAGTGCCATAATTTTCTTATATAAGAGTTCTAAACCCTAATTCTAATTGATGTAGAAAACCTTATTTATTGAATTCCAAAAATAACCCTTACTTTAAATAACAAACTAATACCTACTTTACTTAGGTGTAATCGTGTAAGACTGTAATTTTGAATGTTTGACTTCCAATTAACTCACAAGAAATAAATCTTGAAGTCATAATAATCATGGACAACCTCATGGCAAGACTCAACTCAAACAACAATGGAGGTGACATTGACAAGGTGGCTACGTTGACGGTACTTAAGCTGCGACTTGCAAGAGTGACAAGTTTGAGTTGTGATTAAGGGTATCAAATGGGTGGGTTTGGGTTGGGCATAAATAGGTTGGGTACAAAAAGCCATTTACCCATTTATTACCCTTTTAACCAATTTAGTTATAACCCAAACCAAACTCAACCCAATTATTATAGGTAAAACTGAACACACCCTGTTAGGACATATGTGAATCCTGTTAGGAACATATGTCAATGTAGAATTGGCTAATCTTTTGACAAAATGCACTTTACTTGTAATTTGGTAGATCTAGGATGTGTTTAATACTTCAAGGAACAAGGTTTCAAGTACAAGTGTTAAAGCCATGCAAATCTGTCCAAGAATCAAGTGAAAAAGTGTTGGATTTTAAAACTTGACAGCTAGCTCGACAGAACAAGTCCAGTTGGGTATTGGGGTAAGGGTTCAACTGTAGGTTGGTATAAGGTACTGGGATTTCTTTACTTGTAACCGTTTGTTTTGATAATAGTGGATTCTCGGGAGTGGTGACCTTAAATTCACCGGGTGGGGTTTTTGCCTTGGAGGTTTTCCCCATTTGTAAACAAATCACTATGTCAACTTTATTTTCCACTGCATATTAACTTAGTGATTTGTTTGTGCTACCACGCGTATTGCATGTTAATCGGATTAATTAATTAACTTGGCTAATTAATTGGTTAATTCATCACAAGGAGTTAATATATTCTTGGCCTATCAAGTGGTATCAGAACGGGCATACTCTGATTAGGGTTAATCTTTGTTGTGTGATCCATTGACCCCTGTTGTCATGGATAGAGGACAATCGTTGATTATACCTCCTTTATTTGATGGCACTAACTATGCATACTGGAACGTATGCATGAGAGCTTTCTTGCAGTCATTAGATGAAAATGTGTGGCAAGCTGTGGAGATAGGCTAGACTAAGCCTAAGGAAGCGTCGGCTGTTTGGAATGATGCAAAGATCAAAGCGGCTAACTTCAATAGCAGGGCATTGAATGCCTTATTCAGTGCAATCACGAATGAGGAGTTCAAGAAGATATCTTCCACTGAAACTGCAAAGGAAGCATGGACCATCCTTCAGACAACCTATGAAGGAACCAAGGCTGTCAAGGATTCAAAACTTCAGAGGCTTACTACAAGCTTTGAAGAGATCAAGATGGAGAAGGATGAGTCATTCGATGAGTTTTATGCCAAGCTCAAGGACATAGTAAACTCAGCCTTTAATCTTGGGGAAATCATTCCCGAACCCAAGATTGTTAGAAAGGTGCTCAGATCTCTACCTAAGAGATTTCATGCCAAGATCACCGCAATTGAGGAATCAAAGGATATTGAAAAAATTCATTTAACAGAGCTGGTTGGCAATTTGCAGACCTATGAGTTGGGTTTGACAAGGATCAAGAAATCAAGCAAGAGCAAGAGCATGGCATGGCATTGAAAGCCAAAAGTAGTGATACTGATGAGCCTTCTGATGATGAAGATTCTAAGATGAAATCCTATATCACAAGGCAGTTCAAAAAGTTCATGAAAAATGCCAATACAAGAGGATTTGATAAAGACCGCAAGCAGTCCAGTTCATTTTAGTTCAAGAACCAAGACAGAAGAAAGAAGGATGCTAAGGAAGATGGTCAATACACTGTTCCCTTCGGACCTAAGTGTTTCGGATATCAAGGCTTTGGACACATGAAACAAGAGTGGCCAACGTATCTCACGACCATCGGAAAAAGCAAGGCCCTTGCTGCTACCTTAAGTGACACCGAGGCTAAGGATGATTCGGATAATGAGGATGATGGAATCCTGAATGCCTTCACTACCACTATGAATCCTACTGAGGGGATTGATAAAGAAGTGGATGAAGAAGAGGACCTGGGGGAGTCTAAGTTTGAGAAGATGGATGAACAGGATGACATCCACACAGCCTATGCAAAATTGTATAAGGTCTCAGAAAAGCATGAGAAATTGTATAGGTTGGCCACTAAGAAGCTCAGTGATGTAGAGCTCGAATGAGAAGAAATCTCCACAAAATTTGATAAAGCTAATCAGACTATTGGAGCACTGCAGTTTGAAAACAATTTCTTGGTTGAGAGGACCAAGAAGCTTGAGGAAGAGCTATTCCAAGTCAGAGCTCAGTTGGAGAGGACTTCAAGTGCAAAGCTTGACGAGATGCTTAACTTCCAGAAATCTGCTTCTAATTGAATCGGTTTAGGGTATGATTTCTCTTTTCCTAATATTGCTTCTACTAATACTACTATTTTTGTTTCACCTGCTATTAATGTTGAATCTGAGAACAATGATGTGAAAACTGTTTTAGCTAGTGAGAACATAGACAATGGTAAATCTATCTTAGGAGCACCTCTTAGGGCTAAGAAGGGCAATACTCAAAAGTCTAAACAGAAGAAGCAGTATCTCTGCCATCACTGTTGAGCAACTAGACATACTCGACCAAATTGCTATAAGTGGTTAGCTACTCAACAGAGTAACAGTATGATCTCATTGGGAAACCAGAATTAGTTTCCATCCTCTTTTGCTCCTCTTGGAGATCTACTCGAAGCCCTCATGTTCCTTTCGAACTTGAACGGTTTCAATTCTTCCCCCTCACCGCCGAATCAAGGGTTCGTCAAACGGAACGATTCTTCCAAGGTGTGGAAGGAAAAAGGCTCTAAGTGATTTAGTCATTTTTTTCTTCTTCTCTCTCTCTCCCTTTCTTGTTTTTGAGAATGCATTACTTGTGTGTTTTTCTTTCTTGTTTTGAGTCAGTCTAGTTTTATGCTTTGCTTTGTTTAACATGTTTTTGGTTTTTTATTTTAAGTTTTGCTTTATTTTGTTTTTCATAAAAATTAAAAAAAAAATGAAAAATCAGAAAAGTACAAAAACAGTGTGTTTTGTGTACATTGGTACTTGTGTACCTTGGATGGCCATTGAAACAAAGTTTTCTAAACTTTGTGTCTTTTGTAGCTTAGATGAGCATCTCTATGCACAACTAAGTAAGTGAGCTTTGTGGCTCGTGTTTGTGATGAGTAAGATTAAGTAATCTCTTGTACTTAACACTCGTATCATTCTTTTTGACGGGAAGGACTAGAAAATCCTAAGAGAAATGCATAAATAACCATCTGTATGCTTCGGCATAGCAAAAGTGCAATGTCAAAAGCTTAACATAATTGAGTATTTCTTTTCTCTCTCTTATATGCCCATGCATGGTTTGCTTAAAAGAAAAATATGCAAAGAAAAATAAAAGCAAAAAGAATCAAAATGCTTTATATATGATTGTAAGCGTGTCTTCTAGGAGATGTGGGAGTTATAGGATGTATCTCGAAGGTGATAGTCCCCATCAAACAGTTATGATTGTGTGTGAGTTAAAGTGATTTTCTCATATCTCAAATTGTCATAACATGTAGACACTTATGCAATTTTGCGATGTTTTTCACATACAACTCGCAATATTCTTTGCTACTCTTGATACATGTGCAAGTACAATGTGATTTGGCAATCACAAAGAATATATGTGTTAATGTATACTCATTAAACTATCTTGACTTGTTTTTTAAATATAAAATTGTTTAGACTTGTTTAGTATGTGTGTGTGTCTTGGATCTAAATGCTTGACATTTTTCTTGTTGAGAGATGATTTTGAGAGTTTAAAATGTTGTTTGGATCTTTGGTTAAGTAGCATGCTTGATTGCATTCATATTTGTGGTTTTTTCTTCTTGAAAAACTGTTTTTGAGCAATCTCGATAGCTGCTGGACACTTCTCAACAGCTATGCTATCTATCTCGATATCTGTTATCGCAATTTCAATCCATCAAGGTTTTTGAGAATTAGTCTTGATAGCTGCTCGACAGCTTCTCAATCCATCGAGGAAGTTTCTGTATGCTCGATAGATTCTCGATAGCTTCTCGATCCATCGAGGTCACTTTGCTGTGGACACCTCTCGATAGCTCCTTGATAGCTCCATCTAGTGAGATTTAAACCTCAACTCCTGTCGATCCATTGAGAATCGTGCTTTCTATATATACGCTTCAGTGCGATTTTATCTCATTTCTCTCCGATCTCTCTCGACAGAATCTGTCCCTTCACCTCCCCAAACTCATCTCTCTCTCTCTAAACCTCAAACCTAGAAGTTTTTCGGCCTTGTTTGATCTTTCTTTCTCTGGTATGTTCTCTCTTCTCACATTATATCATGCATTTCATGTCTTTTGACCTAACTTTTTGGGATTTTAAAAAAATTTGGGGTTTTTCAAAATTGATGAGTTTTTTCATAAAATTTTTGGGTTGGTTTTTGTTTAAATGATTTTAAATCATCATGCATTGCATCACATTTGCATTTTAACAATGATTCATGCATTTTAGATGTGTGCTTAATATGTTAAAATGATGTGTGTTGGTAGGATTGGATTGGGCTGAGCCCATGATGTTTTTACTTTTGCATGTCACATGTTCATGCATTTTTCATGCATATGTACCAATTTTTTTTCCTTCTTATTGATATTAAATGTGTTTGGTACTTTTCTGCGTGTTTCTCTCTCTCTCTTTCTTTCGGTTAATTTGTTCTATGGCACCAAGGAGCAAGTCTACTCCGTCCTGAAACTCTCTTCGTTCAGGGGCATCTACTTCTGACTCTACCCCCTCTCATGTTAGGTTCTGTGATGATAAAGCCCGTAAGGACTTTTTGGTGAACTTTTCACGACGCGGCATTCATTCAGAATGCCAAGTTGTCCTATTGGATTTTTCCGATACTGACCTTCCCACTGTCATCTACAGTAAGGGTTGGGAGTCACTGTGTGGCATCCCGGTCACTTGTCCCTTCGTGATCATACAGGATTTTTACTCCAATATTCACGAATTTGATTATTCTGCACCTCATTTTATCACTCGCGTTTGAGATACACGCATTATAGTCACTCCGGATCTTATATCCGGGGTGCTACACGTACCGAGGGTAGAGTTTGCTGACTACCCCAGCTGTGATCGTCTTAGAACTGTGTCCAAAGATGAACTCTCGTCTCTCTTCTATGAGACACCTTCATCTTGGGGTGACCGTCAAAACACCCATTGCTCGGGTTTTGCAAAAGGTCCGAGATTCCTTAATATGGTGATGACATTTGTTCTTTTTCCCTTGTCTCACTATAACTCTATTACTGAGCCTCATGCTTGATTTTTGTTATCCCTACTTGAGGGACTCATTATAGATTTTCCCTCTCACTTCATACTCTCCCTTATAGATGTCTATAGGGATACGACGACCCGTGTTAAGCTCATATTCCTTTTGGCTATCACGCAGATTCTCCGCCATGTGTCTGTCTCCAATCCCGAGTCTCCTCACTTTTCAATGATATGTGCCATAGATGCTGCTACCGTTCGACGGTGTGAGGCCCAGCTTCGACCGAAGCGGCCACGGACCGAGACGGCGACTCCTCCTGCTTCTTCTGCTCCATCCACCTCCGCTCCTTCTTCTTTTGCAGTGGAGTGACTCTCGAGGCCATCATGGCACAGCTTGTGAGCATGGATGCTTGCCTTGACACTCTCAGTGATGAGTTGTGTCAGGTGAACACCCATGTTGGTCATATCGCATGACAACAGGCTGTCATGGGTGGTTTCACTGCTTCTTCTTCTCCATCTCCACCAACTTCAGAGGATGAGAGTGATGATGGCTCCGGTAATGATGAAGCTGATGAGGACGATGATGTTAGCTCTTCCGGTGACGACGAGATGACTGCTTGAGTTACTTGCCCTTTGTCATTCGTGACAAAAAGGGGAAGTAGTTTTGGGTATGAGAGTAGTCATGTTCTTAGGGGGAGAGTTAGTATAGGAGATAGATATTTTTGTTAGGGGGAGTGTTTGTTTTTCTTTTTATGAGGGATGTAGTGAGGACTTTTTGTATCTTTTCTTTTCTTTACTTTTCAGATACATTGTTCTTACTTCGTGATAGCAAACCTTGTATTCATTTTGTTATATATATTGAGGTTGTTATTATAGCTTCACCTATCTCTTCATGCGTTGTTTCTTTTCTCTCTTTATGCACATGCTTCTTATTAATTGTATGCAATCTTTTATATTTCTATTTCACACTAAGATGCCGTGATAAATTTTTTTTTTAAGTGTTTCAGAAATACAGGTTGTCAAAGTCTTTCTTGCCATGAACTCTCTTCTTGCAAAGTTTTTCAAGAGTTTGTATTAGGATATATTTTATTGTATTCAATAAGTGAGTATGAGTTGAGTGATTTATGATTTCTCTCATATGTTCATTTGTTTGTTGTGATTTTGTCACGGATTGCCAGAAGGGGAGATTGTTAGGACATATGTGAATCATGTTAGGAACATATGTCAATGTATAATTGGCTAATCCTTTGGCAAAATGCACTTTATTTGTAATTGGGTAGATCTAGAATGTATTTAATACTTCAAAGAACAAGGTTTCAAGTCTAAGTGTTAAAGCCATGCAAATCTGTCCAAGAATCAAGTGAAGAAGTGCTGAATTTTAAACCTCGATAGCTAGCTCGACAGATAGAATCTATTGAGGTTTAAAAGGCTGTGTAACCTCGATGCTCGATAGCTGCTCGAAAGATAAGCTATCTATCGAGATTTACAAAAATTAGTTTTTCAGATCTGATTTCACACAAATCCTTTTCACAACCCTAAACATATATAAGGATTATTTTAAGGGCCGTCACAGCTGATGCTACTGAATGCAAAAGTTTTTCACAAGCATATTGTGACCAGAGACATATGCCCTAGTTCATCTTCCTCTTCAAGAAGCTCCTGCATTTGTACGCCGGGTTTTGTAACCAAGGAGCTTTGTGATCTTCATCGTGTTGATGAACTGAAGAACTTTGCAGCCAACATCCTTCTCAAGTTGGTGGTTAGTCACGTACTTGGATCTGTGCATCGATTGGTTAGTCACGTATTGGGAGTCGTGCATTAAAAGGAGAGATTGTCATTACAGAACAAGTCTAATTAGGTATTGGGGTAAGGGTTCAACTGTAGGTTGGTATAAGGTACTGGGATTTCTTTACTTGTAACTGCTTATTTTGATAATAGTGAATTCTCGGGAGTAGTGACCTTAAATTCACCCGGTGGGGTTTTTTCCTTGGAGGTTTTCCCCATTCATAAACAAATCATCGTGTCAACTTTATTTTCCGCTGCATATTAACTTAGTTGGTGATTTGTTTGTGCTACCACGCGTATTGCATGTCAATCGGATTAATTAATTAACTTGGTTAATTAATTGGTTAATTCATCACAAGGGGTCAATACATTCTTGGCCTATCACACCCAATTACTCAATAATCAATGAATATATATAAAATACCCCTAAAACCTCTAAAATGGCCAAAATACCCTTAAATCTAAAAAAATTAACAAAATACCCCTAAAACTTAAAAATGACTAAAATACCTCAAAAAACCTAAAAATGACCAAAATAGCCCCTACAACTTAAAAATAACCCACATACTCGCTAAAACTTCAAATATTACTAAAATATCTTGAAAACCTCTAATTTGACATAAATACCCCCGAAACATCCAAAATGACCAAAATACCCCTAGAACAAAAAAAAATGACCACAATACGCCTAAAACGTAAAAAATAATGATTGAAATACCCCTGAAACCTCTAAATGACCAAAATAGTGCTGAAACCTCTAAAAAAAAAAATACCACGAAATCTAAAAAATGACCAAAGTATCCATCGAAACCTCAAAACGACCCAAAAAAAAAAAAAAAAACCATGAAACCTCTAAAATGATCAAAATATCCTAAAATCTATAAAATGACCAAATTACCCCTTGAAACCTCAAAATAGCCAAAAATACCCATGAAACATCTTAAAGGACCAAAACAGCCACGAAACCTTAAAATGACTATAAAAAAAAAACCCATGAAACCTTTAAAATGACCAAATTACCCCGAAATATTTAAAATAACCAAAAATACTTTGAAAACTCAAAACGAACAAAAATGCCCCCCCCCCCCCCCAACAAATCTCTAAAATGACAAAAAATATGGGGATCCTCTTGTAATTATAATTGGCATGGTCTTTGTACTTTTATGAAAATTAATGTTTGGGGTATTTTTGGTCATTTTAGAGATTTTGGTTTTTTTTTTTTTTTTTTGGGTCATTTTAGAGGGTTTCAAGGTATTTTGATTATTTTAGGGGTTTCGGGATATTTTTGGTCATTTTAGAATTTTAAGTGCATTTTGGCCGTTTTGAGGTTTTTGAGGGTATTTTGGTTATATTAATGGTTTAGGTGTATTTTGGTCATTTTAGAATTTTTGAGATTATTTTGGTCATTTTAGATGTTTTTGGGTATTTTCGATTATTTTATAGATTTTGGGGTATTTCTGGTCATTTTAGAGATTTCAAGTGTATTTTGGTCATTTTAGAGGTTTTGGGGGTATTTTGGTCATTTAAGAAGCTTCTAGGTATTTAGGCTCATTTTAGAGATTTTGGGTAATTTTAGGTCTTTTTTTAGTGGGTGAGTTTGGGTGGGTAAATGGATTTGGATAGATTTTGCCACCCCTAGTTGTGATTAAACGTGTGATGGGGCATCGAGAAGGAAGAGATGGCGGCTGAAGGGGTTTATGTGTCCTAGATGTGGGTGATTACTTTGGGTGGCAATGGTGGAGGAATGTTACTACCATGGTTTTAATTATGGTGGTTTAACTAAGACACTTATTGGTGGTGGGAAATCGAATGTGTTTAAAAAAGAAAATTAAAGAACATGAAAAATAAAAGATAAAATCTAGGAGTCAGTGCTTAGAGCATTCCCATCCGGAAATTCTATCATATTCTATTTTACCATCTCAAAAAACTACTTTATCAATTATACCATACCATTTTACAATACACCCAACATCCCAATTTTTATTTTACAATACAACACATTAAAATAATATTTACACAATATAATAATATATTTCAAAACATAAATAAAAGCCAAAAATGAGACATGGAGAGAGAGACAGAGATTGAGATGTGAGACAGAGATTGAGATGTGAGACAGAGAGTGGGAGGAGAGAGGAATGAATGAAAAAATATTATTACCTTTTACAATTGTGCTATAGTACCATCACAAATTTGTGATGGTACTATAGCACAATTCTAAATTTTATTAGGATACCAGACCAATACAAGGCCAAATGCTAGGGCCTTTTAGTACTTTAATGCTAAAATTTGCCTACATATGCCATTTGTAAGGCCAATTGTGAATGCTCTAAGAGTTGCTTGGAATGAGCACCAAACTAAGAAAAACCACTATGAGATAGCACCTAGAATTGAATGGAGTTGGAAAATACAATTGGTCAAAAATATAACTGACTTGTAAAATTAAATAACACTAAATCAAAATAAGTAGCCCTTTGAGCCTCCTGCACCACTACTACAATACCTCATCAACCTATTTTTGCTTGTAGAACTTGCAGTAGTAGTATTTAGAAAGCAAATGATATTTTTTGAACCGCTTGAAAACAATTCTCACAACTTGGCTAACAAATGGAAATAATTAAGGCACGAATCTTGTTAAGCGGTGACCTTAAGACATTTGTTAGTGTATGGTTTTAAGAAAATTTTAATATTACTTTCATATAAAATATAAATTAAAACAAAACTAAAAAAAAAAAAAATCAATTAATTTTTTCTTTTCCTTTAAAAAGTTTCTAAAAATATTTCCTAAACTAAAACCCTTTGCAATTTTCCCAACCCTTCAAATACCAATATCAGGTTAGTTAAGAATATTGGTATCAACGTTCTCAACCCGTCTTGTGCACAGTGCTAATTAGAATGATGGTGAATTGACGCCTCACAAAGGAATATAAGAAATTATTGATGATTACCGGAGACCAGAGTAAGCTAATATAGACAAGTTCCAAGTATAGCCAAACAAATTAGGTCCATCGTGCTTGAATTGTCCAAATTCCCCAGTCAGCGGAAATGGGGACTTCTTTTTAGTGGGACATTCGGAGTTCAAAGCATCCATAGCCATGCATCGTCTAATCCATTGCTCCAAGTTAACAGCCACGTTTTATGTTCCCTTAAAGACCCTTTTGATTGATTGTAAATTGTTTTAATCTTGTCTCTTCAGAGATTTGTAGATATCAACATGCTTCTTGATAAATCTCGAGCAATAATGCAGGTTCTCATTCATGTAAATGCAAAGCTCTTTTTGGGGTCAATCTTTTGGTAACAGACACAATAAAAACTCACTTCATAAAGTTGTCATTAAAATATTGTAAACTTTTGTTGTGCCTATTGATATGTACATCTATTTCCTTTTCTAAAAACTTTTGTTGAACGATTCGAAGTCAAATTCTTTCATTGGAGAAAATTAGGGGCTGTTTGGATTTTGATAGGCCACAAACGGATTGACCCCTTGTGATAGAAATTAATTAATTAATTAGTCAAGTTATTAATTAATCAATTTATCATGTAAAACGTGTGGTAACACAAACAAATCACCAAAAAACTAAATACGCAGCGGAAATAAAAGACATGGTGATTTGTTTACGAATGGGGAAAACCTAACGGCAGAAACCCCATCGGGTGATTTTCAGGTCACCACTCCCGAAACTCCACTATTATCACAACAAGCGGTTACAAGTAAAGGAATCCCAAGTACCTTACCAACCTACAGTTGAACCCTTACCCCAATACCCAATTGGATTTGTTCTGTAGTGACAGTTCCCCCTTTTGATGCACGGCTCCCAAGTACATGACTAACCAATGCGCGGATCCCAATATGCGACTTCAATCACCAACTAGAAAAGGTTGTTGGCTGCAAAGTTCTTCAATTCATCCCAACGATGAAGATCAAGAAGATGCTTGGTTACAAAACCCTATGGTGCACATACACAGCAACTTCTTCACAAGAAAGAGATGAACTAGGGCAAGAACTTTGTCTCCAGTCACAATTTTCTTGAACAAGGTTTTCTCAATGCTTGTGCAACTTGTGAACTCTTTGACGGCCCTTAAAACAATCATTTTATATGTTTAGGGTTAGGAGAAAAGAAGGCCCAAACACATAATCACGGATCCCAAGAAAAACATATTAGATTGCTGTTTTCTTAAACCTCGACAGATAGAAGCTGTCGAGCATCTGTCGAGATAGCTGTCGAGCCACGGGGCTGAAACAGCTTCTTAAACTTCGACACATGCTAGCTGTCGAGATAGTTGTCGAGTTTTAATAACTTAGCACTTTCAGCTTGTTTTCTTGAACAGACTTGAAGGCTTCAACACTTGATCTTGAAACATGGTTTCTTGAAGTATTTAAACATATCCTAAATCTACCCAAATACAAGTAAAGTGTGTTTTGTCAAAGGATAAGCCAATTACATAAAATTATGACATATGTTCCTAACAAGTGAAACACATATGTCCTAACAATCTCCCCCTCTGGCAATCCGTGACAAAACCACAACAAACAAATGAGCATATGAGAGAAGTCATAAATCACTCAACTCATATTCACTTGTTGAATACAATAAAATCTATCCTAACACAAACTCTTGAAAAACTTTGCAAGAAGAGAATTTATGACAAGTAGACTTTGACAACTTGTATTTCTGAAACACTTTAAACAAAACTCATCAAGGCATCTTAGTGTGAAGCAGAAATAAAAGATTGCATACAAGTAATAAGAAGCATGTGTATAAAGAGAGAAAAGAAACAACACATGTAAGAGGTAGGTGAAAGAAACAACATACATCAACATATAGAGAGAAATAAGTACAATGTATGTCATAAAAGTGGTCACAAGACCTAATGTACAAGAACAATGTATCTAAATAAGAGAAAAAAAAAAGATACATGAAATCCTCACTACATCCCTCAAAAAGAAACAACACTCCCCCTAACAAAATGATCCTATACTAACTCTCCCCCTAAGAATGACTACTCTCATATCCAAAACTACTCCCCCTTTTTGTCACGAGTAAAAAAGGGTAAGAGTGTCAAGTAGACATCTCATCAGAAGAGCTAGCATCTCCATCATCATCATCCAAAGCATCATCGTCATCACCATCATCATCCTCAGAAGTAGAACCCACTAGAGGAGGAGGTGGTGGAGGAGAAGCCTCAGAAGCAAAACCACCCATGGTTGCCTGTCATCGTGCAATACGACCGACACGAACGTTCACCTGATACAAATCTGTAGAAAGTGTATCAAGGTGAGCATCCATGCGCTGCAGCTGCGCCATGATGTCTCCAAGAGACACATCGCTCGTAGAAGAGGAGGGAGCGGATGTGGAAGGAGCAAGATCTAGATGGAGCAGGACGGGAGGGAGGAGCCACTGAATCCGACTGCCGAGACTGAAACTGTGCCTCGCTACGTTTAACGGTAGCGTAGTCTATGGCACACAAGACAGAAAAATGGTCGGAAGAGGGAAAAGGAACAGAAAAATGGCATAGAATCCGCGTGATAGCCGAAGGGAAAATGAGCTTATCACGGGTAGCCATATCCCTATACACATCTAAGATAGAAAGAATGAAATGTGAAGGAAAATCTATAGTGAGGTGCTCAAACAAGGAAAGCAAGAATCGAGCACGAGGCTCTGTGATAGAGTTATAGTGAGAGAGTGGGTGCAAAACAAAAGTCATCACCATGTTCATGAATCTAGAACCTTTAGCAAAGGCCTTACATGGTGTGAACTGACGCTCACCCCAATCAGAAGGGCGCTCACAAAACACAGAAATCATCTCGTCTTTGGACACAGTCCGTAGACGCTCACAACCAGGGTAGTCAGGAGACTCTACCCTAGGGACATGAAGCACATCCGCAACAAGCTGCGGTGTGACAGTGATGTGCGTACCTCGAACGCGAGTAGAAAAGAGAGGTACTGAAAAATTGAAACCATGCATGTTGGAGTAAAACTCCTGGATCAGCACGGTCGGACAAGTGACCGGGACGTCACACAGTGACTCCCATCCCCGACTGTGAATGACAATGGGATGGTCAGTGTCGGCGAAGTCTACCAAAATGACTCGGCGTTCCGAATGAACACCTCGTCGAGAAAAGTTCTTCGAGAAGTCCTTTCGGGCATCCTCATCACGGAACCGAAGATGAGACGGAGTAGGATCAGAAGACAATGCCCTAGAACGCAAAGGGTTCTGGGACGGAACTGACTTACGCTTAGGTGCCATAGACACGACTAATGTAAACAGAAAAAGAGGGAGAGAGAGAAGTAAACAATCAGAAAAGCTCCAAAACAATTCAAATATAACAAGTATATTGAAAATGGAGTATGTATGCATAGGAAATGCATGAGCATGTGACATGCAAAAGAAATTGCATCATGGGCTTAGCCTAATCCAAACCTATCAGCACAGAAACAGATTGCACGCATCTAAATGCATGACAATACTTATTATAATGCTAATGTGATGCAATGCATGAGATTTTAAACTCATTTAAGTGAAAACCCATCCCAAAATATCAACAAAAACTCATTAATTTGAAAAAAAACCCTAAAATTTTTCAAAAACCCCCAAAAACCTAGGTTTCAAAACATGAAATGCATGAAATGAAGGAGATTAGAAGCTTACCAAGTGAGGAAAGACTTGGAAAAGCTTGAAAAACACCTTTGGAAGAGGTTTGGAGTGAGAGAGATAGTGTTTGGGAGATGAACAAGGGCGAATAGATCGAGAGAGATCGAAGAAATGAGAATCGGATCGCGAAGAGAGAATATATAAATCCTCAGTAATTCTCGACAAATAGAGGTGTCGAGAGGTGTCGAGACATCTGTCGAGGAAGGTGCCGAGAAAAACAACTTCGACAGATACAGTTGTCGAGAAGGTGTCGAGGAACACAGTAAAGACGCAAGAACAAAAGCTCGATCGATCCACCAGCTGTCGAGAAGCTGTTGAGGGTCCAGGAGATTTCTCGTTCGATCCACCAGGTGTCGAGAAGCAGGCGAGATTGCTATAAGAAAAAGCTTTAAGAAGCTCGACAGGTAGTAAGGTATCGAGGAGGTGTCGAGCTAGCTTTTAAAAACAGTTTTTCGAGAAGTGTAAAACACATACATGAATGCAAACCATTATGCAACTCAACCAATGATCCAAACACCATATAAACTTCTTAAACTCATCTCTTAACAAAGATTTTAAGTACATAGATTCCAAAAACACACGCACACACTAAACAAGTTTAACCAATTTTATATTTCAAAAATAAGTTAAGACAGTTTAGTGAGTATACATTAACACATGTAAAACTTGTGATGGCCAAATCACATTGTACATTCACATGTATCAAGAGTAACAAAGAATATTGCGTGTTGTGTGTGAAAAACATCACAAGATTGCAAATGTGTCAACATGTTATGACAATTTGAGATATGAGAAAATCACTTTAACTCACACACAATCATAACTGTTTGATGGAGATTATCACCTTTGAGGTACATCTTATAACTCCCACGTCTCCTAGAATACACGCTTGTAATCATATTTAAAAGCATTTTTGATCTTTTTGCTTTTGATTTTTCTTTGCATATTTTTCTTTTAAGCATATCATGCATGGGCATATAAGAGAGAGAAAAGAAATACCCAAAGATATTTGACATTCCAATTTTGCTATGCCTGAGCACGCAAATGTCATTGACACTGTACTTTTGCTTTGCCGAAGCATATAGGTGTCATTATGATTGGCGGGTAATAGTGGTGAGATGGTTATTTCTGCCTTTCTCTTAGGATTTTCTAGTCCTTCCCGTCAAAAAGAGTGATACGAGTGTTAAGTGCCAGAGACAACTTAATCTTACTCATCACAAACAAGAGCCACAAAGCTCACTTGCTTAGTTGTGCATAGAGATGCTCATCTAAGCTACAATAGATACAAAGTTTAGAAAACTTTGTTTCAATGGCCATCCAAGGTACACAAGTACCAATGTACACAAAACACACACTGTTTTTATATTTTTCTGAATTTTCAATTTTTATTTTTATTTTTATATGAAAAACAAAACAAAGCAAACTGAAAAAATAATGAAACAAAAAAACAAGTTAAGCAAAGCATAAAAACTAGACTGACTCAAAACATGAAAGCAAAACACACAAGTAATACAAAAAAAAACAAAAAAGAAGAAGAAAGTGATAGAATCACTTGGAGCCCTTTTCCTTCACACTCTGGAAGAACTTTTCCTTTGATTAAACCCTTGAACCGGCGGTGAGGGAGAAGAATTGAAACCGTTCAAGTTCGAAAGGAACATGAGGGCTTTGAGAAGATCTCCAAGGGGAGCAAGAGAGGGTTGAAGCTAATTCTGGCTTCCAAATGCTATCATGTCGTTGCTTTGTTGAGTGGTAAGCCACTTATAGCAATTTGGTCGAGTATGACCTGCAGCTCCACAATGATGACAGAGATGCTGCTTCTTCTGTTTAGGCTTTTGAGAGTTAGCCTTTTTAGCTCTAAGGTTCTTAGCTTCTTTCTTATCTTGCTTAGGGGGTGCACTTAAGATAGATTTATTCTTGTCTAAGTTCTCACTAACTAAAACAGTTTTAATATCATTGTTCTCAATTTCAACATTATTAGCAAGAGGAACAAAAACAGTAGAACTAGTAGAAGCAATATTAGAGGAAGAAAGACCATACCCTAAACCTGTTCAATCGGAAGCAGATTTCTGAAGATTTAGCATCTCATCAAGCTTTGCACTTGAAGTCCTCTCCAATTGAGCTCTGACTTGAAACAGCTCTGCTTCAAGCTTTTTAGTCTTCTCAGTCAAGAAATTGTTCTCGAATCTCAGTGCTCCAATAGTCTGATTAGCCTCATCAAATTTTGTGGAAAGCTCTTCACGATCAAGTTCCACATCACTGAGTTTCTTGGTGGCCAGCCTATAAAGTTTCTCATGTTTCTCAGAAACTTTGTACAATTTTTCATAGGCTGTATGGATATCATCTTGATCATCCATTTTCTCAAAATTGGACTCCTCCAAGTCCTCTTCTTCATCCACTCTTTCAACAATCCCTTCAGTAGGATTGATAGTGGCAGTGAAGGCATTCAAGATTCCGTCATCTTCATTGTCGGAATCATCCTCAGGCTTGGTGTCGCTTAAAGTAGCAACAAGTGCCTTGCTCTTCTCAATGCTCTTGAGATATGTAGGACACTCATTTTACATGTGACCAAAGCCTTGACACCCAAAACACTTAGGTCCTACTGGAACAGTGTATTGACCGCCATCCCTTGCATCCTTCTTCCCTTTATCTTGGCTCTTGAACTGAGAAGAACTGGATTGCCTATGGTCCTTGTCGAAGCCCTTTCCATTTACGTTCTTCATAAACTTCTTGAACTGCTTGGTGATGTAGGACTTCATCTTAGAATCTTCATCGTCTGAAGACTCATCTGTGTCACTATTCTTGGCCTTCAGTGCATGCTCTTGCTCTTGCCTGACTTACCAATCCTTGTTAACCCTAGCTCGTAAATCTGTAGATTACCAACCAGCTCTGTCAAAGGAATCTTGTCGATGTCCTTTGATTCCTCGATCGCTGTAATCTTGGCATGGAATCTCTCAAGCAGAGATCTGAGCACCTTTCTCACAATCTTGGGTTCAGGAATGGTTTCCCCAAGATTGAAAGCTGAGTTCACTATATTCTTGAGCTTGGCATAAAACTCATCGAACGACTCATCCTCCTCTATCTTAATCTCTTCGAAGCTTGTAGTGAGCCTCTGTGGCTTCGAATCCTTGACAGCCTTTGTTCCCTCATAGGTTGTCTGGAGGATGGTCCATGCCTCCTTAGCAGTTTCAGTGGAGGATATCTTCTTGAATTTCTCATTGGTGACCGCACTAAATAAGGCATTCAATGCCCTGCTGTTGAAGTTTGCCACCTTGATCTTCGCATCATCCCAATCGGCCGGCGCTTCTGTAGGCTTGGTCCAGCCTATCTCCATAGCTTACCACACCTTCTCATCTAAAGACTGCAAGAAAACTCTCATGCGTACTTTCCAGTATGCATATTTAGTGCCATCAAATAAAGGAGGTATAATTAACGACTGTCCTCTATCCATGACAAACAGGGGTCAATGGATCAACACAGCAAAGATTAATACCTAATCAGAGTGTGCCTGCTCTGATACCACTTGAAAGGCCACAAACGGATTGACCCCTTGTGATAGAAATTAATTAATTAATTAGTCAAGTTATTAATTAATCAATTTATCATGCAAAACGCGTGGTAGCACAAACAAATCACCAATAAACTAATTATGAAGCGGAAAATAAATAACACGGTGATTTGTTTACGAATGAGGAAAACCTAACGGCAAAACCCCACCGGGTGATTTTTAGGTCACCACTCCCGAAACTCCACTATTATCACAACAAGCGGTTACAAGTAAAGGAATCCCAAGTACCTTACCAACCTACAGTTGAACCCTTACCCTAATACCCAATTGGACTTGTTCTGTAGTGACAGTTCCCCCTTTTGATGCACGGCTCCCAAGTACGTGACTAACCAATGCACAGATCCTAGTACGTGACTTCAATCACCAACTAGAAAAGGTTGTTGGCTGCAAAGTTCTTCAACTCATCCCAACGATGAAGATCAAGAAGATGCTTGGTTACAAAACCCTATGGTGCACACACATAGCAACTTCTTCATAAGAAAGAGATGAACTAGGGTAAGAACTTTGTTTCTAGTCACAATTTGCTTGAACAAGGTTTTCTCAATGCTTGTGCAACTTGTAAACTCTTTGACAGCTCTTAAAATAATCTTTTTATATGTTTAGGGTTAGGAGAAAAGAAGGCCCAAACACATAATCACGGATCCTAAGAAAAACAGATCAGATTGTTATTTTCTTAAACCTCGACAGATAGAAGCTGTCGAGCATCTGTCGAGATAGCTGTCGAGCCACGGGGCTGAAACTGCTTCTTAAACCTCGGCACATGCTAGCTGTCGAGCTTTAATAACTCAGCACATTCAGCTTGTTTTCTTGAACAAGCTTGTTTTCTTGAACAGACTTGAAGGGTTCAACACTTGATCTTGAAACATGGTTTCTTGAAGTATTTAAACACATCCTAAATCTACCAAAATACAAATAAAGTGCGTTTTGTCAAAGAATAAGCCAATTACATAAAATCATGACATATGTTCCTAACAAGTGAAACACATATGTCCTAACCGATTTTTTTTTGTCATCACTCATCACTCATCACTTAAAATATCCCAACTCCCTACACGAAGTGTGTTTGGCACCATCACTCAACTTGTCATCACTCAAATTTTTTAACTATTTGTGGGCCTCATACCTGTAACTTGGTGCAGCTTTTACTCTTTTTTTTTTTTTTTTTCCTTCAACCCCCAGTACCCAAACTCATCGAACCCAGTGAAAAAAAAAAAAAAAAAAAAAAAAAAAAACATAACCTAGTGAAAGAAGAAGAAAAAAGAAAAAGAAAAAGAAAGAAATAATTGTAGCGAAGACCAAAAAGATTATGTGATGAAGAACCAAAAAAAAAAAAAAAAAAGGAAGAACGAACTGACAAGATTCTGGCAAAAAGGAAGAAAAAAAAGAAAAGAAGAAAGAACAACTGAAGAATAGTGGAGAAGAAAGAAAAGTGAAAAAAAAAAAAAAGGGTCAAAAGTTGCGGCTGACCCTGACTAGTGGGTCCCTCCGTGTGTGTTTAATTACCAAAATGTCATTGTAAACTGAGTTTTGGAAACTGAAAACACCTAACATGTGTTTTCAGTTTCCATAACTCATAACTCAAATATTAGAGAATTGAGTGATGGAAACAAAAACTGAACTATGATGCCAAACACACTTCTTAGCTGTGGGACCCACATATTTTGAGTTATGGGTCATAGAAACAGAATTATGAGTTATGAAATTATAAATCCAAACAGCCCATTAACATGACAGGAAAAATCAACCAATGAAATAGTATTCAATAGTAGCACTAGATGTCAGGGTGGGTCCCATCGGTGTCAATATATTGGAAAACTTCTAAAGAGAAAGAAAAGTGCAGGAAAAGTCATGATGGTCCAATTTGGCTGCAAGCAAAAAAATAAAGAAAAAGAAACACACGTTTTCTCGCAGCACCCAGGTAAATGCATTTTCAAAAACGCCTCACGCCTCTATTGCTGATTTCTACACAGAACTGTTTTATTACGTACCAGCGATGACATAGCTCAGGTTGGCCGATACAGGTATTTTCCGGGAAAAAAATTACTGCATAGCATTTCTATCTGAAATGGGTGGTGCTAAGACCACGAACTTTGCTACGCTTTGTCACAACTATTTTATATAATAAAATATAATTGATTGTCTCTCATTTTCATATGAATTTATCATTTTTTTTCGACTACTTATATTTATCCATGTAAGATAGTTTTGACAAAAGTTGTAACTTAGTTTGTAATTCTAGATTTATTGGTATGGATTCTGGAAAAAGTACGAGGTATGATGATGAAAGAGAGAACCTGGTGGGCTGAGAGAAAGTGAGGAGTGGGTTAAAAAAATGAAATGAGAGATACTACACATTTTATTATATAACATTTACAAATTCTATAATCAAAGAAAGCTTTTTTATATATAAATTAAATAATTAAATAATTACAACAATGGAGAAAGGAAGGTTCAAATTATGGTTCTCCTATTAAAGAAGAGAATGTCATGCCACTAAATAACAAGATTAATTCTTGATGGATGAAAGACATTACTAGTTAGTATCATATGATCAAACTGGGTAAATAAATAATTATATGTAAAATAAAGTACATATTTCAATTATATAACTAAAATAAAAAATAAAATAGATAGAAAGATGAAAGGGAAAAAAATACTTAAAAACTTTGTGGAAAAAGCATATTGGTGTATGATCGCATATTTGTAAAACCTAAAAATCATAATAGATTATTAATATGATTTAAAATAAATAACTAAAATTCATCTATATTTTTGAAAATTTTGGAATTAGAATGCTAATGGAGTACTACTTTTAAGCTCTTTGAAATTTTTATAATAGAGTTCCATGTAGAGTAAACTATTTTAGTACATACTAAAAGGAAGGAGGGAGAGAGAGAGGATATGTCGTAGTTATTAAAATTTTAAATAAAAATTATGTATATTCAATAAAAATATTGATAAAACATGAAAAATAATTGAAATTATTAAAAAAAAAAAAATCAACAAAAATATCTAAAAACATGAAAAAAAAAAATTGGTAGATCATTTTTAATATATAAAAAGACAGTTACATAAAATTTCAAAATAAAATATAAGCATGTAACAAAATATACAGTATTAAATATTTAGCACTTTTTGTATTAGTTAACATAAATAGCTCAACAATTTTTTCTACAAAAGTTTGTAATGATCGAATCCTTAAATTACAGTATATAAATATAGTTTCAATATTCAAATACCTAGTTAAAAATTCATAAAAGAATATTGCATTTCACTTATTAATAAAATATATAATTAAAAGATACAACTTAATTTGAAAGAATAATTAGACATATATCAAGAAGGTCGACAAAAAGCATAAATAATTCAAATAGAGAAAGAATGTTACGTAAAGAGTCTTTGAAATTAAAATAGTTTAAACTATTTTTAGATTTTATAATTTTCTTTATAATTATTTATATTAATTAAAAGATATAGTTATGAAAAAAATTACAAATAAATATGGAATATATTATATTCCTTGATTTCTTTCCTTAATATATATAGTATTTTTTTTCTTTCATCTAATGACCAAAATGACAAACTATTTATAAAAAAGTAATTTTAAGAAATAGATAAATATTGATTTGGAGTACATAAAAATACACATGGGTTTTAAAAGAACCCATCATAAATGAATGGGTTACAAAGAATCCATTGGGTTTGATTATGTTTACTCCAATCATATACTTAATTGGTTCACTTAAAGATTCAAACCGCTCTATGAATCTGGGCACTAGTTCATTGGTCCAATTTGTTAGGTCGATCTGGATTTAATAATTACTATGTTTGATATAACCAACAACTTTGTAGCTTGGTTGACATTTTCTACTATATATAACGGAGAATCAGAGATATCCAAGCTTTAAATTCCTCTTCCCATTGTAATTGTGGGGGTATTTTTTGCTCCAGGCATGCTTATTGTGCAACGTCCCTCGGCTTTTTTATACGATCCCACATCGAAAGAATCTCCCTCTCCCTTAGGCCTTATAAGCGTGAGCCTGAAGAAGTAAGGGTACCACTATTCATCGAAAGAATCTCCCTCTCTCATATGTTCATTTGTTTGTTGTGGTTTTGTCATGGACTGCCAAAGGAGGAGATTGTTAGGACATATGTGCTTCACTTGTTAGGAACATATGTCACTATTTTATGTAATTGGCTTATTCTTTGACAAAACGCACTTTACTTATATTTGGGTAGATTTAGGATGTGTTTAAATACTTCAAGAAACCATGTTTCAAGATCAAGTGTTGAAGCCTTCAAGTCTGTTCAAGAAAACAAGTTGAAAATGCAAAAACATTAAAACTTGACAGCTAGCTCGATAGCTATAATGTATCGAGGTTTAGAGAAGCTGTTCAGCCCGTGTGCTCAACACCTGCTCGACACCTCCTATCTATCGAGGTTTAAGAAAACAACAATCTGATCTATTTTTCTTGGGATCCATGATTATGTGTTTGGGCCTTCTTTTCTCCTAACCCTAAATATATAAAAGGATTGTTTTAAGGGCCATCAAAGAGTTCACAAGTTGCACAAGCATTGAGCAAACCTTGTTCAAGAAAATTATGACCGGAGACAAAGTTCTTGCCCTAGTTCATCTCTTTCTCTTGAAGAAGTTGCTGTGTATTTGCACCGTAGGGTTTTGTGACTAAGCATCTTCTTGATCTTCATCGTTGGGATGAATTGAAGAACTTTGCAGCCAACAACCTTCTTAGTTGGTGATTGAAGTTGCGTACTAGGATCCGCGCATTGGTTAGTCACGTACTTGGGAGCCGTGCATCAAAAGGGGGAACTGTCACTACAGAACAAGTCCAATTGGGTATTGGGGTAAGGGTTCAACTATAGGTTGGTAAGGTACTTGGGATTCCTTTACTTGTAACCGCTTGTTGTGATAATAGTGGAGTTTTGGGAGTGGTGACCTGAAAATCACTCGGCGGAGTTTTTGCCGTTAGGTTTTCCCCACTCGTAAACAAATCACCGTGTTATTTATTTTTTGCTGCATAATTAGTTTATTGGTGATTTGTTTGTGCTATCACGCGTTTTACATGATAAATTGATTAATTAATAACTTGGCTAATTAATTAATTAATTTCTATCACAAGAGGTCAATCCATTTATGGCCTATCACATTGTGTGACCAGAGGATGAAATTGCTCTAGTTCATCATATTCTTTGTAGAAGCTACTACGTCTTTACGCCAAGAGTTTTGTGACCAAGGAGCTTCCTAATCTTCATTGTTGATGAACTGAAGAACTTTGCAACCAACATCTTCCTCAAGTTGGTGTGTTAGTCACGTACTGGGATCCGTGCATCATTGGTTAGTCACGTACTAGGATTCGTGCATTGAACGGAGAGATTGCCGCTACAATACAAGTCCAATTGGGTATTGGGGTAAGGGTTCAACGGTAAGTTGGTATTGGGTACTGGGATTCCTTATACTTGTAACCGCTTGTGATTGATAATAGTGGATTCTCGGGAGTGGTGACCTTAAATTCACTCGGTGGGGTTTTGCCTCGGTCGTTTTCCCCATTTGTAAACAAATCACCCGTGTCAAATTTATTTTCCGCTGCATTTAGTTTAGTTGGTAATTTGTTTGTGCTACCACGCTATTGCATGTAATTTGACTAATTAATTAACTTGGGTAATTAATTAATTCGCAAAGGAGTCAATTTATTTTAACCCAACAAATGGTATCAGAGCAGGCACACTTTGATTAGGTTTAATCTTTGTTGTGTGATCCATTGACCCTTGTTGTCATGGCTACAAGCGGCATGAAAAGATCTTTGATTTCAAATACACCTTGCTTTTCTAATCTTTATTTGATTGAGTGTTTTAGAAAATGTAAGTCTAAAAGTTATTTGAAAGCTATCTTAATGATTGTTGAAAAAGGTCTTAGTGTGACAAGGAAGAAATTAAACTGTCTCAAAATGAAAATATGCAAAGGAGTTCTTCTGAGAAGGGTAAAAATCCAAGGTTTTGTTCATAAATGGCAAATGAGAGAGCAAACCATTCCTACTGATTTGTCAAGCAAGCATCAAGTGTGCTCTATGATGAAGTCTGGATTTAAGGTAATGGACACATGTTTGTGGTACCTTCACAATGGATGCTCGAGACACATGACTGGAGACCATTCTCTCTTTAACGTTTTCGAGTCTAAGAAAGGTAAGAATGTCACTTTCGGTGATGGGAGCAAATCACAAATAAAAGGGAAGGGAGCCATCTCTCTACCTGGACTGCCAGACATTACAAATGTGTTGTATGTAGAAGGTTTGAGAGTGAACTTATTGAGCATAAGTCAGATATGTGATCAAGACTTCATGGTGTTGTTATCAAAAGGTAAATGTCTCGTTTTGAATGAGTCTGGAAAGAAACTCATAAGCAGAGTCCGCACTCTGGATAACTGCTATGGATTGGTACCTAATGCTGATATTGTGTGCAATAGTATTCGTTTACCAAATGAAGACTTATGGCACCAAAGGATGAGACATGTTAGCTACAAACATCTGTTAATTGTATCTAAGCATGAATCAGTGTTGGGAATACCAAAGCTCAGCAAGGTTAGCAATGTTGTTTGTGGACCGTGTCAGCTTGGGAAATAGACGAAAGCAAAACATCCAAGCACTCAGACATCAGCTACATTTAGACCTTTGGAGCTACTATATCTGGATCTCATGGGTCCAACTAGAACCGAATCTCTTGGAGGAAAGAGATACATCATGGTTGTAGTAGATGATTTCACCAAGTACACTTGGGTTATTCTTCTAAGATCCAAGTCAGACGCTCCTTAGCACATTGAAGCTTTGTGTACAAGACTGCAAAATAAGAAGAAATTGAAGATTGATCAAATTCACAGTGATCATGGTAAAGAATTTGAGAACTCATACATGGAATCTTTTTGCACTAGATCTGGTATATCTCAAGAATTCTTTGCTCCCATTACTTCTCAGCAAAATAGTGTAGTAAAAAGAAAGAACAGAGTCATTCAGGAGATGGCTAAAGCCATGTTACACAATAAAGATATGGCTAGAAATTTATGGGGAGAAGTAGCCAACACCGCATGTCATACAGTTAACAGGGTATATTTTAGACCTGGTACAAAGAAGACTCCCTATGAATTGTGGAAGGGAAGAAAGTCGAATGTGAAGTATTTCAGAATCTTTGGAAGTACTTGTTTCATCTTTAAGGATAAAGAGAATATGGGAAAGTTTGACTCTCGAAGCGATGAAGGAATATTTTTAGGACACTCCTCCATAAGCAAAGCTTATCGGGTGTACAACAAAAGAACCAAGAAGGTGATGGAAACTGTCAATGTTGTTATTGATGAAGTTTCAGATTCTGGTGCTCAGAAAAGCAGTGAAGAAATACCTAAGGCAATTCTTCCTTCAAAGCCTAAGGTTGTTCAAGAAGTTGATCAAGAGCCCGTTTCTCCAAGTACTCCAAGTGTTGTAGAAGTCTCAGCAAATATTCCTACATCACCTGAGTCTGAATCTCATAAAGAGAAAGGACCTTCCTCAAGGATTAAGCTGAATCACCCTCTGGAAGTTATTGTGGGAAATATGAATGAACTTACAC
Organism: Notholithocarpus densiflorus; assembly: GCA_030021035.2. Classification (NCBI taxonomy): domain Eukaryota; kingdom Viridiplantae; phylum Streptophyta; class Magnoliopsida; order Fagales; family Fagaceae; genus Notholithocarpus; species Notholithocarpus densiflorus. The sequence continues at coordinate 734,599 of JARYZH020000125.1, forward strand.
TAAGAAAGAGTATAGTTGATAAATGTGTTGATAACTTTGTGTCTTATTCATTCTATTTGTCGCAAGTTGAACCCATCTAGGTTGAGGATGCTCTCCAGGATGAAAGTTGGGTTGAGGCCATGCATGATGAACTGCTCCAGTTTCAAAGGAATGATGTCTGTACCCTAGTACCTAGACCAGAAGGAGAGCACATCATTGGTACAAAGTGGATATTCTGCAATAAAACTGAAGAGGAGGGAAATGTGATCCGCAACAAGGCTCGTCTAGTGGCCTAAGGATACTCTTAAGTGGAAGGAGTGGATTTTGATGAATCATTTGCTCCTGTAGCTCGCATGGAATCCATTAGGGTTCTCCTAGCCTTGGCTTGTCATTTAAAGTTCAAGCTTTACCAAATGGATGTGAAGACTGCATTCTTGAACGGGTTTCTTAAAGAAGATGTCTATGTTGCTCAACCTAAAGGATTCATTGATCCATACTTTCTGGATCATGTGTTGTACCTCAAAAAGGCTCTTTATGGACTAAAGCAAGCACCTAGAGCTTGGTATGACCGGCTTACAGAATACCTGGTCTCACATGGCTTCATAAGAGGACAAGTTGATCAAACTCTTTTTATCAAAAAGGAGAATGGCGAATTGATAGTAACTCAAGTCTATGTTGATGACATCATCTTCGAGTCTACAAAGGATGAACTTGCTCATAACTTCTCAAAGCTTGTGTAGGCCGAGTTTAAGATGAGCATGATTGGAGAGTTGAATCACTTCCTTGGATTGCAGATTCGTTAGCAAGAGTCAGGTATATTCATATCTCAATCTAAATATGCTAAAAATTTTGTGAAAAGTTTGGCTTGGAGTCTGCTAGTCCTATAGAACCCCTATGAGCCTTAATGTTAAACTCATTGTTGACTTGTTAAGCAAAAGTGTTGATTCTTCATAATATAGAAGCATGATAGGTAGTCTCATTTACCTTACTACTAGTAGACCTGACATTAGTTACAGTGTAGGAGTGTGTGCTAGATATCAGGCAAACCCCAAAGAGTCTCATATGATTTCTTTGAAAAGAATCATAAAGTATGTTAAAGCCACTGCCAATTTCGGAGTGTGGTATAGCAAGGACACAAACAATGTCTTAGTTGGGTATTCTGATGCGGACTGGGCTAGGAATGCTGATGATAGAAAAAGTACATTGGGGGGTTGCTTTTATGTGGGTAATAATCTTGTCTCCTGGGTGAGTAAGAAGCAGAATTCCATCTCATTATCCACTACTGAGGCTGAATACATCATTGCCGGTAGTTGTTGCACCCAAGTGCTGTGGATGCAAAAACTCATTCTTGATTATGGTATTCGTCAAGAACATCTTACCATTTATTATGACAATACCAGTGCCATTAACATCTTTAAAAATCCTGTTCAACATTCTCGAACAAAACATATAGAGATACAACACCACTTCATTTGAGAACTTGTCGAAGATGGCACACTCACTCTTAAGTTCATTCACACTAATGATCAGAAGGCCGACGTGTTTACTAAGCCTCTTTATAGCAAACGTTTTGACACCAAAACATTGGTGTAATCTCTATGGAGTGATCTCTCCTCTCTCTCCTCTTTTCTCATGCATTTGCATATAGTTTTATGCTTTATTTTGTTTAACATGTTTTTGGTTATTTGTTTTCATTTTTGTTTTATTTTTTTTTTATAAAAAATATTTAAAAAAATTGAAAAATCAGAAAAATACAAAAACAGTGTGTGTTTGTGTATATTGGTATATATGTACTTTGGATAGCCATTGAAACAAAATTTTCTAAACTTTGTATCTTTTGTAGCTTAGATGAGCATCTCAATGCACAACTAAGCAAGTGAGCTTTGTGGCTCGTGTTTGTAATGAGTATGATTAAGATTGTCTCTTATATCTCATACTCATATCACTCTTTTAAACTTGAAGGATTACAAAATCCTAAGAGAAAGACATAAATAACCATCTCACCACTAAAGCCCGCCAATCATGTATTATATCTGTATGCTCCGGCATAGCAAAATTGTGATGTTTTTGACTTACATAATTGGGTATTTCTTTTCTCTCTATATATGCCCATGCATGGAATGTTCAAAAAGAAAAATATGCAAAGAACATGAAAAGCAAAAAGATCAAAATGCTTTTAAAAATGGTTGCAAGCGTGTTTCTAGGAGATGTGGGAGTTATAGGATGTACCTTGAAGGTGATTGTCCCCATAAAACAGTTATGATTGTGTGTGTGTATTTGATTTTCTCATATCTCAAATCTTCATAATATGAGACACTTATGCACTCTTGCTTTGCTTTACACACAACACGCAAAATTCTTTATTACTTTTGATACATGTGCAGGTACAATTGATTTGGCCATCACAAGGAATACATGTGTTAATATATGCTCACTAAACTATCTTAACTTGTTTTTGAAATATAAAATTGGTTAGACTTGTTTAGTGTGTGTGTGTGTGTGTGTGTGTGTTTTAGATCTATGAATGCTTTGCATATATGTTGAGAGATTTTTTGAGAGTTTAATATGTTGCTTGGATCTTTGGTTGAGTAGCTTGCTTGTTGCATTCATCTTTATGTGTTTTTCTCTTCTTGAAAACCCCTTTTCTTCGAGCTCGACAGCTTCTCGACAGATCATCGACAGATTCATTTCTATCGAGCACTTCTTTCTCTTTTCTCGATAGATTCTCGATCCATCAAGATTTCTGGGTTTCTCCTCGATAGATTCTCGACAAATTCTCGATCCATCGAGATTTCTGGGTTTCTCCTCGATAGATTCTCGACAGCTTCTTCGATCCATCGAGACATATTTTTGATCATTCTGTCTGTTCAATAGCTTCTCGACATGAATGTTCAAAATGTGTGTAAAACACCCTTGAACGTTTAGACCCCCAATTTACAAATTACCAATTCAAGCTTAATATCAAACAATGTATGTGCAGAAAATGAACATAAGCTTATAACCGAATTGATAAACAATCTAAACCAAATAAAATCACATCCACAGCAAAAATTAAATGACAAAGATTAAGGGAAGAGAGATGTAAACACAAGGACAACACAACGATGTGTTATCGAAGAGGAAACCAAAGCCCTCGGCGTAAAACCTCTCCGCCACCCTCCAAGCGGTCAATAATCCACTAGAAAATGTAGTTGGGATACATGAACAGCAATAGACCCTCCAAGCCTAATCTACCTAGTGTACCTAAGCCCTCCAAGCTTTTTGCTCCAACGAGGTTGCGCCGAACTTTTGTCTTTTCTAACTTATCGGATTCCGCTATAGCCCATAGCATCAACCAATAACCATTGATCCCTTCCTAACTGTTTCCCAAAGCACCAAAAAACCTTCTCATAGATGTGGGTATGGTGAGAAAAGGATTTGGTCAAGAACCTCTCAAGGATGTAACAATGGAGAGGGTGAGAGTAGAGGAATTCCAAGAGTCTCTATGAAAAGATTGTGGATGAGTCAATCTTGTTTTTCTCTAAGGTTTCTCTCTCAAAATTCTCTCTGGAAGCTCTCTACATTTCGTGGGTATAAGGGGTATTTATACTAGTGTGAGAAAGGAATGCGAAGAGTCAGTTTTTCAAAAACAGAGCTGGCTGGGGGCTTGGCCTCGCGACTTGACTGAGCCTCGAGTTCAAGCCGCGAGGTAACTGAACAGCCAGTTTGTACTTTTTGTCCTGTAGTGCTCCAGCTGGCATGACGCTTCAACTTCTGGCATGCTTGTCACGTGTGCAACTTCTGGCGGCTTGCAAGCCGCGAGCAACCCGTGAGATCCAGTCGCGAGACTCTGCTTCTTTGCACAATCTTAAGCATTTCTTCACATTCTCTCACACATTATCCTTACATGATTCCCACCTAAATATAGGGTTACTAATTGCTAAAATACAAGCAAATTTGGCACGGAATAAAGCCAACAGAATGGTTGATTAAATTCAACCTTATACGACAGATTCTCGATCCATCGAGATTTCTAGGTTTCTTCTCGATAGAATCTCGACAGCTTCTTCGATCCATCGAGCCAAATTGCTTGCTCTCTGTCTGCTCGATAGATGCTCGATAGATCCTCGATCCATCGAGCTCTTTGTTTTTCTGTCAACATATTCTCGATAGCACCTCGACAAATCTCAATAAGTACCTCGATCCATCGAGCTGGGTTTTATATTTAAAGCTAAGGCGCGATTTCAGCTTCACTTTTCTCTTTCTCTCTCGCCCAAACTTCTATCTCACACTCAAATCTCCTCACCCACTCCTTTTTCGGCCTAGATCAAGCCTTAATCTCTTGGTAAGCATCTCTAATCCCTTCTTTTCATGCATTCATGCATTTTTAGACCTAGGTTTTGGGTTTTTGAAAATTTTTTGGGGTTTTTGAAATTTTTTTGGGGTTTTTGAGTTTTTTGTGAAATTGTTAGGTTAGGATGTGTTGATTTGATGTTATATGCTCATGCATTGCATTCTCATTGCATTATAATAATGTTTCATGCATTTTAGATGTGTGATTGATTATTGTTGATTGTGTGCTGGTAGGTTTGGATTGGGTTTCTACCCATGATGCATTTATATTTTGCACGTCACATGTTCATACATTTTTCATGCATACGTTTCTTTCTTTCTTTCCTATTCTAGTTGTGATGTGTTTTGTTTCTCTCTCTCTCTCTCTCTCCCTCTCTCGGATAGACTGCGCCATGGCACCCAAAGGGCGTAAATCCACTCTAACTCGGAATCCTCTTCTAGGTTTCGGGTCATCTTCTACCTCTGATCCCGTCCCTCCCTTCCACATTCGTTTCTGTGATGAGAAGGCTCGAAAGGACTTCTTGGAGAACTTTCAGAAACGTGGCGTTCATCCGGAATGCCAGGTTATTCTATAAGATTTTGACAACACTCTGCTACCTGATGTCATTCGAACTCAGGGATGGGAATATCTCTGTGAGAAACCCGTGCGTTGTCCCGTCGTGTTTATACAGGAGTTTTACTCCAATATACACGGCATTGATACCTTTGTACCTCAGTTTGCCACTACATTTCAAGGTACACATATCGTGGTTACCCCGGATCTTATATCCGAGGTACTACACGTTCCGAGGGTAGCGCATCCTAACTACCCCGGTTGTGAGCGTCTACGGACTGTGTCTAGAGACAAGCTTCTCTCTCACTTTTGTGAGACTCCTTCCATATGAAGTGGTAAGCAAAACACCCCATGCTCGGGCTTTGCCAAAGGCCTGAGGTTCCTTAACATGGTGATGACATTCACTCTTATTCCTTTGTCTCACTATAACTCTATCACTAAGCCTTATGCTCGTTTTCTTTTGTCTCTTTTAGAGGATCTTTCTATAGACTTTCCCTCTCACTTCATCACATTTGTTCTAGATGTGTACCAGGATACCGCCACTCGTGATAAGCTCATCTTTCATTCAGCTATCATGCGAATCCTCCGACACTTCTCCATCCCCATTCCTGACTCTCCATCTTCTCCAGAGGCCTCGATTGATGAGGATAATGATGTTGGTGATGATGAGGATGATGCTAGCTCTTCCAGTGATGACGAGATGATGACCTCTCAGTGACTTGCCATTTGTCATTCATGACAAAAAGGGAGAGTAGTTTTGGATGAAAGTAGTCTTGTATTTAGGGGAGAGTTAGAATAGGATTTTTTTTATAAGGGGAGTGTGTATACTTTTTGAGGGATGTAGTGAGGTTTATATGTATCTTTTCTTTTCTTCTTTTTACATTAGCCTCTTGTACACCGGTCTTGTGACCATTTATGACATACATTATACCTTATTTTCATATATATGATGATGTATGTTTTTCTTCACCTATCTCTACATGTGTTGTTTCACACATGAGGTTTATATGCAATCTTTATTTCTGTTTCACACATGATGCCTTGAGGAGTTTTGTTTAAGTGTTTCAGAAAGACAGGTTGTGAAAGTCTACCAAGCCATGAACTCTCTTCTTGTAAATTTTTTCAAGAGTTTATGTTAGGGTTGGATTTATTTTGTATTTCAACAAGTGGTTATGAGTTTAGTGTTTTAAGACTTCTCTCATGATTATTTGTTTTGTTGTGGTTTTGTCACTGAGTGCCAAAGGGGGAGATTGTTAGGGACATATTTATGTAATTGGCTAATCTTTTGACAAAATGCACTTTACTTGTAATTGGGTAGATCTATGATTGGTTTTGTACTTCAAGAAACAAGTATTCAAGTTAAGTATTGAAGCCATGCAAATCTGACCAAGAAACAAGTGAAGAATATGCTGCTCATTAAAGCTCGACAGAATCCTTTCTATCGAGAATTACTGCTAAAGCTCGACAGAAGCTCGATAGAAGCTGTATTTGTCGAGAATTACGAAATCAGATTTTCTAGATTTGATTACACGCATATCCTTTAGTATTTGTGTAGGGTTTCTTTTCTCACAACCTTAGACATATATAAGGATTATTTTAAGGGCCGTCACAAAAGGATGCAAGGTGATGCAAAAGAATAATACATGCATTGTGTGACCGGAGGCAGAAATTGTTCTAGTTCATCATATTCTCTATAGAAGCTACTGTGTCTTTACGCCAAGGGTTTTGTGACTAAAGAGCTTTCTGATCTTCATTGTTGATGAACTGAAAAACTTTGCAGCCAACATCTTCCTCAAGTTGGTGCGTTAGTCACGTACTGGGATCCATGCATCATTGGTTAATCGTGTACTGGGATTCATGCATTAAATGGAGAGATTGCCGCTGCAATACAAGTCCAATTGGGTATTAGGGTAAAGGTTCAACTATAGGTTGATATTAGGTACTGAGAGATTGCCTCGATGGTTTTCCCCATTCGTAAACAAATCACCCGTGTCAAATTTATTTTCCGCTGCATTTAGTTTAGTTGGTGATTTGTTTGTGTTACCACGCTATTAAACTACAACAAAAGTGGGCTATGGTGACAAAAACATTTTGTCACAATATGTCCTTATTTCATCACGAATACATTTGATGACGAAATGGTGACGAAACAACATTCGTCACCTAAGCTCCGTCACCTTATGTGTTGGTGACAAAAATGTTTCGTCACCAAAAAAAAAAAGATAGGTGACGAAATTTTTTCGTCACCAATAAGAAATGATAGGTGACGAAAGTTTTTCATCACCTAATGTTTTCGTCACTAAACCTTACTTTCAGTGACGAAATATTTTGTCACCTAATGTATTTTTTTCCAATATTAATAGATTAGGTGAAGAAGTTTTTTGTCACCAATTGTGTTTTTTTTTTTTTTTTTTTAATTTCAATAGATTAGGTGATGAATTATTTCGTCACCAATTTCTGCTTATAGTCAGATATAGTGACAAAAATTATTGTCACCAATTTTATATTTTTATTAATATTCTTTACATTTACTTGCCATTACATTAACCTGTTCATTTCCAACCACAACCACATCCATAAACAAATCATCCATTCATTTTTAACCACATCCATACAATCCAAAAATGCAATAAAGATGTTCACAAAATAATTACAACCATTTATATACAAATGATGTCTTCCAAACTTTACAGAAAATTATTTGAGTTCAAGTAGTACCATAAAGACTGTCTTTTTACCACCGATCCCATATCTGCACAAGTATAAAGAAAAACCTATATCCCTGATAAGATGTACAACAACAAAAAAGAGGCATAATTATTAGTAAGACAATGCAAAAAATGTCCATAGAAAACCCAATAACAATCTGGACAAAATAATCATAATGCAACATCATACGAAGCCAAACTATCAAAGAAAGAAGACCCACAACATTCTCATCAAATAAAAACCAAACGCACATTACAAATCATGGAGAAATCATAAAGAATGCAGAAAAATCTCAACTTAAAACAAAACAAATAGAGTGAAATCCAAAACAAAAACCCAGCCACCATCATAAACACAAAAACCCAACCACCACAATGAACAAAAAATCCAGCCACCACCATTTACACAAAACCCAGCCACCACCATTAAACAAAAAATTTAGCCACCACCATAAACAAAAAACTCACCACTATCATTAAACAAAAACTATAGCCACCACCATTAACACAAAAACCCAGTTACTACCATAAACAAAAAACCCAGCTATCATAATAAACAAAAAACCCACCACCAACATTAAACAAAAAACTCAACCACCACCATAAACAAAAAACCCACCACCACCATTAAACAAAAAAAACAGCCACCACTATTAACACAAAAACCCAACCACTACCATAAAATAAAAACCCAGCCATCACAATAAACAAAAAACCCACCACCAACATTAAACAAAAAACCCAGCCAACATCATAAACATAAAAACCACCCATCCACACAATGAACAAAAAATCCAGCCACCACCATTAAACAAAAAACCCAACCAACACCATAAACAAAAAACCCACCACCACCATTAAATAAAAAACACAATTGTAGCACAATTGTGCTACAGTACCCTCATACATATAAGAGGTTACTGTAGCACAATTGTAAATTTTTTTACAATTTAGAGACCGGGTAATGCTTGTTTTTGTGTTTTTATGCTAAAATATAACAACATATACCATATACAAGCCTCAATACTAATGCTCTTAGGCAAGAAAATAAAACACTAACCAAAGTGTGTTCTAGTTCGTAGATGAGCTCTCCCCACTGCCACAAATGTCACTCTCACCCTTGCTCCTCAAATATTGTATGATGTAATCCATCTTCTCCTCCATCCTAATTTTTGCATCCTGGAGCTCATCTATTTGATCCTCAAGTTGTTGAATATACTGAGTTAAGGAAGATAATGCTGGAGTCCTAAGAGATGAGGAAGGTCTCATGCCAAGTCCCTTTACATAGCCAAATCTCGACTTAAGAACCATCTTAGATATCTCCTCTTCGGTCAAAGGCTATGCATCAGGAGTGCTATAATGCTCATCTTGTACTTTCAACATCTCTTGCTATCATTTCAAATAATAGAAACCATCAAAAATACATATGTTCTAGTTTTGTAAACATATATAGAATAGAAATACATATATTCTAGTTTTGCAAACTCAAGGCATGTACTGATATACATATGTATGTATGTTCGCAATCAAGGTATACCCACTGTTTTGTCTTTGAATTAAAGCGGGTATCATAGTAAAGTTGTGCCAAGTTAGGAATATGACCTCCATTTTTTCGTCTCTGATTAGTTTGCTACAAGGTAATCAATTACAACAAAGTAATATAATAAGCTTTTGAAAAATTGAAACAACACACCTCCTCATCCACCCTAATTGCAAGCGACTTGTTTCCACACCTATGAATGTGTTTACTAACCGTTCCTTCTCTATTTCTGTTTGCAGCATCTCTTTTTGAGACTTCCTATAAATAATAGAGACCAAGAAAATATTAGAGTTTTGACTTAAATTATATATATAATTTACAATATAAATTTATTTTACCTTCCAAATATGTATAATACAATGAATTTGATAGATCGAATAATCTAGTAAACATGACACCATAATAAGATCTATGTAAAACATTAATCCGATGCATATATAGGTAGGTATTATCTGGGTGAAAGGTGAGAACATACTTCACTTGTAATTAAAATTTTCAAAGTATTAATTACCAGCCAATCTTCGTCACTCCACTTTCCATCAATTAGTTCAATCCATTTTTCTCGTGTGGCATTTTTTGGTGGGTGGTTTCTTGCATACATGCTTCCTTTATCCTTTACAAGTTTTTTATATTGGGCAAACAACCTACTATTGTGGCTGCTCAATAATCTACCACACTTCGTATTTAAAGATTTGTTCACAGGTACAAATTCTCCTTGTAGATCAAATTGATCCTGCAAAGTGAGGTATGTATAATGAAAAAATTATTCCTTGAATTCAATATGCACAGTGACAACATCAACAATACACTATAAAATATAGCATAAAGTATAAAGCAATGTAATGAAAACAACAAAATCAAGCTCATGGACAACTATAAACATTTAAAGTACCGTCACATTTTGAATGATCGCCTCTTTTTCACTGCTATCAACATTCTTCCAACTATAAGCTTTCATAGTGGACAAGTTCATACGCACTTGTACACCAATTTGGCTAGCAAGCTTCCCTACATGTTCACCAACTGGATCACAAAACTCTAGGGCAATGCGGACCGGTAGCTTCCTGTGTTTCTCAACAAGTCCTCGTACTCCTAATCTATGCGTCATGCCATGGGCACATCTACTAGTCGATGCTATCAAAACATAATATAAATTAAATAAACAAGTGAACTAAATATAGAGTGATTACGAAATCAAGTAATGGAACTTAAATATCTCACTACCTGTGGTAGACGGTGTGCCCACAAGTTGTGCCTCTACATTAGTAGAAATTTGGGCAAGAGAATCTCCACCAAGATGTGTGCTCGATGATGGGCCGGTATGCTAGACTGTTGGGATAGATTCCTCACACCTATAACGAGCCATCTGTATCATACAAAAGTATATATAGATGTCTAAATTCATTACAAGTTAAGCTATAAACAAGTTATTTCATAGTTATTTCATCATTTAAAATATTTTCAATCGATGATTTTGATTGATCATTCCAAGCACAATTTTACAAAGACAAGTTATTTCATCACAATATTACAAAGAGCAAAGTATCACATGCACTAAATCATATATATAGTACCTCATTATTTAAAGAACTAGATGACTCATCATCACCATCATCTTCACCAATAACTGGTACATACTCGTTGTCATCTACCTGAACACTTACTCTTTTTCTTTCCACATTTGCAGATTTAGGCAGAAAAGTTGACAAATGCTTCAATCCCAAAGCATTCATTCTCTCTTGGTTTTGCTTGATTCTTTGTGCTCTTTCCATCTCATATTTTGTTATTTTATTATGAGTGTCTTTGCCCTTTTTGATCATTTCTGCAACTATAGATTGACATAGAAAATAAAATACAATGTCTATTCATTACAAATTCTTCCCAAGTAAGAAACATAAAACAAAAAGAAACACAATTTAGCTGTTAACATAGAAGCCGCATACAACAAAAATGGCATGTTCAAGTTAGAGGGCAGCAAGAGTAAACGAAATACCAGTTATAAAGATAGATGATTTTCATTGTAAAGTTTAGACAAAAAATAAATAAATAAATTTCAATAAGTAACTTAGGTATATATATAAATTACAAGTCTAGCATTCTAGCAAAAACTAACATTGATCGTGTCAGTCAACTTTCTTAAGTACTTGCTTTTGAGGATAAGATTCTAATCTTCCCTTGCCTACCTCGTTGTGATCTGGTGAGGATGCAAAACCCTTGGTATTATCAATATCTAATATCCCAAAAAATTCAGTAATAGAAATAATACAATGTAAAAATAAATGAGAAGTTCTTGATTGTAAGCAAGATAAAAAGGCAATGGTAACCACTGTTATACAAGGTTAAAGTAATAATAATCCAAAGTTGACATTTCAAAGTATTTTAATTGAATAACAAGAATTTTAAGGCATTTCTAGTTTTCTGTTGCCCTAACAAGTTATACAGAGTGGGGTAGCGGTACGTGCATTAACACATTGCATGCTATTTTTATATCATTTCCTAACTAAATTCTGAACCACATACCAAAAATTGCATGAGCATGTGTATTTGTCACAAATCCTATTTATCAGATGCAACCAAGAGAATGCACAAATGTTACATACAAAAATCAACGTCTTGTCGTAGAGCTTACAGTTTCAAGATCGGGGTCTAAAATTCTATGAATTAAGGATTTTGTTGCAACTGGAAACCAAGATGTACATGAGAACTCTGCTTTCTCAATCTGCAGAAAACAGTTCGAGAAAAAAAAAAAATAGATTGATGAAATTCTAACATATTTTATGAAAAGCAGATAAGGGGAAGCAGAATATATTGGGTTTGGACTGACAAAGGAGAATTAAATGATGATCAACACCAGAATCCACAAGAAAGTGCACCTAATAACAAGATTCATGGACAAAATAAGACATAGACCAGAGATAAAATCTCCATATTCCTTCCCACCAAATATAGGTGCCACAAGACTACTTGATCATTGTTTTGGCAGTATAGACTAAGCACAGTAAATGGGCTACTAATTTACTAAACTTAACTGAACATAACTATATATAGCTGTAACACACAAATTTTATTATATATAATATATGAAATATATAATATGAAGAGTGAGTTTGGTTCAGCTTTTTAAAACTGGGCTTTTTGAAAAAGTGGGTTTTTCAAAAAGTGCGGTATGAAAAAGTGCTTTTGAAAAAGTTGAGTGTTTGGTTGGCACTTATAAAAGTGGCAGTTTGAGAGATAAATTTCCAAAAAGGACAATGTATATATAAGGGAGTTTATTTCATACTTAAATCAACTACTTCATATACTTACTATAAAAAAACTAATTAATAATAATAAATATATATTATTGGTATTATTTTAATAATGTTTGTGTTTAGTTCTTTTTAGTGTCATAATTCTTTGTTATTACCATTAATGACTTCTTATCAATATTAATTAAATCTAAATAATTTTCATCATCATGAAACACAAAATGAAAATGTAAAAAGATGATAAAATACATACTAATAATCCAAGTTTAAATTGTACTACATAAAAATGTAAAAAGATAATAAAATACATACCAATAATCCAAGTTTAAATTTTACTACATAAAAATGAAAAAATTGTACTACATGAGTTCTGCTCCAGTTGCTGCAACATCCCTAAACATTCTATTAAGTTGTTGTAGATTCTGTAGACCTTTATGTCGAAATTTTGAAGCTTTGGGTACTTCCTACAAAATGTAATTGTCATTTCACTCATATTACAATAATATACATAACTATTTCAAACTAACTACATATTAATAAAATACTCAACTCACCTTCGACTTCATGTCCCACCAATCATCACTAGCATCAATTGTTCCCTTCACTGCATCCCAACCTAAACTTGTGTCAAGACCCTTCAATTTTTCCCACACTCTCCAATATGCTTTTAATACATCCCACCTACTTTTTAATTGGTCCTTATCATAGTTTAGACTAGTCTCATCATAGAATTTGATCACCAAATTGCTCCAACCTTTGGCACTTAAGGCAACAAAGATTCTTCTATTCCCTGCTTCAATCTCTTCCACACAAAGGTTACAAAAAGTAGTTGTCCAACTTGGATCTCCCCATAATGCTCTTGCTTTTTTTGCCTCGGAGTTGGAAGTGGTGTTTTTACCCATCTATAGAGTTAAGCAACCATAAGAAATGCAAAAAATAAAATTCATAATATTCCAATCTAGTGTGAAACAATTGGTTTAAGTCTGAGCATTAAAATAGAAAGAGCTAGAGAGGAATCTCATCATGTCACAACTCACAAGAGCACCATTTGTACACTCACTAATCAGTAGACAGCCAGAAAATTCTATTGTTAGTGTTATACGAACTATCTTCACGAAATTCTCTTGTTAGTGTTATATGAGTGAAATCCTCAACCATTGCTTAAACTATGGGCTAGCACTATTAAGTGCCTTATTCAAAGATTACTAGGCATCCAATAATTATAGGCATCCAAGTCATGTATAACTGTACAGACCTACTTATATTATAGATAGAGCCATGGTTCAAATAAGCTAGAAGCCACATTTGCATCAATTTCACCTTAAAGTGAATATATTACATAATGCATAGTAGCAAATGAATAAACCTTTAATAGTATTAATCAAATAGCAAATGAGCAGCACTTGAATAATTAACTTTCAAGGAATAAATTAAGCTCCAAATAATAAAGAAAAAAGGTATAAGGCACAACAAAGATGAGCCTTCCTAGAAAATATAGTACTCCCGTTACAATCAGTGATGCAGATCTCCTTTTCCAAGAGTTTGTTGTCTAATGAGACAACTAGCAAGTTAATTTATGGCACAACCACCTCATGCAAAACAATACTTCAGCAGTTATCAACTAGGATTTTCTTACCTCTAATCAATATAAGGTGAAAATCATATACCCAATATTAATAATAGTATTCTTTTTATTCTTTAATAGTCCAAGGTTAGCCATCAAAACTGCATTAGCAAGACCCAAAACTGCATTACCTACACCTTCACAAAATTAAGTGTTAGGAATTGGGAAAAAATTGACAGTTGATTTCGAGGACAACAAGCCTCCAAGAACAGGGGACAAGCAAGAACAGAGAGATAGAGAGAATAGAGAGAATAGAGAAAGGAATTCTGGAAACAACAACAATCAAGTTCATTCCCTTTCCATACACCTCTCCCTAGTCTAATACCCCTCAGTAACTAATTGTAAGCCAGCTGTGTAACCACCTTGCCAGCCCATTCCCTCCAACTAACTATATCAACTAACTCTAATGCCACACAAGACTGACGTAAACATATCACCAATACAAGTAATACAAGTATATCTATACTAAAATACAAGTATACAATGCCAGCTAATCAAATACAACATTATCTAAAGCACAGACACATTATACACTCAGGCTGCACTGGCATATGCACACCTCATCAGCTGCACACGCATGCCCCATCAGCAGCAGACACACCCCACATCAGTAGCCCACGCACACCTTGCAGCACCTCACCATGCAGCAACACACGCATGCCTCATCAGCACCACACGCACTCCTCATCAGCACCCCACACACATATACACCTACACACTCCTAACATTAAGCCCTGCGATTCAATGTTAAAGAATAAAGACCTTAATTTTAAGGCAATAATCCAAAAGACAAAAAATCAGTCAGTCATTGAGTCCACATTCCACAATGAGCCACGCCCTCACCCATACACACCTTTATGCAAATCAAAATCAACATCACCACCGCTCAGCCTTAATAGCTCTCTATAAAAGCAAACACAACCCCATATCCATAAAAGAAAAAAAATACAAAGCATGTACCCACAAATTTTTTCAGTACCTAAAAGACAACAAATAGATCATTAGCAAGAACAAATAAAGCATGCACAGATCTGAAAATTTTTCAACAAATATTTCAGAATCTCTGGTGGTACTTGGTGGTTTTTGGTAGCAAATCAGTGGTACCTGGTGGTTTTCTTAGATCAGATATAGACATAAATAAAATTAAAAAAAAAAAAATATACAGACGAGAAGAAGAAGAAGAAGAAGATGAAGAAGATCGCCGACGGATGAGGCAAGAGAAACTTTTACCTGCAGCAGCACGGAGAGGATTGTGTAGCAGCACGGAGGAGAGGCTTGTTCTGAAGATGAGATGAGAGGAATCCGTGAGGTGAGCTACAGACCTTGATTTATCAAAGGACAAAATTGGGTTTTCAATAAAATGTTTGGGCAATTTGGTAATTGAAGACAACCTCTCAACGGTAATATATGAACGCGCGTTGGCTTTTTTGTAAAAGCTCTGAAGAGCTGTGTTGTGTTAAAGTGCCCATTTGTTCACATTTCAAAAAGTAGCGTTTTAGAAAAAGCAGGTTGAAAGAGTCTTACCAAACGCATTTAATATTTATTTGGTTTCAAAAAGCATTTTTCGCACTTGGAAAGTGCAAACAAACGGGCACGAAGTATATACTATAATACTGTTGTGAAATATATCAAGTGCATTACCACACATATTCTTGTAATTATATCAACGTAAAATGTTAGACCCATTTTCTCCAACTTCATTTCATTTACTGAATCTCTTCACGTTACTTTTATTTTATGTTAAAAATTAGGAGCATTCTCTCTTAATAATATCAAGTTTTGATACTAGATCTTTAATTAATTGGCTGTTATATAGAGGTCAATGAGTAAAAAATAATACAAAACTGTAGCTCCTAACTCAATTTGTAATGAAATTTCCCAACGTTAATCCTTAATTTAGATGTTTGTAGATTTTAATCTTCCTTTCCAACTACATATTCACTGGAATCACTATTATTTGCAATGAATCACTTCAAATACTTTGATATTTGTTTTGCAATCAGGCTATTTCATTCAACTTCACTACTCAAAATCCAAAGCTAAAATTTTGTTTTTTTGCTAAGCCTTCTCTAGAAACAAATAAATAAAAATTAAATTTTAAGAGAAGTAAAAGATTATACCTGTAAGTCAGAGAAATTCCTCAAACCAATCGGAATGAGAGATTGAAATTCCTCAAAGAAAACCCAGTAAAAGAGACTGAACTTCTCCTCCGCTGCTCCTCCAATCACAATCTTTGCCTCCTTCTCATCTCACTTTTTTTTTTTTTTCTCTCTCTTAAAAAATCTTTTTTTTTTGATAGTTTCTGGTTGTTTGCATGAGAGAAACCAAATTCAAGCCAGTAGAGATAAGCTTCAAACTTGAGATACGGAATCATGGCTAGAGATAAAGTCGGAATTGAAAGGATATGGGAAAACGAAACTGATGAGAAAAAAATGGGAAAATAGTTCAACTTTCCCGCTGCCCAATTTTTTTTTTCAAATAAAACTTCGTGCTACTAATATAAAATAAAACACTAAATAATAGTAGTAATAATAATAATAATAATACAATAACAATAAGTAATAAGTAATACTTTTTTTTTTTTTTGAAAACGATAAGTAATACTTTTTTAATAATGATTATCTCTACAATATGGTTTATTTACAAAAGAACTAGAATTGAGTTTATTTTTTTTATTATTATTATTTTATTTCAAACAAAGCTTATAATTTTATTGGAATTTTATAAAACTCTATATTAAATTCATTAATTCAAATCAGTACTTATTTTTTTTAATTAAAATTTTATATCATTCACTATATAAATATATATATATATCTGGTGTGTAACTCCGAAACGGCACACCGGTACACACTGATACCGAGTTATGTCGTTCTTCAACCAAACCAAAACAACATTTGGTAAGAAATTGACTCCCTTGATAATAGTACTTCATTAACATTTTGGTCAATTCCTTTGTTTTTTAAAAGCCACAGTCAGATGCTTAATAATAATTGAATATGTATGTGTTATTAACAAAAAAATTTTGATTATGCGTGGCTAACAAAAGCAAAGTTCAATTTTGATTCTTTACGTACATAGGCTAACCTGGCCCAACCCAGTGACCCAAGGTCGGGCCCAACTTGGTAGGCCAAGGGATGGAGTACACGAATGGGTCAGCCCAGCCTTAGGAAGGGATGAATATGGCCTTCGAAGAAATGTATAACGGCCCAGCACAGGCCTATTTGGCTTCTGGCCCAGATCCACCCTAGTGACAACGTAGGACACGGGTCAGCCAATCATGAAATGGATAATTGACACCAAAACCTGGACAACACATTGTTCTAAGAAGAGACAGTTGTTAAAAGGGCTAGTTAGTGGGGACAACCGGTCCAATTTTCACGTCATGCCATGTTCAACGTAAAACATATAAATAGGTAAAGATGAAACTAGAGTGGGTGGGAGAAAAAGGGAACCAGTAGTTGGGAAGCACATAAGCCACACCAGTGGAGAGGACACCACACATCTCACCTAAAGGGAAAGGTACCAAAGGGAAGATACCATGAAAACTCACGCATACTTACTCACACATACCCACTTTTACATACAATTTATTCTGATCTCTAGAGAGTACAATCTAACTTAGGCATCGGAGAGTCCCTAAGGGACCCCAACCCGGTGTCTTTACATTGTTTCTTTGGAACAGGCTACCAAGGTCTTCTAGCATTACCGGAGAGGATCATGCTAGCAAGCTTCACAACCATGGGCCCTAGTAGGATAGGAAATCCATATCCCACTAATCACTAAATTAATTGTGTACATCCACAGGCCGGTCACGTGCCAGTCTCGGTCAGATTCGCCACAGATTCTAATTGAATTTTCTTTCAACTTTGGTGTGTGTGTGTGTGTGTATTACCTAGTTAGTAATTAACTATACATAGTTATGATATATTACATAAATAACATATAAATTTGAATTATTTTTAGTTACACAAAAAAATGGCTCATAAATATAAAATCATTCAAACTCTCTTTTCCTCTAATTTTATATATAGAGTTAAATATATGATTAGATTTTTTTATTATGGTTTATTTATATTGGATTCATTGTTTTCTATACTGAATTAACTCACTTGGTACAAAAAATTAAAAACTTAGACTAGATGGCACATGTGGTGCAAAATTATACTCTAAATGAAACCTAATTTTTACACTGAATTAGCTCACTTAATACAAAATTTTAAAAGTTTAGATTAGAAGGGATACGTGGGGCAAAATTATAATGATAGTAAAAATTTTAAAAATACATATTTTAAATTTTATCAAGTTATGCTAATTGACACTTTTGATGTCTCTAAATATGCTCACTGTTTGAAGTCACTGTCGTCGTTGTCATAAGTTGACCGAAATACCCCCTAAACCTAAAAACCAACCAAAATACCCCTGGAACATAAAAGTTGACCAAAATACCCTTAAACCTTAAAAATGACCAAAGATGATCAAAAACCATTAAAAATTACCAAAATACTCCCAAAACCTAAAAAATAATCAAATACACTGAAAACCTAAAAAATGACCAAAATATTCCCAAAACCTAAAAAATATGACCAAAATAGTCCTGAAACCTAAAAATTACCCAAATAGCCCCTACACTTGAAAAATGACCGAAATACCCCCTCGACCTAAAAATAACCAGAATACCCACAAAACATAAAAATTAACCAAAATACCCTCTGAACCAAAAAATGACCAAAATACTCCCAAAACCTAAAAATGACCAAATTACCCTCGAAACCTAAAAAGAAGTTCGGAATACCCTTGAAACCTAAAAATTAACCAAAATACCACATAAGCCTAAAAAACGACCAAAATACCCCTGAAGCCTAAAAAATATCCGAAATACCCCCAAGATCTAAAAATTGACCAAAATACTCCCGAAACCTAAAAATTACTAAAATACTACCCAAATCTAAAAAATGACCGAAATACCCCCGAAACCTAAAAGTTACCCGAAATACCATTTAAGCCTATAAAATCCCCCTAAACTTTAAAAAAGACCAAAGATGATAAAAAACCATTAAAAATGACCAAAATACTCCCAAAACCTAAAAAATAATCAAATACACTGAAAACCTAAAAAATGACCAAAATATTCCCAAAACCTAAAAAATATGACCAAAATATTCCTAAAACCTAAAAATTACCCAAATAGCCCTTACACTTGAAAAATGACCGAAATACCCCCTCGACTAAAAATAACCAGAATACCCCCAAAACATAAAAATTAACCAAAATACCCTTTGAACCAAAAAATGACCAAAATACCCCTGAAACCTAAAAATGACCAAATTACCCTCGAAACCTAAAAAAAAGTCCGAAATACCACATAAGCCTAAAAAATGACCAAAATACCCCTGAAGCTTAAAAAATGTCCGAAATACCCCCAAGATCTAAAAATTGACCAAAATACTCCCGAAACCTAAAAATTACCAAAATACTGCCTAAATCTAAAAAATGACCGAAATACCCCCGAAACTTAAAAGTTACCCAAAATACCATTTAAGCCTATAAAATCCCCCTAAACTTTAAAAAAGACCGAAGATGATCAAAAACCATTAAAAACGACCAAAAGATGATCATAACTATTGATCTTTGATATTCTAGAAATTTTACAAACATGGAAGATATAATAAGAACATACAATCCAATATTTAGATTTTCAAAATTTACATCAAATAAAAAGATATAGGAGGAGTTTGAAGGATTTCTCTTCATATTAATTTGGAGAGAAACCTTTACCTTTTATTTTATAGATTTTTTTTTTTCATTTGAGAAAAATATTTTTTTTAATGGAAAGTTTTTAACAAAATTGGATAGAAACCTTGAATTGAATAAATTTAAAATTTAGAGTACTCAATTGAATGAAAAGTAAAGTTAGATGATTGAAATGAGTTTCAATCAAACTTAGATAGTGCAATTTGCATTTTAGCCTATTTTAAGAATTTAATAACTAAATTGCATGTTATTTATGTTTTTAACACACATATATCAAATATCGTGCCAATCAGATGTTCTTTATTATTCGATTCATAATCCTAATTTGTATACATAATTTAAAGTGTAAAAACTTAAAATTTAAACATTTGATTGATGAAAGAGCTATTAATCTTTGATATTTTGGAAAATTTGCAAGAATAGAGGATATAAGAAAGAAAGGTAATCCAATAGTGGATTTGTCAAAATTTACATTTAATAAAAAGATATTGAGTGGAGTTGTAACAATTGGCTATAAACTAGAATATGAAATATTAATTTCAATGAACCATTTAAAATAGGTCAAGAGTTTTACGGTGAGGTACTATTCAATCAGTCTCTTTAATTCATAACAAGAACTTAGGATTAAATCTCTCCTTCTAATTGTTGTAGGTGAAAAACACAATACATGACGATGACATAGTCATGATGAGAAGTGGATAACAAATATAGGGTCTCGCAGATATCCATCAAACTATCAAGAAAACACCAACTGCTGGCCGAAACTTGCACACGCAAAACATTGGATACCATGTATCATCAGTTAATTCCATATTCAGTTAAGGCGTATCAGGGCCCAAGTCTTAACGGGTATGCAATATAATATATAGCCCTTAAATTCACAGAGCCCAAGTCCAAATTGGACGTCATTAAAGGACTATATATCCCTCAACCGGAAGAAAATCTAGTTTGTTTCATCATTTCGATCATACCAGTCAAAAAGGAAAAAAAGCCCATACGAACTCGATTTTACCTACCAAAATTATTTCCTGTCCAGGTCCAATTTAGTAAGACCTCTGGTGATGAGTGGCCCAATTTATAGGCCTTAGTTCTAAAGCTTTTGGGCTGATTTGATATATATATATATATAAATATTTGAAAGGAAGATTTAGCCACCTATTATAGTATGTCCAAACATGGAGTCCGGAATTCCAATGCTTAAGGCTGATTTTGATTGTTCTTTTAAGGCAAAATAATGAGCCCAATAAGAGCTAATCCAGAAGTGACTGCTAAGAGCAAAGGTGAACACAAAAGCTTAGCACATGGCAACAAAGGCTAGTTTACGTGTTGACAATTGGGCTTGTGAAGTTGGTTGTGGGTTCGGGCCTCATGACAACGACAAAAAAAGAAACCTCAAACAAACTTGAATAACAATGAGCCGTAATATGTTATTAAAATATGATAAATTTGATCATTTAATCACGTACTTCTTGTGAACGATTGTAAAAATTAGTGTTTGATTGAAATTTGAATTAAAATTTGTTCAAAAGGCTCGAATATGGTTTAGTGAAGGAGTCAATATTTAATTTGAGGAGGATAAAACGTATGTGTTCCAAATTTTGTGATATAACGTATGTGGTTTAATTTGTTGACGTAAAATGCCAACTTCAATCTTCAAGGCTTTGATGTGGGCCTTCTTGCCTTTCATAATGCGAAAAAAGCACCTCTACCTGTCCATGGATACGTTGTAAATGAATAGGCTCACAAACATTAGGACTTGATACAAAACTAGCTAAATCTAGACTCGTTTATGAGTTTGGTAATAAGCCTGATATAATGTACTTGTGTTGAATCTCAAGCTCAAAAACTTGATATTAAGCATGAGTTTGAGCTTAATATTGAGCTCGAGCTCAATTGACTAATGAATCAAGCCGAGCCAAGCTGAGCCAAGCTAACCTCAATTTTTAAGAATTTTTGACAAGCTCAAGTTTGAAAATCATTTATAGGCTTGGTTTGAGCTCAAGCCAAGCTTAAACACTTTATTTTCGTTGCAAAGCCAAGTTTGAGTACTTACTACTTAACAAACTCAGCTCGTTTAAACCCCAATGACACTTGGAAGACCATATTATACTAAAACAAAATGAAGCAATGTTAAATGATAGCAAATACTTTATTTATTTTTAGGCAAATTAATTGCATTCTCTAAGTATGACTAGAATTCATATCAGTATTTTAGTTTTACTTTTGCTCAATTGAGTCCATTGAGTTTCATATTTATTCAATTCATGCATTCCATTCAATTTTGTTAAAAAAATTACCATTTAAAAATATTTTTCTCACATGAAAAAACTCTATAAAACTAATAAAAAAATTATAGATTTTTTATGTGTTGAATTATTTTCAATTATTTTCATTAGTTAATTGTATACTTAACAGAAAATTTTTAACAGAATTGGATGCTCTACGTACCAATCACATAACTTGTCACATTTTTTTTTCTTCCAATCTTTATTAAATAGCTAAATTTAAAGTTGGGACAAATTAGTGGACTCGTAATATATTATAATATGTAGGGTATAGAGTAGAATACTAAAAGTGAGACAAATGATTTTTATCCCACAAACTAAGAATTTGAGTGTGTATGTGTTAGATTATGCATTAATTAAGTACTTAAGACACAAAGAAGAGTGGGTTCCAGTTAGCTCAACTAGTAAAGTTTTTGATGGTTGAATAAGAGATCTAAAATTCAATCCCCACTTACTCCAAAAATTGATTAGTGTCTTGGTTTGATAATAAAAGAGATATCGTCAGGAGCAGACGTCATAGGTTAAAACTTACTCAAAAAAAAAAAGAAAAAAAAAAGAAAAGACACAAAGGTGTGGTCATAATTTGTAAGTTAATTCTTCTTAAGAAGAGTGATTTGAAAACCAAATAGCAATTTCAAAGAGAGAGAGAGAGTTCACCTTCCAATGTACAATTCATATTCCATTTTCAAAATAAATATTTTTTGTTGTTGTTGTTGTTGTTTTTTGTTATTCCATTTTCAAAATAAATAGGATTTTTGTTGTACTACTACTATTATTATTACCACTACTATGTGCAATACTTAACCATTAATGGCCTTTGAGTTGGTCTCATATATAACTAGGGTGGTCAATACCATGCTAGTACTAGTCGTACTAGTAGTATGTACCATACTAGCAACTAAACCGGTTTTAGAGCATCCACAGCAGTGGATGTAAAATTTTAGCTATTTAGCTATACAAAAAGTCACTTTATTTATTTTACCTACACACATACTACAGCAGCAAATCTATTTTAGCTTTTAACACAATAAAATAATATAAACATCCCAATAAAATAATATAATCACTACAATAAAATTATATATCCCACAATCAGATACAACCACAACCACACCCACAACCACCACCACCACCACCACCACCAGTCCACAGCAAAAAAAAAAAAAAAAAAAAAAAAAAAACCCAAATCTCCAATCTTTTTCCTCACAACCACACCCACAACCACCATCAACACCACCACCACCACCACCACCACCAGCAGTCCACAACAGGGAAAAAAAAAAAAGAAAAAAAAAAAAAAGAACCCAAATCTCCGATCAGCGGCGTCATACAACCATTGGCGGTGTGAAAGAACAAATATCCACAAGCAAGCACTCCGATCAGCGGTGAGCTCCATGGGTTTCCCAGTCAGGCACTCCGATCGGCGGCGAGCTTCGTGGGTCGGTGATCGGAGTTGAGAGAGTGAGCTTGAGTCGAGCTTCGTGGATCGGTGACCGGAGTTGAGAGAGTGACTCCGATCTGCGGCGGCGAGCTTCGTGGGTCGGTGATCGGAGTTGAGAGAGTGAGCTTGAGTCGAGCTTCGTGGATCAGTGACCGGAGTTGAGAGAGTGAGACCGGAGTTGAGAGAGTGAGTTTGAGAGATGAGAGTGAATGAGAGAGAGAGAGGCCTGAAAGAATGAAAAAAAAAGAGGGAAGGTGTATTATTTTAATAAACCAGCCGAATAAAATATATATATATATATATTTTTTTGCTCTCAGCTACAGTGCACATCTATACATAGATGTGCACTGTAGCAAATCATCTAAAATTTTAGCTTTTGCCTCCACTGCTGTAGTGTGATTTTTGTGTTTGTGGAGCTAAATTTTAGCAATATAGCATTATCCCTCCTCTGCTGTGAATGCTCTTAGTATTCCTATGAAATGTGCCAAATTAAATATCATATTGTACCGGCATGTACCAACTGTATCAGATATTTTTTGAATTTTTTTGTATAGTAAAGTAAAAAAATAATTAGGGAATGTTAAAGAAATGGTATGAAACATGTTATTTAAGTTGATACATTGAGTTAATATATTGCAAAGCATGACTTTTGGGGGATGTTTAATTAGTAGCCTCATCCCACATGTGCAAAGGCTTTACTTTTTTCTTTTCCCTTCTTTTTTGCAATATTGACAACATTTCTAAATTAGTCCATGATCTCATACATAGGCATACCACAAATCCACAATAATGTTACTGTATTCTCAAATTAGCTTACCACCTTACATATGAGCTGTTAAAAAAAAATTCAAATTGCAAATTGTCATGGGTTCATATGTAATTTTTATTTTTATTTTTATTTTTTTGAGGGGAGGGTTCATATGTAAGTTGATATACTAATTTAAGATTGTTGTGAAATAATTGTGTGAACTTTTATTGTCTACTTGATTGTAGCATAATTATTCTCTCCAATGTGTGGTTCGGACTTTACTCTACAACTTATAAGTTTAGAGCCACAAAAATTAAGTGCAACTTTTAGCATCTCCTATGCATTTATAGATCAGTTTAGTGCAGTCTCTATTGCCATTCAGTTCACATTTATACAATGTTTCATTGGTGAAGACTGAGGATGGGAAATTTGCCGCTGTAAGTATTATTCTCTTTCAATGCCATAAATGGTCAAAAATAATAATAAATAAAATGAGAGATCGTGTAGCTCTAATGTCATTCCTACATTTTCATAATTCCCGTGGAAATTTATGTAGTGATCTCCAATCATAATACATTCACATTCTCCCACTTTTTATTTTTTATTTTTTAATTTTTTTTAATTTTTTTATTTTTAAGATCAATATAAACATTAATTTTACATAATTAGCTCTATGGGATGTCTGATTTTAAGAGCCTAAATTAACAATCCAGATTTAACATCCTTTATATTGATCTTACCAAGTTCTTCTAGCACATATTCTCCCTCTATCTCTCCTAACATCAAATCGACCATTTTGATCTTCATTTGTCTCTTGCTAAGGGCAGCTGTCTCTAATTTGTTAATATATACCCTTTTGTGTGTGTGCTTTACAAATCATCTTTCCCACTTTGCCTTATTTGAACATATCAATTCTAACCAATTCACTGGATATGACCAGGAACACCCCCAACCCAAAAAAAAAAAAAAAAAAAACCCCATTATTACTCACTTTTTATTTAAGTAATAATATTTGGTTCTTATAAACATCTCATAAAAACCCATTAATTCTAAGTGAGACAAGATATATGGTTTACAAAGCATTGTAAACACCAATTATAAAGATGAATGTAAAATTACAAATTGGTGCAAGCATATGTGTCATGACAGGGCTCTATAATCTCACAGAATAGCAATGCGTATGGAGGCAAATTATACCCGTGACTATTAGTCCCACTCAAGGACGGAATCAGGATTCAAACCTGAGGGGGGCCAAAACTTAAAACAAATTTTTTTTTTATAAAAATAAAAACTAACATCTATTTCATATTCAACAAAATACTACATATAAAATAAGTGTTTCTTAAACATTTGATATTATAAAAATGTCAACAAAGTATAACATATAAAATAAGTGTTTTTTAAACATTTCAACACATTTATCAAAATGGAACTTGACTCTATTTCTGAAGAAATCCAAAAATATATATATTTAAGGGCAAATCTTAATTTTTCAAATTACATATGTATACCAATTTTTATTTATTTATTTATTTAATTGGGGGGCTATTAGGACCAAAATTTAAAATTTCAACACACACACACATATATATATATATATATTAGTTTTTTTTTTTTTTTTTTTTTTTTTTTTGGGGTGGGGACAATGGCCCCCCCTGCCCTACTGTAGGTCCGCCCCTGGTCCCACTCCCAGCCATGTACTGTATCTTCGTTTCATCTTCCTTCTCTTCTTTTTTCTCTTCTTTCTTGTCTTCTGCAACGCTTACTGTGCTCAAATACCCTACTTTCTTCCTTAGCAATATTGCAAGGTTAGCTGTATCAATCCCCTCGCCTTTTACCTCTATTTGGTCCTTGTCTTGACCTTTTAAACATGCTGATTCCACCCCTGAACATGTCCAATGTAACTTGTAAAATAATTTTAAGTACAAGTACAATTATATATCGTTAAAAAAGAGGATCAAGTGGTATTTGTAATTGTAAAAAATGTTCCGAATTTTGTGATAAAACTACGTACGTGATTTAATTTGTTACCTGAAATTCCAACTGCTACCTTCATTGCTTTTTTACGGGCCTCATCGCCTTTCATAATGCGAAAAAAACACCTCTGCCCATCCATGGACACCCTGATGACCACCGTTTGCTGAAGAAACAAAACATAAATATAAACATATATAGATATTGATGCAATTTTGAAGAAGCAAATACTTATTTTCTAATAGAAAGTTGAGTCGTCACTAGTGCATTCCTAGCATATAAACCTTTCCGATTGCATACCTTCATGCTCTTGGTTTATTTGTTAGAAATGATAGACCAAAAGCCAATCAACTTGTGGGAGAGAATAGAATTTGGAGGTCTGATATTTATAGGCCTCCAAGTGAACAGTTTCCTGAGGGCTATAGGAAGTCACGAGGACCATAGGGTATTCATGTTTCATTGTAACAAGTTATCTTTGCAATTAAAGGAAAGTGTTAAAAATCATTATCAATTTAAATACAAAATGTTATAAATGTTATCAAAATAAATGTTATTACAATAAATGTTATTAGTGTCAAATTAAACAATACAACATATGTGAGTTTTAGTTAGCTCAATTGTTAAAGTCTATAATAGTTGTATAAGAGATTTGTGGTTCAATCCCCGCCTACACAAAAAACTTATTGGTGTCTTGGTCTGATAATAGTTCTTTATCATCAGGAGCGAACGTCATAGGTTGAAACTCTCTAAAAAAACAAACAATACAACGGCTCTGTTTATGATCTACTTATTTTGCTGAAACTGAAAACTTTTTGCTGAAAGTACTGTAGATAAAGATAAAAGTTAGTTGAAATAGTACAGTGAAACCCATAAATAGTACCAAAAAGTGCAGTAGGGCCATGAATAGTAGCAAAAATATACTGAATAGTAAAATAAGTTGACAAAAATAATTTTTTCCAAACACACAAAACATATAAACTTCAAATAGAGTTTCAGAATTTGAAATTTATCCCTTGAAGTTCTATTCTATTTGCATCAACTGCCCGTCCATCCTTATTAGCAAAAAAGTGTCACATAAACTTGTCATGGGTGTTTAATTTGTCCAATAAAATGATGTCATCTCATTTTTGTGGCCTAAAAAAATTAAAAATCACATGACATAATAAAATGTAGCATCATTTTATTGGATGAACTAAACACGCGTAGTAAGCTTACGTGGCACTGCTAAAACACTCTCAAACTTTAAGGGTATAGTTTTCAATTTAGCCTAAAATTTGTTATAAACATATTATCATTAAAACGAAAACTAATATTCTATTAATGAACTTGAAATTATGAGACCACTCTTCACTTAGATTTCCGTAAACCAAATTGTGAGCGCACGGTTAAGAAAAGATTACACGATAGAGCAAAAGGATGAATCATATATAGTAGGGGTCCCTAATACCTAATCTCACAACAACTACTACAACTATATAGAGTAAAGAGGTTCACATGGTGTTTGTAATTGTAGTGCGTTTCTAGCATATAAACCTTTCCAATTGCATACCTTCAATGGTCTTGGTCTGGGTTTGTTAGAAATGATAATATATGGTGATGGACCAAAAGCCTCTCACCATGTGGGGAGAGGATGGTATTTGAAGGTTGGGGAGAGAGACAGAGACTACTATTTTTGTTTTGAAGTTTGACGTAGTTAACACTGATATTTATAGGCCTCTTTGGAGGCTTGTATGAGTGAACAGTTTGCTGAGGGTTATTGCAAGTATTATCAATTTTAATGCTTATATATTGGCGTCACAATAAATGTGAATATTAGTAACTAATTACACACAATATAACCTATAAATTTCAAATTTACATTTTTTATTTTTATTTTCTATTTAAAAATGGACACGTCAATTTTTAAGACTTATGATATAAACAAATTTGTAACTATCCTAATATCACTAAAATATCACTAAAAGGCTAATATTCTTCTTTCTATAATAATATTTTTTTTTTAAGATATAAACGAGAACAAAGAGGCTAACCCTATTTGGTTCCTCAAAGTTTTTTTTTCAATTTTCATTTTCAAAAATTTGTTTTCTACGTGTTCTCATTTTTGTTCTCAAAACCTATTTTCCAACTCAAAAAGCAAGTTGTATTGTTTGGCACCAGAGTTTCTGGTCTAACTTGTTTGATTTTAAGAGCCTAGCTAAAAGATATCCCTTTTTTCAAAGTAATTAATAATATTTGGTTCTTATAAACATCTCATAAAGATCCATTAAATTTTTTTTTTTGGAGAATCAAATACCCATTAATTCTAAATTAGGTACTACTTACGCAGGAGGCTGCAAAGGGCAACAAGCCATCTAGCACTTTCAAGGCAGGCTCCTTTGCTCTTGTAGCGAAGGAGATAACTACCCAATTTGGGGTTGAGAAATTTAATCTTATCTAAATGGAAATTTATCATGAAGACCCGGAGAATATGTATATTTTAACGGTTCAAACTGTCTCCCTCTTTGTGGTTATTTCCACCGGTTGATACAAAATTAAATGATGGAGCAAACATTTGCGTCATAACAGGGGTCTCTAATCTCATAGAATACGTAGGGGGGTCCATGAGGCCACTGTATCTTCGGTTCATCTTTCTTCTCATCTTTTTTCTCTTCTTCTTTCTCTTCTTTTTTGTCTTCTGCAACGCTTACTATGCTTGCATGCCCTACTTTCTTCCTTAGCGACGTTACAAGTTTAACAGTATCAATACTATCTCCTTTTACCTCTATTTGGTCCCTGTTTTGCCCTTTCAAAGCTAATGATCCACCCCTGAAAATGTCACATACACCAACAAATGGAAAACAATTTTTAAGTAATAGTACAACTATAATTAGTAGGTTAAAGAGTAGTGTTTGTAGTGTTGTAAAATTTGTAATATAGTATATAAACGTCGCTTTGTTACCTGGAAGGCCAACTGCAATCTTCATGGCTTTCCTGCGGGCCTTCTCACCTTCCGTAATGCAAAAAAAATTCCTCTGCCCATCCATGGAAACCTGGATGACCGCAGTTTTCTGAAGAAACAAAATAATTATAATCACAAATGAGGCGACTTTAAATTGTATCATACACTTCTATATATTTTGTAATAGAAAGTTGAGTTTATCACTATTCACTAGTGCTTTCCTAGCATATATATATATAAATATATATATATAAATATATATATATATATATATTATATCTATTCAATTGCAATTATTGTATGTGGAGAGAGTAGTATATATCAAATACCTTCATGATTTTTGTTTGTATGTGGGGATGGACCAAAAGCCAATCACCTTGTGGGAGAGAACAGAAATTGAAGGTGGAGGAGAGTGTACCATATACTGCTAGTTATAGGCCTCTTTGGAAGATTAGTGAGGGCTATTGGAAGTCAGGAGGACCATAGCTAACGTAAAGGCAGGGAACATCTTTTTTCATAATCACTATCATGTTACATGTTATCATTACTGACTACATGTAAATTCAAAAATTATTATCACTTTTATATTAGATGTGATAAAACAATGTAACAATAATTGTGATTAGTATCAAATTAAACAATACAACATATAAACTTCAAAATTACTTTTTTATTTATTATTTAAAAATTAATACATCAATTTATAAGACTTAGTAATGTTATAAACATAATATCATTAAAAAAAACTAATATTCAATTCATGAATATGAAATTATGAGCACTCTTCCTTTAGATTTCCGTATACCAAATTATGAGCACATAATTAATGTAGCATTAAATGGGAAGTTGTGAATAAAATCACACTTAATCTTATTAATGTATGAAAATCTTCCGTTCCATTTTTAGTATTTTTCACACACACACACACACACACACATATATATATATATATATATATGTAGGGGCTGGGTTTGAGCACTTCTACTATTGGATGAGTGGACTCAGTTCCAACTAGCCCAATACAATAAATTTGTAGAGAATGAATTTAAGAACTAGGTTTTAGTGAGGATAACAACGAATAAACATGGTTATGGGTAAATTAAATAACAAGAAAGTGGGCTTTAAGTATGAAATTATATCCTTGGCACTTGTTCGGGAAGCTATTTGTTCTTATTATTTCCTCAGTACTTGGTTACAAAGATGATACCAGTTGCTACAGTATTTTCTGCTCGAAAACCTCCCTTCCATTTTCTGGAGGATTTCTTACATTATATACCCCCTTTCAGTTGATCCTGACCCTCAATTTGTTGATCATGCAGGTCATTTCTCGAGTGCTTGTCTCATCAGCCGCCGTCCCAAACCTTCTGTGAGTTGCAGCAACCAAAGCAGCACTGTTTAGGGGTTATTTCCTCATTAATGCGGCCAGAACGTTAGTTGTGTGCATTTAATGTGGAGGTGACAGTTTTTCCTTGAATTGCCCCTCCACTAGGCTCCTATGACTGACCCATTGTACTTGTCCTTTTTACTGGGATGCTTTACGAGGCTGCCTTTGATGGTGTGCTGCTCTTCCCTTCTATGATTTCGGTTCGCCGAGGACAGGATTGTCCTCGGCGATGCTTCTTGGCAATTCGGACTTTTTTTGTTTGTTCTCGGGCATTTCTTCTTCCTTGGCGTAGGCTTTGGGCTTAGTATAAAGTGGGTCGAGGTGGCCAAATTCTTTGACCCCACAATAGCCCCTCAAAATCCTGCTGTTTGGCTTCTCGGACGGAGATGAGGATTTTGATGTCCTTGGGCCTTTGTTGAAAGTAGTTAGTTTCCCCGTAGGTTTGAGTCTGAGGACCATGAAAGACCTTGGTTCTGTCTAACACTTAGGTTCTTCTGGAAGTAATTAGTTTTCCCATAGGTTTGAGTCCGAGGACCATACAAGACCTTGGTTCTGTCTAACACTTAGGTTCTTCTGGAAGTAACTAGTTTCCCCATAGGTTTGAGTCCGAGGATCATGCAAGACCTTGGTTCTGTCTAGTACTTAGTAGGGGTGTGCATGGATCGGGTTGGGTCGGGTTGAGGGGATTTTTTGACCCAACCCACCATGGTAAGTCAAAAAAAATTCAACCTAACCCAACCCATCATATAAATCCAACCCAACCCAACCCAACCCACATGGGTCGGGTTGGGTCGGGTTGAACCCATGGGTTTGACAAATTTTTTTATTTATTATTATTAAATTAAGTAGAAAAAAAATATAAATATTAATATAATAAAAAAACTCAAAGATTAGTATCAATGTAATTCTTTAAAGGCAAACAACACTAATGACTAAACAACAATAGTAATTTATTAGGGTTTGTGTGAACTAATTGGCTTTTATATAGGATAGAAAGAACTGGTTATTTTAAAAAAATTATTAATTATATAATATATTTTATATATATATTAAATTAGTATTAGTAGGAGGAACCGATGAAGTGCTGCTCTACAACTAGTTTTTTTTTAAAATTATTAAATATATAATATATATTTAAATATATATATATATTTATATGTAAGTGCCCTACAGTTTTAAAAAAAATTATTAAATATATAATATATTTTAAATATATATTAAATATGGGTGGGTCGGTGGGTCGGGTTGGGTTTGGCGGGTTTGTAATTTTTTGACCCAAACCCAACCCGACCCGCTATAAAAAAAAAAAAAATTGTAACCCAACCCAACCCACCAAGCCTTAAAAACCAACCCAACCCGGCGGGTCGGGTTGGGTCGGATCGGGTTTGGCGGGTCGGTGGGTTTTCTGCACACCCTTAGTACTTAGATTTTCATTGAAGTAGTTAGTTTCCCCATAGGTTTGAGTCCGAGGACCATGCAAGACCTTGGTTCTATCTAACACTTGGGTTCTTCTAGAAGTAACTAGTTTCCCCATAGGTTTGAGTCCGAGGACCATGCAAGACCTTGGTTCTGTCTAGTACTTAGATTTTCATTGAAGTAGTTAGTTTCCCCATAGGTTTGAGTCTAAGGACCATGCAAGACCTTGGTTCTGTCTAACACTTGGGTTCTTCTGGAAGTAACTAGTTTCCCCATAAGTTTGAGTCCGAGGACCATACGAGACCTTGGTTTTGTCTAGTACTTAGATTTTCAGGAACCTCACTATAGGGTCCATCCAGCTAGGACCCACTCTAACTTCATGGATATGGACCATGCCTTTTGCCACCTTGCTTGCTCTATCCAGATGCTCGACAAGAATGGTTCGAGGCAGACCCTCTGCTAAGGAGGTAGCAAGCATGGCCAATGAATCTGCATGGGTGTTTCCACTTCTGGGGACGTGTGACAAGCTGAAAAGATCGAAATTTGACTGCAAGCGTTTGACCTGGCTTAAGTACGCTTGCATCATCGCCTCTTTGGCTTTCAACTCTCCCTTTACCTGGCCCACTACCAATCTCGAGTCCGAGAACATCTCTACTGCTTTTCCTCCCATTTTCTACACCATGGCCATTTCTTGTAACAAGGTCTCATACTCGGCTTCGTTATTTGTGGCCGAGAACCCAAGTCTCAGGGATTTCTCTATGATAGTCTTCTCAGGAGACATTAGGACTAGCCCCATTCCGCACCCCCTTTGATTTGCTGCACCATCAATGTACACCTTCCAACATGGGGGTCCTGGCTTAGAGACTACCCCAACCGATTTTCCATCCATGTTTCGCTCCTCTGCAACTATTTCGACTGGTGGTTCAGCAAATTCGGCCACCAAGTCAGCTAGGACCTGGCCCTTTATAGAGGTCCGAGGCATGTACTTGATGCCAAAAGTTCCTAGAATTGTGTTCCATATGGCAATCCTTCCAGTGTAATCAGTAGTCCGAAGTACGGACTTCAAGGGCAATTTGGTTAGAACAACCACTGTGTGGGCTTGGAAATAATGGGGAAGCTTTCGCGTAGCATGGACCACAGCTAGTATGGCTTTCTCCAAGAGTAAGTATCTGACATCAGCTTCATGTAGCAACTTGTTCACGTAATAGATTGGCTTTTGAAGGCCATTGTCATCCCGTATTAGCACTAAGCTCACAGCATGAGGGGCCACAGCAATATATGCGTATAGAACTTCATCGACCTCAGGACTGGACATGATAGGTGGCCGAGATAGGTATTCCTTGAGTTGCTGGAAGGCCACAATACAGTCCTCGGACCATTCAAATCCTTTCCACTTGTTGATCAAGAGATAGAATGGTTTGCATCTATCCGCCGACCTGGAAATGAATCGATTCAAGGTTGCAATCATTCCAGTAAGCTTTTGGACCTCCTTGGCGTTTTGCGGTGGTTTTAAATCGTTAATAGCCTTGATCTGGTCAGGATTAACCTCAATTCCCCTATGAGTAATCATGTAGCCTAAAAACTTGCCTGATCCTATGCCAAATGAGAATTTGGAAGCATTTAGGCGCAGCTTATGCTTCCTTAAGACATTAAAGGTATTGCCGAGGTCTCCTAAATGCTCGGACACCATTTTACTCTTCACCACCATATCATCAACATAGATTTCGATGCTCTTGCCCAACTGCGGCTCGAACATCCTCGTCATCATCCTTTGATAAGTGGACCTTACATTCTTCAGACCGAACAACATTACTTTGTAGTGGTAGTTGCTAGTAGGTGTCACGAAAGCTGTCTTCTCCTGATCCTCCAAGGCTAGTGGTATTTGATGATAGCCTTGAAAGGCATCTAAGAAGCTCATCCGAGGATGGCCCGCTGTTGCATCCACTAGCTGGTCTATTCGAGGCATGGGGAAGGGGTCTTTTGGGCATGCTCTATTTAGGTCAGTGAAGTCTACACAAACCCGCCATTTTCCACTTTTCTTCTTGACGACCACGGTGTTGGCCAACCATTCGGGGTAGAAAACCTCTTTGACAGCCCCTACAAGCTTAAACTTCTCCACTTCGCCCCTAATCGCATCAGCATGCTCTCTTGAGTGGCGCCGGGGTGGCTGCTTCTTGGGAGTGATGGATGGGTTAACATTGAGATGGTGACAGATGAAGGCTGGATCAATCCCCGGAGCATCACAGACATCCCATGCAAACACGTCAATATTTCTTTTGAGAAGCTCAATCAACTCCCCCTTCTCTTGAGGAGGCAGTTAAGCCCCTACCTGAAAGAACTTATCTGGGTCACCACCAATAACCACTCTCTCTAGATCTTCGCATTTTGCCTCCTCAGCGGCTGTATCAGGAGGCGATTCCAGGGCCTTTGATTGCTATAAGTCCTTTTCAGCAGAGGCCGAAGACTCTGTATCGAGCCGATATGAAATGGCAGCCACCACACACTGCCTTGCCGTGGATTGGCAACCACGGATTTCGAGAACCTGGCCTGCTGACGGGAATTTCACTTTCTGATGCAAGGAGGAGGCAACAACCCCCAAGGTATAGAGCCAGGGCCTACCGACGATGGCTGTATATGGAGAGTAGGTGTCCACCACGATAAAGTTCACCTCCACTCTCTCTGGGCCGGTCTGGATGGGTAGCCTAATCATGCCCTTTGGAATAACAAGCTTCCCGTCGAAGCTCATCAAAGGAGAGATATAGGGCATCAAATCTTCCGGTCTTAAATTCAGCCCCTTGTAGAGGTTGGGGTACATAATCTCAGCAGCACTGCCACCATCCATCATCACTCTTTTCACATCGTAGTCCCCGATTCTAAGAGTGATCAACAGCGCATCGTCATGGGGCTGGGTAGTTCTGACCTTGTCTTCTTTTGAAAAAATCAAGATTGGGTGAGAATTCATTCTGGCCCTCTTCGGCTCTGGCTAGGACTCCTCGGCAGGTAGTTGAGCCACAGATAACACTCGTGAAAGGTGCGTGCCTGTCCTTCTTGGCGCGGCCAAGATTACATTGATCGTCCCTACGGGTGGTCTTAGGGCAGTATCTCTTTGGGGTTCCTGATGGGTCTAGCCTAGATGACTACTGGAATGATGCAGAAGGTGCTTTAGCTTTCCTTCTCGGACCAACTGGTCCAGATAGTTCCAGAGGTTCCTGCAGATCTCCGTGGTATGTCTGTGGTCCTGGTGGTATTGGCAATAAAAGTTCTGATTGCGCCTCGTGGACTCTCCTGCCATCTTATTCGGCCACTTAAAGTATGACTCGTTCTTGATTTTCTCCAACACCCAATGTATTGGTTCTCGGAATACAGTATTGATAGTATGTGTACTAGTTGCTCCGGATTGCCCTACGAAATCTCTCCTCGGGCAGTTGCTGTTATATCGGTCCGACCTGAAATCCCTCATCTCCTGAGAGATAACCTTCTCTTTTCCCTTACCCTGCAGTTGGTCTTCTTCTACTCGTTTATACTTATCGATCCGATCCATCAGTTGGCGCACACTGGTGGCAGGCTCGCCAGTCAGAGACTTCCTCAAGCCATGCTCGGCTGGGAGATTATTTTTGAAGGTGCTGAGGGCGATATCGTCATAATTGCCATCCATTTCATTATATATCTCCAAATATCTGTCCGAGTAGGCCTTCAGAGTTTCTCCATTATCCATGGATAGCGATAATAACGCACTCAAGGGCCGAGGAACTCTACTGTTTGTAATGAAATGAGAGCCAAAGGCTTGGGTTAGTTGCCTATACGAGTCTACGGAATTCTTCTTTAAGCCATTGAACCACCTCATCGCCACTGGTCCCAAACTAGATGGGAAAACCTTGCACATCAACGCCTCGTTTTTAGAATGGACAGCCATCTTTTGGTTAAACTGGCTCACATACTCCACGGGGTCTGTATTGCCGTTATAAATGGTGAAGGTTGGCTGCTGGAATCGTCGAGGGAGTGTAGCCCCTTCTATGTGGCGTGTGAAAGGTGATTTGGAAAGTTGATCTAGTGCCCTGCTCATGACATCGTTTCCCAAGCTCCTGCGAGATGGGCTTTTACGTTTATGCCTACGGTACTGTTCTTCTTTGTGAGAGAAGGTCTCGCTTGGAGGGGTTCGCGATCTTTGTCTATATTCATCATCACTTTCATCACTAGAGGGCATGTCAGGGCTAGAATGAGACCGCCTTCGTTATGCATGGCGCAGCTTTCTCTTCAAATCGTCTATCTCTCATTGCATGGCCTGATTATTAATTTGTCTCTGGGATACGTGGCTCCTGACTTCTTCTTGTTGCATGGGCCGGTTGTTATTTTGTCTCTGGAGCACGTGGCTTCTCACACGAGAGTGGATGCTGCTAGTTTGAGTGGTGTGCACACTTCCCTCTCGAAACCTTCCATTCTCTTCATTTCGATCACGCTCAGGGTCGAGAAAGTTATCATGTCGTTGGGATCCAGCAAGTTCAGGCTAGTGGGGACCTGCTTGATGAGGGCCTAATCCTACCATGCTTGATTGTTACCCTTACTAAGACACAAGTTCTTCCCACAAACAGAGCCAATTGTAAGGGCTGGGTTTGAGCACTTCTACTATTGGATGAGTGGACTCAGGTCCAACTAGCCCAATACAATAAATTTGTAGAGAATGGGTTTAAGAACTAGGTTTTAGTGAGGATAATAATGAATAAACATGGTTATGGGTAAACTAAATAACAAGAAAGTGGGCTTTAAGTATGAAATTATATCCTCGGCACTTGTTCGGGGAGCTATTTGTTCTTATTATTTCCTCAGTACTTGGTTACAAAGGTTACAAAGATGATACCAGTTGCTACAATGTTTTCTGCTCGAAAACCTCCCTTCCCTTTTCTGGAGGATTTTTTACATTATATACCCCATTTCAGTTGATCTTGACCCTCCATTTGTTGATCATGCAGGTCACTTCTTGAGTGCTTGTCCCATCAGCCGCCGTCCCAAACCTTCTGTGAGTTGCAGCAACCAAAGCAGCACTGTTCAGGGGTCATTTCCTCATTAATGCGGCCAAAACGTTAGTTGTGTGCATTTAATGTGGAGGTGACAGTTTCTCCTTGAATTGCCCCTCCACCAGGCTCCCATGGCTGATCCACTGTACTTGTCCTTTTTATTAGGATGCTCTACGAGGCTGCCTTTGATGGTGTGCTGCTCTTCCCTTCTATGATTTCGATTCGCTGAGGACAGATGCTTCTTGGCAATTCGGACTTTTTTCGTTTGTCCTCGGGCATTTCTTCTTCCTCGGCGTGGGCTTTGGGCTTAGTATAAAGTGGGTCGGGGTGGCCAAATTCTTTGACCCCACAATATATATATATATATATAAAATATCATAGAATTTCAATTTATGATTTTTTTTAATAAAAATTTATGATGTTTATTTTATAATGATTGCTCTTTATTATTGGGTTAAAAGACCAATAAGTTTTTTTGTGTAAGTGGATTCAAAATCCAGATCTTTTATTCAACGACTAGGAATTTTACTAGATAAGCTAACCGAAACCCATTAGTATTTTACTTTACGTTCTACCAATTACAACTTGTCATATTGTTTTTTTTTTTTTTTTTTTTTCTCTCTTTATTAAATAACTATAGTTTACTATGCAAACAACGGAAAATTATTGTGTACTCCCGAAATATTATAAATGCATACTCCCTCTTCTTACATGAATGGTGAGTCCCACTATGAATTTAATTAGTGGGATCTACCATTCATGTAAGAAGAAGGAGTACGCATTTATGGTACTCCGGGAATACTTAATAGTTTTCCGCAAACAACAAGGAACTCGTGGGTCAGAGGATTTTTTATTCCAGAGAGAGAGAGAGAACTTTTCACTTTCCACTACAATTCGTATTTCCATTTTCATTTTCCTATAGAGAGCACTCTCACTTTCCAAATGAAAAACATCTTACTGAATACTAATTTAACTAGTCCATTTCTAAAATGGGGAAAAAAAGTAGTCCATTTTTCATTCATTCTTGGTTTAATTATTTCTAAAAGCAAAAATAAAAATGGTCCATTTCTCATTTATTATTGGTTTAATTATTTCTAAAGGCAAAAAATAAAAATTTGAAAATTCATTTCTCATTCATTATTGGTTTAATTTCGTTCCATCAATTCGTATTGTAATTATTTATAGTTAAAAGCAAAAGCAATGCAAACAAGGGAGATATGTGGCTACAGTGATGTGTGAGGTTTCCCAGTTGGAGTATTCATATGTGAATGTAGCGTGCGGATATGGTCATTTTCAAGAAACTACGGAGACCATATATCCTTGTCTACATTACCAGCTAATAGCTGGATAGTCCGCTGACTTTTATAGTCTACTCAAAAATTTCTCCCAAAAAAAATAATTTTCACTTCAAATAAATAAAGGATAAAGGATAAAGTTGATAGTGGATTTTGGTTAGTGCTATATTTGTGGACGTGAGTTTGAAGTTGGTCGACCACATTAATTATTTTGATATTGTCTTATTGTTCTATGTTCTAATTGATGTAAGAAATTCAATTTATTTAATAACAAAAATAACCTTGAATTATAATAAAAATAATAATAATATATCTTATCAAATACTAGGACCTAAAACTAATATACAATTGTCTTGAAAAATTAAATAGTACTTGTGGGCGCCCCGTTCTAAGACATGGTTGCTCGAGCATATGCCATCATTCGAGTGGGTCAAGGAGAAGAACAGTGACCTCTATAAAAAGGTCTAATGAACCAAACTACCAGTTTGGAGTTAGTATACCATTTTAAATAAGGCAATTATGATTTTTGCGCCCAAACTTGCCCAACCGAGTGGGTTGGCGTCCATTTGTCTTATCATACCATTTTAAATAAGGCAATTATTAAGGGAGCCCTATCCTAATCATACATTTATTTGAATCAAATAAAACGCACACAAGGAAACATGAAATCACATCATGAAGCAAAAGGAAACAAAATGAAATCCAAATTCAAATAAAAAATAATGTCAAACGAAATCAGCGCACGCAATGGCAAGGAAATATTTTATTTCAAAGCCATATTTAGAGCTTGATTATAGTTGAATCTTGATTGAATTATAATGCAATGATCATGAATTGACACAAGTGAGGATAATTAATACTTAATAGTTCAATTAACCCCATCAAAAAAAAAAAAAAAAAAAGTTCAATTAACTATCAAATTATCGGAAAAAAAAAAGTTAATATTTTAAAAATTAAATGCTGACAATATCTGAAGCCATTGTCATTAAAATATCTCGTCAAAAAAATAAAAAACTTGTCATTTAAGGTGTGTGTGATTTCTTTTTTTCCTTTTTTAGGTTTCAAAATTACTTTTTTATATTCTAGTGAAAGAAAACAAAAACTACGAAAACTCATTTCCTTAAAGAGAAAAAAAAAAGTGAAATTAGGTGAACAGTGAAAACAAGTGCATAGTAGTACCATACTCTTTTTTTTTTTTTTTTAATCATCAGTACCAACTTACTTGCTTGAATAGAAAGCACCCACAAAAGTTTGCAACACCCACAAAAATTTGCAAGAGATTGTAGGCTTTGCATAGACCAAAGCTCTCTCTCTCTCTCTCTCTCTCTCTCTCTCTCTCGTAGAGTAGATTGGCCAGTTTAGTTTTAGAATTTCACCTACCCCATACGTTAATTGATTAGATAATAAAGTCTTGAAATATGATTTTATTAATAAAGCTTAATTAGACTGGAAGTGTGCATTACTCAAAGAAAGACTAACTTCAAAGTCCAAACTTACTCTTCAAAATGTGCACCAGAGTGCAAATATTGTATTTTTGTTTTTCTTCTTAATTTGGGCTTCTGAAAATTTCAAATTGACGTTAAAATCTTCAAAATTTCAGCATACGTACACATCAGACACTTCCATTGGCGTGATGGTCACTCCAGAAGTACAAAGTTCTTGTGAGGTGGAGGGAGAGGTCAAGACCGAGGTGTAAAATGCAAAGTGTACCCTCTAAATTTGATTAAAATTCATTTCACTTATCTAACTTTACTTTATTTCAATTAAGTACTCTAAGTTTAAGATGTATTTAATTCAGGCATTTTGTCCAATTTCGTTAAAAATTTAATTTTGCAATTAACTAATGAAAAAATAGTTTTTGAAAAATATTATCACTTAAAAATTTATAAAATATTTTTATCAATTTTATAGATTTTTTTTATGTGAGAAAAATATTTTTTATTAATGGCAATTTTTTAACAAAATTGGACTAAAGACTTGAATTAAATAAATTTTAAACTTAGAATATTCAATTGAGTAAAGTTACAGGACTGAAATGAATTTCAGTCAAACTTAGAAAGTGCGATTTGCATTTTAGCCTAAATATAATGACAATTTTGGATTTGTCAAGAGTTGATAGGTAATCTCAAAGTCCAAAGTCCATTAGAGCTAAAGATCAATTTAGTTTCCACTAAATATTTTGTATAAGATGCAAAACCTTGTTTTCCAACAGCTTCACAGTGAAGCTAAACCGCGTTAAGGAAAATTTGTAGATTTTGGCAAAAGACCCTGTAAATTTCAGACACTACAGTTGGAAACATTGTCATTTGGGGTCTATTATGGGACTTGGGCATTGAAATCCCATTGGTTTTTTCCTTTTTCATCTTTTTAAAAGTGGGTGTTGTTAACCATCAAACACCATTGGCATATATAAATAAAGAGTGGGTGCTATTAATGATGTTGATTTGTGCTATTTGGTTTCTCTGGTGCTTGTTGCTTTTTTTTTTTAAAGTGTGTGATAATTGAGCTGTGGAGAAAGGTTGGCTTCTTCTAGAATCTGCTGTGTGAGTTCATATTTTTTATTTTATTTTTTATATATTTTATTTTATGTTGCTAGATAGTAGATACTATACAAATGAGTGAATATGCACAAAATTTATAGCACATATTTTTAATTATTATAAAATTTAAAGAAAAATCTCTACATGGACTTAGAATATTCTAAATGATACCAATATCGTCTTCAGTAGAGTTGTCAAGCTCATAAATGATACTAATAATGATAGAATTTTGTAGGTGTGACTAGTTACCTAACATTTAAATTTATCAAAATCATCATCCTCAGTAACAGAAAAAGGCTTGAACAGATCTGCAATGGATCAAAGAAGCCAACTTGGAAGGAGCATACACTCATCACAGACCTGAACCATCTACATCAACAGGGGCTGAACACTCTTTTCTTTTGTGTTCCTAGACTAGTTCTATCTCGTGTAATAGATTTAGCCTACATTACTACCTGTTTTCTTGTCCACCTATGTAGGCTAAACCCCACCTCTTTATGATCCAGGTGGCTTTTTGGACTATTGCTTTGGTTGTTTTTTTGTTCTTTCCTTGTTAACCAGCTGGATTTATGTACTCTTTCCTTTTGTTTAATGAATGTTTCTTTGGTATCAAAAAAAAAAAAAAAAACATTTAAATTTATTTTATTACTAACTCGGGATTAACATCGTGCGAGATCTCCTATATTAAATCAAGTAGTAATAGAATACATACAATCCATTAAAATAGTTACGAGGTCTATATGATGGGTAGGAAAGAGGCTAAGCACCTTACAATATTTGATTAACAACAATTACCCAATACAAATTGATGGGATTGACGAACACAACTTACCTGGACGGTCTCATCCGAACCAACGAGGCAGCATTGACAGACGAATCAACTAGGTCCCTCCGATGAAGTGGCCACATTACTGACGAAGATAGAGAAGCCATTCAATGCAGTCAAATAAATGCCTCGGATGGTTACAATGACAACTGTACAGACCGTTGGAAGCCATCAAAACTCACATGATTAACTATGAGGCATTACCAAAAGAGGCATTAAAGCCACCATAACAGCCACAACGGCTAGGAGCTACGGGAATGTATATATACAACCCTCCCAGCACCAACATAAGGTACATAGACACACTCAGAAATACTTTTTGTTGTTCCACTACATTACTTTATTTTTTAGAGCTTCCTTGTACTGACTTTGGCATCGGAGGCATTGTAGCAGGCACTACACCGGTGACCACTCTGAGGGAACCACCATACCATTTCTACTGTTACAAAGACGAGGGCTTGGCTCCATCTGGACGCATTCATTTCGACTGACAAATTTGCACTTCATCAGTTTGGCGCCGTCTGTGGGGATGACATTTTCGTACTCAGATTCGAAAACATAGTTTCTGTCAACTTCTATATTCAGATGGAGTCCAATCAGGATTTAACAGCCTTAGCTCAGCAAGTCCAGGCTCTTGCGACCACCGTTGAAGAGCTCACCAAGCAGAATCAGGAAATGAAATTGCGACTTCAACAGGAGGAGAATTGGTCCAGAGCCAATCAAAAGGATGAGGGAGATAGCCATAGAAGAAGTGACCGCCGAGGGCCTACTACTCCAGATGAATAGAACTCAGATCTTCTTTGAGAGATGAGGAAGGAGATGGACGAACTGAGGAATGCCATTAAGGAGAAAACGGACCGAAGCCTGGATAGAATGGTCAGGGCAATAGACTCTCCCTTCACTACGGCGGTCCTGGAATGCCCAGTGCAGTTGAAATTTCGGTTGCCTCAGCTTGAGCCGTTTAACGGACTTAAGGACCCCCAGGACCACCTTAACACCTTCAAGACAACACTAGGCCTCCAACAGCCTCCTGACGAAATACTGTGTCGTTCTTTCCCTATCACTCTTAAAGGTGCTGCAAGGGAGTGGTTCACAAAGTTGCCAACTTCGTCCATCGACAGCTTCGAGCAGTTGAGCAACGCCTTTTTACGCCACTTCGTCGGAGGACAACACCCTAAGAGGCCAGCGGACCATTTGCTCACTATTATACAAGGGGAGAAGGAAACCCTGCGGTCGTACATGAAACGCTCTACTCGAGAGACCCTGGAGGTAGATGACGCTGACGACAAAGTGCAGCTGACAACCTTTAAGGCAAGACTGAAGTCCAGAGAGTTCGTGGTTTCACTCGCAAAGAATCCTCCTAAGACGATGGTAGAGATGCTCCTGAAGGCACAAAAGTACATGAATGCTGAAGATGCACTAGCGGCCATAAGGGACGTAGAAAAGCCAGGAGACAAGGGAAGGAAAGAGGACGATCGTAGAGGACAAAAAAGGAAGCGTCCAGATCGTCGGACCAGTGATGGAAGGAAAGACGAAAAAACTCCTCGAACAGTAAAATTCACCCCTCTAGTTATGCCTATTGACAAAAATTTGACACAGATTAAGGATGAGCACTACCTCAAGTGGCCAAGACCATTACATTCATCCCCTAACGTTCATGACAAGAAGAAGTACTGTCGGTTTCACAAGGATCATGGCCACTACAGAGAAGATTGCCGGGACCTAAAGGAGCAGATAAAGGAGTTGATACGAAAAGGAAAACTGCAAAAGTATGTGAAGAAAGGGGAGTCTAGCAGGTTCAGGGATGGTAACAAAAACCAGCGCGAGTCCTCGCCCAGAGATGAAGATAACACATCCCAGCCTCCACAGAATGTGATCGGAGAGATAAAGACGATTACAGGTGGGTCATTCAGATCCCTCAAGAAAGCATGCCAGAGGCAGGTGAACAGCGTCCATAGGATGCCCCCATTTAAGCAGAGACGGACGGACCAAGACATGTCTTTCAACGAGGAAGATGCAAGGGGAGTGAAGCAGCCTCACAACGAACCCTTAGCCATAATGCTCACGACAGAAGGATTCAATACCAAGAGAATCCTCGTGGACAATGGAAGCTTCGCAGACATCATCTACCTTCCCGCTTTCCAGTAGCTGAAGCTAGATCCAAGAAGACTACGCCCATTTGACTCCCCCCTCGTCAGTTTCAGTGGGGACAGAGTATATCCCAAGGGCATAGTGACGTTAACAGTAATAATGGGGACCTACCCGAGGCAATTGACCCGTCAGTTAGACTTCTTGGTGGTAGACTGCCCCTCATCTTACAATGTGATTATTGGGAGGCCCATGCTCAACCGATGGAAGTCAACCACGTCCACCAATTGCCTAAAGGTAA
This sequence comes from Notholithocarpus densiflorus, assembly GCA_030021035.2. Classification (NCBI taxonomy): domain Eukaryota; kingdom Viridiplantae; phylum Streptophyta; class Magnoliopsida; order Fagales; family Fagaceae; genus Notholithocarpus; species Notholithocarpus densiflorus. Next base: position 778,585 of record JARYZH020000125.1, read on the forward strand.
AGTTCCCAACTGAGAACGGTGTTAGCGAGGTAAAAGAAGATCAGGTCCTAGCTAGGGAATGCTACCAAGCTGTGTTAGCTGCAAAGGAGAACCATACATGGATGATCGAGGAGAAAGAAAAAGATAAAGTGGAAGCACTGGAGACAGTGGAACTGGTCGAAGGAGAAGCAACCAAGATGATAAGAATAGAGACGACACTAAGACCCAAGATGAGAGCAAGGCTCGTCCAATTCCTCAAAGAAAACCTGGACGTCTTCGCATGGAGTCACGAGGACATGCCATGCATATCCCCAGAAGTCATCCAGCATAAGCTGAACGTGGACCCAAAGAAAAAGCCCGTCTAGCAAAGATGTCGAGTCTTCACCCCAGAACGGAACCAAGCAATTACAGACAAGGTTAACAAACTATTGTCAGCAGGCTTTATCCGGGAGGTTTACTATCCTGATTGGCTCGCCAACATCGTAGTAGTGAAGAAAGCAAATGGGAAATGGAGAATGTACGTGGATTTCACGGACTTGAACAAAGCTTGCCCGAAAGATAGTTTCCCTCTACCAAGGATAGACTAGCTGGTGGATTCTACGGCCGGGCATAAGTTGCTGATGTTCATGGATGCTTTCTCAAGATACAACCAGATAAAAATGGCTGAAGAAGATCAAGAAAAAACTGCTTTCATCACAAGTCAAAAACTCTATTGCTATAAGGTGATGCCCTACGGGCTGAAGAATGCAGGAGCAACCTACCAGAGGTTAGTGAACAAGATGTTCAGCAAGCAGATTGGCAGGAATATGGAGGTGTACGTGGATGACATGCTCGTCAAGAGTAGAGAAGAACTTGCCCATCTGGACGACCTGAAGGAGACGTTTTCCACCCTCAGACAATACCAAATGAAGTTGAATCCTAGCAAGTGTGCCTTCGGTGTAGCCTCGGGAAAGTTCTTGGGATTCATGGTGTCCCAAAGGGGGATAGAAGCAAACCCGGAGAAAGTACAGGCCATACTCAACATGACATCACCCAAGACCGTCAAAGAAGTCCAGAAGCTCACAGGAAGGATTGCGGCACTTAATAGGTTCGTCTCTAAGACGACGGGCAAATGCTTACCCTTCTTCAAGACATTGAAGTAGGCTTTCACCTGAACTGACGAATGTGAGGCAGCATTCCAAGAACTCAAACGTTACCTGAGCAATCCACCCCTCTTGAGTCCATCCAAGGAAGGGGAAAAATTATATTTATATCTGGTAGTATCAGCCACGGTCGTGAGCGAAGCCCTGATTCGAGAAGAGGGCAAGACACAGCTCCCAGTTGACTACGTCAGTCAAGCCTTCCAAGGTGCTGAGGCCAAGTACCCAAGGATCGAGAAGATTGCATTCGCGTTAATAGTAGCCTCGCGCAAACTGCGACCATACTTTCAGGCGAACCCCATCCTGGTGATGACAGATCAACCCATCAAGAAGTCCATGAACAAGCCTAAAGCAGCAGGGAGAATGGTCCAGTGGGCAATCAAACTCAGCCAGTTCGACGTTGAGTACCACCCCAGGACAGCCATTAAAGCACAAGCCCTGGCAAACTTCATCGCCGAGTTCACCCTCCCAGATGAGGATCGCCTCACCAACGATACAGAACAGTGGACAGTACAGACCGATGGTTCGTCAGCCCAAAAGAGGGGGGGAGTAGGGGTCGTCATAACCGCCCCTGACGGAGAAGTGCTCAAATACGGAGTTCAACTGAAATTCCTGGCCACCAATAATGAGGCCGAGTATGAAGGAATACTAACGGGATTGAGACTCGGGAAGGCACTCGGAGCTAAGAACTTGCTAATCCAGAGTGATTCAAAGCTGGTGATAGGGCAGATTAAGGAAGATTATGAAGCAAAGGAGGAAAGAATGCAGAAATACCTCAGCCTGACGAAGCATCTGACTCAGGAATTTGATAAAGTGGAATTTGTGCAGATCCCCAGAAGCCAGAACATTTTAGCAGACGAAGTTGCGAAGCTAGCATCATCGGAAGAAGGAGCGGCGAGCATGGGCTTGGTGATGGAAGTCCAGAAACGCCCCAGCATCGAGGAAATCTCCACATTCGCAATCCAAAGCACAAGTGGCTGGATGACACCAATCATATCCTTTCTCCAGGATGGGCACCTCCCACAAGACATCGAAGAGGCCAGAAAGGTCCGGAAGAGAGCAGCCAGGTTCACGATCCTGAACGACACACTATACAAGAGAGGCTTTTCCATGCCTTACCTGAAGTGTGTGGAAGAAGAAGAAGCCAAATATATTCTAGAGGAGATCCATGAAGGAGTTTGTGGAGACCATGCAGGCCCCAGATCACTGGTAAGTAAAGTTATCAGAAAAGGTTATTTCTAGCCTACAATGTAGGTAGATGCAAGGGAGCTCCTCAAGAAGTGCAACAAGTGCCAAAGGTTTGGGAATGTCCAACGCCTTCCAGCAGAGAAACTGACGATGATATCCTCACCCTGGCCCTTTGCATAATGGGGAATCGACATCGTCGGCCCGTTGCCTCAAGGTAAAGGACAGGTAAAATTCCTACAAGTCGCCATTGATTACTTTACAAAATGGGTCGAAGTAGAGGCACTAGCAACCATCACTGAAGCCAGAATCCAGAACTTCGTGTGGAAGAACATAATTTGCAAGTTTGGGATTCCACGGACGATCATATCAGATAATGGGCGGCAATTCGACAGCCAAAGCTTCAGGGATTTCTGTTCAGGCCTAGGGATCAAGAACTAGTTCTCATCCTCGAGACATCCACAGGAAAACGGATAGACGGAGGTGACGAATCGAACACTACTCAAGATTATCAAGGCTAAATTAGACGACGCAAAGGATGCCTGGCCGGAAGAATTGCCCAACGTCTTGTGGGCTTACAGGACCACGACAAGAACCCCAACAGGAGAAACCCCCTTCAGACTCACCTATGGCACCGAAGCAGTAATCCCAGTCGAGGTGGGAATAACCAGCATCAGGCAAGAGATGTGCCACGAGGAGAATAATGACGACCAGTCATGAGTCAACCTGGATTGTCTAGAAGAAGTGAGAGAGAAAGCCTCCAACAAGATGACGAAGTACCAGCAGAAGATGGCCGAATATTACAACAAGAGAGTGAAGCTCAGACGACTTAACATAGGAGACCTCATCCTGCGCAAGGTCACCCCAGCAACCAGAGATTCTACCCAAGGAATGCTCGGCCCCACATGGGAAGGACCCTACCGGGTCATCCATTACTCCAGACAAGGCAGCTATCACTTGGAGACCCTAGACGGGCAGAGACTCCCGCAACCATGGAACATTGAGCACTTGAAGAAATACCACCAATAGATGTAACAGACAATTGTACTCATTCTCGAAAGCAATAAAAAGAACTATTCAGCCAATGTTTTAATGAGAGCAGATCTTATAATGTGAAAGTCGCCTAAAAATGGCTAAGTAACAAGATTCCGCTTAGACGGATATAAGTTACTGACGAATCCAAAAGAATGACAAAGATCCCTAGGAGGGTGTAAGTCACAAAAAGAAAAGAAAAAAAAAAGGCTAAGTAACAAGATTCCGCTTAGACGGATGTAAGTTACTGACGAAGCCAAAAGAATGACAAAGATCCCTAAGAGGGTGTAAGTCACAAAACGAAAAGAAAAAAAAAAGGCTAAGTAACAAGATTCTGCTTAGACGGATGTAAGTTACTGACGAAGCTAAAAGAATGAAAAAGATCCCTAAGAGGGTATAAGTCACAAAAAGAAAAGAAAAAAATGACTAAGTAACAAGATTCTGTCTAGACGGATGTAAGTTACTGACGAAACCAAAAGACAAGAACCTTGCAACAAACCTGTTCAAGAGAGAGCATCTTTTGAAAAAGGCTCTGGCTGAATCTGAGCTTTCAACCAGTTCACTAAAACCCTCGACAAGAACCCTTGAGAAGGTATGAGTCACAGGAAATTAACTAAGTAACAGAACCCACGTAGACGAGAACAAATTGTTGACGAAGAAAAGGAAGGGTCACAACTAAAAATTCTTTGCTAAGAATTGATACAAAAAGGAAAACTACAGGAACAAAAATCACAAGCAAGTATGCGATTGCTAATTTAATTTAAGCCCAAAAATAGCAGGCAGTTACCATTGTTTTTACATCTAAACCAAAGGCCCATAAACACTGAGCCAAAGATATTGTTCTCAAAGCAGATTAAAAAGAAAAAATTGTTCTGGAATTAGACTTACAAAAAGCCCAAAACATAACGGGCACCCTAAAAAAAAAAAAAAAAAAAAAAGAGAAAGGAATTTTTTTGTAAGTGATAGGTTCAAGCATCGGGGGCGGCGTTATCTTTGGTGGGGGCACTCTCAGGAGCATCACCTTCTGGAGCTGAGGACTGGGAAGCTTCATCAACCGCCATCTCCTTATCCACCTCTTCCAAATCTAAGTTCTCTAGGTCCACTCCGGTGGGATGCTTGATAAGATACTTCCTCAGAAGCTCAAAACCCTTGAAGTACCAGCTGAAGAGGACTGTGCTGTACTCGTCAGTCTGCTGGAAAGCCTCAACGGCCTTAGCAGCAATGGTTTTGAGCTTCTCCTTGGCACCCAGAAGTTGTTCGTCTTTCTCCAAGGTCAGCTGACGCTCAGCTCTGAGGCCATCATTCAAAGTCTTGACTTTTTCCTTTAGGGTGGTGGCCTCGTCCATAGAGTCGATGAGTTTCTTCTTCAGGGTAGAATTCTCCGCCTCCAAAGCCTCCATCCTAGATGTTAGAGACGCCACATTGGCCTCCTGAGTGAGGTACTCAGAGGTAATATGAAGACTCTCCCCCAACACCTGAAAAGAAAATTGAAGCCGTCAGTACAATGAGAAAGAAAAAGAAAGAGACTAAAAGTTGCACGAGCATTCTACCTGAACAAGTTTGTGGACGTGGCGAGTCGCAACCTCGTTGAAAGGCATGCCGGAAAAGACCTTCAAGTCCTCAGCAGTCACGACCCCGTGCGCCCTTTCCACTGCCAGTCTCTCGTTGTCCCAGACGGTAGATGAGCGAGAATCAATCTTCTCATTCTCTTTGTCAGATAAGCGCGGCCTTTTAGAGGCGGGAGTAGGGATCTCTTCAACCGAGGTGGCTGGAGAGGCCATCCTCGCCGTCTTAGTGCCAGAGACAATGGGAGTGACGGAGGCAGTCGGAGTAACGGAGGGTCCCTTCCCTGTGACGCGCATCGTCCTCTTCCCGATGTTGGACAATGGCTCGTCCTTCTTTGACCTCATCTTCGCATACATGTCCTTGTTGAACTTAGTCGTCATTTCTCCAAAGAGGAAAACACTTGTTAAAAAAAAAAAAACAAGTATATACAAGAGAATCAATACTGACGAACCTAACATTTACTCTTTTTTCCCTCAATATCAATGTTGCGCAGGACGAAAGCAGAAGGCTATGGACCAAGACAATAGAAGGCGAGAGTCTGTGGGTCCACCAGATCGTCCCAGTCCTTAATCGTCTTCGCGTATTCGATTGCCTTCTCCACCCGCTCTTTATACCTGCTCTTAAGCTTGGGTCGTCTCTTAACTACGCAAAACAAGGAACGAAGGAGTTAGTGACAGTAAAAGTAAACGCAACAAAACTCAAACGACGAGAAGAAATAATGACGCACCTAAGGTTGGGGTTCCCCACCGACGAAGCAACCTCGGGAGATCACCCCAAACCCCACCGGAGGGAGTCTCAAAGTCGTCCCTGAACACAAAGAAAAACTTGGACTTCCAATACCTGAAAGACGAAGGTAGACCCCTGACGATCCTGGTCCTCCTCTCCCAAGGCACCAATTTTTAGTACCCGTGCTCCTTGGACTCTTTCAAGCTGTACAAGTAGACGAGCTCGTCCACTTTAAGCATGCCTCCGTCCGTAGCGGCCAGCCATATCCCCATACAGCTGACCACTATCCTCCATGAATTGGGCATAAGTTGCCAAGAGCAATACCAAAACGGTCTAACAGCTCCATGAGGAATGGATGGACAGGAAACCTCAACCCACAAACGAAGGTAGACTCGTAAAAACATACCTCCCTAGGGAAGAAGTGACAGGCCCAATCCTCCTTATTGGGCAGACGAATCCTAACTCGCTTCGGGAATTGGAACCTACCCTTAAACCTACCCAATGTATCAGCATCCAGCCCACACACCTCCTCGAGGGCGTGAAAAGCCCTAACTTCTCAAAGGGTAGAGACGACTGTATCTCCCTCCACTGGGTCGCCGCTAGACGATAACCCAGTCTCGAGTTCACTAGACCTAACCTCAGACATTATCTCCCGCTCTCTCTCTAAATTCTCGAACCAATCAATTGATTGACGGAGCAAAGGCAACAAATCGGCCAATGCAACGCTCAGACTGTTACCCTTAAAAACGAAATTCTCAAGGTGTAGGAAAACCCCTAAAGACCCCCCTAAACGCGCAAAAAGAAAAGAAATTGAGGGGCAAGCTATCCTAACCTCAGAGCCACTAACCATGGAAAAACCAGAAAACTAAGGGAAAAAGATAAATCCTAAAAACCCCGAAACCCAAAAACAAACACAAAAGAAAAGGGAGAGAAAATCAGAAAATTCACCATAGTTTATGTCTACACCGAAAAGAGAAAAGAAGCAGAAAAAAAGAAGAAAGACATACCTCAAAAGAAAATGTAGAAAGCTCAGCCACGCACCAATTCGGAGAAGAATCACAAAGAAAGGTTGAAGAAGAAAATACTCAGAGTGATGATCAGGAATTTGGGAAAAGTGAAAGAGAAAATGAAGAGTGGAGAAGTTTAAAAAATCAAGGCACAAAAAACTGAAATTCAGCGGGAAACCCCAAGTGTCACACAATTGGAGCATTAACTCCACTAACCAAAACGTGCCATGTGGCCACAGCGCGTGTGGCGCCGCCACTATGCATTTAATACAGAGAGAAATTCCAAGAGCCACGTACAGCCCATAGACCTTTCATCTTCTGTGATCGTCATGACACGTCATGACGACCACAGAATCTAGGGGCAGCTGATGGGATTGACGAACACAACTTACCTGGACAATCTCATTCGAACCAACGAGGCAGCATTGACAGACGAATCAACCAAGTCCCTTCGACGAAGTGGCCACATTACTGACGAAGATAGAGAAGCCATTCAATACAGTCAAATAAATGCCTCGGACGGTTACAAGGACAACTGTACAGACCGTTGGAAGCCATCAAAGCTCACATGATTGACCATGAGGTGTTACCAAAAGAGGCATTAAAGCCACCATAACAGCCACAATGGCTAGGAGCTACGGGAATGTATATATACAACCCTCCCAGCACCAACATAAGGTACGTAGACACACTCAAAAATACTTTTTGTTGTTCCACTACATTACTTTATTTTTTAGAGCTTCCTTGTACTGACTTTGACATCGGAGGCATTGTGGCAGACACCACACCGGTGACCACTTTGAGGGAGCCACCATACCATTTCTATTGTTACAGAGACGAGAGCTTGGCTCCATCTGGACGCATTCACTTCGACTGACAAATTTGCACTTCATCACAAATCATTTTTACTATTCTAATTTATTATGTAAGGATGATGGGATCAAGTAAATATAAGTTTAGATTTGCAATTTATAAAAAATTATATTAAAAATGATTTTATTTAAGATTAAAATGCTTTTATTTGAAAGTTTGCTAAACGCATTTTTTTTTATGCTTGTTTATACTTTATTATTTTTTACTGAATTTATAAAAATTATAAAAATTCATTTGAAATTTTTTACAATTGCTTTGGATATTTATTTTGGTAATTTTTTCTATTTTTTTTTAAATTTAATACATTTATTTGTATTTTAATTAATTATGATATCATCACAGTTCAACCTAAATTAGTTGAATTTTGGTCCAACTTCAAAAATTTTGAACCTCTTTTCTTTTCAGTGTATTGAACAATTCGGTTTTTAAATCTATAAATATAACTATGTGTTTAAATTTTATTGAAAAATCTAACTAAATTTTACCCTAAATAAAATGGAATAGGACAACATAATTACTTAAACTATACATATGCTCTGCTGGTGTCAAAGGTAATATTTATCTACCTTGCACAATTAGGCTATTTCATTTACCTCATGCATATAACACCATACCCAAAAAAACATACTAACACTAATGATAGGTTCATTCTAAAAAAAAACACTAATGATAGGTTTGGTATTTTGCAGGGAATGCAAAAGACCAACTTAATCAATTAATCATCCAAATCCAACTTAATCAATTAATCATCCAAATCCAACAGTCAGAGATTTATCATTTAATAAGATACATATATGTCAAGGATTTTTTTTTTTTTTTTTTTTGGTAAATGAAAATGCGGGCCTTTATGGTTGTATTATACCCACGGGCAGGGCGCCGGAAAATGCGCAAGCGCTTATTTGGACCCGTGCAGGGGATGAACCCTACTAAGGATGCCCACCAACAAGAGCCCGCTGCCAGGAATTGAACCCAAGCCTGACAAGCAGAGTTACAAACCCCCAACCAGCTGAGCCAAGCCCCTGTTGGCTATATGTCAAGGCTTATTATGTTGAATCTTCGTCTCTAGCAATTAGTGGAACAGTCACCCTGGAAAAACGTGTTTTAGCAGACACTGAAAAATATGCCAAGGCTTATTCTGTTTCCTTATATGAAATTTCTGGGAATCTTACCAGACACTGAGTCAGTCGCAGAGGGAGACAAGGGGCCCCTCATTTCAACTGCCTCTCCAAGTTGCCAAAGGTCAATTATTATTTGGTCCGCTTCAAAAAATTTATAATTTTATATATTTGTATTAATCTGTTAGTACAATTTAAGTTGATTATAATTTATAACTTAAAATTATTTAACTATAATGTTATTTTCATAAACATCATATTGTGCGACTGAAACCAAAAAAATAAAGTTTAAATTATTAAAAAAAAAAAAATGGTATTGACAAACCTTTTATGAACTCCATTTTTAATATTTAGTTTCAATATTAAAATACAAATATATTTCATGAAATGTGAAAGTGATTTATTAAAATTTCGTGAACGAAATTATTTGTGTCAATGATATTTTTTATATTTTAATGTGAAGTGATGCTCAAGATGGAAGAATTGTCAAGATGGACTATTCAATTAGTTGTCAAGCATATATTTTCTTTTCAATGAAGAATACAACTTTGGCCTCTCTGAAAATGTTTTCTAGCTTCACCACTCACTACAGTTTTGGAGGTGTTATTTCAAGTATAACTATAAATGAATAAAGCTGTTCATAAATAAATAAATAAATAAAAATCGTTCATATTTGCTTGTTTATAAACGAGTCAAACGTGAGCCTTAATTTTAGGCTTATTTAAAAATGAGTAGGGCCCAACCAAAAAAAAAGTTCATGAACAAGCTTGTGAAGAATAGGGCTCAGTAAAAAACACAAGCCAAACTTAGGTCGATTTAAGAGCTTAGTAATAATAAGATTGATATGAACTTGAAAAATAAACTAATGTCTTACTAAAATTTTAATTAATTGGGAATTGAGGACCACATGCCTAAATCAAATAGGTTTGATAGTATACTTAATATAAACATGATAGTATACTCGTATAATATCTAAAACTCAAAAGCTTGATATTTAGTTTGAACTTGGCTTGACTAATGAATTAAGTTAGTCCAAGCCGAGCTCAAGTTCTTGGACTATTTGACAAGTTTAAGCTTAAATATAGTTTATAAGCTTAAGCTTAAATATAGTTTATAGGCTTAGTTCAAGTTTAAAAAAAGTTTGAACATTTTATATGTATTGTCTAGTCAAGTTTAAACATCTACAAATCTACAATACTCAGCTCTTTTAAAGCATAACCATTTCTCTATGTTTTTACTAAGAGTTGAAGTATCCCTTAGACAGATCGTATTTAATGTCAAATATTTTAATTATTACTTTGTATGATGGACTTTAACACTTTCCAATGAAGAAGTCTTTTGGCCTTTTCCATAGAAGTCATGAAACTAAACCATTTTCCATAGAATTATTTGAATCAGTCCAATTTTGTGTTCGTGTGGAGCTAAAGGTTACTTGAAATGGCGTCAATGTGGGTACACACATGTAACCAAAGCCTGCCCAAACCATCTAGACGAGCAATGTTACAATAAATTTCACAAATATTATATTGGCATGTTATTATTAATTTATTTATAAATCCACCACTAATATTATAATATTATTTTTTATATATTTATTTCAAGGGTTGTGTTAATTATTTTTCAAGGGTTATGTTAATTATTTTGAAGGTCCTTAATAAATCTAGTAATAGTCATACTTTAGTGTTTATTTGGGCAAATTTTAGCAACCCTTGAAAAAAAAGGGTCGAAATAGGTCATGTTGTTTGTAGTGTTATTTTATTATTCACTCTTAACAACTCTGTGAACACAAGTACCAACAACAATAAACTTACAATTTCTAGTGTGGCTAAATTCTCCCTGTTGTCAAACGGGAAACAACTAAAATTATACTTATTTGAAGTTCTCTATGAGGAGAGAAAAATAACATCAACAATGTATAATGAAACCAAGCGCTAATTTTAAAGTAGAATTTGCATCTCCATCACCTCAGGAAGCACTTAACGTTATTTTTTGGGTATCAAGAAAAACTTTTATCTTATCTGAATGGAAAATTATCCATTTGAGGAATTCATCATGAAGACCAGAAGATGTATAGTTTAACCCTTCAAGTGTCTCCCTCTTTGTTGTTACTTTTGCTGATGGTTGGTACAAAATTACATTATGGAGCAAGAGGGTGTGTCATATCTGGGAATCTCATAGCATGTGTATGGAGGCAAACCATAACTAGGAGGCCCAACCATGTACTGTATCTTCGGTTCATCTTTTTTCTCTTCTTTCTTCTCGTCTTTCTTCTCTTCTGCAACGCTAACTATGCTTGCATGCCCTACTTTCTTCCTTAGTAACGTTGCAAGCTTAACGGTATCGATATTCTCGCCTTTTACCTCTATTTGGTCCTTGTCTTGCCCTTTTATAGTTGCTGATTCCACTCCTGCAAATGTCACGTGCATCAACAACTTAATTAACAGCTATAATAAATAGGTTCAAGTGGTGTTTGTAGTGTTACAAATTTTGTAATTCAATACAGCGTGGGTTTTGTTACCTGAAAGGCCAACTGCAATCCTCATGGCTTTTTTGCGAGCATGGTGGCCTTTCATAATGCGGAAACAGCACCTCTGCCCATCCATGGTAACCTGGAGGACCACCGTTTGCTGAAGAAACAAAACAATAATAATCACAAATGAAGCAAATTTGAATTATAGGAAAGTATATTTATTTTTTAATAGCATAGACATCTTGCATACCTTCATGATTTTGGTTTTTAAGAAATGATAATATATGGGGATGGACCAAAAGCCTCACACCTTGTGGGATAGAATGGTATTTGAAGATGGGGGGAGAGAGAGAGAGAACTCTTGTTGTTTTGAGGTTTTCGGTGCAAGAGATGATACTGCTATTTATAGGTCTCTTCGGAGAGTTGTTAGGGCTTTTGGAAGTCTCGAGGATCACACCTTAGTAACGTCATAAAGGCTTCATGAAAATCTTTAAATGTATCAAGGTAGCGTGGTCACAACGTACGACTATAGAAAAATATTACTTTATTATCAATTTTAATACAAAATTAAATATTAGCAAAAAAATAGTATCAAAATAAATAATAGTTATGAACTTCAAAACTACCATTTTTTATTTTTTATTTAAAAATTGACACATCTTCAAAACTTTTTTCTTTTTGTTGAGAAACAAACTAATTGCTAAACATATACACACACTTTAATTACACTCTCTCATGAAAATCAAACACATCACTTATAGTATAATAAAATTTATAATAATCGTAATATTACTAAAAAAAAGGTTGATATTTGATTCATGTACTTTCAAATTATGACCAATTTTCACTTAAAATATCCGTACTCCAAATTATATGCACATAGTTAATTTAGTACATTAAATGAAAAGTCTTGAATGATATCAAATTTTTTTTATACAAGATAGAAATTTTACTTTAATTTAATCTAAGTATATATGTATATGAAACTCTCCTTGGAGACTTAAACCTCGACTCTTACCCTCATATCCCACAAGCACTTATACTTGTAGAGTAATCATCGCACCAAGGGTATGTGGTGGTGAATAGAATCAAACTTAAACCTAATATTTAATCACAACTTTTCATAAGTTTTTATTTTCTTTCCGTACTAACAACTAAATTAAAAAAAAAAAAAAAAAAAAAAAAAAAAAAAAAAAACCTCATAGTATTTTGTAATTTGTGGAATATAAAATGAAATACCAAAACGAGACAAATGATTTTTACTTCTCATATTAAGAGATTTTGTAAGACTATGTATGTGTGAGATTAAGCATTAATTAATTAATTAATTAAGACACAAAGGAGAGAGAGAGAGAGAGAGTTCACTTTCCAAAACAATTTGATTTCCATTTTTGAAATAAACATGATTGTCATTATTATTATTATTATTATTATTATTATTGTTATTTGAAAGTATAACCACTGGTACTTATAAGACCATCTATAAGATAATTTTCTAATCTCTTAGCTATTTTATATATACTAGTGTGTAGTTCCGTGTATATGCACAGGTACAATTAAAAATAATCACAATTATACAATTCAAATTATACAATTTCTTTAAAAAGAAGTTTAAATTATACATGATATTAACTTACACATTTTTTAAAACCATATATTTCTAAAATATGTAATGATTTCTCATTATATATATATATAAATATTAATTGGTTTTAGACTTTTCAATCTTCACACCCAATAATTCATTTGCCACAAAAATTTAAAACTTAAATGAACATGTGGTTGAAAATTGGACTCCAATTAAAATCCAATTGAATTTGGACTCTTCAATTTTCTAAGTTTTGACTATTAATATATATATAGCACAGCACAGGTCATCATTATCCATGAACTATCGCAAAAGTTAGCTTCCTCACTTTATAATTGATTTTACATTTCTTTAAAAAGTTTTACCGGTTCTCATCTAGGCATACAACTAATATCACTTTATTATTTACCATTAATAATATTTGCTATATATATTTTTTATACAAAGTATTTTGTAAATTTTTTTGAGACAGTAGAATTATTATACTTACTTTTGTTCTAAACTTGTCATTGGTTGAACCGGTATTAACAAAATTTAAAATATACAATGGGAGTGATAGAAAATGAAAAACATCCTACTGAATACTATTTTTTTATTTTTGAGAAAATACTGAATACTAATTTAAGTAGTCCATATCTCAACCAAAAAAAAAAAAAAAAAAAAAGAAATATAAAAGTTTTCAATATTGGTTTAATTTCGTTCCATTAATTCGTATTTTAATTGATTCTCAAAAAAAAAAAAAAAAAAAAAAAATCGTATTGTAATTATATAAATATAAAGATAAAAGCAAGGCAAGCGAGGGAGTTACGTGGCTGATGTGTGAGTTTGTGACTGCTTTCCTACTTGGAGTATTCAATTCATATCTGAATGTGGTCGTTTTCAAGAAATTACATAGACAATCCGCGTTAGCTGAATAGTGACTTGACTTGACTTGACTTATAGTCTACTTACGTACAGTTGTATTTATGGTATTATCTTTTCTTCTTCTTTTTCTTTTTTTTTTACATTAAAGTGAGTGTTACAATTTGACTCGACTTCCTAGTCTGATTTGGTTTTGGATTTTCTTAATGTGAAACGAAATTTAGGGTCCGTTTGGATACAGCTGAAAACTGAAAATTGAAACTGAAAACTGAAAAATACTGTAGTAAAATAATTTTTAAATGTGTAAATAGTGCTGTGGGACCCAATTTTAATGAAAAAGTTGTTGAAAAGTGAGATTTGTGGGTCCCGTGCACTGTTTACGGGACCCACAAAACTGATAAAAGAAGCTGAAAAGTCAACAAAATACGGCTACTGTTCAATGAACAGTAGCCGTTTGTCCCCTAGACCCGTGCGCAGAGAAAAAAAAAAAAAAACGCGTTTTGCGCCAGACGTGGACGCAAAACGCGTTAGCCAAACGTAGCCTTAGTAATGCTTTTAGGATTGAAAGATAGATACCCACATAGAATAAATTATTCTACATATGACTCAAATTCTTAGAAGAATACTTGTGTGTTTTTTCTTTTTTTTTGATACAATGTGTTTTTTCAAAGAATAGTTTAGTAGTGATTTTAGAATTAAAAGATACTCGCGTGTGTGAGTTTGTTTATTATGTGAATGTGAGAGATATATTGGAGCTTTTTTATTGTGAGTTTGTGTGTATAAGGTCTGTGGGTTAATTTGTTTGTTTGTGAGAGGATTTTGGAGGTTATTGAATCACATACAAGCTCCGAAGATTCATCAATGGAGGAATGAAAACATAGAGAGAGAAAAGAACGATGTGAAACTTGTAAAATGAATTCATTGAATAAGCTTATCATACTCTGTTCTTTATATAGTGAGAACAGAGGCGGGAATAGAAATCAGAAAATAACTAACTAACTATCCAATACCAACTGTACACGTGGAGTGGACCTGTAACTAATTCATTAACCTGTACAATATAAACGACTGACTAACTATCTATGCTACTGTAGTTTACTCCTATATGTACAAAACTACAAGTAACAAATACAAACACTGATATGTACAACCTATACAATCACTCAATACTCCCCCTCAAGATGAACCATAAATGTTGATTAGGTTCATCTTGGATAGAAGGAAGTAGAATTGCTTGTATCCAAGTGCCTTTGTGAAGCAGTCAACATTCTGGTGTCTAGTAGGAACATGGAATGTCTTAATCACTCCGTCTTGAATCTTACTTCAAATAAAATGGCAGTCAACCTCTATGTGTTTTGTTCGTTCATGGAATACTGGATTTGCAGCAATGTATAGGGCTGCCTTGTTATCACAGTACAGAGAGGCTGGTTGATTGTGATCTAAACCAAAAGTTTTAAGCAAGGCCAACAACCAAACAACTTCACTTGTGACAGTAGCCATTGCTCGATACTCTGATTCTACAGATGATTTGGACACCACTTGTAGCTTTTTTGCATTTCCAGGATATGAGAGAATCACCAAGGAAGACACAAAACCCTGAAACTGATCTTCTGGTGTCTGGACAAGCTGCCCAATCAGCATCACAGTAGGCTTTGAGTCTCAATTCAGAACTTACAGATAGAAATAAGCCATGTCCTGGTGTCTTCTTAAGATACTTAAGCACCTTATAGGCTGCTTGTAGATGTGGAATTTTAGGAGAACTCATAAACTAACTCAGTTTATGCACTGAGTAATAGATATCAGGCCTAGTCAGAGTCAAATAAAGCAGCTTGCCTATAATTCTTCTATATAAAGATGGATCTGGAACATCTTCTCCCATTGAGCTCCTCAACTTGGCTGATTGATCCATAGGCACATTAGCAGGCTTACTTGCTAGCAGACTTATATCAGAAAGCAATTCTAAAATGAATTTCCTTTGACACAAATTGATGCCTTTCTCAGTCCTTGCAACCTCAAGGCCTAAGAAATACTTCAAGGTACCAAGATCCTTGAGCTTGAACTTGTCATCTAGGAAAACTTTTAAAGTATTGACTGCCTCCACATTATTGCTAGCTATTAGAATATCATCCAAATAGACTAGCAAGATGAGAATTGAACCCTTACTGACCTTAGTGAAGACAGAATAGTCTGATTTAGATTGAAGAAAACCATGATTAAGGAGAGTGGATGAGAGCTTGGCAAACCATTATTGACATCTAATTGGGACAAATGCCAACCATACACAGCAGCCACAGCCAAAAGAGTTCTAATAGTCACAAACTTCACCACAGGAGAGAAGGTTTCATAATAATCAATCCCCTCAGTTTGAGTAAAGCCTTTAGCAACCAGTCTAGCCTTGTACCTCTCTATGGAGCCATCATCTTTAAGTTTAATCTTGAACACCCACTTGCACCTAATAGGCACTTTACCAGGAGGCAGTTTGGTCATGACCCAAGTCTTATTAGCCTGAAGGGCATCAATCTCAGCCTTCATGGCAGCTTGCCACAAGGGATCAAGCAAAGCCTCAGCATATGAAGTGGGTTCCTTGGCAATAGACAAAGCAACAGAAAAGGCTTTATGTGCATTAGACAACTTAGAATAAGATAGAGTTGAGGAAAGTGGATAAAGGATACCTGGACTGTCAAGGGAAATGGAATCATGGGAAGGTATGAGGGAAGCTGAAGCCAAATTGCAGTGATGATTAGGAATGGATGTGGAAACTAAATTGCAATGATAATCATGAAGATATGAGGGAGGTTTATGAGGCCTAGTGGACTTTCTAACAACAGGTAAATCAGGTAAGGGAGCAATAAGAGCAGGAGGTTCAGGTTGAACAGCAATAACAGGTGAAGAAGAGTTCAAATCAGGATGAACAAGATCTGGAAACTCATCAGGAGGTACAGCAATGTCAACAGAACTGAAAGGAAGGGAAAACTCAGCAGAAATAGAAGGAATTGACTCTGGAAGTGGAGGGTGAGATGGAAACACATTGTGAGAAGTGGAAGGATAACTAGGAGCAGGTTTAGGCAACCAATGCTTAAAGGGAAAAACAGTTTCTTTGAAGATAACATCTCTAGAAAGAAACACAGTTTTAGTGGACAAATCATACAACTTATACCCTTTGGTCCCAAAAAGATATCCAAGAAATATGCATGCCTTTGCTCTAGGATCAAATTTGGATCTGTTCCTAGTTAAAGTAGAGGCATAACATAGGCAACCAAAAGATCTAAGATGCTGGTAGGATGGAGGATGATTCAATAATTTCTGATAAGGAGTAAGATTACCTAGAAGGGGACTAGGTAATCTGTTGATGAGATAGGTGGCTGTAAGAACACAATCCCCCCAGAATTTTAAAGGTAAATTTGCACAAAATCTTAAGGCCCTAGCAACATTCAATAGATGTTGGTGTTTTCTTTTAACAACAGCATTTTGTTATGGTGTTTCAACATAGGACAGCTGATGTAAGATACCTTTGGAAGCATAAAATGAAGAAATAGCAAATTCAGGACCATTATCACTTCTAATTACCTTAATGGACACCTTGAATTGATTAAGAATCATTTGAAAGAAGGTTTGAATTAAGGAAGAAGCATCAGACTTACATTTCATTAAATAAACCCAAGTACATCTACTATGGTCATCAACCAAAGTAAGAAAATATTTTGAGCCATTTAATGAAGGAGTAGAATAAGGTCCCCAAATATCAGCATGGATCAAATCAAAACAAGACAAGGAAACACTTGTGGATTTAGGAAAAGGTAACTTGTGTTGTTTAGCTAAAGGGCAGACATAACAATTAAAAGATTTGCTATTATTACAAGAAGTCAGATCAAGTACAATAGATTTCAACAAAGCTAGTCTTTGTGAAGAGGGGTGACCCAATCTGTAATGCCACAATCTAACGACATTATTTGAAGTAGCAACAACATGAGAAGGGTCAAGATTACAGACATTGACACTTTTATTACAAAGAAAAGATGATAATTTGGATAAAACCTCTGAAACAGAAGGTGGTAAAGTGAGGGAATCAGTGCACTGCAAAGTATACAGTCCTCCATGTCTCTTACCCAACCCAATCATCTTCCAATGCAGTAAGTCCTGAAGAAAACAATAATGAGAAAGAAAAATACAGCAGCAGGAAGGATTTTGGGTTAGTTTACTTATGGAAATAAGATTAAAGGAAAAACTAGGAATGCAAAGGACATGTTCTAGAGTTAGAGTTGCTGAAACTTTAACAGTTCCAACATGAGTCACCTTAACCATGTCACCATTAGGAAGTCTAACTGAAATCTGAACAGAAGAAGTGATAGTAGTAAAGAAATGAATGGAATGTACCATGTGGTCTGTTGCACCATTATCAAGAATCCAGTCATATGAACTAATATGAGAGGTATTGACACTAGAAGAGAAAACTGAATGCTCAAGAGAAGGAGAAAAACAGATACCTGATAAGTTTTGGGCTTGAACATCCATTGAAGGCTGAGTGATGATGGTGGCAACTTGGTGAGTATTGTCCAAACATGCCTCTGGTGGTGCTTAAGTGCCAAAGTGACATTGAGAGTTCAACAATCCAACCAATTGCTGATTTTGAGCCTTGGTGAGTGTAACAGGTTCACTAGCATGATCTTCAGCAGCAGTAACATTGTTTGCAAAAGGTTGACCACCCTTGTTCTTGAACTTATACCTAGGAGGATATCCATGTAACTTGTAGCATCTGTCAACAACATGTCCCATGGCTCCACAATGAGTGCATTGAGGTCTGCCATTCTTGGGCTTAACAAAGTTCTTGGTGTTACCAGGTTTAGACCCAAAAGTTTCCAAAGCTACTGATGTATCAACCAAAACTTTCTTCCCAGCACCCACCTTTCTCTACTTCTCATCTTGCAATAGAAGAGAGAACACTTTGCTCAAGGGAGGCACAGGTTCCATACGGAGAATTTGGCCTCTGACAGTTGCATATGTCTCATTCAGCCCCATCAGAAAAGACATGGTACAATCCTCAACTTGATGACCACATGTACATGTCCTATAATTGGAAAACTCATCCCAAAGTCCCTTAAATATGGTGTAGTATGCATTGATGGTTAAATCTTCTTGAGTCAAAGAACTAATCTCATTTCTCAAGTCAAAAATTGTAGGTCCATTTCCTTGGCCATATCTGTACTGTAAGTCAAGCCACACATCTCTGGCAGTCTTGAAATACACTATACTTTATTGCAAATCCTTAGAAATGGAATTAAACAGCCAGGCTAGGATAGTACTGTTGCATTTACACCATGCTGTGTAATGTGGGTGATCAACAGATTGAGGCTTAGGGATAGAACCATCAATGAAGCCCAATTTGGTTTTGGCATCCAAAGAAATAAGGATTGCCCTACTCCAGGTGTTATAGTTTTCCTCAGTGAGAGGTTGAACCACCAAAGAAACTCCTGGATTATCACCACTAAATAGAAAATAGGGGCTAGATGTGTTTTCCCAAGGCTGGACAGTAGGAGCAATAGCACTAGAGGTACTCTCAGTCATATTTAGTGCAGTATTATCAAAGAAAAATGATGAAGATTCAAAGTCCCAAACAAAGAAAATCAAGAATTGACTTTCTCGAGAATTCTTCAAGAAACAAGAAATGGATTCTGTGTGATGATGTAAAAACTAAATCAAATCAAGATGCAATTCACAATCTTGATGAGATCACAACAGAAAGCTGTAGATTGGGAATAAAACAAACCCTAAGATCGAAAATCAAATTGAAACCCTAAGATTGAAGATTTCAATTTCAATTATGAACAGGAGAATTAAGATCAAGATTTCAACACACTAAAGAAATCAAAACTAGAAGATGATGATCTTAATGCAAGAATCAACAAAAACACAATGAAGTAAATTTCTAGTTGGTCTGAAAGAAGCATTAAGAAATCAAGAAGGAACAAAATTGAACTAGCAAGAATCAGAGAATACCAGACTGGAATGATCTCTGAACTAGTTCAGCTCTGATACCATATTGAATCACATACAAGCTCCGAAGATTCATCAATGGAGGAATGAAAACATAGAGAGAGAAAAGAACGATGTGAAACTTGTAAAATGAATTCATTGAATAAGCTTATCATACTCTGTTCTTTATATAGTGAGAACAGAGGCAGGAAAAGAAATTAGAAAATAACTAACTATCCAATACCAATTGTACACGTGGAATGGACCTGTAACTAACTCATTGACCTGTACAATATAAACGACTGACTAACTATGCTATGCTACTGTAGTTTACTCCTATATGTACAAAACTACAAGTAATAGATACAAACACTGATATGTACAACCTATACAATCACTCAATAGAGGTTGAGTTCGTAAGTGATGTTCATGAAAATGAGTTTATTTAATTGTGAAGATTAGTTGAGAGTGGTTGAATCCATATTTTTAATGGATTTTCGATCATGAACATAAGTTTAGAGTTGTTCTTTTTTTTTTTTTTTTTTTTTTTTTTTTTTTTTTTTGTGATGAACAACATACTGTTTAACCACATTAAATATTATCATATATATTGTACGGTCACCAAGCCCAGAAGCTGGGCTCAAAGGGTATGCACAACTGCAAGAATGTGAAGATAAGTGAGACACTCTTTGACATACTGTTTTGGACACCAAGTACTACCTTGAGGGGACAGTATAACAGACACATGTTTTTCTCTCTTTGTTTAAGGAAAAGGACAACCCATTACATTAGGTGTTTTCTTGTACAATAAAAGAAAACGTATACTAGTCATACTAGGTAAGAATAGAGGAATGAGCGAGGGCAAGGAGAGCAGAAAGAAAACGATAAAAATAGACGCCAAAGAGAGAGTAAAAGTGTACTCATGTACTAGTTTCAAAAGGAAAAATACAAAATCTTTGCAGGAGTAAGGATATCAAAATCCTTGCTCCTCACCGTGGTTTTTCACCCGCATTCTTCTGGGATTTTCCACATAATCCTTTGTCTTTGTCCTTTTGATTCATTTTTGTTCTCGTTATTTCCTTGCTTTTATTAGTAGAGAAACATTGTTTTAAAGCTCTGACAAATGGCGTTTAAAATGTACTATGGTTAGTATTTAGTGCTTTTACCATACGATCTCTAAAAATCTCACTTACACATTGTGTTGTTCTATTTTACTTTTCATGTGAACACATTACCACAAGCTGTACCACAACTTTGAGAGGATCGGAAAAGGAACAAACCCTCACATCCCCATTAAGGAAGGAGATAGTGCCCAATGGTCATGGCTTATCGTTTGGATTAGTCATTTACATAAAAATTATTGTCTATTTTAAATTAGTTACATATGTATGTATTGGGAAACTATCATTTAAATATCCATTGATTCATTTGGTAAACCTCAATTATATGTTGGGAAATTTAGACACCGGTTAAAAGAATTAACAAGTTTTAAATCCAAATTGTTAATTAGATTAATAATGAATAAACCTTGTTAAAACAAACAAACATCAATATCATGTCAATAATGAATGCAGCGGAAAAGTAAATGAGACAAGATATGATGACCCAGGAAAACTAATGAAACAAACTAGTTTCACAGTAAAAAACCTGGGGGGAAACCTTCTCAAAAAGCAATCCACTATAGTAAAGAGAAGTTTCAGATCTAGTACAAAACCTTTGTCCCTAGACTCTACAATCCCCGTAGATGAACTCACGGCAGAAACCTTCTACTGCTTCAGAACCTCTGAACTCTTCAATATATGAACACCACACTTTGATGCACGAATCCTAGTACGTGACTAACCAATTGTGCGGATCCCAGTACGCGACTTAATCACCAACTAGAAGAAGATTGTTGGCTGCAAAGTTCTTCACTTCATCAACAATGAAGATCAAGAAGCACTTGGGTACAAAACCCTAAGGCGCAAAGACGCAGTAGCTTCTTTCAGAGAGAATAAAAGCATCGGTCACTTTTTGCATATGTTCTCATTTTATTCTCTTCTGTGACGGCCTCTAAAATAAGCCTTATATAGGTCTAGGGTTGTGAGAAAAGAAACCCTACACATACATGTCAGCATGGGCCGAAAATCAGATCTGAAAATCTGAATTCCCGTAACCTCGATCGATCGGGAGGTGTTGAGCAGGTGTCGAGCTTTAAACTTCGACAGATACAGCTATTGAGGAGCTGTCGAGGAGACAGGAGCTTTCTCGATTAATCCACCAGCTATCGAGAGGTGTCGAGATTGCGATAACAATCAACTGAGGAGCTCGATAGATAGCCTAGCTGTCGAGAAGCTGTCGAGATATTTGTCCACAGGTGTTGAGTTATCTGTCCAGCTTTAATGACAGCTTTTCTTCACTTGTTTCTTGGTCCAATCTTTATGCCTTTAATACTAGACTTGAACAACATGTTTCTTGAAGTATTAAACACATCCTAGATCTACCCAATTACAAGTAAAGTGCGTTTTGTCAAAGGATTAGCCAATTATACAAAATATGTCCTTAACAATCTCCCTCTTTGGCAATCCATGACAAAACCACAACAAACAAATGAACATATGAGAGAAGTCATAAATCACTAACTCATATTCACTTGTTGAATACAATAAAATCTATCCTAACACAAACTCTTGAAAAACTTTGCAAGCAGAGAGTTTATGGCAAGTAGACTTTGACAACCTATATTTCTGAAACATTTTAAACAAAACTCATCAAGGCATCTTTGTGTGAAATAGAAATAATAGATTGCATACAAGTAATAAGAAACATGTGTATGGAGATAGAAAAGAAACAACACATGTAGAAGTAGGTGAAGAAGACATACATCATCAAAGATAAGCACAATGTATGTAAACATGGTCACAAGACTAGTGTACAAGAAGAAGGAAGTAAGCAAGTAAGCACTCCCTCTAACAAGGTGAAACACATCTCCCCCTTACAGAGGCATGCATTTCTCCTCCTAACATGTAGAATCTTAAAAAGAAACCACATATTCTCCATAATTTCTGCCCCTCTTTGTCATGATTGACAAAGGGTACAAGAAGCTAGAAAATTTCACCCGAGAAACATAAAAATGATCAAGGATGATCAAAGGGGCACAAGGAATCCATATAAATGCATGAACGTAATAAAACAAGATGCTACGAATGACAAGATAATTGAAAGATATAAAACATGTGAAAGAAAAATCTCTCAAAAAAAAAAAAAAAATTGTTAAGCATATAGATCCCAAAAACACACACACACACTAAACAAGTCTAACCAATTTTATATTTCAAAAACAAGTTAAGACAGTTTAGTGAGTATACATAAACACATGTAAAACTTGTGATGGCCAAATCACATTGTACCTGCACATGTATCAAGAGTAGCAAAGAATATTGCATGTTGTGTGTGAAAAACATCGCAAGATTGCATAAGTGTATACATGTTATGATGATTTGAGATATGAGAAAATCACTTTAACTCACACACAATCATAACTGCTTGATGGGAACTATCACCTTTGAGGTACATCCTATAACTCCCACATCTCCTAGAATACATGCTTGCAATCATTTTTAAAGCATTTTTAATTTTTTTGCTTTTTATTTTCTTCGCATATTTTTTTTTAGCAAATCATGCATGGGCATATAAGAGAGAGAAAAGAAAATACCCAATGATAGTAAGCATTTGACATTCCAATTTTGCTATGCCGAAGCACACAAATGTCATTGACATTGCACTTTTGCTATGCCGAATCATACATGTGTCATATTATGATTGGCGGGCAACAGTGGTGAGATGGTTATTTATGCCTTTCTCTTAGAATTTTCTAGTCCTTCCCGTCAAAAAGAGTGATACAAGTGTTAAATACAATAGATAATGTTGGGAAATTTAGACCCCGGTTGATAGAATTAACAAGTTTTAAACTCAAATTATTAATTAGATTTATTATGAATAAAACTTGTTAAAACAAACAAACATCAATATCATGTCAATAATGAATGCAGCGGAAAAGTAAATAAGACAAGATATGATGACCCAGGAAAACCAATAAAACAAATTAGTTTCACAGTAAAAAACCTAGGGGGAAACCTTCCTAAAAAGCAATTCACTATAGTAAAGAGAAGTTTCAGATCTAGTACAAAACCTTTGTCCCTAGACTCTACAATCCCCGTGGATGAACTCACAGCAGAAACCTTCTACCGATTCAGAACCTCTGAACTCTTCAATATATGAACGCCACCCTTTGATGCACAAATCCTAGTACGTGACTAATCAATTGCGTGGATCCTAGTACGCGACTTCAATCACCAACTAGAACAAGATGTTGGCTGCAAAGTTCTTCACTTCATCAACAATGAAGATTAAGAAGCACTTGGTTACAAAACCCTAAGGCGCAAAGACGCAGTAACTTCTTTTTGAGAGAATAAGGTATCGGTCACCTTTTGCATATGTTCTCCTTGTATTCTCTTCTGTGACGGCCTCTAAAATAAGCCTTATATAGGTCTAGGGTTGTGAGTAAAAAGAAACCCTACACATACATGTCAGCATGGGCTGAAAATCAGATCTAAAAAACTGAATTTCGTAAAGCCCAATAATTCTCGATCGATCGAGAAGGTGTCGAGAAGGTGTCAAGGAACATCTCAATCGATCCACCAGGTGTCGAGGAGACAGAAGATTTCTTGATTGATCGACCAGCTATCGAGAAGGTGTTGAGATTGCGATAAGAAACACCTTAAGAGCTCGACAGATAGCCAGGTGTCGAGGAGGTGTAGAGAAGCTATCGAGTTTTAAAAACTCAGCACTTTCTCACTTGATTCTTGGACAGACTTGCATGTCTTTAACACTTGAACTTGAAACAAGGTTTCTTGAAGCATCAAACACATCCTAGATCTACCCAAATACAAGTAAAGTGCATTTTGTCAAAGGATAAGCCAATTACATAAAATATGTCCTTAACAATCTCCCCCTTTGACAATCCGTGACAAAACCACAACAAACAAATGAACATATGAGAGAAGTCATAAATCACTCAACTCATACTCACTTGTTGAATACAATAAAATCTATCTTAACGCAAACTCATGAAAAACTTTGCAAGAAGAGAGTTTATGGCAAGTAAATTTTGACAACCTGTTTTTCTGAAACACTTTAAACAAAACTCATCAAAGCATCTTTGTTTGAAACAGAAATAATAAATTGCATACAAGTATAAGAAACATGTGTATAAAGGGAGAAAAGAAACAACACATTTAATGGTAGGTGAAAGAAACATACATCAACAAAGATAAGCACAATATATGTAAACATGGTCACAAGACCCAAGGTACAAGAAGAAGGAGGTAAGCACTCCCCCTAATAAGATGAAACACAACTCCCGCTTACAAAGGAATGTATTTCTCCCCCTAACATGTAGAATCTTAAAAAGAAACCACATATTCTCCACAACCTCTCCCCCTTTTTGTCATGATTGACAAAGGGTACAAGAAGCTATAAAGCTTCACCCGAGAAACATTAAGATGATCAAGGGTGATCAAGGGGGCACAAAGAATCCATAAAAAACGCATGAGTGTAATGAAACAAAATGCTATGGATTGACAAGATAATATAAATATGCAAAACATAAGAAAAACAAATCTCTCAACAAGAAAAATGTTATACACATAGATCCCAAAAACACACGCACACACTAAACAGGTCTAACCAATTTTATATTCCAAAAAAACAAGTCAAGACAGTTTAGTGAGCATACATTAACACATGTAAAACCTTGTGATGGCAAAATCACAATGTACCTGCACATGTATCAAGAGTAGCAAAGACTATTGTATGTTGTATGTGAAAAACATCGCAAGATTGCAAATGTGTTAACATGTTATGACAATTTGAGACATGAGTAAATCACTTTAACTCACACACAATCATAACTGTTTGATGAGGATTATCACCTTCGAGGTACATCCTATAATTCCCACATCTCTTAGAAAACACGCTTGCAATCATATTTAAAGCATTTTTGATCTTTTTGCTTTTTCATTTTCTTTGCATATTTTATTTAAGAAAATCATGCATGGGCATATAAGAGAGAGAAAAGAAATACCCAATGATATATGACATTCCAATTTTGCTATGCCTAAGCACACAAATGTCATTGACACTGCACTTTTGCTATGCCGAAGCATACAGGTGTCATTATGATTGGCGGGCAACAGTGGTGAGATAGTTATTTATGCCTTTCTCTTAGGATTTTCTAATCCTTCCCGTCAAAAAGAGTGATACGAGTGTTAAGTATAAGAGATAACTTAATCTTACTCATCACAAACAAGAGCCATAAAACTCACTTGCTTAGTTGTGCATAGAGATGCTCATCTAAGTTACAAGAGATACAAAGTGTAGAAAACTTTGTTTCAATAGCCATCCAAGGTACACAAGTACCAATGTACACAAACACATACTGTTTCTGTATTTTTCTGATTTTGATTTTCTTTTTTTATTTTGAAAAGCAAACAAAATAAAAACTAAACAACCAAACAAAAACAGATAATCAACATGAAAGCATGAAAGAAATATGCATATGCATGAAGGTATGATAGAAAGATGCAGATGCATGAAGACATGACTCCAAAAGCAGATAAGAAATCAAGTAAAGAGAGTCTTACTTTAGATAGAAAGAATTAAAGCAGAGGACAACAGAAAAGACAGTTAAGTCTTAGGCTCCTTTCTCACCCACACAGCACGAGTCTTTGGCCGTGAAGATGAAAAGGTACGTGTCCTAGTATGTTTACTAAAGGACATGGAAGAATTAAAATTCTCCTGAAATTGAGTTAAAAAGCTCAAGAGTTTTAATAACTCTCCAAACAAAGGTGCAGGTCCTTGAGAGGAAACTTCTGACCGTTTGGACAATTGCTTATGAGGATACAACCTAAAGCAATTAGGACGAATGTGTCTAGAAACACCACAATGGTGATAAACATGAGTAGTTTTCAAACTACTATACTTCCCAGAAGGAGGTCTAACCTTAGAGGTTGACAGAGGCTTCAACTTAGGACAATTTGGCCTAATATGACCAACAATATGACAATGATGACAAATGAGAACAAATTCAGATTTTTCATTCAACCTAGGAGCAGTTTTAGACATAGGTTTAGAAACATCAGCGTTAACATCAGATTGTTTACCTTTGTCTATCCTAGTAATATTAGCCTTCAACTCTTCATTATTCCTTTTAAATGGAGGAATATAAAAATATTTTGAGTTGGGCTCAACAACAAGTTTGACACTAAAATTTTCAACTTCAGTTTTAGATTCAACTAGTTGCTCTTCCAAACTCTTAATTTTGTCCTCTTGAGATGAAATTTGATTTTTAAATTTCTCATTCAAATTATTGGCTTCATCCAATTTTGCAATCAAATCATCCTTTTCAAGCTTGACCTTTTTAAATTTAGCTTTTAATTTTGTAGAACATTCAAGAGATTTCATACAAAAATTATAAAACTTGCAATAGGCATCTTGAACATCATCATCATCATTCAACACAAGATCATGCAAATCAAAACAATCAAGAGTTTCCATGACAATGGGAGTCAAGGATCACACTCAGGAAATTAATCCAATCAGAGTGTACCCGCTCTGATACCACTTGTTGGAAAATTTAGACCTCGGTTGATAGAATTAACAAGTTTTAAACCCAAGTTATTAATTAGATTTATTATGAATAAAACTTGTTAAAACAAACAAACATCAATATCATGTCAATAATGAATGCAGCGGAAAAGTAAATAAGACAAGATATGATGACCTAAGAAAACCAATGAAACAAACTAGTTTCATAGTAAAAAACCTAGGGGGAAACCTTTCCGAAAAAAAATTCACTATAGTAAAGAGAAGTTTCAAATCTAGTACAAAACTTTTGTCCCTAGACTCTACAATCCCCATAGATGAACTCACAGCAGAAACCTTCTACCGCTTTAGAACCTCTGAACTCTTCAATATATGAACGCCACCCTTTGATGCACGAATCCTAATACGTGACTAACCAATTGCGCGGATCCCAGTACGTGACTTTAATCACCAACTAGAAGAAGATGTTGGCTGCAAAGTTCTTCACTTCATCAACAATGAAGATCAAGAAGCACTTGGTTACAAAACCCTAAGGTGCAAAGACGCAGTAGCTTCTTTTTGAGAGAATAAGGTATCGGTCACCTTTTACATATGTTCTCCTTGTATTCTCTTCTGTGACGGCCTCTAAAATAAGCCTTATATAGGTGTAGGGTTGTGAGAAAAGAAACACTACACATACATGTCAGCATGGGCCGAAAATCAGATCTGAAAAACTGAATTTCGTAAAACCCAGTAATTCTCGATCGATCGAGGAGGTGTCGAGAAAGTGTCGAGGAACATCTTGATCGATCCACCGGGTATCGAGGAGCTATCTAGGAGACAAAATATTTCTCGATCGATCGACCAGCTATCGAGAAAGTGTCGAGATTGCGATAAGAAACACCTTAAGAGCTCGACAGATAGCCAGGTGTCGAGGAGGTGTCGAGAAGCTATCGAGCTTTAAAAACTCAGCACTTTCTCACTTGATTCTTGGATAGACTTGCATGTCTTTAACACTTGAACTTGAAATAAGGTTTCTTGAAGTATCAAACATATCCTAGATCTACCCAAATACAAGTAAAGTGCATTTTGTCAAAGGATAAGCCAATTACATAAAATGTGTCCTTAACAGATAACTTAATCTTACTCATCACAAACAAGAGCCACAAAACTCACTTGCTTAGTTGTGCATAGAGATGCTCATCTAAGTTACAAGAGACACAAAGTTTAGAAAATTTTGTTTTAATGGCCATCTAAGGTACATAAGTACCAATGTACACAAACACACACTGTTTTTGTATTTTTCTGATTTTTTATTTTTATTTTTATTTTGAAAACAAATCAAAATAAAAACTAAATAACCAAACAAAAACAGACAAACAATATGAAAGCAAAAAGAAAGATGCATATGCATGAAGGCATGATAGAAAAATGCAGATGCATGAAAGCATGATTCCAAAAGCAGATAAGAAATCAAGCAAAGATGGTCCTACTTTAAATAGAAAGAATTAAAGTAGAGGACAACAGAAAAGACAATTAAGTCTTAGGCTCCTTTCTTACCCACACAACACGAGTCTTTGGCAGTGAAGATGAAAAGGCATGTGTCTTAGTATGTCTATTAAAGGACATAGAAGAATTAAAATTCTCCTGAAATTGAGTTAAAAATCTCAAAACTTTTAATAACTCTCCAAACAAAGGTGTAGGTCCTTGAAAGGAAACCTGTGACCGTTTGGACAATTGCTTATGAGAATACAACTTAAAGCAATTAGGACGAATGTGTCCAGAAACACCACAATGGTGACAAACATAAGTAGTTTTCGAACTACTATGCTTCCCAAAAGGAGGTCTAACCTTAGAGGTTGATAGAGACCTCAACTTAGGACAATTTGGCCTAATATGACCAACAATATGACAATAATGACAAATGGGGACAAATTCAGATTTATCATTCAACCTAGGAGGAGTTTTAGACATAGATTTAGAAACTTCAGCATTAACATCAGATTTTTTACCTTTGTCTATCTTAGCAATATTAGCCTTCAACTCTTGATTATTCCTTTTAAATGGAGGAATATAAAAATCCTTTTCTTTTGAGTTAGACTCAACAACAAGTTTGACACTAGTTAATTTTTCAACTTCAGTTTTAGATTCAACTAGTTGCTCATCCCAACTTTTAATTTTGTCCACCTGAGATGAAATTTGATTTTTAAAATTCTCATTCAAATTATTGGCTTCATCCAATTTTGCAAACAAACCATCTTTTTCAAGCTTTACCTTTTTAAATTTAGCTTTTAACTTTGTAGAATATTCAAGAGATTTCATACAAAAATTATAAAGCTTACAATAGGCATCTTGAATATCATCATCATCATTCAACACAAAATCATGCACATCAAAACAAACAAGAGTTTCCATGACAACAGGGGTCAAGGATCACATTCAGGAAATAAATCCAATCAGAGTGTACCCGCTCTGATACCACTTGTTGGGAAATTTAGACCCCGGTTGAAAGAATTAACAAGTTTTAAATCCAAATTGTTAATTAGATTAATTATGAATAAACCTTGTTAAAACAAACAAACATCAATATCATGTCAATAATGAATGCAGCGGAAAATTAAATGAGACAAGATATGATGACCCAGGAAAACCAATGAAACAAACTATAGTTTCACAGTAAAAAACCTAGGGGAAACCTTCCCGAAAAGTAATCCACTATAGTAAAGAGAAGTTTTAGATCTAGTACAAAACCTTTGTCCCTAGACTCTACAATCCCCGTAGATGAACTCACAGCAGAAATCTTCTACCGCTTCAGAACCTCTGAACTCTTCAATATATGAACTCCACCCTTTGATGCACGAATCCCAGTACGTGACTAACCAATTGCGCGGATCCCAGTACGCGACTTAATCACCAACTAAAAGAAGATTGTTGGCTGCAAAGCTCTTCACTTCACCAACAATGAAGATCAAGAAGCACTTGGTTACAAAACCCTAAGGCGCAAAGGCGCAGTAGCTTCTTTCAAAGAGAATAAAGCATCAGTCACTTTTTGCATATGTTCTCCTTGTATTCTCTTTCGTGACGGCCTCTAAAATAAGCCTTATATAGGTCTAGGGTTGTGAGAAAAGAAACCCTACACAAACATGTCAACATGGGCCGAAAATCAGATTTGAAAATCTGAATTCCCGTAACCTCGATCGATCGGGAGGTGTCAAGGAGGTGTCGAGTTTTAAACTTTGACAGATACAGCTATCGAGAAGCTATCAAGGAGCTGTCGAGGAGATAGGAGCTTTCTCGATCGATCCACCAGCTATCGAGAGGTGTCGAGATTGCGATAACAATCAACTGAGGAGCTCGATAGATAGCCCAGCTGTCGAGAAGCTGTCGAGATATCTGTCCGCAAGTGTCGAGCTATCTGTCCAGCTTTAATGACATCTTTTCTTCACTTGTTTCTTGGTCCAATCTTCATGGCTTTAATACTAGACTTGAAAAACATGTTTCTTGAAGTATTAAACACATCCTAGATCTACCAAATTACAAGTAAAGTACGTTTTGTCAAAGGATTAGCCAATTACACAAAATATGTCCTTAACATTATAGTCATGTTTTTACTCATTTATACAGGATATGCCCAATAATTCAACAAGAAAATGAAGGATAGAAGCTAATAGTTAGCACCTAAACTTACTTAGAGCCAACTCTAATTTTTTTTTTTTTTTTTTAAATAATAAAAAGAAACCCCCCTTAAAGTCAGCACTTAGGGTTAGTTGGAGTAGGGACCATACCATTGAGGCAATTTCAATAGAAAGTTTATTTATTTATTTAAAAAAAATCTTCCCTTGGTAGGAGTGCCATAATTTTCTTATATAAGAGTTATAAACCCTAATTCTAATTGATGTAGGAAACCTTATTTATTGAATTCCAAAAATAACTCTTACTTTCAATAACAAACTAATATACCTACTTTACTAAAATACTAGGACATAAAAATAACAAACAATTGTCTTGAAAACATAATTAAATAATACATACGAGTGCACTAGTTGATACTCTATTTTGCAACTTACATTTAATGTCATATGGAGAATCCACGAGATCTAGTCGCAAGACTCTGCTTCTTTGCACAATCTTGAGCATTTCTTCACACTCTCTCACACACTACCCTTACATGATTCCCACCTAAATACAGGGTTACTAATTGCTAAAATACAAGCAAATTTGGCACGGAATAAAGCCAACAGAATAGTTAATTAAATTCAACCTTACATCCCAAAACCCTAGAAATTGACGAAAACGCCCACAAAACGACGACAATAACCCCGAAAACTTTTAAAATGACCAAAATACCATTGAAACCTCAAAAATAAGAAAAATACCCCCAAAACCTCTGAAAATGACCAAAATACCCATAAACTAAGCCAGAATACACTCAATTTTTTAGATTTTAGGCATACGTTGGTTGGTTTTAAGTTGTTTTTCTCATTCTAGAGGATTTTAGAGCATTTTGCTCATTTTATGAATGTCGTGGTGTATTTTTTAATCATTTTATATGTTTAGGGCATTTTGGTCGTTTATGAGGTATCGAGATTTGCCTTCTCATTCTAGCCATTTCAGGGGTATTTTGGTCATAGTAGAGGTTTTGTGGTTATTTTAGTCGTTTTAGAGATTTTGAGGCTATTTTGGTCAATTAAGAGGTTTCGGGGGGTTTTTTTTGGACATTTTGTGGTTTTGGGGGTATTTGGTAATTTTTGTGATTTTGAGAGTATATTGGTCATTTTAGTGATTTCAAGGGTAATTTTTTGCAAAAAAAAAAAAAAAAAAATTATTTTACCCATGTGAATTACCAAAATACCAAAAAACCTATAAATACACCAAAACCTCTAAAATGACCCCCTTAAAACTGCAAAAATGACTAAAATGCACCAGGAATGTCCAAAACATCACTGAGTTCTTCGGTTTCCTCTTCGATAACACATCGGCGTGTTATCTGTGTTTGCATCTCTCTTCCCTACTCTTGTTCTTTTCATTTTACTGCTGTGTTGCTTTAAATATGGATTAGAGTAGCTCTCTCGCTTGTATGCTTGTGTTTACACTATTCCGCACTTATTATTAAGTTAGTGTAAAATCAACCAAGCCGTAACTTTGAATTGGGGGTCTAAACAGCTCTTGTATTATTTAACATATTTTCGAGCTTTCAATTGGTATTAGAGCGGGTGCACTCTTTGTGGTTTAAACACCTTAGTGCGATCCTTGACCCCGTATTAAGATGGACCGGTCTCAATCTTTA
This sequence comes from Notholithocarpus densiflorus, assembly GCA_030021035.2. Classification (NCBI taxonomy): domain Eukaryota; kingdom Viridiplantae; phylum Streptophyta; class Magnoliopsida; order Fagales; family Fagaceae; genus Notholithocarpus; species Notholithocarpus densiflorus. The sequence continues at coordinate 811,006 of JARYZH020000125.1, forward strand.
AATGTTCCACCATATTTTGATGGTAACAACTATGCTTTCTGGAAAGTCCGGATGAGGGTTTTCTTGTGTTCAATTGATGATACTGTTTAGAATGCCGTAGAAGTAGGTTGGACTAGGCCAAAGGCCGCAAAATCCACTTGGGATAATGCAGCACTTGCGGCAGCCAATGCTAATATTAAAGCTTTGAATGCAATTTTTTGTGGTATTTCTCTAGATGAGTTCCACAGGATTTCTCACATAACAATAGCCAAGGAAGCTTGGGAGATATTGGAGACCACCTATGAAGGAACAAAGAAAGTTAAGGACACAAAGCTTCAAATGTTAACCACCAAATTCGAAGAGCTTAAAATGGGAGATGATGAGTCCTTTGATTCATTCTATGGAAAGCTCAACGAAATTGTGATTACGAAGCTCAATCTTGGTAAGAAGATTGAGGATGCTAAGGTGGTAAGAAAAATTTTGAGGTCTTTACCGGAAAGCTTCAGAGCAAAAGTCACAGCTATAGAGGAAAGCAAAGACTTGGATGAGATCAAAATCCAAGAGTTAATTGGATCTCTCCAAACATACGAGCTGAGATTGCCTTCTCATAAACCGAGCAAATCTCTTGCTCTTAAAACCATCGTCGAGAGAATGGACAACTCTACCAAAGAGGATGACGTGGAGAAAGACGTAGCATTCCTTGCAAAGAACTTCCGAAAATTTCTAAAAATGAAAAATAGTGGGAAGCCCTTCAGCAAAGGAAAGTTCTCTACCTCCAAGGGTGATAGGAAGGAGTTCAAGATGAAAGATGGGAAGGAGTTTCAATCCCCTCAAGGAATTGTGTGTTTCGAATGCAATGGTCATGGGCATCTCAAGAAGGAGTGTCCTAACTATTTGAGAGGCAAAGGCAAGGCATATGCCACAACCCTTAGTGATTCGGATTCTTCAAACTCCGATTCGGAAGTGAGCTGTGATGAAGAAGGGGAAGAATCTCAAGATCCGGTGTTGTAGAAGTTGCTGCATTCTCTAGTCATCAAAAGTGCAGATGATCTAAACCTTCAAGGGTGGTCTTGGAGTCACAAACAGGAGAGTTTGTGTTTTTTATCACAAGTGTGGGTGCTTGTGTTGCAAAGGCCTAATAGAGAAGGAGTCCGTGGATTCAGAGCTTGCACGTGGTCGTGTCAGTAAGTTCTACATGTAGTAGTAATAGGATGTTAGTAGTCTAAGTCTTATTGTAAACTTCGATTCCCTATAGTGGATTTGCTTTTTACCTTGAGGATAGCTAGGTTAAATCCTCCCAAGGTTTTTTACCGGTTTGGTTTTCCTAGGTGATCATATTGTTGTGTCATTTACTTTTCTATTGCTTTGTATAATATGATATTATTGTGTTAACTTAGATCTGAATAATAAACCTAAGTATTCACTTGGTTAATTAATTAGATTAAACAATCTAGTTTACAGAGATAAAATCTAGGAGTCAGTGCTTAGAGTTGCTTGGAATGGATACCAAACTAAGAAAAACCACTATGAGACAGCACCTAGAATTGAATGGAGTTGGAAAATACAATTGGCCAAAAATATAACTGACTTGTAAAATTAAATAACACTAAATCAAAATAAGTAGCCCTTTGAGCCTCCTGCACCACTACTACAATACTTCATCGACCTATTTTTTGAGTCGCTTGAAAAATAATTCTCACAACTTTGATAACAAATGGAAATAATTAAGGCACGAATCTCGTTAAGGGGTGACCTTAAGACATTTGTTAGTAAATGGTTTTAGGAAAATTTTAATACTACTTTCATATAAAATATAAATTAAAACAAAACTATAAAAAAAAAATCAATTAATTTTTTATTTTCCTTTAAAAAGTATCTAAAAATATTTTTTCTAAACTAAAACCCTTTGAATTTTCCCAATTCATCAAATACCAATATCAGGTTAGTTAAGAGTATTCAATATTGGTATCAACGTGCTCAACCCGTCTTGTGCACTTTCCCAGCCCATCAAATACCAATATCAGGTTAGTTAAGAATATTCAATATTGGTATCAACGTGCTCAACCCGTCTTGTGCACAGTGCTAATTATAATGATGGTGAATTGACGCCTCACAAAGGAATATAAGAAATTCTTGATGATTACCGGAGACCAGAGTAAGCTAATATAGACAAGTTCCAAGTATAGCCAAACAAATTAGGTCCATCGTGCTTGACTTGTCCAAATTCCCCAGTCAGCACGGAAATGGGGACTTCTTTGTAGTGGGACATTCGGAGTTCAAAGCATCCATAGCCAATGCTCCAAGTTAAAAGCCACTTTTTATGTTCCCTTAAAGACCCTTTTGATTGATTGGAAATTGTTTTAATCTTGTCTCTTCAGAGATTTGAAGATTTCAACATATATGCTTCTTGATAAATCTTGAGCAATAATGCAGGTTCTCGTTCACGTAAATGCAATGCTCTTTTTGGGGTCAATCTTTTGGTAATGGACACAATAAAAACTCACTTCATAAAATTGTCAACTTTTGTTGTGCCTATTGATATGTACATCTATTTCCTTTTCTAGAAACCTTTTCTACTAATAATTTAATTTTTAATTTTTAATTTTAAAACAAAAAGAGACCTCTGTAACTTTTACTCTCAGATAAAAATATTTTTTCAAGTTATTTGCAACCAAAGATATATCAATCAATCTTTTTCATCACAACATAACTCCCTTTCCAAATAACAACAAATATAAAAAAATTTAGTTAATTGTCACGGATCAAAACAATATTGAAAACCAGCATCTCGAGTGTCTAAAACTTGAGTTCCAAGATAAAAATCGAGTTTTTAAGTCTCGATTTGTAAGAGAATGGGTTGATTTGGAAAAAAATCTACATGAAAATCGAGTTTTAAAGACTCGAGTTCCATAAATTGCAGAAAAACGCCGCTATAGGGTTTTAAAACGTCACTATAGGGCTTAAAAATGCCACTATAGGGCTCCTTAAACCTGGTATGGGGTGATCACTTATAAAAAAATTTTGCAGAAAAACGCCGCTATAAGGCTTTAAAACGTCACTGTAAGGCTTAAAAACGCCACTATAGAGGAAATTTTTTTTGCATGGAACTCGAGTCTTAAAGACTCGAGATTTATGTGGTATTTTCAGTAATATGGATCTCGAGTTTCTAAAACTCGAGATGCTACTTTCCATTATTGTTTCAAACGTTGTCTAACTAACCATATACATCTCTTTTACTTGCCTATTTTGCACATTCTCCCAATATAAGTGGGTTGAAGGATTCGAATCCAGATTCTTTCATTGGAGAAAATTAACATAACAGGACAAATCAACCAATGAAATAGTATTCAATAGTAGCACTAGATGTTAGGGTGGGTCCCATCGGTGTCAATATATTGGAAAACTTCTAAAGAGAAAGAAAAGTGCAGGAAAAGTCATGATGGTCCAATTTGGCTGCAAGTAAAAAAATAAAGAAAAAGAAACACACGTTTTCTCGCAGCACCAAGGTAGATGCATTTTCAAAAACGCCTCATGCCTCTATTGCTGATTTCACTGTTTTATTACGTACCAGCGATGACATAGCTCAGGTGGGCAGATACAGGTATTTTCCGGGAAAAAAATACTGCATAGCATATCTATCTGAAATGGGTGGTGCTAAGACCACAAATTTTGCTACACTTTGTCACAACTATTTTATATAATAAACTATAATTGATTGTCTCTCACTTTTATATGAATTTATTACTTTTTCTCGACTACTCATATTTATCTATGTAAGATAGTTTTGACAAAAGTTGTAACTTAGTTTGTAATTCTAGATTTATTGGTATGGAATCTGGAAAATTATGAGCTATGATGACCTGGTGGGCTGAGAAGGAAGGGGAGCCACCAAGGGCATGAAAGAGAGAAAGTGAGGAGTGGGTTAAAGAAAATGAAATGAGAGATACTACACATTTTATTATATAACATTTACAAATTTTATAATCAAAGAAAGCTTTTTTATATATAAATTTAATAATTAAATAATTACAACAATAGAGAAGGGAAGATTCAAATTATGGTTCTCCTCTTAAAGAAGAGAATGTCATGCCACTAAATAACAAGATTCTTGATGGATGAAAGACATTACTAATTAGTATCACTAGTGTTTAACCTGCGCAATGCGCGGGATCATTTTATGAATTAAAAAATAATCAACTTAATATATTATACTTAATGTGCAGATAATGATGGTTAGTTGTTCAGATAATGATGTTAATGTGTAGGTGTTCTTCTAAAAGACAGATATAACTTAGTATCAACACTAATCTCATAAGTAGAAGAGAAATTTGGGTAATAAAATCAATTTGTAAAGAAAAAATTTGTTACAAAGTGTGTAAGATATGTTAGTTATCAATTTGTTAAAAATAGGGCTACTATAATATTCAGCTTTAATGTTTTTGTATTTTTGTCAAATTACCGTCAATAGTGCGTTGGGGTTCATTTGGTTTCAATTGGCATGACATTTATGTTCCTTATCAGTTAGATTTTATTTAAGGCTTAATCATTCAAGTTCCACACGAAGATTATAAATTCTTGAATTTTGTTGCTAATATGCCAAATTCATGACACATTAGTGTCTAGATTGGCATGGCAATCAAATTGGTTCATTAAGCAAACTTAAAAAATTACTATTACTTATAAAGCACTATTAATTAATACCACGTTTATGTCCCTTCTTTAGCCTGGATTTTTGCCCAAAATATGGAGTTTGTACCATCCATTCAACACACTATTATTTTAATCTTTTGAACCTGTGTGGAAAACTACAAAGTTGAAGTGCAGGTAGCAGCTTGAACACAATTTTCCGCAAGCCATATATATACATATAAACACACACAAAATATCATATTCTCTCTACTAGTACCCACATTTACTATTCCACACCCTCCAGCTGATTTCTTTCACATGTTAAAAATATGGGGAAAATAGTCCTAAATTGAAAATTCCATATGATCATTGACAGACAGATTTTAAAATGGTCTTTAACCATGATTAGATGTCCATATCTTATTGGTGCAGCAGAATTTTTAGCAAACTTTTAAGCATTATTTCATTTTCATAATGACTAATAAAGTATCTATGTATAAATCACTTTCTCAATAAAAAGAAGTATCTGTAAACCAATCAAATCTTTGATACCCCTTTGCAGCTTCAGCTTTGTGGTCATGCCACATTAGCTGCTGCACACACAATCACATTCATTGTTTTATAAATGAAAATTCACCCACCAGCAACCATAAAGTTACAACAACAAAATACATTTTCTGCAATTATCTACCATTAAAATAAAAGTATAAAGTAGCCAACCCTAGTAATTATGCAGATAGAGTGGAATATTAACTAAAATCTATGAGATAATCAACTTTGTATAAAAAACATTACACTTTCAAATTTCAAAGTTCTACAATTTCAATCACTCTTCAAAAACAGTAGATCAGGTAGGATGGAAAACAGAAACTGAAAATTAAATTGAACTTTGTAGTTGCTATTTTTCCTTCTGATCTTAGCGTGCTAGTTGCTGCTTCATTTTGAATAGTGATAACACTTTCTCTTTCTTAGCGCTCCGCCCCCCTTGAATAGTAAGTAGTAAATCATTGGTTCAAATCCAATAATAGGTAAAACCGGCTGAAACCCCTATTTTTGCTAGCATGACAGCAAGTACAGAAACTAATGTTTAATACCTTGCAGTTCAGAAACAGCACACATCAAACTTATTTTCAATCAGTATTCCCGAAAATTTTGAAGCTGGAAAGAGAACTAACAGAAGTATATGAGCTTGTATAAAAATCATTAGTAATAAGTAGGACAAAGCAAGAGAGATGAAGTCAGACTAAATCAACCATTTGTTCGACAGGTAAACCCTTTTCTAGTATTACATTAATACATATTAAGAGCGAAACTGTTAACCAAATCAACCATTCACATGGTAGGTAAACCCTGTTCTAGTATTTCATCAATACATATTAACGTATTGAACATCTTCAAAAGGGCACAACAGTATAGTAAAATTTACAAATAGTTATATATGAGCGATTGAATTTATCACCAATCCCACTACACTGTAGGTAATGCACTTCCAATTTTTGGAATACATATCTATTCCGTGCAAAGTTGAGTTTTGCAGCATCATACATCTTCATGAGCAGTTAGTGTCATAACTTGCAAGTCCTAGCAACTCTGGACCTTCTAGCCGGGGATTATTCTCAAAGCTACACCATTGGAACAAAATAAATATAAATTCCTTTGGCCACTGATTTAAACAGACCTCAAAAAAAAAAAAAAAAAAAAAAGAACAACTGGTAGCAATGACATAAAAATATATGGCAAAACTTTGGTTATGGTGCAAGCCCTGCAGTGCAGAAGCAGCAATCGCATGGATACTGATATGCAAATGACTTTTAAACCAGTAAATTTGTCATTACAATCCTAGTAACTGATCTGATTCCACAAAAGTAAACTATAGGAAGATCTGGATTGATCCTTAAATTTATCATAGTACAATCCCACAATCTGGAATATGATTAGTTCGAGACCCAGCTTTAAGTAACGGAGCATTAGAATCTTTAAAACATTTGAAGATACCAAAGCATTGGTAAGTCCTTTGTTGTACTGGGGATCCCTAAGCAAAGAATACCCACTGCACCACAACCATACACACCCCACAAAATTTAGTTCAGAATTCAGAAAGTTACATGTCAGAGATTATAGTATAGTTCTGAAAAGCGATAAAAACAGAGTCCCCTGTTATCTCAGAGTAGCATTTTTGGCTTCTGAACCTTTTTTATATTTACATATATTAATTTATATGTTTTATTCACGTAATTTTTTTTTTTTTTGGTATCAACCAAGTGGGGCCTTAGTTTTTGAACTGAACCCAGATCAGAATGCACCATAACCTTCAAGAAAATGACAGGAAACTCACAAATTAATTTTTTATTTGTTTTTTGAAGGTTAATAACGATTCCTGTAGCATAAGATCAATAGGATGCAAAAGAAAAAAAAGAAGTGTAATAATCATGTGATCACAAAAACAAACCCCTCATTTTAAGTATTCAGTAACTTTCAGATTCTAAAAGGCCAAGAAACTACATTACAAATCATATTAAAAACAAAACGAAAACTCTCCCCTTTTACAATCAAACATCCCTCTTCACCCATGTATCAATAGATTAAGGAAATCTCAATCCTGGCATAGAGACATCAATGTACTTATTCTACTGATAAAATAAGTTTATCAGTAGAATAAGTTTATGCTGTTGCTGCCCACTCCATAAACAGAACCCTTTCCTAGCTCAAAAATACAGAAAGTTTCCTCCTTTCTCACAAACCCGAGAGGGCTAAGATCATTAATAACTCCCCATAGCAGTCAGACCAACTTCTTACACAAACCTAAAGAAAACATGACGTTTTTTTAGATTTCTGTATCCATTTTTTTTAATATTATTTTCTGTTAGGGTTTTTTAATTGCAACGTTTTTTTTTTTTTTTTTTTTTAACCGGGTTTTTTTTTAATATACAAAAAACACCCAAATGTCTTATCTGAAAGAGAACTCTGTAAATTTGTGCTTCAACAAAAGGATGGGAAAATGAGGTTTCTTAAATTATAGAAAATAAATTGAAGTTGTAATCTGGCTTGAATTGAAAAATGTGCAAGATTAATCCCATAGTACCATTGACTGCTCATGGGACACCAAGACTGAACTGGTTCAAAACATATTTCTAAATCTATCCATTTAAAAAATATTAAATTTCTTAATACTCTGCATATCAAGAAAAAGAATAAATATACACAGATTTAGGGGTAAGCATTGTCCTAAAAAAATTACTTAGAAACAGATGGACTGTGGGTAAGAGTTCTGAAGACTTTTCCAAAAGACACCATCTCTAGATAAATGGTAAAATTTATAATATTTGACCAAATAGAATGACATCCCAAAACAATAACTAAATATATCCTTCTGTGTCACTCTTGTAAACAACATCCATCCCATAGAGCATTTTGCCAAAGAGAACATGGCATTCCATCAAAAGAAAAACAAAAAAACAAAAAAGACAACATGGTATTCCATCCAACCTTTTAAAGGAAACAAAAAGCAAGCATGTAAGAAGGAAAAAAAAAATCCAGGCTATAAAAACAGATGGTACAAATTATTATTGTTCAAATACATTTTAAAAATAATATAAAAAATCCTCCACACCATTAATACAGCCAGCAAATGTCACCAAGTCTTAGTCTTCTTCTCCTATGTTATCTCAGGTAAAGATATTGCCTTAAGGTGCACACATGTTGCTAATTCAGCACATGGACACTCAAATACATGTAATGAGTCTACCCACGCCTAAATATGAAAAAAGATCTTGATCTACCTTAATCAATATAATCTTCAAATTAGCACTTGAATCAAACCATTCACTTACAAACCAACAACTTTGAGAACAACACTACTTATTTAATAGGGAAAACAACAACTTGAGCCTATATGCAAAAATTAGCGAAATTAAGATGGATGCACGGAGTTCCAAAATAATTGAACAAAACAAAATATTCAACAGTATGAAAGATAGAGGCTAACAATTAAATAGATACTAATATAAGATACTTAAACTTGTAATAAATAATCTGCTACTATCGCAACTCAAATCTTACAAACATGGGTGGGGAAAAATGCTAGAGATCACAAACCATATATAAGAGCTCTATTTGAAATTGAAAGTTTCATTCACAGAATCATCACAAATAACAACTAAAATCCCTCAGAATCAAGAAAATTTAATCTTTGAGGGAGATTGAAATGTAAAGCATAAAAAAAGGATAGTAAGGCCGTCCTAAGGTGAAACAAAGTCTACAAAAAGAAGCTAAAGTAATCATTATAAGGAAGTTGATCACAAAGCATGACACCAACAAAAAAAAACATAACAATTTTACAGGTTAGTTGAAAAAGAATCATGGAATGCATTTTTTTCTTTTTAGAAAAAGCTGTCTAAAATATGCAAAAACAGAGGAAATTCAAACAACGAATACATAATGGACAGAATTATCAGATAAACAAAGGAAAAATTAGGCTTTCCTAACCTATCAGTTTGTTCCAGCAACTCTGCTTGCAAATTACTAAAGTTTTGTACTTGACAGAGAATTGCAGCAAATCTGAATTTAAACAAAATGACAGAGTAAGAAGGTTTTTTATAATTTCAATAACACAGTGTCTAACAATCTGTTGGAAGGTGTATAGTAATTAGTTGGTTATTAATTTATTTATTTATTTTTCAAAAAAGCAGTAATTACTATACTCTATAAACTTTCATATTTTAAACCATCCAAGTATTAAAATCAAGGGCAAAATCCCTAATGTTACCAAAACTTAAAACCAAAAATAATAATTTCAGACCAAATCATCCATAGAGAGAGAATAAACCCATCATTACACACACTAAACTTTCAGACTTATAACCATCCAAGATGAAATTTGGCTATTAAAATCAAGGGTAAAATCCCTTATGTTACCAGTACTTAAAACCGGAAATTATAATTTTTCCATAGAAAGAGAAATAAACCCATCTATATTTCAAAAGGAGTCAAAGAAGAACCCTAGACAATTCGGTATGGAGAAAATTTTGAAATACAAATATATTGAAAAGGAAGATGGCAATTCTTGTAGTATAAACATCTGGTCTTAAACTAAAAAATATACATATTGGAGATTTAATATGCTAATTCGAAAAGGAAAATCAATGGCGAAAAATTTCAGAAAACCAAAATAGTATTTGAAGAAGAAAAGAGTACGCTGACCTTTAGAAAAATTTTGTTGCAGAGGAGAGATGAGGCAGAGCAGCAGATCAGATGGCGATGGCCGTACGTACGAAACTCCACTGGATCACAAGTTTTTTTTTTCCTCCCCTTTCTTTGTGTCGTAGTATCGCTAGGCATTTACTTTTAGAGTGGGAAAATGTTAAGCAGAGTATGATGAAAACATATGGCTAGGGTTTTTTTTAATTGCAACGTTTTTTTTAAATTTTATTATAACCATTTTTAAAAAAAAAATATACCTGTCAAACGGTGCTAAGCAATGCCAAACAATATAATGTGCTCTTAGTAATCAACTTTTTTTTTTTTTTTTTCTTTTGAGAATGATTCAACAAAACATAGATCTGCACAAAGCATAAATCAATTCAAATTTGAGGGTCTAACCAAAAAAAACACAAACCTAACAAAAATCTGCCAAACAAAAACAAAATTTAGTCAATACAACAATCGAACAAAACAGAACTCAAGAAATTGTAAAAATAAATGGGAAATTAGGGAAAAAGGTAGCCAAACCTTTTGGATTTTCTTTTTTCCTCTGTCTCTTGGTCTGGAACGGAACATGCAAACACGCTATTCTGACCTTGTGTGTATGGAGTTGCAGAGAAGAAACGTAACAGGGCGGAAGAGCATATCTCAGTTACAGTGACTTTGAAGTTTTCATTGGGAAGTGATGCGGCTTATTTCACCATTAGCAAGTAACACAATCATTCCGATTCCGAAATCTAGAATGTGAACAATTGAGGGAGAAATACATTGAAATCGGAACATTCAAAGTAGAGTACTAACACCACCAATAAACAAAAGCAATAAATTCATCCAAAGAGCAAATGATAAACCCTAGATCCGACAAAAACGAAAAAAAAAAATCAAAGTAGATCTAAGCGATCCGGAATTTGATCGATTCGAAATTGGTACCTGCGTGCAGATGAGAATGTCAAACTGAAAAGCGAAGAGAAAAACTTAATTAAAATACCAAAATCGAAAACAATCCAAACAAAATATCAAAACATAATCATAATTAATAAACAAACTTAAATCGAAGATAAAAACTCACCAGTGAAAGAAATTAATGGACAGTTAGATGAAGAAATCTGACAGGAAAGTGAGAGACATCTTTTCAATGGGCTTTTGTTTTTTCTTTTTCATCGGCAGGAAAAATCTTTTCTTTTGGCCGATTGTGTTAACAAATGGAAAGTATGGATGATAGTGTGTTTTGGGTTTCAGTTTTTAGAGCGTGCAGTTTTTGATCTCTCGATCTCTCTCTCCTTCTCCGTTCTCTGCCTCTCTTTTCTCTCGGTCTCTCTTTCTCCTTTTTTTTCTCCGTGTAGCAATCTTTCTTTTTTCTGTCTTAAGTAGTTCATTTCTTTTTAGACCAAGAGGGCTCTAAACAGTATTTTAACGCAGCGAAAAATTATAATTTATCGCTTTTAAGCTGTTCAGTGGCGTTACCAAACAATGTAATATATTGCTTTTTTAAATTATATGTGTTTGAATTTTAGAATATTGAAACGTGTATCGTGCGAGTGTTTTAACTTAAAGTTATGTACGTGTCAGTTTTTAAAGGGGTCTTTTTTCCTATTTGTCATCACCTCCTTAATTGTAGGAACTCACTTTCTCTCAGCTTCATCTATTATATATATATATAGATATGATCAAACTGGGTAAATAAATAATTATATGTAAAATAAAGTACATATTTCAATTATATAACTAAAATAAAAAATAAAATAGATAGAAAGATGAAAGGGAAAAAACTACTTAAAAACTTTGTGGAAAAAGCATATTGGTGTATGATCACATATTTATAAAATCTAAAAATCATAATTGATTTTTAATATGATTTAAAATAAATAACTAAAATTCATCTATATTTTTGAAAATTTTGGAATTAGAATGCTAATGGAGTACTACTTTTAAGCTCTTTGAAATTTTTATAATAGAGTTTCATGTAAAGTAAACTATGTATATTCAAATAAAAATTATGTATATTCAATAAAAATATTGATAAAACATGAAAAATAATTGAAATTATTAAAAAAAAAAACAATCAACAAAAATATCTAAAAACATGAAAAAAAAATTTGGTAGATCATTTTAAAAAAATAAAAAGACAGTTACATAAAATTTCAAAATAAAAGATATAAGCATGTAACAAAATATACAGTATTAGTTATTTAGCACTTTTTTGTATTAGTTAACATAAATAGCTCAACAATTTTTTCTACAAAAGTTTGTAATGATCGAATCCTTAAATTACAGTATATAAATATAGTTTCAATATTCAAATACCTAGTTAAAAATTCATAAAAGAATATTGCATTTCACTTATTAATAAAATATATAATTAAAAGAGACAACTTAATTTGAAAGAATAATTAGACATATATCAAGAAGGTCGACAAAAAGCATAAATAATTCAAATAGAGAAAGAATGTTACGTAAATAGTCTTTGAAATTAAAATAGTTTAAACTATTTTTAGATTTTTTAATTTTCTTTATAATTATTTGTATTAATTAAAAGACATAGTTATGAAAAAAATTACAAATAAATATGGAATATATTATATTCCTTGATTTCTTTCCTTAATATATATAGATTTTTTTTTCTTTTATCTAATGATCAAAATGACAAACTATTTATAAAAAAGTAATTTTAAGAAATAGATAAATATTGATTTGGAGTACATAAAAATACACATGGGTTTTAAAAGAACCCATCATAAATGAACGAGTTACAAAGAATCCATTGGGTTTGATTATGTTTACTCCAATCATATACTTAATCAGTTCACTTAAAGACTCAAACCGCTCTATGAATCTGGGCACTAGTTCATTGGTCCAATTTGTTGGCTCGATCTGGATTTAATAATTACTATGTTTGATGTAACCAACAACTTCGTAGCTTGGTTGACATTTTTTATTGTATATAACGGAGAATCAGAGATATCTGAGTTTTAAATTCCTCTCCCCATTGTAACTATCAAGAAAAAAGAAAAGAAAAAAAAAATCAGTAAATAAAAAACTATGCTTGACACAACCATAATGTATAAGAATGAAATTTTTATAAATTTAAAATGATTCATTTTCCATCATTCATAAAATGTATAAAGGGTCATTTGCCAACAAACTGAGATATACAGACAAAATAATTTTAAGAAATAAAGAAAGAAAAAGGAAAAACAGTAAAGAAAAATCCTAGATCTGCTCCAACTAATGTTCTACTAAAAGTTTCATGACTGGCTGGTACTAGTGGTTATCAATCTTAAAACAAAAATGTGGTTTTCTTTTTTCCACTTTTTTGTATCGTACGTTATCAATTATCAAAAATCTTATCTGGAGACGAGATTGATGTCGATCGTTCTGCTTGTTTGAGGGTGGGCGTAGGTGGTCCTAACTTTCAAAAGGGAGAAACTTTCATTAAACCAAAGAAGCTAAAAACATCAAAACCTGCAAAACCTGATACACAGTAACAAATTAAAAATAAAAGAAAACTAGTCAACTACTATATGCTACACAAACACACGTCCTCTATGGTATAACAAATTAATTATATCTCAAATTATGTTTCAATGAAATGAATTATTAACTTCTTTCTAGATAGTTGCAGCAAGGCGAATGATAGAGTTTGAGTTACTAATCAGATCTCGTTCTTGACACGATTCACGCCCTCTCGATAAGATTACTGATACAGAGAAGTTATAATTAGTTCCTTATCCCTCAAGATACAATAAGCTTAATTTCCCATAGTATGTAGGGAATTAACACGAAATTCCTAACTTGTGAGAAACAAAAATAGAGAAAACACATGTCAAAGAAAAAAAAAACAATCATACGCACAAGACAATATTTACGTGGTTCGGCAATTTGCCTACGTCTACGAAGTTGCAGGGATTTCATTATTATTAAGGAAAAAAATACAAAGAGTGGCAATACAGTTTTTTTTTTTTTTTTTCTCTCTAAAAAAACTACAACAACTAATCCTAATCACCAAAATTGCGTTTTCTACATCCTGTGCACAGGATTCACAATGGACAACCCCAAGTGGCTTGTCCATGAGCGCTACGGCTTGGGCATGTCGACCCAAGCCTCCACTCCATGAATTAAGCCTCAGAAAATCTCCCATTAAAAATCATGCAACATTATTTCGGGTCGGGTCGGGTCGTCAACCAGATCAAACACAACTAGGCTTCACAAAGCCCAACAAATCTCCCACTTGGAGACTAGTTCAATCACCAACATTAACCGCAATCCTCCAAAAGCAATCCCTCATCCCTGCAACTCATCCTCCTGTCCTCAAGCTTGAAGACCAACTAAAGTTGCACACAGCTTCAGCTTCTCAATAGTGACACCCTTGGTCAACATGTTTACTGGGTTCTTAGATCCACAAATCTTCTCAAGTATAACTAGCTTATTTTCAACAACGTAACAGATAAAGTGGTATTTTGTCTGTATATGCTTCGACTTTGAATGAAAAGCCGAATTTTTAGCAAGAAAAATTGCACTCTGACTATCACTGTGTAGAATGCCCATCTCCTACTTCTTACCCAATTCATCTAAGAAGCCATGTAGCCAAATCATCTCCTTTCTAGCTGCAACATACTCAGTTTCTGTAGTAGACAAAGTAACAATCTTTTGTAGATTTGAAGCCCAGGATATAGTTGTACCACCCAGAGTAAAAACAAACCCAATAGTGCTCTTTCTACTATCAATATCACTAGCAAAATCAGCATCTACATAACCCTGCAGTTTCAAACTTGCACCTGTGAAGCAAAGACATGTATCTGATGAACCCCTCAGATATCTCAGAATCCACTTGACTGCCTTCCAATGCTGCTTTCCAGGCCTACTCATGAATCTTCTCACAACTCCCACTGCATGTGCAATGTCTGGCCTTGTACACACCATAGCATACATCAAGCTGCCAATAGTTGAGGCATAGGGCACCTTGCTCATATGGTCCCTTTCTTCTTCTATCTTTAGTGACTGTTCTTTGCTTAGTTTGAAATGACTATCCAAGGGTGTGCTCACTGGTTTAGCTTCATTCATGTTGAACCTGCTGAGAACTTTCTTCACATACTCTGACTGTGAAAGCTTTAATGTACCATTAGCCTTGTCTCTAATGATTATCATACCAAGGATTTGCTTTGCAGCTCCTAAATCCTTCATTGCAAACTGTTTTGAAAATTGCTTCTTTAGATTATTAACATAGCAACAGTGATCAACTTCACATCTCTTGAACCCAATTCTATGCATAAAACTGTCAAATTTCTTGTACCACTGTCTTGGAGCTTGTTTTAGGCTATACAAGCTCTTTCTCAGTTTGCAGACTAGATTCTCTTGTCCCTGAACAATGAATCCTTCTGGCTGAATCATGTAAATGTTTTCCTCCAAGTCACTATGAAGGAATGCCATTTTCACATCTAATTGCTCAAGATGTAAATTTTCTGCAACCACCATTCCTAGTACCAATCTGATTGTTGACATCTTCACAATTGGAGAAAATATTTCTGAGTAGTCAATGCCCTTTTTCTGCTGCAACCCTTTGACAACTAATCTGGCATTGTAACGCTTGCTACCATCATGCTCATTCTTTATTCTGTATACCCACTTGTTGTGCAAAGCCTTCTTTCCTACTGGCAATTCAGTCAATTCCCATGTCTGATTCCTTAATAAGGAATCCATCTCATCCTTCATGGCTAACTACCACTTGCTTGAATTTTCATCCTGCAAGGCTTCTTCATAACACTCTGGCTCACCACCTTCTACTTCTGATGATTTTCCTGTTTTGTTCATCCCAAAACCTATAGCTAAATTTCTCATCACCATAGCCAATGAAAAAATATATTTTAGACTTTGCATCAAGTTTACTACAAGCATCAGAATCAATATGAACATAAGAAACACAACTAAAAACTTTTAAATGAAAAAACTTTACCTCTTTACAGCTCCAAACCTCCTTAGGAAGTTTGAACTCCATGGGAACTGATGGTTCTCGGTTTATCAGGTAAGCTGCAGTGCTAACAGCATTAGCCCAGAAAGTTTTTGGTAATCCAGCATGCAACCTCATACTCCTCGCACGCTCATTGAGAGTTTTGTTTATGCGCTCAGCCACACCATTCTGCTGTGGTGTCCCAGGAATGGTTTTCTCCATCCTAATTCCTTGTGCAGCACAATACTCACTGAACCTTCCATCTATGTACTCTCCTCCATTATCTGACTTCAAACATTTTACTTTCAAACTTGTTTCTGTCTTAACCATGGCCTTCCACTTTTTAAAAGTTTCAAATACATCAAATTTATTTTTCAGAAAATAAACACATACCTTTTTGCTTGAGTTATCAATGAAAGTGATGTAGTACCTTGAACCTCTAAGGGATGCAACCAGAGAAGGCCCCACAAATCAATGTGTACTAACTCCAATTTTTCAGCCTTCGGTGTCCTGCCAGTTTTCAAGAAGCTCACATTTTTCTGCTTTCCTAAAATGCAGCTTTCACACATGTCAAAATCAATGGACTTCAATTCTGGCAGTTTTCCTCTTGACAGCAGCGTCTTCATCCCTTTCTCACTCATGTGACCAAGTCTGCAATGCCATAGGCTTGTATCAGTACTTGCTTCAGCAACTGCAATTGTGTCTCATAGACTTGAGGTCATATATAGAGTACCAGTCTTCTTTCCATGAGCCAATACTCTGGCTCCCTTTGTAACCTTCTAAGTACCACCAACAAATAGTATTGCATGCCCTTCATCATCAAGTTGTCCAATAGAAATCAAATTCCTTCTCAGGTCAGGAATATGTCAAACTTTCTCCAGTAACCAAACAGACCCATTGAGCAACAATATACAGATGTCTCCCATACCCACAACATCCAAGGCTGTACCATCAGCCAAATACACCTTACCAAAATCACCTGCAGCATAGTTCTGTATGATTTCTTGGTGTGGAGTGGTATGAAACGAATCTCCTAAGTCCAAAACCCAATCATCAAGTGGATTGTCTACTGCAAGAAGTAATGCATCCTATACCTCTTTTGTTATAGCATTAGCAGAATCATCTTCATTCTTCTTCTTAGGACTTTTGCATTGCCTCCAAAAGTGACCCGTTTTCCCACAGTTCTAGCATTGTACTTGTTAGCCTGATCTAGATTTACTTCTGTTCTGATTAGAATTTCTGGATTTTGGTCTACCCCGATTTGAATTTCTGTCATTACCTCTGCCTCTTGTCTCAAGGTTTAGGGTAGAACCAGATCCTAAGGTTTCACCTGCATCTCCTCAGCTAGAATTAAATCTCATATGTTATTGTACTTTAGCTTTTCTTTTCCTATAGAATTGCTTACTGCCATCCTTATTGCCTCCCAACTGTTTGGCAAAGAAGCCAAAACGATTAGTGCACGGATCTCATCATCAAAATCAATTTCTACAGACGACAATTGATTTGTGATAGTGTTAAATTCATTCAGATGTTGTGCTACTGATGCGTTCTCTGCCATCTTCAGATTGAACAGTTTCTTCATCAGATGCACCTTGTTGTTTGCTGATGGCTTTTCATACATACCAGACAAAGCCTTCATCAGATCTGCTGTGGTCTTCTCCTTTACAACATTGTGTGCAACAGACCTAGACAGAGTTAACCTGATAACTCCCAATACCTGTCTGTCAAGAAGAGCCCATTCCTCAACCTTCATAGTCTCAGGTTTTTCCCCTAGAAGCGGCAGATGCAACTTCTTCCCATAAAGATAATCTTCGATTTGCATCCTCTAGAATCCAAAGTCTGTGCCATCGAACTTTTCTATTCCAGACACCGTTCCTGCTTCCTCTACCATTGCTCCCACTCAAACCTAAACCTGGTTCTGATACCAGTTGTAGGGAATTAACACGGAATTCCTAACCTGTGAGAAACAAAAATAGAGAAAACACACGCCAAAGAAAAAAAACAATCACATGCACAAAACAATATTTACGTGGTTCGGCAATTTGCCTACGTCCATGAAGTTGCAAGGATTTCACTATTATCAGAGAAAAAAAAAATACAAAGTGCGACAGTACAGTTTTTTTTCTCTCTCTAAAAAAACTACAATAACTAACCCTAATCACCAAAATTGCGTTTTCTACATCCTACGCACAGGATTTACAATGGCCTGTCGGCCCAAGCCTCCGCTTCATGGACTAAGCCTCAGAAAATCTCCCATTAAAAACCACGCAACATTATTTCGGGTCGGGTCGGGTCGTCAACCGGATCAAACACAACTAGGCTCCACAAAGCTCAACATAGTACACCTTGTAAATCTTCTGAAACTTATAAGGTAGAAGTTCTACAAAACTAAAATTTTTTTATTTTTATTTATTTAGAGTAGAAGGATGTAAAAGAAAAGGTGCATATGGAACAACCTTACTTTTGAGTGACTAGAGAGAGAAGCCTTAAGCCACACACGATTGGTACTTAGGAATAAACACCATAAATAGAATAGATGTTCATAAAATATAGCTATTATTTAAAATAAAATGAGTAATAACTATTTTTTACCAAAAGGTTTCTAATAACCGATCCTTAACATACCCTTTAATAAAATTCTTAAACGCCCCCCCCCCCCCCTTTTCTCTCTCTCTCATTATTTTTGAGAATGATCTCTTTCTCATTATTGATATCTAAACAAATCGTTATAATTTATTTTATTTTAAAAATTGATTTTTTAAAAAATATGGTTTAGTTTTACGAAGATCACCAAAAGCATAGCAATCATTTGTAAGTTGTAACCTTATGATTGTTTTTTAAATATGGTCGGGGATTAATTTTTTAAGAAACATCTATTTTTTAATTCCAAACTTGTTTTATATAACATCATGATATTCAAACAGGTGAATGCAAACTTTAATATACCTAGAAGATGTTTTATAATCTTGTAAAAAAAAAAGATGTTATATAAATTTTCTTTTTAAATATTTATGGAGAAATTAATTTTGAAACAAAGGAAAATAATATCAACTAGTTGCTAACCCGTGCGATGCACGGGAAAGCTATTAAATATGAGTTATTGCATATTTTCTTACTATAGCTGAAAAATACTATATTGTCCATAGATATTACAACTTAAAAATAACAGTTAGAATAAATTGGAACACAAAAATTGTCTTTCAACTCAAATGTTTATGAAGTTGCATTTTAGTAATAAACTCCCCACAAAAATAATATAAATCAGCCAAAAAAAAAGACTTTTAGGACAAAAACATGGTAGTGATTTAAAAAGTCGCAAGCCCTTGAACATACAGTAAAGGAATTGAAAATGATGTCTAAAAAAATTTTGACTTCTTACTTATTCCTTGGATATGTTAAATTATTCTTTGTATTATTTACACTTGAATTTAATTCTTTAAATGACAACTGTGACACTACATGATAATGTTTCACCTAAGACAATTAGTCAAACTTTGAGAAGAAGATATCTCACATTTATATCATAAAAAACTTGCATTTTTATTTTTTCGTTTTGTGATAAAGAAAATACTAAGTCTATAATTAGAAAGACTTATATGACAGAATGATGCAGCAACCAAATGCCATGTCGCTTCATGTAAACTGTCAACTTCTCATTTTCTTCAATATAATGTCTCACCTCATCCCAAGGGCATCATCTCGACATGCTGAGCCTTCACCATCTCTGTTAAAGTCTAGCCCATTTTCAATTTCAAAACCTCAAAGCTAATCACTATTTATCGAATGAACAAAGTGAACCAACTATATTCAGTCAACACTTGTAGAAATATAAAGCAACATAATTTTATAGAGGCAACAACTCACAAAAGTAATACAAGTGAAATTTCATAAGCTTAGAAGAATAGGTGTTATAAACGCAAGTTGAACATTTCTTTTATGAACACTCTGTAGCAAATCTGTCACTGTTTTGTCAGTGTCAGCTAGCATTAACGTCCTATAACCGTGAATTGGCTCTGCAACTGTGTACATGAAATTCGTCACTAACATAAGATGATTTTATTAAAGCAGCAATAGTTGAGCTAGAAAAAACAAAAAAGCAAGAACCTTAGCCTTACCAACCAAACATGAGATGTTTGTCTTCTTGTCCTTGTTTCCTCCATGAAAGCAGGATTATAATTGAATGGAGTTATCTACTTTTTGTCTATGCTAAACCAAACCTTTCATACCTGTAGAAAATATCAGCAACCCCTTCAATTAGAACAACAATCCCAGTAATTTAAAGCAAAATCACCAATACCCCTTTCAAATGACTGGAATGTGCAAACTACTTTTAAATCTATAATTTTTTTTATTAGAATCTATATTTTCTTAAAGGATCAGACAATGGTGTTTTTTCTCCAAGAGTTTGTTATATATTTTCAAAGTCAAATTGGAGCTTTCCCAATGTTTATGATGTTGTCAAGAATCACCACATATGCCAGTAGTACAGTGTAAAATTTTGAGAGAATGACTATAAGAGATCCCATGCATACAATCTAATAATGTTGTAAAAATTTAAATATTTTTGCTTTCTTTCTTTACCTCTTTTGTGACATCCAAGAAAAGCTTTCAAATTCGTGGTTTCTTAGCCCCAAAATAGCCAACAATGTAATTTTATTTGAGATTCTAATTTCAAAGATTCACTTTAGCCACTGCATTCCTTGATTTCCTTTAGCAACCAAATACAATCTTTTTGGGGGGGAAAAAGAAAAAGAAAAAAAAGCCCAAACAGCTATATAAAGAAGATGCCCAAATCTCAACCAATCTAAATAAAAACCTAAAATTATTCATATGTATTCTATTGCTACAATTTCTTAGTAACTAAACAGAAATCATTATTAAAAAAAGAAATTGTAATGGCACAAAAAGAGAGAGGGTTTAAAGAAACCTCATATAATATGCAAAGGTACTCATCAGAATCCACTGGTAGCCCATGTAGGAAATACTTGTAGTCAACAACAGTGCAAGACTACAAGCAATTTGCTATACAAATTAAGATCATTCCCCAAGAAATATTTATCTAAAATAAGAGAGGAATGGGAAGGGACATAAATAATAAATTTGAATATCATCTTTGGACTACATGATCTATGTTATTAATTTAAAATTTCAAAGTTTCCTGGCTTTCATATGAAAGGTTGCTAGAGCCACACACAAGGAATTTAGGATTTTGAAGATAATTGAGTCAAGATTTGTATCAACATACAAAATAATCCGTTAGATTTGTGTAGAAAAATCATCAAATTTAAAACATAAAAGGGACTAATTTTGAAACTATTGCATCAATAGAGGAGAAAATAGAACTTTAAGAGCATGAAGATAAACTCACTCTTCAATGTTTTGGTTGAAGATTTAACCTCTTTACTCAATTAGAATTTTTTCCAACATACCATCCAGCTACCACTTCTATTTTGGGTTGTCATCTCTAACCATAGTCTCAAATTTTGTGGTTGTCTATGCTTCCCACCCAACAAAAAAATTATGTTCCCCACCATTAAATTGACTTCTCAATTTTGCAAATAATTCTTGTCATCTTCAGAGATCTTAAACTTACCAATTTCATAGTAGAAACCACAATACACACTCAATAGTTCCATCACTATAAACAATACAACAAACTGACTTATAACAAATCTTGGTAACACAAATCTCAAAAAGGATGTAATGGCATATTCCTGAAGGTAAAAAACAACAAATTTTTAATCCAAATGGATAGTCTACCTTTAACTTGGATTTTGAATATGTAAAAGCCTATCCTAGTTCAATAGAAAATGCATCTAAAAATGGATGAACGATTGCATAGGAAAAAACAGGAGAAAAAAGAAAATAAAGATAATGAAAGAGAGAGTTTAGAAAAAAAAAAAAAAAACATTTTTAAACAATAGAAAATAGATTTTTAACATATAGTAATAAGAATCAAACACATCTAACCTTGATTAAATCAACAACAAAGCATCTCATTCCTTACTTATCTTCCTCCTTATGACTCTCCATGTATTATGGCTTCTAGAATAACTGTAAAAAATCTCTAAGAAATTTCATCAAACACCTTGTGTACGTGTAAAAGAAACAACACGTATGTATCAGTACTTCCAAATCTACTATCTAAGCCAATATCCTACCGATCAAATTCCTTGGACATTCAATTGCAAATAAATATTATGCAATGGATTTTAAAATCTCCAATGTACTACCTAGGGCCTTCAGTGTTATGACATGCAATCATGTATCAATCACCCCTTCAACCCTATTAATCCTTTATTTTTTTATTTTTATCAATAAGTAACCCTCTTAGTCCTTTCCCTGGTCTAAGCACCCTCAAATTTCACAGTAGTGCTCGTTATTAGTGTAGTAATCAGTTCTTACCATTAAATTAATTGTGAAAACTGGTTACTGCAAAGCAAATCCTCTACTTTTCAAAGGCAACAAAGCAGTGAAAAATAACCCACTATTTGCCTATTAGATTCAATAATCAATATATCAACTCGGATCACAGTGAGGTCTCACAAAATATGCTTCAAAAATAGCTATGGAAGAAAAAATAATACAGCTCTACCTTTTCACTTTGCTATTGCTGGTATTTGTAGACAACTTCTAAACTTTATAGGTTCAGTCCTTCGCTGTGCATGGCAGAAAGAAGAAAATAAAAGTCAGTAGTAGGAACGAATCTTAGCTTCCATGGTTATACCAAAATTTAAAATACAAACCTTACCATAACTAACAAATAAAATTTGTAGATAAACAGCGAACCCAAGGTTGCAGAAGGAGGACATTGGAAAAGAAGCTGGGGTTTGCAACCAAACAAAGAATCAAACAAAACCCCTCAAAAATCTAGATGCTGCTCTTAAAGAAGATTCTTATAAAATTTATTAAAAAAAATAGCAAGGTATACAAATGACATTTTTTTGGCATGGTTTGTGTTGTATATTTGTATAGTTTTCTATGCTAATGATTTAGTGGATCTGTGTTGAAAGAAATTACTAGATGTTAATGAATAGTAGTTGAATTCTGTGGTCCTTACTATGTTGTTAAAAGAAGCTCAAAATGGCAGAAAAGAAAAAAGTTCACAAAGTGGACTTTTAGCCACTCTATAACTCATTTTCTTTTCTTTTATTTTTTCTCTGGTTTTTTTTTTTTTTGATGAATTAGAGAGAATATGGTATTATTTGAGTTCAATAGGTTCAATTATAGGCTTCTAAATATGTTCAAGTTATTTTGGTTTTGAATTGTAAAATGGAACTAATAAAGTAGGGAGAATTGGATAATGTAGTAGACTCTAGCTTCATTATTTTCCTCCAATTTTCTTGATATTATGCAAATTCTAAAGTAATTTTAAGGTACAGGATTCAGAGAACTTTGCTTCACATTACATGAATGATATTATAAGTAGGTTATATGGCAATTTCAAAGTAAATTTAGCATTTGATTGATTAAACCTTCATTGCAACAAATCTGCTTGTAGTTAGTCTGAAATGAGTATTTTCAAGATGATATTTTTCTTCCTTACATTTTTTTTATGGGATTTTCTTCCTTACTTTTGGTAGCAAAATTTGACACTGTCTGGATTTTATTGGTTAATAAACATTCTTTCATCTAAAGAAGAGATTTAAAATCAATTCATGTGTGTATGCATGTATTTTTCACAGTACTATTCTACATACCCATAAAAATTAGATAAAGAAGTAATAAAAACAATGGTAAACTTGAGATGAAATAATAATTAAACTAAACATAAAGCCAAGCTTGACCATAACCCGGAAACTTAAATCAAATCCAAACACAAACAAATGACTCACAAAAACATCAAGGGCATGCCAAGGATGCTCGTCTAATAAAAGGACAAGAAATATCATTACTATCCCCAAAAGATGAGCATCAAGTATAGTATAAACCTTAACTTGTATTATTCATTCAAGCCATCACCTTTTTTTGGGTGCAAAACTCCTTACACAAAATATAACAAAGTTATTTACAATGAAACAGAATAACAACTCTAAAATTCCAGATGGATTTTCTTGTGGCCAATAATTGAAATTAATAAAACCCACTACGGGCTCCAAACCCATCAATCTAAGCTAATCATTCAAAATAAACACTCCCAAATGAAACCCTAATTCATATTTAACAACCAAAAATGAAACCCTAAATCATATTTAACAACCAAAATTATAGAACAAAATAAAAAAACTTACCGGTAATGTTTGCGGGGAGAATCTGGTCTAATGGTAAAGTCTCAAAATCAAAAACTTTCTGCCACTAAAGGAGTGGGAGGCTGGCGCCCGTGGACTATAGTTTAGGGGTTTGAGAATTGAGAGAGGCAGAGAGAACGAAAGAGGTAAAGAAGGAGATAGAGTTTATCGGGTGAGGGTAGTCTGTTGGGTTCGCAAGTAAAAATCTTAATAAAATAATTTATTTTTATTTAAAAATAGAAAAAGAAAATTAATTGCTGACGTGGAAAATTGTGGGAGCTTTAAAAGTTTCGGTTATATATATATATATATATTTATATATATAAAATAAAATTATTCAATTTATACATAATAGGATGCTACACTAAAGCGAAAAGAGTGTAGATATAATCTTATCATGCTGTATTAAAAACTGTGGATTATAGATTCAGGTTCAAATTATGTGTTGTCAAAAAATAAAAAAGTGAATGGCAATATTTATTCCATTTCACATTCTTATATTTCTTGTAATTTTGATTCCTATTTCAATGTACCATTGTAATAGTGTACTAAACATGTCCTAAATGAACTTGTAACAATTTATTGATCCCCTCTCATTAACTACATAATAAATCAACAATAAATACTTAGTTAAGTAAATAAGAGAAAGTAAATAATCACTCTTGAAGGTGTAGTACAGTATCATGTACAAATTCAATTTTTACTAAAAACTACAAGAATTCCCACTTACTTACTAAAAAACTTGAAATCCAAATTCTATGTAATATATAGAAGGACAAAGTTTAGCTACAAAATTTGTTGTAGTTTAAGACTACAACCTTACTCAATATCTTTTTATTTGAGGTGAATTTAACAAATCAACAATTGGATTACATCTTCTTCTTATATCCTCCATGCTTGCAAAATTTCTAAAAAATTAAAGATCAATAGCTATGTCATCAATAAATTTTTTAAATTACAAGTTTTTGTAGTTTAAAACTATGCATAAAATATAAGTTTATAGATCATATAGTAAATAATATCCGATTAATACAAAATTTGACATGTGTATTAAGAGCGTAAAAAACATGCAATCCAATGGTTAGATTTTCAAAACATGTAGTAATGTTAATGATATCCAATTTTGTAGCCTTAGGCTACAACCAATTTTGTAACTAAATTTTGTCCTATATAAAATACTGTACGATTCAATCAATTTTACTCTAGAGCCAAAGATGAGCTAATTCTTGAACCAAGACTCATTTTGGGGGCCAAGGCTACTTTAGGTAAACAAAACTTGTATAAAACATATAGGATTTTGAAACATTTCTAGCAACTTGGCAGCCTATAAATGCCATTTGCAGCAAAATTTCTACAAATCTAGTAAATAAGGTTTGACTAAGAATATTTACCCCAATCAAATTGATAGGCCAAGAATGTATTAACTCCTTTGGTAACTTAATCAATTAATTTAGCCAAGTGAAATTAATTAGATTCAATTACATGCAATAAGCATGATAGCACAAACAAATCACCAATTAAACTATATGCAATGGAAAATAAATTTAACACAGGTGATTTGTTTACGAATGAGGAAAACTACCGAGGCAAAACCCCACCGAGTGAATTTAAGGTTACCACTCCCGAGAATCCACTATTATCAAAACAAGCGGTTACAAGTAAAGGAATCCTAGTACCTTATACTAACTTACAGTTGAACCCTTACCCTAATACACAATTGGACTTGTAATGCAATGACAATCTCTCCTTTCAATGCACAGCTCCAAGTACGTGACTAACCAATTGATGCACGAATCCAAGTACGTGACTAACACACTAACTTGAGAAGGATGTTGGTTGCAAAGTTCTTCAGTTCATCCACACGATGAAGATCAAGAAACTCCTTGGTTACAAAACCCTACGGTGTACAAACGTAGCAGCTTCTTCAAGAGAGAGATGAACTAGGGCAAATTGACTCCGGTCACAATTTGAGTGAATAATCACTTTGCATCAAGTTGCATCACCTTTGATGGCCCTTAAAATAATCCTTATATATGTCTAGTGTTGTGAGAAAAGAAATCCTACACAAATACACATGGATATGGGTGAAATCAGATCTGGAAATCTGAATTTCGTAATTCTCGATAGATACAACTGTCGAGCTATCTGTCGAGCTTCCAATATTAAATCTCGATAGATACATCTGTCGAGATATTTATTGAGCTTTAATGAACAGCACTTCTTTACTTGATTCTTGGACAGATTTGCATGGCTTCAATACTTGGACTTGAACTCTTATTCCTTGAAGTATTAAACACACTCTAGATCTACCCAATTACAAGTAAAGTGCATTTTGTCAAAGAATTAGTCAATTCTATATGACATATGTTCTTAACATGTTCCACATATGTCCTAACAATCTCCCCCTTTGGCAATCCGTGACAAAACCACAACAAACAAATGAAATATGAGAGAAGTCATAAATCATTCAACTCATAATCACTTGTTAAATACAATAAAATCTATCCTAACACAAACTCTTGAAAAAATTTGCAAGAAGAGAGTTCATGGCATGAAAGATTTTGGCAACCTGTATTTCTGAAACACTTTAAAAAAACTAATCAAGGCATCTTAATGTGAAACAGAAATAAAAGATTGCATACATAATAAGAAACATGTGTATAAAGAGAGAAAAGAAACAACACATGGAGAGATAGGTGAAAAATGATAACAACATCAAATATATTTATCAAAGATATATACAATATTTGCTATCACTAAGTGGTCACAAGACCAATGTACAAGAAGATAATGTATCTAAACAGAGAAAGAAAAGAAAAGATACATAAGTCCTCACTACATCCCTCAAAAATATAAAAACACTCCCCCTAACAAAAATGTCCTATACTAACTCTCCCCCTAAGTACATGACTACTCTTATACCCAAAACTACTTCCCCTTTTTGTCATGAATGACAAAGGGCAAGTCATTGAGAAGCAGTCATCTCCTCATCACCAGAAGAGCTAACATCCTTATCCTCATCATCATCATCATCACTGGAGCCATCATCATCATCCTTGTCCTCTGAAGCCTGTGGAGATGGAGAGGGAGAAGTAACGAAGCCACCAAGGCGAGCTTGACGTCGTGCAATACAACCCCCACAGGTGGTCACCTGACTCATCTCAATAGTGAGAGTGTCAAGGCAAGCATCCATGTGCTGAAGTTGCACTATGATTACCTTAAGCGTCACACCACCCACGGAAGAAAAAGAAGGAGTGAAGGTGGATGGAGCGGAATGGGGTGGATGGAGCGGAATGTGCTGGAGGAGTCACCGTCTCGGTCCGTGGCCGCTTCGGTCAAAGCTGGGCCTCGCTCCGTCTAACGGACACCGCGCTGATGGCACCCATAACGGTGAAGTGAGCAAACTTGGGATAAGAGACAGAGGAGTGGTGAATGATCCTCGTGATAGTAGAAGGAAATATAAGCTTATCACGGGTCGCCATATCCTTATAGATATCTATAAGGGAGAGTATGAAGTAAGAGGGAAAGTTAATGGTGAGGTCCTCAATGAGGGACAACAAAAAGCTAGCACGAGGCTCAGTAATAGAATTATAGTGAGACAAGGGATGTAGAACAAATGTCATCACCATATTCAGGAACCTCGAACCTTTTGCAAAGCCCAATCATGAGGTGTTTTGATGGTCACCCTAAGATGAAGGGGTCTCACAAAATAGAGATAAGAGTTCGTCTTTGGACACGGTCTGCAGACAAGGACATCCGAGGTAATCAGGATGTGATTCCCTGGGAACATGTAGCACATCGAAGATAAGCTCCGAAGTGACTATTATACAAGTACCTCAAACAGAAGTGATGAAACGAGGTATAGAATAATAAAAACCGTGCATATTGGAGTAAAACTCCTGTATGATCACAGAGGGACAACTCACGGGTATCTCACAAAGAGATTCCCAACCTCGCCTGTATATGACAGTCGGAAGAGTAGTATTGGAGAAGTCCGATAGGATAACGTGGCGTTCTGAATGAATGCCACGTTTGGAGAAGTTCTTCGAAAAGTCCTGACGGGCTTTATCATCATGGAACCTGACAGAAAGATTAGTGGAATCAGATGATGATGCCCTAGAACGAAGAGGGTTTTGGGACAGCGTAGTTTTGCGCTTAGGTGCCATGCGCAAACTATCCGAGAGAGAGGGAGACAAACAGAAAAGCACCAATCAACATATAGTACCAAAAGGAAGGAAATGAAAGGTAATGCATGAATAATGCATGATCATGTGACGTGTAACAAAAATATCATCATGGGCTCAGCCCAATCCAATCCTACCAGCACACAAGGTTTTAACATATAAAACATACATCTATAATGCATGAAACATTGTGAGAATGCAAATGTAATGCAATGCATGAGTATATAACATCATTTAAGCAAAACCCAACCCAAAAATTTCACAAAATTCTCCTCAATTTTCAAAAACCCCAAAAATTTCACAAAAACCCAAAACCTAGGTCTAAAAACGTGAATTGCATGAAAAATGAGAGAAAGAGAAATCATACCAAGTGAGAAATGATCAACTTTGGCCAAAAAACAAGTGGGTTTGAGGTTTAGAGAGAGTAGAGAGTGTTTGGGAGGTGAAAAGGCAAGTTTTTGTCGACAGAGATAGGAGAAAAATGAGATCTGATTCGCGCTGAAGCTATTTAAAGAAATCACGTCTCGATGGATCGAGGATCTGTCAAGAATCTATCGAGCACTAATTCTCAACAGATAAATCTGTCGAGGTGCTGTCGAGAATCTGTCGACGGCAAAAGTACCTCGATGGATCGAACAACTATCGAGAAGCTATCAAGCAAACAGAAACTTTCTCGATGGATTGAGAATCTGTTGAAACGCTATTGAGAAAAATTTTAGAAAGTTTCGATGGATCGAAGATGCGATAAGATTTGTCGAGAAAACACAATCCAAGGGTCTCGATAGATAGCTATATGTCGAGATCTATCAAGAAGCTGTCGAGCTTGATAAAAACAATTTTTCAAAGAGGAGAAAAACACAAAAATGAATGCAATCAAGCAAGCTACTCAACCAAAGATCCAATCAACATTTTAAGTTCTTAAAAACATCTCTCAACAATAAAAATGTAAAGCATTTAGGATCCAAACGCACACACTCACTAAACAAGTCTAACTAATTTTATATTTCAAAAACAAGTCAAGACAGTTTAGTAAGCATACATTAACACTTGCATTCCTTGTGATGGTCAAATCACATTGTACCTGCATATGTATCAAAGGTAGCAAAGAATTTAACTCACACACAATCATAACTGCTTGATGGGAACTGTCACCTTCGAGGTACATCTTATAACTCCCACATCTCCTAGAAACACGCTTGCAACCATATTAAAAGCCTTTTGATTCTTTTTGCTTTTATTTTTTCATTGCATATTTTTCTTTTTGAGCATATCATGCATGGGCATATAAGAGAGAGAGAAGCAATACCCAATTATGTTAAGCTTAAACATCAATTTTGCTATGCCGAAGCATACAGATGTTATTTATGATTGGCGGGCTTTAGTGGTGAGATGGTTATTTATGCCTTTCTTTTAGGATTTTTTAGTCATTCCTATCGAAAAGAGTGATATGAGTGTTAAGTATAAGAGATCACTTAATCTTACTTATCACAAACACGAGCCACAAAGCTCACTTGCTTAGTTGTGCATAGAGATGCTCATCTAAACTACAAAAGATACAAAGTTTAGAAAACTTTGTTTCAATGGCCATCCAAGGTACACAAGTACCAATGTACACAAGACACACACTGTTTTTGTATTTTTTTGATTTTTGATTTTTTATTTTTATGTAAAACAAAATAAAGCAAAACTGAATACAAACAAACAAAAACATGTTAAACAAAGCATAGCATAAAACTAGACTGACTCAAAAACAAGAAAGCAAAACACACAAGTAATGCATAAACAAAAAGAGAAAGAGAGAGAGAGAGAGAGAGAGAGAGAGAGAAAGTGACTAAATCACTTAGAGCCTTTCCATTGAGCAAACCTTTGATCCCGCGGTTAGGGGAAAGAATTGAAACCGTTCAAGTTCGAAAGGAACATAGGGGCTTTAAGAAGATCTCCAAGAGGAGCAAAAGAGGTTGGAAACTGATTCTGGTTTCTAGATGAGATCATACTATTTCTTTGTTGAGTGGTTAACCACTTGTAACAATTAGGTCGAGTATGTCCTGTAGTTCTACAGTGATGACAGAGATGCTGCTTCTTCTGTTTATACTTTTGGTTATTTTCCTTCTTAGCCCTAGGGTTTTTAGTCTCTTTCTTTTCAAGCTTAGGGGGTGCTCCTAAGACAGATTTACCCTTGTCTATGTTCTCACTAGCTAAAACAGTTTTAACATCATTATTCTCAGCATCAACATTATTAGCAGGTGAAACAAACATAGTAGTACTAGAAGAAGCAATATTAGGAGAAGACAAATCATACCCTAAACCGGTTCTATCAGAAGCAGATTTTTGAAAGCTAAGCATCTCATCAAGCTTTGCACTGGAAGTCCTCTCCAATTCTAACTTGAAACAGCTCCGCTTCAAGCTTCTTGATCTTTTCAGCCAAGAAATTGTTCTCAAACTGTAGTGCTTCAATTGTCTGATTAGCTTCGTCAAACTTTGTGGAGAGCTCTTCTCGATCAAGTTCCACATCAATCAGCTTCTTGGTGGCCAGTCTATATAGTTTCTCATGCTTCTCAAAAACCTTGTACAATTTTTCATAGGCTGTATGGATATCATCTTGATCGTCCATTTTCTCAAACTTAGAGTCCATCAAGTCCTCTTCATCATCTACTGTATATGAAATCCCATCAGTAGGATCAATTGTAGAAGTGAAGGCATTCAATATTCCCTCGTCATTATTGTCATCTAAATCATCCTCAGGCTCAGTGTCACTCAAGGTACCAGTAAGGGCCTTGCTTTTCCTAATAGTCTTGAGATAAATTGGACATTCTTGTTTCATGTGTCCAAAACCTTGACATCTGAAGCATTTTGGTCCAGAAGGAAAAGTGTACTGACCGCCTTCCTTAGCATCCTTCTTTCCTCTGTCTCGGTTCTTGAACTGAGATGAACTGGACTGCTTACGGTCTTTATCAAATCCCTTTGCATTGGCATTCTTCATGAATTTTTTGAACTGCCTCGTGATATACGATTTCATCTTAGAATCTTCATCATCAGAAGACTCATCAGTATCACTGCTTTTGGCCTTCAGAGCCATGCTCTTGCTCTTGCTTGATTTCCCTATCCTAGTCAAACCCAATTCATAGGTTTGCAAGTTGCCAACCAATTTTGTCAAAGGTATTCAGTCAATGTCCTTTGATTCCTCAATGGCACTGATCTTGGTATGAAATCTCTCTGGCAGAGATCTAAGCACCTTTCTTACAATCTTGGGTTCGGGAATGGTTTCCCCAAGATTAAAGGCAGAGTTCACTATGTCTTTCAGCTTGGCATAAAACTCATCAAACATCTCATCCTCATCCATCTTAATCTCTTCAAAGCTTGTGGTAAGCCTTTGAAAATTTGAATCCTTGATAACCTTAGTTCCTTCATAGGTTGTCTGGAGGATGGTCCATGCTTCCTTCCCAGTTTCAGTAAAGGATATCTTCTTGAACTCCTTATTTGTGACCACAGTAAATAGAGCATTCAATGCCCTACTATTGAAATTTGCCGCCTTGATTTTAGCATCATCCCAATTAGCCGGCGCTTCCTATAGCTTGGTCCAGCCTATCTCCACAGCTTGCCACACTTTTTCATCTAAAAACTGCGAGAAAGCTCTCATGCGCACTTTTCAGTATGAATAGTTAGTACCATCAAATAAAGGAGGTATAATAAGAGACTATCCTCTATCCATGACAAACAGGGGTCAATGGATCACACAACAAAGATTAAAACCTAATCAAACTGTGTCTGCTCTGATACCACTTGATAGGCCAAGAATGTATTGACCCCTTTAGTAACTTAATCAATTAATTTAACCAAGTAAAATTAATTAGATTCAATTACATGCAATAAGCGTGGTAGCACAAACAAATCACCAATTAAACTATATGCAGTGGAAAATAAATTTAACACGGGTGATTTGTTTACGAATGGGGAAAACCACCGAGGCAAAACCCCACCGGGTGAATTTAAGGTCATCACTCCCGAGAATCCACTATTATCAAAACAAGCGGTTACAAGTAAAGGAATCCCAATACTTTATACTAAGCTACAGTTGAACCTTTACCCCAATACACAATTGGACTTGTAATGCAGTGACAATCTCTCCTTTCAATGCACGGCTCCAAGCACGTGACTAAACAATCGATGCACGGATCCAAGTACGTGACTAACACACTAACTTGAGAAGGATGTTGGTTGCAAAGTTCTTCAGTTCATCCACACGATGAAGATCAAGAAACTCCTTGGTTACAAAACCCAACGGCATACAAACACAGCAGCTTCTTTAAGAGAGAGATGAACTAGGGAAAATTGTCTCCAGTCACAGTTTGAGTGAATAATCACTTTGCATCAAGTTGCATTACCTTTGACGGCCCTTAAAATAATCTTTATATATGTCTAGGGTTGTGATAAAAGAAACCCTACACAAATACACATGGATATGAGTGAAATAAAATCTAGAAATCTGAATTTCGTAATTCTCGATAGATATAGCTGTCGAGCTATCTGTCGAGCTTCCAATATTAAATCTCGATAGATACATCTGTCGAGATATCTGTCTAGCTTTAATGAACAGCACTTCTTCACTTGATTCTTGGAGAAATTTGCATGACTTTAATACTTGGACTTGAACTCTTGTTCCTTGAAGTATTAAACACATCCTAGATCTACCCAATTACAAGTAAAGTGCATTTTGTGAAAGGATTAGTCAATTCTATATGACATATGTTCTTAACATGTTCCACATATGTTCTAACACAGACATCAAAGTAATGAATTTCACAAATTTGTGGTTAAAATCTCATTTTGTCCAAATTCAACCTAGTTAACCAAGTGTAAACACAAAATTTCTCAAGTTTGAAAATCAAACAATTGAAAGTGCTTCACAAATATAAATTTGTATTAAAAGAATAATGAGTACAATTTTCTGAATCTGATCATTTTATAAAAGAATAATCCTCTAATTCTATCTTCTTTATGATCTAGATTCGAACACGAAATTTTCTTCACTTTGATTGGAAAATGGATCAAATAATCTTCACAATGAATCTCTGACTTTAAGCTTGTTAGAGATATATTGTTCTTCAAGTTCTTTGAAGATTCTTTGAATTTAAAGGATTTTGGGTTGAAATTCTTTGGGGCTTTAGAGGCTTGATCCATTGAATTTCACTGATTTAAAACGTTTTGAAGTTTATGGAAGCTCTTGAGCTTGATTCCAATAAAACTTAAAGTCTTGGAAGAAGGATTCAAGTGAATTTTTTTGAATGTTTTTCAAGTGTTCTTGAGCCAAAATTTTCCTAGAGCTTTGGTGTTTTGAAAAGTTCCTCCAAAAATGAGAAGGGTGTCCTTTATTTATAGTGGTTTCAGAGGATAAATGCCACTTTGGATTGACCTCCTTAAAAATAAGTAGTAAACTCTAATTGACCCAAATTTTGCTTATAGATAATCATCTCTATTTATCTATTATGATAAATATTTTATTTTGATAAAGATAATAATCAACGAATAGTCCTACTATAATTTGTTACTTGTAGATAATTATCTGTATTCTATTTATTTATTTTAATGAAGATAATTATCCATCCATCAATTATGAATAAGAAATTGTGGTAAATTTTAATTTGCCAAAGTCATATCATCTTGGATAACACATGTCATCATTTAATTTAATTAATTTAATGTCACATAATTTGGAATTTGTCAATAAATTTTGACATGACATTTTGAATTTGCCTTGACAAATTTTTGTCTCCTTCAAATGGCCCCTCTAGAGCTTGTCCACAATTTTTTTGAGTGAAGAAAATGTTCAGGTCTCGACAACTTCATGCTTTGATGCTATTATTTTCAAAAGCTTTTATTTTATTTTTTTCAATCTTGAAAATTTGCAAGCAAAGATTTAGAACCCATATAATTTCTAATATGATAGGAAGTTCCTCACGTAACATTATTTCAAAATGTCTGGGACCTTGCTTCTTCCTTGGAATCGTGTAACCATGGTGGAGTCCGTAGGTTGGGCAAATCCAAACAGGAGAGCGACTTGATAACCCATACTTCAAGGAGTTTTAGTGTAATGATAGTATTATCACTCGGCCGCCTCTTCAAAGCTTGTGCAACCAAATGGAATTCTTATTCAAATAGGAATTGTTTGAAAAGAATTCCAGCGTGGTAGTGACCACATTCAGATACCTTGGCTACAGATCTACACACTTTTTTCCAGTAATAGCAGACCCTTACATGTAAACCACATCCTTATACGATACTAGCTTCTAAGCATGCACGTTGTGCGTACTTAGAGGTTTTTTTTTTTTTTTTTTTTTTTTGTAAAGATTAATAATTTGCATTTATTATAATTTGGAAATATATTTTTTTATTTTTCAAACAAATAAAATTGATAAACTTTAGAGATAATGAGTAATTGTAATTTCTTTTTTGAATATGTGTTTGAAAGTGGTGTAGTGATATAGAGAAAAGTTTTGGTAGGAAAAATAAGATGAACCGCGTGAGGGGAAAGAAGACTAAATTTTAGGAGTTCTCTTAGTTTTTTATTTTTTATATTTTTCAAATTGGGAGTGTTTTACTTTTATTCAGATGAAAAAGGAATAATAAAAGAGGCTAAATTTTAGGGAATAAAAAGATGATTGTATAATTTTCAAGTAATTTGATTTTAAATTGCCCTTAATGTTTAGATATTCATATCCAGAATTGTATATACTTTTTATTTTCAATTAAATCTTAGGGATTTTATAGTTTTATGTGTCTATGTATATGTATTTGTGTGTCGTACCTTTCAAATTATTGAGATCTAATTCATCTCAATTGCACATCTTGGCAATGATCTTCCGAACTTTTATGCATTTCCTCTCTTAAAATGAAAGTTTTTGATATTAAGTAAAATATAGGAATTGATTTTTTTTTTTCTCAAAAATATATATAGGAAATTGATATTATTTTTATGGTTGTAAGGTTGTCTAATATAATACAATAATAACATTATCAATTTTAAAACGTATATGTGAGACACATGTATCTTATCAAATTATGTTATTGAGCATATTTAGAAACTAATATATTGTTCTTCTCAAAAAGAAACTAATACATTGTCATATTTGTTAGGTTCTAAATGTTTAGAACAATTGGCAAATTGTGAACACAAACTTGTCTAGATATAGATCTTAGAGTCTATAGGTTTTATTAGACAATGCTCAAGGTGATTCAAGTCAAGATTCAAGAACATACAAGCTGCAGGAAGAAGACTTCATATTCTGCCTGGTTCGATCGATCGAAGAACAAGCTCGATCAATCGAAAATCGTATCTGCAGAATTTTAAGTCGGCCCAAACAGCAGCTTAAGCCCATTAAGGATTAGGGTTTCAAATCTACTTCTCTCACTATATAAAGGAAATCCTAAGCCACGTTTTTTAGGCTGTTTGAGAGAGATTTGAGTGCCTCTTATGCCTCCTTTGTATTTAGGGTTTTGTACCCAAAACCTCTCTAAGGTTGCTCATATTGCTGTTTATGTGAATCTCTTGTGAGATCTTTGAGGAGCTTTCCTTTACACAAACTTAGGATTATCAAGAGAAGTTTTCTTCAAGAACTTGATGATCATTCAGTTGCTGCCATAAGAGCTTAAAGAAACACAAGCAGGTGTGCTTGTATTTGCTGGAGAATTCAAGAAAGAAGGAGTTCGTGGTCTCGGAGCTTGCACGTGGTCGTATCAGTAAGTTCTACTAGTGGGTAGCAATAAGAAGTCAAATGAGGAGTTTGTAAGTCTTATTGTATGAATTTCGATTCTTTCACGATAGTGGATTCAGGTTTACCTTGAGGATAGTTAGGTTAAATCCTCTCAAGGTTTTTACCGGTTTAGTTTCCTGGGTGATCATATCATTGTTTTATTTATATTTCCGCTGCTTTGCATGATACGATTGTTTGATTGTGATAACCTAGATCTGGAATTTGGACTAAGTAATAACTTGGCTAATTAACTAGGTTAATCCAATTGTGTTTTAAGGGGTTAAAAAACCATCAAGTGGTATTAGAGCAGGTAGCTCTTTTGTTTTAGATCTTTTGATCTAAGAGCTGATCCTTGACCCCTGTTGTCATGGATAATTTGAAAGGTCTTTCTAATCATGTTTCTGCTCATGCTTCTGTTGATTTTATTGATGTCTGTGAAACTCTTTGTAAGGAATTATCTAAATCTTTGAAAATTGCTAAGAAATTCAAGGAAGAGTTAAAATTGGCTAATCTTGAAAAAGAGGAATTGGTTGTTAGATTAGATAAATCAAATAAAAAGAATGAATTTTTGAGAAATTAAATTTCCTCTCAAAATGAGAAGATGAAAAGCTTGGAACAAGAGTTAGTTGAATCTAAAGCTAAAATTGAAAATTTGACTAGTACCAAGCCTGCTGTTGATAACAGAAGTGTTTCTATTTCTCTTAAGCATAAAACTGAGAAAGTTTATATCTCTCCTTTCAAGAGGAATAATAAAGAAAATGTTTATTTTGCTAGGTTAGACAAAGGTAAAAGTTCTGATGTAGACGCTGAAGTTTCTAAACCTATGTCTAAACCTACTGTTAGAGAGCATAATAAATCTGTTTTTGTGCCTACCTGTCACCTTTGTGGTGTTGTTGGTCATATTAGACCAAATTGTTCTTTGTTGAGGCAAAAACCAAAGCCTGTGACCGGAAACCCCACTAGGAATACTAATGTTCCTAAATTTGTTCCTATTTGCCACTTTTGTGGTGTCCGTGGTCACATTCATCCTAATTGTCATAAACTGAAATTTAAGCATTCTGTGTTTTAGTCTAGGATTTGTGATGATATTTCTCCTGCCATAAGTCCATATAAATTGTTTCATATTCTTTTGAAAAATTTGAGTTTGTTTGCTTGTGAAAGGAATTTGCAGGATTTCAGTCTCTCTCAAAAGATTGGTGTAATTCCTCAAATACACTCTGTTTCTCATGAATTTTCACCTACAAAGCCGAAGACTCATGCTATATGGGTGAGAAAAGATTTGCTAAGGTGAGTGTTGCTGACTTGTCCTTGATTTAATTCTTTAAATTATTTGTGGACATGTTTTGTTTCTATTTTTGCTTGTTTTATTTTTCTTGAGGATTACATGAATTATGATATCTCTGTCTTGATTTAGAACATGCTTGACATTGTGGAGAAACTTGAATAGTATATGTTATATATGTACTAAGCTATTTCTAATTTTGTGTGAGTATGTACTAGTTTGTGCATGTACTCATGGGTTAATTAAGAAATTGATATTTCTTGTTTGTGTACCCTCTATAGCTTAGTCAAGCACTATCATGCATTGCATTTGCATTGTTCATTTAGCATAATGTGTGCTTTTTGTTTTTGGTCATAAATTTTTTTAAAAAACCAAAAAGATTTTTGTGTTTTGTATTTCACATCTTGGATTTATAATCAAGGATTGGCCATATTATCTTTACATAACATGTTTATGTACCTTTGTTTAGCTTTGAAGAGCTTATTTATTGCACTTTACTAGTTTGAGTTTTGTAGTGCATGTTGATCACTTTGTCTTGATCTTGAAGTCACATGTCTTTGACTGTCGGACTTGAACCTTTTGAGAAAGGCATAAATAACCATCTCACCACTATTTACTAGCCAATCATGAACGCCTTAGTGCATATCGTAAGATTTTGTGTTTGAGAAAGTGTAGCACATGCACAAAAAGAACATAAGGTGTAGCCTCGGTTTAATTGTTAAAATTGGTGTGTACATTATTGGACTTAATGTTAAATCAATCAAATAAAATTGGTGTGTACATTATGAGGTAAATCAAGAAACTTACATGATTGCAAGCTTGTTTTCTAGGAGATGTGGGAGTTATATGATGTAATTCTTTAGGTAATAGTCTCTTTTAAATTTTATGTGATGAATTTTGTAGACTTTGTGATTGATTGCTATTCACATATCACCTCACATGTATCTCAAGCTTTTGCTAGTTGCACACACTACACAAGTTACTCTTTGCTAAACTTGGTACATTATATTGTGTGTGATTTTGTTATGGCCATCCAAGATTAAAAGTTTCTTGATTTTAATGCAAAATGTGTTTAATGTTTGCGCTTTGAGGACAAATTGATTGAAAATCTTGATTTTGGAAGATCTGGGTTGAATTCAAGTGTTTTTGAAAATCTTTTTGTCTCATACTCATGCATTTTTTTTTTATATAAAACAATGTGCTTTGAGGAGTTTCTGCATTAAAATGCTCTGTTTTTTTCAAAAATCTGATTTTTCCAGACTTTCAATCGATCGTACCTGTTTTTCGATCAATCGAAATTGCGATTAAAATTTTTGGTCTAAGTTTGCCTGACTTGATTGATGTTGGATTGATCGCAACTGAAAAATTTTCAGTTTCTATGTTTTTTACCAAAAATTTTTTTCATGCATCATTTGTGTTTAGGATTCACATGCATTGCATTGTTTTTGTATCCATCTTGCAGTTTTGCAGTCATATCTCTCATTGTTTTCACACAAAACATGCATACACTTTGCTACATTGGGTACTCAACTTGATCAAAAAATTGATTGATTAATTTTTGAGCTATGTACTTTCTAGTATATGCCTTTTTTATGTGTGAACTATAGAAAATATTTTTCTTAAGTGATATGATGGATAATCAATGTGCAAATATTTTCTCTACTCATGCAACTGTTTATGGGTCACATAGTGTCATGTTTGCATTTTATTGAAAGAGAGAATATTTTTTCTTCATGTGTATCCTCAACTTAGTTTTTTTTTTAAACTTGGTTTATGTCTTTTTATTTATCCCCACCGCCTTTATTTTTCCCCAAAACTGTTTTTCCCAAAACCTATTTTGTTTTTCCTATTTTTATAGGGGGAGAAATTTTTTTTACCTTTGTGGTTCTTAGGGGGAGTTGTTGCTCTTCATAGGGGGAGTTGTCTTTATTTTCTCTTACTCTGTTGTGTATATTTTCTGTCTACCTTCTGATTAGGTAGTCTTTGTCAATATGTGACAAAAAGGGGGAGACATAGATGACCTGTTTGTTTTGTTTAGGGGGAGAATATAAAAACTTTTTGATGTATCTAACTTAGGGGGAGAGTTAGAATTTATTTTGATATATTTGTTTCTTGTTTCACTGCTTATTGATTTATATTTATGAGTTATTCATTGATATATGTCTTTATTTTGTGTTGAGTGAAATCAAGAATTTATTTTGTTTACTGTTTTTCTGTCACACATGCGTTTATGCATTTTGTTTAGTGTTTCAGGAAATATACAGGTTGATTCAATTAAGCTGCTATCTACACTTGCAACTGATGGATAGTAGTTAGGTTGAATTTGTTGTAATGGGCATTTTATTGTATTGGGTTGTTCTTGTATTTGAGCATTTCATTTTGTATGAAAGTTTTGTCACGAATTGCCAAAGGGAGAGTTTGTTAGGTTCTAAATGTTTAGAACAATTGGCAAATCGTGAACATAAACTTGTCTAGATATAGATCTTAGAGTCTATAGGTTTTATTAGACAATGCTCAAGGTGATTCAAGTCAAGATTTAAAAACATACAAGCTGCCAGAAGAAGACTTCATATTCTGC
The DNA here is from genome assembly GCA_030021035.2 of Notholithocarpus densiflorus. Taxonomy (NCBI): domain Eukaryota; kingdom Viridiplantae; phylum Streptophyta; class Magnoliopsida; order Fagales; family Fagaceae; genus Notholithocarpus; species Notholithocarpus densiflorus. The sequence continues at coordinate 850,777 of JARYZH020000125.1, forward strand.
CTGATTCGATTGATCGAAGGACAGGTTTGATCAATCGAAAATTGTATCTGCAGAATTTTAAGTCGACCCAAACAGCAGCTTAAGCCCATTAAGGATTAGGGTTTCAGATCTACTTCTCCCACTATATAAAGGAAACTCTAAACCACGTTTTTTAGGCTATTTGAGAGAGATTTGAGTGCCTCTTGTGCCTCCTTTGTATTTAGGGTTTTGTACCCAAAACCTCTCTAAGGTTACTCATATTGCTGTTTGTGTGAATCTCTTGTGAGATCTTTGAGGAGCTTTCCTTTACACAAACTTAGGATTATCAAGAAAAGTTTTCTTCAAGAACTTGATGATCATGCAGTTGCTGCCATAAGAGCTTAAAGAAACATAAGCGGGTGTGCTTGTATTTGCTGGAGAATCCAAGAAAGAAGGAGTCCGTAGTCTCGGAGTTTACACGTGATCGTGTCAGTAAGTTTTACTAGTGGGTAGCAATAAGAAGTCAAACGGGGAGTTTGTAAGTCTTATTATATAAACTTCGATTCTTTCAAGATAGTAGATTCAGGTTTACCTTGAGGATAGCTAGGTTAAATCCTCCACAGGTTTTTACCGGTTTGGTTTCCTGGGTGATCATATCATTGTCTTATTTATATTTCCGCTGCTTTGCATGATATGATTGTTTGATTGTAATAACCTAGATCTGGAATTTGGACTAAGTAATAACTTGGCTAATTAACTAGGTTAATCCAATTGTGTTTTAAGGGGTCAAAAAACCATCAATATTCATTATCTTATATTAGTTTTAAAAATTAATAAAATTGTTACAATTAAATATTTTCAACTTCTACATTTAAAAAATCCTTGGATCTGCATAAAAAATTTAATTAAGATTTGGTTTGCGACTAGTTGTATATAAAGCTTCTGTAGTTTTTATGCGTTTTAGCACATAGCAATGTTCTTGCAACAAAATTCATTTGCACAACTAAACCTATGCTGCAAAGGAAAAGGAAAAGTGTATTAAAAGGCCGAAGAATTTGAAATTGAATATGATTATATTATGAACTTGAATCATCTATTAATGTTAAAATTCAATCTCCTGAGCCAAATTGAATGTATTATCATATGGAAAACATCATATCTCTTGGGAGGATCGTTGACTACAAAATGTCTTTGGACCTGCTTCACTCTCTCCTGCATTCTAACATACTGATCATCAGGTATCCCCAACAAGATTTTCTTGAGGTTTGGTATTTCACTCACTGAAACTTGAATTGTGAAAGAGTTCCAATTAAGAACATCGCTAAATGGAAGGACATAATGCTGTGATATTAACACAGGAACACACTCTGAATAGATTGCCTCAGCAATTCTTGGACTTGCAACTTCATGCCCACTTGGACAAATGCAATACTTGCTCTTCTTCATCATTTCATCGTATGAAAGTCCTTCAGAGAGTCTCTCATAAACTAGTACATCTTTGTCTTTCTCCTTCCAATGCTGGAAAAGTGCTGGTCTAATTCGACCATGCATGGTACCGGCAAAGAATGCTAGGATTGTGCGATTAGACGGGGCAAGCCACCAGTGAGACCAGTAATCTCCCCAGTTACCAGATTGATTTCAGGAAATGATGCATCTTTCTTTCGATTGAAGTGTTCTGAGGTATTTGCATTACATAGTACTCGGATGGAAGTGAAATAAAGCTGTGGAACATACCATGTTGCCCGTGGCCCCTATATCAGACACCATTTTTCATACAACAAAAAAGCGAATTGATGTTAGATATAATAAATTGTCAATAGTTCCTAAAGTTTTAGCGATTTGTAAATTGTGAATTTAATTATTTAAATATTACTCTAATACTCTCATTCACTTATATATAGGCCTAGATTTCTCTTTAATAAGTGGAATCAACATATGAAAATTTTAAGGGTTTGAACATTTTATTTTTATTTTTTTAATTTGATAGTTATGATAGGAAAGAGGGGGTTGAACCCTGAATATCTAAATTGAAAACATTAGGAGGTATCAATCAGTTGAGCTGTAGGTTACTTAGCAGGTTAAAATTTAGATTACCTATTTAGATATCATGATAAATTACTGATTATCTTAAAAACTTAAGCAAGAGTATTAATAAATTATGAATTTAGGCATTTAACCATAGTTTTAACAATATCTCTTGACTAAGGAAATCAACACAGTACTGAGTGAAATAGATGAAAAACAATTACCCAATCATGGCAAGAAAGCATGAAATGATCAGCTCCAAGGCTTCTGTTCCAGTATGGATACCTGTGAGCTATGAGATTGACATAACCAACAATAGTAAGCTCTAGTACAGCTATGTCACGAATAATTGGATCAAAGAGTAATGCAATGATCATAACAACGCTAAAGGGAAGAAAGAAGACATGAGCTTCATCGGGATCCCAAGTTTGGAATTTGGTATCTGTTTCCATTAAGCTAAGGAAGATTCCTTCCAAAGAGTATATGTTCTTGCAATGACCATTGTGAAATATGGGCGGTTCTCCCTCTTTGTAAATGAAGATCTTAAACAGGCGTTCCATTAGGAGGTAACTCCTGCACAGTTGAAACAAGTTGGTTGTAATAGTTGACACAAAATATTTTTGCACCTTTTTTTTTTTTTAAATATAATTTATTTTTTGAGTTTCATTGTAACCAAAAAATAATTGCACATTTAACCATGAGATTTTCTGACCAAATTTTTTTTTTTGAAGTGTTAATATGAGTGTTCAGTACATCTTGAATACTTGACTATTCCTCCATATGTGAATCCTCCTTCTCGTATACACTGAGTAATTACAATTAATGAGTTCTTTGTGGCTAACCCATGATAGTTGTTAGGATTTATGAACCGAAGACTTCATAGATCGCATATGAGGCTTGAGAAATACTAAACCAACCTCTTAATATGTTGGATTTTCTGATCTTGGAGTATGAGACACTAGATTACAAATCATGTAGCTCTCTCAGGGAATTTGGGCCACTAGTTTCCCATTCTTTTGACTTGCCCAAACCAATTCTAATGTTTATGATAGTATACCCATTTAAAGAAACCAGAGGGATTTGAGTGATAGTCTAGTGGTACTTGCATCTTTTATGGTTCAAACTTCACACTTCCTTTTCTACTATTTCTTCTAATTTTTTTTAGGAAAAAAAAAAGAAAAAAAGAAATTGGTTTATCATTTTCTAAAGAAAGCCAACTACAAAAAAAAGATGCATAGGAATGGTCAGCTCCTAATGCTAAATTTAGGAGTGTGGGTGGGAGAGAATAGATCTGACACATCCAATTCTCTGGCAATCTCAAGATCTAAAATTTTGAAGTTCTTCTAAATCAAAGTCTGACTATCTCTTGATGGCTTTTTCAGAGAACTTGGAATTTTCTAATCAAACATTCAAACCGTCTACCAAAAAAAAAAAAAAAAAAAAAAAACACCACAATTGCAATATAGAGAAATCAAGGATATTAACATGTATAGAATTCAGTACCGATGAAAGACGGTTGCATTCCTGTAAATGTCACCATGTGGAACATAATCTGCATCTTCAAGAGCTAATGTACTGTTATCTGTCCTTCCGGCCTCCCAAATCAAAGCCCGAGCCTTATCAAGACGTGCTTCTAGTCTCTCCAGTTTTTCATCTCTCCTATTCTTAGCTCTATTGTCCTACACAGTACTTGTAACACGAGGCACATCCTCTAACATGAACACAATTTACATTTAAGCACGCACATATGTGTGTAGAAGTAATAATTATCTAATGGATTGGATATATACATCATTTCTCTCACAGTAGAATAATGAATAATGAAGATATAGAAACGGATGAATAATTATAGACAAAATGAAGATTCCAGCAATGAATGATGGGAATGCTGAATTTGTCTGCGATGAAGAAGGATCAGAAGTAACCCCAAGAAAAGTAGTCCATGTCCCTGCATATGATGAGAAATAAGACCAATACAGTCCTTTGGAAGAAAACTTTGTTATTACCACCACAGAAACTACAGCAAAGGAAGCCACAGCAAACCCAATAACATTTGTATTTATATTCTTCCACGTATTGATTACAAATCACCGACAAGCTTGGGCAACTTCTAAATTTGCATTTATATTCTCATTTACAGGGAAAACTAAATGTACGTAAACCACAAGTCACAACACGAATATAGAATGAAGAATGACTACGTACAATTGGAAGTCCTTTCACCAAAACCTACCAGAAAAATATTTACAAATATGATGTTTTCTATTGATTTACAAAAAATATATATAAGGATTATATTAATACATTCTTTTTGGTAAATTACATAGTTGGTCCTTATCCTTTACACTAAATGTCAATTTGGTCCATAACCTTTTAATTGTGTTAATTTGGTCCTTAACTTTTCAGTGTCATGTCAATTCGGTCCCTGCCGTTATCTTTTAGATGAAAAACTCTGATGTGTCAAACGAATTAATAATAAATAAATAAAAATTCCTACACATTATTACCAACTGTGCAGCCACATCAGATTTTTTTTTTTTTAATTCCTTAAAAAAAAAAAAAAAAAAAAAACCTAAAATTTATGTTCCCACGCAGTCATATTGGTCTTTCTAGAACTTCCAAAATTTTCTAAAATCCCTAAAAAACCCAGCCCAAGAACACACTAGATTAAAGGTTGCATAGAGAAAGAAATGTACCAATATGACGACGACGACAAAGAGGAAAAGGATCCAGAGTAAAGGAGAGCCTTTGGTGATGTGGTTGATTGTCATTTTGATGAACTGATTGTCTTTTAGAGAAGTGGTTCCGGTGTAGAGGTTGATAGGGAGAATTAGGAAGATTGAGAGGAGAGCGATAGACGATAGGACGGTGAAACTTCCTCCTTTGATAAAGAGGAACTGAGCGGCATCAGTGCCGTAGTGGCGAGCGTTCTCGTGACATGTGGTGTGCTAGACAGCGAGGAATTCGGTGACGAGAGTGGTGGGGTCTGGGATTCGATGGTGGTTGCTGCGGAGCTTGATGGAGAGGAGGATGATGCCGTAGCAGATGGAATCGATGGCAGATATGTTGAGAAGGTATTGGATGTTGACGAGAGCGTGTTCTTGGGCTGGGTTTTCAGCCTTTTAGGCATTTTAGAAAATTTTAGGAGGTGTATTCTAATTTTAATTTTTAATTTTTTTTAAGACAAAGAGCATCATTATTATTACATAAAAATTAATTGGTTATCTCATGTAAATAACTGAAACCGCGGTACTAGATAGTCATTCATTGCCATAGATAATTCAACAAGGTGCAATACAACAAACATAGTTAGAAATGGTTCTACAGTAAGGGCATGTTTGGTAGACTGTAATAGGCGCTGTAATGTAATAGTTATTCTTATGGTTTAGTTATTCTTTAGTTTGATTATAATTTTATTACAAGGAATAGTCATTCCTTATGAATAGCTATTCTTCAAAATGAGGAATAACTATTCCTCTTTAAAGGTTGTATTAGTTATTCGTTAGTAAGTGCAATAATTTTAAAACTTAGGGTGCGTTTGTTTTGGGTAAAAAGGGTTTTAGGAAATGGTTTTACACCTCTGTGCGGTTTGGTTGCGCATGGAAAATAAAATTTTATGTAAAACCAATTCAGTTGACTGTGTAAAATGAGCCTTTGACCCGGAAATGGTTTTACATTTTTATTCTCACTTCAAACCATTTCCGTGTCAGACGCGCAAAAGAGAGAGATCCAGAGAAAGAAAAAGAGAGAGAGCTAGAGAAAGAAGAGAGCCAGAGAAAGAAAAAGAGAGAGAGCCAAAGAAAGAAGAAGAGAGCCAGAGAAAGAAGCAGAGAGAAAGAAGAAGAGAGAGTGCCAGAGAAAGAAGAAGAGAGACTCTTTCTTCTCACTGATCATCTCACGCCGAGCTCATTGATCCACACACGCCGAGCTCAGCCACTCGATCCTCTCCCTCACGGTAGTCCGATCACCGACCTCCACCCACTCTTCGTTTAGCAAACGCAGACCCACGGTGAGTTTTCCTTCTCCGATTGATTATGGCCCAGTCCGACGGCGTTTGTTTATGGGTTTGACCGTTTTACACCTCCGATCCACACACCTCACCTCACCTCCCCTCCGATCCACACACCTCCGACCTCACCTCACCTCCGATCTACACACCGCTCACCTCACCTCACCTCAACTCACCACTGATCCACACACCTCCGATCCACACAAGTCCGATCCACATTCCCTCAAACTCAGATATGCCAAAATCCACACACCTTCGCATAAACAACCCATCCTCCGACCCACCTCTCGGATCCGATCTATAAATATATATATTTATTTATTTTTATTTATGTATATAAATATTTATATATTTATTTATATAAATATTTATTTATTTATTTATTTATATAATTATTTACTTTTTTATTTAATTTTTTTAATTATCCATTTTTTATAAACTGTGTATTATTCATGGATGGATAGATTCTGTATTGTGCATATTGGGTCTTGCCAATTGTTATCTGTGTATTATTTAAACTGTGTAATATTTATTTGTATTATTGTTTATTTGGTTTTGGGTTATGCTAATTAATATCAGGTTGACATATTTTAAATCGTTTATTTGGTTTGGATGTTTTCTGTTCGTGGCTGTGTTTATTTACTGTGTTGATGGTACAGTTATACAGAAATAGAATGCAATGTGACCTGCCCTTGGTGTAAATATTGATTGTGATGGTATTATGTGCAGTTATCAATGTGGTTTATGTTGGTACTGTGATGGTGTAAATATTGATTGTAAATAGAATGCAATGTGATGGTATCAATGTGCAGTTATCAATGTGTTGGTACTGTGATGGTGTAAATATTGATTGTAAATAGAATGTAATGTGATTTGGTACTCGTTATCAATGTGGTTTGGATGTTTTTTGTTTGTGGCTGTTTTTATTTACTGTGTAATCAATAGCATGCTTGTTTACATACCTCTTAGACCATAGTGTTTGTGATTTTGTTAGATGAAGAAAAAAACCAAAGCCACAATTCTTGCATCAGTTGCATCTGTCCTCCTTGTGGGGGTTGCATTGTTAAGGAAGTTGCAGCGTAGACGTAGACGACTGCCTAGGGCGCCTTATGTTAATCATGCAGCCGAGAGAGAGGAATACATAAATAGTATTCTGCATGGAACTGAGATACATTGTGTGAATCAACTTAGGATGAAACCTATAGCTTTCCACCACTTATGTCACATCCTCACTGAGGGGGAGCACGTACGCCCAACTATTCACATGTCTGTTACAGAGCAAGTGTTCATTTTCTTACACATTATTGGTCATAATGTGAGGTTTCGTGTAATGGGTAGTCGAATCTATAGATCATCTGAGACTGTTTATAGATACTTTAAGGTCATCCTTAAGGGGGTCCTGAAATTATATAAAGCTCTAATAAGACTGCGTAGTAAAGATACACCCCCAGAGATAAGAAATTGCAGAAGGTTTTACCCATATTTTAAGGTAAATATTGCGACTTGTGTATTTTTGTAAATTGTGAAGATTTGTGTAATTTTAAACCATTATGTCTGTCAAAAATTAAGATTGTGTTGGAGCAATAGATGGTACACATGTTCGTGCATTTGTGCCACCTGAAATACAAGGAAGATTTCATGGTCGCAAAGATGGAACCACGCAAAATGTGTTAGCTGCCATTAGTTTTGACTTAAAGTTCACTTATGTATTGGCTGGATGGGAAGGCAGTGCACATGATTCACGTGTGTTAAATGATGCATTTGCTAGGCCAAGGGGATTATCAATTCCTGACGGTATTATACAATTACTTCACCTTTTTGGTTTATTAGTTTAATAAATATTGTGTGTTTTCCTAAGCATAGTAGTGATTTGGTTTTATTTTTGAATATATGTAGGTAAATATTATCTTGGTGATGCTGGGTATGGTAATAAAAATGGAATATTGTTACCTTATCGGAGTGTGCGATATCACTTGAAAGAGTTTAGTGATCGTCCTCCTGAGAATGAGCAAGAATTGTTCAACCTCCGACATTCTTCATTAAGAACTACCATTGAGCGAGGGTTTGGAGTGTTGAAGAAACGATTTCGAGTGTTGGATGCAGAACCATTTTGGTCTTTTGAAACCCAAGTGAAAGTAGTGTTAGCATGTTGTGTGGTTCATAATCACATTATGGGAGTTGAACCAAATGACCATATTATGGAAGATGTAGTGAACCAAGTAGAGTCTAGTGACCCCCAACAAGAAACACAATCACGTCGGGAGTCCGTTGAAGACAGTAAATCGTGGAATGCTAAGAGAGATGAGATATGCCAAGTTATGTGGTCTGATTATACCAGGAGTGGAGAGTAGTACTTTATATTCTCACTATACAATTTTCATATATAGTAATGTCAAAGGGCAAAGAGAAGGTGAGCAGCAACAAGCAGTTCAGGTGGCTGCCGCCCATGCATGAAATGATGCTTAGGATACTTACGCAGGAGGCTGCAAAGGGCAACAAGCCATCTAGCACTTTCAAGGCAGGCTCCTTTGCTCTTGTAGCGAAGGAGATAACTACCCAATTTGGGGTTGAGTGCCACCCCTCCTATGTTGACAATCGGATGCAAACTCTAAAGACCATGTGGTCCACTCTGAGGACCATGTGGTCCACTATTCAAACTCTTAAAAAGAAGAGTGGCTTCGACTGGGATGATAACCTAAAAATAATAACATGCGACGCGAAAACATACCAAGAAGAAGTCATGGTATGGCTTCCAACTATAATTTCTTAATATAAATGATAATATATGTTTTTGCCTTTTATATGAAATTTATAGTGTCATTCTTTTTAGGATTCCATTACTTTTATAAGGTTTTTCAAATATAACTTTCATGTGCAGATCTATTGTAAAATCTGGGCTTAGCATTTGTACATTGTATTTTCTGTTGTACTTATCTTCAAAATCATAAGTTATGTCTCCTGTTCCCTAATAGATTTTTTTGTTTATTATTGACCTAAAACATTTAATGGCATCTATATTGAATTGAATTTTGAATTTATGAGTGAAGTGATTATTGCATTGTTATTATACGTTCCTTTCTGCCTTAGAGGCGCATCGAAAGCATGCGGAGTATCTAAACAAAAAAATTGAGATGTATGATGAATTAGCTATTGTTGTGGGGAAAGACACAGCCACGGGTGGCTTTTCTAAGTCCTATGTGGATATTGAGAATGAGCCGGACAATGGGGACAGTGCTGAGTTTGTTACAGACAATGTGGAGGAAGGTGTGGTCGAGAAAGGGAAGAATGCAGTCGAGTCATCCACCACTAGGTTGGGAATTTCCAAGTCCCGCAAAAGAGGGCGTGCACCTTCTAACGCTGATGATAGTGTGCTGATTGATCTGTCTGATCAGCTAAAGGAAATAGCTGTGGCTTTGAAAGAAATCAATCGGGGCCCGGTGGATTACACAGCTCTTTACAATGAGGTCATGGTTATGATGGCGGATGGGTATAGCGAAGACATGCTCGCAACTGCGTTTGACCATCTTTGTGAAAATGAGAAGGCAGCACAGGGATTTCTAGCCAAGAATGCTAGGCTGAGAAAGCTGTGGTTGGATGGTTTTTTGTTCTCACAACTTTGACTTGTCTGTTTCATGTTGACTGTGACGGTAGCTTTAGGAATTAAACTTTTGTTGTAGTACTAGTATTAACCTACCATTGTATTATATATGTAGTCTTTTGTATTATTGGGACGATACAATTGCCTAAATTATGTATTTGTACTATTCAGATACCACGAATAGGTATCATTTTTGTACACCATGGAGGTGTAATGCCAATGGTGAACAATTGATGTGGCTGTTTTGATATAAATATTATGGGTATATTCAAATGATTATTTTTGATGTTGAAGTGGATGATTATTTTTGTACTGTTACAGATATGTCTAGGCAATGCAGGTGCTTGAATTTGGATGATTATTTTCGATGTTGAAGTGGATGATTAGTTTTGTACTGTTACAGGTTTGTCTAGGTAATGTAAGTGCTTGAATTTGTAAGGCATTTCATATTTTCCGTAAAATGATCCACAAACCAAACATGAGAATTGATTTTCCGTAAAAACGAATTCCATTTTTTGTAAAATGTTTGACCGAAGCAAACATGGGAATTGATTTTCCGTAAAACGGAAAGCATTTTCCGTAAAATGTTTGAATGAACCAAACACCAGAATTTATTTTCCGTAAAACGAATTCCAAAACAGCCAAACAGCCTGAATACATTTTCCTTTTCCGAAAAATAGCATTTCCAAAAAATATTTATTTTCCGGAAAATATTTTACAGGAACCAAACGCACCCTTAATATATTTCCAAATAAACAAACTTTCCATATATATCTAACAATTATAAAAATAAAAAATCATAAAAAATAACACATATCTCTCTTAAATTTAAAAATAACAATTTTTAAGGAGATATAATTGTTTGAGTAAGATATTTCCTAAAATAAATGTTAAGTTTCATTATAATGTTATAACTCACAACTAAACTAATGAATAGGTTTAGTTATTACATTACAACACACTTTATTACTAGTAATAAAGATTATAATTTCTATCGTAATTTTCATTCAGTGTACCAAACGTACCCTAAGTCCAAGGGCAGCACAGAATCCTCTAAAAAAACCACGTGTCTCACAATAAGCCCTTTCTTCTATTTTACTCAGGATTCTACTCCTACTACAAGACCCTCCTCCACTAGCTAAGCTTGTCGACATTGAGGCATGTAATGCAGCCGCATAACCCCGCCAATTGATAAAGAGAGAAAAACCATCTGCAGCGCACTCAGCTAGAAACTTGGCCTGAGTGAGAGAGCGAGCCATCTGATAATATTATTTGATCCAACGGCTATTATCAACTTCTTTTGCTGTTGTTGCTGTAGAAGAAGTTGTTTATTCTTGGAAAGCTTTTCCAAGAAGAGAAAGAGACTTCCACAGCAGCTATTGGTCGCTCTCTTTGTTATGTGGTGGCCGGTGTATTCTAATTTCAATCCGACTATGTGAACATAATTTTTTTTTTCTTTTATAAATCTGATGTGTCATAGTTGACTATTGACGTGGCAGGAAAAATAAAAACTTTCAAATTGTATGATACTATTATTTTAGTTGATGTTATATTGTTATTATGAATTTTTTTTTACGTAGAATTTTTTTAAATTTTTTTTATAATTTATGTGCTTATAAATATAATTTATGTTAATAATTTTGGGTCATGTTTTCTAAATGGGTTGTGTATGTATCTACCCAACTGGGCTTGCACAACATTTTTTTTTTCTGGCTAAAATACAAAATTAACCCTCTAAGATTCTTCAGATTTTATTTCAGCCTTCTAACTTTAGCTTTCGGATTATTTCAATCCTCTAAGTTTCAGATTTATTCAATTAAGATATTTCTGTCAACTTTTGTTAAAAATTTTTGAAAAAAAAATGGAATATGTTTTTCAATAATTTTTTTTTTAATTTAAAAAATTTGAAGAGTAGTGTTAATTTTAAATGAAGGATAGTGTTAGCCTTCACCTCCCATATAAATTACATTTCCAACCCTCATTTGTTTAGTATTAACAAACCATCAATGAAGATAAGATACAAAATCATTGTTTTGTAATATATTACAATGCAATTATTATTAGTTTTTTGTTGCAATGATGTCCCATTTCAATGCATAACATCATAGCATCTATAAAAAAAACTCATCTTCCATTTTGTTGCAAATTTTAGTTTTGATGATATTCATAGCTGAATATGTTCGCTCTATAGTTTACATTTTCTTTTCTCTCAGTTAGGCTTCTTAGCCACATAAGATGTTTTTTTACATGTCTTCAATGTGTGCATCTACAACTAGGTAAGAGCAAAATTATTTTGTTTAATTTTTTTTTTTTTTCAAAAGCTGAGTTGTTTGATTTGGGTAAAATTGGTTAATGGGGCTTAAATTCTTTCTAGCTTTGCTATTTAGTAAATTTTGTTATTATACTAATTTTTGGGGGTTTGTTAATTTTGTTTTAATATTTAGATCTATAAATTTTTTATGGTCTTTAAAAGGATTAATGATACTGTTAAGGGGGTGTAAGTGTAATTTTATTAAATGGTAAATTGCAAATTACACCCCTAAAGTTTGAGAATGTTTGGATTTTACATTCTGAAGTTTCAGAACTTAGATTTTATCTCCTGAAGTTTGGGGGTATTTGGATTTTATACCCTAACGTTTCAGTATTTGGATTTAACCTCATAAATTTTTGGAGTATTTGGATTTTACTTCCTAAAGTTTGGTGGTGTTTGGATTTTACACCCCTAAAGTTTCAAAATTTGAGTGTAAAATCCAAACACCCCTAAACTTTAGGGGGTAAAATCCAAATTATGAAACGTTAGAGTGCAAAATCAAAACACTCCCAAATTTCAGGGGGTTAAATTCAAGTTCTAAAACTTTAGGATGTAAAATCCAAACAACCCCCAACTTTAGGGGTGTAATTGACAAGTTACCCTTTATTGAACCAAATTGTTAGTTCCTATATATATATAGTAGTATTTTTTATTAAAAAAAAAAATTTGGGGGTGGGCGGGGGCATTGGCCCCCAATGCCAATGCTTAGCTCCGTCCAGCTCCATACTTCCCCATGCCCTGGCCTTCAAGAATCTATGAATAATCTTTATTTCAATATAAATTATGAAAAACAAATTAAATTGTTCCATGGGTGTTGTTTCTTTTCAACCCATAAAAATTATGAGAAAATTTTATGTTAACTCCTATACTTTATGAATGGTAACGAAGCCAGCCCTAGGCCGGCCACCATCGCCTACGGCCCCCTACTAGAGAAAGGCCTTCAAATTTAGGGGAGAAAATAGTTTCTTTATATATATTTTTGGAGACAAAAAAAAATTAGTTCTACATTTTTCCACCACTTTCAAAAAGCCCAAAGAATATAATAATGCTAAAGATAAGACGAATTAAATACATTTTTTTTTTTGAGAGAGAGTTTCAACCTATGGCGTCCGCTCCTAATGATGATGATAGCTCTTTATCATCAGACCAAGACACCAATCAGTTTTTGGTGTAGACGGGAATTGAACCCCAAATCTCTTATACAACCATCAGAGACTTTACCAGTTGAGCTAACTAGAACCCACAGACGAATTAAATACATAAGTCTTACAAATAGTGAAATAGATGTGTTACTAATCAAAAGAAATAATTCAAATAGGAAAATCTTATAAATGCTATAAATTTTAATACATTACCTCTACAAATTGATGTGACAATGGATATAATTGGTGAACTTCAACAACTTATTAAAGCATTTTTGAATTACTTTTTGTGATTAATGATACAATTTTGCAAACCTCATGTTATAAATTTATAATATTTTAAGCATCATTCATTCAAATTTCAAATATTTGTTTATTAATTGTCTTCTTGAAGTTTTACTGTAAAATTTGTTATTATTCTAGCATTTTTTTGCAAAAAAAATAAAAATAAAAATACATAAAAAAGTAAAATAAATAGAATTTTTTTTCTTTTAAAATTACAATATAACACATTAGTTAAATATAATTTAAGTGATAACAAAAATGACACATTTGATGATATTGCAAAAGACCTCCAAATCTGTGGGGCCAGCTCTGATGGTAACAAATTCAAACGTAATTTCTTAATCCATCCGAGAGAGACAATTTGCTGTTCCATCATCAAGCTGCTTCCTGCCATTGTCGGCCACCTGCTCCTTTAGGCCGTGCACCATCATCAATCCGCTAACACCAAAAAATCGTATTTCAGAAAAATCTGTACAAGAGAGCAAATGATATTATAATTTTAGGCTAATACCACTACGTTGTCCAAATGATATATACAAACAATGGATCCACTCCTTCAACATCACATTTCAATTTCGGCAAAACTTCAGGACCAACTCATGCATTTTTCCCTACTCAGAACCAACTTAAAATGAATCATTTCTCTAATCAACACTTACCCACATTTCTCCCACCAACACTTAACCGTCTTACCCAATTGTAAGAACTTAATTTTACTGGTGGCAGTGGTGTGTACTGTCTGGCGAGCTGTTGGTGGCATGCAGCCAAACGGTAGAGGGAAGCTGACCACATCCCGTGTGAGTGGAGGGGTAAGTAATGATGGGTAGAACATAAAGTGATACAGAAGATTTGCATTCTTCTCATATAGAAGTTAAAATTTGTTTACTGAGATAGAGTTTTTTTTTTTTTTTTTTAAAGAAAACCTGTTTCATTTAGTATACCAGAAACGTGTGGCACTATAATAGAATTAGGGCTTATTTTGCTACTTTTTGGAACTTCAAAGTTTAATTTGTTACTTTACAAACTTTGGGTTTAAAATAAAACAAACCCAAAATCATCATTTCTTTACTTGTTTGCCTACGAAACCAATGACATTGAAAAAAAAAATCAATCATCTGAAAAAACAAAACAGAAAGATAAATTATATCAAATAAACTGTTAGCATATGAAAGCTTTTAATTATCTGCTATTGGTTGAATTGCTTAGGAGTTATCTTTATCTTAGCTATTGGTTGTTATCTAACATTGCAATTTATAAGTATTTGTTATTTAGAAGGATAGAAATTGCCTTTATCCTTATCAGATCAGTAGGATAGCAGTTGTAGGAATTGTTTCTATCGTGATCGTTTAGGTGTTGGTTTATTTTTAGGTTCAGTTGTAAGCCTATATAAGACCTATTATGAATATTGAATAATAAAGAGAGATTGGAATTTATCAACCAAAAAACCAAGTTTTGCTCCTTCGTTAGGAAGGTCCCGATTATCCCTCAAAGTATAACCAGAAATTAGGTGCAGCTCGTGGCCAAGAGGGTCGTATCAATAGTGAGGATGGAGACAATGGCGAGACTATGACAACAGGATTAGGGAAGTCAAGATTAGAGTAAACTTCAGAGCTATGAAGGTGAGCTTTTTTACTCCTTCATCTCTTTAGATCCTGACAATTTTTCTGCTGGGTTTGATTCACCAATTTGTTGAGTGTTGTATTTAAGAATATAAATTAATAAATTAAATCAGTTTCATAAGAAACAAAATTATGAATTAAATAATGATATTTCACAAAAGTTGTATTTCACCTCAAAACCACGTACAATTAGGAGATATTTTCTTATTGGGGTTTCAACGAATCTTGTAACATGAATTCAACATTAATTGTTGCTATTATGAGATTGAGATTGAATAATAAGTTGTATTGACAATTT
Source organism: Notholithocarpus densiflorus (assembly GCA_030021035.2). Classification (NCBI taxonomy): domain Eukaryota; kingdom Viridiplantae; phylum Streptophyta; class Magnoliopsida; order Fagales; family Fagaceae; genus Notholithocarpus; species Notholithocarpus densiflorus. The sequence continues at coordinate 866,022 of JARYZH020000125.1, forward strand.
TGCTTGAATTTGTATATGTGGAATGCGATCAACAATTGGACACAATATCATGAGTAACTATAACAACACTAGTGGGTTTTGACAACTGGCAGTGCGAATGCAACGCAATCATTTTTTTGGGCAAGAAATGTTTTGCGCTTATTTCCACCTAAAAGAACGAAGTTTAGTAACCGCTTTTTTTTTTTCTTTTTTTTCATTACAAATTTTCCTAGAGAAAGATAGAGAGACTATGGCTATGTTTAGTAACCGTTTTTTTCCTCTATTTTCTACTTTCAAATTTTGGTTTTTTTTTTTTATTATCATTTTTTTTAAATCCAAAAAACTTGTTCGGTAACCAAAATCAAATAGAAAACAAAAATTGATTTCAAATCTCAAAATACTAAGAGAATTGACAACAACTATTTACCTATTTTCAATTTCTAAAATAGCCCGTAAGCCAAAAATAATGAACCTGCACTCAAGTCCAAAATCTCTCTCATCAGCACAACCACCACCACCATCACTAACAAAGTTTGGCCTCTACCATAGGCCTGTCCATGGGTTGAGCCGGGTCAGTTTTGGACCCAACTCGGACTTGACCCATTAGCATCGGGTGGAGGGCAGAGGAACTCGAAACTGACCATCGACATCAGTCGGTCGAGTTGGTTTCTGGAGAGGGTAAGCGTCGATTGGTTCGGTCTGTCACTGAAATCTAAAAAACGTCATCGAAATCTGCAAAAATGTCGCCAGAATCTACAAAAAGTTGCTGAAATCTGCATTTTATCGCCAAAATCTGCATTTTATTGCCGAAATCTGCATTTTTTCCGCTGGAATATGCATTTTTTGGCTAAAAATTGTTGGGATTTAGCCGAATCTGGTTGAGAACTTGCCAAATCTGGTAGAGAACTCGCCCAATCTAGCTTGTTTTTGCAGGATTTGGCTGGATTTTTATATAGCTCCGGTTGGGTTCAGGTTGTTCAGGTTTTGGAGAAGCAAATCCGCCACTCGACCCGCCGACGTAAATTCTTGGAATCGAAAACTCGCTACCAACTGACTGGAGCTTTGATTCGGGCTGAAATCGGGTCGACGTCGGGTGGGTTGGTCGGTTTTTTGGGCCATGGTCGGGTCTGGACACCCCTACTCTACTAATCTAGAAATCAAGTCGAAGAAGGATTTCTCCATGTGGGATTTTTTTTTTTTTTTCGTTAGGGTTACTTTCCTTAAGATCCGAAACCAAAAGATGAGATTATTGCCAGGCTTGTAAATTAATTTCTTTCTATTACTAATAATCAAACCCCATTGCATTGTACTGTGCTTCATTCACATTTGTTAGACCAAGGAAATTATGGTTTATTATACCCTCCCTAGCCTAGCCTAGCCTAGCCTATTTATCTCATATTACATTGCCATATCCACAAGCTTTTTTGTTGAACTAAATGTTTATTGATTGAATTACATCCCCAACACAACTTCATTATTTCCTTTTTTAATTACTTACTGGAGCTTGACTTTGAATTGCAGGCCTAAATTTTTTATTTTTTATTATTTCTTGTTTGGGGTAAAGTTTTAGTCACTACAACAAGGGAGGTGCTATGTTATAGTTTGTTGTTTTGGCTGAGTGTATATGAGTGTGAGGACAAGGGTGTTTCAAAATTTCTTTGTATGTGCTTGTGCTTGAGAACATTAATGTGTATAGAAAGAAAAGAAAACCACAGACTAACAAATTAATTGGAGTGTAAAGAAGACGAGAGTATGAAAGATGCAGGCCAAGTGTTTGATAGAATGCGTGAATATAATATGAGTTCACAAGTCGAGATCACCTAGGAGCTCTTCTGCATAGGCAATGCCATCCCTCCACAGCTGGTACTCAACATCAGTCATTAAGAGTGGGGCAAGCATGAATGCGGGAGGATCCATGGGAACCTGAGGTGCATCCTCACCCATCAACTGGCAAGAAACTCGCTTAGCTAGGTATAGGTAGCCGCCTCTAAATCCAAATCAGCAACAGGAGGAATACGCACCCAAGGTCCCCAAACAATCTGCAAAGACACTTGTGATTAGAAAGAAACTTTGAAGTATGCAATGATGACTGAACAAGAGGATTTCTTTTTTACTCACCGAGTTGGAGGAAAGACTATTGAGATGAGCCTGGACTGAAGGAAAGACCTTCAGGTCCATACCCGCACCATGGGATACGAGGCCATAGGTCAAGGCCCAACGCTGCAAGGAAAGAACAAGAACAAATACAGTTTGCAAGAACAAGAATAGAGCAAGATGATCGTTTGCAAGAACAAGAACAGATACAGTTTGCAAGATAATAGTTTGGAAGAACAAGAATAGATACGATTTGCAAGATGATAATTTGCAAGAAAGAGAACATGGGTACAATTTTCAAGATGATAGTTTTCAAGAAAGTAAGGTTAGTTTGCAAAAGCATGAAATGTAGTTTGTAAACCTAGAAGACATATGAAACAAATATAGTCGGCAAGAGAGCAAAGTACAATTTGTGAAACAACATGAGAAAATGAAAAGGGTCTAACCTCAAGGAGCTTCCAAGGCCTCACCAGCTAACATAGAGTCCTTCGGCTCAGAGTATCCATGATCGAGTAGAGGTAGGCAAGGCAAGCATGGCCCTAGTTCACCTCTTGAGCATGCTCAAAATCACGGAAGAGAGCTAGCTACCTCGGAGACACCATCTGACCTTCATTGGCAAAGAGATATGCCCCTAGTAGATACAGCAAAAATGCCTTAACCATCTGGGCACAATCATCTGGAGTCACCAGAGAAAGAGGCTTGTAGTCCCTCTCCAGATCGAAGTAGCAGATGCACTCACTAGAGTAGGCACACCCTAGTAGGTCTATGCCTAGCTAAATGCCTGAATCACTCTCCAAGTTGATGATAGGCCCATCGGATCTCAAGCCGGTCATCCGATGGAACTCATGAGGAGTCAGAGTCATCTCCCTCCCAGCAATATGGAATGTGTGGGTAGTGTCCCACCACCTTTCATCAAGTGCCTGCACTAGTAAATGCATGATTGGGTTGAAGCTGGCTGTGTTCACCAAGGCCTTTGTCTTGGCCATCAAAGTCTGATACCATGCAAATAGATGACTGCCACTAACCCTACTTGAGTAAGGCAATAAACTCTGTAGAAGACAAAAACTGGAACATAAGAGTCACGTTGGATAAAAATAAGTGGAAAAAATCAAACTAGACAAAAAATAGAGTTTCTAAGCATAACCATGCGTACGCATGGCTTGTGTATACGTACTCATGGCTCGTGTATGCGTACGCATGCATCCATATGAACTTATGAACATGAACGCGTACGCATGATGTATGAATGTGTACGCATACAGCCTGGCCACGCACGCATTCATGACGCATGCGTACGCATAAATTCAAACAGAACGAGTTCTTCGGCATTTTTCAGCCTACCATGGATCAAAACTCGTCCTAAACATATTCCTACCACTCCTAGCACATCAGGTTTTCATCTAAACCCATCCAACAACAAAACCCAAGCATTTAATTGTCTAAAAACGGATTAAAACAGAAGATCAAAGCAAAATGAGAAAATGAGAAAAGTTTGAAAAACTCACCAATCCGATCCATGCATTCTTTGGAAGATGATTTTGTGGCTTGTAGAGCAATAGAGGGGACTCAGTTAGCCTTATGGCTCTAACTCAGCGAATGAGGTTGAAACCTTCACCGGTAATCAAGTAGGAGGTCATCTTGGTCTTAGGTGCCATTGGAGAGGATGAGAGAGTTTGAGAGAAAATTAGAGTTTCAGATTATGAGTGATGAAGAAATGAGGAGAGGACAAAGGCTTTTGTAGAGAAGGAGAGGAAGTTGAAGAGTTTGTAGAGAAAATGAAAAGATGAAGAAGATGAAGAGAATGGGAAGAAAAAAAAATGGTTGGTAACTGTTGAGAAAATGAAGAGGCGGGAAAGGCATATGATGACTAAATTACGTGTAGTTTAGCATAAATAAATAAATAATTTTAGGACACTCCCAGTGGACTCCCGGAATGTGAGAAATGTAAGGAAAATTTTCAAAAACATCCCTAGTGGGTCATGAAACATCAGAAGTTACAAAGATGCACTGAAATGATAGAAATACCCCTCAGTGAGTTGAAAGGAATAAAAATCCTAAGAACATTATCCAGTGAATTAGAAATACCAAGATCCTCCCTAGTGGATTAGAAATCCCCAAGGAAACTCCCTCATGGGTAAAAACCATCAACAAACTTCCCAGTGAGTCATGAAAGAAGAATTTTTCTCTAGCAAATCAGAATCATCAAGGACTTCCCCAAGATCCTCCCTAGTAAGTCAAGAATTACCAAGAAAGGTCCCTCGTAAGCAGAATTACAAACATAACTCCCCAGTGAGTCACAAAAAGAAGAATTTTCCCCAGTGGATCAGGATTATCAAGCAGTTCCCCGTAAGTCAAAAGTTACCAAGAAGCATCCCTAGTAAATTATACATCATTAGAGACTTCCTCGCAAGTTGAAAGCTACCTAGAAAAACTCCCCCGTGAGTTAGAATCACCAAGAAAATCCCCGTGCATGTTTAGGAAGCCCCTCAAGATCACCACCATACTTGTGCACATATCCTTCGGGAATTGAATATGCAGGCATAAACCCCCAAGGTAAGTCAGAAGAGAAGAATACAGAATTTGAGTACATATACTTCTTGGAATTGAACATGTACACCAAAATTGAGGTGCAAGGCACCCGGAATAGAAGAGTTTGAGACAAAGGCAAGAGCCATCCAGAAATTGAAAAGAATGAGACAGAGACAGAAATCACCCAAAGGTAAGAGCCACCTGGAGAAGTTTAAGGCAAGAGCCCAAAATGGACACCACAAATATGTAACATTTTAGCTCGTAAGAGCACCTTGTTTGCTTGGTTGATGGTTGAAGCCGTTGGCCATGTTTGTTTTTCTTTTTTAGTGACTCTAGGGTAGTGAGTCACTCGCCTTTTGCTTGCAATTGGCAAACTAGGTTCTTGAATAGTAAACCTGTTTTTACTTGTTCCCGAGTAACGCCCGTGGGACTTCAGACATACAAATCCCACGCAACTCTGTAGAGTTGCACCCTGCCCTATGTATGCGTGTTGTTTGCCGTATACGTAGGTTAGGCCCGAGCCGTACACCGAAACAAAATGTTTTATCTCTTATTCTTTTGATTCTGTTAGCGGAGCTCACGAATCAAAAGAAGGGCATTTGTAGACACCGCATTTTGTACCCCTCATGACTCTTGCTCCCGTTCCCTAATGATGGTAGTACTCTAAAGGCTAAGGTTGGTTTAGCGCCCAATCAGATGAAAATTGACTAGAGAAAGTATTTGTGGAAAATATAACTTATTTTTGGAAGAATAAAACTATTTTGGGAAAAGAAAGGCAACAGGAAACCCTAAAGTGCGCGCACATGCATATACGTGTATGCGCATGCATTCTTAAGCCATGCGTACGTAACTAGGGTTCTAGAAACTATGTAAGGAAAGCTTTTTCACTTAATTCTGGTTTGAAACAAATCCCACATTGACAGGGAGCTACCCCAAACCTCTATTTTTTGACTATATAAAGCCATAAATGGCAATTTTTCAAAGGAGGACAAATATGGTGGAAAAACACATAAGATTCACTAGAAAATAGTGAATCAAAGAGGAAGTTTTTTCACAAAACATCCTCAAGTAAAATTTTTTTTGATTGAGACCTTTACTGGTCTTGATCTTCGAGTTCTAAAGTTTACTAACTCGTTTCGATTTGACTGTGATTAGATTAACTGAGGGGAACAATTCAAATCAAGCTCTAAAGAGTTCTACTATTAAGGTAAAGGTTCTATCTTTGGCTCTTCACATTTCTTTGTTTTGGATGTTTGTTTATATGTTTTAAAGCTTTAATATGTTTGCTTAGTTTAGGTTTACATAGTGTTTACGTCTGAAGCATGTTAGGTTATTAGATTTCTTATTGTTTAGGTTTTTTTGTTTTGAGTTTTCTGGGTTAGGGTTTCAAGTGTGTATGCGTGCGCATGTGTCATGCATGCGTACGAATACTCGAAGTATGCATGTGGGCGCAAAGGGGGGGGAGGGGGAGTACACCTTGGCCTAGGGTGGAGCATGGTGGAGGGTGTAAATGGAGTCGCCACCTAGATTAGGTCTAGGAACCCTAAATATAGCTCTCTTCATGGAAGGATTGATCTTTTACCAGAGCATGTGTCCAAAGTTTAGGTATGGGGATGGGAAGGTGTTAGGCACCCGACCCATGGGTCGACTTTCACTCATTGTGTTCCAAATATTAATTTCATTAAAGGCATATTTAACATGTTGTCCTAACTCACACACACTCTAGCTTACATCTAAAGCATACAACATGGCATAAATCATCCCAAGCCTAAACATTCATCTATCATGGCATCTAAACACATATATCCAAGGGCAAAAGCATCGCATGGCAGAATCAAACAAGCATATTATGCCATTTTAACAAGAAACAACATGGCATTCAACCTGGACTTGTTGAAATGTCGATTAAAGGTCTTCTCTACCTGAATCTAGAGTTGTTGAAATGTCGATCAAAGGTCTTCTCTACTTCGATCTGAAATTATTGGAATATTGATTAAAGGTCTTCTGTACTTCGATTTGAAGTTGTTGAAATGTCGATTAAAAGTCTTCTCTACCTCAATTTGGAGTTGTTGAAATGTCGATTAAAGGTCTTCTCTACCTCAATCTGGAGTTGTTGAAATGTCGATCAAAGGACTTTTCTACCTCAATCTCAATTTGGACTTGTTGAAATGTCGATCAAAGGTCTTCTCTACTTCGATATGAAATTACTGGAATATCGATCAAAGGTCTTCTGTACTTTGATCTGAAGTTGTTGAAATGGCCATCAAAGGTCTTCTCTACTTCAATCTGGAATTGTTGCCTGTAAAAAGTCAAAATTTGGGATTAGACTTTAAATGTTGAGTGCATCATTGTTCCATTGCTTTTGGGATGGGTGATTTTTATTTGTTCCTTCTTGATTTTGAACTTTATCAAGAAAAGTTTAATTGACAAAAGATTCTATTTTTGAGAAACATTTGATTTTTGAAACTTGGAAGTTTCGAAATTGACATTTAATATTTTGGGACTTTGAAACTTTGAGATTTAAAATTGAAATTTGGAACTAGAAATCTGAAATTTTGAGATTTAGGATTTTGAAAGTTAAGACTTGAAATTTTGATCATGAAATCTAAGGTTTGAATTTTTCTGAAATCTTGAAACTTGAAGGTTTGGATTTAAAAAATTGGGCATTGAGAATGTGGAACTGAAAATTTGGGAATGAAAATTTTGAATTATAAATTTGGGGTTTGAAAGAAACTTGAAAACTTTGAATTTAAATTTTTATCTTTAATCCATTCCGAAAGAAATTTCATCATTTTTTTTCATTTTTTTTGGATTGACCGAGTCAACTCAGTTTGTATGGGGGCCGAAATTTTGGCCCCCCACTTCTTTGTTTCTCCTTTTTTTCCTTTTTTTGCTTTATCTTCATTAACTTCTCTTCCTCCATTAACACTATTCATCTTCTTCTTCCTCTTGATTTTTCTTCTTCATTTCACCATTTTTCTTTTGCATCAAGATGGCTTCTTCATCCTAAGGATCCTCTTTTCTTACTTTTCATGGTAAGAAATATGATTCCACATTTGATTGGCATAATGAGGATGGGCTTCTTCAAGACCCTAGGACCCATGCCCCATATTGTCATATAGACACCAAGGTGAGTTTTTCTTAGGTTTCTTTGCTTAGAAAAATATTGTTTCATGTTCCATTGAAAGTTTCATGGTGAGATATTGTCATTTGGTTGTTACAATTTAGGGCATTGTGTGATTAGTTGGTTTTGGAACATTCTTGGAGTGTTTTTTTTTTTTTTTTTTTTTTTTTTTTTTTTTTTTTTTTTTTTTTTTATCATGGTGCAATTTGGACAATGTTGGTAGCTTAAGGAATTTTGACAATGTGGGTAAATTGTGACGTTGTTGGATGAATTTTGGTAAGATTTTGGGAGTATTGGTATTGTGAAAAATTTATGTTGTAGGCTTAAATGAATATGCTCATGATGCATGTGGGAAAAGTTTTTTGACTTATGTAAATTTTGTTTTATGGACATGGCAAAATCTTGTGGGTATGTGCATGGATATATTTGTGGGTATGAAATTTTGATTTATGGAAAAATTTTGTTGGGTATGTGATGTTGGTTTATGGAAAATTTGTGTGGTTATGATTTTGGCTATGTGAGAATTCATTTGTGCATGGGCATGAACTTGTGGGAAATTTTTATGGCTATCTTAGACATGTAGGAATTTTTGTGCGTGTTTATGGAAAAATTTGGTAGTTGTGTATGGATGTGTGAAAGATTTTGATTGTGGTGAAATTTTGGTCGGGCATTGATTTTTTGTTGCGGTGGAGCATTGATTTTTGAGAATTTTTTTGGTCATGTGGGTTTTGATTGTGAAATTTTTTGACATGTGAGTTCAGTCATGGAAAATTTTTGGACATGTGATTTTGGGTCAAGGGAATTTTTTTGTCATGTGAGTTTTTTGTTGGCATGGGAAATGATGAGCTAAACTTTTGTGTTACAGAGCCTCAAGAGTCGAGGCAGTCTCCAAATGTTGAAAAATGCATGGGCAGCATTGTCTCCTAACATTAAAAACATCATTAATGAAGTAGGCTTTGGCATTTTCTTCGAAGCTCTGTTAAATCAAGAGACACATGAATACAAAGATCTTCAGTTACTTCTTGCCTTGGCAGAGCGCTTCTGGGACACTACCTGCACCTTCCATTTTCCAGGCATTAGGGAGGTAATGTTGACACCTTATGACTTCTCTGTTATCACCGGTCTGAGGTGGGGTGGTGAAAGAATTCTTGTCAATGACTCCCTTACTTCAACTGAACTCAAGAAACTTCTAGGTGTAGTGCCTTCTAGAATGAGAAGTAACAATATCCCTTTGTCTTGGCTATGTGAAAGTATTCCCTATTGTGAGACTGTGGCAAAAGGTGCTCGTATGTTCATGCTTCTTTTTATTGGGACTTTTTTGTATCCGGAATTAGGTGGTACTGTGAATCTGCACTACTTGGGGAGCTTAAGAAAAATTGAACAAATCCGGAATTATGACTGGGGCGGCATGGCCTATGCTACTCTAATGCATTTCATGACCTAACTCTCTAGGCGGAGCCTTTCAAGCTTGGGTGGAACTCCATTTGTATGGCATGTGAGGTTTGGGATTTATTTTGGCTATGTGTAGGTTTTGGAAAATTATTCTGGCTATGAATGGGTTTTGGAAAGTTATTTTGGCTATGTGGTAATGGTGTTGTGAATTTTTCAGGTTTGGATGTACGAGTACTATAGAGTTGGTCCTGAAATCTAGGAAGAAGTTGCTGGCATTTTTCCTAAATTTCTCCGTTGGTTGCCCAAACATCGTTTGTCTACACCTTCCAGGCGTTCTTTGGAAATTTAGCGCTTGGTGATTGATAATTTGACTGCTGATGATGTGAGTTCTTCCTCCTCTTTCTTTTGGAATCTTTGGCACTCAGCTGTGGTTCAGTCTCCTCTCATTCTAAGTTCCTTTGTGACTTTTCAGATGGATTTAAATCCTTGGGTTGGATGTGAAGGGTATGCAGAGTGTGAGCGGGCTCTAAAACTGAATGGTCGCCAAGTGTTGTTTAAGTGTGGGCATGGAAGGTATTGGTATCTTGGTGATCGGGTGTTGCCCCAAGTTGAACATGAGTATCCTCCTACCACAATTCCAACTCCTCCTTGTCACACTGTTCGGTTGGCTGACTTTCTGGCTGATGAAAAGATTGCTCGGGCCTGTAATGGCTATATTGTTGCAGGATTAGAAGGGAATTATTCTGAATTCCTTCGACTTCATCTGCAAGGTTGCTTGGTTGGCAGAACGGTACTTTTCTTCCCTTCTAAAGTCAAAATCTTGCAAATTTCTTTTCATATTGCTGCTTGGTAACAATACTTGCATGTTGTATTTGCAGCCTTCATCTTCTGAAGGAGAGGAATTGGGAGAGGAAGAGGAAGAGATTCCCTCCCTCACCATGCTGGTGGCTTTTCTAGTTCCTTCACGAAAACTTATCCCCATTTTTTGGCATGGAAGTATGATGTGATGAATCCTGATGGAACGTATAGATCCATGCCTTTTGACTAGGACAGAGCACGTACCAAATGTTCCTTGGCCCAATCCAGTATGTTCTTGAATTTTCAATTCTTTGTCCTTATTTCTTCTTAGCTTGATGAAGGGCTCTTAACCTGGTAGAGTTGTGCTTTAGGTTGATGTGGATCTAGTGGAAGAAAGCATGCGGATGATTGGAGGCTTGCAGTCATTAGTTCGCATTTAGTCTCCACAATATGTGCTCAATGATGCGAGCTGGGTATGCTATGTTGTTTCTTGAGTGTCTTTGGCTTGAACTGTGCTTGATAGTGAAATTAACACCTGATTTTGCTGACTCTTCAGGCACATCGAATGGAAACTTCTGACACTACCAAAAGAACTTTAGAGGAAAGGATCAGGAGCCTCAAACTTGAAAACCGTCAGTACGATCCTCGCTTTTTCGTAAGTCAAGAAGGAAATACTGAAGGTGGCTCCTCTAGAGGTGGATCAAGGAGATCCTCAAACAGGCGGACTCGGAGTCCTAATGATGTATGACTTGTATTTTTATTTTCCTGCCAAAGAAAAAGAAGTGTTCCTTAGTCAATCTTATATTACTTTCCATGTTCAGCTCTTTGTCCTTGGAATCGCCTTGGATCATGTAGAAACTTTAAATGAGACAAGTTTAGAATTCACCTGATGAGATCTTGTAGTACTAATTTAAACTTATCTTGATTGGCTCCGATGGAATCTGCACTTACTTGAATGAGGCGAAGCCGAATGCCCCTAGTTTAAAATGAATGCATATTTTTGGAAATCTTGGTTATGATTTTTTTTTTTTTTTTTTTTTTTTTTTTGAAAATGAATGAGCCATGGGCGAATGCCCCTAGTTTGGAACATGAATTCATGAGTCTTGAAAAAAAATTTGATTTGATCAATTTTTGAAAACAATGGTGCAAGTGATGTTTTTTGAAAAGAAGTGAGTTAGACACGTCAGAGTGCCTTAGTTTGACCAAAAAAAATCTTTTTGAGTGTCAACCAATCTTAAAAAAATTGTCCAAGAATGCAAAATTGCATGAGTGTATGATGGAGGGGTTGCATGCCACTTGGCACATGAAGAGTGCCATTCAGCACTTTTGGAGTGCCGATTGGCACTTTTAGAGTGCTGAATGGCATTGGGCCACGCCACGACACTCACGCCATGGTGGGCCGACTCCGTACGCTTTTCCAATGCGTGTTTCACATTTTCGCATTTTTGAAAAAACTTTACTTCGTTTGTGATCATGAAACACTCTCCTAGTCAGCTATAAACTCTCTGAAACCTATTTCAAACTTGATTAGGAATTGATGCAGCTTATATAAATGAATTCTCCTACGACAAATCTCTGCATAAAGGTTAGTAAAACATAATAATCACAAGAAAAAGTCATCCTTGGCTAGCAATCGTAATTTTTCTCTTTCAACAATTCATGATATCAACAGATGGGTTCGTAGCTTTGATTTCAGTACCAAAACCAATTTTACGGCCTACAAACTAGTAGGAATCAAGGCTCTGAGGAATGTCAAAATCAAGTGGGACTTCCTTCGTGCTACTGTGAAATTCTGGGATCCCGAAAATCATGTGTTTTGGTTTGATACCGCTGAACTCTGTCTGATAATTGAAGAATTTTCTGCTATCCTAGGCTATGATCCAAGAAAAAAATATGTAGCGGTTTCTTGTGATCCCAGGCATAAGGAATCTTTTTCTAATGCTCTCGGACTTCCTACTTCCATTACTGATAGTGTGATTGAAGGTCAAATGGTGAATCTTCATGCAATTATCTCTCGTCTGATTGACAAACACACCTATGGTGTGACTGACAATATGCAGAAAAACTTCGGTTTGGCTTTATGCATGGTGGGAAAACTTTTGCTTTGCTCTGGAAGACGCGGTTTTGTAGATGCTCGAGTCGTAGGTGTTGTGAATCAAATTAAGGATGGTGATAATCCTGTTTCTTTGGGAGTCCTTTGACTTTGCAGATATGGCTAATGGAGCGATTGGATATGATTGCCAAGCCTACAATCGGTAATTACGGGCCTAGCAGTTTTCTTAGTAGGGCTGTAATCAAAACTGAGTGCCAAACTAAGAGTGACTGGGTGAAATTCTTAGACAAGAAATCCAGTACCTCAATTCAATGGGACTGTTATTGGTAGAAATGCCCACCCCCTCTACTGAGGTCTCCAGGATTAGATCACATCTTCCTTGTTGGGTTGCGGAGGGCAACTTTCTACAAGGGAGATAGATTCTTGAGGCAATTCAAATATGAGCAAGGAATGTCTAGTGGCAAAAGAAGAAGATTCTTCACTCTTGTGGACACAAATCCTACTTCTGTACAGAACATGCTATTGGGATTGGAGATGACTGACCAAGTGGACCAATCTTTTGTCAAGGTTCATTTTCACATGATGACTACAGATTACTCTAACTGGTTGATAGACAAGATTATTGATAAGGAGGCTGAGAGGATTGCTATGAGAGAACAGTTTCTCAAAGACAACCAAGAAAGACATGATGAAGACAACTATGAATTCAAAAGAAGGGACAATGATGACAAAGTACCTATCACAGGACAAATTAGTGATCAACAAAAAGAGAAAAGACTGAAGACAAAATGACCTTCTTATTTTTGGCTTTGAACCTGTTTATTTAGAAGTTGGTGTAAAAACTCTTATGTTTAGGAATTATTTAGGATTTGCAGGTTAAGGGTTCTGTTTAAAGTGTAGGCTTTTGGGGTTTGGAATTTTTTTATGGTTTGGTTTGGTTTGGTTTCGGGTTTGATTTAGGGTTTTGTGTAATGACATGGTTTAATGGAATGGTTGAATTTTTTGAAAAATTTTGGTTAATGGGCAAATGGTGGTTTTGGGAAATTGTGACCGAACCAATGCATGGTTTCCTACGTACTAGGGGTGTGTGCAGTTCGATTGGGGCGGTTTTTTCTCAAATTTATTACCGAACTGATAGACATCGGTTTTCAAATAAATAGAACTGATGCACACCGCCTAGGGTCAGTTTTCCGACCTATAGCGGTATGGTTTTCTCAGTTAGTTTAATCAGTTTGGGTCGATTTAAAACATTAAAAAAATATTTTTTTATTATAAAAAATTTGAGCTTTCAAGCCCAATATCAATACACAGCATGTTAAGCAAAATGTCTATTTGACAAACCTCTCTCACAAACCTGTTCACACATAAACTTATCTACCTGTTCACACAAACCTGTTAAACATTTTTTTTTTTTTTTTTTGAGAGAACTTGTTAAACATTTAAATATGTTTTTTAAGGGGGAAAAAAAAAAAAAAAAAAAAAAAAAAACCTTTTCAACGGCACCTATGAAACATAATGTTGCATTGTTTTCTTCTTCAATACAAAGATAGAAACAAATCCCAAAATCATCCCCTTTTTGATTTTATATCCTCAGCAACCAAACACACTAACACAGTCAAAATGTTTAAAGCAATCATACTTACTTTATCCTTTGGATTTCTCTACAATCAAACCATATCTACAAATACCCAGATCAAATTTTAACAAAAATAATATATAGTTACCTGGTGTTTGCCGCTGTCTGGTGAGACTTGAGAGAAGAGTGTTAAGGTGAGAGGAAAAAAAGGAATATATAGTATCCTAGACCTAGCACAAAACAACCACGTTTGGTGCTCTTTTTTTTTTTTCAAATCCAAGAGAAACAACGTGGTTTGATGTGTTTGTTTTTGAAAAAGAGTCATTGCTACAGTAAAACGCTAAAACGCGTTGCTGCATATTGGTCGGTTCGGTTTCGGTAGATTTCAGTTTTGGATTTGAAAATCCGATTGCTCTACCGCACCGGCGTTGGACTTCCCTTAGCCCTCTGCTTGCCAGCCTCGGCTCAGTCGGTTGGTCTCACCAGCGGTGCAGCTACATCGGCATCGGTCGGTCTTGTCGGCTCCGGTCATCACGTAGTTCATTGATTTTTTTTTATTTGCCTTAACTTTTGCCTAGGCCGCCCTTTCAGGTTTTCAACCTAGCAGGCTCTCTCACTCTTTTTTTTTTTTTTACTCTTCTTTTGCGTAGATCACCCTTTCGGGTTTTCAACCTACCCTTTTTTTTTTTTTTTTTTTACTTTTTGCTCTAATTTTTGCCTAGACCATCCTTTTGGGTTTTCAGCCTAGCGAGCTTTTTGTTTTAGTCAAACCTAGGAAGGGAAATAACATAATTTACAACCACTTCAGACGTGATATTTCTTCAGTTGATCCATGTTGGTTGGCTCAGTAAAAGGGTTTACATCTAAGTTCATCAGCTTTACTGCTCCCCCAAAGTATATCTGCTTGATGATGTATGGGCTTGCCCAATTTTGCTTGAACTTCTCATTTGCATCTTGAACCGGGGCTCGGATTTCCTTCAACACTAAATCCCCCAACTTCAAATCTCTAGTTCTCACTTTTTTGTCAAAAGCTTTCTTAAGCCTTCTTTGGTAACCTTGAATATGATACAAGGCTTTGAGTTTTTTCTCATCTAGCATGTACAACTGATCGTATCTGCTTTGCAACCAATCTTCTTCAGGAATTTCACTTTCCAGTACTGTCCTTAATGAACGGACACCCATTTCAATGGGAAGGACTGCTTCCATCCCATACACCAATGAATAAGGAGTGGCTCCAAGGTCATGATTTTGAGACTGTAGACCATCAGCTTTTGGTCTAAAGCGACCAACCTGGCATCTATGTCATCCTCCTCTTCAATATGTGGGATTGGTGAACTTAGTTCCAAATCATAATATGACCTCGATTCTGGAACTTCTCTTCCATGCTTGTTATACCTAGGGTCAGACCTTGAACTGACATTAGTGATATCACTCCAATCTGAAAAGTGCCCATAGGGATATTCATCATGATACATTTGATTAGCTTGTGCATTCTCTTTTCTTGCATTCTCTAACACATTTATCAGCCTGTATTGATTAGCGTCACTCCATCTGTTGGCTTCGGCTTCGGCATCGTCTTCTATGTCTTCATCATAATAGTCCACATCACTATCATATTCCTCATAGAATAGGTCTACATCTTCATCTTCTCTATCACTAGGGGGTTCACCCCAATCATCACCACTGTACGGGCTATCATAACTTCTATTGCTATTGTCATTATTATCAGTGCTACTGTCATCATCATCAGGTCCACTATCATTGCTGCTACTATTACTACTACTATCACTCTTGTCATCACTTCCATCTTCATCATCACTAGGGGTTGTTCCCCCTTCCTCATCTTCATCATTGGCTCTTAATTCATACAGGCTCTTCAATGTATGCTAGCAGGCCTCCTAATATTCCTCTTTTTCTATGTTGCAAATAGGATCTCCAATGAGTGTAGTCATGGCATCAAGATCCATGTAATTAGCCCAACCAGTAGGAACCCAGGTTGTATCTTCTTTCTTCAATTATAGAACCTTGTTGTTGTAGTCAAGTAGTATGTCAAACCCAGTCACCATTGTCTTTGTCACAGGATCAAATCTCGATTCAGCGAATCCCCAATAACGTTGACTTTCTCCAGCTTTGATGAACTTCCCATTCAATGTAGAAATGTAGGGTTTCAAAGGTTCGGGAGGACAAGGAAGTCCTTTTGCTTTGGCTTTGGCTCGAGCCATCTTTCTCACTTCCATCTCTAACAAATCATCATCAGTGGGCTTATAGCCTAGCCTAAAAGGTGGTGTGGCAGTAGGTGATAGGCCAAGAATGTATTGATCCCTTGTGATAGATTAACTAATTAATTAGCCAAGTGAATTAATTAAGTCAATTAACATGCAATAACGCGTGGTAGCACAAACAAATCACCAAATAATTAAATGCAGCAGAAATTAAATTGACACGGTGATTTGTTTATGAATGGGGAAAACCTCCAAGGCAAAAACCCCACCGGGTGAATTTAAGGTCACAACTCCCGAGAATCCACTATTATCAAAACATCGGTTACAAGTAAGGGAATCCTAGTACCTTATATCAACCTACAGTTGAACCCTTACCCCAATACCCAATTGGACTTGTTCTGTAGTGACAATCTCTCCTTTCAATGCACAGCTCCAAGTACGTGACTAACCAATCAATGCACAGCTCCCAGTACGTGACTAACACACCAACTTGAGAAAGATGTTGGTTGCAAAGTTCTTCAGTTCATCCATACGATGAAGATCATGAAGCTCCTTAGTCACAAAACCCTACGGCGTACAAATGCAGCAGCTTCTTTAAGAGAAAGATGAACTAGGGAAAATTGTCTCTAGTCACAATATGCTTGCAACAACAAGTGCAACAATCTTATGATGGCCCTTAAAAATGATCCTTATATATGTTTAGGGTTGTGAGAAAAGAAAGCCTAAACACATACACATGGATATGCGTGAAATCAGATCTGAAAAATTGATTTTCGTAATTCTCGATAGATACATCTGTCGAGATATTTGTCGAGCTTTAAAACAGAGCACTTCTTCACTTGATTCTTGGACAGATTGGCATGGCTTCAATACTTGAACTTTAACTCTTGTTCCTTGAAGTATTAAACACATCATAGATCTATCCAATTACAAGTAATGTGCATTTTGTCAAAGGATTAGCCAATTCTAAATGACATATGTTCTTAACATGATTCACATATGTCCTAACAATCTCCCCTTTTGGCAATCTGTGACAAGACCACAATAAACAAATGAATATATGAGAGAAGTCATAAATTACACAACTCATATTCACTTGTTGAATACAATAAAATCTACCATAACACAAACTCTTGAAAAACTTTGCAAGAAGAGAGTTCATGGCATGGAAGACTTTGACAACCTGTATTTCCGAAACACTTTAAACAAAACTCATCACGACATCTTAGTGTAAAACAGAAATAAAAGATTGCATACAATAGTAAGA
Source organism: Notholithocarpus densiflorus (assembly GCA_030021035.2). Classification (NCBI taxonomy): domain Eukaryota; kingdom Viridiplantae; phylum Streptophyta; class Magnoliopsida; order Fagales; family Fagaceae; genus Notholithocarpus; species Notholithocarpus densiflorus. The sequence continues at coordinate 883,056 of JARYZH020000125.1, forward strand.
AGCATGTGCATAAAGAGAGAAAAGAAACAACACATGAAGAGATAGGTGAAACTGTAATAACAACCTCAATATATATATATATATATCAATAATGAGTACAAGGTTTGCTATCACAATGTAAGAACAATGTATCTAAAAAGTAAAGAAAAGATACAAAAAGTCCTCACTACATCCCTCAAAAGATAAACACTCCCCCTAACAAAAATATATTCTATAATAACTCTCCCCCTAAGTACATGACTACTCTCATATCCAAAACTACTCCTCCTTTTTGTCACGAATGACAAAGGGCAAGTCACTCAAGCAATCATCTCGTCGTCACCAGAAGAGCTAGCATCCTCATCCTCATCCTCATCATCATCATCATCATCGGAGTCACCATCATCGTCCTTATCCTCAGATGCCTCTAGAAAAGGAGAGGGAGATGCCACGAAGCCACCAAGGCGAGCCTATCGTCGTGCAATACAACCGACACGGGTGTTCACCTGACACAACTTATCACTGAGTGTGTCAAGGTGAGCATCAATGTGCTGAAGCTACGCCATGACTGCCTCGAGGGTCACACCACTCGTGGAAGAAGAAGGTACGGAGGTAGATGGGGCGGAAGAAGCCGGAGGAGTCGCTATCTCGGTCCATGGCCGCTTCGGTCGAAGCTGGGCCTCTTTCCGTCTAACGGATATGCCGCTGATGGCACCCATGATAGAGAAGTGAGGAGACTCAGGATAGGAGACAAACGCATGGCGAATGATCCTCGTGATAGCTGAAGGGAAAATGAGCTTATCACGGTGTATCCTTATAGACATCTATAAGGGAAAGTATGAAATGAGAGGGAAAGTCTGTGATAAGCCCTTCAAGTAGGGATAACAAAAATCGAGCACGAGGCTCAGTAATAGAATTATAGTGAGACAAGGGATGTAAAACAAATGTCATCACCATATTCAGGAACCTCGGACCTTTTGCAAAGCACGAGCAAGGGGTGTTTTGATGGTCACCCCAAGATGAAGATGTCTCACAGAAAAGAGACATGAGTTCATCTTTGGACACAGTCCGAAGACGAGGACATTCGGGGTAATCAGGATGTGATACCCTCGGGACATGTAGCATATCGGAGATAAGCTCCAAAGTGACTACTATACGTATACCTCGAACAGAAGTCAGAAAGCGAGGTATAGAAGAATCAAATCCGTGCTTATTGGAGTAAAACTCCTATATGATCATGGAGGGACAGCTGACCAAGATGTCACAAAGGGACTCCCAATCCCTACTGTAGAAGATAGTGGGTAAGTCAGTATCAGAAAAATCTGAAAGGATGACCTGGCGTTCCGAATAAATGCCACATCTAGAAAAGTTCTCCGAGAAGTCCGTCCGGGCCTTCTCATCACAGAACCTGACATGTAGAGGGGTAGAATTAGAAGAAGAAGATGATGCCCCAGAACGAAGAGGGTTCTGGGACGGAGTAGACTTGTGCTTGGGTGCCATGCGCAGACTGATCCGAAAGAAAGAGAGAGAGAAAGACAAGCAGAAGAGTACATCATGGGCTTTGCCCAATCCAAACCTACCAACACACATCATTTCAATATATAGAACATACATCTAAAATGCATGAAACATTGTGAAAATGCAAATGTGATGCAATGCATGAGCATACATGATCATCTAAACAAAACTCAACCCAAAATTTTTGTAAAAACCTCATCAATTTTGAAAAACCCCAAAAACTTTTCAGTAACCCAAAACTTAGGTCAAAATGAATGAAATGCATGATACAAGAGAGAAATGAGATCATACCAAATGAAGAATACACAATTTGGGCCGAAGATCAAGTGGGGAATGTGAAAAGGTTGAGTGTGAAGCGTTTGGGAGAGAGAGAAGTGTGTTTCTATCAAGGGAGATCAAAGAAAATGAGAGAAAAAATCGCGCTAAGGCTATATATAGGAAAACACGAATCTCGATGGATCGAGTGCTATCGAGAGCTATCGAGAGCTGTCGAGCACTAATTCTCAACAGATGTATCTGTCGAGGTGCTATCAAGAGCTGTCCACAGCAAAGTGACCTTGATGGATCGAACAGCTATCGAGCATCTATTGAGTAGATAGAAAGTTTCTTGATGGATCGAGAATCTGTCGAACAGTTATCAAGACAAATTCTCAAAAGCTTCGATGGATCAAGATTGCGTTAACTTCTGTCAAGAAAGAAGAGCAAGAGGCTCGATAGATAGCTTAGCTGTAGAGAGGTATTGAGAAGCTGTCGAGAAATGCCAAAACAGTTTTTCAAAGAAGAGAAAAACACAGAAATGAATGCAATCAAGCATGCTACTCAACCAAAGATCCAAACGACATTTTAAGCTCTCAAAAACATCTCTCAAAAACATCTCTCAACAAGAAAATGTCTAGCATTTAGATCCAAAACATACCCACACACTAAACAAGTCTAACCAATTTTATATTTCAAAAAAAATTAAGACAGTTTAGTGAGCATACATTAACACATGTATTCCTTGTGATGGCCAAATCACATTGTACCTGCACATGTATCAAAAGTAGCAAAGAGTTTGTATGTTGTGTGTGAAAAACATCACAAGATTGCATAAATGTCTACATGTTATGACGATTTGAGATATGAGAAAAAAAAATTTACTCACACACAATCATAACTGCTTGATGGGGACTATCACCTTCGAGGAACATCTTATAACTCTCACATCTCCTAGGAGACACGCTTGCAATCATATAAAGCATTTTGATTCTTTTTGCTTTTATTTTCTTTGCATATTTTTCTTTTGTTAAGCATATCATGCATGGGCATATAAAAGAGAGAAAAGAAATACCCAATTATGTTAAGATTTTGACATTGCACTTTTGCTATACTAAAGCATACAGATGTCATTTCATGATTGGTGGGCAACAATGGTGAGATGGTTATTTATGCCTTTCTCTTAGGATTTTCTAGTCCTTCCCATCAAAAAGAGTAATACGAGTGTTAAATACAAGAGATTACCTAATCTTACTCATCACAAACACGAGCCACAAAGCTTACTTGGTTAGTTGTGCATGGAGATGCTCATCTAAGCTACAAAAGATACAAATTTTAGAAAACTTTGTTTCAATTGCCATCCAAGGTACACAAGTGCCAATGTACACAAAACACACACTGTTTTTGTATTTTTCTAATTTTTCAATTTTTTTTATGAAAAACAAAATAAAGCAAAACTGAAAACAAACAAACAAAAACAAGTTAAACAAAGCAAAGCATAAAAACTAGACTGACTCAAACAAGAAAGCAAAACACATAAGTAATGCATAACCAAAAAGAGAGGGAGAGATAAAAAGTGACTAAATCACTTTGAGCCTTTTTCCTTCCATACCTTGGAAGAACCTTTCCGTTTTGCGAACCCTTGATCCAGCAGTGAGGGAGAAGAATTGAAACCATTCAAATTTGAAAGAAACATGAGGGTTTTGAGAAAATCTCCAAGAAGACCAAAAGATGATGGAAACTGATTCTGGTTTCCAGATGAGATCATACTGTTACTCTGTTGAGAGGCTAACCACTTATAGCAATTAGGTCGAGTATGTCTAGTAGCTCCACAGTGGTGACAGAGATGCTGCTTCTTCTGTTTAGACTTTTGGTTATTGTTCTTCTTAGCCCTAGGATTTTTAGTCTCTTTCTTATCAAGCTTAAGGGGTGCTTCTAAGATAGATTTACCTTTGTCTATGTTCTCACTAGCTAAAACAGTTTTCACATCATTATTCTCAGATTCAACATTATTAGCAGGTGAAACAAACACAGTAGTACTAGAAGAAGCAACATTAGAGGAAGAGAAGTCATACCCCAAACCGGTTAGATCAGAAGCAGATTTCTGAAAGTTGAGCATCTCATCAAGCTTTGCACTGGAAGTCCTCTCCAATTGAGCTCTAACTTGAACTAGCTCTGCTTCAAGCTTCTTGGTCTTTTCAGCCAAGAAATTGTTCTCAAACCGTAGTGCTCCAATAGTCTGATTAGCTTCATTAAACTTTGTGGAAAGCTCTTCTCGATCAAGTTCCACATCATTTAGCTTCTTGGTGGCCAGCCTATATAGTTTCTCATATTTCTCAGAAACCTTGTACAATTTTTCATAGGCTATATGGCTATCTTCTTGATCGTCCATTTTCTCGAACTTAGAATCCACCAAGTCCTCTTCATCATCTACTGTTCCTGAACCCCCATCAATAGGATCAACTGTAGCAGTGAAGGCATTCAAGATTCCCTTGTCATTATTGTCATCTGAATCATCCTCAGGCTTGGTGTCACTCAAGGTAGCAACAAGGGCCTTGCTTTTCCCAATGGTCTTGAGATAAGTTAGACATTCTTGTTTCATATGTCCAAAACCTTGACATCCGAAGCACTTTGGTCCGGAGGGAACAGTGTACTAACCGCCATCCCTAGTATCTTTCTTCCCTTTATCTTGGCTTTTGAACTGTGAAGAGCTAGATTGCATACAGTCTTTGTTGAATCCTTTAGCATTGGCATTCTTCATAAACTTTTTAAACTGCCTTGTGATGTAGGATTTCATTTTAGAATCTTCATCGTCCGAGGACTCATCCGTGTCACTACTCTTGGCCTTCAGTGTCATGCTTTTACTCTTGCTTGATTTTCCAATTCTAGTCAAATCCAATTCATAGGTCTGCAAGTTGCCAACCAACTCTGTCAAAGGAATTTGATCAATGTCCTTTGATTCCTCAATAGCGGTGATCTTGGCATGGAATCTCTCTGGAAGAGATCTAAGCACCTTTCTAACAATCTTGGGTTTGGGAATGGTTTCCCCAAGATTAAAGGCTGAGTTCACTATGTCCTTGAGCATGGCATAGAAGTCATCGAATGACTTATCCTCCTCCATTTTAATCTCTTCAAAGCTTTTGGTAAGCCTTTGAAGTTTTGAATCCTTGACAGCCTTAGTTCCTTCATAGATTGTCTAGAGGATGGTCTATGCTTCCTTCACAGTTTCAGTGAAGGATATCTTCTTGAACTCCTCATTTGTGACCGCACTGAATAAAGCATTCAATGCCCTACTGTTGAAGTTAGCTGCTTTGATCTTAGCATCATCCCAATCAGCTGATGCTTTCTTTGGCTTGGTCTAGCCTATCTCCACAGCTTGCCACACTTTTTCATCTAATGACTGCAAGAAAGCTCTCATGCGTATTTTCCAGTATGCATAGTTAGTGCCATTAAATAAAGGAGGTATAATTAAAGATTGTCCTCTATCCATGACAACAGAGGTTAATGGATAACACAACAAAGATTAACCCTAATCAGAGTGTACCCGCTCTGATACCACTTGATAGGCCAAGAATGTATTAACCTCTTGTGATAAATTAACTAATTAATTAGGCAAGTGAATTAATTAAGTCAATTAACATGCAATAACGCGTGCAGCACAAACAAATCACCAAATAACTAAATGCAGCAGAAATTAAATTGACACGGTGATTTGTTTACGAATGGGGAAAACCTCCAAAGCAAAAACCCCACCGGGTGAATTTAAGGTCACCACTCCTGAGAATCCACTATTATCAAAACAAGCGGTTACAAGTAAGGGAATTCCAGTACCTTATATCAACCTACAGTTGAACCCTTACCTTAATACCCAATTGGACTTGTTCTGTAGTGACAATCTCTCCTTTCGATGCACGGCTCCGTTTGTTTCGACTAAAGGTAAAATATTTTACATGTAAAATATTTTCAAGAAAATATTTTCATTTTACAATTTTTGGCAGTGTATATGAAAATGTTGTGTAAAATATTTTTCAGTGTTTGGAAAAAAAAAAAAAAAAAAAAAAAAGGTAAAATTTTAAAATTATGTTAGAGACAACTTTTAGCACAACTTTGTGCTACAACTCGCCATATGGCGAGTTGTGATTGGTAAGGGTATGTCAGTGGGCCACGTGGGGACACACCCTTACCAATCACAACTCGCCATGTGGCGAGTTGTGCCAAAAGTTGTGTCCCTAGCATAATTCAAAAAAAAAAAAGTGTCTTTGCATATTTTATTTCATTTTTTTAAAATTTTTAAATTCTGACATCCTTACATATACATTCATTAATTTTTATGCTTTTTAAAAATAAAAAATAAAATAAAAAAATGGCAAATCGCATTGGAAAAAAAAATTAAATAAAATAAAAAAGACACTTGATGTCAAAATAATTTGGGTTCCAAGGTCCTAGTCTAACACTATACAATAAAAGCACAACAAATCATTATTTTCTTATGAGCTTTTTAATATTTTTTGCTTGTTTCAATGAGCTACAAGTTTTAATGGATCTCGTATTGCTCTAGAGGATTTTAAAATTTCAATCAGCTCTGGAAACATATTCTTGTTTTCCTCATTCAAAAACACAATTTTTGTACCCTCATCTCCCAATCTGGATGCCCTCCCAATCTGATGGATGTACTCTTTAATGGAATTGGGCATGTCAAACACTATTACCTGTCTCACACCCAAAAGATCAACACCCCGACCCAAAACTCCAATGGTCTTGAATCTTTGTTGTTATCAATCATATGATGCTTCCAGGACCCAACCATTATATGGCAGAGGATGATGGAAGCATTCCTACAAGTTCATTCACTCCTTTCCAGTTAAAATACCAATAACTAGAACAATCACCCCATTGTTAAATGAAAGCTCAAAATTAGCAGACAATATTTCAACCTGATAGTTCAGGTAATCCAAGGAGAGTATCTTGTCCTTAGCCTATTACAAAATGAAAGAACTTGCAGAATATTTCTCAACCAATACAGCAGAACCTGCAAAATATATATGGACAAAATATAACATTATCATAATACTAATGAATCCAAAATAAAACCCAAAAAAAAAAAAACCCAGATCTGAAAATCATAAACCCTAACTCATATTAAACAACCAATGTCAAAATCATCAAAAAAATAAATAAATCTCACACAACTAAATCAACACCGAAAAACCCACATGAAAAACCATATGAAATCAAATATGTACATGCTCTTAAGAGCATCATTCAAAACACTCACTCGCACCATTGCTGCAGCTACATATTTTAATAACCATATCAATGACTAAAACAAGGGTCTGGCACACAAAGCAAATATGCAAAAAGAAGTAGACACAAACACACACAAAAAGAAAAAATATATTAGAATCAAGTATGAAACATTCCATATAATTTTTGTAATGGCCCTGTATCCTTTAAAATATCACAACCACATTACCCTTAACCAATGAATCCTTCACCTTACATATATTTACCAAGAAATGAACATAAAACCACAGTTGAGAGAAGTTTATGCCATTAAGAACAAATCGATTATAACCTACTCTTGTGGCCAATCATATACATCATATAGCAAAACCCAAAATCTCAAAATTGTTACAAAAGGCACTAGCTTTATATCTTATGGCAAACCCAAAATCAAGCAATCATCCAGTTTAACAACCATACCTAGAACAATGCAAAACCAATTATATAACACACATCTAATTGCTAACAAAACGTACAAACTCAAAGAATAAATGGAAGCAAATGTTTCTATTATAAATGCTTCAAACCCCCCCCCCCCCCCCATTTGCCTAAATCAGTTGTACTCTAACTCCACTGATCACCAATCCATTTTTAGATTTAAAAATTCAAACAGGCACGCACATTGTATTAACTAAAAATCAAAAAACAAAAACCCAGTAACAAGAAGCGAGCACAAAAGCCAAAATGAAACAAAACCATACAACACACTTAGATATATAATAATAATAATAATAATAATAATAATAAAAACAACAGGTCGAACCTAAGAAAAACCAGAGAAGGGCTAGAGATGAAGAAAAATGAAAAGAAAATGAGAAATCTAATCAAAAAAGGCAGAAAAGTACCTAGTTTTGCCGGCGATGGGCGGCGCCGGCGGAAGTTGGAGCTGGATGGTGGTGCCTTGGACCTTGGAGTTGGAGATTGGCGGGAGAGGGAACCGGAGGTGGCTGGGATATTTGGAGAGAAATCTGAGAGGGTGGCTGGATTTTTTTGGAGAGATATACGAGAGGGAGAGTTTTAGCGCGAAAGTGCAGGAGTGATAAGTATCGGGGTGTGAAGGATTGAGCAAATGTAAAAGGTTTTCCCAAAATTTTAAGTGTAAAATATTTTACATAAATTTTCTTAGGTTGTTCTGGTTGACTGAAAATATTTTACTTTTGACCAAATATTTTACTGCAAAACAAACATTATAAAATTGGAAAATATTTTCTTGAAAATATTTTACATTGAAACAAACAGAGCGTAACACACCAACTTGAGAAAGATGTTGGCTGCAAAGTTCTTCAGTTCATCCACACAATGAAGATCACAAAGCTTTTTTGTCACAAAACCCTACAGCATACAAACGCAACAGCTTCTTCAAGAGAAAGATAAACTAGGGCAAATTGTCTCCAGTCACAATATGCTTGCAACAACAAGTGCAACAACCTTATGACGGCCCTTAAAAATAATCCTTATATATGTTTAGGGTTATGAGAAAAGAAAGCCTAAACACATACACATGGATATGCGTGAAATCAGATCTGAAAAGCTGATTTTCGTAATTCTCGATAGATACAACTGTCGAGCTTCATATTTTAATCTTGACAGATACATCTATTGAGATATTTGTTGAGCTTTAAAACACAACACTTCTTCACTTGATTCTCGGACAAATTTGCTTGGCTTCAATACTTGAACTTTAACTCTTGCTCCTTGAAGTATTAAACACATCATAGATCTATCCAATTACAAGTAAAGTTCGTTTTGTCAAAGGATTAGCCAATTCTAAATGACATATGTTCTTAACATGATTCACATATGTCTTAACATTAGGAATCATCGGCACTTAAACAATAGGCTTCTTCACAGTTTTCCCCAAATTCATTCCCAGAAGGTAATTCATTCTCCTCATCATTGCTACCATATTGTTGTTACCATAAGGAGCAAATTCCATTGGGATCTTCTTAACTTCTTCTTCTCTCTTTTCAAAGCCAGGTCTTTCAATCTCAAAGCCATTCAAGGTCAATGGTTCTTTCTCAGAATCAATACCATAAATAGGCTTAGGCACAGTTAAAGTGTCCCCATATATGGTCACAATAGCTCCTTCATGTGGAAACTAAACCTTTTGGTATAGGGAAGAAGGTACGGCTTCTGTGTCATGGATCCATGGTTGCCCAAGGAGCATATTAAAGCATGAGGCTATATTAAGGACTTGAAAATCCACTTTCTGATGGTAAGCTCTAATGTTATGGTTCCCAAGACTTCTCTTCTACTGTTGTCGTATGCCCTCACATGCTGATCAGTAGGCACAAAGTCTTCAATACTAAGGCCTACACAGCTAGCAGTCTTCAAAGGACACACATTCAAAGCAGTTCCATCATCTATTAAAACCATCGATATCCTCTTCCCTATGGAATCTACAATGATATGCAAAGGGTCATTGTGGTGCTTACCCTTCTTGGTCAGATCCTTCTCAAAATAGGAAATGGTGAGTTCCCTATTTATGGACCCAATCATAGCATTCAGATCCTTGGAGGTTGTGGTTGTAGGGACTTGGATTTGGTTGAGCAAGTCTACTAGGTTTTGACGGTGTCTGTATGAGGCCATGAGTAAACCACATAAGGATATGTTGGCTTGTGTCTTCTGTAGTTGCTTGAGGACTTCATCTTCTTCGGCAGGTGTTTATTGGGTGGATCTGTTCAAAGCTTCCATTGGGCTGTTGGTCTCTAAATGCGGGGGTTTAAAATGTCTCCTCCCCTTGTGATGTGGGCAATTTTGGTTGGACCATTGAGATCGGTGTCTTGGGGTTTGAAGTATCTCCCCCCATTTGTGGGTGTTTGGCCATTTTCTTAGGGTTTGAAGTGTTTGCCCCGTTTGTGGATATTTGGTTGTCCTCTTGGGGTTTGAAGTGTCTCCCTCTGTTTGTAGATGTTGGGTAGTTCTTGGGTTCTGGTATTTCATTCCATATGTCATATCCTGTGGTGGTAGTAGATGTACTATCCATTAATTCTTCCCATGTCATCATGAAGCATTCGGGTAGGTCATAGATCAAGTCGGATGGGTCTTCCTTGTTTTCCTCTTCAGTCATCAAGCAATTAATCCTTGGTCCTTTCCCAAAATTATGATTGGGCAAGGGATTGTTAGTGATGCTAGGCCTTGTAGGCGGTGCAATCACCTTATTATTTATTAGGTCCTGAATTGCATGACGAAGGGTGAAACAACGGTCAGTTTCATGACTAGGGCCTTGGTGGTAAGCACATATTTTATTCACATTAAACCTTGAGGGTTTCATGACGAAGGGTGAAACAACGGTCAGTTTCATGACCAGGGGTTTGGAATTGGTCTTGAATCTAAGGGTTTCAGTAACCCTTTTGCTTTTAGCTTGTCATACACTTGGCTCATGGGCATGTACAACTCATGAAATTCCCTCTTAGGTCTAGGTACTTGTGGTACTTGTACAGGTGTAATGGGTGCAATCAATTGATAAGGATCATTTTTATGGATGTTGGAAATTTCTGCAGCCTTAAAATTAGATCCTACATTCTTTTTAAACCTTGGTGGGTCATCAGTCTTTATAGTTCCATTGTTTATTGCATCCTCAATTTGGGTTCCAACAGCAATCAAAGCTTTAAAATTAGGAAAGTATTGTGCAAACAATATTTGTGGTATACAGGCAATAAATTCTTTACAACCATGGCTAATTGTTCCTCCTCACTCGACCTACTCATCATCTGTGCTGCCTTGGCTCTCCACTTGGTAATGAAAGTAAAGAATGATTCTTTCGGTTCTTGCTTGGTGGTCTCGAGGTCTCTCCTTGTGATGTCTACTTCTATATTGTACTTGTATTGCTTGTGAAACTCTCGACAGATGTCTTCCCAACTTCTTGCTCTTGCATCATCTAGATTGAGGAACCACCTAAGAGCGGCTCCAGTCAGTGTGTTTTGGAACATCTGAGCAAGTACTTCTTTGGTCGCGCCTAAGGGCTGTATAACCCTCATATACATCTTCAGATAGGACTTTGGGCAACCTGTCCCATCAAACTTGTCCAAGGTTGGCATCTTGAACTTGGGTGGCAGCCTCGCATTAGGGAAAAGTGAGAGGGTATCGTAGTCCATAAGTTCCTCCATCTTATGAGCTCTTCTAATCATCTCCTCCATTTTATTCATCCTCTCATTGATCTTCTTCTCACTCTATACGGCTGGTGGATCATGATCAGTCTTGTCCTCCTCTTAATTACTCTTCGAATTCTAAAACTATTGCATCATACGGTTCATGTCTTCCCTCAGTTGAATCTAATTAGTTACCATGGTGTTGAGTAGCTCTTGGGTGTTCATTGGTTCCTCTGTGTTTAGGTGTTCTTCCTCTTCCGCCATACTGCTAGGAGCTTCAAACTTCTTGTGGCTTGAATTGTCTTGGAGATCAAAGATGGGGTTGTGATGTTGCAGCAATGGAGTTTCTTCTATGCTTGAAGGCTTCAGTATTGTGATGGGAGTGACAGGCTTGGAACTAGAGCTACTGGCTTGAGTGTCGGGCTTAGGTTCTCTTTGTAGCCTTCCTTCAGATCTTGACCAGACTATCCCCTAATGACAACCTTGGTCGGGTTAATCAAAATTAAGACCCCATCCATATCCATCAATCAACCAAAACAAACACACACAACATGCAATGCAATTTTAACTGGGACCGACCTAAGGGTAGGTTCTAAGTCATTATGTTGTAGGGTGGGTTTATTGTTTTATTGTTTCCCATAGCTAGGACGTTACACCTCCCAACTTGTAATGTAATGAACATTGCATTGGTCCGAACGGCATGGTTTGTCCCTTACAGTCAACAGGAAATGATCCAGTGGCTTTAGGCTATGAGTTGGTGAGTTCACCACTAGGTACTCGAATCTAATGAAGACCGGTAATCCATGGTTACTACCACCACAAGTTGTTGAAAAGGGGTGCATACATATTTGTTTGGATGGCACACACTCTGACAGTTAGGGAAAGATTTTAACAAACAATACAAACAACAAAATACCATACACGAAAATATTATACAACATCTCATCAACCATAAATAAACAAACAAACAACAATATCATGCAAGACCATGCAAAATAGGGGTACACATTTGGTCACTTAAGTCTAATTCGAAGCTTAGCCCTGGACATCCCCAGTGGAGTCGCCACTGTGAGAGACCTCGAACTTGGGGTGCTCTCAAAAAAGAGATTTGGGTACTTTTTAGGGCATCTCTCTTTTTGGGTAAGTGGTGTGGAGTCGCCACTTATTTTTTATACAAAAAAATAAGAAAAACTAAATACAACATGACTGAATAGCATCCTTTCACTGATTGTATAAAAAAATTACATAATTGAAAATTTGAAAATTACATGGCTTTGGGTCCTAGTTACAATCTACCAAAAATACTTGGTTTTTTGTCCTAGTTACATTCTACCCAAAAAAAATAAAGACAAGGCTTCGATCTACTTATCCAAGGATCTAAATTTGGAGGCTAGGTTACGGAATAGGAAGGTGTTAGGTACCTATTCCTCCTAGACAGAGTCTGGTCTTCTAGACTCTTGTGACCTATGTACCCTTTATGCATGCTATGAATGATATGTTGAACATGTGAAATAAAAATTAAATCACATAAATTTATTTATGAATTCATTCTCTTCTTTGTTTTAAAAAAATTCAGATCTGTTTTAATGATAAAAATATTGATTTTAATTTGTCAAAAGTGCCAGATCTATTTTGTAATATGTAGAAAAAAATGGATTTTGGAGATAAAAAGTTCAGATCTATTTTTTATTACATAAAACAAAGTCGTTTGATTTGAAAAATATCAGATCTGTTTTTAAGAACTAAAAAGATATCTTTTTTTATGACAGATAAAATCAGATCTGTTTTTATATGTTTAAAAAAAATGAAAAATATTTTTTGATGAAGAGAATTTTACTCATAACATAAATTTATGCATTATGATACAACCAAAACAAAAATAACCATAAACACAATCATACATAATCTTTTTCTTTGTTTCAAAATCTGCATATGTTTTAAAAAATCAGATCTGCATCTATAAGAGATACAGATCATTTTTTGATTTGAGAAAAATTTAGATCTGCATTTAATGAAGATGCAGATTCGTTTTTTTTTATTAAGAAAAATTCAGATCTACATCTAGAAAAGACGTAGATCTATTTTTGATTTCAAGAAAAATTTATTGGTTATACGTAGATAATTGAAATTAAGAAAGAGATTGTAACAATTATATACAAGAAATTCAAGATCATTCTTTAGACAAAACAATAGTTATAAATCATGTTATGAAAAAAAAAAAAAACATGCATCATCATAAACAAGAAGCATAAAAAAAAAAAAAAAAGAATAGGGTGATTGAAAACAATCTCTTGCATGAGCACTCCTTGTTCTTGAGAGGATGTTTTAGGGTTCAAAGAAATTTATTCAATTATCTTTGAAACCTAAAAACCCTAATTTTAGTAGCAAATATCAAAGAGGATCAGGAAATATTAGCAATTTGAGAGCCTCAAAATGTATGCCTCTCAGAGCGTAAAAAAAATGTGCTGAATTATGAGATTAAATCTCTATTTATAGAGGCCAGAAGACTTTAAAAAATAGGCATGGACGATTAGGATGCGAATCCGAACGCATCCTTTCGCGAAAAGATCGAAAAGGGTATGACTTATCGTCACCCGAAAGGAGTTGGGCCAAAGCCCATAAGGAGCCAATTCAGCACTTTTAAAGTGCCGTTCGGCACTCCAAAAGTGCTGAATGGTGCTCTTGGACGCCGAACGTTCTTCCATGTTTGGTGCGTTTTGAACTCTCTTTTTAGAGTTTTTTGATCCAGTCCTTGTACCTAGACGTGTTTTCATCCTTAGTTTATGATTTTTATCTCTTTTCTGGATAATTCAGGCTTTTCCAAGAATAATTATCTTGTAGATAAATACCCTAAAATAAATCTTGATAAAGTTCAGATTATCCACAATTTTATTGTTATCCAATCATCCTTTTTAATTTATTCCTATGCATGCAATCCTATTTTAAACAATAATTATCAACCAATCACGGAATTATTTAATTAATTTTAATTGTTTAACCAATTAGAATTAATATAAATTAATCGTGTGTGGTCGACCCTACCTGGACACAATGCATGCTGACCATGCAGACTTGATCATGCGATATCTTTCGATTCGATGGTCCGATTTGGAAACCGAACATACCATCGCGATTGTTAGAATCTCAAGATCATTTTTATGATATGCAATGAATGAGTTAATGCATATAATGCCAGAACAAATTGATGTATGTAATGCCAGAACAAATTGATGCATGTAATGCAATCATGATTTTTTAGGTACATGAATGATCATTCAAGTCATTCCCCTTGATTAAATCATGTGTGCAAAATCGAGTGTCTACAAGTTCATATTTGACATGAACCACAATGCTTCATTGAACATAGCATATGTAGAGTTCATTGAACATTGCATATGTAGAGTATTAAAGGGAACTGGTGATTCTCATCCCCACTACCATATTTTTATCTTTCTATGGTGAAGATGGAAAAGTTGCCACTTTAAGCATCATTCTGTATCAATGCCGTGAATTGGCAAAAATAATAATTAAATAAAATGAGAGATCGTGTAGCTCTAATGTCATTCCAACCTTTTCATAACTCCCGTGTAAATTTATATAGCTTCTACCATACATCCACAATCAAAATTCAAAAACCTTGTTTTCTATGAAAACTTCAATCATAAATTTTACATAATTAGCTCTATGTGATGTTTGATTTTAAGAGCCTAAAAGATATCCCCTTTTTTTTTAAAGTAATTAATAATATTTGGTTCTTATAAACATCTCATAAAGACCCATTAATTTTTTTTTTTTTTTTTGGAGAATCAAATACCCTTTAATTCTAAATTAGGTACATAGCACATATGCATGCAGTAAGACAGAGATATGGTTGACAAAGCATAGTTAAGAACAATTAATGATGAGTGAAAATTTTTAATAGAACAAAAGAGAGAGCATATAAATTCATTGGGCAAATGCATAAACTTCAAATTGGGATGAACCTAAGAATTTAACATTTATAAAATAGAAAATATATACAACACTACTGTCTATTTCAGTAATTCACAAACGATTAAGGCTAGCTAGTTTTAATTATTATTGCATGCTGGACTCTTAACACCTTCAAATGAAAAAGTCTTTTGGCCTTTTCTATAGAAATCATGAAAGTAAATCATTTTCCATTGATTTATCTGAATTGGTCCCATTTTGTGTTTGTGTGGAGCTAAGGTTACTTCTAAAGGCGTCTTTGTGTACACACAACTGGCCAAAATAAGTGAGCCCAAACTATATATCTAGACACTCGGGTTCTTCGTAATTGTTAGGGAACAATATTTAACGCACATTCCACCAACAATCAACCTACAATTTCAAGTGTGGCTAAATTGTCCTTATTGTCAAATAAGAAACAACTAAAAATAGATTTGAATTTCTCAATGACTAGAGAAAAATAACACCAATGATTTATGTAGAAACCAAGCTCTGATATTATACTCGAAACCAAGCTCTGATATTATAAAAGTCATTTATTTATATTTATTAGTAAACATTTATTTTTTAGAAACTTTTTGAGCAGACTATAAGTACAGCAGATTATTCAGATATTAGCTGCTAATCTAGACAAGGATATGTGATCATTGTAGTTTCTTGAAAACGACCATGTCCGCACGCTACATTCACATATGAATACTGCAAGTTGGAAACCAATCAAAACCTCACACATCAGCCACGTATCTCTCTTGTTTGAATTGCTTTTACTTCTATCCATAAATAATAATTACGATATGAATTGAATACGATTGATGGAACGCAATTAAACCAATAATGAATGAGAAATGAACTACTCTTCTTTCTTTTCTTCTAGACATGGTTTCCCAAGCACATGCCATCATCCAAGTGGACCAAAGGATTGGTAGTTGCCATTTGTTTTAGGTCCAGGAACCAACCTTGACCTCTATGAAAATGTCTATTGAATCAAATTATGGGTTCAGAGTCAGCGTACAAGCTTCGGAAGATATTATACTCAGGCATCCATTTGTGTTATTAGGCCATTTTAATATGAAAATTATTAAGGGAGCCCTATCCTAATCATGCATTTATTTGAATTAAATAAAACGCACCTAAGGCAACATCACATCACATCATGAAGCAAAAGGAAACAAAGTGAAATTCAAATTAGAAATAATATCAATCAAAATCAGAGCACGCAATGGCAAAGAAATATTTTATTTCGAAGTCATATTTAAAGTTTGATTCTAGTTAAATCTTGATTAATTATAATCACACGATCATGGATTGGCCCAAATGAGGATAGCTTTAATTGTTAAAACTAACTATCAAATTATCCCAAAATAAAAAAGTTAATAGTTTAAAATTAAATGCTGACAATATCCCAAACCATTTTTTATTTTTTTTTAGAAAAATATCCCAAACCATTTTAATACCTATCTCATTATTTCTTTTGTAGGTTCTAAGTTCTATAAGTGAACTAAACCTGTCCAAAAGAGAAGAATTGGAGCAAACAAACTTGTCAGGTTTCAAAATTACATTTTTATTTTCTAGGAAACGAAAACTTGTTTTGAAAAAAAGAAAACAAAAAGATAAACACAGAAAACAAAAACTACGATGAAAACTCATTTCCTTATGAGAAAGAAGAAAGTGAAAACAGTTACTTAAACAGGAAAGCACAGAGAACAAGTGAACAGTACGTACCAACTCGCTTTGAATAGAGAGCACCAACAAAAATTTTCAAGATATTGTGTAGGCCTTGCATAGACCGAAGCTCTCTCTCTCTCTTACAACACCTTTTTCCTATTGAGTAGATACTATAGATAGGCCAATTTAGCTCTGAAATTACAGGCACTGAGTACATAGGCCAGTGGTGCTGAATTGCTGATAATACTTAGACTCTCGGTGCTCATGTGGATTAGATCGTTGTTGCACTGATCTCTATCTTTATCACACATTTGGCTAGTGTAGAGAGACCAATTCTGGTCATGCCGTTGGAGTTCATGCTGTATGTTTTGGCAAAAGCCACGGTGTTATTTTTAATGGTTTTTTGGCTTGTATGTTTTTGAAAGGCCTAAGAATAGGCCTGGTGATTAATTTTTGTTGAATTATTTGGGTTAAATTTCAAATCCTTAAATTTTATATTTTTATATTACTACACAATTTTTTCTTTCTTGTTTTTATATACAATTTAGGGTGGCTATAATATAACAGCTCCCTGGCCATGCCAGTGGAGTGCACGAAAGATATATTGTAATTTAGGGGGAATGTGCAAAATAACGGTGGAAATGGGTTGTATATAATTAGTTAGACAACGTTTGAAACAATAAAAGAAAGTAGCATCTCGAGTTTTAGAAACTCGAGATCCATATTAAAACTCAGCGAGTGTTTGGGGACTGAAAATGCCACATAGATCTCGAGTCTTTAAGACTCGAGTTCCATGCAAAAAAAATTTCCCCTATGATGGCGTTTTTAAGCCTTATAGTGACATTTTAAAGCCCTATAGCGGCGTTTTCCTGCAAAAAAAATTTTTATAAGTGATCACCCCATATCAGGTTTAGGGAGTCCTATAGTGGCGTTTTTAAGCCCTATAGTGACGTTTTAAAGTCCTATAGCGGCGTTTTTCTGCAATTTATGGAACTCGAGTCTTTAAAACTCGATTTCCATGTGGATTTTTTTCCAAATCAGACCCATCCTCTTACAAATCGAGACTTAAAAACTCGAGTTTTATCTTGGAACTCGAGTTTTAGACATTCGAGATGCTAGTTTTCAGTATTGTTTTGAAACGTGACAACTAACTAAATTTTTTTATATTTATTGTTATTTGGAAATGGTGTTCTGTAATTTATTATGTATTAACTGAAGTGATTCAGGTTACTATAAAGTCTATCCACACCTAACCCTAAAGCTTATAGCATTTATATATAGCCAACTAGGGTTCTCTGTGACCGTAATTCTCTATCTCTGCTCTCTCTTCTTTTGCTTCCACTTCTCTAAACTATTTTCATATTTCCTTCAATTTACTCCTCAAATATAAGCCATACTGAGTGCATGGTAGCGCGGCTTCACTTCTGCAACAAATCAAGCCGGAAGAGATCTAAGAATGAAGACCAAGAATGGCAGAATTGGTGGGCGTGGGGATTGTGGTGATGAATGAACGTGTGGTGGGGAAAATATATAGTTAGGAAAAATTTTGAGAGAAAAAAGGGAATGGGGATATCCCATGTAAGGTTGAATTTATTCAATCATTTGTTGGCTTTATTCCGTATCAAATTTGCTTGTAATTTAGCAATTAGATACCCTGTATTTAGGTGGGAATTATGTAAGGGTAGTGTGTGAGAGAGTGTGAAGAAATCTCAGAAGTGTGCAATTCAAGGGAGTCTCGCGACTGGATTTCGCAACTAGCTCGCAACTGGCAAGTCGCCAGAATGGCACACGTGTGAAGCATGCAGGGGGAGCTGAAGGGTCACACCAGCTATTGCACTACAAGACAAAACTTCCAGTCTGGCCAGGCAGTTAGCTCACAACTCAAACTCGCGACTCATTCCAGTCGCAAGCTCGAGTCGCCAGAATGCCCTGTTTGGTTGTAACTGACTCTTCGCATTCCTCATACACCTTACTATAAATACCCTTATACCCATGAAATGTAGAGAGCTTGTAGAGAGAATTTTGAGAGAGAAACCCTAGAGAAAACAAGATTGACTCATCCACAATCTTCGTCTTTTGATTATCCAAATTCTTCTACTCTCACCCTCTCCATTGACATATCCTTGAGAGGTACATTTAGCCAAATCCTTATCTCACCATACCCATATCTGTGAGGAGGTATTTTATTGCTTGGAAAGCAATTCAGAGAGGACCAATTCATTTGGTTGATGCAATGGGCTTATTGCGGGATTTGGTAAGCTAGAGAAGACAAGGTTCGGCGTAACCCTGTTGAAGCAAGAAGCTTGGAGAGCTTAGGTGCACTGGGTAGATTAGGCTTGGAGGGTCTTCTACTATTCATGTATCCCAACTTCATTCTCTAGTGAATTATTGACTGCATGGAGGGCGGCAGAAAGGTTTTACACCGAGTACTTCAATTTCCTCTTCAATAACATATTGCCGTGTTATCTTTGTGTTTGCATCTTTCTTCCCTTTCTCTTTACCTTTTAATTACTGCTATGATTGTGATTAATTATGGTTTAAAGTGTGTTACCTGTTTGGGTTTAGCTTATATTCATATCCCGCACATATATTGTTTGATTATAAGCTTGTGTTGGTAATTTGTAAATTGGGGGTCTAAACATTCATTGGTGTTTTACGCACTATCTGAACATTCATTCTAGTTAGGAATTAAAGAGAGAAACAATGGAATGAGGATTGAGTTGAATTGACTGGTTGGAAATTTTTTTTTTTTTGGGGTGGGGGGGGGGGGGGAGAATTAAGAGAGAAATAAAGGGAAGAGTAAAACAAATTGTGGACAAAAAAAATTGTGTTGAAATTTCTAACATAATATATTGAATTAAAAATTTTGTTTAAGTACAAATTAAACTACTAATTCAAAAATAAAATAATGTAACTTGTTTTTAATGAAAATTTTCAAAATTATTTATTTTTGAACTCGTTAGTGCATGTGTCAAACTAATATTGGTACCGAAAAATGCATTTTACACTTCTTCAAATCAAACACAATTTCATTCATTATAATTACTTTTTAATAAAAGTTTCAACATATATAATACCAAACGCAATTTTTCAGGAAAATATATTCAAGCATAATACATTTTGTAAAATCTATTTTGTTGGAATGCATTCTCCCAATATTTATTGCAAACACTATCTAAATTTTCCTTCTTGTCAAATAGGAAACAACTAAAAATAAATTTCAAGTTCTCTATTGGGATGGAAAACTAACACACACCCTCGATTTATATTGAAACCAAGCTCTGATTTAATACTAGAATACATCTCCATCAGCTCAAGAAGCATTGAGGACTTTTTGTTTTTTTTTTTTTTTTTGGGTACTTAAAAGAAATTTAATCTTATCTAAATGGAAATTTATCATGAAGACCCGGAGAAGATGTATATTTTAACTGTTCAAACTATCTCCCTCTTTGTGGTTATTTCCACCGGTTGATACAAAATTACAAGAAGGAGCAAGCATTTGTGTCATAACAGGGGTCTCTAATCTCATAGAATGCGCAGGGGGGTCCATGAGACCACTGTATCTTCGGTTCATTTTTCTTCTCATCTTTCTTGTCTACTGCAACGCTTACTATGCTTGCATGCCCTACTTTCTTCCTTAGCAACGTTGTAAGTTTAACAATATCAATATTATCTCCTTTTACCTCTATTAGGTCCCTGTTTTGCCCTTTCAAAGCTGATGATTCCACCCCTGAAAATGTCACATACACCAACAAATGGAAAACAATTTTTAAGTACTAGTACAACTATAATTAGTAGGTTAAAGAGTAGTGTTTTTAGTGTTGTAAAATTTGTAATATAGTATATAAACGTCGCTTTGTTACCTGAAAGGCCAACTGCAATCTTCATGGCTTTTCTGAGGGCCTTCTCACCTTCCGTAATGCAAAAAAAAAATTCCTCTACCCATCCATGGAAACCTGGATGACCGCAGTTTGCTGAAGAAACAAAATAATTATAATCACAAATGAGGCGACTTTAAATTGTATCATACACTTTTATATATTTTGTAATAGAAAGTTGAGTTTTGATGATGCCGAAAATTGTCAGTAAGTCACACAGACCTCACGTGCTCGAGACAACACCTGCGAAACAAAAACAAAAAAGACCTTAGGAGAGTACCAGTGTGGTACTGGCTAAAGACCCTCCGAAGGTTATGTTAGAGAACTTTCACAACTCTAGAGTGTCAGCGCTAGGGGAATTATGCGTACCTTGGTTTGTGAGGATCTTGGGGTTTTTATAGTAGCATGGGATTGACATCCGTTCCTTGGCTTAGAAGATCTTTCCTTGTGGGAGAGTTCTTCTTTAATTCGCGTATCTTACGGGATCCTTTCCTTATAGGACTCCTTTGATCAGAGTTAAACGTGGGGCACAAAATATTTCCTTATATGCTCATGCGTGGACGCCAAGTAAGGCCATGCCAGACTCGTCAAAGGTTCGCTTATCCTCTTCAGCTTCCCTCCATCAACTTCTTATCCGTCTATATACTCTAGTCGTCTCGTTCAGGTGTTTGTTGACCTCAAGGTGCAACCGTCAGCTTTGAGGTGGAACCGTCGACCTTATCCTATCGTTGTTGGGCTATGAACGTGCAAGGGAGGCTGACGAGTTCATTAGGACCGTCGCCTTTGCCTAATATGGACAAGTTTATTAATACCACAAAATTACCCTTATCAGCTGCCTTTTACTCCATAGCCCCGTCGACTTCATTCAACGGGTTATGGAGTTCAATTCGTAACTCTTTTTTTTATTATTATTATTATTATTTTCGTTTATCCAAAAAAGAGAGGGCATTTATGGGTGATTCCTTGAGCAGCCTTTATTAAATGCTTGAACATGTGGCACAAGCAAGTTAGCCTCGTTTCTGGACGAGGATGTCGCTTCTTCTTCCGTGCATTTTTCACCCTATATATATCTCACTTCCTTCCTCATTTTCTCCTATTTCATCATCGTTGATCTTCAAAGAGAGAGCTCGTCACTTTGAGAACTTCGCTCACGTCATCTTGCTGACCTCGTTGCCTTTGTTGTCGTTCTTTTGCTGAGCCCATCACCTCTCAAGGATCCGTCTACTAACTTGGTAAGTCACCTTTTCTTTTATTTCATTCTGTCTTTTATCTTTGTTTTTCTAGTTGATCGTTTAACTCTTTTAGAGAGGCCGTCAACTTAGGTTCTTAGAATACCTCCATTGTTTGTAGGTAAATAGATGTCTAGAGAAGCGACGAGTGAGCAGTTGTCAGTCCGTGAGGGAGCGGGCTACGGCGAGGTCTTCTAGACAGGTCATGAGCCCGAGGAGGGCCTTTCCTGGTCGTCAGAAAGGGAAACGTTAGCCCATTCTCCTTACGAGGAAGTGGAAAGTTATGATAGAGAGGAAGGTGAGGAAGAGGAGGTAGATGAGGGTGAGGATGAAGGTGATGAGGGAGGAGAGGAGGGAGAGGATGACAGGGATGAGGGTGAAGTTAACGAGAGAACCCTCAAAGGTGAAAGTTCAGGAAGCCCTAGGATGGGCATACTCATCCATTTATCCTCCCCAAAATATGGACCGTCAACGACTTTAAGCCAACGATAACAGCCAACATCTTTAAGAATCTGAGGGATCATTACCAAATTCTTGACCATATCCCAATCCGTCTCCCTGGAAATTTGAGAAGTGCTACTCAGGGAAGACTGCGGACGTCGGCATGTACGATGCCATGTTCACAGTAGGACTAAGGTTGCCACTGACGACATTGCACCGTCAGTTGGCTAATTTTCTTGGGTTGTCCGTCAGCCAAATTGCTCCAAATGCATGGAGGATCTTCATAAGAGCTGAGATTTTGTGGGGTCATCTGAGTGGTGGGAAGCATTAGCTATCGTTGGACAAGTTCTTTTATTGCTATAGACCTCAGCACATCGTCTCGTCCCAAGGAATATACCACTTTGCTACACGGAAGAAAAGGCTAAGGCTCGTGTCAAATATGCCCGATTCTAATAAGAACTAGAAGGGTAGATACTTCTTTGTTCAGTGGACGGATTGGGTATGCCGTCCAGAGGAGTGGGCTACAATGCCCCATGGTTTCGACAATACTTGGGGTATTTTCAAAGATTCATGTTTAGCACCGTCAGTTTTTGCTTTAACTTTTTCCATTTATTTGTTAAGTGTAGCAAGTGTTCATCCGAACATAACTGACGAGCAAGAGACTTTCATTCGTCGGGTTCTTGAAATCCCATTTGAGCAACGAAAGTGTAGGGATTTGATCACCTTTGATACGTTGCACGTATATTGTGGTGGTCCAGAGCCGATGCCTGCAGCATGTAGATTAAATACTTACTCCCGTCGGCGTAAGTTAATACTTATTTCTTTCCGTCGTTTTTTTCTTTTTTTTGTCTTTAGGTCTAACACTCGTCACTTGTCCTTTGCAGAAATGGAGGCAGCCAGACAGTGGGCATTGGTGAGGGCAACTGCGGCGCACAGGAATGAGGAAGAAAAGAAGGCGAAGGGGAAGGAAGGGGTGTCCTCATCAACCCTTAAGGTCGTCGGAAAGAGGGCGCCCAAGAGGAAGGCTGACAAGAAGGACAACCGTCCTCCCAAGAAAGTATCTGTCACCCCCGAGGATAAACTGCCTAAGAAATCATCGCCGCCCAAGCCGAGCCATGGAGCAGGCAAAGGATTAATGACGACGTCAGGCCCCGTCACTCAGGGATCTATCCGTCATCTTCTTACTCACAAGGAACACGTTGATTGAGTCAATCATCAAGGACACGGACGTGGATCCTTGCACTGAGTAGATGACGGAGGAGTTGGGGGCGACAGGCCTTTTTGACCTTGCACAGGTACGTCTCCTCTTTTCTTTCTTTGTTATTTATTTACTGCTCAATATCTGATAGCTGTTCTGTTTGTAAGCGTTGGTCCGTATGAAGGCGCTCCAGGATAGGAGCGTTACCCAGTGTTAGGACATATGTGTTTCACTTGTTAGGAACATATGTCACTATTTTATGTAACTGGCTTATCCTTTGACAAAATGCACTTTACTTGTAATTGGGTAGATCTAGGATGTGATTAATACTTCAAGAAACATGTTGTTTATGTCTAGTATTAAAGCCATGAAGATTGGACCAAGAAACAAGTGAAGAAAAACTGTTCATTAACGTTGGACAGATAGCTCAACACCTGCAAACGAATAGCTCGATAGCTGCTCGACACCTCCTCGATAGCTAGCTATCTGTCGAGCTTCCTAAGCTTTTTCTTATCGTAATCTCGCCAGCACCTCGATACCTTGTGGATCGATCGAGAAAGTTCATGTCCCCTCGATAGCTTCTCGACACTTGGTGGATCGATCGAGCCTCATCTCTTGTGTCTGATGTTTTAATCCTCGACACTTGGCTCGACACCTTCTCGACACCTTATCTGTCGAGATTTACGAATTTCAGATTTTCAAATCTGATTTTCGGCCCAATTTTCTGTATTTGTGTAGGGTTTCTTTTCTCACAACCCTAGACCTATATAAGGCTTATTTTAGAGGCCATCACTGAAAAGAATACAAGGAGAATATATGCAAAAGGTGACCGATGCCTTATTCTCTCTGAAAGAAGCTACTGCGTCTTTGCGCCTTAGGGTTTTGTATCCAAGTGCTTCTTGATCTTCATTGTTGATGAAGTGAAGAACTTTGCAGCCAACAATCTTCTTCTAGTTGGTGATTAAGTCGCGTACTAGGATCCACGCAATTGGTTAGTCACATACTGGATTCGTGCAACAAAAAGGGTGGCGTTCATATATTGAAGAGTTCAGAAGTTCTGAAGTGGTAGAAGATTTCTGCTGTGAGTTCATCTACGGGGATTGTAAAGTCTAGGAACAAAGATTTTGTACTAGATCTGAAACTCCTTTTTCATTATAGTGGATTGCTTTTCGGAAAGGTTTCCCCCCAGGTTTTTTACTGTGAAACTAGTTTGTTTCATTGGTTTTCTTGGGTCATCATATCTTGTCTTATTTATTTTTCCGCTGCATGATTTTGACATGATATTGATGTTTGTTTTCTTTTAACAAGTTTTATTCATAATAAATCTAATTAACAACTTGAGTTTAAAACTTGTTAATTTTATCAACCGGGGTCTAAATTTTCCAACACCCAAGAAGGGGTGATTGCCCGTCTACGCAAGCGCAACGGGATCCTGACCGACGAGCAGGACCAATACAAGGAAGCCCTACGTACCCTCAATAAGGATGTGAAGGAGCTGAGGGAGAATTTGAAGGAAGAGGGTGCCAAGAGGGAGAAGGAGCAACAGGCCAAGGAGGCGGTTAAGAAGTACTGACGACACTTCTTGGTCAAGTTGAGACGGTAAGGGTTGACGCAGTCACTGAATTCAAGGCTTTACAGCCTTTCATTGACGCCTGCACCGTCTACTATGGTGACAGGTTTGAGGACTACCTGAAGCAGGTCAAGTCCGTCTACCCACACTTGGATTTATCCAAGGTCTCCATGGATGACCCATTGCCGTCAACCCCTGTTGGAGACACCGTCTACGAGGATAACGACGACTCTACTGAGTCCAAACATGACCCAAAGAATGACGGTGTCGTTCTTGCTCAGCCTGTAGTAGAGAAGACCTTCACTCCTTTGATCCCGTCAACCGAGGCTCTAGATGCTGAAAATCCTTCCACAGGACGCTCAAGATCCTCCTTCAAAAGATGACGAGAACCATCCAGCTCAGGACGTCGGGGTCCCTTTAGCTTAGCTTTTTTGTTTGTAATGACAGTTCTTTGTTATGTATTTTGTCTAATTTTCAGACAATGCTTAATGCCCTTCTGTTTTTTGGGCCTTGTTTGTAAAAATTTTACTTTATTTATGGTATATTTCTATTATTTTACACCCATCGTTTTTGAGCAGTTGTTTGATTTTTATGCGCATGTCCCTCCATTCTCGTGCTTGTATTAGGATGTGCTCGTCCACTAATGAACTTGATAACTAACTAGGAGGAATCCGTCAGCAAGTAGACTCTGTAATAATCCCGTCCACTTATGGACATTGTAACAAATCTTGTCTGCTTGTGGACTTAAATAAATTTAAAGCCTCCCAATGGGTTGAGCTCGTCCACTTGTGGACTTTAATAATAAACTTGTCCTCTTAAGACCTTAATAATGCCTACGTCCATTTAGTAATGAACTCGTCCACTTAAGGACTAGGTAATGAGCTCGTGCACTTAAGGACTTAATAATGAACTCGTCCACTTTAAGGACTTAGAAATGAGCTTGTCCATGTGAGGACTAGGTAATGAGCTTGTCCACTTGTGGACTTGATAATATTAACTCATCCTCATAGGATGAACTCATTCATTTATGGACTTAATAATGAACTCGTCCACTTGTGGACTTGGTAAAAAAAAAAAAACTTTGTAGAGACAGATAAATACATAGGTCGTATCTGAAAAACTCCTCTTATTATGGTAAATGCGTGCATAAAAAAATTTGTTCTTTTCAAAAAAAGATAAAAACTTGCCCTTTTGGGCTTAGAAAGTATTGTAGGCAAAAATAAATTAAAGAAATAAATTGGGAAATGAGGAGTGTCGTTCTTCATGCTGTCATCTACTGGTAATATCTCCTGAGGTGCTCGGTGTTCCATGGATGGTGCAATTTCTGTCCGTTTAACGTCTCCAGGTGGTAGGTGCCCTTCCTCTGCCATAAAGTGATTCTATAGGGTCCTTTCTAGTTAGGACCAAGCTTTCCTTGGGAGAGATCTCTAGTGGCACCCATCACCTTTCTTAAAACAAGGTCTCCCACCTTGAAGTCTCTGTGTCTGACTCGGGAGTTGTAGTGTTTGGCCATGAGGTCCTAATATCGAGCGATTCTTTGTTCAGCTGTCGCCCTGACTTCGTCTAGTAGATTGAGTTGTAGGCGCATAGCCTTGTCGTTCTTTCTTTCATCATGATTATCTACCCTGTAACTTATGAGTCCGACCTCGGTTGGGATAACTGCCTCGCTCCCGTATGCTAGTCAAAACGGTGTCTCTCCTATAGGTGTTCTGGCTATTGTCCTGTATGCCCAAAGTACGCTTAGCAGCTTTTCCAACCATATACCCTTTGCCCCTTCGAGCCGAGTCTTGATAATTTTAAGCAAGGATCGATTTGTGACCTTAACCTATCCGTTGGCTTGAGGGTGGGCGGGGGAGGAGTAGTGGTTCTTGATCCCCAACTGTGAGCAAAAAATCCCTAAAAGAGTCGTTATCAAACTGTTTCCCGTTATCTGAGACCAAGACTCTAGGGATCCCATATCTGCAGACGATGTTTCTCCATACAAAGCTTCTCACATTCTTTTTTGTGATGGCGGCCAAGGCTTCGGCTTCTACCTATTTGGTGAAATAATCTATGCCGACTATAAGGAACTTCAGCTGCCGCACTACTATTGGAAATGGACCCATGATGTCGAGTCCTCATAGAGCAAATGGCCACGGTGCCATCATTGGAGTTGTCAAGAGGTATCTCTTCAAGTCTTTCAGTTGGCTCTGCCACCATCCGCAACTCTTCTATGTTCATTGTCTGCACATGATCGTCCATCTCCAACATTGATATGTAACACTCTCGTGCAGTGACTTAATCTCCACGTACTTCTCCTACTCCGTACTTAGTGGGGAACTTGATCATCAAGTGATAGGTCGAAGTTACGACCTTCCACGAGTTGAGGGTAAGTCGTCCGAGGATGGCATTATAGGCGGACGAGCAGTCGACAACAAGGAATGTAACATCTTTAGTGATTTACTGAGGATAATCACCAACCGTAACAGGCAGCGTGACTGCATCGAGAAGGTATACTTTAGTCCCTCTGAACCCAACGAGTGGGGAGTTGGTCGAGACCAGCCGTTCTCTGTCAATCCTCATTTGCTGGAACGCCGGGTAGTAGAGGATGTCAGCAGAGCTTCCATTGTTAACCAAGACCTGGTGTGTGTTGTAGTCTCCTACCCGTATACTAATGATGAGTGCATCGTCATGCGAGTAGTGGAGACATCGAGCATCTTCTTCTGAGAATTCGATGATGAGGTTGTCAATCCGTGCCATTTTTGGGACGAAGCCCGTTAACTGGACGTTTTGAACCATCCTGAGGTAAGTCTTTCAAGCCTTTTTGGACGAACCAGGAACCTGTTCTTGTTGCGGGTCCACCTTTTTTTTTTTAAAGAACCTTTGCAACTTTTCTTATCTAATAAGAGCTTCTATTTGCTGCTTCAGGTCGTAGCAGTCGGCTGTGTCATGACTGAGGTCACGGTGGAAGCGGCGGTACTTGTCTCTGGACCTCTTATTGGGATTTCCCTTCAACTTGCCGAGAAATGTTAGGGCTTATTCATCTTTGATCTACATCAAGACTTGGTCGATCAGGGCAGTCAGCGGGGTGAAGCTTATGAACCTCCCTGTGGGGGGCTTAGAGCGCCTGTCATCTCATCGTTCTCCGGTCCTAGCCATCTTCCGCCCCCTATCCTACCGTACATCTTCCTGTCTTTCCCTTTTCTTGGGCTTCTCTTCTCAGGCCAATAGTGTGTCTTCCGTATTCATGTACTTCGTAGCCCTGTAGAGTACATCCGACATGGTCTTTGGATCGTTCTTATATAAAGAAAATAGGAACTTATCCTTCCGTAACCCATTTGTGAATGCGGCCACGAATATCTTGTCGTCAGCTTCATCGATTAAGAGTGCCTCTTTGTTAAAGCGGGCTATGTAAGACCTCAACGTCTCATCCTCCCGTTGCTTAATGCTCATCAGGCATGCAGTGGACTTCTTATATCTGTGTCCGCCGGTAAAGTGCGAGGCAAACTGGGCGCTTAACTCCTTAAAGGTACATGGAGTTAGGCGTCAACCTGCTAAACTAAATCCTTGCGGGACCTTTCAGCATAGTGGGAAAGGCCCTGCACATGATCTCTTCCGCCACTCCTTGAAGGTGCATTAGGGTCTTGAAAGACACAAAGTGATCTAGGGGGTCCTTAGATCCGTTGTAACTCTCCACCTGCGGTATACGAAACTTCGATGGAAGGGGGAACGAAGTGACGGACACAGTGAATGGCGAATCAGTTCGGTGGACTAAGTCATCAAGGTCGCTAGACACCCGTCTTCTGAGGGCGTTCATCATGAAGTCCATCTGTTCCTTCATCATCTGCATCTCTGCGACTATGTGAGGTGGAGCCGTATCTGTGACGGATGGATGGCTCGTGTCCTGTCACTCTGGTCTGCTTGGGGTGTTGCTACCTTCCGGCCCTTCTTGGTCCCTTTTCTCAGCGCTAGTGCCTTCTTGGTCCTCCTCCTGAGTGTTAAGCCCCGCGTTCTTTTGGCTCAATTGCTCTTCCAGATCATGGTTTTGCTTGGTAAGGCGCTCCATGGCAGCGGCAAGAGTTTGAACCTGCCTTTCGAGGGCAGTTGTGCATGGTTCGTCTCCTTGAACATTGTTGGTGGTTGCCATCGAACGAGTAAATACCATGCAATTCTTTGTCCAGGAAGCGATAGTATGGCTTACAAGTCCCAAACTTTTCCCACAGACGACGCCAACTGATGATGCCGAAAATCGTCAGTAAGTCACACAGTCCTCACGTGCTCGAGACAACACTTGCGAAACAAAAACAAAGAAGACCTTACGAGAGTACCGGTGTGGTACCGGCCAAAGACCCTTCAAAGGTTAAGTTAGAGAATTTTCACAACTCTAGAGTGTCAGAGTTGGGGGAATTATGCGTACCTTGGTTTGTGAGGGTCTTGGGGTTTTTATAGTAGCATGGGGTTGACATCCATTCCTTGGCTTAGAAGATCCTTCCTTGTGGGAGAGTTCTTCTTTAATTCGCGTATCTTACAGGATCCTTTCCTTATAGGACTCCCTTGATCAGAGTTAAAAATGGGGCACAAAATATTTCCTTATATGCTCATGCGTGGAAGCCAAGTAAGGCCATGTCAGACTCGTCAAAGGTTCGTTTATCCTCTTCAGCTTCCCTCCGTCAACTTCTTATCCCGTCTATATACTCTAGTCGTCTCGTTCAGGTGTTTGTTGATCTCAAGGTGCAGCCGTCAGCTTTGAGGTGGAACTATCGACCTTATCCTATCGTTGTTGGGCTATGAACGTGCAAGTGAGGCTGACGAGTTCATTAGGACTGTCGCCTTTGCCTAATATGGACGAGTTTATTAATACCACAAAATTACCCTTATCAAGTTTATATATATTCAATTGCAATGATTGTATGTGGAGAGAGTAGTATATATCAATTACCTTCATGGTTTTTGTTTGTTAGAAATGATTGTATGCGGGGATGGACCAAAAGCCAATCACCTTGTGGGAGAGAACAGAAATTGAAGGTGGAGGAGAGTGTACTATATACTGCTATTTATAGGCCTCTTTGGAAGATTAATGAGGGCTATTGAAAGTCAGGAGGACCATAGCTTACGTAAAGGCAGGGAACATCTTTTTTCATAATCACTATCAATGTTACGTGTTATCATTACTGACTACATGTAAATTCAAAAATTATTATCACTTTTATATTAGATGCGATAAAACAATGTAACAATAATTGTGATTAGTATCAAACTAAACAATACAACATATAAACTTCAAAATTACTTTTTTATTTATTATTTAAAAATTAATACATCAATTTATAAGACTTAGTAAAATTTGTTATAAACATAATATCATTAACAAAAAACTAATATTCAATTCATGAATATGAAATTATGAGCACTCTTCCTTTAGATTTCCGTATACCATATTATGAGTGCATAATTAATGTAGTATTAAATGGGAAGTTGTGAATAAAATCACAATTAATCTTATTAATGTATGAAAATCTTCCGTTCCATTTTTAGTATTTTTCACACACACATATATATATATATATAGAATTTCATAGAATTTTAATTTATGATTTTTTTTAATAAAAATTTATGATGTTTATTTTATAATGATTGCTCTTTATTTTTGGGTTAAAACACCAATAAGTTTTTTGTGTAAGTGGATTCAAAATCCAGATCTTTTATTCAACGACTAGGAATTTTACTAGATAAGCTAACCGAAACCCATTAGTATTTTACTTTACGTTCTACCAATTACAATTTGTCATATTGTTTTTTTTTTTTTTTCTCTCTCTCTCTTTATTAAATAACTATAGTTTACAATGCAAACAACGGAAAATTATTGTGTACTCCCGGAATACCATAAATGCGTACTCCTTCCTCTCACATGAATGGTGGATCCCACTAATTAAATTTATGGTGGGACCCACCATTCATGTGAGAGGGGGGAGTACGCATTTATGGTACTCCGGTAGTACCTAATAATTTTTCGCAAAGAACATGGAACTCGTGGGTCAAAGGATTTTTTATTTCAGAGAGAGAGAGAGAACTTTTCGCTTTCCATCACAATTCGTATTTCCATTTTCATTTTCCTATAGAGAGCACTTTCACTTTCCAAATGAAAAACATCTTACTGAATACTAATTTGACTAGTCCATTTCTAAAATGGGGATAAAAAGTAGTCCATTTCTCATTCATTCTTGGTTTAATTATTTCTAAAAGCAAAAATAAAAATGGTCCATTTCTCATTTATTATTGGTTTAATTTCGTTCCATCAATTCGTATTGTAATTATTTATAGATAAAAGCAAAAGCAATGCAAACAAGGGAGATACGTGGCTACAGTGATGTGTGAGGTTTCCGAGTTGGAGTATTCATATGTGAATACTCAAAAAACTACGGAGACCATATATCCTTGTCTACATTACCAGCTAATAGCTGGATAGTCCGCTGACTTTTATAGTCTACTCAAAAAATTCTCCCACAAAAAAATAATTTTCACTTCAAATAAATAAAGGATGAAGGATAAAGTTGATAGTGGATTTTGGTTAGTGCTATATTTGTGGACGTGAGTTTGAAGTTGGTCGACCACATTAATTATTTTGATATTGTCTTATTGTTCTATGTTCTAATTGATGTAAGAAATTCAATTTATTTAATAACAACAATAACCTTGAATTATAATAAATAAATAAAATAATATATCTTATCAAATACTAGGACCTAAAACTAATATACAATTGTCTTGAAAAATTAAATAGTACTCGTGGGCGCCCCGTTCTAAGCCATGGTTGCTCGAGCATATGCCATCATTCGAGTGGGTCAAGGAGAAGAATTGGTAGTCACCATCTGTTTTACGTCTAAAGACGAACATTGACCAAACTATCAGTTTAGAGTTAGTATACAAGCTTCGGAAGGTATTATGATTTTTGCACCCAAAATTGCCCAACCGAGTGGGTTGGCATCCATTTGTCTTATCATACCATTTTAAATAAGGTAATTATTACGGGAGCCCTATCCTAATCATACATTTATTTGAATCAAATAAAACGCACACAAGGAAACATGAAATCACATCATAAAGCAAAAGGAAACAAAATGAAATCCAAATTCAAATAAAAAATAATGTCAAACAAAATCAGACCACGCAATGGCAAGGAAATATTTTATTTCAAATTCATATTTAGAGCTTGATTATAGTTGAATCTTGATTGAATTATAATGCAATGATCATGAATTGACACAAGTGAGGATAGTTAAAAATTAATAGTTCAATTAACTATTGAATTATCGGAAAAAAAAAAGTTGATAGTTTAAAAATTAAATGCTGACAATATCTCAAGCCATTGTCATTAAAATATCTCGTCAAAAAAATAAAAACTTGTCATTTAAGGTGTGTGTGATTTCTTTTTTTTCTTTTTTTAGGTTTCAAAATTACTTTTTTATATTCTAGGGAAAGAAAACAAAAACTACGAAAACTCATTTCCTTAAAGAGAAAAAAGAAAGTGAAATTAGGTGAACAGTGAAAACAAGTGCATAGTAGTACCATAATCACTTTTTTTTTTAATCCTCAGTACCAACTTACTTGCTTGAATAGAAAGCACCCACAAAAATTTGCAACACCCACAAAAATTTGCAAGAGATTGTGGGCTTTGCACAGACCGAAGCTCTCTCTCTCTCTCTCTCGTTGATTATATTGGCTAGTTTAGTTTTAGAATTTCACCTACCCATAGGTTAATTGATTAGATAATAAAGTCTTGAAATATGATTTCATTAATAAAGTTTAATTCGAGTGGAAGTGTGCATTACTCAAAGAAAGACTAACTTCAAAGTCCAAACTTAGTGCACCAAAGTGCAAATATTGTATTTTTTTTTTTTTTTCCTTAATTTGGGCTTTTGAAATTTTCAAATTGACCTTAAAATCTTCAAAATTTCAGCATACACATCAGACACTTTCCTTGGCATGATGGTCACACCAAAAGTATAAAGTTCTTGTGAGGTGGGAGGAGGGGGCAAGGACCGAGGTGTAAAATGCAAAGTGTATGCTCTAAGTTTAATTAAAATTTATTTCACTTATCTAACTTTACTTTATTTCAATTAAGTACTCTAAGTTTAAGATGTATTTAATTCAGGCATTTTGTCCAATTTCGTTAAAAAATTTCTGTTAATTTTGCAATTAACTAATGAAAAAATAGTTTTTGATAAAATATAATCACTTAAAAATTTATAAAATATTTTTATTAATTTTATAGATTTTTTTTTTGTGAGAAAAATATTTTTCATTAATGGCAATTTTTTTAACAAAATTGGACTAAAAACTTGAATTAAATAAATTTTAAATTTAGAATACTCAATTGAATGGGTCATTCTACCGTACCCCCCATAAAAGGGGGGTACAGTACCCCCTTAATCTGAACCCTTCATTTAGTATTGTTTTAATCTTGACCGTTGATGTAATTTTAATGGGTTTTGGTTACTGGCTAAGCAGGTTTTATATATAAACCAAAAATTATAACGTCCATCAAACTTTTCTACCATGCATGTTTGCTTCTCTACCTTTGCTTGCTCTGTCTTAGTTTGCCTCTCTAAAAAGAACCCTCAAATCATAGCTAAAGCCATACAAGAACCAGACAGCCGCACACCCACAACCTCAAATCGGCGACGCTTCTTCTCATCCAATCTAACTCGTCGGCACCGCTCTCTAATTTCATCTCTTCCAATCCATCCTTAAATTGGCGGCGCACTTATATCCAATCCAACTCGGCGGTGCTTCAACTCTTACCGTACGACTCGGCGACGCTTCTTTTCTGCCATTCTAAATCGGCAGAACCACCCACAATCTTCAAGTTCTCTCTTTACATATGATTAACGCTGATATGGGTTTATATTATTTCTCTAAACTTTGTGGGTTTATGATATTATTGTTTTGTTTAAGTTTCGGTTCTTATATATTTGACAAATTAATCTTTACACCAAAAGGCTTGACAGTCCACCATTGATTGCCTGGATCACTACTGCCATGTGAAACGAAATTGTAATCAGGTTTGGGTTGAAGACTTACCTGGGAACATTATCCCCCTTGCTCTGTTTGATGTTCATAGTTTTCTTATGTTTTAATAAAAGCATCGGTCTGTCTCACAGATTGGTTTCTCAAAAAAAAGAAAAAAAACAAATAACCTTTACACTTTTGAGTTTGGGATGCGAGATGTGAAACTTGAATGAGACGTGGGAACCCTTATCCATAAGTTGGGATAAGATTAGATTTGGTTGGGAGTGTGGGGAGGACACGATACTATGAACCTATGGACTTAGGAGATTTTTTTTTTTTTTTTTTCAACCACCTTGGCAGTAAGAACACCAATTTTAGTGTTGGTTTGTGCTATATTTTAGAGTTGGTTTCCAATTTTAGAGTTGGTTTCTCTAAAATTTAGAATTTGAAAGAAGCCTAGTGAGTTTGCTTAGAGTTTCAGGAGCTAATATTTTATCTGGATGATGTTCACCATAAATTGAAGTTGTAATAAAAACAGCCTTCCTAATTAGATCATTTCCTGTATCGAAATTGTGTCCCTCTTTTAGCATTAGTTTCTACTTTCTACTTTCTAGTAGTGTGGCTCTGCATAGAGCCAGTTGGTGCCAAAGGCAAGGATTCAACTGGGAATTAGTCAGTAACAAAGCGATCTCTCAACTTGAGTAACAAATAGTTGGTCCCCCAGCTCCCAAAGCATTTGTACATTACCATAGAAGTTGTAGAGCAGCACTGCACCTAGAGAAAGAGAATGTAGCAAGAGACAAAAACCAAAACCCACTTGTTTGTTCGACAAAGATATAGCAACTCTGACACCTTTACCTCAACAACAATTACAGAGTACAGGGTAAGGTCATCTCCAATTCTGAATAGCAACAATAGATGCTGCACAGATAGTTTCAGGTTCAGCCCAGTGATTACTTTCAAATTAGGATTCTGTTTTATTACTTTCTTAGTCCCTCTTGTGGAACTTTCTCTTTGAAGTTTGATATGCATAAGGTAATTGCTTTGTGTTAGTTTTGAATGCAGCTTAGTTGGTGATTTTTGCCTAACTGAACTTTTTAAATGTCAGAAAAAGCGTGGTGCTAGAAAAGACCATACTGGTGAAGAAGAAACATGGCAGCTATCACGTTTTTACCCCATGATTGAGGTAAAATAAACACTAATTTCCTTTCAAATGGTTCTATGTATATAGGACTTGCCTGTCATCATTAGATATCCCGTATTTGGGAGTACCTTTATGGTCTTGTTTTGGCTAATGGTGATGTTTACAATTTGCTCCCATTGTTATATCTACTTAAGGTTGTCTATTTTTGTTAGTGATTTAAGACCTGAGAGAAAAACCATATTAGTCGACGTTTGCATGTCTTAAATATATCTTGCTACCTTGAGAGTATCGTGGCAATGGAGGACTTATGTGTGACCAATATCTTTTCTACATTGTCAATTTAGTTATCCTGTAACTTTGAATTAAAGCTTTATGGAATCAATGGCTTACTAGGCCCAAATTCTTGACATCTTTCAGGAACTTATTGAAAAACTTCACAAAGGTGAACTGTCAAAAGATGATTATCCATGTCCGAATGACCCGAGTCAAACTTTTCATGACATCCTTTTGGTTTGTCTAGATTTCTTATTGAATTTTGACCTTTAAACTACATTCTCTGATTTTGTATGCGAAAGAACCTCTCGCAAAGCTTGTGGTAAAATTTCTATATAAAATGTTGTGCTTGTATCTCATTCTTCTTATTCTCAGCATCTTTGTATGATATATTAAGCTTTCTGCTTGTTATGCTCAATCTTCTATAATTATTCTAGATGCTGTTGTAGTCATTTCCATATTTAAAATCAATATCCCAAATTTCAATATATCTCCTATTTAGAATTTGATCAGTTGAAATTTTCAAAAACTTGTACAAGAATTGTTAGGATCTAAGAGTTGATTCTATCAAGTCTTCCTTGGAATTTAATGTGCTCAGTTACCTTTATTTTCCAGTAGACAACAAGTTCATGCTTTGTAGCATACTATTCCGTTTCTTCACATGTCAAGGATTTACAATTATCATTGTCTAAAATCTGAGACTGGCCACTGGTAAACTTGCTCTGTCATGTTGTGTGTACTATCTTTGGTTAGAGTACTGCTAGTGTGCGTGTCATTGATTTATTGAAAAAAAAAAGTGTGCATGGCATTGACATATGGAACGAATGAGAGTACTTTATTGACTATTTCACCCATGTCACCTTGTTAAAAGCAGATAAATGAATTTTCAAGTAGTACTGTCTTGTTAGGCTAATCTTTAAGAATCATATATTATGTGCATATGAAGTAAAATCACATCTCTTGAACCATATGGTATAAAAAATATTACTCCTATCACAAACTTAGTACACTGGCCTTTGCTTGGTTAGTGATTGCAAGGATCATATCCTCTTCATAATTTCTTCTTTAAAGGTTCGACAGTTTGCTGAATTTGGTATTTGAAACAATTATACACTAACAGAAATTCTTACAATGATAAGTTCCAGAGAAGGCAGGTAGAATCCTCTTATGGATGATAATAGTGACCCATTTCTCAAGCTCACAATTATATATAAAGCTCTCGTCCACAAGTCAATCAGTTGAAATTCACAATGTGTTTGCAAGACCCAATTTTCCTTAGAATTCTACTTCTTTTGCATGGGGACATCCAGATGTGATTCAGAAGCTCAGTGGATGGTACCAACCAATCAGGAATGGCTAAAGGCAATTCCATGCAGACACTACTGATCTTAAGAATTGCAGTGACAGAATGAATGCTTGAATCCAACACACTAAGAGTTCTTGGCAGAACAATGACACGGGCCGACAACCTGTAGTGTCTCCACCCCTACAACAAAGGTCATATTGGCCTACTAGAGCTGATCACACTCAATCCAAGTATTCAAAAAATGGGTAGTTGAATGATGCAATCATCCCAAACCCCCCACTATGTTGGTGTTGAGATTAATGGGTGTTGATGAATTGATGATGAGTGATGACTCAGAGATTGTTTGTGATAGTGATGACCTCTCAATCATGACTCTAATTTAAATTCAAGTGAAATGAGCTTATGAGACACTTAAGAAGAGCAAGTGGTTCATGGCATACTTTGAGGAAATGGATAAACTGGGAAAAAATTGGCCTTTGCCCCTTTCAAAAAAACAATCCAACATTTTGCCCTTTTTTCCAAACTAATTAGGGAAACATCCCTCTTTTGAAACTCAATTTTCTCAAAATCGAGTTAAGCCCTATAGTGGCGTTTTTAAGAAGCCTATAGTGACGTTTTAAGGACCTATAGTGGCGTTTTGTAACTCGATCTCCATGAAATCGAGTTATAGGTTAAAAAAAAAAAAAAAAAATTGTATGTAACTCGGCTTCATAGAGATCGAGTTACAAAATGTCACTATAGATCCTTAAAATATCACTATAGGCTCCTTAAAACACCACTATAGGGCTCCAGAATTTTTTTTTTTTATAACTCAATTTTGAGAAAATCGAATTTCAAAATAGGGACATTTTCCTAATTAGTTTCGGAAAATGAGCAAAATGTTGGATTTTTTTTTTTGAAAGGGGCATTTGCCCATTTTCTCTAGATAAACTGCCTACCAGGAGATTAATTCACCATCAATGCAGTGGCACTGCCCAGCATGCTAAGGGGGGGGGGGGGTCCTAGAGCCATTGATTGGTTCATATGGCAAACTTTGTCCAATTCTTAAAGATATTAGTTTGGTTTAGCAAAATTTGCTCTGGTGGGTATTGTGTAAAAGAGTTCTTTAAAGCTTTTTAGTAATATTTGACACCCATTTGGCATTTTGGCTGAAAAGTGAAAAACAATTTTAAGTATGTAAAGTGGAGAATTCCAAGCTTTTAGTTTTCTATATGCACTATTTTATCCTTTAATAAAAACAAGACTAAATTATGTTTTTGACCTTTAAAGTTTGGATTTGTTTACATCTCCCTGGCCTAGCCTCTTGCTTTTTGGCTTTGAAGAAGATATATTCTCGAAGAAAGTGAGGTGAAAAGGGAATTGACATTATTATTATTATTATTATTATTATTATGCATAATCCTTAAAAAGTGGGTTTTGAGGTAAGTTACTTTTTGGCAAAAATATACTATTGGTTTTTAAAGTTTGTTTGCTAAGCCCTTTTAATCCCTGAAATTTAAAAAATGAGCACGTTTGGTACTTCCATTAGTTTTACTGCCTATGTGTTTAATAGAACATTGACATAACATTTTTTTAAGTGATGTGACAACCTTTTTATTGTTAAAAAATTACACATTACATTGTACATGTCTCAAACAGGTCAATCCAAATAATTTGGGTCTTTTAAAAGCAAAAATGGAATTTGGGGGAGAATAAATGCCCCTTGTGCAATGCTGCAGAAGAAAGTTATATTCATTTATTTACCAAGTGCTTCATTGCAAGGCCATTATAATTTGCATGACAACGGATCATATGTATTGATGAGATGGAAATCCAAAACAATATTGATCTGATTAAATTTGCAATATTTCCACCTGTTTACGAGGTAGAGTTGAACATTTTACTCTTTATGCAACTATGATTATGGATGTGATATGGGAACTGTGAAACCTAGTCCAGCAAAATGGCAGCAACTTAAATTTAAATGAGGTGCCTTACAAAGTAACCAAAAGATCTCAAGCTACAGTGTCAAGTGTAAAGTGCAGATTGCAGCAACCAAGTTACATTTCACTATTTCCAAATTCATACATAACATTTCTAATTATGTCAAAAAGGATAAATTGGAGGGAGAGGGGAAAGTACATGGAATTGTGGAACAAAATATATACATATTTTTTTTTTCACTAAATGAGATTTAATGCCTCCCCCCTAAAAATAGAGGTTCAATGAATAGATCCGCAACTCTGCCTACAATCTAAATGGTGCTTCTAGATCATCACTCTTTTCTTCGGGCTACCAACAGACACCTTTAATATACTCTTCAAAAATTACTCTTCATATTCAATTTTGGACCCAAGTTATGAACAACCTTCTGACTGAGCAGGCTTTCTGATTTTCTTTTCTTAATCTCACCCACTAGCCTTTTAACGTAAGCAATGTATCCATCAACATCAAATTTCCTTTTGCAGCCCGCATAATTCATGTAACGTATTTTCCCAAAAATTGGTCGCTCCCGCCAGCCCTGAAATGCCAGCAAGAAGGATGTAAATACTAGGTTAAGGACTAAGAGAGAATTCATTGCCCAATAAAAAATCCAATCTCATTTCAATGGCCTGTCTCTTGTCCATTTATAGAAAGGTAGGACTGCCTCCAATGCCTACCATTTACATTTCATTCAGATTTCTATGTAAAGATGCATGCCTTCATTTTCCTAAATAACAAGACTAATTGGGTGACTCTACCAACCCTTTGATTTTTCAATATAACAGCAGGCCCCTCTGCACTTTGCTGTAGAACAATGCAACTAAAATATTGCAACAAGGAGTTATTGCTATCGATAGATATTACTCTTAAATCCTTCCAAGATAAAAGAAAATGATCAGTCTGTACCTGGTCATGGATGCCGCATATTGACCACATGCAGCCAATGTATCCACTTGGTCCCTGCCATCTATTTCATACTGCATGCAAAGTTTTGGGTAAATAACACTTGGTAGTTGATAAGGCATCAGTAACAACCTCCATTAAAGCACAATAAATCTGAAGTGAATTAACCTTATCATTCAGATAAATTGATATTTCAAGTGCTTCTTCCGGTCCTCTTGTCCACTCAAGAATCTTTTTGGCCCAATACATCCTGCACAAGGTTTTACAATCGCCATGACAGGTCAAAAAGATTGTGATTCTTAACAAAAATTCAGAAGCAGTAGTAGAATTAACAGTGCATCTAACACATCAATCTCCAAAAGGAAGCAAATTTCGCCCCCGTATTTATATGTACAGCATTTTCATAACAGAAATATTACTGGCAATATGGTACTAGTGGCCAGGGAATCAAAATAAAGATAGGAACAAAATGGTAAGCCACCCCAATTTAACACACAGATCATGATGCAAGCAAACAAAGAAAGTAATCTGTGACACCAAACTTCAAAACATCACAACACTGTTATACTCTTCAGGAAGTCACTTGCTGCATAAAACCGTGCACCTTGCCATAGTAAACCATCTCCAACTGAGAAGCATTCCAGAGCTGGAAATCACAAGCCATAAAGATAGTCAAAACAATGACAGCATATAACACCAACTAGATGTAAATAAGACTAAAATGCTAGAGGCATTTGCAAAACCAAAAGAAGACCTCATCAATATAAAGGTCAAAACATAAACTATGAAACATCAGATACTTCCAACATCTCATCAACATTATTACAAAATAATCTTAAAAAATTCAGCTTACAGGATAGGCTGTTTTTGCCTTTTCCAATTGCTCCCTGCTGCAAATTCCATAATCAATTAAAAGTTAGAGAACCTTACACAAGGAATCAACACAATCCAATCAAAGTAGAGCAAATTTGACTCACGTGTAAATATTTTCTCTCTCATCAGAAGCATGGTCCATCAAGGTCATATGTGCCCATTCCCATGCTCCTTGCAACAAATCATAATGATGCTGGTAGAAGCAGAAGTTATCGGCAAGTTCTCTGTGCACAATCAACTCCTCCAAGAATGTATCAACTGCCTTCAGAATAACAGGTAGAAGATAGATCAAGCTATCATTGATGCCATTAACCACTGAACAAAAAGAAATAAATAAGAAAATTCAAATGTGACAGCAAACTACAATCAATTGTGGATGCCAAGAACAAGTTCAAAAATAAGAATTTTTTAAAAGCATACTTATTTTTCCTAACCCTGATTCCATAAAAATATATAAGAGATAAACTAACCTGAGGAAAAAGTTTCCTGACCCTACGAGCCCCCAAAGCACACCGCTGCGCAGATATTTGCCCAAAGTGCAAGTATGGAGAGAGACCAGAAAGCCCTCTAGGTTTTAATGGGTTATTCCTATCTGCTGAATAACCTTTCAACCTTTTCGTCAAGAACCCATTTTTACTCCCCATCAACACTTCCATCGCTGCCTTCTCCCTTGGTTCACACCACTCAATTTCAGGAACTTCTGCTCCTTTCCTAAATTTACAAGATTATTTTATCAACACTACAATCCAAAAAATCTCTCAACTCAACCAAAATAGAGCATCTAACCCCAAAGCGCGCAGTTGGTGGCTTGCTTGGATAATCCTCTGTAAACTGAAGCGTCAATTTAAACATACCTGAAGCACTTAAAGGTATAATTCATGAATATAGAGTATTAAATAAAAGCAGAACTGGTAATATAACAACATGGTTTGTTGGCAATTGCAGCCATACAAATGAAAAAAAAAATTCTAACACCTAAAATAATTAGCATAACAGAAATATCAGTTCCATAGTTCTTTTTTCTTTTCTTTTTTTCCCTCATGCTTGGAGTACGGGAAAAGTCCATCAAATTTCTGTGACACTATTAAAGAAAAAGTACACACACACTCCTACCAC
Organism: Notholithocarpus densiflorus; assembly: GCA_030021035.2. Classification (NCBI taxonomy): domain Eukaryota; kingdom Viridiplantae; phylum Streptophyta; class Magnoliopsida; order Fagales; family Fagaceae; genus Notholithocarpus; species Notholithocarpus densiflorus. The sequence continues at coordinate 924,697 of JARYZH020000125.1, forward strand.
CCATTGCATGGTTCACAGCAAAAGATACACCACATCACATTCATTTAATAGAAAGAGTACTCTTCATAAGGGTAACATTAACAACAAGAACAATAATCATAAAGATATAACAGTAACATTAACATCAATGATTGCAACAGACTAACAGTACAAATAACGACAACAGTAATAACAACAAGAGCTGTAAAAGTTCAGGAGCCAAAGGGGTACATATCTCATTTAACTATTCAAACACAAAGGCATTTATTGAGTGCCAAAATTAACAGGATCAAGCTTTGAAGCACAGTTACCATATAAACTATCAGGGCAGAATCCTGTTAAAGACACATGTTGGATATGTGCAAACATAGAGCAAGCAACTAAAAAGAACCAGTGATAACAAGATGAACTTAATACCAACTCCAATCCAGTAACTCTATTCCAAAAACTAACAATGTGATAACAATAACCAAAAATGAAGTTTAACCAAAAATGCTAACATCCGAAAAAAAAATTTCATATGTTGTCTAGTAAATATCCCATCGACATTTCACTATTAAAGAAAATTATAATAATTTGTTTCCAAAAAAAATAACACAAGCACAGATTCCTCATCAGTAAAAACACAAAAACCACAAGCACAGATTCTGAGATTTTGAAGGATAGATAAAATACTTGAGTGTGAAGGCTGGAGCAGATCAAAGCCAGCAGTGGCGTCACGGCGAGATGGGTGTCGCGTGGTGGGTGTGGCCGTGTGGGTGTGGGTGTCGCGTGGGTCTACGAGATGGGTCTCGCCGCTCTCGCGTGGTGGCGGCGTCACGGCGTGGGCAGCAGCAAGATTTCAAGCTCTCACCTCGCGTTTTGGCAGCTTCAATCACAGCGTGGGCAGCAGCAAAGTCTCTCTCACTCTTGAGTCTCTCGCCTCTCACTGTGTCTTTTTTTTTCTTTTTTTTTAAATTAACCTATTTAAAAAAATATATATTTGGGCCGGGGGCCAGGCCCCCACCTGTCCGTCCCTAGCCATGCGAAACCAAAAGGAAAACAAAAACAAAACAAGATTAATAACAATTCAGCAATACAAAAGCCAAACGGCAAAAAACCCAGATGGAAAACTAAAGAATAAGGATGAGACGTACTAAGATTTTAGTGACGAAAAAGGGTGGAGACTTCGAACAAAAGAGCAGAGAAAGAGAGGAAAATCGGTGGCTGTTATCACCGACATTGAAGGAAAGAAGGTTTGGGATGAACTAAGGTTTTTCTTGGGCGTATGATCTTGTGGGCTTTTCAGCTTATGGACCGAAAATTGAAAATTCAAAAAAATAAAATTGCAGGCGTGAAGGATTCGAACCAGAGTTGCTCGGCAAAAAATAAACCGACTTACCACCATGCTGATTTAAACAAAGTATAGAGATGCAAATTGATCTTTTAACAGCCAATTATGTTCAAATTACACATTCCAATATTTTATAGGAACAAATACCAAATGGCTTTACAATGACCAGTTTGTATAAATTTTACGAAACCCTGAGAGAGAGAGAGAGAGAGAGAGAGAGAGAGAGAGAGAGAGAGAGAGAGATAAGTGCTTTGTGGCACCGATAAGTCTTCAACAACGAAAACATTTCATTGCTATTAGGGCTCTCTCAGACTTAGCTAGTGGAGGCTCTACTGACTCAAATGAGGCTCACACTTATCATTGTGGTCAATATGCTAAACTCTTAATGACAAAATTATTTTGATAATTTTTTTTAAAAGGATTAGGTTGTTCGTTTTTGGTAAAATCGGTCAATTATGCTTAATTGTTTTTAGCTTTTCTATTGGTAATTTTTGCTATTGTGGAAAATTTTTGGGATGTTTATTTTGTTTTAGATGGGTCTAAATATAATAATAATTTTATGAAACAAAACTGCATAGACACTTTCATACTGGATCTGTAGTTTCAATTCAAGTGTTTACTAAAAATTTTAAAATTGTCAACAATCTTTGTATTGGATTTTTTGCATAACTTGCTAATTGTATAGTCACCCTATTTCCAACCTTAGACACCACAATAAACACACAACTGTGATTAAGTTGCAGATGTTGCATAAGAACAATTAGAGAGCACATAAGGTTATACATCTTCGGTTTTATAGTATATATTGATGATGCACAGAAAATCAGTAGGCTGAATGCTCCGGGCTTCAATGGGCTTGAGATTGCTTGGAATGTCTAAAAAGAAAGAAGCACAAGATCAAAGGTGACCGGGGTGAACTGGCCAAGAACCCTCCAATGCTTAAATTAGTTTTCTCTTGAACTCAGGAATTCCAACTCTATAAGTGGTGAAAAACTTACTTTGATTTCATATGGCTAAGACCTTTTATAGTGAGTTTTGGAGTGGTTACTTGTTTAGTAACTTCCTCAACGTGGATGGAAGTTAGAAGGTTCAAACTTAACTTCTACAATTGCCATCAGAAGTTAAAAACTTAGTGGGAAGTTAGAGCGATGAATAAGAATTTTGCTTCTACTTCAGAATAGTATAATGTGGTCCGAATCATAAGCTTTTGGATATAGATTTACTCTGAAAATTTCTAAGTGTTTGGCGGTCGTCTAGGTGACTCCATGCTAGACGACCTTCTTGCACTTGGATGACCTTTCTGGTCTTGGACGATACTATAGACGAATTGGAGATAGTCTAATTTTTGGTTTACCATCATATATAAATAATAAAAATATAAACATCAGGAAAATGACCTCAACTATGTTATTTTATAGGGAGGTATGCCCTTGAATGTGATGGAAGCTACTAAGGAAGATACATAGGAAGTTAATTGGTATATTCAAATATTTGTGGAAGAAACCAAGATAATTCCTGCTGATTTTTTTTGTGAACAAGAGTAATTATTGTGGTTGGGCTAATTTCATGGGATGCTATTTTTTTTTTTTTTTTTTTTTTTGGTTTTCGATTTTAGATCTAAATTTTTTTAATAACTTTTAAAAAAATTACTATTGTGATGAGCGGTTATTAGTAAATAAAAAAGTGACCTCAATGATAAGCCTAAATGTAAAATTATGGTCAGATGTGATATTGGTAGTGCTTACTGTGACGATTGAACTGTCAATTGTAAGGAAAAAAAATAGGATACCACCGAATGTGACAAAAGTACAGTCAGGAGTAATGTGGGTATTGCCCAATGTAATAATAGAACGGTCAAATTTGAGAATAAAAAAAATAGGGTACCACTAAATGTGACAAAAATAGAGTCAGATGCGATGTTGGTACTACTTAATGTGACAATGGAACCATCAAAAGTGAGAAAAAAGTAAGGGAACCACCAAATGTGAGAAAAGAACTGTCACATGTGATGTTGGAATTACACAATGTGAGGATAAAATCGTCAAATGTGAGAAAAGAAAGTATGGGAACCACCAAATGTGAGAAAAGAATTGTCACATGTGATATTGGAATTACACAATGTGAGGATGGAACTATCAAATGTAAGGAAAAAAGTAAGGGAACCACCAAATGTAAGAAAAGAATGTTACATGTGACAAAAATAGAACATATGCGATGTTGGTACTGCTTAATATAACAATGGAACCATCAAATTTGAGAAAAAAAATAAAGGAACCACTATATGTGACAAAAGAACTGTCAAATGTGATATTGAAACTACACAATGTGATAATGGAACTGTCAAATGTAAGAAAAAAATAAGGGAACCACCAACTGTGAGAAACAAACTATCAAATGTGATGTTGAAACTGCATAATGTGAGGATGGAACCGTCAAATGTGAGAAAAAAAAATAAGGGAACCACCAAATGTGACAAAAGAATGTGATGTTAGAACTGCACAATGTGAGGATGGAACCGTCAAATGTGATAAAAAAAAGTAAGGGAACCACCAAATGTGAGAAAAGAACTGTCACATGTGATGTTGGAACTGCACAATGTGAAGATAGAACCGTCAAATGTGAGAAAAAAAGTAAGGAAACTATCAAATGTGAGAAAAGAACTGTCACATGTGATATTGGAACTGCACAATGTGAGAATGGAACCGTCAAATGTGAGAAAAAAAATAAGGGAACCACCCAATGTGACAAAAGAATTGACACATGTGATGTTAAAACTGCACAATGTGAAGATGAAACCGTCAAATGTGAGAAAAAAAATAAGGGAACCACCAAATGTGACAAAAAAACTATCACATGTGATGTTAAAACTACACAATATGAGGATGAAACCATCAAATGTGAGAAAAAAAGTAAAGGAACCACCAAATGTGAGAAAAAAACTGTCACATGTGATGCTGGAACTGCACAATGTGAGGATGAAACCGTCAAGTGTGAGAAAAAAATAAGGGAACCACCCAATGTGACAAAAGAACTGACACATGTAATGTTGGAACCGCACAATGTGAAGATAGAACCATCAAATATGAGAAAAAAAAGTAAGGGAATTACCAAATGTGAGAAAAAAACTGTCACATGTGATGTTGGAACTACACAACGTGATGATGGAACCGTCAAATGTGAGAAAAAAGTAAAGGAACCACCAAATGTGAGAAAAGAACTGTCACATGTGATGTTAGAACTACACAATGTGAGGATGAAACCGTCAAGTGTGAGAAAAAAGTACGGGAACCACCCAATGTGACAAAAAAACTGTCATATGTGATGTTAGAACCACATAATGTGAGGATGAAACCGTCAAATGTGAGAAAAAAAAAAAGTAAGAAAACCACCAAATGTGAGAAAAAACTGTCACGTGTGATGTTGGAACTGCACAATGTGAGGATGGAACCGTCAAATGTGAGAAAAAAGTAAAGGAACCACCCAATGTGACAAAAGAACTGTCACATGTGATGTTAGAACTGCACAATATGAGGATGGAACCGTTAAGTGTGAGAAAAAAGTAAGGGACTGTCACAATGTGAGGATGGAACTGTCATATGTGATGTTGGAACTGCATAATGTGAGGATGGAACCGACAAATGTGAGAAGAAAAAAGTAAGGGAACCACCAAATGTGAGAAAAGAACTGTCACATATGATGTTGGAACTGCACAATATGAGGATGGAACCGTCAAATGTGAGAAAAAAGTAAGAGAACCACCAAATGTGAGAAAAGAACTGTCACATGTGATGTTAGAACTGCACAATGTGAGGATGGAACCGTCAAATGTGAGAAAAAAGTAACCTGGTGTAGCAGGTTACCTATTAGTGGGTACCGTACCCCGTCTTTTTTGGAGGGGGTATCGTAGAATTACTCCTCAATTGAATAAAGTAGAGTTACATGACTAAAATAAATTTTAATCAAATTTAGAGAGTGCGATTTGCATTTTAGCCTAAACAAAATTAATAGCAATTTTGGATTTGTCAAGAGTTGATAGATAATCCCAAAGTCCAAAGTCCATTGGAGCTAAAGATTAATTTAGTTTCCACTATATGTTTTGTATAAGATACAAAACCTTGTTTTCCAACAACTCCGCGGTGAAGCTAAACCGCGTTAAGTAAAATTTGTAGATTTTGGCAAAAAACACGGTGTAAATTTCAGACACTAGTTGGAAACATTGTCATCTAGGGTCTATTATGTGACTTGGGCATTGAAATCTCATTGGTCTTTTCCTTTTTCATCTTTTTAAAAGTGGGTGTTGTTAACCATCACACACCATTGGCATATATAAAGAAAGAGTGCGTTATATTAATTAATGATGTTGATTTGTGCTATTTGGTTTCGCTGTTGCTTGTTTTGCTCTTTTTTAAGTGTGATGATTGAGCTGTGGAGAAAGGTTGGCTTCTTCTAGAATCTGCTGGGTGAGTTCATATTTTTTATTTTATTTTTTTATATATTTTATTTTATGTTGCTAGATACTATAGAAATGAGTGAATATGCACAAAATTTATAGCACATATTTTTAATTATTATAAAATTAAAAGAAAAATCTGTACATGGACTTAGAATATTCTAAATGATACCAATATCGTCTTCAGTGGAGTTGTCAAGCTCATAAATGATACTAATAATGATAGAATTTTGTAGGTGTGACTAATTACCTAACATTTGAATTTATTTTAGGGTAAATTGCAAATTACACCCCTGAAGTTTGGGGTTAATTGGATTTTACACCTCAAAGTTTCAGAAATTTGATTTTACACCCTAAAGTTTAGTTCCATTAGCAATTCACACCCTACGATTAGTTTTTGTTGTTAAGTGACACATGCGCATGCTGACATGTTTTATTTTTGCCAAATCAGCTCCAAAACTACGCCGTTTCAATGAAAAATAAAAACTTAACTGGCACTTTACAAACGGTACCATTTTCCCTAAGCTAAAACACAAAAAATCCAATCCTAAAACTACACCATTTCAGCCTAATTCTAAAATCTCAAATCAGTGAATCATCACCTATTCCCGTCCATCTGAGCAAGCCTCATCGTGAACCCATCCACCTGAAAGGTACCGGCTCATTGTGAACCCATCATCCCAGCGGCAGCGGCCACAACAACTTGAAGATTGTGAATCCAGGCAACGTCGACAGCTCTAGGCAGCCTCGGCAGCCATGTCAACGGTAAAACTAGATAAACCCGAGCTGCTCTTCTCATGTGATTGATTTGTTGATTGGGTTTGGTGGGGGGTTTTTGTATAAATGATTAATTTGTTGTTGGAACTGTCTATATGTGTATGATTTAAACTCATTGTACAACGTGCATCTTTATTGAAACTGTGTGTTTACGGTGAAGTTTGTTTTTCTTTGAATTTTTTTTTTTTTTTGGGTTTCTGTATCACTTTGAATATTGTTGATTGGGATTAGTTTTGTATTATTTTGTTGTCAATGGATTATAATATAGTTGGTTGTATTTTGTCTTGTTCTGGTTACTTTATTGATCTTTATTTTTGGTGGTCAACTTGTTGGATAATGATTAGTTGTATGTATTGTCTGGGGTAAAATAATGTGTATTTTTTATTGGTAAATTGACTGAGTGCAATGGTTGTGGTCCAAGTGAGTAGTACATGTGTTGTGCTTTGTGCCTTATGTCTACATGTATGTTTTGTTGCATTTATGTGTGTATTATGTTTTAGTAATATATTAATTAAAGGTTATATTTTAGTAATGCATTTATACGTGTGTGCAGTGCATTGAATATGAATCAACTATTTGATATGTGTATACATCATGGAGGGGTATTCATTACGCATAGTGATACACATGTTAAATATGTTAGAGGGACTGAATCAAGGGTCTTTAATGTTTATATTGACACTCTTGCTGTTTTTGATATGCCTAAGTATGCCAAAAATCTTGGTATTACGAATGTAACAGAATTTCTTTACCAGATTACTAAGATGGAACTTCATAATGGCTTATGTTCATTGAATAAAGATGGTGATGTTAGAGCCCTACGTGACTGGTTAGAATTTGCACCTGAAAAGTTAATACACATATATGTGAAGCATGTTGAACAAGCTGTTAAGGAACAAGTTGATGGGGATCAAGGTAATGAAGGTGATGATAAGCATGAGTGTTATAAAGAAATTGATAAAGGGGTTGGAGTAAATGACAATTTTTTTTATGAGGACTATGCTGATTTGGTAGGTGATAGTGAATTTGATAAATATGAAAAACCATCCCCCCCTATTGATCCATCCTCCCACATTGTCCTATCCACTCACACTGTTCCATCCACTCCCCATGACCAATCCAACCTAAACCCTTATGAGAAAAAAACATCAAATTGGGCACCCACTTGCTTTAGTGATGAGTATGATATAAGAAGTGGGGAAAGTGATTATGGGCACTTTGATGTCTTATGCACACCTGTCAACTCTGAGGATGATGAAGAGCACCCTAAGTACACTGAATTTAGGGCTGAGGTGGATATGCCCGACCCCGTTTTTGAGAAGAGGATGTTGTTAAGTGACCACAAGGAATTTAAGAGGGCCGTGCAATTTTATAGAATCAAGCATGGATATCCATTGTTAATTGGTAAGAATGAATCTCACAAGGTGAGTTACAAATGTGAAAATTGTGAGTGTTATATTTATGCCTCATGGGACTGTGAAGAAAACTCTTTGCTAGTGAAAACCTATCGTGGAAAACATACATGTTCTAGGGTTTTTCATAGTAGGATGGTGTCTGCAAAGTGGATTGCAGTTACATGGCTAGAGGTGTTTAAAGGGAGACCCAAAATAAAGAGTACTGAGATAAAGGAAGGTATAATGAGTCAATTTCAAATAGACATATCCTTGGACAAAGCCTTTATGTCTAGGCAGATCGCATTGGAGATGCTTAAAGGAAAGTTTTCCTACCAATTTGAAAGAACTAGAGATTATTGTGAAGAGCTGAGATCTTCTAATCCAGGCATCACAACTAAAATTAATCTACACATACCCACATTGCACTTCAAACGAATGTATGTGTGTCTAGCTACTTGTAGAACTAGATTTATGGAGGAATGTAGGCCAATTATTAGTCTTGATGCTTGTCATTTAAGAGGGTTTTTGAAGGGGCAACTACTGGCAGCTGTTGGAATTGATGGGAATGACGAGATGTACCCAATAGCATTTGCTGTTTGTGAGGGCGAGAACAAGGACAGTTGGTCATGGTTTTTGGAGTTATTGTTAGCTGATATTAGTCTTGTGAGGGAACGTGGCTGGACCTTTATTTCTGATCAACAGAAGGTATGTAATTATTTATGTAAGTTTAATCTTAATAATATTAGACTTGAAATAATTTACATATTATTTAATATCTACATATTAACCAATTTATTTGTTTTTTTTTGGTTAGAAATACTGAATGATTTGTATTGTATTTCATAGTAAAAGAATACACATAAGTGCCTTTATATATGAGGCATATGAGTGCAGTACAAGTAAGAGTGTAGTACAAGAATGTGTGTTATACAAGTAATCTAGTTGGGCCTAAAGCCCATAATACTATATACGTTAACAGCCCCCCTCAAACTCAAAGTGGATGTGAGACCAGCTTGAGGTTGTCAACCAAAGTACGAAGGCGTCCCTTATGATGTGACTTGGTGAAGATATCTACAAGTTGATCTTTAGAGGAGACTGAGATCAGCTTGAGAGCACCATGGACAAGATGATAATGGATAAAATGACAATCGATCTCGATGTGTTTAGTCCGTTCATGGAAGACATCATTGTGAGCAATATGAATGGCACTCTGGTTGTCACAATAAAGAGGAGTAGCAGAGGATGTAGACACACATAAGTCTTTGAGAAGCCATTGTAGCCAAAGGAGCTCAGATGTGGTATCAGTAAGGGCACAATATTCTGCTTCAGTACTGGACCAGGCCACATGAGTTTGTTTCTTGCTTCGCCAAGAAATCAGAGAAGAACCAAGAAGAAAGCAATAACCAGTGGTGGACCTGCGATCAGTGGGATCTCTTGCCCAATCAGCATCAGAAAATGCACGGAGAATAAGAGGAGACTGAGCAGAGTAGAAAAGACCATGGAAGAGAGTTCCCTTTAGGTATCGAAGAATGCGCAGAACAGCAGCATAGTGAGTCGATTGTGGAGCAGACAGATATTGGCTCACCTGGTGAACAGCATAGGAAATATCTGGACGAGTAACAGTGAGATAAACTAGGCTGCCAACCAAACGTCTGTAAAGAGAGGGATTAGACAATGGTTTCCCTCTTGAGGGAGTCAGATGTGCATTAAGCTCAACTGGAGTGTCAACAGTCTTGCTATCAGTGAGTCCAGCTCGAGACAAGAGTTCAAAGGCATACTTGGCTTAAGTAATGTAAAGTCCATTTGTAGAATGAGTGATTTCAAGACCCAAGAAGTAGCTGAGATGTCCAAGATCTTTCATCTCAAACTGCTGACTGAGAAAATCCTTGAGTTCTTGAATGCCACTGAGGTCATCACCAGTTATGATCATATCACCCACATACAGGAGAAGTAAAATAGTGCCTTTGTCAGTGCAACAAAGAAATAAGGTAGAATCATAATGACTGGCCATGTAACCCAAGCGAGAGATGGTAGAGCTAAATTTGGCAAACCAAGCTCGTGGAGCTTGTTTAAGGTCATAAAGTGCACGTCGAAGGTAACAAATCTTGTTTGATTCAACAGAGAGACCAGGAGGAGGTTGCATATAAACTTCTTCACTTAAATCCCCATTAAGGAATGCATTTTTGACATCCATCTGAAAAAGGTCCAATTTACTAGCAACAGTAACAGCTAAAAGGGCACGAACAGATGAGATACGAGCAACGGCAAAGGTCTCTTCATAATCAATCCCATACTCCTGTGTAAAACATTTTGCAACAAAACGAGCTTTGTAGCGCTCAATGGACCCATCAGAGCGAGTCTTAATCTTGTAGATCCACTTACAACCAACCACAGATTTCCTAGGAGGGAGAGTCACCAAGTCCCAAGTATGGTTTTTAGATAATGCATCAAGTTCCTCTTTCATTGTAATCTGCCAAAAAGGGTCAGTGGAAGCCTCACGATAGGTGTGAGGCTCGTGCAGTGTAGCAAGGGCAGTGTAATAATGATAGTCAAGTAAATGTGTAGGAATGGATCTTACCCGAGTTGAGTGACGAGGTGGAATGTCTTGTGCAAGATCTTCAGGCAGAGCAGGAGCGGGGGACCTAAGCTCAGGGTTGGGTAGTTCGTCTTCGACCTGTTCATCTTCCACTTGTTCATTAAAGGGTGAACTAGGAAAGGGATCAAGGATATCTGGTGGTTGGACAGAAAAGTCTACAGGAGAATCAGGAGCAACTACAGGAGGATCAGGAGCAACTACAGGAGGAATATGTGCCTCATCTGAAAAAAGATCTAAGACAGAGGAGGAAGATAGGGAGGCACGGAAGTGAGAGAGCTCAACAAAGAGATGATGTTCCCAAAAGACAACGTTGCGGGAGATACGAAGATGATGAGAAACAGGATCATAACACTGATACCCCTTTTGAGTTTCGCCATAGCCAAAAAAACAACAAAGCCTTGATCAAGGCTCAAGTTTGTTATGCTCATGTGGCTGAAGAAGAACGAAACAAGAAGAACCGAAGGAGTGAAGGTGGTGATAGTCTGGAGGTAATCCAAAAAGGCGTTCATATGGAGTTTGATTTTGGATGACAAGACTTGGAATGCGATTAATAGCATGAACAGCATGAAGAGCAGCTTCGCCCTAAAAAGGAGCAAGAACATTGACAGAGAGGAGGAGAGCACGAACAGTGTCAAGAATATGACGAAATTTTCGTTCGGCTCTACCATTTTGCTGAGAGGTACCTGGATAAGTTAGTTGATGAATAGTGCCATAGGAATGCAAAACAACTTGGAAAGCATATTGAGTGTACTCAAGAGCATTATCAGATCGAAAAATTTTGATACGTTTGGAGAATTGAGTTTCAACCATTTTTGCAAAATTAGAATATACTTGCAATAATTCAGAACGATGTTTCATATTAAAAATCCAGCTATAGCGAGAGTAATCATCAACAAAGACAACAAAATATCGAGATCCACCAATACTAGAGACAGAGGAAGGCCCCCAAACATCAAAATGAATAAGATCAAAGATATCAGTGGATATTGATTCACTAGTATTGAAGGGCAAAGCTGGTTGTTTTCCTAACTAACATAAAACACAATCAAAATTTTCTCTAGACACGGAACCTAACAAACCTCTAGAAGCCAATTGTTGTACCCGAGAAGAAGATGCGTGACCAAGTCGAGCATGCCAAAGTGCAAGGGAAGGAATAGAAGAAACTGCAGCAGCTGCAGCAACAGAAACAGGAGCAACAAGTGGAAGACGAAGGTTGTCCACGGGAAACATACGCCCAACTCTGGGACCGGTCCCAAGCTCCTGTCCCGTCCTTGGATCCTGCACAATACATCCAAAATAATCAAAGATAATGCGATAACCTAACTTAGCTAATTGTCACACAGAAAATAAATTGTAAGAAAGGTCAGGAACATTAAAGACCCCAGGAACTGAAAGGTTGGAGGTCGAAACGGAACCTATATTATGACCAGACATTGTGGAACCATTTGCTGTGCGAATATTAAGAGGGTGTGGTGCAGGTTTAAGTTCAGAAAATAAGGACGAGTGAGGTGTCATGTGATTGCAACAAGCAGAATTCATAAGCCAAGAGGAAGGAGACATACCAGATAAAGCTGAGAGAGAAGAGGAATAAGATGCATTACCAACCATACGAATGACATTAGCGATGATGTTTTTAAGGTCATCTATGGACATGGTGAAAATGCGACCTGAAGACTTAGACTGTGCAGAGACGGGAGCCATTGGTTGGACACTCTCAGTGTTAGCAACAGTACCAGTAAAAATTGAAGCAGCTGATTTGTTGCGATGATAGCAAGTCTCAATATTGTGGCCAAAACGTTTGCAAAAATTGCAAAAATGTTTACTAGATTGTCGACGACGATTGTTGCGACAAGAAGAAGACCTGTCCTTATTCTTCATTTAGAAGCAAAATATGCAAAAATGGACTGCAAAAATGAAATCTACGCGAAAAACTGGGTAAGGAGAACCTGGACTGAAAAAGTCAACCCTCGAGAAAGTCAACGGTCAAAGTCAACGGCCAAGTCAAAGTTAACGGCCAACCCTGAAAAGTCAACGGTCAAAGCCCCAGAGTCAAAGGATGACGTCAGCAGCTAACACAAGCAAGTGACGTCAGCAACGGCGCAACAAGGGCTGACGTGGATGACGTCAGCAATGATGTCAGCGAGAGGGTTGAGGCGCGTGGAGGCGCGTGAGAGTGCGTGAAGGAGCGTGACCTGAAGTTGCGGCACGTGTTGGCGCGTGAGATAAAACCCAGATGTGCAGTGGCGCGTGGGGCGCGTGATCAGCGGAACAGAACCTTTGAACGGCGCGTGGGAATGCGTGCAGTCTCCGATGGCGTCGAGGGTTCCATAAGTGTGTAGATCGGCGCAAGACGATCTCAGTGGTACCTTCACAAACTTAATCGGAGCAATATTTGCAGCGGTGATGTAAATGGCAGTGGTCTTGTGCAGTGTGAATCTCCTTAACGATGACAGCTGCAGGTCCGGAACCCAAGGACGACGGCTGGATGACGTCGGAGGTTCAACGGCGAGAGGCTGTGGCGGCTGTTGTGATGGCGGAAGCGATGTTGAAAAGGGAGTCACACCAATAAAGACAAGACTGCTAAGAAAAGGTTAGAGCAGTGGCTCTGATACCATGTTAGAAATACTGAATGATTTGTATTGTATTTCATAGTAAAAGAATACACATAAGTGCCTTTATATAGGAGGCATATGAGTGCAGTACAAGTAAGAGTGTAGTACAAGAATGTGTGCTATACAAGTAATCTAGTTGGGCTTAAAGCCTATAATACTATATAGGTTAACAGTTTTTAATATAGGGCTTACTTCCTGCTCTTGCAAAAGTTGCTCCTGAAGCACATACAAGGTTTTGTGTTAGACATCTATATGCTAACTTTAAGAAGGAGCACAAGGGCAAACTATTGAAGGATTTAATGTGGGCAGCAGCAAGAGAGACCACCAAACTTGGGTTTGAGGCAAAGATGGAGATGGTGAGAAAGGTAGATGTTAATGCTTATGGGCATTTGATGGCTATTAACTGTGCACATTGGAGTAGACATGCTTTTAGTACATGGCCTAAGTGTGACATGCTGTTGAACAATCTTTATGAGTCATTTAACTCTAAGATTGTTGATGCTAGGGATAAGTCCATATTGACTATGTGTGAGATGATTAGGAAGTATCTTATGAAAAGGATCTCAAGAAACAGGGATACAATGTTGAAGAAGTTTGGCCCAATTTGTCCTAAGATTCAAGATAAATTAGAAGTTAACAAGGAAGCAACTAGGGATTGCACATTTACATGGTCTGGTGGATCAAAGTTTGAAGTGCTTTATAAGGGAAAGCAGTTTGTAGTTGATTTGGAGAAGCATACATGTGCTTGCTACAGATAGGATATAACCGTCATCCCTTGCATCCATGTGGTTTCAGCAATTGCTTACAAGAAAGAAAAGGCGGAAAATTATGTGCATAGCTATTACAAAGTTGAGACTTACCTTAGAACATACTCACACCTTATCCAGCCCACCAATGGTGAGGACTTTTGGCCAAATGCAGCAGGTGATAAGATTTTGCCTCCAAAGATGCTAATATAGCCTGGAAGACCAAAGGAGAACAAGAGGAAGAAAGCTGCTGATGAGGCACCAAGGATTTCACATAAGTTGAAGAAGTTTGGCCCAATTTGTCCTAAGATTTAAGATAAATTAGAAGTTAACAAGGAAGCAACTAGGGATTGCACATCTACATGGTCTGGTGGATTGAAGTTTGAAGTGCATTGTAAGGGAAAGCAGTTTGTAGTTGATTTGGAGAAGCATACATGTGCTTGCTACAGATGGGATATAACCGTCATCCTTTGCATGCATGTGGTTTCAGTAATTGCTTACAAGAAAGAAAAGGCAAAAAACTATGTGCATAGCTATTACAAGGTTGAGACTTACCTTAGAACATGCTCACACCTTATCCAGCCTACTAATGGTGAGGACTTTTGGCCAAATGTAGCAGGTGATAAGATTTTGCCTCTAAAGATGCTAGTACAGCCTGGAAGACCAAAGGAGAACAAGAGGAAGAAAGCTGCTGATGAGGCACCAAGGATTTCACATAAGTTGAAGAAATCATCTGTCGCACAAAAATGTGGCAATTGTGGACAATTGGGTCACAACAAAAGAGGATACAAATTACCCCCCAAATCTACTGATGCTAGTCAGGGCAGACTAAGCAAAGACAAGGAGCAACAACGAATACAAGGAGCCAAAACCATGTATTAATACTTGCTTATTGCTAAATAAGTTTTTTATTGTGCTACTTACCTATTGTAGTTGCTAACTACAAAATTTTTGAACTTGTTGAAGGTTAGGAGAACCGGAGGCGATCATGTGTTTATGGGCTAAAGAGTGGAAGAGGATCATCACCCATCAAGTGTTGTTGGAAGCCAATCCACTATAGTAATTGCCATATTATATATATACTTCACATTGTGCTTGTTATTTGCATATTTCCAGTATTTGGTCATTAAGTTTGTTGTGTACTTACCATATGGTCCAATGTATCTATTATTATAGGTCTCAACCCAAATAGGTGTTGCTAGAAGCAGTGCATTTGGTAGATATGGAAAAGGAGCTGGAGCTGGAAAAGGAACTGGAAGTGGATCAGGAGTTGGTAGTTTGTAGGACCTTTGATTGTTAGAACCTTTTGTGCTTACTATTTTATAAAGCTGCTTATAAGCTTATTTGATGGTGTTACTGGACAAAAATAACTTATTTTGTGTTAGTCTTAGGACCTTATATTATTAGGACCTTTGGTTTGGAAAACTTTGATAGTCACTGTTTTGTAAAGCTTTCATAAGCTTATTATTCTAGTCATATTGGACATGAGCATAAAAAAAATATATATATATATATATAGCAGCATATTTCAGTCATATTTTTGCAAATTTCAGTCATGTTTCTACATCTTTCTGCGTATTTCAATCATGTTTCTGAATATTTCTACATATTTCAGTCATATTTCTGCATATTTCGGTCATGTTTTTGCATATTTCTGCATATTTCAGTCATATAGCAGCGACTTACTATTCCAGTCACATTTTTGCATATTTCAGTCCATCAGTTACTTACTATTCCAGTCATATTTCTACATTAGCAGCTAAGTGATAACTAAATAAAACTTATGCATACATGCGCTGCAAATATCACCATAAGAAAATAGTACTGTTCATCAAAGATTTTTTCTTCATTTCTGGGTCTGGCACATGCAATGCATAAGTTTAGTATGGTTTGAACTAGAATTTATTGTGTTTGACCTGCCCCACCTTCTTTTTCTTCTCTCTAGTCGATTGATAGCTACATAATAAAAAAAACCATGGTACTTTCTTGTTGATGAGTTAATTTAGTAATGTGGTTTTGGTAGACTTCTTCTAAGTTTTAAGTCAGGAGCAAAAGCCACATTTAAAAACCTTCAGCCAATTTCCATTATAATAAACAATATTCTAATAAGAGACAAAATTAAGTGACAATTTCCTTTGCAAGAAATGCATTTCAATTTCCATTACTATATAATAAAGCCAATGGCTATTACAATTGTCATTACATTAAACAAGATAAGAAACTATATACTCTCAAACCGATTGTCATTTCAATCTTTCACAATGACTAAATTACAATTCACCTATTCTAAATACAAGTTCTTTCCTTGGCCTTTTGCATTCACTAAATACACTAAAATGACCACCACAACAACAAACCAACTTTTATAATTTAGGTTCTCTCAGAGAAGCTGCTACTTCTACAATTTCACTTCTTCCCATTTCAAGATTGTCAGTTTGCAAGAGATAAGAGGCACATGTATAGCTGATCATGAATCTATAGAACAATGGAAAATTTCACTTCTTCAATTGTTCTAATGCTGCTGGATGCATGTTACCAATGGCACAATTAAAAGATTCTCCGTGAAGGGCAGTACATGTCTTCCTTTGGGTGGAAGATACATTGTCTACCTGTGACCAAATAAATATAATTTGGCAATAAGAAAATGAAGCAAGACTTAAAGTAGTCAGATTAATGCTTGTAATCTTAGATCATTATAATAACAATTTTCTAATAACAATCCCAAATAAACAGTCTTTTGGTAATTAGTATGTCGACAATCATAAATGCAGTAGACAATTTTTCAAATAATTTGCCAATACAAAATTCCATAAGACATGAAGTCATGCACACCAATTTAATGTGGGAAAATACTAATAGCATGTAAACGAATAGCTGCACAGAGGTGGAACATAATTCTATAGTCTGGATGACAAAGCACAATCAAAACTATATTTTGGGGGTAAAAGTGTATCATTTGCTTTAAGAGTTCTTTGAAGAGACCAAATATCAGTCAGCAAAGCATAGTATATAGGTTAAACCTCCCTCTGCTTAGTAAAATAAAGCAAGTTGTATAGTAGTAGAAATTTTGGGTTATCTCAAGCAACTCACAAAGAGACCATTTGACCACTCTAGAATAGTTATTCAATTATATACAAATTGAGTTATCACTAAAACCTCCAGAGTTGTTATTGATTATTTTATCCCAACATAAGGATGGCTGCCTCTGAATTATGCATGTTTCATTTGTCTTAATCTTTAAAATTTTTTGTTTGATTCAAATATAAACATATACAAGAATGGTGAACAATTAGGAATTAACTCAACTTTGTTATGTGAGAAGATGATAAAATGATTTAGACTATTATATCTCATAATAATCCACACCTTCTATAGAATGACAAAAGATCTCAAGTAAAATAGTAGCCCAAATCACCACAAGAATATAAGATAACAGTGATATGTACAATATTCAAGATCAAGAATTCCTACTGTGTTCCTAAGACATAATGCTAATTTAATTGCATTGTAAGGGGCCATTGATATTAGACTTTCCAGTAATATCTAGAAATAGGATATTTTAGAAAGGGAGTAGGGTGTATCTGTAAGTAGGGGTTTGTATTTTTCATGGATCAATAGGTACCTAAAATATTTATAGAGTTTCTAATGTTGTGGCTTCTGATCTGATCTTGCAATTTGTATTACTTTTATTATTGTTGTTGGACCTCAACCTTTCATCTGCATATCTTGAATACATACAATTTTGCAACTCTAATTGCTGGAGTAAGTGAAGCCTAGACATATTGCATATGTTCTTAATCATTTGTGGAACCTAACTCCAATTTCTATGCGTAGTGTAAGCCAATGCATCGGAAAGAAGCACAATCATGAAATATACCCTAATAATAATCTACAACTTCTAACAATTAAATTATCAAAAAAAAAAAAATTGCATAATCTATAAAAACTTTATTATTCAAAAAAAAATATAAATCCAGAAGCAATAACCCTAAGAAAAAGCGAGAGAGAGAGAGAGAGAGAGAGAGAGCCAATGGTTTTACCATCACTATGGCTGTCGCCGTGGCCGCCGAGGCTGCCTGGGTTCACAAGAGCCGATGGGTTCTTGGGGTTTGGGTTTGGTCTGTTTGGGTTCACACGTGCAATTGAAGCTAGGGGGTCTAGATGTCGCCGTTGAGGCAGCCTGGAGCCTTCATCGCCG
Source organism: Notholithocarpus densiflorus (assembly GCA_030021035.2). Taxonomy (NCBI): domain Eukaryota; kingdom Viridiplantae; phylum Streptophyta; class Magnoliopsida; order Fagales; family Fagaceae; genus Notholithocarpus; species Notholithocarpus densiflorus. The sequence continues at coordinate 942,782 of JARYZH020000125.1, forward strand.
CCACCGCTTGGGATGAAGGGTTTGGATTCGTGAGATCCCTGAGTTGTTCATGAGTCCTTGTTTTTAGATTTTAGGACTTTGCTTGAAACTGCAAGGCCGGCCCTTGACATTTTGGGGCTAAGGCGAGAACTAAAAATGTAGTCTTTTTTATACTTATAAATTAATCTATATATATATATATAAAACCGAAGCGTTTGAATCTCCCACAATTTTCCACATCAGCACAATATTAAAAAAAAAAAAACATAAACGCAAAGTAAGGCCTAAAAACGCAAACACCCAAAAATTTCAGCTAAAAAAAAAAAAGCTAAAAGCCTAAAAACCCAAAAATTTCCTTCTCCCCAAAACCAAAACCGGATTAAAAAAACTCTCCCCCTTAAACGCAAACACAGTAACACAAACTCATCAAATTCCCTCTCTTCTTCTTCCCTCAATCCCATCTCCTTCTTCCCTCAATCCCATCTCCTTCTTCAAACACACAATTTCCTCCATGCCTCTCTCTACATACACGTTCCCTGCCTCCAATCTCCTTTGTAAAGAAAGGCCAGCCCATCACCATGAATCAATACCCTTTGTTCAAAATCTATATCCTCTCCAGGTGAGTTTTTATTTCTTAATTATACTATTCTATTTAATAATATATGTTTGCAATCCAATCGATCTTCCTTTTATTCAAAACATACAAAGTCTTTCATATGTTATTCAAAATCCAATTTTGTTTGACAAATTCACCAGCTTTCTTGCTTTTTCTCTCTGTAATTCTCTCTTTCTCATGTTTTTGCCGGTATAATGGTTGAGAGAATGATGTAAGAATTGGTATCCTTTGTGAAAATAGGCCAACCCTAAGTGTTTGACAAAATGTCCCAGAGAAATTAGAATCAATGAAAATTAAAGGTTTGGTAAAATTTTTATGTCTATTTTGTTAAAATCCTCCCCATCTCCCTAAGTGTTTGACAGAATGTCTCAATGAAATTGAAATCTTTTTTTTTTTTCTTACCATGTTGTAACAATGAAATTCATTCTCATTTAAAGTTGCTGCAAAATATGTTTGTATGGCATTGTTACCGTATTGTTGGAATTAGAGATAAGTCAGACTTCATCTATTTGTTTTTTCCATACTCTATTCCTGTTTTATGGAGGACTTTTGGATTGAACTTTCATCTTTAGGTCATGATTTTTTGTAGCAATCATCAAATGTTTCTTCTCTACATGGCTGTTCAAATTGGGTGTTGTTTGGTTTTTTTTTTTATAGCCCAATTTAATAGGTGTGTCTCTTTTCTTATCTTTGGGTTGCTACTGATGGCTATAATAAATTTTTGGACTTGGATATGTGACTTTTTGTTAGAATAATACACCTATTGGTATTTGATGCAAGTTCCTAAAGTTTATGTTGGTTGAAACTTGGATTCTTATTGTTGTTAATTGTTCTGCTGATAGGTAGCATTTTGATTTTCTTGGTAGGATTGCAAAAATATGTCTTCAACTTAATGGAATTCCCCGTGGGATGTAATGATAGTGTTGGACAGTTAGGGAAACACCACTTTTGAAATTTAAAAATCTTTAAGCAATATTAAAAAAAAAAAGGGCTTTAAGCTATGGGTTTTTTTTTTCCCCAGCAAGTAGTGGTTATTATAGTTTATGATGGAAGTCATGAGATCAAGCTAACTTGAGTTACTCAAAAACAAGTTCATAAAACACTCTTAAATTTGATCAAGAGTGTATGTCAACTGTTTACAAAGTGAAACAGCTACTATTGATAATGGTTTCAATATATTTTCCATAGTTTGTCAACAGATTAATATTGAGAGATTTTATATTGCCATGGAGACCTACTGACAAAAGATGTTAACAAAAATTTGTGTTAAATATTATTTAGGTTTTGTTATTTTGGGTTAATTTTTTTTTATTTAGTTATTTGGGTTATTGGCTTTAATTAAGGTTGAATGATGAGAAAAGGAGAGCATGATAGAAGACATCTACAACACCAAGAAGCAAAAAAGATGGAGATATAATTGAAAGGGTTTTTTGGTGTTGGTTTGATAGTCTCCCTCAAATGTGTGGAACTCTTTGATGGTGAGCATGCTTAGATTGGAGGATTTTGTGTTGATAAAGGAATTTGGGTTAGGGTATGGTGGGAGACCTATGTGTTTTAGTTTTTTTTATTTTTTTTATTTTTAATGGTTTTTGCTTTGTTTCTTAGATTTAGATGGTTTATCCTTGATCACCGTTAAATTATGTAGTTGAAGCTTGAATGTTGTAGTGTAGTCATTTGACAAATGCAAATTAATTGTTTAATTTTGTTGCTTTAAATTTAAAGGTGTTAAAATCTGTTGAATAAGTTATAATGATCATTGCAATAGAATAAATGCTTTCTAAATCTAAATCAAACGACTATAAGATTGTGCTTTATGTTAACTTGGGATTTTCATTTGAATAAAGCAAATTGATTTATAAGGCAAGTAGTGTTATGGTCAAGGGTGAAAGTTTTAAATTTAAATACTATCTTGGCTATTGGATCCTTTGGGCATATTTTGATATGATTAGGCAAGGTAATTGTGCAGAATCCATTGTGCCACTTAGAGTACAAAATATTTACATTTCATACTCTATGAAAATTGAGTACAGTTGCTTTATGCTTGGTAAAAAATTTATGTTTGTCCTATGAATCTTCTATTGTTGTTCGGGTTATTTTTTGTTTCTTTTCATGCCAACATGGTCTGTGCTGTGACGGATGGAATTGAGGGAATTTAGTTGAATTCAAGGCGACAACCCTCCTAAATATTATTAGACAAGAAGAGAATAGTTTTTATAGAATAATATTTACTGCCTCTTATTGCTTGAGCCATAACTTAAATACAATTAGGACAAATTCATTTAAAGCTATTAAAGCTGTGTGTTTGAGACTTATTAAGTTATGTTACAAGGTGAATATTTTATATCAATATCTATTTGTTAGCATGTGTTTGAATATTTTAGGATAAATGAGTTAGTGAACTATAATTTGTTATTTTTTGCTTTCCAAATTACAAGTAGTGATATATCCTGTTAAACTGGTACCGCTTTCTCCTTTTTTATAATAAATAAAAAAAATTGAAGAAATTTGTTCTTCCATTGGACCTTTAAAGCTTTCAATTTGAAACTTTTGTTGTGAAAAATAACTGGCAGTGATGTTTGTGGCAGATTCGAATTCAAGATTGAGGTCAATCTCAATGCTATGGTTAGTTTTCTATATCGTATGTACTTTGCGTATAGTTTATTGTTTATGATGCTTTGTTTACTCACCTATTTAGAGTAATGTTCATGTTACAGACGCATCTAAGAATTTGGAAGCCCATTTTGAAGAATGCTAGCACTCTAGCAGAAAAGTTCTCCATGGAAGTCAGACAAGATCTATGTCTATCTATACTCCCTCAAATAGCAGCATAATTAGGTAGGATTTCTTACGATTTATGTGTTATCATAGTTGCTAGGTTGAAAGTATTCAATGATATATGCAGATAGCTAATTGCTGATTAGTAAGCCTACAAGTTGCGTGAGAAATTATTTGGAAATACATGGTAATGGTGGCAGCATCTTTTAGATAGAAATTATGGGAAAATTCATTTCAAAGTTTTTTAAATTGTTTTGGATATTTATTTTGGTATTTTTTTTTTCTATTTTTTTAAATTTAATACATTTATTTGTATTTTAATTAATTATGACATCATCACAGTTCAACCTAAATTAGTTGAATCTTGGTCCAATTTCAAAAATTTTGAACTTCTTTTCTTTTCAGTGTATTGAACAATTCGGTTTTTAAATCTATAAATATAACTATGTGTTTAAATTTTATTGAGAAATCTAACTAAATTTTACCCTAAATAAAATGGAATAGAACAACATAATTACTTAAACTATACATATGCTCTACTGGTGTCATAGTTAATATTTATCTACCTTGCACAATTAGGCTATTTCATTGAGTTAACATTCGGTCCGGAGCTGGCGTAAAACCAATGTTTTACGCCAGCCAATAATAACGCGCCACGTCATTATTTCAGTAAGAGTTTAAATAGACCTTACCACATACAATAACAGCACTCTTAAACCCCAGATCACAAACGCGTATCAGACCAAATTAAAAAATATCCTCTGCTTCCTCTTGCTCGGACCTCCACCTACCACACACCGCCACACAAGTCGCCAATTTTGTTGCTGGAGCCGCCGTGAGCATGGTGTTTTGATCCTAAGGTTTGTTTTCATGATTTGCCATTTTACCCAATTTGGATTTCGAATGGTTGATGGGTTTGGATTTTTTTTTTTTTTGGGACATTAATAACTTGATTTGTTATGGGTTTTTCTGTATTTTGGTATCTTTGATGGGTTAATAACTTGATTTGTTATGGTTTTTTCTGTATTTTGGTATCTTTGATGGGTTTTGATTAGACTCTTAAGTGTTAGGGTTCAAACCCAAAACGAATCTAATTGTGGTTCTTCAGTGATGGAAAGGAGGATGGATTTGTATACGCTCTAATAGTTGTTAGGGATTGTATTCTTACGAATATGAGCATCCTTGCAGATTGGAGTTAAGAGGGATTTCATTATTTGTTAAATTTGGTTGATTTTGTTGGTTGGAATTTAATTTGACAATTCCTGGATTAGTTTTTGTCCCATGTATTAGATATATAGATTAAAATCCTTGTCTTTGTCATCTAAAATATTTTTAGCTGTTGTTTCAATGATTTTGGGTATAGCTTGATTATTGGATTTTGAGCGTTTTGAATTTGTGGCTAATTTTGAGAGATGCCTTCTGTGTAATAGGTTTATTAATATTTCATTCATTTTAGCTAGTTAGTTCTTTGCCAAAAAGACAAGGGTGGTGGAAAGGATACGCATGATGAATCTAAATTTCTAATTCACTGTTATGTTATGTTTATTTGGAACTTATTAATTGTTTGATCCTTGCAGGGTTGGCAAAGCAGATTGCATGTAATATTTTGAGTTTGATTAAGAAGACATCAAAAGACCTAGATAACTTGTTGATGAGACAGAGTAGGTGTAATCATCAGAATTTGGCAGGCAAAAATATTCCTCTCTCTCTTGGAGGTCTAGAAGTTGAAGCAATAGCAGTGGACACAGGCCTTATTTTTGCAGAAGATGTAGGGATTAGAGATGTTATTGTCGAAAGCGATTCCTGTTTAGCTACTAGGGCAGCTCTTGGACCAGCCCTACCACCCACAACCATTCCTGTTTGCTTCTCATAGTACTATGTGCTATGGGAACTTAAGTTTATCGTGGTGGAAAATGTATGAAGTTCTAATTGTAAATGAGATCCACTAGTCTTTCAACTCCTTTTAAAGTATGAATTTGTGTGAATGGTTTTAAATTTCTTTTGTGTATTGTTCTGTTATGGATGTGTGTGGATGGTTTTAATTTTTTTTTTTTTTTTTTTTTTGTGTATTGTGCTTTTAAAGTATGAATCTGTGTGAAAGGTTTTAAATTTCTTTTGTGTATTGTGCTTATAATTGAGATGGGTATTTTATGTGTGCTCTTGAATAGACTTTGGTTCCCCTTACTATGACTTGCTAATTTGATTCTGCTCCCACACCTTTTAGGTTTTCAATTAGCTAAAAACTGAATTTTAAATTTTGTGGTCATGTTACATTGTAACGATTAAGGTTGGCTATCTCTATACCAAGAATTTGATATTCCTTGAATTACTTCCATGTTGCCAATCACTTACCATCTTTAACATAAATGCTTTTCTGAATTAAATGTAATGGTTAGAACAGTGATCACATATGAGGATTAAAGAAAATTGTAGCTAGAACATATACTTCCATGCCGCGAGGACTCAACCAAAAGCTTCTTGAAACAATTTTCAAATGGGATAACTAAAAGACCTTTCAGTTAAATAAGCAATATAAAAGACATTTTAACAATTCTTTTATAGAATCAAATTTACATGGATAGTTATTTAAATTTACAGACATGTCATGAATTTTCAAATAATTCAAGCCAACTAATACTCCTGTACCATACAAACTAAAATTTGACATAATAACAAGATCAAATTTCTCCTCACTAGCCTCCAGAAAAGCATATGAGATTTTTACATTGGCCTTATATCTGATCCACTACAGTGGCTCTCATACTTGGATGCATATAAGCTATGATATTGGCTCCATAACCAACCAAAGAAGCATCTACTGGTTTATCAGCAATGACAACAGATTAGGGAGCGTGATCTTTGTACGAGCATTAAGATGTTTGTTGGCCATCTTTCTTACTACTAATCTGGCACCCACATTACCAAGCTGAGTCAAGTTGCCCCCTCTACTACCATGGTTTCTTCTGGTTTGGTACCTGTTGGGAAGTGCATATTAAAATATAAGTATTAGAAAGACAAAACCAAACTAGACAATGGGTTGTAACAAAACAAAAATTATAATAGGCCCTAAAGAAAGGTGCAACAAACCAACAAATTCCTATATACTGTATCATTTCATAAAAACTAGAAACTTAAAGGCAAAATTCCCCAAGAAGAAAACTAGAAATTTAAATTTATAAACAAAATTAACTTCAAATTCTACATACGGAATGTGATGTTATAAACACAACGAATATGCGAAACTAGTAATTGTTTCAGTTTACATGGATGAACCAAAATGAGAGATATGAAAAATGATAAAGCATATCAAATCCACAAGTCATGAGCTAGTATCCTTGAGGGTTGGACAAAATACAAAATACAGTCAATGGAAAGTACCCCAACCATATAGAGCAAGGACCAAAGACTTGGAATCAGAAAATATGCACTACCTACAAGCACAAGCAGTGTTCACTACACTCTAGTCCATTTGGAACCATAGAAATCAGGTAACCCATGAAGGGAAAACTCCTAACCCCCTAGAGGTCATTCTAACTGTTCAATCTCTTATATGCAGGTACAAGGAAGCCTTTAGCAACTGTGCTGTTACATCCCATAGAAGCACGGATCAGAAGAGATGTGATCAGAAAATTAGAGGTCCTTGGCAGCTCATCATCAAAATTGTTGGTGTCAAACAAAAGAGACTCCATAGAGCAGGGATTGCCTACGAAGCCAAAAGCATGAATGGAGATACCATTATGCAGGGAGTTTCAAGCTGTACAGCAAAACCAGTACCAGTTACCATTCAAGAAGCTATGCTAGAGGCAGCTATTAAAGCTAGGAATTTGGGCTACACCCACTTTTTTTTTCTCAGTGATAGTAGGAGAGCAGTACAGGTTTTCAATAGGGAATGCATTCCCAACTGGCAGGAAAAGTTTTTGTTAACAGACTGGACTCATCCTAGCCACAAGGACTGCACCTATCACTCTCTGTTTGTCCCAAAATTTGTAAATAGTCATGTCAACAAACTAGCTAAATTGGCAACTATAATGCCAATCCATAGCTGTATAGTAAACCAGAACTTTTTGCAACTTGAATCTTCTTGAAATGGTATCAAAAAAAAAAAAAAAAAAAGAAGGACAATTTGACTTCTTGGTCTTGCTTAATTTCTAACCACCAAAAATAAATTTTTCATAGCAAAAAATTAGTCCTATATTCAGTAGAGTACAAAATTACTTTCTTCAATATTCAAGATTTCCTTTAATATGAGAGTAAGTGCAGAGTCCTAAAATAGCTGCAAGACAAAGAAACAAGGTTTTCCTTTATAAATCAACCATTTTTCTTTTTAATTGTAACCAAAAATTAAGAAAAAATCTTCCATTGCACCGTTAGAAAAATAAAAGTTTTAGATTTCATATTGATTTCTCTATTCCCACATTACTCAACAGTCAAAACTTCTATCATACAAGCAACTAACATCGTTCTGAATTTTCTTAAAGTAGTTAGGTAATGGCCTTCTCTATGCCTCATTAGATGATGTAAGCTGTTATTGTCTATGATGTAAGGTCTCATTAGATGACGTGGCACGTTTTCATTCGATGGCGTAAAACCAACTTAATTAATTAATCATCCAAATCCAACAGTCAGAGATTTATCATTTAATAAGATACATATATGCCAAGGCTTATTATGTTGAATCTTCGTCTCTAGCAATTAGTGGAACAGTCACCCTGGAAAAACGTGTTTTAGCAGATACTGAAAAATATGCCAAGGCTTATTTTGTTTCCTTATATGAAATTTCTGGGATTCTTACCAGACACTGAGTCAGTCGCAGAGGGAGACTAGGGGCCCCTCATTTCAGCTGCCTCTCCAAGTTGCCAAAGGTCAATTATTATTTGGTCCGCTTCAAAATTTTTTATAATTGTATATATTTGTATTAATCTGTTAGTACAATTTAAGTTGATTATAATTTATAACTTAAAATTATTTAACTATAATGTTATTTTCATAAACATCATATTGTGCGACTGAAACCAAAAAAATAAAGTTTAAATTTAAAAAAAAAAACAAAACAAAACATAATGGTATTGACAAACGTTTTATGAACTCCATTTTTAATATTTAGTTTCAATATTAAAATACAAATATATTTCATGAAATGTGAAAGTGATTTATTAAAATTTCGTGAACGAAATTATTTGTGTCAATGATATTTTTTTATATTTTAATGTGAAGTGATGCTCAAGATGGAAGAATTGTCAAGATGGACTATTCAATAAGTTGTCAAGCATATATTTTTCAATGAAGAATACAACTTTGGCCTCTCTGAAAATGTTTTCTAGCTTCACCACTCACTACAGTTTTGGAGTTATTTCAAGTATGACTATAAATTAATAAAAAGCTGTTTAAAAAAAAAAAAAAAATCATTCATATTTTCTTTTTTATAAACGAGCCAAACTTGAGCCTTAACTTTAGGCTTATTTAAAAATGAGCAGGGTCTAACCAAAAAAAAAAAAAAAAAAAGTTCATGAACAGGCTTGTGAATAATAGGGCTCAATAAAAAAACAAGCCTAACTTAGGTCAATTTATGAGCATAGTAATAATAAGATTGATATGAACTTGAAAAATAAACTAATATCTTACTAAAATTTTAATTAATTGGGAATTGAGGACCACATGCCTAAATCAAATAGGTTTGATAGTATACTTAATATAAACATGATAATATACTCGTATAATATCTAAAACTCAAAAGCTTGATATTTAGTTTGAACTTAACTTGACTAATGAATTAAGTTAGGCCAAGTCGAGCTCAAGTTCTTGGACTATTTGACAAGTTTAAGCTTAAATATAGTTTATAGGCTTAGTTCAAGTTTAAAAAAAGTTTGAACATTTTATATTTATTGTCTAGGCAAGTTTAAACATCTACAAATCGACAAAACTTAACTCTTTTACTGCCTTGACCATTTCTCTATGTTTTTGCTAAGAGTTGAAGTATCCCTTAGACTGCTCGTATTTAATGTCAAATATTTTAATTATTACTTTGTATGATGGACTTTAACACTTTCCAATGAAGAAGTCTTTTGTCCTTTTCCATAGAAGTCATGAAAGTAAACCATTTTCCATAGAATTATTTGAATCAGTCCAATTTTGTGTTTGCGTGGACCTAAGGTTACTTGAAATGGCATCAATGTGGGTACACACATGTAACCAAAGCCTGCCCAAACTATCTAGACGAGCAATGTTACAATAAATTTCACAAATATTATATTGGCATGTTATTATTAATTTATTTATAAATCCACCACTAATAATATTTTATTATTCACTCATAACAACTCTGTGAACACAAGTACCAACAACAATTAACTTACAATTTCTAGTGTGGCTAACTTGTCCCTGTTGTCAAACGGGAAACAACTAAGATTATACCTGTTTGAAGTTCTCTATGAGGAGAGAAAAATAACATCAACAATGTATAATGAAACCAAGCCCTAATTTTAAAGTAGAATATGCATCTCCATCACCTCAGGAAGCACTTACGTTATTTTTTGGGTATCAAGAAAAACTTTTGTCTTATCTGAATGGAAAATTATCCATTTGAGGAATTCATCATGAAGACCAGAAGATGTATAGTTTAACCCTTCAAGTGTCTCCCTCTTTGTTGTTACTTTTGCTGATGGTTGGTACAAAATTACATTATGGAGCAAGAAGGTGTGTCATATCTGGGAATCTCATAGTATGTGTCTGGAGGCAAACCATAACTAGGAGGCCCAACCATGTACTGTATCTTCAGTTCATCTTTTTTCTCTTCTTTCTTCGCTTCTGCAACGCTTACTATGCTTGCATGCCCTACTTTCTTCCTTAGTAACGTTGCAAGTTTAACGGTATCGATCCCCTCGCCTTTTACCTCTATTTGGTCCTTGTCTTGCCCTTTTATAGTTGCTGATTCCACTCCTGTAAATGTAACATGCATCAACAAATTAATTAACAGCTATAATAAATAGGTTCAAGTGGTGTTTGTAGTGTTACAAATTTTGTAATTCAATACAGCGTGGGTTTTGTTACCTGAAAGGCCAACTGCAATCCTCATGGCTTTTTTGCGAGCATGGTGGCCTTTCATAATGCGGAAACAACACCTCTGCCCATCCATGGTAACCTGGAGGACCACCGTTTGCTGAAGAAACAAAACAATAATAATCACAAATGAAGCAAATTTGAATTATAGGAAAGTATATTTATTTTTTAATAGCATAGACATCTTGCATACCTTCATGGTTTTGGTTTTTAAGAAATGATAATATATGGGGATGGACCAAAAGCCTCACACCTTGTGGGATAGAATGGTAATTGAAGATGGGGGGAGAGAGAGAGAGAACTCTTGTTGTTTTGAGATTTTCGGTGCAAGAGATGATACTACTATTTATAGGTCTCTTTGGAGAGTTGCATGTATGAGTGAAAAGTTTTCTTAGGGCTTTTGGAAGTCTCGAGGTTCATACCTTAGTAACTTCATAAAGGCTACATGTTAAGGTAGCGTGTTATCACAACGTACGACTATAGAAAAATATTACCTTATTATCAATTTTAATACAAAATTCTTATAAAATGACCTCGGAATAAATGTAATTAGTATCAAATTAAATATTAGCAAAAAAATAGTATCAAATTAAATAATAGTTATGAACTTCAAAACTACCATTTTTTATTTTTTTATTTAAAAATTGACACATCTTCAAAACTTTTTTCTTTTTGTTGAGAAATAAACTAATTGCTAAACATACACACACTTTAATTACACTCTCTCATCAAACTCAAAAACATTACTTATAGTATAATAAAATTTATAATAATCGTAATATTACTAAAAAAAGGTTGATATTTGATTCATGTACTTTCAAATTATGACCACTTTTCACTTAAAATTTCCGTACTCCAAATTATGTGCACATAGTTAATGTAGTACATTAAATGAAAAGTCTTGAATGGAGCCAAATTTTTTTATTTTATTTTATGTTTATATAAGATAAAAATTCTACTCTAACCTAATTTAAGTATATATATGTGTGAAACTCCCTCCTGGAATCTTGAACCCTGGTCTTTACCCCCCACACCCCGCAAGCACTTATACTTGTGGAGTGACCATCGCACCAAGGGTATGCGGTAGTGAATGAAACCAAACTTAAACCTAATATTTAATCACAACTTTTCATATGTTTTTATTTTCTTTTCATACTAATAACTAAATTAAAAAATTCAAAAAAATAAAAAACTCATAGTATTATGTAATTGGTGGAATATAAAATGAAATACCAAAAATGAGACAAATGCGGAAACAACACCTCTGCCCATCCATGGTAACTCATAGTATGTCTATGTATGTGTGAGATTAAACATTAATTAATTAATTAATTAAGACACAAAGGAGAGAGAGAGAGAGAGAGAGAGAGAGAGAATTTTCACTTTCCAAAACAATTTGATTTCCATTTTTGAAATAAACATGATTGTCATCATTATTATTATTATTATTATTATTATTATTTGAAAATATAACCATCGGTACTTATAAGACCACTGGTAGGTATTTTATATATACTAGTGTGTAGCTCCGTACATATACACGAATACAATTAAAAACTATCACAATTATACATTTTTTAGAAGAAGTTCAAATTATATATAGTATTAGCTTACACTTTTTTTAAATCATATATTTCTAAAATATGTAATGATTTCTCATTTTATATATATATAATGGGTGTAATAGAAAATGAAAAACATCCTATTGAATACTATTTTTTATTTTTGAGAAAATACTGAATACTAATTTAAGTAGTCCATATCTCAACCAAAAAAAGAAAAGAAAAGAAATATAAAAGTTGTCAATATTGGTTTAATTTCGTTCCATCAATTCGTATTGTAATTGATTCTCAAAAAAAAAAAAAAAAAAAAAAAAAAAAAAATCGTATTGTAATTATATAGATATATAAAGATAAAAGCAAGGAAAACGAGGGAGATACGTGGCTGATGTGTGAGTTTGTGACTGCTTTCCTACTTGGAGTATTTAATTCATATCTGAATGTTGGTTGTTTTCAAGAAACTACATAGACAATCCGCATTAGCTGAATAGTCCGCTGACTCGTTGAGTTGACTTGAATAGTCTACTTAGCAAAACTAAAAAAAGACCTTACAGTTGTATTTATGGTATTATCTTCTCTTCTTCTTCTTCTTCTTTTTCTTTTATTTTATTTTTTATTTTATTTTTTTTACATTAAAGTGAGTGTTACAATTTGACTCGACTTTCTAGTCTGATTTGGTTTTGGATTTTCTTAATGTGAAACGAAATTTAGTAATGCTTTTAGAATTGAAAGATAGATACCCGCATGGAATAAATTATTCTACATTTGACTCAAATTCTTAGAAGAACTTGTGTGTGAGTTTGTTTAGTAGTGATTTTAGAATTAGAAGATACCCGCGTGTGAGTTTGTTTATTATGTGAATGTAAGAGATATATTGAAGCTTTTTGATTGGGAGTTTGTGTGTATAAGGTTTGTGGGTTAATTTGTTTGTTTGTGAGAGGATTTTAGAGGTTGTGTTCGTAAGTGATGTTCGTGAAAGTGAGTTTATTTAATTGTGAAGATTAGTTGAGAGTGGTTGAATCCATATTGTTGATAATGGATTTTCGATGGTGCTATATTCATGAACATAAGTTTAGAGTTGGTTTAACCACATTGAATATTATCATATTGTACAGTCAGCAAGCCCAAAAGCTGGGCTCAAAGGGTTTGCTTCCCAATATTGCATCTTGACCTTACATGTATGAGCCAATAGATTAATAAGATGGTGAACCCGGATAAGAGGAGTTGGACTCTGAGCACACCAACCACGTGTAGTATGCACAACTGCAAGATTGTGAAGATAAATGAGACACTCTTTGACATACTGTGTTGAACACCAAGTACTACCTTGCAAGGTCAAGATGCAATATTGTGAAGATAAGTGAGACACTTAATTGAGGGGTACCTATCCTTTCCTATTTTGATTCTACACCGGACCTCCTCATTGGTTAGGACATTGCTTGGACAGCATAACAGACACGTGTATTTCTCTCTATGTTCTAGGGAAAGGACAGTCCATGACATTAGGTATTTTCTTGTACTATAAAAGAAAACGTACACTAGTCATACTAGGTAAGAATAGAGGAATGAGCTAGGGCAAGGAGAGCAGAAAGAAATAACGATAGAAATAGAAGCCAAACACAGAGTAAATAAAAGTGTAGCCATGTATTGGTTTCGAAAGGAAAGATACAAAATCTTTGTAGGAGTAAGGATATGAAAATCCTTGCTCCTCACCGTGGTTTTTCACCGGCATTCTTCTGAGATTTTCCACATAATCCTTTGTCTTTGTCCTTTCGATTCATTTTTGTTCTCATTATTTCCTTGCTTTTATTTGTAGAGAAACATTGTTTTAAAGTGAGTAATGCTGGGAATACCGAATTTGGCACAACTTTGTGCCACAACTCGTCATGTGGCAAGTTGTAGCACAAAATTGTGCCAAATTTGGTGTCTCTAGCATTACTCTTTTAAAGCTCTGACATGTGACGAGTTGTGACACAAAGTTATGCCAAATTTGGTGTCTCTAGCATTACTCTTTTAAAGCTCTGACAAATGGTGTTCAAAATGTACTATGATTAGTATTTAGTGCTTTTACCATACAATCTCTAAAAATCCCACTTACACGTACACATATTGTACGTTTTTCTATTTTACTTTTTATGTGAACACATTACCACAAGCTGTACCACAACATTGAGGGGAAAAGGATCAAACCCTCACATCCCCATTAAGGAAGGAGATAGTGCTCAATGGTCATTGGCTTATCGTTTGGATTAGTCATTTACATAATAATTATTGTCTATTTTAAATTATTTATATATGTATGTATTGGGGAACTATTATTTAAATATCCATTGATTCATTAGGTAAACCTCAATTATAGTCATGTTTTTACTCATTTATGCAGGATATGCCCAATAATTCAACAAGAAAATAAAAAATAGAAGCTAATAGTTAGCACCTAAACTTCCTTAGAGCCAACTCTAATTTAAAAAAAAAAAAAAATAATAAAAAGAAACCCCACTAAAAGTCAGCACTGTTAGCTGGAGTAGGGACCATACCATCGAGGCAATTTCAGTAGAAAGTTTATTTGTTTATTTAAACAAATCTTCCCTTGGTAGGGGTGCATAATTTTCTTATATAAAAGTTCTAAACCCTAATTGTAATTGATGTAGGAAACCTTATTTATTGAATTCCAAAAATAACCCTTACTTTAAATAACAAACTAATATACCTACTTTACTCAAATTCTAGGACATAAAAATAACAAATAATGGTCTTGAAAACATAATTAAATAATACATACGAGTACACTTGTTGACACCCTATTTTGAAACTTACATTTAACGTCTTAAGGAGAGTAAAAGAGTAATTTCACATAACAAGTGTAATTATGTAAGACTGTAATTTTGAACGTTTGACTTCCAATCAACTCACAAGAAATAAATCTTGAAGTCATAATAATCATGGACAACCTCTTGGCAAGACTCAACTCAAACAACAATGGAGGTGACGTCGACAAGGTGGCTATGTTGACGGTACTTAAGCTGCGACTTGCAAGAGTGACAAGTTTGAGTTGTGATTAAGGGTATCAAATGGGTGGGTTTGGGTTTGGCATAAATAGGTTGGGTACAAAAAGTCATTTACCCATTTATTACCCTTTTAACCAATTTAGTTATAACCCAAACCAAACTCAACCCAATTATTATAGGTAAAACCCAACACACCCAATTACCCAATATATATATACCCCTAAAACTTAAAAAATGACTAAAATACCTCAAAAAACCTAAAAATGACCAAAATAGCCCCTACAACTTAAAAATAACCCACATACTCACTAAAACTTCAAATATTACTAAAATATCTTGAAAACCTCTAATTTGACATAAATACCCCCAAACATCCAAAATGACCAAGATACCCCTAGAACAAAAAATATGACCAAAATACGCCTAGAACGTTAAAAAAAAAAAAAAAAGAAAAGAAAAGAAAAAGAAGTGATTGAAATACCCCTAAAACCTCTAAATGACCAAAATAGCGCTGAAATCTCGAAGAAAAAAAAAACCACAAAATCTAAAAAATTACCAAAGTACCCATCGAAACCTCAAAACGACAACCTAAAAAAAAAAAAAAAAAAAAGACTGTGAAATCTCTAAAATGACCAAAATATCCTAAAATCTCTAAAATAACCAAAGTACCCCCTAAAACCTTAAAATAGCCAAAAATACCCATGAAACTTCTTAAAGGACCAAAATAGCCCTGAAACCTTAAAATGACAAAAACAAAACCGATGAAACCTTTAAAATGACCAAAATACCCTGAAATATTTAATATGACCAAAAATACTCTAAAAACGCAAAATGAACAAAAATCCCCCCCCCCCCCCCAAATCTCTAAAATGACAAAATATATGGGGATCCTCTTGTAATTATAATTGGCGTGGTCTTTGTACTTGTATGCAAATTGATATTTGGGGTAGTTTTGGTCATTTTAGAGGTTTTAGGTTATTTTTGGTCATTTTAGAGGTTTTCAAGGTATTTTGGTTATTTTAGAGATTCCGGGATATTTTTGGTCATTTTAGAGGTTTAAGGGTATTTTGGTTGTTTTGAGATTTTTGAGGGTATTTTGGTTCTTTTATAGATTTTTGGGGTATTTTGGTTATATTAATAGTTTAGGTGTATTTTGGTCATTTTAGATGTTTTTGGGCATTTTTTTATTATTTTATAGATTTTGGGGTATTTCTAGTCATTTTAGAGATTTTAGGTGTATTTTGGTTATTTTAGAGGTTTTGAGGGTATTTTGGTCATTTAAGAAGCTTCTAGGTATTTAGGCTCATTTTAGAGATTTTGGGTAATTTTGGGTCTTATTTTTTATGGGTGAGTTTGGGTGGGTAAATGGATTTGGGTAGATTTTGCCACCCCTAATTGTGATTGACCATGTGATGGGGCATTGAAAAGGAAGAGATGGCGGCTGAAGGGGTTTGTGTCCTAGATGTGAGTGATTACTTTGGGTGTCAATGGTGGAGGAATGTTACTACCATGGTTTTAATTGTGGTGGTTTGACTAAGACACTTATTGGCGGTGGGAAATCAAAAGTGTTTTAAAAAAAATTAAAGAACATAAAAAATAAAAGATAAAATCTAGGAGTCAGTGCTTAGAGTTGCTTGGAATGAGCATCAAACTAAGAAAAACCACTATAAGACAGCACCTAGAATTGAATGGAGTTGGAAAATACAATTGGCCAAAAATATAACTGACTTGTAAAATTAAATAACACCAAATCAAAATAAGTAGCCCTTTGAGCCTCTTGCACCACTACTACAATACTTCATCAACCGAGTTTTGCTTGTAGAACTTGCAGTAGTAGTGTGCGTTTGACATGGATTATTTTTGCGAACTTATTTTACTATTTAGCTTATTTTTGGTACTATTCATGGGTCCATTGCACTTTTTGGTACTATTCATGGATTCCACTGTACTATTTCAACTAATTTTTACCTTTATCTACAGTACTTTCAGCAAAAAGTTTTTAGTTTCAGCAAAATAAGCAGATTCCAAATAGACACGTAATATTTAGAAATCAAATGATATTTTTTGAACCGCTTGGAAATTCTCACAACTATGCTAACAAATGGAAGTAATTAAGGCATGAATCTCGTTAACAAGTGACCTTAAAACATTTATTAATGGATGGTTTTAGGAAAATTTTAATACTACTTTCATATAAAATATAAAAACAAAACTATAAAAAAAAAAATCAATTAATTTTTTCTTTTCCTTTAAAAAGTTTCTAAAAATATTTCCTAAACTAATATCTTTAGGATATTTGTCAAATTTCTAAAAATATTTCCTAAACTAAAACCCTTTAGAATTTTCCCAATCCATCAAATACTAATATCAGGTTAGTTAAGAATATTGGTATCAACGGGTTGAAAATATCAGGTTAGTTAAGAATATTGGTATATCAATGTGCTCAATGTGCACAGTGCTAATTAGAATGATGGTGAATTGACGCCTCACAAAGGAATATAAGAAATACTTGATGATTACCGGAGACCAGAGTATAGCCAAACAAATTAGGTACATCGTGCTTGACTTAGCACAGATGTTAGGGTGGGTCCAATGGTGAAATTCCTAAGAGTGATTCCATCATTTTATTCCAGGCTTCTTCAAATTCACTCTCATTCTCATACTTATACATGCAATCTTTAAAGTCTCGGAGGAACAATGAGAATCCTTCATCAAATTTCCCAATTTCTTGATTCCATTTTGCATTATGTGCCAAGTACATAATCCATGCCACATCTCTGGCATCACCTAAGCTAATGCCTTTGCAATAGTAAAATCTTGATCAGTAAAGATAGATTTAGGCTTTCTACCACCATGTGCATTTAAAAAACTCTCAAAAAACCATTTGAATGATTCAGCTGTCTTTACGGTGATTGAAACCAATAAACACAGCTATAAAGGTCTAAATTCTTTGTTTGTGCCAAATGTAGTGTCAAAACTAAAAACATCACCAAAATGGGCATAATCAATTATCATTTTAGCATCAGCCAAAAATATATTAGCTAGTTATTTGCTCCTCGATATCCAACTGTACAACATAATGGAACGATGGATTATGAACCAATTGTTGTTGAAAATACCTTAATAAACTACCGGCTTCACCATATATCAAGCTTCGTTGTCATCTAGTTCGAAGATAGTTTTTTTGATCAATTCCAGTGTAGCCAAGATTAGCCCTTCCACCAGCCTCTCTACTCATTAACTCATGTATCCCCTTAGGCTTAATTCCAGAAGCATAAGCTAAATCAATAGCAAAAGCTTGGACATCAGACATCTTTCGTTCTAGCAATTGGTTGAGAAGGTATTGGTGCATATCTCATGCATGCAATCAATATGTATATGCATGGAATGGAATGAGATATATGAGAAATCCCATTCATGATGCCTGGAGACATAAAATAATTCTTGGTCTTCTTAATTAGGTGCTTAGGTACAATGTTTTCAGCTTAAGCAAGTTAGTTTAATTGAAAACACAAAACAAAATGCCATTATGGTCGAATTTGGCTGCAAGCAAAAAAATAAAGTAAAAGAAAGACACGTTTTCTCGCAACACCCAGGTAAATGCGTTTTCAAAAACGCCTCACGCCTCTATTGCTGATTTCCACACAAAACTGTTTTATTACGTACCAGCGATGACATTGCTCAGGTTGGCAGATACAGGTATTTTCCGGGAAAAAAATTACTGCATAGCATATCTATCTGAAATGGGCTGTGCTAATACCACAAACTTTGCTACACTTTGTCACAACTATTTTATGTAATAAACTATGATCGATTGTCTCTCACTTTTATATGAATTTATTACTTTTTTTCGACTATTCATAATTATCCATGTAAGATTGTTTTGATAAAAGTTGTAACTTGGTTTGTAATTATAGATTTATTGATATGGAATTTGGAAAAAATATGAGCTATGATGATGAAAGAGAGAACCTGGTGGGTTGAGAAGGAAGGGGAGCCACCAAGGGCATGAAAGAGAGAAAGTGAGGAGTGGGTTAAAAAAAAAAAAAAAAAAATTGAGAGATACTACACATTTTATTATATAACATTTACAAATTTAATAATGAATGAAAGCTTTTTTATATATTAATTTAATAATTAAATAATTACAACAATGGAGAAAGGAAGATTCAAATTATGGTTCTCCTGTTAAAGAAGAGAATGTCATGCCACTAAATAACAAGATTCTTGATGGATGAAAGACATTACTAATTAGTATCATATTATCAAACTGGGTAAATAAATAATTATATGTACAATAAATACATATTTCAATTATATAACTAAAATAAAATAGATAGAAAGATGAAAGGAAAAAACTACTTAAAAACTTTGTGAAAAAAGCATATTGGTGTATGATCGCATTTTTGTAAAATCTAAAAATCATAATAGATTATTAATATGATTTAAAATAAATAACTAAAATTCATCTATATTTTTGAAAATTTTGGAATTAGAATGCTAATGGAGTACTACTTTTAATCTCTTTGAAAATTCTATAATAGAGTTTCATGTAGAGTAAACTATGTTAGTACATACTAAAAGGAGAGAGTGTGTCATAGTTATTATAATCAAACCATAACTTAACCTCTTGACCTATTATAAGCTTTGGGTCAATGGGTCAACCGATATTGAGTTACTGAATGAATTGTATATTAATAAAATTTTAAATAAAAATTATGTATATTCAATAAAAATATCTATAAAACATGAAAAATAATTGAAATTATTAGAAAAATAAAAAAATATATATATATATATATCTAAAAACATGAAAAAAAAGATTGTTATATCATTTTAAAAAAATCAAAAGACAGTTTCATAAAATTTCAAAATAAAAGATATAAGCATGTAACAAAATATACAGTATTAATTATTTAGCACTTTTTGTATTAGTTAACATAAAGAGCTCAACAATTTTTTCTACAAAAGTTTGTAATGATCGAATCCTTAAATTACAGTATATAAATATAGTTTCAATATTCAAATACCTATTGAAAGAATAATTAGACATATATCAAGAAGGTCGACAAAAAGCATAAATAATTCAAATAGAGAAAGAATGTTACGTAAAGAGTACTCTTTCAAATTAAAATAGTTTAAACTATTTTTAGATTTTATAATTTTCTTTATAATTATTTATATTAATTAAAGGATATAGTTATGAAAAAAATTACGAATAAATATGGAATATATTATATTCCTTGATTTAGTTCCTTAATATATATAGTATTTTTTTTTCTTTTATCTAATGACCAAAATGACAAACTATTTATAAAAAAGTAATTTTAAGGAATAGATAAATATTGATTTGGAGTACATAAAAATACACATGGGTTTTAAAAGAACCCATCATAAATGAACGGGTTACAAAGAATCGATTGGGTTTGATTATGTTTTCTCCAATTATATACTTAATCGGTTCACTTAAAGACTCAAACCGCTCTATGAATCAAGGAACTAGTTCACTGGTCCAATTTGTTGGGTCGATCTGAGTTTAATATAATTACTATGTTTGATATGACCAACAACTTTGTAGCTTGGTTGGCATTTTCTATTGTATATAACAAAGAATCGGAGGTATCCGAGTTTCAAATTCCTCTCCCCATAGTAACTATCAAGAAAAATGAAAAGAAAAAAAAAATCAGTAAATAAAAAATTATGCTTGACACAACCATAATGTATAAGAATGAAATTTTTATAAATTTAAAATGATTCATTTTCCATCATTCATAAAATTTATAAAGGGTCATTTGCCAACAAACTGAGATATACAGACAAAATAATTTAAAAAAATAAAGAAAGAAAAAGGAAAAACAGTAAAGAAAAATCCTAGATCTGCTCCAACTAATGTTCTACTAAAAGTTTCATGACTGGCTGGTACTAGTGCTTATCAATCTTAAAACAAAAATGTTGTTTTCTTTTTTCTACTTTTTTGTATCGTTATCAATTATCAAAAAACTTATCTGGAGACAAGATTGATATCGATCGTTCAGCTTGATTGAGGGAGGGCGTAGGTGGTCCTAACATTCAAAAGGGAGAAACTTCCATTAAACCAAAGAAGCTAAAAACATCAAAACCTGCAAAACCAGATACACAGTAACAAATTAAAAATAAAAGAAAACTAGTCAACTACTATACGCTACACAAACACACGTCCTCTATGGTATAACAAATTAATTATATCTCAAATAATGTATCAAAGAAATGAATTATTAACTTCTTGCTAGATAGTTGCAGCAAGGTGAATGATAGAGTTTGAGTAACTAATCAGATCTCATTCTTGACGCGATTCACACCCTCTCGATAAGATTACTGGTACAGAGAGGTTATAATTAGTTCCTTATCTCTCAAGATACAATAAGCTTAATTTCCCATAGTACACCTTGTAAATCTTCACAAACTTATAAGGTAGAAGTTCTACAAAACTTTTTTTTTATTTTTTATTTATTTATTTATTTTTTATAGAGTAGAAGGATGTAAAAGAAAAGGTGCATATGGAAGAACCTTACTTTTGAGTGACTAGAGATAGAAGCCTTAAGCCACACACTATTGGTACTTAGGAATAAACACCATAAATTGAATAGATGTTCATAAACAATAGCTATTATTTAAAATAAAATGAGTAATAACTATTTTTTACCAATAGGTTTCTAATAACTGATCCTTAACATACCCTTTAAAAAAACTCTCTCTCTCTCTCATATTATTGACATCTAAACAAATCCTTATAATTTACTTTATTTAAAAAAAAATATGGTTTAGTTTTTCCAAGTTTACCAAAAGCATAACAATCATTTGTAATAGGAGTAAATCTCAGGGTAGACGGATTGAATTAACGAAGTCAGACTTTAGAGACGAGGTAATCAGAAGAGACGGTACAGTTGGTCTAACAAAGTTGGTAGACGAATTCGTGACCCAGACGGAAAGGTAAGGAGACAAACAAACTCTTTTGAGTGAACGGATAAAAAGGCGACGGTCTGTTGAAGCCACGTGCCACCCTTATGGCATCTACATGGCACCCACGTGGTATAGGTAGTCTCCAAGGATTCTAGTATGGAAATGTCTTGAGCTCCACGCCCCACCATAATTATAGGAATCTCTATAAGGAAATAATCCCGTAAATTGCAAATATTAATGAAGATCTTCCCTACAAGGAAATACCCTCTCCACCAAGAAATTAAGGTCGGTTCTACACTACTATAAAAACCTCAAAACCCTCACAAATCAAGGTATGCGTAATTCTCTCAACTTTGGCACTCTAGAGTTGTAGAAATTATCTCTAACTTAACCTTCGGAGAGTATTTGGCCGGTACCACACCGGTACTCTCTGTAAGGTCTCTCTTGTTTTTGTTTCACAGGTTCAGTCTAAAAGCATGTGAGGACTGTGCAATTCACTGACGTTTTTGGCATCATCAGTTGACACCTTCTATGAGAAAGAGAAACGATAGCAGCCATATTACCATTTCCCAGACAAAGAGTTGTATGGTACTTACTCGCTCGATGGCAACCAACAACAATCACAGAGATGAACCACGCACTACTGCCTTCAAAAGACAAGTACAGACTCTAGCCGCGGCTGTGGAAAGCCTTACTAAGCAAAACCACGACCTGGAGGAATAGCTACGCCAGAGGAATGCTGGGCCCAACAATCACAGAGAAGAGCAAAAGAGTATAAACGCCGAAAGGAGGACCGAGAAGGACTAGAAGGCAGTAATGCCCTGAGTAGACAAGAGCGACAAGACACCAGCCGTTTATCTATTGCAGATACGGCACCATCGTACATAGTTGCAAATGATGAAGGAGATGATGGACTTCATAATGAACGCCCTCAAGGGATGGGTGTCAAACGATCTTGACAAGTTAGTTCACCGAACGGACTCGCCATTCACAGCACCTATCACTTCGTTCCCCCTTCCAACAAAGTTCTGTATGCCGCAAATAGAAACCTATGACGAGTCCAAGGATCCCTTAGATCACTTGGAGTCGTTCAAAACCCTCATGCACTTACAAGGTGTTCCGGACGAGATCATTTATTGAGCTTTCCCAACTACATTGAAAGGTCCTGCCAAGATATGGTTTAGCAGGTTGACTCCTAACTCCATCGGTACCTTTAAAGAGCTAAGTGCGTAGTTTGCATCGCACTTCATAGGGGGGCACAAGTACAAGAAATCCACTGCGTGCCTGATGAGCATCAAGCAATGAGAAGACGAGACGTTGAGGTCCTACATAGCACGTTTCAACAAAGAAGTCCTTTTGATAGACGAAACTGATGACAAGATACTTGTTGCTGCATTCACTAATGGCTTACGGAAGGGGAAGTTTTTGTTCTCCCTATACAAAAATGACCCAAAAACCATGTCAGATGTGCTTTATCGGGCCACTAAGTACATGAATGCAAAAGACACACTACTGGCTTGAAAGGAAAAACCCAAGAAGAGGGAAAGGCAAGAAGATGCACGGCAGGATAGGGGACGAAAGACGACTAGAACAGGAGACCGACTGGAGGACAGGGGCTCCAAACCACCCACTGGAAGGTTTGCGAATTTCACCCCGTTGACAGCCCCGATCAATCAGGTCTTAATGCATATCAAGGACGATACGACCTTGATGTGGCCTAGCAAGTTAAAGGGAGATCCCAATAAGAGGTCCAGAGACAAGTATTGCTGTTTTCATCGGGATCACGGTCACAACACATTCGAATGCTATGACTTGAAGCAACAGATCGAGGCCCTCATCAAGCAGGGGAAGTTACAGCGATTTGTCAGCAAAGAAAGGACAGACCCACCGCAGGAATAGACTAGCAGAAGGGATGACGAGTGCCTTAGGCTACCATTAGGAGACATAAAAAAAATTGTAGGGGGCACCACAACGTCTGGCTCGTCTAGGAAGACACGTAAAACCTACCTTAGGATAGTTCAGAACGTCCAGTTGATAGGTTTCGTTCCAAAGATAGCACGGGTGGACAACCCCATAATTAGGTTCTCGGAGGAAGATGCTCGACATCTCCACCACCCCCACGACGATGCTCTTGTTGTTAGCATACGAGTAGGAGACTACAACACTCACCGGGTCCTAGTCAATAATAGAAGCTCTGCTGACATCCTCTATTACCCGGCGTTCCAACAGATGAGAATCGAGAGAGAACGACTCATGCTGACCAATGCACCACTCGTCGGGTTCGGAGGAACGAAAGTATACCCCCTCAGTTCAGTTACATTGCCCGTGATAGTCGGTGATTACCCTCAACAGATTACTAAGGATGTTACATTCCTTGTCGTCAATTGTTCGTCCGCTTACAATGCCATCTAGGCCGACCTACTCTCAATTCGTGGAAGGCCGTGACTTCAACCTACCACCTAATGATCAAGTTCCCCACCGAGTACGGAGTGGGAAAGGTATGTAGAGACCAAGTGGTAACACGCAAGTGCTACATAGAGATGTTGGAGATGGACAACCACTTACAGACTATGAGCATAGAAGAGCAACAAATGTTTGCAGAGCCCATTGAGGGGTTGGAGGAGATACTTCTCGATAACTCCAGACTTGAGCAAATGACCAAAATCAGCACCCTCGCTAGTCCGCCAGTCTGTCAAGCACTCACAACATTCCTAAGAGAGAACCAGGATGTCTTTGCTAAGAGCCACGAAGACATGCCCAATGTCGACCCTTCAATCATGGTTCACAAGTTGAATGTATCACCCTCTTTTCCCCCTATCCGTTAGAAGAAGCAAGTGTTTGCCCAAGAACGAGACAGGGTTATAGCGGAAGAAGTCCGCAAATTGCATGATGTAGAATTCATCAGGGAGGTATACTATACCGACTGGCTGGCCAATGTAATGATGGTCAAGAAAGCCAACGGAAAATGGAGGATATGTGTAGACTTCACGGACTTAAACAAGGCATGCCCCAAAGATAGCTACCCACTCCCGTGGATTGACGTCCTGGTAGACTCAACAGCAAGACACCAGTTGTTGATCTTCATGGATGCTTTTTTTGGTTACAACCAAATCAAGCTGGATGAGGTTGATCAGGAGAAAACTTCATTTGTCACCAGCCAAGGCCTTTTCTGTTACAAAGTAATGCCGTTCGGTCTCAAGAACGCGAGCGCAACGTATCAAAGGCTCATGAACAAAATGTTTGCACATCAAATTGGGATGAATGTCCAAGTCTACGTGGACAACATGCTAGTAAAAATTTGACGAGAAGACGACCATTTGGACGGCCTCAAGGAGACCTTCAATACCCTTCACTCTTATAACATGAAGCTCAATCCAAACAAATGTGTATTTGGGGTAACGGCTGGAAAATTCCTAGGGTTCATGGTGTCTCAGAGAGGCATTGAAGTCAACCCAGACAAGATCCGGGCCATAATGGAGATGGCACCACCTAGGAACATAAAAGAAGTGCAAAGCCTTAACGGCAAGGTAGCGGCACTGAACAGGTTCGTGTCAAGGGCAACAAACAAATGCTTGCCTTTCTTTTGCACGTTGAAGAAGTCCTTCGAGTGGACGGCTGAATGTCAACAAGCATTCGAAGACCTAAAAGCATACCTCTCTTCCCCGCCGTTGCTAAGTCCTTCCAAACCTTGGGATGAGCTATTTCTCTACCTGGCTGTCTCCCTAACTGCTGTCAGTGCAGCCTTAGTCAAAGAAGAAGACAGCGTGCTAAAGCTCGTGTACTACACTAGCCGAGCACTTCGAGATGCAGAGGAGAAGTACCCCCCGATGGAGAAGTTAGCCTCTGCCTTAGTGACCGCAGCTCGCAAACTCAAACCATATTTCCAAGCCCATATTGTGGTCGTTTTGACAGACAAGCCTCTACAGAGAGCAATGAGTAATCCTGAAGCCGCTGGACAAAATGGCGCTATGGGCAATCGAGTTGAGTGAATTCGATATACAATACCATCCGCGCATTGCTGTGAAGGGATAGGTAGTCGCTGACTTCATCGCAGAATTCACCAATATAGAAGGCCAGGGGACAAAAGAGCGTCCTCAATGGATTATCCATACGGACGGGTCATCTAACAGGCAGGCTGGTGGAGTAGGGATAGTGATACATTCTCCAGAAAGGGATGAGATCGAGTGCATGGCTCGTCTCAACTTCCCTATGACTAACAATGAGGCAGAGTACGAAGCCTTAGTGACGGGACTAGATCTCGCCAGGTAATGGTGTATTACGACTCACAGGTGATCACAAGCCAAGTGAATGGTGACTACGAATCCAAGGGAGAGAGGATGAAGAAGTACCTGGAGCAAGTAAGAAAGCGGATAGGTGACAATCTTCAGGCCAAGTTTGTTCAAATCCCAAGGGAGGAGAACGAGCAAGTAGATCGACTTGCCAAGACCGCATCAGCAGAACACATGCCCGTCTCCGATAAGGTACTTTCTTTTGTTTAGCTTTCACCTTTGATAGATGGCGTTGGTGTGCAGGAAATAGGCTCGGAAAGCAATTGGACCACACTAATAGTGTCATACTTAAAAGACAGCACGCTACCCGATGGTAAGGAGGCCGCAAGAAAACTGAAGGTCCAAGCGACACGATTCGTCCAAATAAAAGATGTCTTGTACAAGAAAGGCTTCTCCCGACCATACCTAAGATGCCTAGGCCCCGAGGAAACAGATTGTGTCATGAGGAAAGTTCATGAAAGAATCTGCAAGAACCATCAAGGGTCACGATCGCTAGTGCACAAGCTGATTCAGGCAGGATACTTTCTTTTGTTCAGCTTTCACCCTTGATAGATGGCGTCAGTGTGCAGGAAATAGGCTTGGAAAGCAACTAGACCACACCGATAGTGTCGTACTTAAAAGACGGCACGCTACCCGATGGTAAGGAGGCTGCAAGAAAATTGAAGGTCCAAGCAACACGATTCGTCCAAATAAAAGATGTCTTGTACAAGAGAGACTTCTCCCGACCGTACCTGAGATGCCTAGGCCCCGAGGAAACAGATTATGTCATGAGGGAAGTCCATGAAGGAATTTGCAGGAACCATTCAAGGTCATGATCGCTAGTGCACAAGCTAATTCAGGCAGGATACTATTGGCCTACCATGCAGAAGGATGCCCAAGCCTATGTCAAAGCTTGCGACAAGTGTCAGAGGTTCAGCAACATCATCAGACAGCCAACAGAAGAGCTCACTCCGATGATGGCCCTATGACCTTTAGCTCAATGAGGGTTGGACATCATGGGCCTATTCCCAACAGCAATAAGATAGCTAAAGTTCCTAGTGGTCGGCATAGATTACTTTACCAAATGGGTGAAAGCTGAAGCCATGGCCACCATCACGGAGAAAAACATATGGAGTTTCGTTTAGAGAAACTTCATCTGCAGATATGGGATCCCTAGAGTCTTAGTCTCGGACAACGGAAAGCAGTTCGACAACGAGTCATTAAGGGATTTTTGCTCACAATTGGGGATCAAGAATCACTACTCCTTACCCGCCCACCCTCAAGCCAATGGACAAGTTGAGGTCACGAACCGATCCTTGCTTAAAATCATTAAGACTCGGCTCGAGGGGGCAAAGGGTATATGGCTAGAGGAGTTGCCAAGTGTACTGTAGGCATACAGGACGACGGCGAGAACACCTACAAGAGAAACACCCTTCCAACTAACATACAGGAGCGAGGTTGTTATCCCTGTTGAGATCAGGCTCACAAGCTACAGAGTGGAGAATCATGATGAGAGTAGGAAAGACGAAGCTATACGCCTACAGTTGGATCTAGTGGACGATCAGAGCAACAACTGAACAAAGGTTAGCACGATACTAGGACCTCATGGCCAAGCACTACAATTCCAAAGTCAGACACAGGGACTTTCAAGTTGGAGATCTTGTCCTGAGGAAAGTAATAGGCGCCACAAGAGATCCCTCCCAAGGGAAGTTAGGACCCAATTGGGAAGGACCCTACAGAGTCACTTCGTGGCAGAGGAAAGGCACCTATCACCTGGAAACACTCGACGGAAAAAAGTTGCAAAATCCATGGAACGCCGAGCACCTAAAGAAATACTACTAGTAGACGATGGCATACAAGCCACCACTCCTCATTTCCAATTTATTTCTTTCTAGTTATTTTTTATTATCTACAACAGTTTTTAGCCCAAAGGGCAACTTTTTATTTTTTTAGAACAATTTTTGGCTTATGCACATGTTATCATAATAAGAGTAGTTATTCAGATATATCATACGCATATTTGCATCTCTACAAAACCGCATCTATGACTAAGTCTTTAAGTAGATGGATGCATCCCCAAGGGATGCCTTGCAATATATTAAAGTTCATTAGTGGATGGATACATCCTAATGGATGCCATGCAATTTATAGAAGTCCATGAGTGGATGGGTACATCCAAGGGATGCCATGCAATTTATTAAAATCCATGAGTAGATAGGTGCATCCAAGGGATGCCTTGCAATTTATTAAGTCCATGAGTGGACGAGTGCATCCAAAGGATGCCTTAAAATTTATGCAAGTCCATGAGTGGACGGGTGCATCCAGGGGATGCCTGGCAATTTATTAAAGTCCTCAAGTGGATGGACGATCCTAAAGGATACCATAAAATTTATGCAAGTCCATGAATGGACGGTTGCATCCAAGGGATGCCTGGAAATTTTATTAAAGTCCTTGAGTGTACGGATGATCCTAAAGGATACCTTGAAATTTATACAAATCCATGAGTGGATGGGTGCATCCAAGGGTACTTTGAGACTTATACAAATCCTCGTACGGACGGGTACGTCCCAAAGGATAATTTGAAATTTATACTAGTCCTAGAGAGGGCGGGTAAAACCCAAGTAATGACTTAACCATGCAAGTCCTTATGCAAGCCCGAGTTATTTAAACACGAAGGTGGACGGACTGTGGTCGTCCTAGAAATCTACTAAGTCACGCTTATAAGGCAGATGGATCATTCTTGGGTTAAAAACTAAACGTATGAACTAAGGCCTTTAAAGTTGACGGATGTAAGATACAATATCTTTTAAATAGAACGGAAGCAAATAAACTTATAATTAAAAACCCAAAAAATTTTGTGGGCAATTTTAAGGTTACACAACCATTGTTCTCAAAATAATTTCCACAATAAAATAAAAAATATATATAAACTAGGGCTGGTCAATAGGGACCTCCTCGTCCACTACTTTCTCCGCTAGCTTGGCCTCCTCAACTGGACGGTTTTCATCACCGACGAATTGAGCTTGTCCTTCCTGGGGAGTGGCCCCACCATCACCATGAGCGTTGGGAGTGGGATCACCTTCAAATAGCTCGTTGGTGCCTTCAGACTCGACGGATTTGGCTGGGGTCTGGGCCACGTCATCCTAGGAGACCTGAGACATGTCCAAGTCGGGAAAGAGAGCCTTGACCTAACGAAGGCACTCATTAAAGCCGTCAGTGTAGCAGCCACCAAGTTTGGAGAGGAAACCGTCGGAGTTGCGAAACTTAGTCTTCCCGTCCTCCTTGGCCTGACAGACTTGCTTCTTTAATGAGGAGATCTCCCCCTCCTTATCTTTAAGTACCTTCTTCAGCGCCTCAGTCTGAGCCTCCGACTCTTACAGGGCCTTCCTCGTCATGTCAAGTTTTTTGACCTGAACTTCCCACGAGGCCATAAGCTCATTCCGCTCCATCTCTGCGGCTTCGGCCCTCTCCTTTAGACGGTTAACCAGCGTCTCTCGGGCCATGCAACGGTTCATTAGCCCCTTCATCATCAGCACCCGCTGCAAGAGTAAAACACAAGGTTAGAAATGAGGGTAATTGAAAGACAGAAGGAAAAAGGATGGAAGGAAAAAGGGGACGATCCCACACCTGAGCCAAGCTAAAGAGGCCGCTTTCCCCCATAGCCTCCGTTGCATGATTTCCCAAGTCCTTGTAATCGTCATCTTTGATGATGGATGAGAGTTGGCCAAGGGCGTATTGCGAATCTTCACAGAGGAGGGGGGGGCGCTACTTAATGACAGGGCCTTTAGCCGTCATTAAGCCCTTCCCAGTCCCATGACGAGGTAGCTTGGTAGCCAAAGGCGAATCCCCAACGATAGGAGGGACCACCTTCGGCTTCTTCGCCGGACGGTCGACCTTGTCCGTCGGTTTCCTCTTAATAAACGGCTTGATGGGGCCCGTCACTCCAGTAAAAGGCACGCCCTCCTCCTTCTTTTTCTTCACCTGCGCGGCAGCATATTGACGGATGTAAGCCCTTCTCTTGCTGTCTTCCATTTCTGCACCAAAGGGAATGGTAGGAAAGAGTTAGACAAAAATTACAAAAGAAAGAACTAAAAGAGTAAGAAATAAGCGATAGACTCACGTTGGCGTGCTTGTGCGTCGTAGAGACGGGTAGTTTCTGTTGGCTTAGGACCCTCACAATACTAGTGCAGGGTGTCTAAAGTAATGAGCTTCTTTCAAGTCCTCTCTTCTAGACGGATACTAAAGATCTTCTCCAAGAAGCTCCACTGTTCAAGATCAACCTTTCGACGGTGTTAAGCTGCAACAAGAGATAGTTAGATGAGCGAGTAAAATAAACAAAATAAATAGACGAGCAAATTAAATAGACGGACACATACCAGACGGAGGCATTATACCCCAAGTTCTATCAACAAGGGGCATGTCCCCCCATTCATGAGGGTGACACACCCAATTGTCTCATTGGATAAAGAAGTACCGGTTCTTCCAATTCCGGTTGGAGTCAGGGGTCTCGTATACTAGCCTAAGCCTTGGTTTCCTTGGCAAGAAGCTGTAAATGCCCCTAGACTTGATAATTTTAGAAGGACGGTAATAGTGGAAGAATTCCACTATGGTTAAGCAACGTCTTCCTTTACTCAAAGTGTTTTCTTTTAATGGTTGAGTTGAAATCATCGATCGTCCACAATGGGGGATTGATGAAATTCCTAAGGCCATCAGGGCCAACGACGAATCTAAGAAGAGATTCGTAGCTCTCCTCAGCCTAAGTCTCTGTCTGTGTTACTCTCTGACCCGTCCACGTCCGAATCCTCCTCTTCCTCCTCAGAAGGTGAGTTGGCAGGCAGGACCCTTTCCGGATAAAAGGCGCCAGGGTTGTCTTGACTTGACGAGTACACCTCACCGTAGCCCGCTCCTTCACGGACACACGATTGTCCACTCGACGCTTCACTAAACATTATTACACCTACAAGTGATGGGTAAACTCCTAAGACTCTACAAGTCTATATACACGACGAACATATAATACTTAAAAAAGAAAGAAAATAAAACATATGAGTACAAGACGGAGAGCACTTACAGGTGTACGATGCAGAAAAGAGACGGAAGCAATGTGGTGAACGGACGCGCTGAGGTGACGGAATACTAAATTCTTGCAGATGATGGTGGCGCTCTGACACTAGGAAATGGTTGCAAAGAGTAGAAATGAAGGGGAAAGGCGACATATATATAGAGGAAACGGCGTAGAAGACAAAGCGACGCTTTGATCCAAGTAACTAGCCACTAAAATTTCGCCACGTGTCCCATAGCATCTATGACTCTCAACCACCCTGTCAATCAAAGCATAATTCCTAAGAGCTAGTTGAGGTCGTCACCCCACGTGTCCGTCTGGCGTATCAAGCAACAAACCCATGGAGTGGGAGGCAGCTGATAGGGGTAAATCCCAAGGTAGACTGATTGAATTAACGGAGTTAGACTTTAGAGATGAGGTAACCAGAAGAGACGATACAGTTGGCCTAACAAAGCTGGTAGACGGATTCGCGACCCGGACGGAAAGGTAAGGAGATGAGCAGACACTTTTGAGTGAACGGATAAAAAGGAGACGGTCTGTTGAAGCCACGTGTCACCCTTATGGCATCTACATGGCATCCACGTGGCATGGGTAGTCTCCAAGGATTCTGGTATGGAAATGTCTTGCGCTCCACGCCCCACCATAATTAAAGGAATCCCTGTAAGGAAATAATCCCGTAAATTGTGAATATTAATAAAGATCTTCCCTACAAGGAAATACCATCTCCACCAAGAAATTAAGGTCGGTTCTACACTACTATAAAAACCTCAAAACCCTCACAAATCAAGGTACGGGTAATTCTCCCAGCTCTGGTACTCTAGAGTTGTAGAAATTCTCTCTACCTTAACCTTCAGAGGGTATTTGGCCGGTACCACACCGGTACTCTCTGTAAGGTCTCTCTTGTTTTTGTTTCACAGGTTCAATCTAAGAGTACGTGAAAACTGTGCGATTTACTGATGATTTTTGGCATCATCAATTTGTAAGTTGTAACCTTATGATTGTTTTTTAAATATGGTTGGGGATTAATTTTTTAAGAAACATCTATTTTTTAATTCCAAACTTGTTTTTTATAACATCATGATATTCAAGCAGGTGAATGCAGACTTTAATATACCTAGAAGATGTTTTATAATCTTGTCAAAAAAAAAAAATGTTATATAAGTTTTCTTTTTTAATATTTATGGAGAAATTATTTTTGAACAAAGGAAAATAATATCAATAATAAAATTATTCAATTTATACATACTAGGATGCTACACTGAAGGCAAAAAGTGTGTAAATATAATCTTATCATCTGTATTAAAAACTATGGATTATAGATTCAGGTTCAAATTATGTGTTGTCAAAAAATAAAAAAGTGAATGGCAATACTTATTCCATTTCACATTCTTATATTTCTTGTAATTTTGATTCCTATTTCAATGTA
The DNA here is from genome assembly GCA_030021035.2 of Notholithocarpus densiflorus. NCBI lineage: Eukaryota > Viridiplantae > Streptophyta > Magnoliopsida > Fagales > Fagaceae > Notholithocarpus > Notholithocarpus densiflorus. The sequence goes on from JARYZH020000125.1 coordinate 975,470, forward strand.
CCATTGTAATAGTGTACTAAACATGTCCTAAATGAACTTGTAACAATTTATTGATCCCCTCTCACTAACTACATAATAAATTAATCAACAATAAATACTTAGTTAAGTAAATAAGAGAAAGTAAATAATCACTCTTGAAGGTGTAGTACAGTATCATGTACAAATTCAATTTTTATTAAATGCTACAAGAATTCCCACTTATTTACTAAAAAATTGAAATCCAAATTCTATGTAACATACAGAATACTGTTCGATAAAATCAATTTTATTCTAGAGCTAAAGATGAGCTAATTCTTGAACCAAGACTCTTTTTGGGGGCCAGGGCTACTTTAGGTAAACAAAACTTGTATCAAACATATAGGATTTTAAAACATTTTCATCAACTTGGCAGCCTAAAAATGCCATTTGCACCAAAATTTCTACAAATCTAGTAAACAAGGTTTGACTGAGAATATTTACCCCAATCAGACATCAAAGTAATGAATTTCACAAATTTTTGGTTAAACTCTCATTTTTTCCATATTCAACCTGGTTAACCAAGTGTAGACACAAAATTTCTCAAGTTTGAAAATCAAACAATTGAAAGTGCTTCACAAATGTAAATTTGTATTAATTGAATAATGAGTACAATTTTCTGTTTTTGATCATTTTACAAAAGAATAATTCTCTGATTCTATCTTCTTTGTGATATAGATTCAAACAGGAAATTTTCTTCACTTTGATCGAAAAATGGATCAAACAATTTTCACAACGAATCTTTGACTTTGAGCTTGATAGAGATTTATTGCTCTTCAAGTTCTTCAAATGTTCTTCAAGTTCTTCGAAGATTCTTTGAATTTAAAGGATTTTGGATTGAAATTCTTCGGGGCTTTAGAGGCTTGATCCATTGAACTTCACTGATTTAAAACTTTTTGAAGTTTATGGAGGCTTTTGAGCTTGATTCCAATAAAACTTCAAGTCTTGGAAGAAGGATTCAAGTGAATTTCTTTGAATGTTCTTCAAGCGTTCTTGAGCCAAAATTTCTCCAGAGTTTTGGCATCTTGAAAAGTTCCTCCAAAAATGAGACGGGGTGTCCTTTATTTATAGCGGTTTCAGAGGATAAGTCCCACTTTGGATTGATCTCCTTGAAAATAAGTTATAGACTCTAATTGACCCAAATTTTGCGTATAGATAATTATCTCTATTTATCTGTTATGATAAATATTTTATTTTGATAAGATAATTATCAACAAATAGGAATTGTTTGAAAAGAATTCTAGCGTGGTAGTGACCACATTCAGATTAGGGCTGTCCACGGGTTGGTCCGGGTCGGGTTTGTGCCCAACCCGCAACCGACCCAATCAGATCGGGTGGAGAAATTCCAGACCCGCCGCCGACCGGGAAAAGCCACCGGTCGAGTCGGATCGGACTCGGGTGGGCGGCGGTCGGAGTTGATTTCAACCGAAATAAATTGTAACAAACACTGAAGAACCAAAATCAACAAAAATCAACAGAACAAAAATCAAACTTCAGTGGTTTGATTCCTGAAAAACAAATTCAACAGATCTACAAACCCAAAGAAAAGATCTACAAACCCAAAGAACAGATCTACAAATCCAAATAACAAAAACCCAAAGAACAGATCCACAAATCCACAGATAACCAAACCTAAGAGATGAAATAGAAAGATTGAATCTGAGAGATGGAGGTGAAGACGAGCTGGGACGTTGCGGACGAAGAGCGAAGGTCGACGACGAAGAGCACAGATCAACGACGAAGAGGCAGAGATCGAAGATGGAGAGGCAGAGATCGACGACGAACACGATCGGCGAAGGGTAAACATCGGCGGTTGGATCGGCGAAGGGTAAGAACTGAGAGTGAGAGGATGATTTTGGAAAGTAAGGACTGGAATGAGACTGGTTAACAAGCTTTAGACCTTTAAACCCATTTATATGGCGGTCGGGTCGGGTGGCTCAGGTATTGGAGGAAGAGACCCGCACCTGATCCGCCGGAATCGGTTTTGGAAAGTAAGGACCCGCCGCCGACCGCCGGAGGAGTCGGATCGGACGGCGGACGGTTCGGGTCCGGTCGGTTTGGCCGGGTGGGTTGGATCTGCGGGTTGTTTGGATAGCCCTAATTCAGATACCTTGGCTACAGATCCACACACTTTTTTCTAGCAATAGTAGACCTTGTAAATGTAAACCACATGCTTATACGATACTAGGTTCTAAACACGCGCGTTGCATGTGCTCAGAGGTTTTTGTTTTTGTTTTTTGGATAAAGATTAATAATTTGCATCTGTTATAATTTGGAAATATATATTTTTTATTTTTCAAAAAAATAAAAATGATAAACTTTAAAGATAAGCAATAACTATAATTTTTTTTTGAACGTGTCTTTGAAAGTGGTGCAGTGATATAGAAAAAAAATTGGGTAGGAAAAATAAGATGAACCACGTGAGGGGAAAGAAAACTAAATTTTATGAGTTTTCTTAGTTTTTTATTATTTTTTTATATTTTTTAAAACTAGGGGTGTTTTACTTTTATTCGGATGAAAAAGGAATAATAAAAAAGTCTAAATTTTAGGGAATATAAAGATGATTTTATAATTTTCAAGCACTTTGATTTTAAATTGCCCTTAATGTTTAGATATTCATATCCAGAATTGTATATACTTTTTATTTTCAATTAAATCTTACGGATTTTATAGTTTTATGTGTCTATGACTATGTATATGTATTTGTGTGTTGTACCTTTCAAATTATTGAGGTCTAATTCATCTCAATTGCACATCTTGGCAATGATCTTCCAAACTTTTATGCATTTCCTCTCTTAAAATGAACGTTTTTGATATTACGTAAAAAATAGAAATTGATTTTTTTTTTCCTCAAAAAAAGATATAGGAAATTGATATTATTTTTTTGGTTGTAAGGTTGTCTAATATAATAAAATAAATAACATTATCAATTTTTAAAACGTATATGTGAGACACATGTATCTTATCTAATTATGTTATTAAGCATATTTAGAAACTATATAATACATTGTTCTTCTCAAAAAGAAACTAATACATTGTCATATTCATTATCTTATATTAGTTTAAAAAAATTATAAAATTGTTACAATTAACTATTTTCAACTTCTACATTTAAAAAATCCTTGGATCTGCATGAAAAATTTAATTAAGATTTGGTTTGCGACTAGTTGTATGTAAAGCTTGTGTAGTTTTTATGCGTTTTAGCACATAGCTGTTCTTGCAACAAAATTCATTTGCACAGCTACACCTATGCTGCAAAGGAAAAGGGAAAGTGTATTAAAAGGCCGAAGAATTTGAAATTGGATATGATTATATTAGGAACTTGAATTATCTATTAATGTTAAAATTCAATCTCCTGAGCCAAATTGAGTGTATTATCATATGGAAAACATCATATCTCTTGGGAGGATCGTTGACTACAAAATGTCGTTGGACCTGCTTCACTCTCTCCTGCATTCTAACATATTGATCATCAGGTATCCCCAACAAGATTTTCTTGAGGTTTGGTATTTCACTCACGGAAACTTGAATTGTGAAAGAGTCCCAACTAAGAACATCGCTAAATGGAAGGACATAATGCTGTGATATTAAAACAGGAACACACTCTGAGTAGATTGCCTCAACAATTCTTGGACTTGCAACTTCATGCCCACTTGGACAAATGCAATACTTGCTCTTCTTCATCATTTCATCGTATGAAAGTCCTTCAGGGAGTCTCTCATAAACTAGTACATCTTTGTCTTTCTCCTTCCAATGCTGGAAAAGTGCTGGTCTAATTCGGCCATGCATGGCACCGGCAAAGAATGCTAGGATTGTGCGACTAGACGGGGGCAAGCCACCAATGAGACCAGTAATCTCCCCAGTTACCAGGTTGATTTCAGGAAATGATGCATCTTTCTTTGGATTAAAATGTTCTGAGGTATTTGCGTTACATAGTACTCGGATGGAAGTGAAATAAAGCTGCGGAACATACCATGTTGCTCGCGGACCCTATATCAAACACCATTTTTCATACAACAAAAAAGCAAATTGATGTTAAATATGATAAATTTCAATAGTTCCTAAAGTTTATACAATTAGTAAATTGTGAATTTAATCATTTAAATATTATTCCAACACTCATATAGGCCTAGATTTCTCTTTAATAAGTGGAATCAATATATGGAAATTTTTAAGGTTTTGAACTTTTTATTTTTATTTTTTTAATTCGATAGTTACAACAGGGGAGAAGGGAGTCGAACATTGGATATTTACTTTGAAAACACTAAGAGATATCAACCAGTTGAGTTACAAGTCTTTTAGCAAGGTTCAAACTTAGACCACCTATTTTGATATAATGATAAATTACTGAATATCTTAAAAACATAAGCAAGAGTATTAAGAAATAATGAAATCAGGCATTTAACCATAATTTCAACAATATCTCTTGACTAAGGAAATCGACACAAACTATAATTCTAGCAATATCTCTTGACTAAGGAAATCAACACAACACTGAGTGAAAAGATGAAAATTAATTACCCAATCATGGCAAGAAAGCATGAAATGATCAGCTCCAAGGCTTCTGTTCCAGTATGGATACCTGTGAGCTATGAGATTGACATAACCAACAATAGTACGCTCTAGTACAGCTTTGTCACGAATAATTGGATCAAAGAGTAATGCAATGATCATAACAACGCTAAAGGGAAGAAAGAAGACATGAGCTTCATCGGGATCCCAAGTTTGGAATTTGGTATCTGTTTCCATTAAGCTAAGGAAGATTCCTTCCAAAGAGTATATGTTCTTGCAATGACCATTGTGAAATATGGGCGGTTCTCCCTCTTTGTAAATGAAGATCTTAAACAGGCGTTCCATTAGGAGGTAACTCCTGCGTAGTTGAAACAAGTTGGTTGTAATAGTTGACACAAAATGTTTTTGTGCCTTTTTTTTTAAATATAATTTATTTTTTGAGTTTCATTGTAACCAAAAAAGAATTGCACACTTCAACCATGAGATTTTCTGACCAATTTTTTTTTTTTTTTTGGAAGTGTTAATATGAGTGTTCAGTACATCTTGAATACTTGACTATTCCTCCATATGTGAATCCTCCTCCTCGTATACACTGAGTAATTACAATTAATGAGTTCTTTGTGGCTAACCCATGATAGTTGTTAGGATTTATGAACCGAAGACTTCATAGATCGCATATGAGGCTTGAGAAATACTAAACCAACCTCTTAATATGTTGGATTTTCTGATCTTGGAGTATGAGACACTAGATTACAAATCATGTAGCTCTCTCAGGGAATTTGGGCCACTAATTTCCCATTCTTTTAACTTGCCCAAACCAATTCTAATGTTTATGATAGTATACCCATTTAAAGAAACCAGAGGGATTTAAAGAAACCAGAGGGATTTGAGTGATAGTACTTGCATCTTTTGTGGTTCAAACTTCACATTTCCTTTTCCACTATTTCTTTTAATCTTTTTAGAAAAAAAAAAAAAAAGATGTATAGGAATGGTCAGCTCCTAATGCTAAATTTAGGAGTGTGGGTGAGAGAGAATAGATCTGACACATCCAACTCTTTCTGGCAATCTCAAGATCTAAAATTTTGAGTTCTTCTAAATCAAAGTATGGCTATAATCTCTAGAATGCCTGATCATCACTTTGTTATTATTACTTTAATTAGGAAATATCAGTCTGACTATCTCTTGATGGCTTTTTCAGAGAACTTGGTATTTTCTAATCAAACATTCAAACCGTCTACCAAAAAAAAAAAAAAAAACACCACAATTGCAATATAGAGAAATCAAGGATATTAACATGTATAGAATTCAGTACCGATGAAAGACGATTGCATTCCTGTAAATGTCACCATGTGGAACATAATCTGCATCTTCAAGAGCTAATGTACTGTTATCCGTCCTTCCAGCCTCCCAAATCAAAGCCCGAGCCTTATCAAGACGTGCTTCTAGCCTCTCCAGTTTTTCATCTCTCCTATTCTTAGCTCTATTGTCCTACACAGTACTTGTAACATAAGGCACATCCTCTAACATGAACACAATTTACATTTGAGCACGCACATATATGCGTAGAAGTAATAATTATCTAATGGATCGGATATATGCATCATTTCTTTCACAGTAGAATAATGAATAATGAAAATATAGAAATGGACGAATAATTATAGACAAAATGAAGATTACAGCAATGAATGATGGGAATGCTGAATTTGTCCGCGATGAAGAAGGATCAGAAGTAACCCCAAGAAAAGTAGTCCATGTCCCTGCATATGATGAGAAATAAGACCAATACAGTCCTTTGGAAGAAAACTTTGTTATTACCACCACAGAAACTACAGCAAAGGAAGCCACAGCAAACCCAATAACATTTGTATTTCTCCTCATCTCTCTCTCTCTCTTGCTTACTTACGCACACACAGATTATGCGGCTGTTGCAAAGAGTCTACGGTTATATGAGAAAACCGTCTTCAGTGGCATTTGGCAACACCTTCTATGGGTCTGCTAACAAGTGTACTCTTTATAATGGAGGATAGTTTTGTATTTTCTGAGGTTCAATTAACATTAAATAGGCAGTAAAACTGCATTAAATGTTGCAGAAATTTCAAATTGCGAATAAGGAAAATATCAGAGTGCAAAAAGCATTCAAAAAATTCACTTGATCACTTCTTTGCAAGGAATAAAGTACCAAAAAAAAATTTTCAAAAAAATAAAATAGAAGGGTAAACTTTGTATTATAATTTGAATATAGGTTCGAGATGGCAATAATTAAAAATAATAATTACCTAAACAATTAGAATTTCCCATTAAATTTTTCTCAAAAACAAAAAAAAAAAATTCCCATTAAAATAATAACAATAATAATAACAATTCAGACAAGCTGCTTGACAAATGGGAAAAGGATGGAGTTACCAAAAGAGTGAAGACCCATTTTTTGAGGAATAGAATTCGTAGCTACTATACCACGGATTCAAATCTTCTAGAGTTCCTAGGGTACTCTACCAGGTAAATTTCTTTAAATCCTCACTTCTCACTTAAAATTAATGGTTTAAGATGCTGCCACATCATCAATCAACTAACTTACTCTTTTAAAAACAAAAAAAAGGGGATAAGCTTAGGAAGCAGTCGTGATCCTTAACGTTAGCAAACAGATCTAACATTTTTTTCTTTTTTTTTTTTTTTTTTTTTCTTTTTTTTTTTTTGGATGGAACAAATCTCAAACTTGAGAAATTCATCAACCCACAAATCTCACCTGCCATTTTTCCCATTTGAATCCAAAAGACACTCTTGGGTAAGAAGAAAATCGGACTTTCTTTTTCAACTCTCCTACATCCTTGAAATTTTCAATACTTTCAATCACAAATGATGGATCCACCCAGCTCAATCCCTTCAAACTTTCCATGGATGACCATGGAAAGCCCAATGGAGGTCAGGTATATTAGCTATCTTACTCTCTCTCTAGCCTTTGTTCTCTTTCTATTGTCTACTGACTATTAGTTTCTTCCTTTTTCTTTTTTCTTTTTTTTTTTTCCATTTTTTTTTCTTTATTTCATACCTATGGTTGATATTAGATTTTTGTTATTTTGCAATTTCACTACTGCAAAACTATTTAATGATTGCTCAAGAAAAGCTGTGTTTTTCGGGTGTATATCATCTGCCTACAAGGTGTTTGATAAATGTTCAAGATAAGAAATAGAGTAGACAAAGAAGATAGTTGTACTAGTTTGTTACCTTTAGTATAATCTTAGACAAAGAGCAAGGCCACTATAATCAGAGAGAAGAAAAGAACGATTCAATTTGAAGATAATTGTACTAGTTTCTTATCTTGAACAATTATCAAACCAGTGCCATAGTTGGTGAGACACTTGTAGTGGGTTATGTGATATCCATAGTTGGACCAGTGCCACAGGGTAGTCAATGGAATTCTTTACAAGTTTTGACAATTGGGACCCCTTTACGTATTGTTGAGTTTTGGGCTCTATGGTGTGGGCCATGCCGTGTGATCCATATAGTAATTGGTGAACTATCAAAGCAATATGTTAGCCATGCTGAAAATTGCACTCAATAAAAATGTTGTGAAAGATTTAGAGGGAACTATTTTGCAATTTTTGTCAATGTGGTGACTTGAAAATTGCATTTCAACCTTAGACCCGGGTTCAGTCTTCTCAATCTATACAAAAACATGCTTTTCATGACTTTTAATTATCTAGAACTTTTGAATTGACTGGTTCTTCATGTGGATTCAATGAAATTTGTATGATGAACTTGGGGAAATTTGTATGATGAAATTTTTTGATAAGTGCTTATTACCCTTTATTTTCACTCAAATGATAATTTTGAGTCTTCTTTGACACTTTGACACTTATTTTAATGTATCCTATTGATCTTTACAGTCCCACTTTGACACTTTTTTTTTTTTTTTTTCCAGCTTCTGATTTCAGGTTCACTTGAAAGCTTGGATGTTGATGATCTAGGATTGCACACTAATTATGCGGGTGGCTATCATTGAGTAGCATCCACAGTGACTTTTAGGATTTAGTTCTTTGGAAAAAAGACAGTAGTAGAGATCACAATATTTAAGAAGAATATGTATCAATAGTGGCTAAAATGCTTCATGTATTACCAATGTTTCAATAGTTATAGATATGTAATGAATAGTTATTGGCAATAATATCAGTTTTATAAATCTTATCTTACTTTGTTATTTCATAGATGCTTGTAAACTATACATGTAATACAATGTAATTTATTGCTAAACATTCGAATTGCCAATAATATTGATTTAAAATCTAGAAGTTTCAACTTTGCACAAGTTACAATTGTTTTAAAGAAGGGAAAATGCTACATATCAAAGGCCTATCCCCTATTCTATAACAGGGACAATCTTAACAAAAGAAAAATGTAACATTGGCAGCATTAACAATGGCCTGTCCCCTCTTCTCTTTTACAACAAGGACAATCTTAACAAAAGAAAAATGTAACATTGGCGGCATTAACAAAGGCCTATCTCCTCTTCTCTTTTTACAACGTCCATAGCATTGGCAGCATCAAAATCACATTCCTATACATATTTCAAAAACCCAAGGTTACCTTTTGATAACTTAGTAAAGGCAAAAAAGAAAAAAGAAAAAATTTTCCATCATTTGTTAATCATTTACCAAGAAAATTCATGTGAGCATCATAATTATTTGTTCTGTCACCCAAAGGAACTTGTGCTTGATCAAACCCAACATCCATTCCCTACAAGAAATTATAATGATTTGGTGTCATCTATGTCATTGCATAAAAGAACATGCCACTTATTAATAGCTTAAAAAAGCTGAATGAACAACTTCACCGTTAATGATTCAATGAAACTGTTTTGGCATCTATTTCCTTGGAGACCTTCATATGTCATCCATGCCATTGAATTAGGTACCTGGTCTAATTCCTATATCACAAATCACAAATAGTTCTCGTTAAAACTTTCAGATTTTTAGCAGTAAAAATTCTTTAAAATTGCTTACCTACAAACTCACGAGATTGCTCACCTTATGTGAATAGCATTGCACAGGTGAGATAGAGTTATTGTAATTTGTGAGAGAAGAGCTATTGTTTTCCTGTATGGTAAGATATAAGGAGTTAGTTTAACCAAGAATAAAAAAATAAACTGTTTGTACACAATGCATGTAAATTTATCAACATTTTTTGCATCAAGAGCATACCTTGGACAATTGTTGTCTACCAGTATCTTTCATTTCATTTTTTTTTCTTTCTCCTTGATTGTTGTTCAACCCAACTTTTACATCTCGTTACAGAGATTGGAAGCTGAGAATGAGAGGTTTCTTGGGCTGTCGGTGTGACTCGATTTCCATTTCCAGTTGTCTTTTGAAGAGTTGGATCCGTTTGATGATGATGATGGGAGTTTCACCGCTCCAACCGATGCCATTGACGCCATTTTTGTTTGATTTTGAGAGAGAGAGAGAGTAGTGAGAGGAGAGTGTGGCTGTGAAGCTAGATACTATCACTGTACGTGTGTGGACTATATGTCTATGAGCGGTGGTGGAGTGTGCTCTCCTATTTTTAACTATTTTTTAGATATTTTCTTTTTTTTAGTAATAATTATACAGTAAAATATATATTTATATATATATATATATAAATATAATGTTGATGTCACATCTTTTATTAGACTATCCTGTTCTCTACCTTCTTTTTTTATTATTTTATTATTTTTTATGTATCCTGCTCGATACTCATAACATTCTTGAAACGACATCTTAATTGGACTTTTTGTTTTTTTATCTTAGATTTTTTTCATAAACCCAAACTTATATATATTTTTAAACATTATACAAATAAACTAAAAAAAAATAAGAAAAATTAAAGTCACTCTTAAGATATCTGGCTTTATGTTATGCTGGTCTAGACTTGACATAAAAATTTTAGGTTCAATTTATAACATTATTTATTTACGAAGGTTTTGAGAATCTCATAAATAAAGTGAAATAGTGTTATGAAAAATAGTAATACTACATACACAAAAAAAAAAAAATGACAATATTTTTTACACTTGTTAATTAATTAACAAGTTTGTATTAGTTTTCATCTAAACTTATTACTAACATTATTTTTTAAACTACTATTAAAAATTTACTACAACAATAAATGTAAAATTTCTTATCAAATATTTTGTGTCTAAAAACTATCTTTAAAAAATTATCAGAGGGAAAGAAATTCTATAGTTTTATTATAAAATGAATTTTCAAATTTAAAAAAAAAATTGAAAAATAAAAAAGTGAGAGAGATGCGTCCTCGGGCCTTTGTAACACTCTCTACCAAAGCATATGCTTCTTCGATTTCAGCAACTCGTGAGGCTATTCTAACTAACCTGGGACACAATCTTCTATACCGTTGTGTAACTTTTAAGTTAACATCCCCATGGACATCCTTCCCAATACTATCTATGACATACCCATGTTTTGCTTTTCTTGTCCATCTCTTCAAAATGTAAGCATCAGGAATTATCTTTATATCAAGTATGTCGAAAACCTTCAAAGCATGACAACACAAAATCCTAAATGTTTCAAACTTCCTACAACTGCATGAGATTGTCCTACTAATAGGACTACACAATACTTTATATTCTCCAACTTTCTCAAGAAGCACAACAGTATATTCATGCACTGGCTGGCTACAATTCTGATCTTTTATTATTGAAGCTGATGCAAAGTCATACTCATTTTGGAACACTTTAAATATTGTAGAGGTATACACCTGTGATGCTTGCTTCAATAAAGGTGAATTCTTCAAGCACAAAGGATGCAATTTTTCCCTAGCATTATACTCAGCCTCTTACTCTTTATCCCGCTTCTGCCCTACTACCATCTCAAAATGCTCAAAAAAATCATCCATATTCAAATATGATTTCAAGTAATCTTTCAAATCCCCATTCAAACTTTCACTAAGCTAAGTACTTCGCATTACCAAAGTAACTGCCCTCTTCATGTAACAGTTAGCCCATTTTTCCTTCAATTTGTATATACCATTTAACTAACTAAGATCCTTAATTGTGTAGGTCTGAATCATTTTATTCCAAGCTTCTTCAAATTCACTCTCATTCTCATACTTATACATGCAATCTTTAAATTCTCGGAGGAACAATGAGAATCCTTCATCAAATTTCCCAATTTCTTGATTCCATTTTGCATTATGTGCCAAGTACATAATCCATGCCACATCTCTGGCATCACCTCAGCTAATGCCTTTGCAATAGTAAAATCTTGATCAGTAAAGATAGATTTAGGCTTTCTACCACCATGTGCATTTAAAAAACTCTCAAAAAACCATTTGAATGATTCAGCTGTCTCATCGTATAAAAGTGCAGCCCCAAAAATCACCATCTCTCTACGGTGATTGAAACCAATAAACACAGCTATAAAGGTCTAAATTCTTTGTTTGTGCCAAATGTAGTGTCAAAACTAAAAACATCACCAAAATGGGCATAATCAATTATCATTTTAGCATCAGCCGAAAATATATTAGTTATTTGCTCCTCGATATCCAACTGTACAACATAATGGAACGATGGATTATGAACCAATTGTTGTTGAAAATACCTTAATAAACTACCGGCTTCACCATATATCAAGCTTCGTTGTCGTCCAGTTCGAAGATAGTTTTTTTGATCAATTCCAGTGTAGCCAAGATTAGCCCTTCCACCAGCCTCTCTCTCTCCTTAGGCTTAATTCCAGAAGCATAAGCTAAATCAATAGCAAAAGCTTGGACATCAGACATCTTTCGTTCTGATTGCATCATGAAAGTAGTTGCTGCAAGATGAAGAACATGGTTGTGCTTCAATACAAAATCGTACACCTTGTACTTTCCGGTCTCACGAATTAATGAAACACCCAATCGTACTAGACAATTAGTCCTTGTTTCCTGTCGAGGTTGACTGGTCAGATGATCTCGTTTATCAGGCTTACGAGTACCCTCTTTAGAACACAAAAATCTTCTCGATGTTCTTTCTCCATCTATCTTACTTTTATTAGTATAATGCTTTCGAACACTAAACCCCATTTGTTTTCCATAATTTTTCCAAAACATCCAAGTTGTTCCTAACGTATCAAACTCCATACCAACCTCTGGGGTACAATCATTCATGGTATCCTTGTTTTGACAAGAATTGTCCATCATCCTATAAAAATACAACAAAAAATAAATAAAAAATAAAACTCAATTCCAATTAACTGAAACTGAATATTTCAAATATTACTAATATACCAAGGTCCCATTACTATATACTCTAACTAAATAGACAAGTTTGAAACAATCATCGCAATAGCAAAACCCAATAACATGAAAAGAAAAGCACCAAAGCAGATTTCCAAATCCAACAGCTTGCAAATCATTAGAAAAATTAGCAAAAACACAAAGCAAATTGATTACACCAGTACATATATATCATTTTATGCAGTGAACCTTATCATATTTTTTCAATCCAGTACAATTATCTTGAACCTAATAATATTATATACATTATATTAATATTGACTACAATTGAGTGATTCAAAGTAGATGCAAGCTAATTGATATTCAATTGATTCCAAGTGGTTAGAGGCATAATGGATTAACTTATTAATATTCAATTGAATCATCAATTAACTTAGGATTTTCAATTGTATAATTTTTACACAGTATTCTTTTAAAGGGGCAGAAGACTCAAAATTATCATTTGAGTGAAAATAAAGGGTAATAAGAACTTATAAAAAAAAGGGTAATAAGACCTAGTAACTAGGCATTGGCCTTTTAATTATAAACATAGTGGGGCAAACACAAAGTAAAGACTAAGAATTTTAATTATAAACACCTTCAAGCAGAAGATATAGCCCAATTCCCCAAGTTCATCATACAAATTTCATTGAATCCATGTGAAGAACCAGTCAATTCAAAAGTTCTAGATTTAATTAAGAGTCATGAAAAGCACGTTTTTGTATAGATTGAGAAGACTGAACCCGAGTCTAAGGTTAAAATGTAATTTTCAAGTCACCACATTGACAAAAATTGCAGAATAGTTCCCTGTAAATCTTTCACAACATTTTTAATGAGTGCAATTTTCAGCACGGCTAATATATTGGTTTGACAATTCACCAATTACTGTATGGATCACACTGCATGGCCCACACCATGGAGCCCAAAACCCAACCCAATTGTCAAAACTTGTAAAGAATTTCATTGACTGCCCTGTGGCACTAGTCCAACTATGGATATCACATAACCCACTACAAGTGCCTTACCAACTATGGCACTGGTTTGATAATTGTTCAAGATAAGAAATTAGTACAATTATCTTCAAATTGAATCATTCTTTTCTTCTCTCTGATTATAGTGGCCTTGCTCTTTGTCTAAGATTATACTAAAGGTAACAAACTAGTACAACTATCTTCTTTGTCTGCTCTATTTCTTATCTTGAACATTTATCAAACACCTTGCAGGCAGAGGATATAGCCCCAAAAAAACACAGCCTTTCTTGAGCAATCATTAAACAGTTTTGTAGTAGTGAAATTGCAAAACAACAAAAATCTAATATCAACCATAGGTATGAAAAAAAAAATGAAAAAAAAAAAAGGAAGAAGCTAATAGTCAGTAGACAATAGACAAAGAACAAAGGCTAGAGAGAGAGTAAGATATCTAATATACCTGGCCTCCATTGGGCTTTCAATGGTCATCCATGGATGGTTTGAAGGGATTAAGCTGGGTGGATCCATCATTTGTGATTGAAAGTATTGAAAATTTCAAGGATGTAGGAGAGTTGTAAAAGAAAGTCCGATTTTCTTCTTGCCCAGGAGTGTCTTTTGGATTCAGATGGGAAAAATGGCGGTAGTAATTTGTGGGTTGATGAATTTCCCAAGTTTGAGATTTGTTCCATCCAAAAAAAAAAAAGGTTAGATCCGTTTGCTAACGTTAAAGATCACAGCTACTTCCTAAGCTTATCCCTTTTTTGTGTTTTTAAAAGAGTAAGTTAGTGGATAGATGATGTGGCAGCATCTTAAACCATTAATTTTAAATGAGGGGTGAGAATTTAAAGAAACTTACCTGGTAGAGTACCCTAGGAACTCTAGAAGATCTGAATCCTCACTCTTTTTTTTTTCATTATTTTTTTAAAATTTATAATTCCATTGTTCTCCTTGCACTATCAATTCAAGCAAGATTTCAAAAAAAAAAAAAAAAAAAATGCACCATCATCACCTGATAATAAAGAACTGACATTACAAGATTATCCACCCCTCAATAAATGGGGTTTTGAAACAACCCAAATATAGCTGTTGAACTGGAAATTGCTTTTCCTAAATTAATAATTTAAAAATAATACTCATAAAAAGAGGACACCTTACAAGGAAAAGTTACTATTTATAAAGTTTTGTTGCGCTTCCCTCTATTAATATTGTTGTTGAGATTCAATGAAGTTTGGAGTCAAGCAACTTGGTTGAAATAGCTGATTAAAAAAAAACAAAATGGTTGAATTAGCTGATTAAAAAAACAAAAGTATAGCCGATGAAGAATTTTCCATACGTATTACGGTATTAGAATTAAGCGTCACGTGAGTCATTAGGGATTTTTTATTTTATTTTATGAAATGTCTTAAAAAGGAAAGAGCTCGATCTCAAGCTTAAAGTATTTAAATGGGTCGCTTAAGATATTGGTTTTCAAAAAAATCTAGGTAAGACATGTCATGAATGTTTATAGGTATGTAATTTTCAATAATATTACCAATAGGTTTTTAATTTAATGGCATTGTTTGGTGTTTTCAATGGAGAAGTCCACCTTCAAATTCTTGATCCTCTCTCATTTTTTTTTTTTTTTTTTTTTTTGAAAAATTAAAAAAGATAAAAAGAAAGAAAGAAAGAAAAGATATAAGATCAATATATTAAATTAGGTTTCATAATATATCTCTGCAAATATAGAAAACACTGGAGAGACCACAAAAATATATGATAAAGTAATATAATATAATATAAGGAAAATGTTGAGAATTTATCAAAATATATATATATATATATATATATATATATATATATATCAACCTGGTAAAACAATCGGCCAAAATGGGCTTTTACCCCTTTCTCACAAACTTTCCAGCAAAATGCCCTCTTTCTGAAACTATTTAGAGAAATGCCCCTGTTTTGAAACTCGATTTTCTAAAAATCGAGTTCCAAATGTAAAACTCGATTTTTGGACAATCGAGTTATAGCGAACATGGACTTAGAAAAAAAAAAAAATTTAGAACTCAAGTTCCATACAAAGAACTCAAGTTCCACAAATTTTTTTTAAGGAACTCAAGTTCCATGAACTCGAGTTCTTTGTATGGAACTCGAGTTTCTTGAATGGAACTCGAGTTCCATGAACTGAACTCGAGTTCCAGAATTTTTTTTTTTTTTTTTTTTTTTTAATTTTCAATTCTGTATAACTCGATTATCCAAAAATCGAGTTTTAAATTGAAACTCAATTTTTAGAAAATCGAGTTTCAAAACAGGGACATTTCCCTAAATAGTTTCAGACATTGGGCATTTTGCTGGAAAGTTTTGGTGAAAGGGCCAAATGCCCATTTTGGCCTAAAACAATCAAATATATATCATTAGATACCATAGAAAATATCAGCTAATATTATTATCTAGATATTGTTGAGATATCGATAACAATAGCCTAATCCAGTTCTCTGATATGTGAAAAATATATATAAAAATAAATAAATTCTCTGATGTGACCCATATTTTTGGCTTAACAAACCTTGCCTAATATGTATAATAATCAGTAGAAGTTTGGGATTTTTTTTTTCTTTTAAACTTTTTGTGGGGTTCCTTACCTAATAATTTCCTTTAGCAAGTTTTTTTCCCCTTAACCCTCATCTAATAGACGAATTCTAAGATATCTCCTATTTAAAAGCATGCATCTCCATGTGTTACTTCAAAAAAAAAAAAATTTAATTCTTCCTTAATTTATTTATATGGTTGCCATTTACGAAGGCATAAAATCATTGAAATGGGGTATGTGATTGTGATCCTTAACTATAACCTTCGATATGTTTTAACTAATAACCTCCTATATTATTTTTTGGTAATATCTAGTCATTATTTTCATTTGATAATTTGAAAGGAAAATACTAACGAATGTCCATAGGGTATTAGTTAACAATCCATTTAAAAAAAGTTTTTATGAGAAAAGAAAAGAAAAAACAATTAATGTTTTAAGAGCTCTTTTCATTTCTCATAAAACATGGTGTCAAAACTTTCCTAAAATAGATTGTTAACCAATATTCTAAGATACTCGTTCGCATGACCCAATTCGAAAACCTAATTTTGTTGAAGTTTAATGTTCAACAAACACGAGCGCGTTATATTTGGGATGCACCAAAATTTAGACATAGACTTCTGTGAGTTACATTTAACTAAACATAGATACTCTTCTACGTATTGATTACAAATCACCGACAAGCTTGGGCAACTTCTAAATTTGCATTTATATGATCATTTACAGAGAAAACTAAATGTACGTAAACCGCAAGTCACAACACGAATATAGAATGAAGAATGACTACGAACAATTGAAAGTCCTTTCACCAAAACCTACCTGAAAAATATTTACAAATATGGTGTTTTCTATTGATTTACAAAAAATATATATAAGGATTATATTAATACATTTTTTTTTTTTTAATATTATTGAAACTAGGGTCCTAATCCTTTCAGCCAAAAATAAAGAAAAAAAACATCTCATTTTTTTTTTATATTGTGTATTTTTAAATTTGGGTAGAGCTTTATTGCATTGAAACAAAAACTTTCAAATTGTATGATACTATTATTTTAGTTGATGTTATATTGTTATTATGAAATTTTTTTTATGTAGAATTTTTTTTTTAATTTTTATAATTTATGTGCTTATAAATATTAACTTATGTTAATAATTTTGGATCATGTTTTCTAAATGGGTTGTGTATGTATCAACCCAACTAGGCTTGCACAACATTTTTTTTTTGGCTAAAATACAAAACTGACCCTCTAAGTTTCTTCAGATTTTATTTCAGCCTTCTAACTTTAGCTTTCATTCATTTCAATCCTCTAAGTTTTAGATTTATTCAATTAAGGCATTTCCGTCAACTTTTGTTAAAATTTTTTGAAAAAAAAATGGAATATTTTTTTCAATCATTAATTGAAATTTTTTAATTTAAAAAATTTGAAGAATAGTGTTAATTTAAAATGAAGGATAGTGTTAGCCTTCACCTCCCATATAAATTAAGTTTCCAACCCTCATTTGTTTAGTATTAACAAACCGTCAATGAAGATAAGATACAAAATCATTGTTTTGTAATATATTACAATGCAATTATAATTAGTTTTTTGTTGCAATGATGTCCCATTTCAATGCATAACATAGCATCTATAGAAAAACTCATCTTTCATTTTGTTGCAAATTTTAGTTTTGATGATATTCATAGCTGAATATGTTCGCTCTATAGTTTACATTTTCTTTTCTCTCGATTAGGCTACTTAGCCGCATAAGATTTTTTTTACGCGTCTTCAATGTGTGCATCTACAACTAGGTAAGAGCAAATTTATTTTGTTTAATTTTTTTTTCCAAAAGCCGAGTTGTTTGATTTGGGTAAAATTGGTTAATGGGGCTTAAATTCTTTTTAGCTTTGCTATTTAGTAATTTTTGTTATTATACTAATTTTTGGGGGTTTGTTAATTTTGTTTTAAATTTTAGATCTATAAATTTTTTCTAGTCTTTAAAAGGATTAATTATATTGTTAAGGGGGTGTAAGTGTAATTTTATTAAAGGGTAAATTGCAAATTAAACCCCTAAAGTTTGAGAGTGTTTGGATTTTACATTCTGAAATTTCAGAACTTAGATTTTATCCTCTGAAGTTTGGGGGTGTTTATATTTTACACCCTAACGTTTCAGTATTTGGATTTAACCTCCTAAATTTTTGTAGTATTTGGATTTTATTCCTTAAAATTTGGTGGTGTTTGAATTTTACACCCTAAAGTTTCAGAATTTGGGTATAAAATCCAAATTATAAAATGTCAGGGTGTAAAATCAAAACACTCCCAAATTTCAGGGGGTTAAATTCAAGTTCTGAAATTTCGGATGTAAAATCCAAACACTCCCAAACTTTAGGGGTGTAATTTACAATTTACCCTTTATTGAACCAAATTGTTAGTTCCTATAAATATATATATATATATAGTAGTATTTTTTATTAAAAAAAAAATATTTCGGGGTGGGCGGGGGCATTGCCCCCCAATGCCAATGCTTAGCTCCATCCTGCTCCATACTTCCCCATGCCCTGGCCTTCAAGAATCTATGAATAATCTTTATTTCAATATAAATTATGAAACAAATTAAATTGTTCCATGGATGTTGTTTCTTTTCAACCCATAAAAATTATGAGAAAATTTTATGTTAATTCCTATACTTTATGAATGGTAACCAAGCCAGCCCTAGGCCGGCCACCATCGCCTACGGCCCCCTACTAGAGAAAGGCCCTCAAATTTAGTGGGGAAAATAGTTTCTTTATATATATTTTTGGAGACAAAAAAAATTAGTTCTATCTACATTTTTCCACCACTTTCAAAAAGCCCAAAGAATATAGTAATGCTAAAGATAAAATGAATTAAATACATAAGTCTTACAAATAGTGAAATAGATGTGTTATTAATCAAAAGAAATAATTCAAATAGGAAAATCTTAAAAATGCTATAAATTTTAATACATTACCTCTACAAATTGATGTGACAATGGATATAATTGGTGGACTTCAACAACTTATTAAAGCATTTTTGAATTACCTTTTGTGATTAATGATACAACTTTGTAGGCCTCATGTTATAAATTTATAATATTTTAAGCATCATTCATTCAAATTTCAAATATTTGTTTATTAATTGTCTTCTTGAAGTTTTACTATAAAATTTGTTATAATTCTAGCATTTTTCCCCCAAAAAAAAAAATTAAAAAGTAAAATAAATAGATTTTTTTTTTAAAATTACGATATAACACATTAGTTAAATATAATTTAAGTGATAACAAAAAGACCACATTTGATGATATTGCGGAAGACCTCCAAATCTGTAGGGCCAGCCCTGATGGTAACAAATTCAAACGTAATTTTTCAAAACTAACATATTCATTCAATTAAACTACAAAATCTCAAAAAGTAACAAATTAAATTTGCATTTTAGCGTGACAGATCGTAGTCTTAGTCTCAATCCGAGAGAGACAATTTGTAGTGCCATCATCAAGCTGCTTCCTGCCATCGTCCGCCACCTGCTTTTTCAGGCCGTGCACCATCATCAATCCGCCGACACCAAAAAATCGTATTTCAGAAAAATCAGTACAAGAGAGCAAATGATATTATAATTTTAGGCTAATACCACTACATTGTCCAAGTGATATATACAAACAATGGATCCACTCCTTTTAAGTCTCACAACTAGGGGTGTTCGCGGTGCGGTTTTGGGTCATTTTTAGCACCGCGCTTTGCGGTGCGGTTTAGCTAAAACCATAACTACACCGCACCTTGTTTTTGTGGTCACATGTGCGGTACGGTGTAGTGTGATGCGGTTTAGAGTTTAGCCAAAACCATAACCACACCGCACCTCATTTTTGCGATCACATGTGTGATACTATGTATAAGATGCGGTTTAAAGTCGGTATATTTTTCAAATTTTGGGCTTTTCCTACTCAGCCCAGAACTAATTTTTCCCTTTTTTTGGGCCAAGTTTTAAATTATTGAGCTAGTTTTTCTTTATTTTGGGTTGGCTTTTCTAGTCAACACTTGCTAGGGTTATTAAACTTTTTTTTTTTTGAAAACTAGGGTTATTAAACTATTAATAATATATTTAATATTAAAAATAAATAAATATATTAATATATAGAGAGGGTGCGGTGCGGTGCGGTTTGTTCAGTTTTCTTATTATAAAACCGCAAACTGCAAACTGCACTGCACCATGTGGTGTGGTGCGGTGCGATGCACTATTACTTGCAGTGCGGTGCGGTTATACTATTTTGTGGGCGGTTTTGGTGCGGTTTTTGCGGTTTGTGTGGTTTATGCGATTTGGCGAACACCCTTACTCACAACATCACATTTCAATTTCAGCAAAACTTCATAACCAACTCATGCATTTTGCCCTACTCAGAATCAACTTAAAATGAGTCATTTATCTAATCAACACTTACCCACATTTCTCCCACCAACACCTAACCGTCTTACCCAATTGTAAGAACTTAACTTTACTGGTGGCGGTGGTGTCTAGCAAGCTGTTGGTGGCATGCAGCCAAACGGTAGAAGGAAGCTGATCACATCCCGTGTGAGTGGAGGGATAAGTAGTGATTAGTGGAACATAAAGTGGTACAGAAGATTTGCATTCTTCTCATGTAGGAGTTCAAATTTGTTTACTGAGATAGAGGTTTTTTTTTTTAAGAAAACCTGTTTCATTTAGTATACCAGAAACGTGTGGCACTATAATGGAATTAGGGCTTATTTTGCTACTTTTTGGAACTTCAAATTTTAATTTGTTTCATTACAAATTTTGGGTTTAAAATAAAACAAACACAAAATCATCATTTCTTTACTTGTTTGCCTACGAAACCAATGACATTGAAAAAAAAAATCAATCATATAAAAAAACAAAACAGAAAGATAAATTATATCAAATAAAATTTTAGCATATGAAAGCTTTTAATTATCTGCTATTGGTTGAATTGCTTAGGAGTTGTCTTTATCTTAGCTATTGGTTGTTATCTAACATTTCAATTTATAAGTATTTGTTATTTAGAAGGATAGAAATTGCCTTTATCCTTATGCGTACGCACATCCCAACTGTATGCGTATGCACACTTCGAACATGCGTACACATGCGCATGCATATACACCTAAAACCCTAACCCAGATACTTAGAATAGCAAAAAAAGTAGAAAGCAAAATCTAACAACCTCGCATGCTTTAAACATAAAATGTTATAAGAACCTAGACTAAACAGATTTATTAAAGCTTTAAAACATGTAAACAAACAAAAGAATCAAGGAAAAACTAAGAAAAGTGAAGAGTCAAAGATAGAACCTTTACCTCAACACAAGAACTCTCTAGAGCTTGATTTTGACCGTTCCCTTTAGTCAATCTAGTTACAACCAATTCAAAAACGAGTTAGTAAAGTTAGAACTCAAAAATCAAGACCAAAAAAGGTCACAATCAAGTAAAATTTGACTTAAAGATGTTTTGTGAAAAAACTCCCTCTTTGATCCACTATTTTTTAGTGAATCTTATGTGTTTTACCACCGGAATTCATCCTCTATGAAAAGTACCTTTTATGGCTTTATATAGTCGAAAAATAGGGGTTTGGGACGGCTCTCAGACGATGTAGGATTCATTCCAAACCAAGTTTTAAATGCAGAAAACTTGTATTTCATAGTTTCTAGAACCTTAGCATGCGCACAAATGCACATGTATGCACACGCGTGCAAGAAGCATGCGTACGCAGAGCTCAAGGGTACGTACGCACACCCTAGGGCTTCCATGGTCTTTCTTTTCCAAAAATAGTTTATTTGGTCAAAAAATAAGTTATATTTTCCAAAAACATTTTCCTCAAGCCAATTTCCATTTAATCGGGCCCTAAACCAACTTTGGGCTTTAGAATTTCAACATCATTGGGGAACGGGGGCCTGAGTCGTAAGGGGTGCAAAATGCGGTGTCTACAATGTGTACGCATACAGTTAGGATGTGCACGCACACTCATGCCCAAAAACCCTAATTCATTTCTATTTGATCTTTTCTTGTTTTCCTTACATGTTTAGTCTCTGTTTTTAACCTAGTTTATATATCTTCGAGTCTCTGCCTCTCTATTTGGTTTTGTTTTGTTTGTTTTATCTCTTTGCTAATTAGGATTTTAGATTGTTTGAATACCATGAACATGCATATGCTATGAACAAGCATTAATGCATAGGTGCCGTGATACGGTGAGGTAAGTCATGCATTATCACATGAACATGCATTTGATTTGGATGATGAACATGAATATGCTTTTCTGAATCCCATGATTTATTTTGATGTTTAGATATCTTGACATGCTTGTTTGAATTTGCCTTATGATGTTTCTGCCCTTGGAAGTATATGCTTAATGCCATGATAGATGAATGTTAGTCTTGGGGATGATGATGCTATATTGTTTGCTTTTAGATGTATGTTAGTGTGTGTATGTGAGTTAGAATAACATGTTAAATTTTCCTTTAATGAGATTAAGACTTGAAACACAATGAGTGGAAGTCGACCCACGAGTTGGGTGGGGTTGGGTGCTTAACACCTTCCCCTCCCCATACCTAAATTGCAGAAAGTGCTCTGGTAAAGATCAGTCCTTGCACAAGGGTACTATATTTATGATTTCTAGACCTAAACTAGGTGGCGACTCCATTTACACCCTCCACCATGGTCCACCCAAGGCCAAGGCGTACTTTCCACTGATTTGGGGAAAACCCAAAAGCCCGTCATGGGCACTTGCACCCACACCAAGTACTCTACCCTAAAATACATGAAAACCCAGGAAACAGTACATCAAAAATAAAAGTGCTACAAACAAAATTTTGTCATTGAATTAAGCCAACAACAAAAAATGACTTCTCAATTTTAAAACATGCCTTAGGTTTTTCTTTATTTACTTAGTGAATTATATCTGAAACCTTAATCAATTGATGGGCCAAAGGGCTGATAGGCCGAAAAATAAATTCTGTAGATTCGTAGTTCGATCGGTCGAGTCTAGCATATTTCGAATTCTTGAACCTGCAGCTTCCTTGTTCTTGTATTTAGACTTGTAGCACCTTGAGCATTTTCTAGTCATACCTATAGACTTAGTAATCTATATCTAGACAAGTTTGTACTCACAATTTGCTAATTGTTTTAACCTTTTAAAACCTAACAACATAGTTTTCAACTTACAAGCATGCAAGGCCTTCAAAGAGCATTAATAAGCCTTAACAATTGCCACATTGGATCAAATCTAATTAAGCATAAAAGTCCAACTATAATAATAATCTTCCAACACATGCTACTTTCCAAGATCGGAATCCGAAAGGGGAGAGAATGGGATGAGTTGATAACTCAATAAGTAACCAAATACCAAACTAGCTGAAACAAGCATATAGTTTGACAAAATAATACATTGTTTATAAGATGAAATATTTCACATACGTCAAAAGTCATAATATACTATGGGTTTCAAAACTAAACAAAAGAAGTTTCATAGACTTAAAATAGTTCATATATTTAAACATATTCACATTCTTAAAAATCTTATATGACAATGGTCACGCTATATCCCGATGACTAGGCATCAGATTCAAATTAAACTAGTTCTGTGTTAATGTATATCCCCCATTAGTTAAGTCTAGAAACACGATAAGCTCATCATGCTCCAGATGAAACTAGTTTCGGTATCAATGAATAACCCTCATTAGTTGGATATTATAGTCAGGGCATAGTCAGATAGTTCAAAATCATATACATATTAAATCACTTTTCAAATACATATATTTCAATCAAATACATATATAAAATCATATATTCAATAATTAAATATGTTTATGATAATTATTTATTCTTTACTTTAAATCAATGTAATAATACAATTGAAATAAAAATATAACAATTGTAAATACAGTACTATAAGCAAAAATATAACCAATTAGGATAAGGTTACTTACCTTAACTTGCACACCACAAAAAAAAGTCTCCCTAACACTTTCTCTAAAATCCTTAGATATCACCTAAAGTAATTTTCAGGTACCATTTACTCAATAATCAAATAACTAAAGAAAAACTTATAACAATACCTAGTTAGAAGAATACTTCTAAAAATATTCCACTATTATCTCACACCAAAAATTCACGTATTTATAATATATTTTATTATTTTCTGCCACCATTAGTTGCCTAGAGATAAAGCCTATAGAATACACATAGGGTCAAAACCAAGGCAACTTCACTTTGTAAAAGAAGAAAACCATCTGGACCCACCTTCTTTTTTCTTTTCTTCTTTTGGTAAAATACAAGGATAAGTATAATAATTAGTATTAGTTAAGGCCTAAGTGAGACGGTACATATTACAGTATTAGAGTCAGCAGATAAGACCTTCATAATATCGAAAGGAGGGGCTACATAATAAACAAAAGGATCACATTGGCCGTGGCCGAGCTTTGCCAGCAAGTTAGCAGCTGTGTTGGTTTCCCTGTAATAGTGCTGTAGTTGGAATTCCTGGAAAGCTCGGAGAATAGAGACCGGTATGCCTCTCCAGATGCTAGTGCTCTAACCTACCAAAGCCCTACTTTGGATAGCGTGTATAACAGTTAATCATTACAATATTCAACTTGTACTCTCATGCTAATGAACAAGATAATTTTCACTGAAATTCAACATTATATTCTAATTACTTATCTTTCCTCCGACCAACCACCAAAATTTAAAAGATGTCCTCACTTAACAAATTCCGCCTGTTCATCATTGGAAATTTTTAGGTAACAGGATTTCGATTGAAGAAAGTGGAGAGACGTTTCGTGGAAACCAAATGGAGCTTTTCTAATTGGAGAAGACCCCTATCCCTATCCTATGTTTAATGTACAGTCATTAATGGTGGACCCACTAATAATAAATTCTTTCGGGGGTCAAGCAAAATACAAAAAAAAATCTATAAGAACAAACAAAATATATTTTTGTACCTTCTCAAAAAAAAAAAAAAAATCTTTTTGTGAGACAAAAAAAAAAAAAAAAATTAATTCATAAATTAATGATGAGACTGCAAACGGACCTCTTCACAAACTCATACTCATATAAAAGTCCCATTAATATACAAATAGATAAATATTGCTGACACTCTCTTTGTTTCTTTTGGTTCATTTTTTTATTCGATGGATCAAAACTTCAACTTTACCCTTTACCGGTTGAGGTACAAAATATAAACAAAAGGAGGAATAACCACTGGGCAATAAATTACCAAAATTTTCTCATTTTTTTTCTTGTGTGTGTTAAAATACTTAATATTCTAAAAAAAAAAAAAAAAAAAAAAAACCTAGTCTAAGAGGTACAAAATACCAACTTTGTCTCTTCATTTTTTATTGCTGTTGTTTGGTAATGGGTTTTTGTGGGTTGTTTGTTTTGATCTGATATCTTTATTGGTTTAGATAGTTATTGACCCACACCGCTTCTATACTTTATAACTTGGGCATGTAGAAAAATTCATGATGGAGAAGCCTAACTAACAAATCGTGCTCTTCCACGTCACTTGCAATCACATTGAAAACCCATGTATTTATATGGATTGAATCACAATCAAAATGGCAAAGGAGGAAAAACTTTTGTAGCGGATTCGCATTGCAAAGAGCCTAGGATTCGCATTTAAATCCATATTGTTTGATAAAATGCTTGAAAGAAAATTGATAAATTATATTTCTAACTTGATGACTTCATAATTTATTTTTTTTATTCCCTATTTTATTTTGGAATTAGAAACAATTAAATGTGGGAAAATTGATTGAAAGCACTTGCAGATACATAGCTTGCGTTTATTGGGTTTTCTTTATTGTTGCTTGTGTCGATATTGGTTGTATTATGTATCAACTTCTACTTGACATAGGTGGAAACAAATTAACTTAGCTATGGATAAGAAAGTGGTTTTTTTTTTTTTTTTTTTTTTTTTTTTTTTAAGGTGAATAATTTGTTTTTAACTATTGAGGGTTAAGGATAATTTGACAGCAAATTTTAAAAAGAATCACCACAATCTACAGATATTATATATGTCATACTAAATGATAGAAACTCAATATTCAAAAATACGAATAAAAAAATTAACTCAGAATGGTGTCTCCATTATTTGAAGGTAAGCTTATAATCTATATTAACTTAGAATCTCTTCATATGAAAACATGTCTGCTTCTTGGTTTTAATATGTTTTATAGTGAAAGATACTATAGCAACCCTAGAAAAAATTTAAAACCTTGAACTATAAATTTTTACAGCTAAATCACTTTTAAGAAAAACTAATAAAATTAGTCCAAGTGTAAGTGATTAACCAATTTCAATAAACTAGGAGCTAAGCTAATCAAGACATAACAAATGCAAAAGCAATATGGAAATAAGGTAAAAGCGTGCAAACCAAAGTCAAACACCATGAAGTGTTTAGGAAGAGGAAAACCTGTAACACCAGGAGGAAAAACCTCTCCCCCGATCACTCATTGGAAATTTCTAGTAGATAAGATAGTTGCAATACAAAATGTCGATACTGTATTTTTTCCGGCCCCGATTCATGCCTTAAAACAAATACCAAAAAAATAAAAATAAAAATAGAAAAGGTGCAAAATTATGAATTCCAAAGCCAAAAAAGGGCAAAAATAAATACAATATGTTTGAATGGTGAATCAAAAAGTCACAACATTTGAAAAACCCATTTTACAGAAAATCCGACCAAAACCCTAACCGGGTGTGGTGAAAAAGTTGAATTTTTATCCGACCATTGGATCATGTTGAGATATCGTAAAAATACCGAAACCCTAATAAAATATTCACTGTATTTTTTAGGAAAATTGACAATTTTTTACTTGATTTTGCGCAATAAATTGTTCCGATTGGGCAAGAACTAGAATGAACGAGCTGGACCATCTTGAAGAACAAGGTCTTAGCTAAATTTCACCAAAAGGGCTCGATGATATTAGCTCCGGATTAAAAGATATGAATTTTTCAAGAAAAGATGCTCAGAATTTCCCTGTTTTATGTCACCTCCCTTCCGAGCACGATATCTCGATAACTGTAGCTCTAAATCGACCAAGACTAGGACCATTGGAAACTAGAAATTCAGAGCTTTCCATGCATATAAAACCCAAAGAAAAAGAAGTTCCAAAAGGCCTCCAAATAGCTGTGCAAAAATCAGGCTAGAAATTTAAAAAAAAAAAAAAAAAAAAAAAAAAAAGGACAACAAAAAAAATGCTGACGAGGCGAATGACATGGCGGATAAGAAGGGAGCTGGCATTGGTGTACCTAGTACACCAATGCTAGCCTCCCATTTCTCAATTCCTCCTATAAAT
Organism: Notholithocarpus densiflorus; assembly: GCA_030021035.2. NCBI lineage: Eukaryota > Viridiplantae > Streptophyta > Magnoliopsida > Fagales > Fagaceae > Notholithocarpus > Notholithocarpus densiflorus. The sequence continues at coordinate 1,003,085 of JARYZH020000125.1, forward strand.
ACCCCCGCCCCCTCCATTTTTGGAAAAAATAATGTAGAATTTTGTGTAAGAAATTTATGTAAGAATAGGGAGAAAAAGTGAGGAAACAATAGAGTGAAGTCCAAAAAAAAAAAAAAAAAAAAGAGAAAAATCCTAAAAATCCCTTATAAAAATGAAAAAAAAAAAAATCTCTCTCTCTCTCTCTAGGAAACCCTACACAAGGAGCCACTTCCTTTCTTCTACATTGTATATTTTGTGGGTAAGGTTTTTGGATGGGTTTAGTTCCTTAACAACTAAACCCATCCCTTTCTTTTTACTATCTTTGTAAGAATCTTTCATGTGTGTGTATATATAAAGTCTTTCTTTTACGTTGTTGTAAATATTTGCTTTATTTATGTGTTGTTCTTGTATATGTTGTGTTTATCTCTAGCCCTTTTAATTTCTTGTCATCCCATTTATTTTCTTGCACACACACACACACACACTAGCCTTTAAGCACGCGCGTTGCGCGTGCTCAGAGGCTATTCTATATATATATTTTTTTTCTTTCTAAAGAACAAAACTTTCTAATATACTAATTCGGGGTTGATGCATTATCCGATCACCATAATTCATAGGGGAGTGATGATATGTGGCATGAAAAATTTATTTCATTCACAAACACATAAATCTCATCACACTCCTTGGAATTATGGTGATCATATAATGCATCAACCCTGAATTAGTATATAAGAAAATTTTTTTCTTTAGAAAAAAAAAAAAAAAAAATAGAAGAGCCTTTAGGCACGCGTGCTTAAAGGCTAGTATTTTTAATTGAAAATCTCAATACTCTCATAACTTAATACAATAACTTTAATTAAACAATAGTTTCAAAAACTATAATATGCAGAAAAATGACTGCAAAATTTTCACAACTATGAATCCACATCGTAGATCACGATAAATAGCAAGTTTCCCACGCACTACCGAAAACCAAAAAACAGTTAACTCTTTGATTCGGACACCGAAACAAAGACAAACATTTTGGCTTTCCTCATTCTTTAATCAAGAATGAACATGGGCGCCTAGTGCAGAAAGCAAAAACGATTTCATACAGTTCCCTTCTTGCTATCTTTTATCAAAACATATAGAAGCATGTTCAATTATTAATCTAACAATAAATTAATAAAACCCAACATGTATCTATATCAGACCATACGTGCAACAAGTATGCAGAAAATTTTATTGCAGAATTTTGAAACACCAAGAAAACTATTTCTTTAATTCTAAAACCCAATCACATGTTATACAAGCATGATATTGAAGACCGCTCTGATACCATTTGTTGGAAAATCTGGTTTTGCATCTCATACAAAACACACAGCGGAAGCAACAAACACGGATCTACTTCATTCATGAAAGATAACATGTAACTTTGAATTCTAGAAAAAAGAATAGAGAGCGTACCTTGATGCAGTGAAATTCAAAACCAAGACTTGAGAATACCTTTATTCTTCATCTCAATTCCACATGGTGCCCAAGATGTATGGTCTCTCAATCAGTCCTTTTGTACATAGATTCTCAAAGAAAAATCATTCTTCTTCTCCTTGTAGAGAAAAACTGATTTCTTTTCTTTTCATCATACGTACATAATAACTACCTTGGTAGTTTCTTTATTTAATAACTCTTATTAAATAAAAACTGATTATCTAATTGGGTTAGCCTTTTGGGCCTACCTAATTGGGTTTTAGTTTGTGGCTTGAGATGAGACCAAAGGGAACAAATAAGACTCTAGCTCTAATGGGCTTTGGGCTTTTCTATCAACTCTTGACAAGTCCAAAGTTACCATTAATTATATTCAATACCATTATAAGAATATAATTGCACTCTAGGCCTTATTAATAAATTATATCCCAAGACTTTATTATACATGCAACCTCTTCATTAAAATATTCGTAGTAGTACAAAATCATGAATGTTGACTTCCACTTTGAAGATTACTACATCTTAATTCTTGAGTACTTGGTTTAATCCTTTATATTATTTATCATATATTTATGAAATCCAATTTCATAAATATATACTTTAGTAACTCCTTATTAAAGTGGTTGGGCCCAACACTCTGAATAACCAAATCCATTAAACTTATCTCAAGAGAATATTTTATATCTCCGTTAAGAGATTATGAATTCCATCTTGAGAATATATGTTCCATCAACATTAAATGCGGCTGCCCAACATACTGAGGTTTTGACCGTAACTTATAGATCTCACTCCTGATATATCAAAGCAACCTACACCTCATGATCATGTTCATTATTCTCTCAGGATTTAGAGTTGATGTAAATAGAAGTCGTGAGATTTATTATTCATTTGACAGTCGTTAGGAGAATAATAAATCTCACAGTGGTCCAGTTCAATATGTCTTAACTCTTAAAACATATCAACATATCAACTAGAAGTCTTCACTTCTATGATCAAGACAAATCATCGTAGTTGATATGTTATAGTTTTCGCAGATGAAATGCCCAATTTTCATCACCGACTATGAACTAAAATTCTGAGTTTACAAAGAATTAGTAATTTATATCTTCTGTGACTTTTTATATAAATCACATACTATGCATCTCATGGACTAAGATAATATCCCATTAGTTCATTTATAAATAGTTTCATATAATTAAACAATTTAATTATTTGTGACATGCCAATAAATTGGATTTTAGGGCATAAACCCCAACAGATTGGGCCTCATGCCCTGACACAAGGAGGTCTGTGACAAGTTATAGTATCTTCATTGGGGACTCTTTGGTGTCTTGGAAGTCAAAGAAGCAGTCTACAATATCAAGATCGTCAGCAGAAACTGAGTACAGTGCCATGGCAGTTGCAACATGTGAGATTGTATGAATTTTATACTTTCTTAAAGACATTGGGGTCAAACATGATAGAGAGGCTTTGTTGTTTTGTGACAGTTAGACAGCATTGCACATTGGCTCCAATCCAGTCTTCCATGAGAGGACAAAGCATATTGAAATAGACTGTCATGTGGTCAGGGACAAAGTTTTGGAAAGGGTTATCAAGGTAAATCATGTTAGGACTTATTGTCAATTAGCAGATATGCTTACCAAAGCATTGAGTTACAATCAATTTTCTAATCTTGCTTGCAAGATGGGAATGATAAACATACACACACCATCTGCTCTTGAGGGGGAGTATCAGAGCGTAGACAGTAATGAGCACAAGGAAGTAGCAAGAGCGGAGCAATAAGAGCAGTGGAGTTTGATCAGAAGAACAATAGTGCATAAACGACACAAGATAGTTATATACTGTAGATATGGCTTGTAGTTTAGTAGCTGAATTAATTCCTTTAAGTGATGGCATGCGAGAATGTTAGTTATTACTGTAGACACACGTGTAAAGTTAGTTTTTCTGTTCTGTTAGTAGCAGTTAGTTGGTTAGCTTGCTTTACTCATTGTATATAAGGTTTTGTAATCTTTGTTTGCTAATTAATGAAAGCATAGACTTCGTCCATTCATTTCGTGATAACTACCAGCACCAAACACTTGTTGATTATTTTTTGGCCCCCTCTTTTCATTGCCTAATTTTTTTGGTACAGAACATCAAAAACCAGAGTAGACAATTATCTTGGAGCTATCAACATTTATTAAGATGTTTAATATAGCAGTGGAGTCGGGTGGTTGTGATAATCTTATCTGATTCAGCAGCGTGCGGGTTTTTTTTTTTCCTTCAACTAAAAGAGATTTTATTTGGGCAGGCAGATACAAGGAAGTAATTTTAGCAGAAAAAAATGGTACTAGTGGTAAATGCACAGGAGGAAATTGAAGAGATATTTTGATGTTTGGATATGCAAATTATGTACATAGTATACACAAACATAGAGACAGATACATCTATGCAATTTCCAACCTAAGCACTAGCTTTAGATGCAGGAGATATAATTTATTAGCTACAAACCCCATGAGATTATATGTAGAGATATTTTAGTCCTCTAGAGAGAGAGATAACATAATGAAGGATTTTGAAGAACAAAGGTCCAACCTGGAGCCTCCTATCCAATAAAACACCATAAAATACCTTATCCTACAGCCATGTCAGCACACTATCCTGATAAAAAGTAATGAGTGGTTGTCCATCTTCGACTTGGAAGAACAGGGATCTCCACTTTTCATCGCAAATTATCACCTCCCCAAAAACCAAAGTAATAAACCCAGACAAACAAAGAAAGCTTACCTATTAATCCTTTCTCCAAACTCTTCTCTCTCTAGTGGCCTCAGGATCTCTCACAAAGTATAATCTGTAGGGGTTCAGTAATAATGGCCTCAACCTCCTCCTCCACACTCACAATCTCCTCCTCATCCACCCTTGTTGATGTCAAGGCTCCTCGCCAATCAGCTGCTTCATCACCACAGTGTGTGTCACTCCCCACACTGCCCCCTCCTCCTGTGCAGCAATCTCAAAACAAACCTTGGAAGACCACAGCTTATTGTGAGTCCATCACATACACATACACATACAAGAGCACCCTTCAAATTAAACCTGCTTTATCCATGTTGCTACTAGTGTTTATAGATATGGATGGCCATGATAATAGTTATTTATCTTCCTGGTTTCAATGCAACACTCACAGTCATTAACTAACATGAAACTTATCTAATTTTTTCAAAGATTTTTACTCTAAACAATCTATATAAAAGAAATAGTGATATAATACTTTTGAAATCATCTTCAATTCATCAATAAGCTCTTGAAAATTTTTAAGATTTTATTATTAAAAAAAAATCAGAATATGTTATCAACCAAATTTCTTTCTCCTAATCAATTAAATTCTTAAAGAGAGAGAGAGAGAGAGAGAGAGAGAATGGAAATTCACCTACCATCATAAAATAAAAGAATGTATTGGAATTGAAGTTGGAGAATGCACTTAGGTTTGGAGTGTAAATTAGACAAGATTAAAATAAAGTAGAATAACGAGAGAGAGATACTTAACTAACTTTTTATATTATCTTAATGGTAATAGAAGGTTTCTTTACAACTTTTAATGAGAAAAGCTAATAGATTTCATAAATAAATATTAATATTTAAGTGTAATATACAACCTGTGATGAGATTATGCCATAAATAATCTAGGAAAAACTTAACAGAGAGAAATAAATCTAAACCCAAAACGTAAAAACAAATAAATTCAACTAGTACATCATATAAGCTTCATTAATCTAGTAAAACCAGTCCACAATTGCTTCCCTTACATACATTCCAATGATATATAGTAGAACAAGATGTTAAATTAATCTAACAAAATTCTATTTGACTAGAAAGGAAAAAAAAAAAAAAAAAAATCTTCAAAATCAAAAATTAAAATTTCATTAAATATAAAAAATAATAATAACTAGGTGAAAAAAAATCACCTTGAAAGTCCTAACTAAGCCAAAAGAAACAATTTTTCAAATTAACAAATCTATATCCTCAGGCAAGTTTTCAAACCATACTCATTTCAAATCTGTATCCTCAGACAAGTCTTTCATCCGCTGATTGTTTCTGATGCTCGTTGAGTAGCTTTCTAATTAATTCACAGTCTGGTTTCTCAAAAAAATCTAAAATCTAAAATCTAAAATTCAATAAAAAATTCAACTAAACCAAGAATTCCAAACTATATATATAAAGTACATTGTTCTTGCCCTTCATCAAAAAATTTGTGCTACCTTTGCTCCCAAAGATGATATCTGTGATATTAGAAAGATATATAAACAATGAAGAAAGATATCAGAACCCATTATCAACCAAATCCTTACTTACTTTATCAATTAAAATTCTTAAGTATATGTAAAATTAAACAAAGAAAAAAAAGGAAAACTCACCTAGATTTAGAGAACTTAGATTTGGAGTGTGAAATCAAATGTATTGAAAATAAAGTAGAATAAAGGGAGAGAGTTATGAGATTGATGAGTGTGGGAGTTTTTATTGACAAAAATGATCCAATCAAATTGTGGTGATAACTGTTTTAAACATGGAGTTCTCCATGAAATTGTATTGATTTTAAATTTTGAATTTTGGGGAAAAGTTGACATTGAGGATTTGTAATTTTATTTTTCTTAAAAAATTATCCCATCCATTGTTGTGATAATCGATAAGAATGAGTTTGTTTTTTTTTTTTTTTAAGTAACCTTACGTAGTTGAAATATTTGAATTCAAATAGAAATAGAATAAAGCATGCATTTGAATAAATTAGTAGTAACTTCTTTTTTTTTGGGTAATGGGTTTTTGGTGGAGTTAATTATCCGAAAATGTTGGTAGTGAAAACTGATAAGGATTAAGAAATATCGGAATTTTAAAATCCGAAAATTTGCAGTAATTTAGGAACTGTTTAGTGGTTTTAGTCTTGCATTGTATAGAGTGTAGACAGCTTTAACTGGATAATTTAGATATACTTAAAAGTTACACAAATTCAAAAAAAAATTCATTCTAATGTGTGTGTATATATATATATATAAATATATATATTAGCAGCTATTTAGTAGGGTAGACATGTAGAAGAATTTTAAAAATTGGATGTATTTAGTGCAAATGCAGTTAGAAATAGATAATCGTGGGTAATCTTTTTTTTTTTTTTAATTAAAACCTGATAAGAAAGTGATGGGTGTTCTGAAATTTAGTATTTGATGTTGTTGACCCTGTAGAGAGGGAAAATTCCCGACCTATCACAAGCTGACACGTCACACTACCAGGTCCACAAAATACAACCAATTACAAAGCGCCACATATTGCTGTTAAGTTTTACTATCACTACTCAAAAACCAACAAAAGTTTGCCAAGTGTCATGCAAAAACCAATCACTCATCAACGCGTGTAAGCGATGACACAAGCAGTCCAGCGCGTGTAAGCGATGACATAGGCGGACCAATCAGGCTGTGACATGTGTCACCAATTAGACTCTGCCACGTGTCGCTCACCCACCCCCAAACTCCTATAAATAGAAGCCTTCCTAAGACATTTCAGGGGACCAAGCCATCTGAAGCACAAGCAGCATCAGAGAAGATTCAGAAGCATCAGAAGTACAGAAGCTCTGCAGGAATCAAGTCTCAAAGCCTTCAAGAACTTCAAGAACTTCAACCTCAAAATCGAAGAATATTCGAAGCAGAATCATCAAAATTATCTGCCCAGATCCAAAAGTTTGCGGGAATCAAGCCAAAAGCGTCCGAAAACATCAACAAATCACAAATCAGTGAAGCTCTACAGATTCAAGCTTCTAAAACTCCGAAGAACTTCCACCATAAACCTTCGAAGACGAAGAACATACGAAGAACACGAAGAACGTGAAGAACAAAGGATTTCTAACAAGCTCACAGCCAGAGATTCATTGTAATTCCGTTTCAGTAATCTTCGATCCATCCCTCAACCAAATTGAAGGATATTTTGTGTTCGAGTCAAAATCACATTATTACAATTCCAACCAACAAGTCTTTCAAGGAGATCGAATCAGAGGATCACTCTTTTGTAATTTCAGAGAATTGTACCACACATTCATCAATACAAATTCGCATTTGTGAAACTATTTTACTTGTTTGATTTATTTCGAACTAGAAATTTAGTCATCTACATATTCTGGCACACCCAGTGGGACCTCTCTACCTCTCATCTCTTTCTCCTTCAAAAGAAAAGAAATTCGACATCATTTTGCTACCAGCTTCATTGGCCTCTAGCAAGAATGTCCAAAAATCAGTGGTTGATGCTTCTAGTGATGATGATTATGTCGGCCCAATTACTCGCAGTCGGTCCAAAACTCTTGATCGACTTCAACACCAACCAACCAAAGAGGGCGAGCTTCATACTACCATCTCTCTGGACTTTCTTGCAAATAGGAAAGCTACCACTAAAGATTCATCTATCTCGAAAGATTTGGAGATCAGTAATGAATCATCCCCAACAAAAACCTTTTCTATCAACTCTTCACCCGTGATGAGAAACTTAAGGAATGAAGTACCTTTGACTCATCCTGTTTCCTCATTTTCTCCATCATATTTAGAGGTCATGCCGGTGATGATGACTAACACCTCTACCATGGAAGAAAAGATGGCTGAAATGGAACAAAGGGTCATCCTTCTCACAAAAGCACTTGAAGAAAAGGACGTCAAAATTGCAACCCTAATGAACAAGCTGGAAGTACAAGATTCGGGTGAATCAAGTCTTGACCCTGAGCACCCACCTGGCTTTGTCTTGAAAGGAGAAAACGCTAGGAGTGATAAGGGAAAAGGAGGTGAAGGCATTTATCAACATGGACATTCCACCTCAATGGGCTCGATATCTGTCCAACAACTGCAAGACATGATAACAAATACCATTCGAGCACAATATGGAGGTTCTTCTACAAGTTCTCTCATATATTCAAAACCCTATACAAAGCGCATCGATAACATGAGAATGCCAAATGGGTATCAACCCCCCAAGTTCTTGCAATTTGATGGCAAAGGAAACCCTAAGCAACACGTTGCTCACTTTGTAGAAACTTGTGAGAATGCAGGACTCAAGGAGGCCTCTTTGTAAAGCAGTTTGTCCGTTCACTAAAGGGGAATGCTTTTGATTGGTATACAGACTTAGAGCCCGAGTCAATCGATAGTTGGGAACAACTTGAAAGGGAGTTTCTCAACCGATTCTACAGTACACGTCGCACGGTAGGCATGATGGAGCTTACCAATACTAAACAGTGGAAAGATGAGCCCGTCGTTGATTATATCAATCGGTGGCGTTCTTTGAGTCTAGATTGCAAGGATAGACTTTCTGAAATATCTGCTGTAGAGATGTGCATCCAAGGCATGCATTGGGGACTTCTTTACATCCTTCAAGGGATAAAGCCCCGAACATTTGAAGAGTTAGCAACTCGTGCACATGACATGGAATTGAGTATCTCTAGCCATGGAAATACGAAACCTCCCGTACCTGAGGAAAGGAAAGAAAGACGGGAAATAAGGAAAAATGACAGGAATGCAAAAAGTAATATTAAAGACTCAATGAATGTCAACCCTGCTCCAGTCAAAATTTCAACAAGAAATGTGAAGGCTACTGAGAAGAGGCCCGAGGGCGGCCAACAACGTGAGAAGCGTCGCTCATCACTTAAGGAATGGGAACAAAAGGTGTATCCTTTCCTAGATGCCGATATGCCCGAAATGCTAGAACAACTGCTCAAGTTGAAATTAATTGAATTGCCAGAATGCAAACGACCGGAAGAGATGAGAAAAGTTGATGACCCGAACTATTGTAAGTATCATCGCATCATAAGCCATCCAATCCAAAAATGCTTTGTTCTTAAAGAACTCATCATGAAGCTAGCCAAGGAAAGGAAAATCGACTTGGATTTTAATGATGTTGCTCAGTCAAACCTTGCAACATTTGCCTGTGGGTTACCTAGTTGCATGTCTCCAACTACTAAGTAGGGGGCAAATACCACGCTCATCCAGTTTGGTTCTCTGGAACCTGTTCAAGCTCAGCTCTCACAAAAAGCGTCTTATTATAATTCAAATGATGATAAAAGGTCAACAATGGATGAAGAATAGGGTTAAACGATAGTTGCTCGCAGGAGATGGAAGAAGAAACGAGCATTCCCTCTTTATTTGATCACCCAAGAGTCCAGAAAAGCACAAAGCCAGATTCATCCTTGGTCAAAAAGAATGAGTGATAGGAGGCGAGAGAGACTGGGAACAAAAGCGTATAAAGACTCAGCACAAGCCCAAAAGCCTCGAAAGCTCATTATATTGGAAGAATTCTTCCCCAAAAAATTCTTTCAAAATGACTCAACCAAGGCCATTCACACGGTCTCTCGTTGCGAAATTCAGGACAAAAAGGAGGATGTTGACCATGATGGTCCAAATGAGACTTTGTCATCTTTGGAGGAACTCCAATCTCGGGTCGATGAAGTTGAACCCTTGCAATCCTCCATCTCACCAAAAGAAGTGCTCACCTAAGCTCTTGAAAAGCCAGAGATGTACACTCCTTTTACCAACACGCTTCAACAAACCCAGGAATGTTACGCGTGCTTTCCAGACTTAACTTTCACTGATGAGGATCTGTTGTTAGGCTCTAAGCCCCACAATCGTCCACTTTATGTCTCTGGTTATGCTCGTGAACAAAAGATCGATCGTATTCTCATTGACGGAGGTTCAGCTGTTAATATACTACCAAAAATGACAATGAGACGGCTTGGTCTTACTATGGAGGAATTATCGCATAGTCGTTTGGTCATTCAAGGTTTTAACCAAGGAGGACAACGCGCAATCGGCATGATGCACTTGGAATTAATCATTGGAGAATTGACAAGCAACGTTTTGTTCCATGTCATTGATGCCAAGACAACCTACAACATGTTGTTAGGACGTCCATGGATCCATGGAAATGGAATAGTGTCGTCAACTTTGCATCAATGTTTCAAGTACCTTCAAAGTGGAATAAAGAAAGTCAATGCTGATTTGAAGCCTTTTGTTGAGACTGAAGCTCACTTTGCTGACGCAAAATTTTATGTAAAAGATCACATTTCTAGTGAAGTTCTCCCAATTGAGATCCCGTCCATAGAAAGTAAGCAGGGAGAAAAGAAGTATATTAAATTAATCACTGGAAAGGAGATTCCTTCCCCAAAGGAAGGTCTAGAATATGGGAATGATCGTTCTAGTGAATCTACAAGTAATTCAGTGAGAGCGGAAATTTCAACGCCTTCTAATAGCCCTCCATTCCTCCGGTATGTACCATTATCACGCCGTAAGAATGGACAATCACCATTCGCAGAATGCCTTCAATCTACAAAAGACATGGGAAGGCCTCTTGCAAAACTCACGATAGAGGATGTAGTCATATTGAAAGAAAATCATGTCATGCCTTTAACTTCATCCACAAATCCTTTGCCCTCGAAGCCACTAAATGGATTCATGAGGTCTTCACAAAGTCTGACAGAGCATGGTATTCTACCAAGTGAGCGGACGAAAGAATGGTTCGACCCAAAGGCATATAAGCTGTTAGCCAAAGCAGGCTACGATTTCTCAAAACAAGGGGACTTAGGGAAACTAATTCCAAAAGCCACCGGAGAAAAGATGCATGGCCTTAGCAAAACACAAAGGAAAATGCGGCTTGAAGGGCATGAAATTCCTATCCCAAAGACCGGATTAGGTTATACTCTTGAACAACCAGCTCAGATATGGATCAAGAGAAGAAGCAATGCGTCAAGTTCCCAATACATAACAGTGGAGGTTGGCGAAAGTTCGAATCAAAGAAAAGATCACTCTTCATCACGCGTCTCGGTGTTTGATCGCATCGAGGCCTCATCGTCACGAATCACCGAGTTCGATAGGTTATATACAACTTGTTTAATACAAAATCGGTACACTCTTGCGTGTAGATCAGTCTTTGATCGATTGGGGGTAATGAAAAGGCCCGTTGATTGTTGTTCTCAAAACTCAATAAACTTTAAGGTTCAAAAGGAGGAGAAAGCTGATAATGAGATCCGTAGTAGCATTCCTTCACGCATGAAACGTAACCTTACCCTAGATATTAGCACTGAAGGGTCGCTCAAAGTCAAAAGGCGAACAATTGTGCACACAAGTTAGTCACTCGTCCACAATGAGCAAATTGAAGAGGTATCATCCTCATTTCATATTACAATAGAAGAAGGTACACTTTCAGATACTGAAGCAACCAATAAAGAGGTCGATGAAGCTCCCTCAGCCTTGGAAGATGGAGTACAAGCTACAGTTGATGAACTTAAAGAGATCAATTTAGGAACTGCTGAGGAACCCCGGCCAACTTTCATCAGTGCGCTTCTCACCCCTAAAGAAGAAGAAGGGTACCTCAAGCTCCTAGTAGAATATAAAGATGTGTTTGCTTGGACTTACAAGGAAATGCCAGGGCTCAATCCAGATATTGCTCTACACCATTTGGCAGTAAAGAAGGGCGTGCGCCCAGTCAAACAAGCCCAAAGACGCTTTCGGCCAGAGCTTATCCCTCAAATAGAAACCGAGGTCAATAAGCTCATTGAAGCGGGCTTCATTCGTGAAGTACAGTACCCGGAATGGACCGCTAACATCGTTCCTGTCAAAAAGAAGAATGGACAAATCCAGGTGTGCGTTGACTTCCGTGATTTGAACAATGCATGTCCCAAAGATGATTTTCCATTACCCATCACTGAGGTCATGGTTGACGCTACCACTGGTCATGAAGCTTTATCTTTCATGGATAGTTCTTCAAGTTACAACCAAATTCGAATGAATCCAAAGAATGAAGAGCTTATAGCTTTTTGTACTCCTAAGGGTATTTACTGTTACAAAGTAATGCCTTTCGGGCTAAAGAACGCTGGTGCTACTTATCAACGGGCCATGCAAAAGATCTTTGATAATGTACTTCATAAATACGTGGAGTGTTATGTCGATGATCTGGTGGTTAAAACAAAAAGAAGGGAAGACCATCTGGCAGAACTGCAATCCGTGTTCAACCGCCTAAGAAAGTATCAGCTTAAAATGAACCCCTGCAAATGCGCTTTTGGCGTAACATCTGGTAAATTTCTTGGTTTCATTGTGAGGCACCGCGGTATTGAAATTGACCAGCCCAAAATTGAAGCTATCCAGAAAATGCCAGAGCCCAAGAATCTGCGAGAGCTTAGAGGCTTGTAGGGAAAACTAGCCTATATACGACGATTTATCTCGAACTTGGCTGGTCAATGTCAACCTTTCAATAGATTGATGAAGAAGGATGTGCACTTTGAATGGGATGAGGCTTGTAGCAATGCTTTTGCTCGCATCAAAGGAGACTTGCTTAATCCTCCAGTCTTAGGTGCCCCTATCCCAGGGAAGCCTCTGGTGCTGTATATTGCGGCGCAAGAAAAGTCCCTAGGTGCTCTTATGGCGCAAGAAAATAAGGAGGGGAAAGAAAGAGCTCTTTATTATCTGAGTCGAACTCTCAATGGGGCTGAATTAAATTATTCTCCTATTGAAAAGATGTGTCTCGCTCTTTTCTTTGCCATAGACAAACTGGAGCACTACATGCAAGCATATACGGTCCGTTTGATAGCAAAGGCGGACTCGATTAAATATGTTCTCTCCAGGCCAGTGGTTTCGGGTCGTATAGCTCGATGGGCAGTATTGCTACAACAATATGACCTTGCATATGTTCCACAAAAAGCTGTCAAAGGACAAGCATTAGCAGACTTTTTAGCTGATCACCCAGTTCCATCTGATTGGGAGTTCTCCGATGATTTCCCAGATGAAGATGTGTTTTACATTGAAATAATGCTACCATGGATGATGTTTTTCGATGGGGCTGCACGTCAAGAAGGAGCGGGGGCAGGTGTAGTGTTTGTTTCTCCACAACGACAAATACTCCTATACTCATTCTCATTAAGCGAACTTTGCTCTAACAACGTAGCCGAATATCAAGCATTGATTATTGGTCTACAAATGGCCATTGAGATGGGCATATCGCAACTTGAGATCTTTGGGGATTCCAAATTATTTGTCAACCAAATCTTGGAGCAGTACGACGTTAAGAAGGAAGACTTTATCCCTTATTGCAAATATGCGAAGAAGTTACTAGCAAATTTTGAAGCTATCACATTGGAGCATATACCGAGGAAGGAGAATAGACAAGCCGATGCTTTAGCTAATTTAGCTACCGCTTTAGCATTATCTCAAGAAGAGACAACCAAAGTTGCTATTTCCCAAAGGTAGGTGGTACCTCTCGTGGTTGAAGAAGAAGAAGAAGAGCAAGCCAACATCATTTATGTATGCCTTGTTGAAAAAGAAGATTAGCGACAAGTGATCGTTGAATACCTTCAACATGGAAGACTCCCAGATGATAAACGCCACAAGACCGAAGTTCGGCGAAGGGCTGCTCGATTCATTTACTATAAGGACACTCTCTTCCGCCGTTCATTTGATGGTTTGTTTCTCCATTGCTTAGGAGAGGAAGAGGCTAAACAAGCCTTAGAAGAGGCCCATTCTGGAATATGTGGCGCACACCAATCGGGTCCCAAGTTACACTACAGGATCAAACGAATGGGTTACTATTGACCTACAATGGTGCAAGATTCCATGGAGTGCGCTAAGAAATGCGAAGCTTGTCAATATCACGCGAACTTCATCCACCAGCCGCCAGAACCTCTACATCCAACTGTAGCTTCTTGGCCTTTTGATGCATGGGGGCTTGATGCAATAGGGCCATTACCAAAGTCATCTGGTGGCCATTTGTACATCTTGGCTGCAACTGATTACTTCTCGAAATGGGCGGAAGCTGTGCCTCTTAGGGAAGTGAAGAAAGAAACGGTGGTCAATTTCATTCGAACTCACTTGATCTATCGGTATGGTGTCCCTCGGTATATCATAACTGATAATGGCAAACCATTCTACAATAGGCTGATGACGGAGCTATGCGAGAAGTTTGAATTTAAACAATACAACTCCTTCATGTACAATGCCCCGGCAAATGGACTAGCTGAAGCATTTAACAAAACACTTGGTAGTTTGTTGAAAAAGGTGGTATCCAAGACAAAGCAAGACTGGCATGAAAGAATCGGAGAAGCTGTATGGGCATATCGAACAACATTTCGAACGCCTACTCAAGCAACGCCGTATTCTCTTGTCTATGGAGTAGAAGCCGTCCTTCCTTTAGAACGCCAAATCCCATCATTACAGATTGCCATTCCAGAAGGATTGACTGAAGAAAAAAATGCCAAACTCAGATTGCAAGAATTAGAGGCGCTTGATGAGAAAAGGCTCGAGGCCCAACAACGCCTTGAGTGCTATCAAGCTCGTCTTTCAAGTGCATTCAATAAAAGAGTTAAACCACGATCATTCCAAGTTGGTGACTTAGTCCTCGCCGTTCGAAGACCTATCATCACAACTCATCGTACAGGCAATAAGTTCACTTCAAAATGGGATGGACCTTATGTTGTACAAGAAGTCTACACCAATGGAGCTTACAAGTTGATTGATAATGATGGTGTAAGGATCGGCCCCATCAATGGGAAGTTCCTTAAGCGCTTCTATGCTTGAAAATCGAGGATTGCTTATTGGTAAGAGTTTAAACTGTCCACTGTAGCGCTGCAAGAGTACATGATGTCTTCCCATTACCCTTGAAAGTGTATCAATAAAGAGAAATTAATCCCACTCTATGTCACCAATTGCTAGTGTGGCGTAGTGGTTGGATGCCCATTTCGCCCTTGAGGTCGAGGTCTCGGGTTCGATTAGTGGTGATACCTACTATTACACACTGAGCCCTCCTTTTTGCAAAAACAAGGGTTCGTATCTTCTCTAAAGCCTTCATATCCTGGTCTTCAAGAACGGGAGCGGATTTGACTTCTTCAAGCTGTTCTTCTATGGCTTGAACAACATCGTCTTGTTCAACTTGATGAGTTTCAACTTGAGACAATGATTGCTCTAATTGAACAAGCTCGGTTTGCAGGTCAGCCATCCTCAATCTAATAGTATCAAGCTTGGCCTCCAAAGATGCTTTCTCATGCAATGCTTCAGAAAGGAGGAATTCAACTTCAGCCTCTCGTTGAATTAAGATAGCAGGACTTGGTCGTTTATTCAGAGATTCTTTCATTTTTAAATAGTCTGCGACACCCTCACAATATTTGTCGACATTTTCGCGCAAGTATTGAGGGTCCACTCCAAGACTTTCAACCCCACTATAAATTTCATGTGCTTTAACTTGTGGAAGGATGTTGTCTACAAAAAGATTTGAAAGCCTGTTTAGAAGAACATCTCCTAGCATAGAAGCCCCTTTCCTACGCACGGAAGAAATATGCGCCTTGGCTTGAAACATCGAGACTTCCGAAGGGTTAGTCGGTTGCAAGGATGAGAGAGGTGCCCTTTCTGTCTCCATCGAAAATTTGGATGACGTACCAACATCAACAAACTTACACCTCTTGAAATCCGAACTCTTCGCAGATGGCTTCGAAATAGAAGACTCACTGTTTGTAGGAAGATGCGCGTGATCAGTAGAAGTCCCCACATCAACACCCTTCATTGGACTCTTCAAAGGTTTCCAGTTGTGGTCAAAGTTGTTATGCACCTCCTCTTCAAAAATCTTAATAGCATCCCTAACTGGTACGACAGGCGAACCTTTGATGCCTTGACTTCGAGCAACTCCAACATCTAGAGATGAGTTTTTTGAATAACGATTATCTTCAAAAAGAGATTGCGCGAACTCTGACAAGGGCTGTGGAATGTATGAGTCTTGTAGTTCCCTCTTTTCCTTTTGAGATTTGCTGGATGTTAGTAATTTAACATGGGAGGCAATGTCGGCTAGAAGGTCTGTTCCTCTGGTAAAATCATCTCTACAAACTCTTTCCCACCATTGCTTATAGCTATGTCTGACCCGGCTTTCAAAGTCTGTTGCAAAAGCCAAAATGAGTACTTGGGAATTTGTGTTGCAGCAAGTGAAAGATTGGTAGAATTGGTATAGATCTTTTAAAGAGCCTGTATGAATTTCTTCCTTCAAGTCACTTGGAATGTCTTGATGAAATCCAAACCGCCAACTGAATCTGTGAGGACTATATGCTTCTACAATATGTTGATCTTCACATCAGAGTGACAAATAGCCCGAGCGAAGGCTCATAAAGTAGTTAAACTTTGGAATGGATAAATGATCGTTGTCAATGAATGTCTGGTCATAGCTTTTCTTGAAAGTAGTCTCGTGCCAAAGGAAGTCTGTGGCGGTTCGTATGTGCTTTCGTGCGGAGAACTCGCTGAACGGAGAGGTGTAGCCTACACCGGAGTATTTAGTCATCAAAGGATCAGATAGATCGTCATGGGTGATGCGATTGCTCCTGAAAAGATGACCTACCCAGGCGTAAACGTAATGAATGGCAAAACTAGCCCCAGATTTGCTCGGAGTAGGAGAGGAAGAAATGGTGTTAAGTCCACGATAAATGCTGGCCAATACTGGGGTAGCAAGGCCAAATGAACAACCATTGGCCATGGAACTGGCGATTTTGAAAGTGCCTGGACGGACGTTATTCTGATCCTTGATAGGAAAGACAAATATGCACAGCCAACAGGAAAGAAGTGCTGATAAGTATGTCTCTTCCTTTAAGTCATCCTCAACTTGAAGATCCGCAAAGACCCCGTGTTCTTTATCAGACCATGGTCCATGCTTTTTTATCTTGCCCAAAGGATTCTGACTACACTTGGGGATGGTTGTCCGTCTCGCTGATTTTTTAGGAGCCGGGTAATTGCCATTCCCTCTGTACCAAAAAGTAATCCAGTCACGAACACTCACTTTCCCTTGTCTCTTCAGCCGGTTTTGAAGGTGATAATACGCCATGAAAAGGAAGCGACAGCTGCGTGGTAGGTAGGGTCGTCCTTGGTCGTTGGTTCCATTTAGCTCCTGTGCCTTGGGCACTACTTCATCATAAAAGGCCCTGTGCAAGGAAGTCCGCCAAGAATGGAAAGATCCCATGGTGTGATGGAAATTTCCCCAACTGAAGTATGGAGGGTATTGGTTGACGGACTCCAACACTCACAAAATGCTTTCATGAGATTCTCGTCATAATCATACGTGAACAAGGAGGCAAAGACAGCACTGTAGAGGTGGGTCACATCAAGGAGTCGTTTACACCGACCAAGAACATCTTCTAACCAATCCCAATAAAGGGGGAAGTAGGAAAACCCTCCATTCGCGCTGAAAGACGAATCCCAATTGGCATGTTGTGCAATTATCTTTCGCCCTAGAGTGTTGTACGGCTTTGTGCCAGCAACATTTTTGTGATACGCAGTAAGAAGGACAGTTGTCCCAAAGTTAGGATCACCATCAGAAGGAACGACCTGTGACCATTTCAGCAGATGGAGAGGATGAGAGTTACGACCCTGTCTCTCTGAAAATTTCCAATTATGGGCGGACGAACAATCAAAGTCGTAGCCTTTGCATCTTTGTCATCTTTCTTCTTATAAATGAATAAGGCTAGTTCTTGACCAATTTTCGAATCCTTGAAAAAGAGCGTCATGATGGTCTGTCAAAAAAAAAAAAAAAAAAGTTAATGCGAACAAATCATGTAAAAAAATAAATAAATAAATTAAATTTAATTTAATTTAAAAAAAAAAAAAAAAAAAAAAAAAAAAAAAAAGAGAAGTAGAAAGGTCAGAGCTTTTCTAAAGAGTATTACGCTATCCACTCCACTGAAGACAATACTTTGTGCAAACTTAGTGAATGCTCCGGATGGGTTTATATAGGGATCCTTGGAAGCTAATGGACAAAAGGAAAAGAGGTGTGTGAATAGGAGAAACATCATATTTTCAAAGGATACTGCACCGAACCTTGAAAAAAAAAAAGGAGAGGATAGATGTTCATAAAGGATCATGTTGTCAGAAAGAAATTGCCACACTAGACCTCAGGAAAAAAAATCCTATAGGCCTGCAGAGAGTAACATGTCCTTTAAGAGAAATTATAGCACAAGACTTTGGATGAAGTTCTAGGCCGGCAAAGGAAAATATCTTGCTCTACTATGTCACCAACCTCTTGAGAACATTAGAGACACTCAGTGTTTACCCTGGAATCACTCCCTGCCTGGGTTGCCAAACGTTGTCAGAATGGACACCGCCAAAGTAGACAAAGGTTGCGACAAGTCCAACAATACTTGCAGTCTCCCATTCTGGATTTCTAAAATTTCTGACAGGAGTTCACAAAATTCAACTCACAGAAATCTTCTACGACCTTCGATCCACCTAGCCTGAAAAATTCAAGTCCAGATGCCGGACCACGCACTGCCACGCGTCGCCAAAAGCTTCAGAGGATCGCAGGCTACTCCTTCATATTCGTACAAATCCAGACTTCATTTCAAGGAAATGGTATTACCACTCGATTCAGCGGCCCTCGAAGTGCAAAACCCAGAAAGCTCATCAACAACAGAGCTATCACGCGCCTCCACGCGCCGCCACAGACTCGCGATGACCAACGGCTTAGTCCCTCAAGCCTGTGTAAATATGTTCACAATTTTACAAAACTGACACGACAGGGGTCTTGTACGGCCCAAGATCTACAAAACCAAAAAATTTCAGGTCAAGAAACATAAACACGCGCCTCCACGCGCCTCCAGAGAAGCCGCCATTCACATCCTCAACGAACACGCGCTACCACGCGCAGCCATCCTAGATCACGCGCCGGCTAGGTCTCACGCGCTGACACGCGCTATGACGTCATGGATGACGTCATCATCCACTAACCGGTTGACCCGGATCGACCTAATCTGACCCGGATCCGAACCGTCTGTAAAAAAAAAAAAAGAAAAAAAAAAAAAGAAAAAAAAAAGAGAGAGAGAGAGAGAGAAAATGCTTTGACCAAGTTGAACCTTTAACTTTGACCAAAAAGTCAAAATTTTTAAAACGGACCTGTCCCACTCAGTTTTTCGAGTACATCCCGATTTTGGGATCCGTTTCTTCATTTGAAGCTCGAAAATTGTGCAGACGTCCAATTTTCAGAAGTTGACTTTTGCATAAATGTTGACCAGAGGTCAAAATTTTTAAGAAGGACCTATCTTGCTCAATTTTTCACGTACATTCCAATTTTGGAGTCCGTTCCGTCATTTGAGACTCGAAAATTGCACAAATGACTCAATTCCAATGTAGTTAACTTTTGTGCTGAAGTCGACCTAAAGTCAAGATTTTCAAGCCAGACTTGTCTTGCTCAGGTTTTCGCGACTTGGAAACCACCTATGTGACACACTTCTCCGAAGTACTAGCAGTGTCCAAAACTTAAGCTCCCAAGATCAAAATTTGAGATTCATCCACTTGGTCTGGATTCCTTCAGGGTTCTTCTCCAGATTTCATCAAGGCTTCCCTTCCAAAGTACAAATGAACTCTCACAATTGTATCTTGAACTTGAAATTACACTGGGTCGCTAGTCCAACCTACCATTCTCGTTCGGTGCCTACCAGTCTCCAACCTACCATTCTCGTTCGGTGCCTACCAGTCTCCCATCTACCATTCTCTTTCCCTACCAGTCTTCCATCTACTGGTCTCCTGTTCGGTGCCTACCATTCTCACCAAAAATCCTCATCCGTCATTCTCAACTACCCGTCTACCATTCCTCGTCTCTCCACTATAAATAGAAGGACCGGATTCATCAAGAACTCATCAAGAAAAACACACTGAATCATGAAATGAAGATTTGCTTCTTTCAAATTTTCAAGTCCTCTTTCTCACAGCCATTTCTCACGATGGCCTCATCATTTTCAACACTTAGCAACCAAAATTGCTTCATAATCAGTTTGAAATCAACCCTCTCATGGTTCAGTAAAAACCCTCCTCACAGCATCATTGTAGTTTTGAGATCCAAACAAATTTTGTTTCTCCACTTAACGACCACCTTTGTCCATAAAATTACTCATAACAAGGTATGTATCGTCCTTCTATGCTTCCATGGATTTGGTTGGCTAGGAAATCCAAGTCCAGTAGAGACACCTGTTCCTAACCTCAGGGCTTCTGTAGTCTCTCTCCAATTGCTTGGTCTTCCAACAGAAGCAGCGGTTCGGAACAAACAGCAACTTGGCTGGTTTCTAAGACCAGAATCACAAGTTAGCTCCATCTTTCATTTTTCTGTGCTTTTCCAACAAGTGGCAGTAAGTGAAGATGGTAAAAAGTGTTGGGGTATCCTACAAATTGTCTTTCATCCAACACTTACCATAACCTCCAAGGGACCAGCTCATCAGAAATCAGCCTTCGGTGTCGGTAAATGGTCTCCAAAGCTTCATTCCATGTTCTCACCAATGTGGACCCAAAGGTCATCGTTGCTGGTAGCTTAGAACACACTTTTCTGGAATTACTCCAACTTAAAATCTGCTTGAAGTATTTCAGAAAGTACTCTTCTGAAATTACTTCAACTTAACGTCCGTCAGCATGGTCCCATCACGCAAGCACATTCTACAACTTGCCGCCGGACCTCATTCAGCATGCAGTCAGTCCCGGATCCCAAGGTGTATTTCCCAGAAACATCTACACCAGAGGGTCCCCAACATACAGGGCCAGTGCCATGGTGGCGTATGTTTCACCCATTCGCTTTGCTTCATCCCCGCCATCTTTACCACCAACATCAGCATCCCCAGAATCCATAAGCTTCTGAAATTACCTCAACTTAACTTGAGTGAAACAATGACACATGTGCATTCAACCACTTTTGCACATGTTCTCGCCGTAATCCAAAGTATATTCTTCGGAAATTACTTCGCCTGGACTTCTTAAAAATGTAAGGCCAGCTCCATGACTCTGCATGCTGTACCCAGCCACCATCCTCTCATCTTCCCCATCTTCTACACCCTGTGATCGCTGCCAACGATCCAAAATACTCTTCTGAAATTACCTCAGCTTAACCTCTGCTTAAATGATTCAATCTTGCAAGTACATCCAACTTCTTGCAAATAACTTTCAGCCTCACCAACCCACTCTAAAGTACCAAAACACTCTTCTGAAATTACTTCAACTTAACCTTTACTGAGAAGGCTCAATCATGCAAGTACATTCAAATACTCGCAGACCCCTTTTCGGTCTCATCAAAACCTTTCATATGGGTGGGTCTACTCCTTGAAAATTATCTCATCCTGCTGAAAGCTCCACCACCTTCAACTACTTCACCTGAAGAGTCAAATGTAAAAATCTTTTTTCGAAACTCATCCCCACACCACACTCCAAAACTGTGTGCGTGAACGAGTCTCGAGGGGGCATTTGTAGAGAGGGAAAATTCTCGACCTATCACAAGCTGACATGTCACACTACCAGATCCACAAAATACAGCCAATTACAAAGCGCCACATATTGCTGCTAAGTTTTACTATCACTACTCAAAAACCAACAGAAGTTTGCCAAGTGTCATGCAAAAACCAATCACACATCAGCGCGTGTAAGCGATGACACAAGCAGTCCAGCGCGTGTAAGCGATGACATAGGCGGACCAATCAGGCTGTGACATGTTTCACCAATTAGACTCTGCCACGTGTCGCTCACCCACCCCCAAAATCCTATAAATAGAAGCCTTCCTAAGACATTTTCGAGGACCAAGCCATCTGAAGCACAAGCAACATCAGAGAAGATTCAGAAGCATCAGAAGTACAGAAACTCTGCAGGAATCAAGTCTCAAAGCCTTCAAGAACTTCAACCTCAAAATCGAAGAACATTCGAAGCAGAATCATCAAAATTATCTGTCTAGATCCAAAAGTTTGCGGGAATCAAGCCAAAAGCGTCCAAAAACATCAACAAATCACAAATCAGTGAAGCTCTACGGAATCAAGCTTCTAAAGCTCTGAAGAACTTCCACCATAAACCTTCGAAGACGAAGAACATACGAAGAACACGAAGAACGTGAAGAACAAAGGATTTCTAACAAGCTCACAGCCAGAAATTCATTGTAATTTCGTTTCAGCAATCTTCGATCCATCCCTCAACCAAATTGAAGGATATTTTGTGTTCGAGTCAAAATCACATTATTACAATTCCAACCAACAAGTCTTTCAAGGAGATCGAATCAGAGGATCACTCTTTTGTAATTTCAGAGAATTGTACCACACATTCATCAATACAAATTCGCATTTGTGAAACTATTTTAGTTGTTTGATTTATTTCAAACTAGAAATTTAGTCGTCTACAGACCCTATTTCGAAAAAACTCACTATCTATTCATGAGGTGATCATGATGTTTATTTCAAAGACATTTGTAAGAAAAGTTACTAGATACTTGATGAGGGTATTTTTTATTTTTTTTTTAAATCCAATTGAAGGAGGGGAATTCTATTATAGATAGTGTGTTTATATATATATATATATATATATATTTATATATATTATCTAGACGCTATTTTTTTTTCTATTATCTTCTTTAAATTGTGTTTAAACCCCCATTAGGGCACAATATGGGTATGTCACATACATTTTTTTTTCTTAAAATGTATTTTTCTTCTTTTTTCTAAAAATCTGAAAATCACGTTTTCTATAATACTAATAAAAGTTAACGCAGTAACTCTCTTTTTCCAAGTTTTTTTTTTTCTTAGAATAGGTGTAGTTTGTGGGAATGTGTTCAAAGCTCATTTCCTTGAGTCTTTGAACACCCTATAAGCTTACATTTGTCTCTAACATGTTTGGCACTAATTAAATCTTTATTTGTCATCTTTTGCATGAACAAAAAAAAAGAGAAAATGGTGGATGACAACAAGGTGCTATTCTTTTAACCCTCTTTCACTTTTGCATTTCATTTCTTGTATAGCTTTTAGTATTAACATGCTAGCTATGTAGATAATAGATATTCACATGTTATTGTATAATATGTATATATGTCTTTTGTCACATGTTACTTATGTATATATTTTACATGCTTTGTTTGTATAATTTGATGGAGTTATTATTCACATGAATTTTATATGTAAATATTTACTCACATGTATATATGTATATTGTCTGCAAAAACTTTTTTAAAAATAAATCAAAATGGCAAGTATTCCATTTCTTTGTAAAAAGTTAACGTTGAGAATAAATTAAAATGAGGTACTATCTTCAGATAGGTGTTGTAGGGTGTCTAACACCTTCCCCACATGTAACCAAACTTCCGAGTATCAGATCTTTGGTTCAAAGACTTTTGGTTTACCTTAATTAATGAACCTTTAAAGTTTGGTTTAGTTAAATAGGTAACTTAAAATAAATTAGATATCTAGGTGACCAATCACACCTAACACAAAACCAATGGTTGGTGGCGACTCCTAAAATAAAAATAAGAAAAAGGGACTCTCACACACACACACACACCCACTCTAGATACACAATCACAAACGAGTCATGTCGCCAAGGACCCAATGTGAGATGACCCCCCTATGAAGCACAAGGGGCAGAAAAATCGAGCATCTTCACTTAGGAATAGTATGAACCCTCCAAGCCCACATGCCTATATGTACTTAAGCCGTCCAAGCTTTAGCTAGTAACTGACTTCACCGAGTCCTTTCTCTTTTAAGCTTACTAGAGAACCTCCATCGAAGTACCAATGGAAACACCATCAAAATGAATTGAATTTTGAAAGGGGCATCCCAAGTTTCCAAGAAACTTCAATCAACTCACAGGGTTTGTGTTTGGGTAAGATGAAGGAATACAATATCTCAATCATAGGTTGAAAGAGATTGAAAAAATATGGTGGAGTTGTTTTAGCTCAAAACCAAAAGCACTTTCTTTTCCTACACGGAATGGCCACTCTTGGATATTAAACTTATCTTCTAGGGTTTGTTAAGACCCTTTTTGGAAGGTCTATCCACACACAATAGTTGTGTGCTGATAGAATCACAATGACCAAAAAAATGTATAGAGAGTAGAGTACAATGATTGTGCACCTAGCGACCATGTCACAACCTGGTTGGTCTCAAAATGGTCGCGACTTGTCTAGTCATCACTCTAACCCTGAAATTCTGTCAAGTGTCAATTTGTGGGCAAAGCAGGTTGCTTGAAGTCGCGAGATCACTGTTAATGCAGCTTTCCAAACAACATATGAGGCTCAAGAACTTTGAGCCCAAATACAATTAAGTCCTAAAAAGATACATTGAAAAGTAAATAAATAATAAATACAAATTTGTTACTGAATAAAGCCAACAAACATGGACTTCTTGCATAAGTACAACTTTGTTCAATATTTGTTAAAATGTTAATCCATGTCTAGCTTAACCAATATTGAAACATCTTACTTGTTTCATTTCGTTATACCATTGATCTACTTGATTTTTTTATTTTTGCCTTATTTTTTGAAGACTTTTAACATGTAGACCAATGGAAGCAAATTATCTTATGTTTGGAAAATGAAATGTGCTTAGGGGAAGAGAGTTTATTGGCTAGCATGCAAACCTAAATCTCCTTAATACTTATGTTTTAGTTTCTTTTGAATCCTTTTATGTGACAACCCACATCATCCAATCATAGGTGTTTTAAGTACAAAATTTCCTAGATGGGACTATTTAAGAGTTTTGTCCTTCATACATAAGAATAAATGTGTCAAATGCAAAATGTATGCACTAATGCTAAGGATGACAAAACCTACGAGCCATATGATGCAATAATTGTAGTTTACTTTGAAGAATAAGAAGAAGAAAGACAATAGATTGCAATGATTGTTATATTTAATATGACTAATATTTTTATTTATTAATGATTTATCAAATGGGTATTGGTCTCACATATCCCACAACTACTCTCATAGGTCCAAGAGTCTTGGTCTCACTAGTTTTTCCCAGCTTTACGGCCTCTACCTTTTAGGTCAATATGGAAATTCTAGGATATAAATCGTCCTCTTCCTTGAGGTGATATAAACCTCCTCTGGAACTAGGTCCAGGTTTAGCCCTTTCACTTGTATTTGTGGTCTCTTAAACTTGAGCATTGTCAGCAAAAAGATCAAGATTTGGCTTTCTCCATCAATGAAAGGTAAACAGTTTGAGCTTCACAATGTCATCGGTAATATTGTTATATTGCAATGTAGCACATACCTCATCAAATTCATTGAGGTGCAAATACGGGCTTTCAGAATCAAGCCCATGAAACTTAGGGATTAATTGGATCACACTCGATGTCATATCCCCACAACATCAGGGAACACCACACACGAAGGTGTATTGGTTCTGGTATGTTGAAAATAATACCTAAGGGATTAGACAGGTGGGTCATTATGGTACTCATTATCCCCTTAGATATTCTCATCATCAACCATAGTTGAAAAATTATGAAAAAGTCCTGTATAAGGGTCTGGTAACTCAACAATAAATTGCACCAATTCTATTCTATAAAGACGTTTTGCATGGTTACGTTGCCAAACGTATGTGCACAATTAAATCAGTAACTTCAGACAAATTGGAACAAATTGCCTTAAAAGTTTTGTTGAAGTTTTTAGTAAGTGCTCTACGAAATTGATGAACCTTCCCAAACTGTGCTCCTTGGCGTGAATAAGTACCTAAAAAGAAACAACTAATCTAAACCAAAATCTAGCAAATCACTACAAATTAGAGAAACTAAAACACAATGTTCAAGACGTATTCCCCCACAATGGGGCCAAAAACTTGTTGCGATTAAAATAATTCAAACCAAAGTGCAGATTTTTTCACACGTAATAACATCTTAGTGAGTCAGAGGTCAATCCACAGGTAATGATTGACACTAATGTAAAAGCCTCTATTATTAACTAAAATAAAAATTGTTGTTTGTTGTTTTTCCACCCAAAGATTAAGGAAGATAATATTGAAACTCCAATTAAAAATAAAATAAAAAATTTGACAGAAACTAATGGAGGAAAACATTAGGGATTCAAAGATCTTTCAAATATTTTATCATATGAACTTGAATTATATTTAACTTAGTTAGGGTAGAGAGCCAACTTGTCTAATTGGAAGAGAAAACAACAAAAATACTCCAATAGCATGTAAAGTAGATTGAATATGAGTGATTGAGCAAAAAAATTCAATTGACATGTTACAAGGGAGATTAAGTATTCAATATATTCTCAAATCATATCGAATCAAGGAGTTCAAGCATTTGATATATATAAAAATAATATTAAAGCTTAAAAACTTGTTAACATGCTATGATTCCAAATAATAAATCAATCTGAAAATTCAAGAACATATGATAAAAATATTTGGTTCACCTCTAACCCTATCTAGTGATTTAGCCACACATAGTTGTGCAAAAGAAATCCATAAAAAAAAAAAATGCAAAAAAAAAAAAAAAAAATTCTAGGGTTTTTACTCCTCTATAACTTAAGCCTCCTCCAAAGAAAAAGAAGGAAATTCCTCAAATTTAGGAAGTGAATCTCTATATTTTCAGAGTTTTTTTCACTATCAGATTCCAGCCTACGTTTGGCCTCCAAAACTATTTTTTATGAATTTGGGGTAAACTACAGAGTTTTAAAGTTCCAAATAGGCGTAAATGCACTTTTGGTCCCTACATTTTGCAATTTTTCCATTTTGGTCCCTACATTTTATTTTTACCACTTTTAGTCCCTAAACCAATTAACGCGTGACATTTAAGTCCTTACCGTCAATCAACTTACGGGAAAAGCTGAAGTGGCAGACGGAACACCTTGTTAGCTGTCATGGCGCTGATGTGGTGATTAAAAATATTATTAAAAAATATTATTTGGCATTTTTATATGCCACGTCAGCATTTTAATTTTAAAAAAAAAAAAGCCACATCAGACAATTTAAACCAAAAAAGAAAATAAATTAAAAAACAAAACTTAAATTATTATTTTTTTCTTTTTTTTGGAAGAACATGAAGAACTCAGAACTATGTGTTCTTCATTTTCTTTGTTTTCTTTGTGTTCTTCCCCAAAAGATTCACTCATATTCTTAGCAAATTAATCCTTATTTTCTTCCCTTTTCTTTGTCTTCCTTTTCTTTCTTTTTTTCTTTTTTTTTTTTTCATGTATTTTCTTGGCATCCAAACCCAAAAAATTTTCACACTCAAAAGAAAACCTTCAAACCGGTTCCCCTCCCTTCTAAATCTCAAACCTTCCTCTCTCTTCCAAAACTCTCACAACTCTTTCAAACTCCATGGCCGGCCTCCTCTACTCATCACCACTACCACCACCAACACAATCGACAGTGGTTCTCTTCTCTTCTTTCTCTGAACAACCTTCTCTCTCTCACGATTTGCTCAAACTCAGACCCAAATGGCTCAAACTCTCTCTAACTCACAGATTGTTGTCTCTTTATCCCAAATCGGTAAGTCTCTCTCTTTCATCTCTTTATCTCTCAGTTCAGTGGTGTAGATTGTGGTTGAGATATGTATTCCGACGGTGGGTTTGTGGGTTGTGAGTTTTGTTGATCTGAGTTTGTGGGTTTGTGGTGTATGTTGATTTTTGGGTTTGTGGGTTTGTGGTGTATGTTGTCTGAATCCAAATCGACTATTTGTGGGTTTGTTGGAATTTGTATGCTTTCTCTAAAGATCTTATTCAGGCTTCGCTACTTGTCATTACTATAATGGATAAGGATGATGATTGCATGGATCGGGTTGAGTTTGAAGTGAAAACCCAGTTCTCTATCTCTAAACCCATGGACGAAAACCCAAACTTTCTTTCTCTAAATTGATGGCCAAAACCAACGGTGGCTTTCTCTCAAAACCCATAGGCTAACTAAATCGGCGGCTTCAAATCTGGGGTTAAAGGTGTGTGGGTTGTCGAATTTAAGGTTGTGTGGCTGTTTATGGTTTGGTTATGCACAGAGGCCGAAAATCTGGGTTTGAGTTTTGTGTTTGGTTTCAAAGCATAAGAAAATCTTGTTGAATGTTTGTGTTTTGTAAATTTTTATGGGCATGTCTTTTTATTTTGTAAATCTGAGTGATTTTATGAGTTTGGTTGCTAAGAAAATGCAAGAAAAGAAAAGTAAATTTTTAATTTTTAATTTTCTGGGCAAGCTTAGTTGGGGAAGAAAATGAAGAACACATAGTTCTGAGTTCTTCATGTTCTTCCAAAAAAAAAAGAAAAAAAAATTAATTTAACTAATTTCTTTTCTTTTATTAAAAAATAATTAGGTTAGAAAATTTTATATTATTTTTATCTGATGTGGCTTTTTTTAAAAAAAATTTAAAATGCTGACGTGGCTTATAAAAATGCCAAATAATATTTTTTTAATAATATTTTAATCGCCACATCAACGCTACGTCAGCTAACAAGGTGTTCCATCTGCCATCTCAGCTTTTTCCGTTAATTGGTTGATGGTAAGGATTTAAATGTCACGCTTTAATTGGTTTAAGAACTAAAAGTGGTAAAAATAAAATGTAGGGACCAAAATGGAAAAAGTGCAAAATGTAGAGACCAAAAGTGCATTTACGCCCTTCAAATATTCTTTCTCTAGAAGTAAGAATCAGGTCAATCGGACATTTGTGCAAGAATTTATGCAAAAAATACTGTAACAGTGCAGGATGTTTCCATATTATGATTTTTCCAATTTTGGTTAGAACAAATTTGATTCTTCCCTTTTTTATTCTCACAAGTTTTTTTTACATATTTAATGCTTCAAAAACCGAGCCTCTATTGATCTTGACCCTTAGATTCTTTTGGCTACATGTCTGCATGATTAGCTAACTAGTTTTAATATCATACAAAAGAAAAACACACATAATAAGTATATTTCGGAGAAATCTT
This sequence comes from Notholithocarpus densiflorus, assembly GCA_030021035.2. NCBI lineage: Eukaryota > Viridiplantae > Streptophyta > Magnoliopsida > Fagales > Fagaceae > Notholithocarpus > Notholithocarpus densiflorus. Next base: position 1,032,176 of record JARYZH020000125.1, read on the forward strand.
TCAAACTCACATATTTACTTGTAATTAATTATAAAATTGATGCAATATTATGTATCAAAAATAATATAATAGTGAAACTTTAAGCAATTATCAAAAGTTTTTTGATAAGAGAAGGAAAGAAGCACGTGCGGGCATTGGAGAGTTTATGCTTCCTCTAAGTGGTTTAAACTCTTAAACCAAGAAGATGTAGATATAACAATTTGTCATTTTCTTCATGTAATCTAGTTGGGTGCATGTTAGATAAGTGGAACACAAATTCTCTGTAGCAATTTTTGTGTTCCACCAATCATAACTTTTTTTTTTTTGAGATAACACTAATCATAACTTGCCTTGTGGTTGATTATCCTTTTTTTCTTTTTTTCTTTTTTTCTTTTTTAACTTTGGTTATTTTACTTGGAAAGTCAAATAAATACATAACAAATAGTGATTAATGGAGTAAAAAATGGAATGCAAAAAATTGGACAGATAATTTGAATTCAAAAAGAAAAAGGGTTACAGCCCATATTGTTCAAAAATAATTGATGTTCCATCAAAAAAATTTGATCTTTGATGGTAAAATCTTGACAAAGCTAAAAACACTCCCGAAATATTTTCTCTAATTAAGGCAAACCTCACAAACCAACCACTCTTTATCCTCTCAATTCGTAAAAAATAAAAAAAGGTAAGGAGGTTTCTAGTCAAACACTTGGCTGTAAAAAAAAAAAAAAAAACCAATAATTTCCCACAGCTAAAACAAAAATGTTTATGAGAAAAAATGACAATGCTATATCTATAACATTTTCACAACAAATTATAGGTGGTTAGTTGTTATTGGTTCTAATTTAAATCTACCATTAAAATTACTGTTTTTATCCCACCAATAACAACCCATAACAACCTGTCATTTAAATTTTTATGTAAAAGTACTGTGAAAATGTTGTTAATGTAACATTTCCCTTATACAGATAGCCTTTTGAAATTAATTTGCATAAATCACTTCTGAATCCCAACAACAGAGAAAGCCTTGTAGTTAGTAACTCTAACAAAAACCATGGCTTTCAAGGACTACACCGTTTTCTCTTATGTCTTTTTAGCGACAGCCGTCATCCTCTTTGCTGGCCCTGCTCACGCTCACCTATGCGACAATGCTCCTAATAAGCAAGTCTGTAAGTCAATTGTCTATGATCGGACTGACCCTCGTGATGGTGTGGTTGCATCGATGCACAAATTGGTTTCCGAGACCAAAGCTGGAAAGGTGGTGGCTCGAAAGTTTGACAAGTCCCTCGGAATTGTTCAATGCATAAAAGAGTTTGACGGAGCCATTGAAGACGCCAAAGGCGCTTTGAAAAGCCTCTCAAACAATGACCTGTCTGCCCTGAAGAACTTCATCACTTCCGCCCAGCACAACTTCGACATATGCAATAAAGGGTTTCAGGGATTTGGCGAGACCAATCCCATTGCCAAAACTACTAAGCTCTTAGACGACATTGCTAGCGTCGGTTTGTATCTAGCAAATTTGATTAAATTGTAAAGAGCTTGTGAGTTGTATGTGAGTGGTTAAAAGTGGTCTGTATAAAATGTTATAAAAAAGTTTTTGGCTTCTTTTTTCTCTTTAATAAAAATTAATGGCTTCGCTCAAAGAAGAAAAAAATTATGGGGGAGGCCATGTTTGTTGTATTTGTGTCTTGTGGAGGTCTTTCTTGTGCCATTGTGATATCTATTATTCTTAAACTTTTGTTTTTAATAAATATCTTGACATTTATCCGTATGGAATAATATAATACTTGACTGGATTAGCTTTTCAAAAGATTTTTTGCTACTCTTTTCATCATGATTTCTATCCATTAATGTATAATAATACAAGCACATACCTCTTACTAATAATTTTTTCTAGGATAGTCCGTAAGAAACCTAATTATATACAAAATTTAATAAAATAGAACTTGAATATATGGACATTAAAAAAAAAAAAAAAAAAGACACAAATATGTGAATTTAACAATTTATTTCTTCTAAAAAATGAAAAAGTAAAAAACAACTAATAAGAGATATAATGTTAATTGAAAATCCTACGATAAGAGTAATAAAATGATAGAGGGTCTAAAATGATGATAGAGATGAGAAAAATGGAGAGAGAGAGAGAGAGATGCAGAGAACAATGAATGATCCTAGTTGCAAGTCAAGCCGCTAAGAAAAGTAGAGCTGTCAGTGCCGTCAAGGAAAACTCACGATTATAGTATCTCTCTTAGTACTTTTTTAGGAAAGTGAAATTAGATATTATTTTTATGAAATGAGTTGAAAGAATTACGAGTATAAAATAATTTAGTTTTTTTTTTTTTTTTTTAAATCATTTTTTGTTGAATATTTTGTTCATTTGATGTTGCTTGGTCTAATCTTGCTAATATTTGGGTTATTTTTTGACGTTATTTGGACTAATGTTTGTCGTTATTGTTCAACATTAATTAGTTGATGCAACACTCGAAAACCACAATAAATAGCTAACTTGGGTAATAATCACATTGATGTTGAGTAACTATTCTGCCTAAAATATGTTGAGCAAGTCATGACTTCAAATTGTAACATAAAAAAGCTAAAAAAGTAGACAAAAGTTTTGCTATAAGGGTAATGACTAGTACACACTGCCTGTTACGCACAACAAGCGATTCCTAAAAAACACTAATGTGTTTATATATATCCACACACACTAAACTAACCTATTTTGACCACCCTAATAAAAATATTGAACACCCTAACTTGAGAATTAAAAGTAAATTTATGTTTAAAAATAATAATAGTAATGCTACTTCAACAACATTTTCAGAATAATTTCACAAGAAATCTTCTGTGGTAAACTGTTACTAATTCTAATTTAGACCCAATACTTACATAATTTTTTTTACCCACTAATAATAGCCTGTCTTATAAGATTTTTGTGAAAATGTTGTGAACATAACTTTATTCTAAAAATCATTCCGGCCCCAAAACATAATCCTTAACCCCTTAATCCAAAAAAAACAAAAAAACAAAAAAACAAAAAAAACAAAAAAATGAACCCAATATATCAACAAAAATAACCCCAAACAAAAACTAGACTAGACTAAACAACAACAAACTAACAAATTATTAAACAAAAGGACTATTCAAAAAAAAAAATTAAAAATCCCTAATAACTCAAATTTCTAACTAGTTCAACGCAGCACATAAAATAATCTCTAATTTCATTTTTCCTTAAAAATGATATCAATAAAAAAAAAAACTATGGCTGTGCATTCTTCTTTACAGTACTGGCAATTATATTCTCTTTGGTTTAATAATCTCAAGAGATATTTCTTTTGCATAGTTAGGATAAGAGCAGAGTTGTTAGTGCAGCCAAGGAAAACTCATGATCATAGTATCTCTTTTAGTACTTTTTTAGGAAAATGAAATTAGACATTAATTTTATGAAATGAGTTGAACGAATTATGAGTATAAAATAATTGGGTTTTTTTAATTATTTTTTGTTGATTATTTTGTTCATTTGATGTTGCTTGGTCTAATCTTGTTATTATTTGGGTTATTTATCACATTATTTGGACTAATATTTGTGGCTATTGTTCAAAATTAGTTGATGCAACATTTGAAAACCACAATAAATAGCTAACTTGGGTAATAATCACATTGATATTGAGTAACTATTTGGCCTAAACTACGTTGAGTGTGTCATTATTTCAAATTGTAACTTAAAAAAGCTAAAAAAAAATAGAAAAAAGTTTAGCTATAAGAGTAATGACAAGTGCACACTGCCTATTACACACAAAAAGCTATTTGTCACGAACACTAATGTGTGTCTATATATAAATATATATATATATGTATGTATGTATGTATGTATGTATGTAGAAACACACACTAAACTAACCTATTTTAACCACCCTAATAAAAATATTGAACACCCTGACATGAGAATTATAAGAATTTAAGTTAAAAAAAATAATAGTAATGTTATATCTACAACATTTTCAGAATAATTTTATAAGAAATCTTTTGTGGTAAGCTGCTACTAATTCTAATTTAGACCTAATACTTACATAATTTTTTTACCCACTAATAATAGTTTTTCTTATAAGATTTGTTGTGAAACTGTTTTGGACATAACATTACTCCAAAAATAATTCCAGCCCCAAAGCATAATCCTTAACCCCTTAAACAAAAAAAAAAAAATTAAATAACAAAAACAAAAATGAACCCAAATAACAACAAAAATAACCCCAAACAAAAACTAGACTAGACCAAACAACAACAAACTAACAAATTATTAAACAAAAGGACTATTCAAAACAAAAAATTAAAAATCCCTAATAACTCAAATTTGTAACTAGTTCAACACATCACATAAAAATAATCTCTAATTTCATTTTTCCTTAAAAAATGATATCAATAAAAAAATAAAAATAAATAAATAAATAAATAAATAAATAAATAAACTATGGCGGTGTGTTCTTCTTTTCAATAATAGCAATTATATTCTCTTTGGTTTAATAATCTCAAGAGCTATTTCTTTTGCATAGTTAGTATAAGGGCAGAGCTGTCAGGGCAGCCAAGGAAAACTTATGATCATAGTATCTCTTTTAGTACTTTTTTAGGAAAATGAAATTAGAAATTATTTTTATGAAATGGGTTGAACGAATTATGAGTATAAAATAATTGGGGTTTTTTTTTTAATTATTTTTTGTTGATTATTTTGTTCATTTGATGTTTCTTGGTCTAATCTTGTTATTATTTGGGTTATTTATCACATTATTTGGACTAATATTTGTGGCTATTGTTCAAAATTAGTTGATGCAACATTTGAAAACCACATTAAATAGCTAACTTGGGTAATAATCACATTGATGTTGAGTAACTATTTAGCCTAAAATATGTTGAGCATGTCATTATTTCAAATTGTAACTTTAAAAAGCTAAAAAAAATAGACAAAAGTTTAGCTATAAGGGTAATGACTAGTGCACACTGCACACTACCGGTTACACACAATAAGCTATTTGTAACGAACACTAATGTGTGTGTGTGTCTATATATATATATATATATATATATATTTCTTTGCTGGTCTTTTGTATCTTTTATTCAATCAATGTTCTAACTGTTGAGGCAAAAACTCACTATCACGTCTGAGATGTAAAGTATACCAATAAATTTCCAGATTGCTATAAGAAGCTAGCTATAAAAATCAACGATGATTCTTAGGCGCCTACAGTCTATGGACAACAAGGTGATACAGTTGTTGTTAGGCTTACAAACACATGTTGTAGGAAAGCCCCTCCAGATAGCACTCCAACCTCAATATTGATTGTGAAAATATTATAACTATAGAAAGATCTCCAAGAAATAAACAATAGGAACAAAGCAAACCCAAAATCTGAAAATAAACAAACACACACAAGCAAAAGAACACTAAGGATTTACGTGATTCAGCTTTTGGCCTACATCCACAGGCAATGACAAAAAAATTCCACTAATCAAATATAGAGATATACAAGTTGGTGTATCAGTATTCTTACATACACCCAATCCCCAATACACCCAATAGCTCTCTCACAAATAACAAAGAATAGAGAAAACCTTGTACCCTATTCTAAACTAGAGAACTCTCACAAATATGCAGCAACCAATCTCTCTATTTCACTCTCTTTTTTCTTCTCTTCAATTGCGGCAACACATGTCCTATTTATACATGGAGTTAGTCGGCTAAGATGCAAGTCCTTCAAGGAATAGAAATTGTATTACATACAATTTCCTTATGTCCACATGCAAAATACTAATCCAAGCAAAGACAAACTACTTCAAGTGGAACTCTAAATCTCAAGGATATCTAGTTTGCTACAATTCCAAGTTGAACTTGGATATCTAAGGCCGGTTGGGTACTAGTTTGAAAGTAATCCAATAACAAGAGTCCTAATAGGACTTAACCACTTATTAGTGGACCAAATGCAAGCCACACATAGCAAATCTCCACCTTGGCTTGAATCCAATCAAACCACACAATCAAAACTTCTCCGTCGTCACCACCAAAAGCCCCTAAGGGCTATTACAAACTGCAAATGAAAATCAAGTCCAAGCAATGCTTGAACTTGTGCAAAGGAATTGGCTTAGTCATCATGTCAGTTGGATTATCTACAGTCCCAATCTTCTTAAGAAGAATATCTTGTTCATCAATAATTTCACGAATAGAGTGGAAGCGAACATCAATATGTTTAGTTTGAGAGTGATGGACTTGGTTCTTTGCTAAATAAATAGCACTCTGACTATCACAAAAAACAGAGACATGCTCTTGATAAATTCCCAAGTCTTCAACCAAACCAGGTAGCCAAATAGCCTCCTTGATGGCTTCAATCACAGCCATGTATTTAGCTTCAGTGGTTGACAATGCAACAACGTACTGCAATGTTGACCTCCAACTCACCAGTGCTTTAGCAAGGGTAAACATGTAGCCCATAGTAGAACGGCGCTTATCTAAATCACTAGCAAAATCCGAGTCAACATAACCAACTAAGTGGCTTCCAACATTATCATCTCTCTCGAACTTCAAACCCAAATCAACAGTTCCCAAGATGTATCTCAAGATCCATTTAGCCACTTGCTAATGACCTTTTCCTGGATCATGCATATAATGACTAACCATACTGATAGCTTGTGAAATGTTCGGCCGAGTACACATCATTGCACACATGAGGCTACCAACCAAACTCGCATACGGGACATGAGCCATGTACTCGCGCTCCTCATTAGTGCGCGGTGATAACAAAGCACTAAGCTTAAAATAAGGGGCCAAATGAGTACTCACAGGCTTGGTATTGGAATTCATACCAAAACATTGTAGTACTTTAGTCCAATATTGTTTCTGTGTCAAATGAACAGTGCCCTTCACTCTATCTCCTGCAATCTCCATTCCAAGTATCTTCTTTGCTTCACCGAGATCCTTCATCTTAAATTTTGAACTCAACTGAGTCTTCAATCGTTCAATTTCTGCCTTGTTCTTACATGCCACCAATATGTCATCTACATATAAAAGCAAGTAGATATAGGATCCGTAAGAAAGTCTACAAAGATATACACTGTTAGGTTCATATTTTTATGTAATTGGAATATCTTATGACAAAATGTAATTTACTTGTTTACTATCTGTCATTGTTTTCCACATGGTGCGCATAACATGTTTGTTAAGTGCTTTTAGGAAAGACAGGGATGAAGCCAATCAAAACAATCAATCCTAGTTCGTGCTATGGTTTCTCAAGACTGGCTGTTTTTGGATAGGCTAGTGTATTTGAACATGGGTTCATTTATTGTATTTGGGTTATTATTGTATTGGGCTTACTTTTGTACTTGAGGTTTTGTTATGGATTGACAAAGGGAGAGATTTTTAGGGTCATGTATTTTGGTATTGTCAACCATGCCAAATTATGTGTCTTTTATTGAGTTTTAATGTGTTTTAAAGTTGTAATTGAAGACCAAGTTGAAGACACAAAGTATGCTCAAGAAAAGCTCAAGAAAAACACATTTTCAGCATGCACCTCGATAGCAGCTCGATACCTCTCAATAAAAGCTAGAAACTTACTGCCTCCTCAACACAAGCTCGACACAAGCTCGATTTATCAAGCTTTGCAAATCTACAAAAATCAACAACACGAAAAAGCCCTTAACTTATTCATTTGAAGCCCGAATTGAGATCCGTTTGAACCAGTATTTAAAGAACATCATAAGCCATCTATTAGAAAGCTTTTTAGAGATAGAAACACCCCGTTTATGTGGCTAGGGTTTTGTAACCAAGTTTTCTCTATTTCACCAAACCAAAGAGTTCTTGCTACATTTCTTGTGCGCCTTTAGATTTTGTAACCAAGCAAATTCTTTAACACCAACATTGAAGATCTTATTGGTGTTCTATGTGAAACGGTTGCAAATCAACTACAATAATCAAAGGTTGTTGTGGAGTTAGTCACGTACTGGGATCCGTGCGAAGGAGTTAGTCACAGATTGGATATTTGTGCATCAAAGGAAAGAAAGCTACTACAGGATAAAGTCTGATTTGGTATTGGAGCGAAGGTTCAACTGTAGGTTGGTATTTTGGGATAATCCAGGGTAGTGGTAAGATTTCGCATACTTGTAACCGCTTGATTATTGATTAGTGGATTCTTGGGAATGGTGACCTTAAATTCACCCAACAGGGTTTTTGCCTTGCGAAAGGTTTTCCCTATTTGTCAACAAATCACCGTGTTAATTTATTTTCTGCATATTAGTTTATTTGTTGATTTGTTGGTGCCTCCACGATTTGCATGTAATTTGACCTCATTAATCAACTTGGGTAATTGAATTAATTAACCGGGGTCAAGCTATCTCAACCCAACAAGTGCTATCAGAGCAGGCACACTTTGATTAGGTTTTAATCTTTGCTGTGTGATCCATTGACTCCTATTGTCATGAATACTCTTGATTTTTTTGATTTGCATGATATTGTGTTGAATGATGATGATGATATTCAAGATGCCTATTGTAAGCTTTATAAATTTGTATGAAATCTCTTAAAAGTTCTACAAAATTAAAAACTAAATTTAAAAAGGTCAAACTTGAAAAAGATGATTTGATTACAAAATTGGATGAAGCCAATAATTTGAATGAGAATTTAAAAAATCAATTTTCATCTCAGGTGGACAAAATTAAAAGTTTGGAAGAGCAACTAGTTGAATCTAAAACTGAAGTTGAAAATTTTACTAGTGTCAAACTTGTTTTTGAGTTTTACTCAAAAGAAAAAGATTTTTATATTCCTCCATTTAAAAGGAATAATGAAGAGTTGAAAGCTAATTTTGCTAGGATAGACAAAGGTAAAAAATCTGGTGTTAACGTTGAAGTTTCTAAACCTATGTCTAAAACTCCTTCTAGATTGAAAGAAAAATCTGAATTTTTCCCCACTTGTCATCATTGTCATATTGTTAGTCATATTAGACCAAATTGTCCTAAGTTAAGGTCTTTGTCAACTTCTAAGGTTAGACCTCCTTTAGGAAACCTAGTAGTTCTAAAACTACTCATATTTGTCACTATTGTGGTGCTTTCAGTCACACTCGCCCTAATTGTTTTAAACTTTTCCCTCATAAGCGAGTGTCCAATAGGTCTCATCCTTTATCTAAAGGCTCTATACCTATTCTTGGTGAGTTATTAAAAGCTTTGAGCTTTTAACTCAATTTTGGGGGAATTTTAATTTCTCTATGTCTTTTAGTAGTCATACTAAGACACGTGTCTTTTCATCTTCACAGCCAAAAACTCGTGTTGTGTGGGTGATGAAGGATCCTAAGACTTAATTGTCTTTCAGTTTGTCATTTGCTTTAATTTTTTTAATCTAAAGTAGGACTTTCATGCTTGATTTCTTATCTGTTTTTGGAATCATGCTTTCATGCATTGCATTGTTTTTGCATCCTTTTTTTTTTTTTTTTTTTTTGCATATGTTTTCTTTTTAATTTCTATTATTGCTTTCAAAAAAAATTGAAAATTTTGAAAAATACAAAAACAATGTGTGAATGTGTACACTGGTACTTGTGTACCTTGGATGGACATTGAAACAAAGTTTCTCAACTTTGTATCTCTTGTAGCTTAGATGAGCATCCTCATATACAACTAAGCAATGTGAGCTTTGTGACTCGTTTATGTGATTTGTATGATTTGGTTAATCTTCTCTTATTCATATCTTCATCACTCTTTTTTATGGGAAGAACTAAAAAAATCGTAAGAGAAATGCATAAATAACCATCTCACCATTAAAACTCGTCAATCATAAAACATCTATGTGCAATTCATAAAAACTATGCTCGGTAAGATGTAGTACTTGCACAGCAAGAAAAGGATGTTTGGCTAACATATTTGGGTATTTCTTTTCTCACTCTTATATACTCATGCATGTTATGCCATCTTTTACTTAAAAGAAAAATATGCAAAGAATATGAAAAGCAAAAAGAATCAAAATTCTTTTAAATATGGTTGCAAGCATGCTTCTAGGAGATGTGGGAGTTATATGATGTACCCCAAAGGAGATGGTCCCTATCAAACAGTTGTGATTATGTGTGGATGTATTTGATTCTCCAATATCATTGCTCTTCATATAACATGACACTTATACTTTCTTGCAAAAGTTTCACACACAACACGTGATTCTTTACTACTATTGATACAATGTACAGGTACAATGTGTTTTGGCCATTTAAAGTTACTCTTGTACTAGTGTGAGTATTTTTTTAAAAAGAAAAAACAAAAATTTGTGTTTTTGCTTTAAAAAGTCTTTTGGAGTTTTGAGTTTTGAATTTTTTTTCCCTTTGTGTCCATAGCATCTTCTTGTCACGTTCTTCTTGTAGGTCTATGGTTCCTTGTTCTCCTCGTTCCCTCTATGCCAGTTTTCTGTATGTCTTCAGTCAAGTTTTTTTTGGCTTTCTATGCCCTTTGACAATCGTGTCAAAAAAGGGGAGAAATTTGAGATTTGAAATTCATTCCTCAGGGGGAGTAATAGATTTAGGGGGAGAAATTCATGTTAAAGGGAAGAAAATCTTTGACGTAACTAACTTAGGGGGAGAGTTAGTTTGATACACTTTGATATTGATATATTTTGTGTTGTTTGTCTTTTGGTTTTGTTACCATTTACACACATCATGTGTTGTTTCTATAAATAATGATGATGTATGTGTTTCACTCTTTATCTCACATGTGTTGTTTCCTTTCTCACTTTATACACATGTTTCTTGTTTATTTAACTTATCATTGTTTTCCACATGGTACCTTGATGCGTCTTGTTTAGTACCTTTCAGGAAAGACAAGTTAATGCCAAGTCAAGATTCCGAGCCTTCTTCTTGCAACAACTTCCAAGGTTCAGATCTTTTAGACTAGGCTTTTTTTTTTTTTTGTAATCTTGAGTAGAATGTATTCTAGGACATTCAATGTACTCTTGTTGTTTTGTCACGGATTGCTAAAGGGAGAGATTGTTAGGTTCATATTTTTATGTAATTGGTATATCCTATGACAAAACGCAATTTACTTGTTTATTATCTGTCATTGTTTTCCACATTGTGCATATAACATGTTTCTTAAGTACATTCAGGAAAGACAAGTATAAAGCTAATCAAAACAGTCAATCCTAGTTCATGCTATGGTTTCTTAGGATTAGCTGTTTTTAGATAGGCTAGTGTATTTGAATATGGGTTCATTCATTGTATTTGGGTTATTATTGTATTGGGCTTACTTTTGTACTTGAGGTTTTGTCATGGATTGACAAAGGGGGAGATTGTCAGAGTTATATGTTTTGGTATTGTCAACCATGCCAAATTATGTGTCTTAAAGTTGTAATTGAAAACCAAGTTAAAGACACAAAGTTTTCTCAAGAAAAGCTCAAGAAAAACACATTTTCACCTTGTACCTTGGTAGCAGCTCGATACCTCTCGATAGAAGCTAGAAACTTACTGCCTCCTCGACACAAGCTCGATCTATCGAGATTTTGTTCTTGACACAAGCTCAATAGTAGCTCGATCTATCGAGCTTCGCGGATTAGCAAAATCAACAATGCGAAAAAACTCATAACTTATTCGTTTGAATCCCGAATTGAGATTTGTTTGAACTGATATTTAAAGAACATCATAAGCCATCTATTAGAAGGCTTTTTAGAGAGAGAAACACTTTGTTTATGGGGCTAGGGTTTTGTAACAAATTTTTCTCTATTTCACCAAACCAAAGAGTTCTTACTGCGTTTCTTATACGTCTTTGGGTTCTGTAACCAAGCAAATTTTCTAGCACCAACATTGAAGATCTTATTGGTGTTTCTATGTGAACCTTTTGCAAATCAACTACCACAATTAAAGGGTTGCTGTGGAGTTAGTCACGTACTAGGATCCATGCAAAGGAGTTAGTCACAGATTGGAGATTTGTGCATTAAAGGAAAGAAGGCTACTACAAGATCAAGTCCGATTGGGTATTGGAGCGAAGATTTAACTATAGACTGGTATTTTGGGATAGGCTAGGGTAGTGGTAAGATTCCTTATACTTGTAACTGCTTGATTATTAATTAGTGGATTCTTGAGAGTGGTGACCTTAAATTCATCCGGTGGGGTTTTTGCCTTGTGAGTGGTTTTCCCCATTTGTCAACAAATCAACGTGTTAATTTATTTTCTACTGCATATTAGCTTATTTGGTGATTTTTTGGTGCCTCCACTATTTGCATGTAATTTGACCTAATTAATCAACTTGGGTAATTGAATTAGTTAACCGGGGTGAAGCTATCTTAACCCGACATACACAATGATCAAACTGGCTCCTAGTGTAGTTTTGCCCAATCATGAAGCAGTCAAACCGCTTATACAACCGTTAGGGAGACTGTTTCAATCCATACAATGATTTCTTCAATTTTCAAACCCAATTCTCCTTACCAGCAACTTCAAAACCATGAGGTTGAGACATGTAAATCTCTTCCTCCAAATCTCCATGCAAGAAAGCTGTCTTCACATCAAGTTGTGCTAACTCAAGATCAAATTGTGCCAACAAAGCTAGCAAAATACGAATAGAGGAATGTTTAACAGCAGGAGAGAACACTTCGTTGTAGTCAATCCCTTCTTTTTGAGCATATCTTTTAGCAACCAATCTAGCTTTGAACCACACATTATCTTTTCTTGTAGGTCCTCATTTTGTTTGTGTAGAGCCATTTGCACCCAATCTCTTTCTTGCCTTTAGGAAGCTGTACCAAATCCCAAGTCTGATTCTTGTAAAGAGATTGCATCTCCTCATTGATAGCCTTCTTCCGTTCACCACTCTTAAATGTGCATACAGCTTCTTTATAGGTGGATGGAATGTCTTCTTCAACAATTGGAAGTGCATAAGCTACAGCATCAAAAAATCTAGCTGGTTTTCGAATTTCCCTCATCAACCACAATATCATTATCTATATCAACATACTTTGAAACTAAGTTTGCTACGAATCACTCTCAACTTTGCTCTCCTCCACCTACTTAATAGGCTTGACAAACTCAGATTCATTAAATGTAACCTCTCGGCTATGAATCATCTTCTTTGTCTCGGTACACCAAAGCTTATATCCTTTTTCACCTAAACCAAAACCCAAGAAAATAGCTTTCTTGGCTCTAGAATTCAATTTTGAATCTTTCACATGATAATATGCAAGACAACCAAATACGTGCAAGGAATCATAATTAGTAGCAGGAGATCCAGACCATACCTCTAGGGGAGTTTTCCCCTCATTCACAGCTGCAGGCAAATGGTTGATGATATGACTTGCATACATTACTGCCTCAACCCAAAATTCTTTACCTAATTTTGCTTAAGGCAACATACACCGCACCTTCTCCAGCAAAGTACGGTTCATTCTTTCAGCCACTCCATTTTGTTGTGGGGTACCTCTAATAGTGAAGTGACGAGCAATACCTTCATCTTAACAAACTTTCAAAAATGGATTAGACTTGTACTCACCACCATTATTAGATCTAAGCCATTTTATCTTGTTACAGCCTGTTTGAGTTTCAATCAATTTCTTCCACTTCAAAAATACATCAAGAACCTCATCCTTGTGCTTCATAGTATAAACCCAAACTCGGCGGGAGTAATAATCAACAAAGATAACATAATAATGCTTACCTCCAAGAGAAGTAACCTTCGCAGGCCCCCACACGTTTATGTGTACATAGTCAAGTGTACCCTTTGTCTGATGAACTACAGTGTCAAACTTGACTCTAATTTGCTTTCTCAAAACACAATGCTCACAAAATTCCAACTTGCAGGTCTTGGCACCATTTAGCAAACCTTGCTTTACGAGACTTTGCAAAGCATTTTCACCGGCATGGCCTAAATGCATGTGCCAAAGTCTAGTAGTATCCGAAGCAACCTCCCTAGTAATATCAGAAGCTGTGGTTGCTCCACCTACAATAATGCTCCCATCAAGGAAATACATATTCCTTTTACGAGTGGCCCTCAATGCTACAAATGCACCATATGAAACTTTCAAAATTCCATTCTCCATGGTAATCTTAAATCCCTTGGATTCTAAGAAACCAACAGATATTAGATTCTTTTTCAAGTCTAGTATATATTGAACTTCCGTCAAATTGCGAACTGTTCCATCATGCAACTTTAGCTTGATTTTACCCATCCCAAAGATCTCACAGGCTTCATCATTACCCATGAGGACTGAACCATGTACCAACTCATCTAGATTGAAAAACCATTCCTTCTTCGAACACATATGAAAGGTACAAACAAAATCCACGATCCATTCATCTGAATAGCAAACAAATAATGAACCAGTCAATGTAAAATCAGAATCTTCATCAGTATTATCTACTACATTAGCATTAGAATCTTTCTTGTCCTTATTCTTCAAAAGTGGGCAATCTTTCTTCCAATGCCCCTTATTGCGACAAAAGGCACACTCGTCTTTCCTAATTTTCCTCTTTGTAGATCCTTTTGACTTAGAGCGCGATCTACCTCTTCTACCAGACTTCTTATGTTTAGACCTACCTCTAACCATTAGGGCTTCACTACTTGTGTCCATGTAGGCCTGCATATCTTTCGTACGATATTCATTGTTAGTCAAAGCATTGGACACATCATTAAACTTAATTTCATTTTTCCCATACAATAGTGTTGCGATTAAATGATCATAAGTATCAGGTAGTGAATTCAACAATAAGAGAGCCTTATCTTTGTCTTTAATCTTAACCTCTAAATTTTGCAAATCAACAAGTATTTTATTATAATCATTAAAGTGCTTAGACACAGAAATACATGCACGATACTGGAAATGGAAGAGCCTTTTCTTCAAATATAGATAGTTCTCCACACTCTTCATCATATACTTGTCTTCTAACATCTTCCAAAGCTCTTTAGCCTTCGTCTCTCTCATAACAAAATACTTTTGATCCTTGGCCAAATGCAAACGGATGGTGCCGAAAGCTTGTCTATTTATCTTGTCCCAATCTTTGTCTTACATCTCTTTAGGTTTGTCTTCAAAGCAATATCCAACTCTTGTTGGATCAAGACATCCATAACTTCACATTGCCATATGCCAAAGTTGTTCATTCCATCAAACTTCTCTACCTCAAAT
Organism: Notholithocarpus densiflorus; assembly: GCA_030021035.2. Taxonomy (NCBI): domain Eukaryota; kingdom Viridiplantae; phylum Streptophyta; class Magnoliopsida; order Fagales; family Fagaceae; genus Notholithocarpus; species Notholithocarpus densiflorus. Next base: position 1,047,267 of record JARYZH020000125.1, read on the forward strand.
TTGGCATTAGAAACCATAGTTCTAACTGCCGAAGGTTTTGCAGAAGACTCTGCCAAAGTTTTCCAGAGGAATTTGCTGAAGATTTTGTATAGGAATCACCTAACATCTTTCTCCTCAATAATTAAGTTCACAAATCAATCACCAAAATCTTCAAAGAGAACAAATCCAAATGCCTAGGTAATGAACCTAGGCTCTGATACCAGCTTGTTGTAGGAAATCGCCTCCAGATAGCGCTCCCACCTCAATATTGATTGTGAAAATATTATGACTATAGAAAGATCTCCAAGAAATAAATAGTAGGAACAAAGCAAACCCAAAATCAAAAAATCAAAAAACACACACAAACAAGAGAACACCAAGGATTTACGTTGTTCAGCTTTTGGCCTACATCCACGGGCAACGACGAAAAAATTACACTAATCAAATATGGAGATATACAAGTTGGTGTATCAGTATTCTTACACACACCCAATCCCCAATACACCTAATAACTCGCTTACAAATAACAAAGAATAGAGAAAACCTTGTACCGTATTCTAAACTAGAGAACTCTCACAAATATGCAGCAATCAATCTCTCTATTTCACTCTCTTTTTTCTTCTCTTCAATTGCCGCAACACGTCCTATTTATACATAGAGTTAGTCAACTAAGATGCAAGTGGAATATAAATTGATTACATACAGTTTCCTTATGTCCACGTGCAAAATACTAATCCAAGCAAAGACAAACTACTTCAAGTGGAACTCTAAATCTCAAAGATATCTAGTTTGCTACTATTCCAAGTTGAACTTGGATATCTAAGTCCGGTTGGGTATTAGTTTGAAAGTAATCCAATAACAAGAGTCCTAATAGGACTCAACCACTTATCAGTGGACCAAATGCATGCCACACGTAACAGCACTATGTTAACTGAGAATGTTACAGTGCATTGGCATGGAATCCGACAGGTATTGTCATTATTTCCATTGTGCTTTTCATATTATTGAACCCCACTGTTGCAAACAAGGAAACAGACAAAAAAGTTAGCACTGAACTATTCTTAATTATTGAGATGTTTGATTTCTAACTTTTTTTTATTGCATCTTTGTTTGTGCTTGCTTGGCTACAGTATGGAACACCTTGGCATGCTGGAACTGATGGGGTTACTCAATGTGCAATTATGCCCGGAGAAACCTTGGATTACAAGTTTGTAGTTGAGAGAGTAAGTCTCTAATTAGCAAACATTGCGGAAAGATCCATTCAGATTTTCAGTACCAACAGTTTTGTCTGTTTTTTTTTTTTCTTCCTAACACTATGTTTTTGAAAATGTAGGCCGGGACATATCTTTACCATGCGCATTATGGAATGCAAATATCAGCAGGGATGTATGGATTCATTATTGTAAAAATACCTGATGGAGTTTCTGAGCCCTTTACCTATATGATCATGACCATACCATTCTTCTTAAAGATTGGTACAGCAGTAGTACTTGCGAAGAAGCCGTAGGCTTATCTTCCATTCCCTTTAAATGGGTAGGAGAACCACAGGTAACAGATTTCATCATACTACATATAAAAATAGAAAAGTGGTTTCACATAAAACAATAATAATATTTCTTAATCTACTTTTCAGTCACTCTTGATAAATGGAAGAGGAAGGTTCAACTGCTCTGCTGCAGACACAGCTTCCGGAATTTGTAATGCAACAAATTCAGATTGCTCTCCCTATTCTTTGATAGTAGTCCCTGGAAAAACATATAAACTAAGGATTGCCAGCTTGACTTCTCTATCGGCATTGAGCTTTGAAATTGAGGTAATTTTTGATATCTTGGATTATCTCCATTTGATTACATAAGTGTTTGTTGTTTTGGCGTGTGTTGGGTTCCACGTCAGATAATTATTAGGCTGAGTTAGGCTATATAAGTGACTACAAGGAACTTGATTTGTTCTAGTGACTAGTGTTTTTTTGGGTTACCGCATAATTAATGTCATAAAGTTTCATAACATACTTTCTGATCTATGCTAGCGCTGCGGGGCCATAGCATGACTGTGGTTGAAGCAGATGGAAGCTTTGTTGAGCCATTTGTAACAAAGAACCTATACATAAATTCTGGTGAGACATACTCAGTGATAGTAAAAGCAGACCGAGACTCTAAAAGAAATTATTGGATCACAACTAATATTGTTGGCAGAAAACCTTCAACTCCAACTGGTCTAGGCATCTTCAATTACTATCCAAATTATCACTACAAATGCCCAACAACAGAACCAACAACTGGTCCTCTTTGGAATGACAAGGCTTCAAAATTGGCTCAAAGCCGTGCCATCAAAGCCCACCCTGACTATGTCACAGCACCACCTCCCACATCGGATATTGTCATTGTGCTTCCCAACATACAAAATTTGGTCAATGGTATTTACCGCTGGTCTTTAAATAATATATCACTTAGCCTTCCACTTACTCCTTTCCTTGTTTCACTAAAATATAATTTCACTGATACATTTGATCAAAACCCACCTCCGGATACTTATGATGTTGAAAATTATGACATATACAGTGTTGCTGAGAATAAAAATGCCACTTCTAGCAATGCCATATATAGGATAGGCTTCAATACCACAGTGGATATTATACTTCAAAATGCAAACACTACGACCAATGCTACAAGTGAGACACATCCGTGGCATTTGCATGGCCATGACTTTTTGATATTAGGCTATGGAGACGGTAAGTTTAATATTACAAAGACCCAAAAAGCTACAACCTCGCAAATCCAATCATGAGGAATACTGTGCCACTATATTCATATGGATGGACTGCTTTGATGACACCGAAGTGATAGCTACAAACATGGTGGCATGAGGAGTATCAGTATAAGCCAACAGCCCAATTCAATCAGTTTTCTTAAGTCCAACCATGTTGATTTTCAAGCCCAGCAAATAAAGCCATATTTGCTTGACAATTCAGAATATATTTGAAGTCATTTTCTCCAAGAAGTCAAAGAGTATTTAATGTTGGTTTCTTAAGAAACATCTAGTCATTATGTTTTATTCCTCTTGACACCGGAGTGTCCCAAGTTCCAACCAAGATCCAACAAGCTCAATCTGATGTCAGTCTGGCCCAAAAGCTTTCCTTGAATATCAGAATAACAGCCAATTATTTTCAATGTTTTTTTTTTTATCATTAATAACAAAGTCAAAATAGTCTTTAATTAGTGTCTCCTAGGATGAATCAGACTTTATGTTTTATTTCTCCTAAGCAGACGAGTATTTTATTCTGTTTTAAGTTCCTAAGAGTTGTATCTGACTTTGGTCAAGTTAAGTGAATGTTTTTATTTTTATTTTTATTTTCCTATGCTTGGGGAGACTGTTCCAAGCTTTGTTTAAGCCTTGTGGTTGAATCAAATAAAATTTAGAGTGTATTTGCATAATTAAAAACCTTGTGTTTTTCAGAAGATAGGATTTCTTCTAAATTAACTCTTATCCCTTGGGTGGATTCCTTTAGGTGGCGAGTATCGTTTTCTATATCTCTTGGGTGGTGTTAATCTGTATCCTATAGAGTGCTGAGCTAAAATAATTTCGTATCCTTAGTTAAACTCCTTGGTTGGTATTATCTGTATCCCTTTGGGTTTTTACTTTGGTGGTAAACTTATCTATCCTTTAATTCTTGAGTGTTTTCATTATCTTATAAAACCAGAAAATATAAAATATATTTATCTAGCCTACCTTCATTTATCATATCGATTAAGTTTAGGTTGCCCCTTACAACTCCGATATCAGTTGGTATCAAAGCAAGTTCTTTTCTGTTGGGTTTATTGAAGTTCTCATGCTATTCCAGAATTGATTGTTCATTTTCTTCGTGAATTCTGTATTTTCTCATTAGGTTTCTGTGTTCATGCCATATATTTTTGGAAAGATCTACCTTTCTAGTTTCTAACACAAAAAACAAAAAAACAAAAAAACGGATCGTGATTTCGAGTTTTCTACAGTGAGATATTTGCAATTTACTAAGCAAACATCAATCTGTCAGAAAGTGACAAATTTGCTTATTCTTGTTCAAGATGGCTCCAAGACAATTAAGAAGTGTACAATCTAAGTTTGTTGAGACGAGACAACTTTGTGAAGCTCTTTGTCAAAGGATGGATAAAATCCTTCATCAAAAACCAGCCTCTCCAATTCAGAATTTTGGGAGAAAACGTTCAATTGTTTGCAAAGAAGTTGATTTCAAATTTCCAATGATGACCATTCAAGTTCTATTTCAGAACCTACTATTGAGAATCCATGGCGTATGGATTGTTCCCTTTCAAACATATTTGAAGATATCAAAGAGTGCTCTAGAGAAGATGCTATGGTAGATTGGTATTATGTGCTATGATGAAGTTCAAGAGCCAACTTATAATGAAGAATCAGAAGTTGATTTAAATGAAGACGATCAAGATGGTGATTTTGGTGCTGAAAGTTTTGACATCCAACCAACGATGACTACCCAAGAAGATGAGCTTTTCTATTCTATGGTTGCTATAGGAAAGGATGTGGAACCAACAACTTATGTTCTGAGTGAGGTTCAATCCCTGTTGAAAGGATTCAATGGCTTAACTCCAAAAGAGGTTCTTGCTAGTTTGCCTCCACTTTGTGATATTCAACACCACAGTTCATTCCAGGTGTTATTCTTCCTATCTAGCCTCATTATAGAATTCCACCTTGTGAACATGTTGAATTAACAAAAAAGTTGTAGAATTGTTGAAAAGGGATTTGATTGTGGAGTCTCTTAGTCCTTGTGTTGTTTCAATCTTATTAACTTCCAAAAGGACTAAAACTTGGAGGATGTGTTTTAATGATACTAGAGCCGATTTGCTTGATGAACTATTTTGTGCTAAGGTCTTTTTTTAAAATTGACCTAGGTAGCAACTATCATCATATAAGAATTAAAGAACATGATGAATGGAAGACAACATTTAAAATCAGAGCTGACCTCAATGAGTGGCTTGTTTTGCTGTTTGGGTTGTCTAACTCAACTAGTAGATTCATGAGGTTGATAACTCAATTTTGGAAAAATCTTATGGAAAGTATGTGGTGATGTATCTTGATGATGTCTTGATTGACATGAATGGCAGAATTCAGCACTCAAAGCATTTTCCTTGTGTTTTTCAAATGCTTCAAGAAAGTTGGTTGTTTATCAATCTTGGGATGTGCTTGTTGAGGACAGATTAAGTTGTGTTAATGTATGATATGAGTGCTATTGGCATAAACTTGAAGGATAAAAGGGAAAATGATATTCTTGATTGGCCTACTCCTAAAAAACTGACTGATGTGAGAAGTTTTCAGGTTTTATCTTCAATTTATAGTCGCTTCATCAAAAGTTTCAATTCCATTATTACTCTAATGATGGATGCTTAGAAGAAAAAGGAGTTCCATTGGACTAGCAAAGCCAAAAGAGGTATACAGCAGTTGAAGTTCAGACTTGTTGAAGCTCATTTACTAGCACTACCAAAACTTTCTAAAGCAATTCAAGTGGAGTGTGATGACTCTAGTGTGGACATAGGTGTGGTGCTTATGCAAAGAAGGGAGGCCAATTGCTTATTTCAGTGGGAAGTTCAATGATGTGAAGCTGGACTACTTGATTTATGGGGAGCTGTTTGCTGTTGTACAAGCTTTGGGGCAATGGGAGCATTATCTCAATGGAGTGGAGTTTGTGCTCTATCCTGCTCTTAAGGCTTTCATGTTTTTAAAGGTGCAAAAGAAACTCAATCCAGGGCAAACATGCTGTGCTTATTACTTCAAGAAGTTTACTTTGATTTCATAGCATAAAACTAGTTCATTAAACCAAAAGGCTAGTGCATTAAGTCAAAGATATGGTTTGATGGCTATTATTTCTTGTGAGATCATTGGCATTAATCTCACACCAGATTGTTATGCAATGGATCCATTCTTGTCTAAGGAGCCGAATGATGTAAGAGATGGAAAGAGTCAAGAGTACTTGATGATGAATGACTTTCTCTTTAGGGGAAATTGGCTATGCCAACCTGAAGGATCTGTGAAATGTTTGAAGAACTACTTGCTGGTGGATTTTGTGGATATTTTGATCAAGGCAAAATGAAAAATCTTGTGAAGAAAAGATACAGCCTTTGCCTGTACTTGAAGAGTGATGTTGCTCACTTTATACAGATATGTCTTGGATATCAAGTGGCCAAGGGAGGAGTCCAAAATACAGGTTCATATTTGTTCTTGTTGATTCCTAATACTCATTGGGAGCATTTTTCTATGGGCTTTGTTCTTAATTTGCCTGGACAGCATGGTTGTCATTGCATTTTTGTTGAGGTTGATCAATTTTTGAAGAAGGTTCATATCATACCTTGTAAGAACTCTATTGATGCATTTCATGTAGCAGCTTTGTTTTCCAAAGAAGAGTTCCATTTGAATGGAGTTCTTGAATCCATCACTGTCACGCCCCAAACCCAAAAGGGTCCAAAGCATGAGAAAAACATCTCAAAGGTACTTGTAGATTTTTCCTTTTTGACAAATCAATCCAAATAATTTTTATCAAGTACCAACGTCAAGAATTATCATAATAATTTCTTTAAAAATGCTCCCAAAGTAAGTCAGATCTTTATGCAATAATTACAATGATCATTGGCCACAAAAGAATGGAGGTATGAATAAATATAATTACATATCATCAACTTGTCCCATCAGTGGGAATAAAAGTCATCACCATTATTAGATACAAAAGAATAAGTCAAGCCTACTCTAGGATGTACATCTAAAGATCACCATAACAAATGTCTAGCCTCCATCAGTAGTTAGTCTAACTACTGCTAGCCATAAAAACCTGTCTCAAAACGATTGTTGCCGACTCTGAAAAAGTTTATAAAAAAATGGGATGAGACAGAGCTCAGTGAGTAGCATAATTAATGGAGGTAGGGGAAGTGCAAGTCTCAAGATAATGAGTATTTCACAAAACATGATATAATTTGAGAATTTCCATTTAATTTATGCAAAATCAATTTCATTAACAACATGAAAAGAATGATAGAAATAATGTAACACCAAGCTTCCCAAAATAACTATGAAACTACATATTATTCACTGTGAGCCATAAAAATATCCAATACCATTTCAAAACCAAAAAACTCACCCAAGGCCAATTGACAAGGTCATCACACTGACGGGGTCGTCACACAGACGTAGTCGTCACACAGACTAGGTCCTCACACAGACGGGTCGTCACATAGACGTGGTTGTCACACAGACGGGGTCATCACACAGACAGGGTAATCACTAATATCATGGCACAATGGCAAAACCACATCAAAAGCTCACAAGTTAATGTATTTAAAATACATAGTTCACTTCCAAGTAGTTTCATAAAATATTTCAATAACCAAATATCCACAGTATTCTCAAAGTCCGCAAAACCATTTCTTGTCATAAATATTTTGCATAAATTTCCCAAATAATACAAGTTAATATAAAGCGTCTGTAGTATTTCCAAATAATACCACAAACCATGAAATCCATTACCAAAGGAGTTCAAAGATGCTTTTCTTTTTCATGCCAAACATTCATGCATTTCCCCATATGCAATATTAAAAATGATGCCCTTTTTATGAATAATCACATGCATTAAGGTTACAACATAACGCTTTTTAGGAAAATATAGTTTCCATAAACAATTTTCCAAAATGTGTTTAACCCAAAAACAACATTTTATGCAATATGATTATTTTTCTAAAAAATCCCATTAAGAAGCTACTTACCTTGCAACCCGCAAAAAACCTAATTCTCCAAGCTCCAAAGGAGATTAATTAGAACCTAAACAATATCAAGCAAACCTATCTCAATAAGCATAAAACTTGAAATTGCGTCTAGCTACAATTTAGGAGTTTCCAAATAAGCAATTAATTAGGCAAACCTAGTATTTAACCTCACATATAACATATTCCACTTCCAAAGTTTCTCAACAAATTAATTACAAGGCATAGACTCCAACTTATTCTCATAAATCATTCAAGGTATTATTACTAACATCAAAAACTCAACACTTTATAAGTAGTTTCCACAAGATTTATATAACATCATCAAGAGACCCATGACACCAAAATCATAATATTCTCCAAGACAAACAAACAATTTGAATCTTTAACTAGCTCCAAATAATCAATAAAAATTATATTCACCATCTATTTCACATTAAAAAGCCAAAACCCCCAAATCTTCACCATTTAGATAGCCACCATTGTAAAAACTATAAACCCACTCATCAAATAATTCCACCAACACAAAACCCATACATATAAACACATAAATATCACTTCCCAAGCTCATATATCACAAGGGTATCATTATCAAAGCTTAGATAAAGAAAACCTCTAGCAAAAGCATATAAACCCAACAAAAAAATTAGAAACTTTACCTCAAATAAAAAGATATGAAGGTGCTTAGAGGTTCTTAAAGATTTTCCGATGATCTTGTTGGAAAAATGATGGTGGTGAAGGAGGTACACCGGTGGGAGAGGCTGAGAGAATGGGAGAGGAGTGTTTGTTGTGTTTGTGAGAAAATGAAAAAGAAAAATAGAGCAAATGAGTGATAGCCGGCCAAAGAGAGTGAGGAATATTTGTGAGAATGAGTGGTGGGGGATAGGGGGGTAGGTGGGGCACGTGGGACACCAAAAAAATCTGACTTCCCTCTTCTTCTTTTTTCTTTTTTTTTTTTCTTTTTGACTGGGGTGTTACAATCGCTTTAGATTGTGATGAACATTTTGTTTGTTATTGGAGAATACTTTGGAAGCTCTTAAGTGGCAGATTTGATTTCTTTAGTGCTTTCTATTCTCAAGTTGATGGTCACTCAGAAGTTATGAATAGATTTCTTGGAAATTTGTTGAGAGGTTCAAAGGGAAAGCATCCAAGGAAATGGGAGTTTGTTATTTCTCAAGATGTAAAACCCCCATTTGAAGTTGTTCATGACAGAAATCTAATTCATATTATTGTTCTCTTACCCTTCTCCAATCAAGTGAGAGTAAGTATGAAAGTTGATGCTCAACGAAGAATTTTGGAGTTTCAAGAGGGTGCTTATGATTTTTCTAGTTGGTGTTTATAAGAAACTCAAGCAAAGAAAGTCTGGTTCAAGCGTAATAGTGATGAAGTTGGATGAAAAAACTTAGGATGATCTAAACTTAAACTCAAGGATGAGTGTTTCTCAAGAGGGGGAGTATGACACCGGAGTAAAATGGCAGCTACAAACATGGTGGCATAAGGAGTATCAGTATAAGCCTACAGCCCAATCCAATCGGTTTCTTAAGCCCAACCATGTTGATTTTCAAGCCCAAAAAATAAAGTCATTATTTGCCTGACAATTCAGAAGATATTTGAAGTCATTTTCTCCAAGAAGGCAAAGAGTATTTGTACATTACACCAGCCAAGTCATGTGTGAATGCTAATGTGGCTGGATCCAGACCCTACACGTGGGCTAGCTGTAAGGAAAGGAAGGAGAATGTTGGCTAAGGGAGATCATCTTTAGCTTGTGCCAATGACGTGACCATCTTGGGGAAGGGTGAAAAATGCACCTGGCGTGGACACTTAACACCAACATAAAAGGGAGATAGCGGCCTCCCATGGTCAGATGCTATTGAACACTTCTTATTGGCTGAGCTTGTGCGGGACCACTATTGAGGACACATGCATCACTTATAGCATCCCGAATAGCAGAGCCGCCTTCCATCCCACTACCCTGACATTGGCGTGTCTTCTCTCCCCTCCAGCCATAGTATAGTACAATAACTGTATTAAGGTTTGAAATGGGGGAATCACGGCTTGACACATGTCCATATGTACCTAGCAACATTTCTCGTACGATAAGAGGAACATGTTGCTGAGCAATTAGGGTAAGAGGCAAGAAAGATAAAGAGAAAAGGTAGAAAAGGCAGAAGTCTAGGTAGGGAAGTGAGAGAAAAAGAGGCTTTCTTTGGAAAGAACATCACCATTGAGTAAAAACCTTAACTTTCACATTATAGAGAGCTCTAAAGAGTGAGGAACATTCCTCCTTTCACTCGCCTGTGGTTTTTCATCCATTCCAAAAGGTTTTCCACATACATTATTCTGCTTTTACGTTTCTTTGGATATTGAAGTGTTAAAGTTCTCCTTTTTAGTGTTCTTGAGCATTTTCACTTAAATGCACTGTTAGATCCATAGCTTATTTTTCTTTACAAGCTTGTTAGTCTAACTTGCACATACATTTTTAGCGACTCCACTGGGGAATCTCTGGTTATTTTCCCTTTGTTACATTCTGGTTATTCTCTCTTTGTTATATATCTAGTTATCTTTCTCTTTGGCTATTTAATGCCTCTGAGAAAGAAGAACACAGCAGCTCAAACAAGTTCAGGTGAGGAACAGCAGGTTGAAGAAAGCGTGGACCATGTTTCCATGCACACTGAGGGTACAAAGTCCTCTGAGGAGGTCAAACAACCCAGCAACCAAGATCTTGTGGTAGCCATTGAGGACTATTGGGTTAAAATAAATTGACTCCGGTTAATTAATTCAATTACCCAAGTTGTTAACTAGGTCAAATTACATGCAAATCGTGGAGGTACAAACAAATCACCAAATAAACTAAATGCAACAAAAATTAAATTGACACGGTGATTTGTTGATGAATGGGGAAAACCTCTCGCAAGGCCAAAATCCCACCGGGTGAATTTCAGGTCACCACTCCCAAGAATCCACTAATCAATAATCAAGTATGAGGAGTTTTACCACTACTCTAGCCTATCCCAAAATACCAACCTATAGTTGAACATTCGCTTCAATACCCAATTGAACTTGATCTTGTAATAGACTTCTTCACTTTGCACAAATCTTCAATTTGTGACTAACTCCTTTGTACAGATCTCAGTATGTGACTAACTCCAGCAACTTGATTGATTGTTGTTGGCTGCGAAGTTCTTCACTTCATAGACGATGAAGATTAGGAATCACTTAGTTACAAAACCCTAAGGCGTAAAAACTCAGTAGCTTTTCATAGAGTATATGAGTTCTAGGTCTCTGTTTCCATACTTGATGACTTTTAAAATAAGCCTTATATATGACTAGGGTTGTAGACAGAGAAACCCTAATCATTCAAGTCACCATGGGCTGAATTTCAAATCTAAGAATTCTAAAATTGTAATTCTTGATAGATTGAGCTTATGTCGAGCATCTTCATTATCCTCGATAGCAGCTAATGTCCATCTTGTGTTGAGCTTTAATGAAATAGCTTTTCTTCACTTGTTTCTTGGATCAAACTTCATGTCTTTGATAATATCACTTCATATGTTTGAACAACATACTTCTTGATACATTAAACCCAACTTAGATCTACCCAGTTACAAGTAAAGTGAGTTTTGTCAAAGGATTAGCCAATTACATAAAAAACATGACCTTAACAATTTCCCCCTTTGGCAATCCATGACAAAACTACAGTCATAATTATGAGAGAAGTATAAAACAACAATCTCCCTAATTATTACATAGAACATAATATAAGTCTAACTTATACAATGAACTCTTGAAAAACTTTGCAAGAAGAGAGATCATGGTATGAAAGACTTGCAACTTGTCTTAGCTGAAACATTAAACAAGATCCATCAAGGTATCTAGTATGAAATATAGCCAAGTTAAATAAAGTAAGAAACATGTGTATGAAGAGAGAAGAAACAACACGTGTGAGATAAAGGTGAAAAACATACATCATCATCATCATCATATATATATCAAGGAAATACAATATATGTAAGAGGTCACAAGACCATGGTACATGTAATGAGAACTATACAACAAAACCTCACTACATATCTCAAAAACACTCTCCTCCTATCACTAGTCTAGCTCTCCCCTTAACAACAAGACTAGTCTCTCATAACCAAAATGACTTCTCATTTTTGTCACGAGTGACAGAGGGCAAATCACTAAAAGACAATCATCTCATCATCAAACCCAGAACCAGAAGCATCATCGCCATCATCATCTCCACTATTAGATGACTCCACAGAAGGATCACGCTCAGGAGAAGGAATGAAGCCATTGAGGCGAAACTGTTAGCGAGCAATACGACTAATCCTAGTGTTCATCTAACACATCTCATCAGTAAAATGGTCTAAACGACTACCAAAAATAGCACGCATAAGCTGAATCTGATCCAAGATGGTAGCAAGAGATGCCTCTACTTCAGAAGAATAAGGTGGAGCAAACGAGGAAGAAGGTCGAGAGCCATAGGCAGCATCCTCCGCAGCTCAAAAAATAGTCTCCTCTTACTGAACGGGAGAAGACTCCTGACGAGGCCACTTAGCCTTGGCCACTAGTTGTGCAGCGCTTCTCTATATAGATTCCTTGCTAATAGCACCCATGATATTAAAGAGAGGTGAAGAAGGAATAGGAATGTGTGTGATAGCTGAAGGAAAGATTAGTTTATCACGTGTAGCAATGTCTCGATAGATATCTATCATAGATACTATCATATGTGAAGGAAAGTCTATAGAGAGACCCTCCAAGAGAGAGAAAAGAAAACGAGCACGAGGCTCAGTGATAGTGTTATAGTGTGATCATGGTGTGAGAAAAAAAGTCACTACCATATTAAGGATCATTGGACCCTTAGCAAAGTCATAAGTGGTGAAGTTAAGAGAATAACCCAAAACATAGGGTGCTCACAAAAATGTGAGGCAAGCTCATCTCGAGAGATAGAACAAAGACGAGGTGCACTAGGATAGTCTGGACTAGCTACCCTAGGGACATGTAGTACATCGAAAATGAGCTCTGGTGTAACTACGATACGTGTTCCTCAGAATACCGTAGTAAACTGGGGAATAAAGGTATCAATAGCATGTATGTTAGAGTAGAACTCCTGTATAAACACGCTAGAACATCTAGAGGGTTTCTCGCAAAGAGATTCCAAACCCCGAGAGCTAAATGCACCAGGTAAAAGAGTGTCTAGAAAATCAGACAAAACAATAAGGCGTTCCGAGTAAATCGCCCTATCGCAAAAGTTCTCCTCAAAATCCTTTTAGGATTCTGAATCACGGAACCTGTCTCTAGAAGAAAGAGAAGAAAAAGAGGAGGAACCATGATGAGATATCGGGTTCTTCGAAGGAATAGACTTCTTGGGTGCCATAGCAGGAAACTAAAGAAAAGAGAGAAACAAAACATAACCAGAAGATATGCACTGGAATAGAAGAAGGAAAGGAGCAATGCATGAGCAAGTTATGTGCAAAAATAAATTGCATCATGGGAAAAAAAACCCAATTCAAACTACATCACTCACAGTTCATAATCAAGCACACAACTTAGAATGCATGAAAACATGATTATAATGCTAGAAAATGCAATGCATGAGCATGTGATAACAAAACAACAAAGCCAAACCCAAAAATTTTAGCAAAATTATAAAACCCCCAAAATTTCCCAAAACTATCGAAAACCTAGGTCTGAATGCATGAAAATGCATGAAGAATATACAAAAAGAGGGATTAAGACCACATACCAATGAATTGAAGCTTAGAATGAGCTGAAATTGAGGTTGGAAGAAGGATTTTTGTGAAAAAGAAGCATTTGGATCGAGAGAAAATGAAGAGGTGTCGAAGTGTTTAAGTGAGAATGAAACCAGGTTGACCCCTCGAGTATATATAGAATCAGGCTTCTCGATAGATCGAGCAGGTATTGAGAATAAAATCTTGATAGATCGAGAAGTATCGAGGAGGTGTTGACGGCTAAAAACTTCGATGTATCGAGGTAGGTGTCGAGGAGGTGTCAAGTAGACAAAGTGTTCAGAAATTTGGCTCGATAGATTGGGCTATGTGTCGAGAGGTATCAAGAAAAACCTAGAAAACCTCGATAGAAGAGGCTTGTGTCAAGCTAGTATCGAGACTGCTATCAAGCTAGTATCGAGTAGCACAGACACATGAATTGTCAAGGGAGAAAAGACATGATACAAATGCAAACACAATAAACACCATACCAAACATCAAAGAAGCATGTTATGCACTCAAACACACCAAAAACTCTAGATGCAAAGCAATCCTAGATCCAAAACACTAAACAAGTCTAAACAAATTTTTTTTTTCAAAAACAAGTTAAGACAATTTAGTGAACTTATACTACCACATGTATTTCTTGTGATGACCAAATCACATTGTACCAATACAATAGTATCAAGAGTAGCATAGAATTGCCTATTGTGTGTGAAACCTTTGCAAGAAAGCAAAAGTGTCTCATCATATGAAAACAATGAGAAAAGAAAATCAAGAACATTCACACACAATCATAACTGTTTGATGGGGACCATCACCTTTGAGGTACATCATATAACTCCCACATCTCTTGGAAACACGCTTGCAATCATATTTGTTAGGTTCATATTTTTAAGTAATTGGCATATCCTATGACAAAACGCATTTTACTTTTATTTGGGTAAATCTAAGTAGGTTCAAGATGATAATTACAAGTGGTTACATTGAAGACATGAAGATTTCTCAAGAACTGCTCAAGAAGAAGTGAATCTGCAAGTCCCAATACCTTCTCGATACCTGTCGATCTATCGAGATTTACTAAAATTCTATACCTATCTCGATATCTCTCGATCTATCGAGCTTACAAGATTTCTGATATAGCTTGCAACGTTTTAATTCTAAAAGGCTATTTGTTTATGGGTATGTATAATCCTTATAGGACTAGGAAATCCCAAGGTTTGTGTAAACCTAATTGGAATTGGAGAGCTCATTAAAAAGGCCTATTAAGCTCCTATTTAAATAAGGAGGTGGAGAAAGAAAACCCAAACCCTAGAAAGCTTCATAAGGTTTTCTTTTTGTTAGGTTCTAAGACTTTAGGAACTAAATGTATTAGAACTTCAATTTGTATTGTGTTGGTAAACCATGATCAAAACATAGAGTCTAGATTTAGGCTACTCAAAGTGTGTTTTATTGTAAAATTGGAATCTAGTGATTGTAGAATTTATTAGACTAAATCTACAAGGCTCAATCAATCGAAAATTAGACTCGATCGATCGAATCTCGTGCAGATTTATTTTTCTGCAGAATTTCCAATTCAGCCCAAACCCATATGACGTGTAAGGTTTTATGTTTTACTCCATGTATAAAAGGAAAAACCCTAGCTACATTTTTAGAGTCTTTTTGATGTGCTGTGTGTTGAATCTCTTGTGAGATCTAGAGGTGTTTACCTTCATACACACTTAGGGTTATCAAGATCAAGATTCATGTCAAGAACTTGGTAATCGCTTTAGTTGCTGCATAAAGAACTTAAAGAAGATCTGAAACCTTCAAGTGGAGTCTCAAAATCACAAGTAGGAGAACTTGTGGTTGCAGTGGATCAAGGAAAGAAGTAGTCCGTGGACTCGGAGCTGTCACGTGGTCGTGGTAGTAAGTTTTCTACTCAAGGTAGCAATAGGATGTTAGTGGTCTAAGTTCTATTATACAAACTTCAATTCTTTCATAGTGGATCTGTTTTACCTTGAGGATAGCTAGGTTAAATCCTCCCTAGGTTTTTTACCAGTTTGGTTTTCCTGATTTATCTTATCGTGTGTTCTTTATATTTCCGCATTATTTACATGATATGATTTGAATGTCTTTTAACTTAGATCTGAATAATTTATCTAAATAACCACTTGGCAAAATAACTTGGTTAAACAACTTGTGTTTTAAGGGATCTAAAATCGTACACTTTTTGAAACCCTAGCCTCCTCTTACAGAAGAAAGAGATATTGCTACGTTTCTTGTACGTCTTTGGGTTCTGTAACCAAGCAAAATCTCTAGCACCAACATTGAAGATCATATTAGTGTTTCTATATGAAGCTATTGCAAATCAACTATAACAATCAAAGGGTCGCTGTGGAGTTAGTCACGTACTAGAATCCATGCAAAGGAGTTAGTCACAGATTGGAGATTTATGCAACAAAGGAAAGAAGGATACTACAAGATCAAGTCCAATTGGTTATTGGACCAAAGGTTCAACTGTAAGTTGATATTTTGGGATAGGCCAGGGTAGTGGTAAGATTCCTCATACTTGTAACCGCTTGATTATTGATTAGTGGATTCTTGGGAGTAGTGACCTTAAATTCACCCGGTGGGGTTTTTGCATTGCAAGAGGTTTTCCCCATTTGTCAACAAATCACAATGTCAATTTAATTTCCGCTGCATTTAGTTTATTTGGTGATTTGTTGGTGCCTTCACAATTTGCATGTAATTTGACCTAATTAATTAACTTGGGTAATTGAATTAATTAACCGGGGTCAATCTATCTTAACCCAACAATATTTAAAAGCATTTTGATTCATTTTGCTTTTCATGTTCTTTGCATATTTTTCTTTTAAGTATAAAAAGGCATATCATGCATGCGCATATAAGAGAGAGAAAAGAAATACCCATTTATGTTAGCCAAACATCTTTTTCTTCTTGTGCAAGTGCTACACCTTATCGAGCACGACTTTTATGAATTGCACACAGATGTTTTATGATTGACAAGTTTTAGTGGTGAGATGGTTATTTATCCCTTTCTCTTAGGATTTTTTAGTCATTCCCGTCAAAAGAAGTGATAAAGATATGAATGATAAAAGATTAACCAAATCACACAACAAGCCATAAAGCTCACATTGCTTAGTTGTGCATGAAGATACTCATCTAAGCTACAAGTGATACAAAGTTAA
Organism: Notholithocarpus densiflorus; assembly: GCA_030021035.2. Classification (NCBI taxonomy): domain Eukaryota; kingdom Viridiplantae; phylum Streptophyta; class Magnoliopsida; order Fagales; family Fagaceae; genus Notholithocarpus; species Notholithocarpus densiflorus. Next base: position 1,063,926 of record JARYZH020000125.1, read on the forward strand.
GAAACCTTGTTTCATTGGCCATTCAAGGTACACATGTACTAGTATACACAAACACACTGTTTTTGCTTCTTTTTTTCTTCTTTTTTTATTGAATGCAAAAACAAAACAAACAAGCATATAGAGAAAAAAACACAAGAAACTAGATGCAAATGCATGAGGAAGAAGGAGAAAGATTACTCCAAAGAGATTACACCAATGTTTTGGCGTAAGAATTCAAACCGACGACCATTCAAAAGTTTTGTGAAAAGATCAGTCTTTTGCTTATCAGTGTTAATGAACTCAAGAGTGAGAATGCCATCTTCAACCAATTCATGAATGAAATGATGTCGAATCTCAATATGTTTAGTTTGGGAGTGTTGATTACTTTAAGGGCAGTATGCATCATGAAACATACTTCATGTTTATTAGCCAGATCATATGGTAAGGTTCTTTCTTTGTAACCTCTGCTGGACAACATTAACTGAGCTATTGTCTTTCTTTTACCAACAACCCTGCTTATGCCCCCTTTGAGATAGTCTAGTCTTCTTTGAAGTTTGCATTTTTTGAGAATCAACTATTCTGTTACCAAAACTGATTCCAGCAAATCATCCATATACATATCTTTTTCAACCAACAAGAACATCAATTTCAAATAAGTGTCAGACTTACATGTCTTGAGAAACTGAAGAACATCAATGTTAGTATCACAAGAGAAACTAATAGAAAAAAAATTGTTCATGTAATTTGTATCCATGACAACAGGGCTCAATGGATTACACAGCATATATTAAAACCTAATCAAAGTGTGCCTGCTCTAATACCACTTGTTGGGTTAAAATAGATTGACCTCGGTTATTTAATTCAATTACCCAAGCTAATTAATTAGGTCAAATTACATGAAAATCATGGTGGCACCAACACTTCACCAAATAAACTAAATGCAACAGAAATTAAATTGACATGATGATTTGTTGAAGAATGGGAAAAACCTCTCACAAGGCAAAAATCCCACTGGGTGAATTTCAGGTCACCACTCTCAAGAATCCACTAATCAATAATCAAGCAGTTACAAATATGAGAAATCTTACCACTACCCTAGCCTATCCTAAAATACCAACCTATAGTTAAACCTTTGCTTCAATACCCAATCGAACTTGCTCTTGTATTAGACTTTTTTGCTTTGCAGAAATCTCCAATCCATGACTAACTTCTTTGCACAAATCCTAGTATGTGACTAACTCCAGCAACTTGATTGATTGATCTTGGCTGCAAAATTCTTCACTTCATAAACGATAAAGATCAGGAAGCACTTGGTTACAAAACCCTAAGACGTACAAACACAGTAGCTTCTCACAAAGTATATGAGTTCTAGGTCTCCGTTTCCGTACTTTATGACTTTTAAAATAAGCTTTATATATGACTAGGTTTGTAGAGAGAGAAACCCTAATCATTCAAGTCATCATAGGCCGAATTTCAGATCTGAGAATTCTGAAATCGTAATTCTCAATAGATTGAACTTGTGTCGAGCTTGTGTTGAGCTTCTTCATTAATCCTTGATAGCAGCTAGTGTCATGCTTATGTCGAGTTTTAATGAAACAGCTTTTCTTCACTTGTTTCTTGTATCAAACTTCATATCTTTAATGATATTATTTGATATGTTTGAACAACATACTTCTTGATACATTAAACCCAACTTAGATCTACCCAATTATAAGTAAAGTGCATTTTGTCAAAGGATTAACCAATTACATAGAAAATATTACCCTAATAAGGACCTCCAACATTCTCAAGCCACTATGTGAGCAGAGTTCCATTCCTTGCGCCAGAGGACATCCACTCCTCAAACCCCACAAGAAGGCCAACCACCTCAGGGAAAGACCGAATGGTCGACCCTTGTTCCACCTCAAAACCAAGGTCCACTTCCCAATCAAGAGCAGAGGGCACCACCACAGCCCAATGTGCCTCAACATCTCCCTACCTAACTAGGGAGGATGTTGCAGTTATCAGAGGGTACAATTCCAATCTTCGATTTGACGAGTTTGATCTTTTCTTTCGAGGGTTGAAGACAAGAGAAGAGTAAGGGCAATCAAAGCCAACACCACGGGTAGATTAACAAACGAGCTGGGGAGGCTACCCTCTTATACGAGAGTCGATCTAATTCTTATCTAAAACTGAATCAATAATTATTCATGCTAAGACAATGGGGTGGGTAAGCCTACTGCCACCTTAAGCCAAGGGCTGCAAATAGCCAGGCTTAGTTGATAAATCTCATGCCAAAGGTTACGTCTATCCATGGCCGGACCACTCTTCTCGGCAAGCTTTTGCTTGAGGCCAGAAAGGCGGAGAGTTCTGCTTACTTTGATACGAGATCTCCCTATGCTAAGGAGATGGCTTGAAAGCCTTATCCCGTTAACCACACCAAGTCCCTGGAAGGTCAAGCTTTTACTTGGTATACTAGCCTTTTACCAAGGTCATTTCTTAGTTGGAATGATATGGCTATTCAGTTTATGAAAAAATTCTCTGCTTTGGATGAAAGGCTCACTTTACCATATCTGCAGCAAGAGAGGCAGAGAGTCTCCGAGGGGTTACTAAACTACATTCGTAGGTTCAGAGACCTCTCATTGATATACTATGATCTTGTGGAGGAAGAAAGATTGGTGGATATTTGTATTGCCGGTATGTCATTTGAATACCACCCTTATTTGGATAACTTGCAGATCCCTAGCTTCACAAGACTAATGGAGGCTGCTAGAAGAACCAATATGTCAGTGAAGAAACCTTCCAAGAGCTTGACTTCACAAACCACAATTGCTGCTAAACAATCTTTGAAGCAGGAGAGCAAAAAGATAGAGGTAGCTATGGTAGAAGAGACAAAGAAAATTACCTAAGGCAGGAAAAGGGAGAGAAGCAGTATTCCTCCTCCTTTTTCTATCTCAGCAGAAGAGCTATATAGCATCCTAGATGCCTGAGTGAAGGATGGTGTGGAAATCTGGCTTGAATGCAAACGTGAGCCAACAGAGGAGGAAAAGCGAGGTGCGCTTTACTGTAGATATCATAGAAGGAATGACCACCACACCATGAATTTCTATGCTCTAAGAAATATATTCCATGAGAAGGTGGCTAAGGTTGATTTAGTCATCAAAAATGGAAAGCGTGTAGGCCAAAGGATGCACATACCTGAGATAGCTATGATATCTTTCATAGGCTATGAAGACCTTATGTAAGATGAAGCTGTGAGCGCAACCAGTAGTAGTTCTGCACCTCCACCTATGCAGGATGAAGAAATGGCGTTGAGAATCCAGCAAAATGATAAAGTTCATTCCTTTCTTGAAGGGATAGGCCTCAAAGTATAAGCTAGGAGAGTAGCAACACAAACCTTGCCTTGGGTGGTAGAGAGAAGCCAGGGAGTGGCTACTTCTGAAGGAAGTGTATTACAGATAGCTTATCAAGAAACCAAGAAGACAGTGACTTTCTCCTCAAAGGACTTCGCCAACCAAGCTATTGATGGCGACAAACCCTTATAGTTACTGGCTTCCTAGGAGCCTCCCAAATCAAAAAGGCCTTAGTGGATACTAGTGCTTCAACCAACATTTTGCCCCTCCCAACACTGGATGCCCTAGGTATTCCACGAGAGAGGATCATCCCAAAGCCACTCCAGGTGTCAAGGATAAAAGCATCACAATAGCACACCTTGGGGCATGCGTCCTTGGATTTGAGGGTAAGGCCTATAAGGGCACGTACTCTTATGCATGTGATGAATGGTGATACTTCATACCATCTCATTTTGGGCTGCCCTTGGCTCAAGGCACACAAAGCTGTAGGATCCACATATCATCAATGTGTGAAGGTTGTCTGGAGAGGCAGGCCCATGACCATCGAGGCTACTAGAATGCCTTATGATAGAGCAGAACTTCACCATGCAGAGGCAACCCTGTACCAGGAGTTCAAACCTGAGGAAGAGAACATGATCCTCCCTTTCAACGCCACTATATTAAAGAGGGAGGAGGAAGATGATGGTGAAGTCGTGGAACCTGACAGGCCTCCTAATATAAGAAAGATCACCAGGCCTGATGGCAAGGTGGTCTACGAGTTCTGAAGGTTAAAGGAAAGGGGTTGGGAGAATGGCAAGCCTAACCCCTTTAACCATACTCAACAGCCAGAAAGGGTGCATGTAGTTGAAGAACCCTTGAGAGAAGCCCCTGAATGTATGAACGACGTTGTCAAGAACGTTCAAGAAGAACTCATTGAGGTCAATCTCAACAATGAAGGAGAAGAAAGGATGGTCAAGATAAGCAAAATTCTACCAGAGGAAGAAAAGAGAAGGTTGATAGCTTTGTTGAAGGAATACAAAGATGTTTTTGCTTGGAAGTATGAAGAAATGCCAAGTTTGGACCCCAAGCTGGTAACACATAAACTAAATGTCGATCTCAAGGCTAAGCTTGTGAAACAACCAGCCAGGAAGTATCGCTTAGATTTTGAAGAAAAGATCAAGGTCGAAGTGGGCAAGCTTTTAAAAGTAGGGTTTATAGAAGAAATCAAATGCCCAAAATGGTTAGCCAATATAGTTCCTGTGAAGAATAAAGGTGGGCAGATAAGGATTTGTGTGGACTTCAAAGATCTTAACAAGACTTGCTCTAAAGATGAGTTCCCGCTACCCAAGGATTTGTGTGCGTGGTTTTCATGATTTTCATATTTGTTTATAACTCTAACATTCCATTTTTGCCCTTCAAGTATTACCCAAAATTCCTTGTTTGTCATGGAGGTTCCCGTTGGCTTCTTGGCCAAGCTATGGAGCTTCGTCTCCTTCCTGCCATTTTTCTTTTTGCTCTTCGTCCTTGGCCTCCGTAAAGGTATCTATTATTTAAAACCTTTGATTTTCTTAATTTCTCTATCTTTTTGGTTGCTTTGGTTCAGTAGTAATTCATATACCCAATAGTTTTGTATGTGAAGTTGTGAACTGATGCAATAGAAGCTTATACCAGTATGTCTATGTAGGATTAGGTGTAGTCTAGTTTGGTTTAGGGGAAAAAACTGCCTTTATTAAGTGGGGTAAAAAACGTAAGAATTTTTTCAAAAAGTATAAAGTGTTAGAAAAATGTGAATTTAATCTTTTTTTTAATTTAATGCAGGAAACGGAGACTTGAACCTTAAATGTCTTCTTTGCAAATTGTAGGAGGTGCTAACCATTTAAGTTGCAAAGATTTTGGCTGAATTTAATCATTTTAATGTAACAGATATAAACAAACATAATTAATTACCACATAATTACCACATAATTAATATATATACAAAAGAACCTTCTCTGCTAAAACATGCATATGCAAACACACACACACGGGTATTATTAGAAAAGATATAACAAATATAGAACACATAGAACTAACTTGATCCATAGTGCACAGTGGAATCTCCTCGACTCTAGCTTTATTACAGTACATCCATTGAAATTACAGTACACTCATTGAAAGATTAAATACAACAAAATACTTAAACTAAAAGTAGGATTAAGATATTCCTGCTTGTACTCCCAAGTAAAATAAGGATAATTTTACTTGCAGGTTTATTTTGCTTGCATTCATGGTAAGAGTAGGACAACAAAATTTCCTAACTTATTCTTTATTTTGCTTACACTCAAGGTACGAGAAGAACAACAAAATTTCCTAAATTAATGAGGGTAATTTTGGAAACTTATATTTTATTTTTACGGGAGAAACTTGTACCTTTCTAACTAAAAATCAATACATTAAATGGATTTCTTTTAAAAAGTTGAATTTTCTAAATATAACGAATACTATGAGATGGGAGGGAGGTAATACGATTTTGAATTCCCTAATAATATGGAAAGCAAAATATACATTAGACTTCATATAATACTATAGTAATGTCCATTTTTTCACAACTGCTGAAATTGTATGTTGTGATTTGGACTTTCACCTTGGTCTACCACCTAAGTTAATGGACATCCCCATGTACCAACTATAACAAGTTATATCAACATAGGTGAAAACTATTGTAAATAAAATAGATATATCCGACATTATCTTGGACACCTCAAAACAATTAACACCTCTCAAACCCTTTCACCTCTCACGAGATCAATGACAGTGTCACTCGTTTGATTATCATTACCAGGCAACCAGAGAAATAAACTTGTTTTTAAATATATATATATATTTATATATATATATATATTTATATAGCTTATACATTATGTTGGACACCTTATAACAACTAGCAAGTGTCAAATCCTTTGAAATCCTCACATCATCAATTACAGGCAATTATTTAATTGTCGTTGAATAATGTTAGAGACAAACCCAACTACAAACCCGAATTCACAACATGCCTAAGTGTCATGCCCTTAAATTTTTTTCCAGCAAGTTATCAGGCATTTGAGAAGTATTTTCCTTGAGAGAGAACTTGAATGTGAAGCAGCTTTTGAGAGGGAATTTTCCGTCGCAACGAACGGCACCACCTCTCTTATTGATGTAGCCCGGGTAGTCAATCGCATTAAAATCCACCTTCTCTTTCAAATATAGATCTGCTCTCTCTGCAAGCTCCTCGATCTTCCACCTATTATATGGACAATCATCTCTGTGCGCAACATGCACTTCCCCACCGCTGGTTAGCATATAACGGGCGCTGTTGAAAAATGCTTGTAACAGATTTCTGTGCATTCTACATCAATTGAAACCCAAAATCCCAAAGACAACTTATCAAATTTATCAATGGTAGAATATGAATATTTCACACTATGGTCGCCACAAAAATAAGAAAATGATTTATTTAAATTAAATTAAATCCCAAATGCCACTGCACCATTTTGGTTCATCTGTAAGAAAAAAGTGGAACAATAACTCAAAACTGTGCAGATTTAAGAACTCTTGAATAAAAGAGTGACAACTAATAAGATTATGTACATTGCAAATATAATTCCTGATGGATGAAGAATTGAAGATGTACAACTAACATGTGTAAGAGAGGAAATTGGGTGTATATAGAAAAAAGTACATTCATATATTAAAAAACCTAATCCATTTTTTAAGTGCAAGTAATTAGTCCATCAAACCAAATCACATTAATTCCATGTATTTCTCTTGAATTTTTAATCCTCTTTCTATATTTTTTCCATTTACTTTAACAATTAAAAATCAATTAACAATTAACTATAATCTGCAAATCCACACAAAAGGATAATTAAAAATAATAACTTTAGGCATAAGTAGATTTCCAGTTCTGGAGCCAAAATTGAGATGAGAAGTAGCCCTAGTAAATGATAATGTGGAACAACTCAGGATTGTGCAATGCTTGAGAAGTTAACAATAAAGTCATCAATAATGGTCTGTGATTACATACCTATTATATTTCAGCATGCTTGTGAAACATGCCCTAACATCAGGGGCGTAGCCAGAAAACTTTACTTGGGGGGGCTAAATTGTAGTATTGATATATTAACCATAGTTCATATTAAATACAAAATTATTAACTTTGATATATTGTTATATTCTTAAATATTAATGAACATACAAAAATTATATAGTTTATTATAGACAAAAAAAAAAATCCAATAAAAGAACAATTCACATCAAAATTATGCCCAACAATCTTTAATGGAATAAAGATAGCAATACAAAAATGTGAACAAAAAAATCTTAAATACTCTTATGCATATCAACACACACATAGTGGCAGAAGAAAGAAACAAAAATAATACTAATGGTAAAATAACAATGATGATTGATAAAAGAGAGAAGAAAATGTACTTGCATATTCACTTCTTTAAAGAGTCAAGAAGATGATGTTGCACTAGGAACAAAAACGAATTAATAATTTTGGTTGAGATAGGAGTTTTTGTGTTGAGAAGAAAGAAAATGGGGCAATAGGCTGGCACTAGCAGCTACAACAAAGCTTCGTAGGTACCTAAAGATGAAAAAAAATTGAAATTATGTTGGGAAATGGATTGTCAATGATGCTAGAGAGTGAGTTATTATCCATTGGATTAATTATAATTTTTTTTGGAAAATGTAGAAGATCAACTATTAGTCATTATCTTTTGGACTAACTATAAATCTTAGGAATAATTGGAGTGGACAGGTAATAAAGTTTTGAACAATTAAGGAGGCCAACTAAAAATCCATTGGACTAACTAGAAATCTTAGAAATAATTGGGGAGGGGGGGGGGGGGGGGCGGCAGGTTCTAATTTTTTGGGAGGGCTATATCCTATTACTAGTATAGTAGGAGGAAAAAAAAAAATTGGGAAATGTAGCTCCGCCCCTGCCTAACATCCTCAGAAAAAAATTAAAGTACCTTCACTTTCCATCATATGGTAAGTGGGGCAAATTACACAGAGCCAAGAACTAAAAGTTGGGAATTTCAACAACTTTGTTGTACTAAAATTATGATTTTTCTCCTGTGTGTGTGTTAAGATGTTCCTCATGGACATATCAAGTGAGCTAGCTTTTTGCACTTCTTTATGAAAGTTCTAATTTCATTCTTTTTTGTCTCCTAATCAATGTAATTAACTACTTGGTTCATAAATTATTTAGTCAGGAGCAGATAGAAACAAGCCTTGTGAGTTGCAATTGAAAATTTTCATGCTTGATTCACACATCTGCCACGAGTGTTACACAATGATATATGTAAGGACCAGATTTGGCCCAATACCCCTACAATATACATAGTAACATAAGAAAAAAGATTGTTAAGCATTGAAAAAAAAAAAAAAAAGACTAAGAAGATAGTGCAATAATAGACATCCATAAAAATAGCATTATGGCAGAGTAACTTGATTTTTTCCACCAGTTAACTAATAATTACTAGTTTTTTAACATATGACAAATTCGTTGACGCATTGCATTCCCTTTTAAAGATATCTTTGAAGAATCATCTTGAAGACAACTAACATCTAGATATTATGTTTAATGTATGTGTTTGTCCAAGCGTGTTATGGTGCTTAAGTGCCCATATTTCAGAACCAATGTCTATCACTTGGATTCAACTTTCCTTTCCAACTTCTTGTAAAAAAATAAAAATAAAAATAAAAAAATCTTAAGAAATTAATATAACATAATTGAATTCAAACACAGACTAATTAAGCTTTTCAATTTAGTAGTGTCCCAATCTCAAGATTATACCTTCCCCCAAACCAAAACGGATTTATCACCATAGGTCCATAAACAAAAAACAAATACAAAAACAAAACAGTAAAGGCTTAAGTTACCAGCTAGGATAATCAGGGAAGAGAGGAGCACTGATCCCTCAGACCAAAGCATAGCACAAAGAAAAATGTTAAAGTGGCAGACAAAAGTGGAATGGCAATAAAAAATTTAGAACTAAAAAAATATTTTGAAAAAAAAAAAAAAAAAAAAAAGAAAGAAAGGTAATCCACTCAGCAATAGAATTTTGACCAGTTAAAGCATCATTTCATTTTGCGGAATGACCATTAAAGAGTCTTGAGAAGGAACATCAATGTGACGACGGGATGGTTTCAACAGTTTCCTCCATATTCTCCGACTCCGGACTGCAATTACAAGGGTACCCACAATTATTTATTTATTTATTTTTCAAAATTGAAGTTATTGATCAACTTATCATACAATTAAGAGGAAACGAGTTATGAAAATGGAATGAAATGCCAAAAATCTGATTGGATAATTAATTTCTATGGAAACGAACAAACTACTTGAAAGTAACAGCCACATATACAATCAAGTTTATTGGGTTTTATAAATAGCAATTTTGGAGAAGATTCACGGGTTTTTTGTATTTTAAAAAAAGATGAAAGAGAAGAAATTGAAAAGAAGTTACCAAATGAATATGAACCACTATTTATAGACAAATGATTATAACCCTTCAATAAGCACATTTTCATTAAATATGCACTTTTTTGGTTAGTAGACACATTTTCATTCAACAGTCACATTTTCGATCAATAGGTACCTTTTGATTCAATAGACATTTCATTCAATAGGCACATTTTCGATCAATAGACACATTTTTGTTCAATAGGCACTTTTCATATATATATCTAATATGAAAGGTTATGACCTTTCAATAGATGCCTTTTGGTATATCCAATATGAAGGGTTATGACATTCCAATAGGCACCTTTTGGTGTATCTAATTTGAAAGGTTATGACCTTTCAATAGACACCTATTGCTATATATACTACAACTTACCTTGTATATATCTATATATACGACACAAACTAAACTAGAGACACAAGATTCTATCTCTTATTCCTTCTCACAAAAAACTAATAAATAAAACAACATTGTTTTCTTCTGCCTAACTAATAAAACTATGTGCTATTTCTTTCAATATCATTTTTTTTATGCATTTTTGCTTACTACTCCAACTCAAAAATAATGATTTTTTCTTTTCCTAAAACTCATCTAGTAGCTATTCCCGTGCATTGCACGGGTTAGCGACTAGTGTATATATATATATATATATATATATATATATATATATATATATATGGTTGGGTTCAAGTTACACCTGGTGTAACTTTAAGTAATGTTACACCACTTGATATTTTTTAATTTAATGGACTTTGACAAATCCACCGTTAGATTACATTATCTTCGTATATCTCCATGCTTACAAAATTTCAAGGTGATCAAAGATTAATAGTCATATCATCAATCAATTGTTTAAATTCAAGTTTTTGTAATTTAAAATAATACACAAAAGATGAGTTTATGGAATAAATGATAAATAATATCCAGTTGACATGAAAATTGGTATGAATGTTAAGAACATATAGAACATGTATTTCAACGGTGAGATTTTCAAAATATGAATTCTAAAAAAGTTATTGGGTGATGTAACATTGCTTAGAGTTATATCCGGTGTAACTTGAACCCAACTTATATATGTGTGTGTGTATGTGTGCGCGCGCGTGTGTGTGTGCGGGCTCCACGCGTGGTTTGGGGAGTATGCCTCAGCCAAATGGACTGGGGCAGAGAAAATGAGTCGCCACCTAGTTTTATGGTCTATGAACCATGAATATAGTGCCTTTACGTGGAAGGACTTGATCTTACTACCAGAGTATGAGTTCGGAGTTTAGGTACGGTCTTGGGAAGGTGTTAGGCACCCAAAACCGCGAAACTTGTGGGTCGGCTTCCACTCATTGTGTCTTACATCTTAATCCTATTAAAGGAACACTCAACATTGCATCTTAAACACACACACACTAGCATACATCTAAGCATACAACATGGCATTTCATCCCAAACCCTAACATACATCTATCATGGCAAGCATATCAAACCTAGCATACATCTACCATACATATCATCACATTACATCCAAGGCAGGAACATGCATATATCAAAACAAAAACAAAGGCAACAAAAAAATCGTTTTATCATTTAAAGCATGGCATATACATATTCATCAAAAGAAGATAAAGCTCTTATAACAAACAAATGTATGTTCATGTAAATGCATGACTTACCTTACTTACCTCATTGCATCTCAACACATATGCATCAATGAATGGACATGTGAATGCATGTTTATGGTATTAAAGCAAGAAAAGAAAAGAAAACCCTAATCTAGCATGTTAAAGGCAAACAAACATTTAAACAAAGGAACAGAGACTTAGAAAGCATAAAAAGGAAAAAAAAAAAAAAACAGTGGCATATGATATAGAAGAAACAAAGAAACAGAAGCAGAAAAACTCAGATTAGGGTTTCTAAGTACGAGTACGTGTGCGCATACATAGGCCTGCATACGCAGACCAATTGTATGCGTACGCATGCAGAAGCATGCGCACGCAGACACGCCCTAAAGAACCCTAACCCAGAAAGCAAGAACAAAAACTAAAAAAACAACAAATCTAGCAACCTAGCATGCTTTAAAACAAAAAACAACTAAAACCTAAACTAAGCAAACATAAACAAAGCAAGGAAGCAAAACTAAAACGAGATTAAAACCAAAAAATGAAGGAAAAGAGGTTAGAACATATACCTCACAACAAAAAGCTCTTTGGCTTGATTTTGACCATTCCCCTTAGTCAAATCTATTTGCAACTGAACAAAAATTATTAGTAAACTTCAAAACTCAAGAATCAAGACCAGAAAGGTCCCAATCAAAATAAAATTGACTTGAGGATGTTTTGTGAAATACTATCTCTTTGATTCACTATTTCTAGTGAATCTTAGGTTTTCCCTTAGGATTTTTGTTAGGACATATGTGTTTCACATGTTAAGAACATATGTCATGATTTTATGTAATTAGCTAATCCTTTGACAAAACGCACTTTACTTGTATTTGGGTAGATCTAGGATGTGTTTAAATACTTCAAGAAACCATGTTTCAAGATCAAGTGTTGAAGCCTTCAAGTCTATCCAAGAAAACAAGCTGAAAATGCAAAATCACTAAAACTCGACAGCTAGCATGTGTCGAAGTTTAAGGAGCTGTTCAGCCCGTAAGCTCGACAGCTAGCTCGATAGATGCTCGACACCTCCTATCTGTCGAGATTTAAGAAAACAACAATCTGAACTGTTTTTCTTGGGATCCGTGAGTATGTGTTTGGGCCTTTTTTTCTCCTAACCCTAAACATATAAAAGGATTGTTTAAAGGGCCGTCAAAGTGTACACAAGTTGCACAAGCATTGAGCAAACCTTGTTCAAGCAAATTGTGACTAGAGACAAAGTTCTTGCCCTTGTTCATCTCTTTCTTATGAAGAAGTTGTTGTGTATTTGCACCGTAGGGTTTTGTAACCAAGCATCTTCTTGATCTTCATCGTGTGGATGAACTGAAGAACTTTGCAGCCAACAACCTTCTTAGTTGATGATTGAAGTCGCGTACTGGGATCCGCGCATTGGTTAGTCACGTACTTGGGAGCCGTGCATCAAAAAAGGGGAACTGTCACTACAGAACAAGTCCAATTGGGTATTGGGGTAAGGGTTCAATTGTAGGTTGGTAAGGTACTTGGGATTCATTTACTTGTAACCGCTTGTTGTGATAATAGTGGAGTTTCGGGAATGATGACCTGAAAATCACCCGATGGGGTTTTTGCCGTTAGGTTTTCCCCATTCGTAAACAAATCACCGTGTCTTTTATTTTCCGCTGCGTATTTAGTTGTTTGGTGATTTGTTTGTGCTACCACACGTTTTGCATGTTAATTTGATTAATTAATAAACTTGGTTATTTAATTAATTAATTTATCACAAGGAGTTAATACGTTTGTGGCCTATCAATTTTCTGTATGTGTTGAAAAGGTGCCATGTATGGCTTTTTATAGTAAGAAAATAGGGGTTTGGAACAGCTCCCAGACAATATGGGATTCGTTCCAAACCTCAACATTAATGCATAAAAACTTGCCTTTTATAATTTCTAGAACCCTAGCTACATGCGCAGGTTCGTGCCTGCGTACACGTGCATCAGACCTACGTACACAGGTCCTTGCTTGCGTATGCAGGCCGAGGGTTTCCTTGGCCTTTTATTTTCCAAAAATAGATTTATTTGCTCATAAAAAGTTATATTTTCCATTTTAACATCTCTCAAGTCAATTTGTAATCTGTTTGGGCCCTAAACCAACCTTGAGTCTTAGAATTTCAGCATCATTGGGGAACGGAGGCTCGAGTCATAAGGAGTACAAAATGTGGTGTCTACAATATGTACATTTTATTCACCAAAAATTAAAATTTAAAAAACAAAAACAAAAAAGGAGAAAATTTTGATAGCATAATTTGTTTCTGTTTTCTTAACCATACTAGTCGTAAAACGCACGAGAACCTACATGTTTATGTGGTAAAATAAAATAATTTTTTTTATAAAATCTTAAATTGATTATGAAACTACACCATTGCATGACTTTCTCATGTCTAACTTCAAGTTGTGTTATAATTTAATGAATAAGTCATTGCTTGAACGTACAATGACTTACCAAAAAAAAATTGCCCGGCAGTTTCAGATATTGCAAAAAAATTAACTCAAAAATTTAAATATTAAAACTTTTAAAAGAATAACGTGTGTACTAATAATTTTTCCTTCATAAAATATTTCATATGCGCTGTCATATTATTCAAATATTGTGCTAGTCATATGCGTAAAATTTGGTGGTTCATGGTTGTATAAAAGGGCATACTAAGATCAATTTTTTAAAAGTGCATGAAAAACTATAAAAACAAACCTTTTTTTTTCTCACATTACTAAATAGCAAAAAGAATATAAAAGAAAGATGTGTTACCCTCAAAAGAATAATTCAAGACCATAGTCGTTGAAACTTGTCTACTGTTTCAAATATTGCAAAAAATTAAATTAATTATTAATCTCCAATTTGAACAAATTGGTGATACGGATTTTGAATTTGTCAGACTTGTGAAGATAATGTTCAAGGATTGTGTCTTTCATCATAGGGTGTGGCCCGTGAGTTGTTGAGTACCATTCCCTAAAACTGTTTACGTGTATGATGAAGAATATCGCCGTCCCATGTGCACTTATGAACCGGCAAGGGACTTACCTCCTCCTTCGTCCCATGTGAATTCTGACATAGATGGCCTTTGGTGTTGGCTGCAGTCTTTTTAATGGAAGAGACTGCGTGAGTATAGAGATTGGGGGAAGCTTAGAGATTTAGAGAGAGAGAGAGAAAGAAGAAGAAGTTTTTCTACATGAGGGAGTGATTGAGATTTTGTTTGAGACTTCAAACTATATAATAATTTATTGAAGTGCTTGGTTGGGTGCAATAGTAGAAGAAAAGTTGGTAGGGTAGTACCAAAATGTTTTCTCCTTAAATTAGAAAGAAAATTGAATAAGAAAACCAAGAAAAATAAATTTTTTAAGATTTTTAATGGATTTAAGGCCACTGAAACTTATTGAAGCAAGTGTCTCAAAGGTTTAAGATTTTTTTCAACAAATTGAAACTTTCATGGTAGTGAAGTTGGGTTTTGTAAAGACTCCATAAGATAATCTTGTATTTCACCGACTTTGATGTGTAAGGTCAAGTTGTGTGAAAAAACTTGAGTATAAGTGTATTATAACTTGTTTATTAAAATGAATTGTTTGGAGTTAGACAGTGAATCTAAGCGTAGTGCTGAGCCACATCGGTCTTGCGTGCAGTTTATATATGTCTCCAATGTGTTTGATGATTTGTCTCTTAGATTCTATGTTACGTATCTTGCTAGCTAGCTTATTTTTGGTATTTGTTGTAGTTAACTTCTATTACCTATGTGTTGATAAATTCTCACTTCGTTGACAATATTCGCAATCCAAACGTGCCTTTAATATCATTTTCGTGATATATAGGTGCGGTTTGGATAGAGATTATAGTGTCTACGTTTTGGGAGGGGCATGTTTCAGCTTTTTTTTTTTTTTTTCCTCTGCACGCGTCTCTGCTGGGGAGACAGAAGTTACTGTTCACACTGTGTGGTTACTGTGAGCACTTTTTAGCCACTTTCATTAAAAATGAGTCTCACGACACTATTCACATATTTAAAAATTATTTTGTTACAGTGTTTTTAGTTTTCAGTAAAAATAAGTTGTATCCAAACGAACCTAATCTACTTTGAGTTTTGTTTAAAAGAAAAAAAAGAAAAAAAGAAGAAGTTGCTTTTGAATTAGTCTAGGCTATGTCAAGTTGATATTCTTTTTAATTTCGTTTTCTTTTCTATTGCATATTGATGGAAATAATATCAACCCATTCCCCGACGTGATTGGTTATATATTCCTTATTTTCTTTGTTGATAACTCGGGTCAATTCCACATCAAAACAAGCTAACTTAAAATAATAGTCCCAAAGCAATGCATGTTGGTGAAGGAAAAAAGATTTTAACTTAACATATTCATTGGCCTCATAATTTCAAGAGACCCTTGAATCATGATAAATAATGAAAGAAGTCTCATAAGGATGGCATTATTGTAATCTTGTAGGATCCAAAATATTTCACATATGTTGAGAGAGAGGTATTTTTCTTTTTGATTGGGGAACAAACAAGAAAAATGAAATTTCCTTTCTAAAACATGATATTACAATATTTTCCCTCTTTTAGTAGAGACTTATTTTCTCCTCGCCCTTTGTCTCCTAACGACTCATGATAACATAAAAAGGCAATGTATTACATGTGTTACATACGCATCATCAACTATTCCTCTACCATCATTGCATGAAAAATGAACTATTTTTCTTCAATTCCTACCATCATTGCATGGAACTATTTTTCTTCTACAGAAGATAGAGCAATTTATTTTTATCACATCCGAACAGTGGGGCATGAGGCTAAATTGAACCCTTAATCACTAATCAACACTAACAACTCAATAAATCAGTTCACTGAAGAGTGATTTGCATTTCTTATTTAATTGTCACTATCTTACATCATTTGAACCAAACCAACTCAATGAGAATATAGCAACATTCTCAGGTTGCAATTTCTGTTTGATTGTCTCAATTTGTGCCCTTAAAGTGGTAACCGTTGCAAATCTATTTGAAGCCTAGCCAAATCTTGCGTCTTTGCTTAACTTGATGAAGCCTTGCACGCATAGACTCCATCCCACGACTTATTGGGAATAATTAAATTAAATATAACCCCAAGCAATAGATAAAATATAATTTACGCAAGCGCCAAGAAAATCAACCACATGCATTCAATCAAAAAAAATAAATAAAAAATCTACCACAAGCATGGTCCTTGTCTCCCTCACTATAGGTCATCCATGTAGTAAAAAAAAGGTAAATGAAAATTTGGTACGTCTAATTCGCCCCAATATTACTATCAAAGCAAAATACAACAAATGCCTCATTAGAGGGGGGAGAAAGCATAATACATGCTCTATCACCTATATTTCATTCACAAAAAAAATTGTATACAATATATCTTGATCGAAGTTATGGATCATTCCCTTAAAATGATTTGATACATATAATCAAAATGAAGTTTGAAATTTTAACTAATGACTCAAAATATTATGATTCCAAAATCATTATGATTCAGTGTTTTATCAAAACTTGTTGAGATATTAGAGAAAATTAATCTTTAAAAAAATTATAAATTTGTAGGATTATATAGGAGTGGACTAGATTTCTTTTTATAATGATAATCTAAAGCTGGTGTTGAATGGTGTTGAATTAAACGGAATAATTAAGTTTTAGTTCAATGAAAGTTTTTTCAATATTTATTTGAACATCTCTAATCATTCCTAAACTGAAAGTGCAGGACTATATACAAGCTTAGGATTTCAAACGCTGGCTAGAAAACATCATTGAACTTTAGAATTCAGAACCATTTGATACGACTGGTCAACTGGTTGAGATAGAAGGATCTAATTATACCACTCAAGAAAATTAGAATACGATAGTTTTGACATCTATGTCAGCCAATCTCGGTATATGATTGCATCTTTTTACTTTACTAAAAAAAATAACTTATTGGTCTTGGTGTCATTCACTATCCTGGCTCAATAGGAGATCTTTTGGATCCTATTTTACTTGGACCAACTCCATGTTACTAGCACAATCCATTAGGTACATATTGTCACAGTATATATGCCACATAAATTAAACCAGAAAGGTTTAGGGTTTAAGGTTATAAATTATTGAAATCTTAATATTTAATTTGCTAGATTGATTAAAAAAAATTCTCTTTTAAAACTATGAAGTTTAATTTGTTCATTTTCAAGACTTAAGGTTTAATTTATCACTTTTGAACTTATAGGATTTAATTTGTTATTTTTTAAAACTTCCAGGATTAGTTTATTATTTTTGAAACTATGATTTTTAATGGATAAAATCATTTTCCACACTTTAGCATTTTATTTTATGCTCAATTAGTTGCACTATGTCATGTGTCTGATTTTTTTTTTTTTTTTTTTTTTTTTTTTTTTTTCCCATTTTAAACTTTGGTTGTTTTATAAGAAAAGAAAAAAATTTCACTACTATTAAAGTGAAATTCAGTTTATCTAAATTGCAACATGGAATTTGGGACATGGGATGACGGTAAGATGGCAAAATATAACTTGGTCGATGCTGCTTCTCGCTCCACAATCTAGGTTTGCTGACTAACATGATGTAATTATGTGACTTATGCATAACAATTTTGAATAATGTTCTTACGTCTTAGTTGATTTGATTGTGATAATTTCGCAGGTATATCCATTTGAATAGACAACAATATTGGTAAAATTGAATAGTTAAGGAATGTAGAATCTCAGATCACAGAATGCAGAGTATTGGTATCTAGGGCTAGAGTTGTACATAGGAGTCAAAGGTATTGGACAAGAAGACTTATCAACCATTTCTGAACAAGATGAAGTTTCAATTGCTGAAAATTTCATCAAATATGGAAAACCAGTTCTCTATAATTTGTTCTTAGACATAATTTATGGCAGACATAATTGTAGACATAATTTGTTCATTTTAAAAGGAAGATGGAGATTTTGGAGGAAGAATATATTATTTTTGATGGAACATTCATGAGTAGGTAATGTGGTTATTCAAGAGTAATTAAAAATATCTAATTAGGCTTAAATTTATAGGGTTAAACGTTGGGTTAAGTGTTGTCCTGATGCTTTACATATAGCCCTCAAGACATAAGGTGTTAATTATATTTAAATTAGCAATTTTCGATAACATTCATTTCTTTATATCTTATTAACACAAGTTTTATTTTTCATGTATTAAATTAGTATGAAATTTTGGTATATTTCTTATTCTTAAATGAAAAAAATAATTTGTTCATACTTTAATCCAAATATAAAATTTTGGTTTTATCCATAAAGAATAGTTTCTAAATAATTGTTGGACATGATTCTCTTCTTCTTCTTTTTTATTTTTTTTTAAAATTTTTTATAAATATCATAAGATTTGAACCTATGACGTTTACTCTATGATAATTACTTTTAATCATCATACCAATATATCAATTGTCTTTTTTTTTAAAATCCAATTAGTTCCTTCATAAAAACAACTTTGTGTTCAATAAATTTCAATTTTGAAGTAATTGAGCCATAGTTGAGAATTTTCATTTAATCACCACATGGACACAATACATAGTCTCACTGCGAAGGTTTTTTTTTTTTTTTTTTTTTTTTTTTTTTTTTTTTTTTTTGGCACCAAATAAAGAAAGACATGGTTGCACTAAACGGATTAACCTTGAACTAAGTAGTGCTTCAATTTCCTCAAACATGTGCATTTATTTTTGGGGGAGGGGGGATTGTTGGTAACAGGAATGAGAGAATTCAGGACCAACTAATGTATTACAAGAAGTTGCCTCTCAATAAAGTGGCACTCTCTCCCAGTCTATACATTACATTTTTTAGGCACTACTAGTAATGGTTCATTCTTTCTCATTGTTATGCCCAACCGGTCCTTCATGTCCATCGTCTCTCGAGTCACATTGCCATCAAGCTCCCAATCAAATTTGTGAAGCAATGAGCCCAAAATAAGGTGAAGGACTCTATGAGCCAAAGGCACACCTGCACACATTCTCCTCCCAGCTCCAAATGGGATTAGCTCATAATGTTGACCCTTGTAATCTATTTTTGTGCCTATAAACCTCTCGGGCTTGAAAGACAAAGGGTCATCCCACACATCTGGGTCTCTTCCAATAGCCCAAGCATTTACAAGAACTTGTGTATTTTTGGGTATGTCAAACCCCATAAAGTTGGTATCTCGAATTGCTTTTCGAGGAACTAGGAATGGAATTGGAGGATGTAATCGGAGTGTTTCCTTTATTATAGCCTGTAGGTATGGAAGGTTGTCAATGTCACTTTCTTCAACCTTTTGGTTTGCTCCTACTACTTGCATAAGCTCAGCTTTAGCCTTAATCATGGAATTAGGATTGCGTAGAAGCTCAGTCAGTGCCCACTCAGTAGTGCTGCTTGTTGTTTCTGAACCAGCCATAAATATTTCCTGCATCATATTTGCAATTATTGTTGATTAGTGAAATAAAATTTGCTTAACAACGTTAGCCTTTGGTGGCTAAAGAAACCCTCTGAAGTCTAAACCCACTGCCTATGATTTTACAAAATCCAGGGCCTTCATTAAACTAAGACATTACGCCACTATTTGTTTTTTCCATCCAAAAGCGTGCGACCAAAATCTTAAAGAAGTACAAAAGAAAATAGTAATAATTCAGCTCAACAAATCAATTTAACTAAAGGAAACTTTAATCTAAATTCAATTGGGGTTGACTTGAAAAAGAAATAGGAATAAGACAAAAAAATTAGGAAGCTACTAAGTAAATTCTGAGCTATTTTTTCTTGCAACGATGGTTCCAATGACCAACTCTTGGAGATAGAGCTCAACAAATAAATATTTCTAAACTTTTATTGCACTTTGCAATTGCTTGAATTTTTTTATTCAAATGTATCAAATTCTCAAATCTTGACAGTATCCCAAGGTAAAGATAAATCAAAGGCATTAACTTATAAAATTCCTCAATCGGTTATGGAAAAAAGGTACTATATTATTAATATATAAATTATTCCAGTATTAAATTCTCAAATCTTGTCAGTATCCTCAGGTAAAGATAAATCAACAAATCCTTATTACTATATTAGAAAAAATTTAACTTAAAAAATTCCTCTTATATATATATATATATATAAAATAGTACTATATTTTTTATTTATAATGTATTCTAATGCAAGCAATTAGATTCAACATGTGCTTATCCTACCGAATACGAGAATGCATCTCACACATTCAGTGTATATCTTCTTTCTCTCATTCGTCATGTGAGTTTGACATATTGAGAGAGAGAGGCACATCAAATTTGTCATGTGAGTCTCACACATTGAAAAAGAGAAGCATATTAAATGTATGAGATAATTATAGAGAGTTAATAAAAGTTTTACCAAAATGAAAATATTTAGGTCTCTATCAGAAATTTTGGCAGGCTCCTCAATTCCACTGCCTTCAAATTCTAGCAACAAATCCAAAAAATCCTTCTTCTCTGCCCCTACTTGCCTATCCATCAAGCGCTCCTTCACAAACTTGGATGCAATCTCCAAAGCTTTCCCAAGATCCCTCTCCATGTTCCTCCTAAGGCCCTGCAAGTCCAACCACCTTAGCCATGGAAAATAGTCTGACATGTTAGCATACCCGGACCACTCCATTAGTCCCATCATCGCCTTGAAAAACTCTGATCCGTCCTTCGACTGAGGATCAAGCAAGTCTTGTGATAACATAAGGTTTCCAAGTAAATTGAAGGTCATGAGGAACACAAACCTTGCCACATGAAGACCACATTTAGCTTCAAGTTTACATGCCTCTTCCTCAATCCATAACAACATGTTGTCCACACATTTTCTACGTATAATCGCGGTTTCGTTGATGCGCTTGTGTACTAACATGTCGACCGTGACCAAGCGCCTAAGCACACGCCAATAGGAACCATAAGGGGCTAAGGCTAAAGAGCCCTTGTGGTAGTCATGGACACGCATGGTTTCAGTGATGGTGCGTTCAGCAAAAGAGAGGTCATGGTTCTTGAAGAACTCTGTGGCTGCTTTGGCTGAGAGGATTGCCATTGAGTTCATTGAGCCCAGTCTTAACCATATAACATCACCATATTTGGGTCTTAGACCAAATAGGGTACGGTGTGGCATTGTTCCAAGATCGAGCATGTTGCCAAGTATTGGCCATCCTAGCGGTCCTGGAGGAAGGCGGCGGTTAAGGCTGGGCTTAATTCTACGGTGGAGAAAGAGGAGTAGAGCTGATGAGAAGAAGAATATTAAGGAAAGAAGGAAGAAATTTGAAGAAAACTCCATAACTTCAAGAATAAGATTTTTCCCAAGTCCTTATTGGTCTCTTCTAAAGCTCATATGGTCAATTTATAGACTAATTATTACTACCAAAACATTAGACTGTTTAATTATTATTATTATTATTGTTTAATACTAGTTGTTAGCCCGTGCTTCACAAATTTTTATTTTATTTTATTTATAAATTTGTAATTATTAGTTTTTAAATAAATATTACATTTTTAATGTGAATTTCTTAAAAACTATGATGAGTGTTATCATTTTTTTTATTGATAATAATTATAAAATCTTATGGGGTCTATTTCAAGAAATGTATTGCGTAATAGAAGTTTATATTAAATTTTTATGTATGAATCAAGTTAAATAAAAACTATAAAAAAATATTTCAACTATTAATCAACATAAAGATAATATTCTATCTTTTACTACAAAAAAAGGTAATATTCTATAATTATATATCCACCATCTCCCATTTAGCAAATTAAAAACAAATAAATATAAAGAGAAAAAAAAAAAAGTTTTTCAATGTCAAAATCTTTTCTTATTTCTCTCATGTGAACTTTAGGCCATTATACTTAGTGGTGGGTCAATCATTAAGCATAAAGCAAATCAAGAAAATTACGGCTCTTGCTCCCCGTTGCATGTAGATTGAGGTGTCAATTTGCTTGCATTTCATGCAATTATTTCCTCGTATTTTTTTTTTTTTTTTTGGGGGGGATTTAATGTATATGGATTTAGTCTAGAGTCGGTGAAGAATTGCACATTCAGAAGAACTTAGGACTGACTCGCGAGTAACTCGAGACTACAGTACCCCTACAAGTGGACATATGAGCAACACGTGAGGAATTTCAAAAATAAGTTGCATTTGTGATGACTCACAAGTAAATCACGACTAGGCCTACCCGCGAGTCACACTGATAGCTCATTTTCTAGCACCATTTGTGCCTCTTTTTCCTCCTCTATAAATACATCTCTTTCCCACAAATTTTAACATAGAGATTAAGGTTTTTCAAATTAGAAATATCCACCTTTAAGAAAGAGCTACTCATCCCTTAAAAGAGAACTCCTTAGTAGTCTCTTCACTTCCCTCTCCCAATTTACATACCTTGAGATGAGATTTAACCAAATACAACTCACACACATTCTGGGTATTAAGAGTGTTTTGATCCATTGGGAAGCATTGGAGCTTGATCACATATATATATTTCCAGCTAGCAAGGCAAGGTAGGGTAACTTGGCGGTATTGTGGGATCCGGAAAGTTAGTGAAGATAAAACTCTGTGAAGTCTATTGGTAGCTAGAGCTTAAAGGGCTAAGTATATTGGGTAGCTTAGGATTAGAGGGTTTTTATGTATTTTTTGTACTCTTAACTTATTTACTAGTAGATCATTTTCAGCTTAGATGGATGTGAAGAGGTTTTTAAGTTGAGTTGATGTAATCTTGGGCTTGCATCCTCTTTTCCCAACTGCCCTTTACATTATCGCATTGCACATTTATGTTCATCCATGCAATTTTTTTGTGGTTCAATTGATTAATCAGTTAATTAAGCAAATTCTGCATTAATAGTTTTTTTTTTTTTTTTTTTTTTTTTTTTTGAGAAACAAAGACCTTAGATTAAGGAAAATTGGCTAAATCAGCCTAAAGTACAAAAACAAATTGTGATGGAACATCCTCCATCCACACAGTCAAATCAAAAACATTAATAGCATGTCTAGCTAAACTATGGGCAACAACCTTATTACTTTCTCTCCTAACATGAGAGTAAAGCAATTGAGAAAAACATCTAGAACTAAACTTAACATCTTCAATCAAAGGACCATACGAGGCCAAGGAGAGACTTCAGCACAAGTTAACGCTTTCATAAGCACTGCTGAATCACCTTCAATGTTTTATTTAAATTTATTAAAATGAAAGTGCGCACTAGCCAATAACTAGTTGTCATTTTAAACGGCGGGGTTAAAATGGCGGGGTTTTAATTGATCAAGCTGTAATTAAAATTAGAAGTCTAAACAACAACTAGAAAATAAAAGTTATTGGCTAGTGCACACTTTCATTTTTTTTTTTTTTTTTTGTATTGAAGATTATGGTCTTTTTATAGCTTCTTAATTACGGCATTCAATGTTTTATTTAAGATAAATATTAGGATTTCATACATTGTATTGTCATGTTCGTATGGGTTATAGTTAAAAAAAGCCTTTGTGGTAGTAGTATTTGTAATAACTTTATTTAAAAGTAAAGTACTCAAGAAAATATAGCAGTTCTAAAAGTGTTTATATTTAAACTTTTGACCTTTAAGACACGTCTTCTGGACACAATTTCTATATTCTTTCTGCTAATTTAACCAATTTGACATGACAAATTTTAAAAAAAGTCCCCCCCATGTGGTTTTGAGTTAATTTGTTGAAGCTAAAATCACGGCTTGAAGGTGCCATTTTTTGGCGATGCAGCAAATCGTGTCTTTGAGACAATTTCAAATAATACACTAAAAAATGTATTTTGTTGAAAATTGTCTCAAATCCCTATTTAAACTTAGTTATTTAGTTATTTAATTGTCTTTTATTTGTATGGAATGAAAGTCTAATCCATCTAATTTAAAAAAATTTAAAAAAAAATGCTAACAAATGTCCTTAGGGCATTGATTAACAATCCATTTAAAGAAAAATTTTATGAAAAAAAAAAAAAAATACAATTAATGTTTTGACAGTTTTTTTCATTTTCTATAAAAGTGGTGTCAATACTTTTCTAAAATAGATTGTTAACCATTGCACTAAGTATCACTTTATTGTGAATGATCATATTGGCCAGTTTTACCGTAGGTGTACATTAACCCTTTTCTAATCACTAAGTTATATATTCGCTTAATAGGTTTTAAACCTATGACCTCACCCTCTATTTTGCTTTTTTCAAAGGGAGCAAGTTCCCCTTGAACTATAACTCATAGGCATTTTATTAGATTTTTTTTTTTTTTTTTTTGATGATGTGAAACCATACCAAGGTAAGATCCTTTGGACCCATTCCTAGGGGAGTAAAGCCTAAATACATGACCCCACACATCAAAACAATATATAACGTAATTTAGAGGAACTCCTAGTGTGAATAGTAAAGGTGTGCTTTGAAGGATTGTTAAGGGGGTTTTTCCAACCCATTTTGACAAGGTCAGGTTAGGAGAAAAAAAAAAGCCCAACCCAACTCATGTGAGTCAAGTTGGACCCAAAGATTAATCAATTTCTTTTTTTATGAAAAGAATCAATGAAAATTCTAAAAATAATACTATGTTGAGGGTTCTTTTGGGATCTGCTTATTTTGTTGAAACTGAAAATTTTTTGTTGAAAGTATTATAAATAAAAGAAAAAATTAGCTGAAATAATACAGTGAGACTCATGAATAGTACTAAAAAGTGCAGTAGAATTTATTAATAGTACCAAAAATAAGTTTAATAATAATAAAAATTGGCAAAAATAATCTACGTCAAAATCACACAAGGTGTTGGCATTGCTACAATAAGAACTACAAGAAGACAATAATAAAGAAAACAAAAAAGGACTGCAAGGACCTTTTCGATACAAACATAAAATTAACTGATCTAATCCTACTTTCAATACACATGAAAGTGTCTACACGTAAAACCACCGAATAAAATAAGAAATTAACTTGTCCAATCAAAATTACGCTAGACAAAACTAAGGAGATACCATGCCAACAACCCGAATTCATTCCTTATACTATAAACTCCTAAATTAATTACCGCAATTAAATTCATGTCTTGCATATAATAAAAATCCAAGTTAAGATCGTGTTCAACTACAATGTATATGTGTTAAATATTAGCATTGATATACCATATTGAATATGCCAGTATGGATGCAAAAGAGAGAAGTATAAAATAGGAACACAAAAACACAAGGGTTATGTGGTTCAGCCTTACAACCTACGTTCACAGAGGAAACCCTTAAAGGCTACATCTTTATTATATAAGAGTGTAGTACAAAAACCTGTGTTACAATGAATCTTAACATAGATAAATATAATAGACTAAACCTAGACTAATAAACTTCCAATACAAATAGGAGACTTGGCTTACACTCAAATTAGAATTAGGCTTAGGCCTATGCTAATGGGCTAATATATCTCTAACACCCCCTCTCAAACTCAAGGTGGAAGATTGATGAAACCTTGAGATTTGATAAGGTTGAGAAGATCCTTTGAATGAAGTTTCGCTCTGTGACGGTGGTTTGAGGAAGGCAATAGTCTTGCAGTATTGATGCAACGTCTAATGGTGGCATGACTATACCGAAGAGTTTTGACGGCAACAAATGGGGAGTCATTAAGAAACTTAAATTAAACAAATTAAAAAAAATAAAAATAAAAAAGAGAGAGCTTGAATATATTGTGTTATTGAAACAAAAACAAAAACAAAAAAACACACACACACACAAATACATGAAATTTTACAATTTCTTTATACGAGTTTTCATATTTTAAAATCGTCACATGATAGTTTATTATCAATTGTCATTATCTATTGTCAATGTAGATGTGACCATTTTATTTTGTTAAGTTTGTATAACATTTTTATTTTTATGTAGTTGTCATTATTTATTTGTTATTGTTGTAGAGAGGGAAAATTCCCGACCTATCACAAGCTGACACGTCACACTACCAAGTCCACAAAATACAGCCAATTACAAAATGCCACATATTGCTGCTAGGGTTTTATTATCACTACTCAGAAGCCAATGAAAATTTGCCAAGTGTCATGCAAAAATCAATCACGCATCAGCGCGTGTAAGCGATGACACAAGCAGCCTCGCACGTGTAAGCGATGACACAAGCAGTCCCGCTCGTGTAAGTGATGACATAGGCGGACCAATCAGGCTGTGACATGTGTCACCAATCAGACTCCGCCACATGTCGCTCACCCACTCCCAAACTCCTATAAATAGAAGCCTTTCTAAGGCATTTGAAAAGATCTGGAGGAGGAAGCCATTCAGAAGCACTCAGAAGTACAGAAGCTCTGCAGGAATCAAGCCTCAAAGCCTTCAAGAACTTCAAGAACTTCAACCTCAAAATCGAAGAACACTCGAAGCAGAATTATCCAAACTATCTGTCTAGATCCTAAAGTTCACTAGAATCAAGCTCAAAAGCCTCCAAAAACACCAACAACCATAAATTGGTGAAGCTCAACGGATTCAAGCCTCCAAAGCCCCGAAGAACTTCCACCACAAAAATTCAAATACGAAGAACATTCAAAGCAGAATCATCCAAACTATCTGCCTAGATCCAAAAGTTTGCTGGAATCAAGCCAAAAGCGTCCGAAAACATCAAGAAACCACAAATTGGTGAAGCTCTAAGGATTCAAGCCTCTAAAGCCCCGAAGAACTTCCACCACAAACCTTCAAAAACGAAGAACGCACCAAGAACACGTGAAGAACACAAAGAATACGAAGAACAAAGGATTTCTAAACAAGCTCATAGCCAGAGATTCATTGTAATTCCATTTCAAAGGTCTTCGATCCATTCCTCAACCAAATTGAAGGATATTTTGTGTTCAAGTCAAAATCACATTACTACAAATCCAATCAACAAGTCTTTTAAGGAGATCGAATCAGAGGATCACTCTTTTGTAATTACAAAGAATTGTACCACACAATCATCAATACAAATTCACATTTGTGAAACTATTTTACTTGTTTGATTTATTTCGAACTGAGAAATTTAGTCGTCCACAATTGTTTTTTATAAATTATTGACCTTATATTGATTATTAACCCATATAACCACACTCATCCATACATAAATAATACATTTAACAATCACTAACTTTACTATTTTTTTTTTCTTGAATCACTAGTTTTATAACAAAAAGTTATTATAACGTAATAACAATATACACATGTAACAAATCCTCTGTATTTCTTGGTTATTAAATTATATAAAGTTATAGTATATTTATACTATACATGTATACATTCACACACTTCACAATTCACACAAATAATATTATATCAAAAAATAAAAAAATAATGCACACAATTAGTAACAAACACACACACACACTCTCTCTCTCTCTCTCATATATATAAATATATATATATATATATGTATATATAATATAAATTTATAATAAAGAGAGACATTTAGAACTCACAAACACTCGCATTTTACTCTTAGAATCAGAAATACCTAGAAAGTCAGATAGAGAATAGAGATGAGATGAGATTCATGAAAGAAAGGGAGAGTGATTTGTGTTATTAATTAGTTTTGGGAAGAGCTAATCTATGTTGTTTGATTTTGGGCTAAATTGATTTGTGATCAAGGTGTGCAAGATTTAAGCCAAGTTGTGCAAAAATATTTTTAAGGGTAATTAAATTAATAAAAAAAATATTATATTTTTTTTTTTTCAAGTCAGGGGGTTCATTTGAACCCCTGAATTACAAGTGCAGCCGCCTCAACAAGGAAGACAAAGATTGCTCTTAAACACACAGTAAGGATAGAAAACCATAGCCATAGGAAGGTGGCTCTGATACCATGTTAAATATTAGCATTGATACACCATGTTGAATATACTAATATGGATGCGGAAGCATAAAGTATAGAATACAATAACACACGAGAGTTACGTGGTTTAGCCTAACAACCTACGTCCACAAAGGAAACCCTAAAGAGTTACATCAATAATATATTAAAGTGTAGTTCAAATCTTGTGTTACAATGAACTATAACATATGTATATATAGTAGGCTAAACCCTAGACTAGAAGGATCGAGCTAACATGCTAGTATGGGCTTAGGCCTATTACATTGAGCTAACATATTCCTAACAATATGGATTCCTTATACAAAAAGCCCGTATACGAGACAAAATTTCATTTTATAGTACCAAGAATTCTAAGAGCTACTAGTAACCATTAAAAGCAAGGTAAGTATAAGGCCAACTAGCTAATTTGATGCCTATAAATTTTAGCAGAGTAGAACAAAATAATATTTTATGCATCAACTTAAGCTCAAAATTGGACCATGAGTAGATAACTTAGTACATGCATTTATACCATAGTTTTAAAAATGGACTGGACTGACCAGTTCAACCAAGAAGAACCGAACACCAATTTGGTCTGATAAAAACCCCTAATACTGATCAAAACCAAGTAAAACCGAAAACCAAGACCAAAACCGGTTTTTTGATCTTACCGGTTTTTAAAACCATGATATATACACATTGAGTTTAAATCGTAAAGCCAGACTTACAAGTCTTGTGACTGTGACTGTTCAAGTTCTCCAAAGATAGGGAGTGGGAAGTTATGCGCAAGATAAGCACCAATTCCAGCATTAATCAGTACAACACATGATGAGAAGAGGAATTAGGGTTAGGGAGAGAGTTAGGGTTACGTTACATGATAATTGTTTAATAAAAACACTAATTGATCGGTAAATTATTACTTAAATCTCCCAAACAAACCCCAGACGAGCACGTTGTGTTTGATTTCTAGGTTGTGTGGCGCCGTGGTGTTCCTTGAAAATAAACTTTACTCCTACAATTATTATTATTATTATTATTATTATTTTTAAAAGACTTATATTGACCGTAGAATCCTGCTACAAAAAGAACTTTTCTTTGTTTGGATTTCAAAATGTCTCCCCCAAAAAATAGAAGATAAAAAGGGTCAAATCGAAATCACTAAATCAAATAGAAAACAAATTTACTTATCAAAAAAAAAAAAAACAAATTTAGTATTAACTAATTGGTAAGCACGAACTTTCACAAATTAAAAATAAAATAAAAAAATAAAAATAAAAAAACCAAAGTCAGGGCAGAGAATTGGCTAAAATTAAACAACCAAAAACATAAAACAAAGTCCCATAAAAAAATATAAAAAAAAAAACAAAACAAAACAAAAAACAAAGAAGAGACCCAAGGCTAGATCAATTTCGACTGTTCACCCGCTTCAAATGTTTACCCTTATTTAAATATTTATCACCCAGAGGTGAGTGATTCTCCTTTTTTTTCTTTTTTTCTTTTTTTTCTTTTTCTCATAAGAGGAATGAAAGCCATTATTTGTTAGTGATTTAGAAGTAGTGTTATGCTTTCTTATGGAATTAGATCTCAAAAGATTGATGAGATATAGAGTAATACTACATACACAAACTATTTTACAACATTTTTAAAAATTATTGATGTGTCCAACTTCTTATTAGTTTTCATATAGGCCCACCATTAACATCATTTTTTCATTTATCCGTAATCATGCTTTCTTATGGAATTAGATCTCAAAAGATTGATGAGATATAGAGTAATGTTACAGGCATACACTATTTTACAACATTTTTACAAACTATTGATATGTCCAACTTTTTATTGGTTTTCATATAGGCCCACCATTAACATCACTTTTTCATTTATCTATAATCACTCATCACATCAGAAGTTTGTAAAAAAATTTGTAAAAAAATTTGTATATCTAGCATTACTCATAAGATATATATTGCATTCACTTTGTTATATGTTTTTCCCTTCAATTTTGTCAAAGGAGATCCCTTCAATATAGCATTCGATTTGGAATTGAGAAATGGCTTGTTGTTCTCAATTCCATCCCACAAAACCTTGATTGAGTGAAGTACTGTAATGGAAAGACTCTTGGTCGATTAATTCCCTTGGAAAGTATAAATAAGTTCTGTATAAAAGAGGTTAAGATGTAATCTTCAGAGTAAATTTTTTTAACTTATCTGTATATATTAAGAGGATTCAGAAAATTAGTTATTGCTTTTTTTACTGTCAAAAATACCCCTAAATTAATTAACCAACAATTTAAAAATAGGGTTAAAATAGTAAATTGACAAAAGAAAGTTAGTTATTGCTTTTTTTTATAGTAAAAAATACCCCTACCTAAAACTTAAAAATTGGATTAAAATAGTAAATTGACAAAAATAATAAATTTCTACTTCTACGTTGAAATGTCTTTCTACTTCTACTCAATAGCTTAAAAAACTCCCCACGTATTTATCTTCTCCACATTTTTCTGAATAGAATTTCTCATAAAAAAGAAACGTGTACAATAAAACTTCCCCACTTTTCTTCTCAAAAAAAGAACTTCCCACTACTCACGTTTGAAAGAAAATAACTACCCCTCCAATACAATAAGGAAAAACTATCCCACGTTAAAAAAAAAAAAAAAAAAAAAAAAAGGATTATTGTAGGGCAAAAGGATTATTGGATAAACACGCAAAAGCTTCTAATTGAAAAATGAATTTTATTCTCTTTGAAAAAAAAATCCTATCTATTTTTTCAAATTGTGTTGAAAAAAAAAATTATAATACTAAATTTCAAAAAAATAAAGAGCCTCATCACACGCTCGAAACGCGTGTGATGAGGCTAGTAACTTTTAAGGCTTTGTTAATCCAATATCTTGATTTACCCTAATGGGCTGGGCCTCCTAATAGCCTAAAAGGAAAGAAAAAGAAAAAAAAAATCAGGAAAAATGGCATATATAACTTGTGTTTTTATTTTATACATATATCATTTTTATTTTGAAAATTTAATTTATAAGTGGATAAAGCAATTTAAAAGTCAACTAGAGAGTAAACCTATTTTTTAACTAATGTTTTAGTAGAAGTTAGAATTGTATTTTTACCGGATTGTTCTTTAGTTTTGACTCTACTTAAACATAGGGATGTAATGGCATTTTTAAACCAAAAAAAAATGATAATTCCAAACAGAGAAAGTCCCTTAAATAGTAGTAGTATAAATGAGGATTAATTTTTAGATACTTTTAGAGTACAATGAATGGTACTTCTTTTTTTTCGTATTTATAGTAAAATCCACGTATTAAATTTATGAAAAAATTCATTTTAAATGTGAGGGAACAAAAAATCATTTTACTGCAAAACTACCTAAATATTTTCCTCTAGTAAGAATCCCGAGGGCTGCACGTGTCTTTTGTCTCAACTGTCTTTGGGACAGTTTTCAGTGTTCACGAACTACAACATCCATGTTCGCCACGTGTCAAACTGGGTGTCCGTGTCTTGCCACGTGACTCTGCTTTTTCTTTTTTTGTTATGGAAAAACTTAAAAGTGCTTGCTTTGTTTCTTTAACTTTTGCTTTTGTTTGTAGGATAGGATCATAGTCATAGGATGCCAAAGTAAAAAAGAGAGAAAGCAATCACAACAAATTTCATTTGCAATTTTCTCGTACATATGGAGGTTCCTGTTGGGTTCTTGCGCAAGCTATGGAGCTTCCTCTCTTTTCTCCCCTTTTTCCTTTTGCTCCTCCTCCTTGGCCTCCTCAAAGGTACATATATATATATATATAAAACCTTTTGCTTTTTCTTAATCCTCTTTCACTGTTTCTTTTTTTTCTTTTTCTTTTTGGTTGCTTTGGTGTGTAGCTTAATCTGTAACTAGTAGTTCTACGCGATTGCATGAACTTCGTTTCTTTAGTGTTGCATATATACCAGTATATATATATGTCTGACTTTATATGTTGGTGTAGCCCTGTTTGGTATAAGCAAACAGAATCAATCACCACATAATTAAGTAAATGTTCATCTGCAATTACACATATACATGAGTATTATTATAGAAAACATAAACATATAGTGCAATGAAATTAATCGCTTTTCCCAAGAATATAGAAGAAAGAATTTATATGGTTCAACAATGTAATGCGCCTACACTATATGAGAAAATAGGATTACAACTGTGTTTATATACAATAACTCTATTTAATACCTTCTCAAAAAAAAACAAAAAAACTCTATTTAATAAAAAATTTCAAAATACCCTTGTACTACTGTACCTCCCACACCCCAACCTATTATTCAACTCGGCAAATCAACTTTAAAAAAAGGCCCACGGCCTTGTGGGTTTCATTTTTCTACACCCATAAGACCCTTTGACTAGTGGCTCAGTGTCAAATATGAGCCAATTCGAAGACAAGGCTAGCTATAATAACATACTAAAATTGTTGAAAGAGAGAACCCATAGAATTAAAGTGGTTTGGAGTTTAGAGGTCCACATCCACATAGGAAGGCATTAACAATTACATCTTTAGGATTAAACTCTATATTACAATTAATCCATTGAACGTTATTTATAGTATATTACATCCTAGACTAACAATAGTTGAGCTACAAGTAAGATTAGGATTATTTTAATTGTATTCTAAATAAGATTAAGATTACTTTACTTGCATTCAAAGTAGGATTAGATACAATGAACATGGATAGTAGACTTGGACCTTGACTAGGATTGGGTTTTGATTTCTTTAATAAATATAATAGAAAGTTCATGGGCTAATAAATAACATGGTATGCCATATGTTTATTTCACTTCAATGAAAAGTGAATGGAATTGTAGACTAATCCTTGTTAACAATTGATCCCCCTTTCGCAGCTGCACTTGTTGGACCAGTAGTAGTGGGCATCATATTTATTGGAAACTCAGCAGTTATAATTGGCCTGTGGACTGCACATTTTGTGTGGACTTACTACTGTGTGGCAAAGTATGTTTTTCTTGCTTGGGAAGAAAAACTCATATCTCGTTACTGAATTTTTACATATGTATATAGTTGTTACGTTCCCATGTTCTTTTATGTTTTTAGTACTTTTATCCAATGTACTTCTGATTAGTTACCTATCTTGGCCTATAATTTCAGAACCAAGAAGCTTGGGCTGGTTCTAAAGATTTTGGTGCTAGTTTCATTGCCAGTGCCTCTGGTCCTTTGGCCAATCTTTGGAATTGTTGGAAGCCTTTTAGGGGGAGTAGGATATGGATTTTTTGCACCCCTTCTTGCGACTTTTGAGGCTGTTGGGGAGAATGTCACTGAGAAATTCTACCACTGTTTTGTTGTAAGTTTTTCTCTCTGGCTTTGACCTATTTGGACTAGCTATTTAGTGAATCCTGAACAAGACGTTATTTTAGTATCAGAATTGTTATGAAATTGTTTTCACAATGTAAAGTGTTGTACCTCTGATTTGGTTGTTCCTGTTCATAATAAACCCTGTTTTAAGGGGGAGGGGGGGATATATTGGCAATTGTCATCCTTATTATAACTGTGATCATTTCTTTTGAAGACACATAGTGAGTCACCTTTTTCTATGATGCATTTGTAAATTACATAAATACAACTAATTGTGGTTTAATAGTATAGCTTTGTTTATTATATCAAAATTCTTATCAAGATTATCCCAAATAAGAGCCCTGATGAATTTTCTGACTTTACTATAAGCCTCGATAAATTTTTTTAAGTATTATTTCTCAATTGCTGAACAGTTTTATGATTCATCATCTACGTCTTGAAATAATGGTGTAGCTTCATCATATATGCCCCATTGTTAAAGAGCAACAATGCTCAATGTGTCTTGCATGAGTTTAATTGTGGCTTATTCATACCAAATAGTTGATATAAGTGAGGCTTTTCTAAATTGAGTTGACCTTAAAGTCTAAGCAATTTGTCTGGGCGCTTTCTTTCTTTTTTTTGGGCACCAGGATGGATGTTGGTCAACAATTAAAGGAGCCTGCATAGTAGTGCAGGATTTCACAGACTTCTGCTTCCACTCATACTTCTCCTACATGGATGAACTAATTGGAAAAGTACTTCCAGATGAAAAGCCTATGGACATAAAGTGAGAAATTTTCCTTTTGACCCTTTCCTGTATGGTGACGAAACATAAATTCTTTAAGACATAGTCCACTTTTCCCTTGCTAGATTATCAAAATTGCCAAGTTGTTTGCTAGCAAGCCTAATTGGCGTACCAGTGGATGTGCTTTTAATTACTGCAGTTGCTCTCTGGAAAAGCCCTTACATGCTACTCAGGGGCTGGAAGAGGCTACTAGAAGACTTGATTGGCAGAGAAGGGCCATTCTTAGAGACGGTATGTGTTCCATTTGCTGGTCTTGCTATCATCTTATGGCCTTTGGCTGTTGTGGGAGCTGTAATCGGTTCTATTATTTCTAGCTTCTTTCTGGGACTCTACAGTGGAGTTATTGTCCATCAGGTGTGTTATAAGTTGCTATTCTCATCATGTCACTGAGTTTAGGTTATAATGCTGTAAGAAGTTTATATGTAGATATGTTCCTTTTGTGTTAGTTTGAAGATTTATCTGAAAAGTGATTTATAAAATTCCAGGAAGACTCGCTTCAAATGGGACTTGCCTACATTGTGTCTATAGTTTCACTGTTCGATGAATATGTAAATGATTTACTCTACTTGAGGGAGGGATCTCGCCTTCCCAGGTACACTTTGGAATGCCCTCTTTCGTTCTTTACTGTTCCACACCCCCCCCCCCCCCTTTTTCTTTTTTTTCCTTTCTAAGAAGTAAAAAACAAGCATGTTTTAGGAACAGTTTAGTGAACGATTTTGCTGAAGATAGAGGAGATGAGATGGGAATATTTGAAAATTTAAAATCCAGCTCATGAGAAAAAAGTCTTTACATGCATTGATTTTGATTCTGAGCCATCCTTGTGACAGCCAGGCCTAAATACCGCAAAAACATGAGCCCTAGTCCTGAGAGAGAATGGCTAGGTGACAATGGTGACAATGACTCAAAGAATGGAAGGGAGAATTCATACAATTTAAAACTTATATCAGAAAGATCAAGAACTTTGAAGTGGGGAAGCCAACAATATAAACCAGTGCAGGTAAGGACTCGTGACTCATGAGGTACTTTTAATTATTAAAAACCTTGTGTAAATTCAATGTGTTTCAATGGGTCAGGTATGGGACTGGCTGTTTAAATCCTGTGAGGTCAATGGTCGGATTCTTCTCCGTGATGGTCTGATAACTCCCAAGGACATTGAGGAATGCATTCTGAAGGGTAATTGTAAGAAGTTGGGCATCAAGTTACCCGCTTGGTCTATATTACAGTGTCTGCTTGCATCAGCAAAGTCCAACTCATCTGGGTTGGTGATCTGTATGTCTCTCAAACATTTGTTTTTACTTTCACATAGCTAACCAGAGGTCTAATCATGATCATGTAATTGAACGTTCCAGCTGATGATGTGGAGTTGACGAGGATGAATGTACCAAGGGATAAAGTATTTGAGTGGTTCATTGGGCCCCTATTAATCATGAAAGAGCAAATAAAGAAACTCCAGTTAAATGAAAATGAAGATATGTGCCTAAGAGAGCTTGTTATGACATGCAAAAATGAAAAACCCGAGGAGTGGGATGACACTGAGTTTGCATCCAGTGACAAAGTCAGAAGAGCACAATTGCAATCCATAATTAGAAGGTGCATTTATGAAAAGATTTTATCTGAAACAGTATAAGTCTTGGTGTCTGTTGCATAAAAAATAAACCCATCCAGGGTGCATGCAATTGAACATTTTATGAAGTATCTACAGTTTACTCAGTAAACTTAAGCTCTTTCATGTTATTAGTACATAAGCACTTTTTCTCTCTTCCTTTGGCAGACTACAGGGAATTGTAGCTTCAATGTCCCGGCTACCAACCTTCCGACGTCGCTTTAGGAATTTGGTGAAGGTGTTGTACATAGAAGCAATTCAGGTAGATGCTTCAGGAAATCATATGGGAGGAATCTTGAAAGCCAAATATGGCAACAAGAGCTGCAATCAAAGTGAAGACAAAAAAGAGATAGATGAAACTATAAACAAGGGAGACTATGGAAATCTAGTATGAATGAGCTGTAAATCTTTCATAGGATGTAGTAAAGGCTTGTGTTAACACTAGATTGGAGTTTGACAAAAACAAAAGAAAATGGCTTTGCTGAACCGAGAGACCTGCTATACTCCATCTATCTTTGTCATAGTTTTATTCTAAGCTCCTTTTTTGGGAACTTTCTAGGCTATCTTTGTCATAGTTTTATTCTAAGCTCCTTTTTTATGGAACTTGCTAGGAAGAATTTTCTCTTTGGGAGTGAGACTTTGACAATGACATGGAAAACTGAATTGGGATTCTCTATGATTTTTTTTTATTCCGATAGGTTGGGGCGATAACATCTTGGGAAGACTTCTTGAATAGTTAATATAATATATAGAGACACAACTCAAAAGGTCTAGTTTTATTCTAAGCTCCTTTTTATGGAACTTGCTAGGAAGAAGGAGTAAGACTTTGACAATGACATGGAAAACTGAATTGGGATTCTCTACAATTCTTTTTTTATTCTAATTTTTTGGGACGATAACATCTTGAGAAAACTCCTTGAATAGTTAATATAACATATAGAGACACTTAATCCAAAAGGTCTAAATCCCAATGAGTATGAGTTTAACTATATTATATTAACCACTCATTTTTCTAATCATTATTCAATGTGAGACTTCATTACTTAACCAACCACACTACTCACACTTGAATATTTGAACACGATTCTATAAAATTCTTAAGGTAACCTCACAACTAAGTATATACATCTATTTTTTAAACAAGTGGATTGGAGTTTATCACGTCATCAATAATTAAAATAGGCAAGAGTTTTTCTTAATTTAAATTGATAAGCAGACCAATGTATTGTCCTGTTAATATTTTTAGGCCTTGTTTAGGCTTGAACCTTAATTAGGTTGAACCAGTCCTAGAATCATGAGATGTGATAGTTCTTTCCCATCAGCTACCCTTTTTGACTTTGCCTTTTAGACAACTATAAGGTGACACTTATCTGTTGATATAGTCAATAGTCAATACAACTGGCAAGCTTGGAAAACCAATTCGAAATTCTCTCCTTTTTCCAGTTGGAAATTAGACTTGAAACTAATAGCAATCTGCTAAGCAAAAGAAGAAAATCTTATTCCCAGATTTGAAATCCATCAAGATATATGTATATATATTATTTTTACATCATGCTGCATGTGATCAATTTTTTAGTTGGTCCAGATAGTGACATGGCAAGATCTTGATCAAAGAATTAGACTATTAAGTATGAAGTAATGGGCATTTGAGAGATATGGCATGCTGTAAATTTTGCAAAGGATTAAAATCATGCACATTTCCAAGTCCTTTTGTTCTCGGTTTCAAATGGTTGACGGTGAAAATTTGATTCTAGAAATATTATAAATTTTACTACATACCCTTTACAAATTAATGTGTCATTAATCACAAAAAAAGAAAAAATTAGATACTAAATATAGATATTCATTTATTATGTTTTCGAAACACACCACACATTTCATGCCACATCCGTTTGTTAAGGTAATTATGTTAAAAATTTGTTGCGTCTTTAGGATTTCTAAGCTTAACAACAGAGGACAAACAGACTTGAAACTACCAGCTAGCAAATATCAATCTGTTAAACAAAACAAGCAAATCTTATTCCCAGATCTGGAATCCATCAAGATATATGTATATGTATTATAATCTCATGATCATGCTTCATGTGATCAATCGTTTATTTGGTCCTGATCTTGATCACAGAATTAGGCTATGAAGTATAAAGTAATGGGCATTTGAAAGATATATATGGCATGCTTGTAAAGGGTTTAAAATGATGCACATTTTCAAGTCCTTTTTTTACTCCCTTTCCTATGGATGGTTGATATATGGAAAATCAATTTCCAACAAAGCATTTACAAATTAACTTGTTACCAATTAATCACAAATAAATTAAAAAAAATTATATTAAAAAACAATCCACCAATCATATTCATTACTGCTTTAGTTTGTTAAGGTTATGTACTAAAAGATTTAGTATCTTTAGCATTTTCCAAACTTAAAAACCGTTTGATATTGGGTGGACAAAGAAACTAAATATTATAGTAAAAATATGTAAGGACCTTCTGTCACAGATCCGTGGACATTTTCATAAGCCCTTCTGTTTCGGTGCCTCTGAGTTGTCAGCCTCTAAAAGGAGATTTTTTCTCCACAAAACAAACTTCCTTGTCTACCTCCTCCTAATTTTCTTTCTTTACCAAAAATCTCTGACAAACCGTTTCCCTCTGAATTTTCCATTGCATGTTTCATTTTCCAGAAACATCATTGCCCTTCAATCTTTTCAACAACATATTTTGATTGTTTCTGTCATTGGGGGGCTGGTTTTTCTTCTGTTAAAGCTCGTTGAAGTTCTCAGGTTGAGGTAATTAACATGCAAGCTTTTACGTTCATGCATGCTATGTTCATTATATCTCATGGTGCAACAAGAAAATTAGCTTGACAGGAAAATCTATGTATGCACAAACAAAAATGTATTTTACTCGTTCTGGTAGATCTCACTCAGTGCATATTCAATCACCACCATTAGCAGAGAAGATAACTGAAGAGCCTCCTGCAAATGTAATAAATAAAAACTCGGCTCAAAGCACTGTGACATGCGTGTACCAAGCCAATATTGCAGGCTATTGGCGTAATGTATCATTCATTTGGTGCAAGAACCTGATGAACCATTCTTTCACTGTTAAGGTTGATAGTATAGACGGTGATTTCAATTACACATGCAAGATTGAGCTTAAGCCTTGGCATTTTTGGAGCAAAAAAGGGTACAAGAGTTTTGAGGTTGATGGGAATCCAGTGGAGGTGTATTGGGATCTTCGTTCAGCTAAATTTGCTGGTGGCCCTGAGCCATGTACGGATTTTTACATTGCTCTAGTTTCTGATGAAGAGGTTGTGTTGTTATTGGGAGATTGCAAGAAAAAGGCTTACAAGAGAACAAAATCAAGGCCAGCCCTTGTTGATGCAGTGCTTGTTTACAAGAAGGAAAATGTATTTGCCAAGAGATGTTTCTCTACAAGGGCTAAATTCAATGAAAGGAAAGATCATGAAATTGTTGTGGAGAGCTCGACAACGGGACCTAGAGACCCCGAAATGTGGATTAGCATAGATGGGATTGTGTTGGTTCATGTCAAGAATTTGCAATGGAAATTCAGAGGGAATCAAACTGTGCTAATTAACAAGTTCCCTGTGCAAGTGTTCTGGGATGTACATGATTGGCTATTTAGTAGCCCTGGCATGGGACATGGTTTGTTTATATTCAAACCAGGTGCACCTTTAGATTCAGAAAATGAGAGCAGAGAGAGCAGTAGCCAAGGAGGTGGTGATGTTGACAGCGATTGCAGCAGCGGGTATTACTCTACTTGGAGTAATTTAACAGCAACAGCTTCGGAATTCTGCCTTTTTCTTCATGCTTGGAAGATTGAGTGAGATTTAATTATGAACAACACATTTTTTGCCAATGACAATGAACAGCAATGTTGCAAACTTATTAGTAATATTAATGGGTCTTAAACCCTTTTGTTGTAAATTATATATGTTTATTATCTTTCAAATTTTTCTTGGCCAGCACAGTTGATTTCACCCATATCATATATACCTGGCATGATAATTACTAAGGATCTTTCATCAGTTTAGTGTTGTCTAGGCTAGGATTTTCATGGATAGGCTGCAAGCTGTGGAAGCTGTAGGGGTATGGATTCACAGATACATGCATATTAGATAGCTTTATGTACCAAGAGACTTAATTATACCTCAATGATATTGTCCAATTCTCTCTATGAGAAGAACCTGATTTCAAATCCCACTTATTGTAACAAAAAAAAAGCCTTTGTGTGGATTATAGATCCATCAATGTAAATTCCACATATGTAGGGATTTTTCTGTACAGAACTTGTAGGAATTTGTCAGCATAGAACTTGTATATGTACAACATACAACATGAAGCAAGAACAACAAAATAAAACAAACTGTAGACGATAGACTTTGAGGAGTGGAGCACGTTATAAATCCTGCCTCCTTTCTTCTATTTCTTTACTTCCATTTTTCCACATACACACCCTTTTGGTTTACATACAATAAAATTTCAAATTATGATGTTCGCTTTATGATAATTGTTTTTTTATCATCATTGAAAAAATTACCTAAGTAACTAGGCAATATTTTAGATCCCTAAATTTAATCACAGCTAAGTTAATTAAGGCTAATCAAATAATTAATTCATGATTAACCAAATTAACTAAGCATGGAAATAAACAATTGCAAAATGTGGAAGCTGTAGATGTAAGGATTCACAGATAAGGGAGTTTACCAAACCCCGCAACCGCACCTAAACCGACCAAAACTACCAGTAAAATGGAGTAATGCACCACAATTGGCAGTGAAAAAAGTGATGTGCAATGTGCAGTTCTATGTTAAGAAAATTGCACAAAATTGTACCGCACTGCAGCCATATATTTATTATTTTATATTAAATATATATTAATATTATTTGAAGTAATACTATTATAAGAGATAAGCCCTTTCACACCTATTAGGCTACTCTAAATCAGCCCAAAATAAAAGAAAAACCAGCCCAACGTTTTAAGAATTAGCCCAAAACAAGTGACAGCTTTGGGCTGGGTCAATCCAGCCCAAAATTTTGAAAAACTTCCTAGTCCAAAACCAATCAAACTGCATTGCACAAGTGACTGTAAAATTAAGATGCGGTGCAGTGATGGTTTTGCTCAAACCCCATCGTGTAGTGCGGTGATAAAAATGGACTAAAACTGCACTGAACCTCATCGTGAACATCCCTATTCACAAATAAATGCATATAAGGTGGTTTTATATGTTGTCAAGAGACTTATAACTAGTAGCTGAGCTAGAAATTTGTCATTATGGGGACCGATTAGAAAAGCATGTGATTTTTATTTTCTCTAAATATAAACTAGCACTTTATAAAAAATAAAGAAAATAAAAAAAAATTGGAAACTACTTTCTAAATCAATGTGTACAATATTTATATATGATATATTTTACCCGTTAAATTAGAATTCATGAAAAAAAATGTAATAAGCTTAATATTTTTTGTATTATTTATAAATGAGATTTAGAATTAAAAGTAACAGGATTTAAACATCGGATTTGAACCCTTTAGAAACACCAATCAATTAAGTTACAGAACTTAAACTATACAAAATTACAAATACTATAAAATTAGTATACAAATACTATATTTTCTAAAGGAAAATACTTATCACCTAATAAATAAATGTATAAATTATATTTTGTGATTGATGACACATTTGTGTGTAAACCCTATGCGATAAGATTTGAAATATTCCTAGCGTCATCTTTTTATAAACTAGTCAAAGAGAAAGTCTAGGAAAACAACAAAAGGTTACAATATTTTCACAACACCATTATTTTTAGTTGTAGTGGATTTAGATATAATATTTTATTATTTTATTTGATATCATTTTAACCGGGCTTATAGTTTGACACCTTAATTGTTGTGGAAATATCGTTATATTTTGTTGTGTATTCTTATTTTTTACAACTCCAAGTCAAATTGTCATAAGTGAGATAGCAAATTAAATTCAATCTCTACAAGTTTTATAGTTCCAAGAAACATTACTATTCATCCGTAAACATTATAATGCTACCGCCACAAATTATTTTACAACATTTTTACAAATTATTAATATAGCAAATTTTTACTGGTTTTTATCTGGATCTATTACTAACATCACTTTTTTTATTTACCAATAACCGCTCACCGCATTAGCAGTTTATAAAATAATTTGTGACTTTAGCATATTTTTAAAAATTTTAACAAAATATCAAAACCACATATCTATAATGGTGAGCAACTATTTTTAATGGTACATGTCAAAAACTGTATAAGAGAACATAACAGAGAGAGAGAGAGAGAAAAGGGGGGGGGGGGGGGGGGAGAGAACTTAGCCCCTTTGTGTTGATCTATCCAAAATCATATGCCGATCTATCTAGAAATGAAATCAAACGCTGATCTCATCTGCTAGTGGAGACGTGGAGTTGCTGTTTGTGTAATTTTTGTTAAGAAGATGAGTGCACTTTGCTACCTCCACTGCTTGCAAGCCAAACTCCTCCACCAGCAGTCAACCTCCTTATCTTCCTTGCCCTCCCCGTGTCCTACCCCCTATAGCGGCTCAAGGAATTTTTTTCAATGGGTCATTAAAAAAATTAAAAAACAAAATTTAATAATAAAAAAAAAAAAAACTTGAATATATCGAGTTAACGACCAAAAAAAAAAAAAAAATCACACAAAAATACATGAAGTTTTAGAATTCCTTCTACAAGTTTTGATATTTTGAAATTATTACAAAATAGGTCATTATCAGTTGTCATTATTTATTTTCAATATTTATAGGTATAAACATTTTATTTTGTTAAGTTTGTATAACAATTTTATTTTTATGTAATTTAAATTATTTATTTGCCATTGTTTTTATATTAAAAATTTAAATTAAATGACAAAACTCAACCCACTAGCACTGCACAACCACACTCATCCATATATAAATAATACACAAAGTGTCTACTTAACTAATCGAAGGCTTGAATAATCACTAACTTTACTAATTTTTTTTTGTTGAATCACTAACTATATAATATAACAAAAACTTTTTATAACATAATATCAATGCACACACATATAACAAACCCTCTATATTTCATAATTATTAAATTATATAAAGATATATCATATTTATATTATACGTTTACATTTACACACATTACAATTCACACAAATAACATTAGAATAAAAAATAATAATAACGCACATAATTAGTATCAAACACACTCACATACATAATATAAATTTATGATAAAAAGAGACACTCACAACTCACAAACACTCACATTTTACTCTTAAAGTTGAAGATGCCAAGATAGTCAAGTAGAGAAGAGAGATAAGATGGGATTCATGAGAATGAGGTCAAGGATTAGAAGGAGAGAGAACTCTGTGATCTGTGTTGTTGTTTGGCTTTGGACTTGGCTGATATGTGATCAGGGTATGTAAGATGTAAGTCAGGGTGTGCAAAAAATATTTTTAAGGGTATATGTGTGTGTGTGTGTGTCTATATATATATATATATAGAGAGAGAGAGAGAGAGATTAAATTTTGTAAAGATGTGGTGTAAAACCTATGTTTTACCCCTCCAATCCTAACATGTCACATTATCTTATCACATATTTAAGAATAAACACAACCACACTCAATCAATTCTAATACTCATATATAAATCCAACCAAATTGGAAGATTATTGAGATGTTATTAAGTGTGGTAGGATGTACTGAATTTTAAGTAAAATGCTGATGTGGCAATCTCTTATTGAACAATGTAAAACATGAGTTTTACACTCCATCCTTACCAAATTCAAACTCATATATATATATATAAAATTCAAGTCACAAGGTTCAATTAAACCCTTTGAACATAAAGTGGCGTCGCCCCTGCCCCTCCCCCTCCCACCACCACCACCACCACCACCACCAACATGTCCACTACTAACATGTCCACCCATCGTTACCCTCACTCCATCATCACCTACTTCACTCCACCTGATTTCATACTAGCTATGTTTATTACATCTTGCAACGTAGTAAATAGCTTTCACATGATATTTGTATATTTTTTCACATGCTTGTTGTACATACTCTTTGCAATAATGTTACATGCTTATATGTGTAAATGAAATATTCACATGCTATGTATATTTATTGTCTTTACAAAAGCCAAGTATTCAAATTATATTTCAAAATGTGATTATTGTGATTAAAGCATTATTTATTTATGTATTTTCTTCCTTTGCCATTTTTGTTCACATTTCAACAACAATACCCAAGAGCTTTGTAGCTCAACTAATACTTCATGTATATGTGTCGTCTATGTGCTCGTATATAATCAACCAACACTAAAAGAAAAATGAATAAAACTCAGACTTAACTCACTTTGGGCCCTCACCTGAACTATCATGCCTAACCCAAACACTCTTAGGTCCACATTGCTTCAAAACTCACATCAAAACCCATACCTAGCTCACACATAAATAATTAGCCAACCTCAAGGCCCAACCTGAGTTCATCAATCACTCACCCAAAAATTGCCCAACAAATTTAATTTGGACCTTCACTTATGTCTAATCCGATATACACCCCTCTCTCAAAAGCCCAATCTGAAAATAACAAAAACCCATAAATAAAAGGATCAAATTTGATGAATTTTGATCCTTTTATTTGTGGGTTTTTGTTATTTTCATATTGGGACTTTGAAAGAGCTAGGTGTATTTCAGATTAGGCTTATATGGTTTAAGTAAAGATCTAAATCAAATTGATAGGCATTTTTGGGGGACTAATTGATGAATTCGGGTTGGGCCTTAAGTTTTGTTCAAGTGTGAATTGAAAGAGGTATGGAATGTGGGCTTTCATTTGCTTTGTGCAAGTATGTGATTGTGAATGCAAGAACGCCCAAATCTCTCCTCAGGTT
Source organism: Notholithocarpus densiflorus (assembly GCA_030021035.2). Classification (NCBI taxonomy): domain Eukaryota; kingdom Viridiplantae; phylum Streptophyta; class Magnoliopsida; order Fagales; family Fagaceae; genus Notholithocarpus; species Notholithocarpus densiflorus. The sequence continues at coordinate 1,108,780 of JARYZH020000125.1, forward strand.
TAGAAGTGATTATTTGCAGAGAGTTAAGCCCAAAATTCCAAATATATGATAAACAAAAGCTAGTTTATAGTGTTTTAACAAGAGGGAAATCGATGCCAATAACTATAGATATCATCCACTATGCGCATAAAGCACCTATTAAAACACCATTTCCCTCCCATCAAATTCTTAGCCATGAACAAACTAGCAAACCTTTTCTTTTTCTTTTTCTTGAGAAGGAACCAACTGGCAAACTAAGATAAATACAAAATTCCAGAGATTTAATCCACATTTCTTCCTAGGAAATGCAAACTTAAATGAAAGACAAATAATGAAATCTATAAATAGTATACAACTATACTCACTTTATACAATGGCCGTAATCCAAAAATACTCATGAAAAATACTAGTTTTTCCAAAACCAATTATGAACACCACAAGCTCACAAAAAATTGCTTATAAATAGGCATATTCTCATTTCCTTCAAAATACAAAAACAACATTTTTTTGTAACTTTCACTCCTCTCATCATCTATTTATAGTCGGTTGATATTCCAAATTGAATACTTGTCAAAAATCTTCCAAATTGAATACTCATAAAAAATCTTCCATGTTGAATTTAGTCTATACTTGATTGATATTCCTAGTTGAATACTTGTCAAAAATCTTCCAAGTTGAATACTCATAAAAAATCTTCCATGTTGAATACTTATAAAAAAATATTTCAAGACAAATCACTTCTTTCTTGGATTTAGTTGTGTAAAACCATTTGAGAAATAATTCTGCAAAATTAGATATGAAAATTTTTAGTTATTAGTAACAAAGTGATAACTATTGATACAAATAAATAAACTTAACTAATAAGGAATAAAAAAAAAATGAAATAACAAGTATATTTACTTGACTTAAATGATTCAAGCAATCGTTAATTTAAAGCATGCTTGTGAAGCTAACAATTGGAGAAGCACGGCTCCAATAAGAAAAGGAGTTCTACTTTCAAATTAACTCAACATCAAATGGTAGATATTTAAAAAAAAAAAAAAAATACATTTCCACAAATGATTTTATTTTATTTTTTTACTTTTACCTAATTTGATAATTGAAAATGATTTGAACTATTGGTTGTTAGCATACCCAGCAAATGGAATACCTATAAAATATTATAATAGATTAAAATGTATAATCATTAAAAAAAAAAAAAAAAGGGATGCAAGGGACTTAGATCATACTTGATAATTATAGCTCTCATCCATGGGTACACTAGATGGGTGCATTGGTTGACAAAGACTTGTACATTATGGTGCATATGTTAAGATTTGTGAATTAGTGATAACTGTTGTTAAGGCATATAGTGTTATTTTCATAGGACTATCATTATTAACAATGCAAGTAATACATTTATTTTCATAAAGCGTATGTAATAGTATGATCAAATCAGTTGAAGAAATCACTCATCATAATTGTAGCAACACCAAATCAGTTGAGGAAATCACTCATCATGATTACAGCAACATCGAATCAGTAGAGGATAATATTCACCAAAATTATCATAACCCATAAGGCTTTGTATTTTCGTAAAGTCTAGCTATACACTGCATAATTACTTCTTGCAATTCCTCTTTATTCTATAATTATAAAATGTAATTCTAGTATCTAGTATAGATACTCATTGTAATATTTAGCAAAGAAGAAATACAAGCTTACTCACTATCTCAAGCTGTGAGATAGAATTTTCTTAAAACTCTTTATAATGTGTTACGTATAGTACATTATTGAAAATTATTTCAAAGGCAACATAGACAAGGTAACATATATAAGAAAATTTGATAAGTGTATACAAATAAAGGGCAATAAAAAAAAAATTTTGACCAATGCAAACTTGAGTTACCCAATTTTATTTACACGAATCATGCATCATTTATAAGAATAAGCATTTTTTTTTTAAATCAAAACACTTGAAAGTCATCCTATGTAAAACTATTTAGAAAAGAACCAATACCTTTTCTAACATGGCCAAATTTTGCTAGAAGTCCTCTCGTATACAATTGTTCTAAAAAATAAAGAGAGGAAATAATGGGAATTATTTACAACAAATAAATAATTGAATCATAATACTATAATTTTTTTTCAATTTAGAATTTAAAAAGAAAAAAATTTATTTGATCTCGCAACATCTTTTAATGCCTTCCTTTTACGTTTCTCTACGTTGCTTTTCATTTTCGCATTTGTGGCTCCTTTTGGTCGCATGCATGGAGGATCTAATATAGGCAAATTATTGAGTGAGCAATTTGTCTTCTCAACATCATTAGAGACATTATTAGCAATAAAACTATTTTTTCTTTCATTATCATCTCTTGCCATACTTAACACCTCCATATCTTTTTCAACTAATTCTATCATCTCTCTAACTTTTCTTTTGCACATTTCAGTATGTTGAGTTGTTGCTGCACTTTTTGTGAAAATTTCATAAACTGAGCACATTAATTCATTACTACGTTTTTTTTTATTTTTTTTTTTGAGAAGGAATACCTCGAAAACTTTATTAATCAATGAGCTAGACAATCAGCTAGTACAGATTGAACTACATTGGAGGGAACACACTCCATCCAAACTAAAAGCGGAAAAGAATGTCTAGCTCTCTTGGTTAAGGCATTTGCAGCCGCATTACCTTGCCTATAACAATGAGAGAAAGAGATACTCTGAAAAGAGTTTACAAGTGAGAAAACGTCTTTAATCAAGTGACCATACATGGAACCGAGATTTGAACCAGACCTTAAAGAGTTTATCACAAACTCGGAGTCACCTTCAAGGACAACTCTGTGGAGATCTAATTCTCTGGCAAAAAGAGCAGCACACCTAGCTGCCAGAAGTTCCAACGCTACCACTGAGGAAGGTGTCTGGATTTTCTCGGACAGGGATGCTATGACTTCCCCATGAGAATTGCGAAAAATCACTCCAATACCAGCCACGTCTGTGTCATCAAACATTGCACCGTCAAGGTTTACTTTGAAGCACTTTTCATCAGGGGGTTTCCACTTGATGTTGCATAGTTGAGGCTTGTGTGCTTTCTGCTTAAAGATTGAGTAATATTCTGCATTATAAGCCCATGCAAAATCGGCCACTGCAGCAATAGGCATCAACACTTCCCCAACTCAAGTTTTATTTCTCCTATCCCAAATCTTCCAGACTGTAACAGCAAACAAACAAAGTATATAGGGTTGAGACTTCACCTTATCCAACAGATCAGAGAAAGAACAATCCCTTCCCAACCCCATGGTAATCCACCCAAAATATTTCTTCCATACTACCTGGGCAGCTTCACATGACTAGAGAGCATGTACAACCGTCTCAGGTTCCTTAGAGCAGATAGTACAATAGCATTGGTGATAATTTTCTGCTTAAGCAAGTTTGTTTTTGTTAGCAAAGCATCAGTACAAGCTCTCCAAAGGAAGTTTTTAATCTTACTTGCAATGTTAAGCTTCCATAGACTCCTTCAAAATCTGACCACAGATTTAGAGTTTGAGGTAGAGGCCGAATCCCGACCATCTTCGTCACATAGCAACTTATATAGTGTCCTCACTGTGTACTCACCAGATTTGTCCCATAGCCAACATAAGCAGTCGGCTTGTTGCAACGAGCAGAGTGGAATGGATTTTATTTTGCAAGCTTCGAAAGGAAGGAAGAAATCATCAATAGCTTGATGATTCCATGCTGCCCAATCAGCATCAATGAGAGTAGACACAACAACATCCTTGTGAAGATTCGGACAAGGAGAAATAACCATCCCACTTCCTTCAGAAAGCAGCCACCTATCTTCAAAAATCCTTATTTGAGTACCATCACCAACCCTCCACCTAGCACCCACTGATATGACTTTCTTAGCTTGGAGAATGCTTTTCCAAGCATAGGATCCCGAAGAGGTTTTTGCATCGAATATTGTACCATTTGGGAAATATTTTGCTTTGAAAACCTTGTAAAAAAGGGAGTCCGTATCATTTGTCAATCTCCAAACCTGTTTTGCTAGCATGACATCATTAAATTTGCAAAGGTCCTTAAAGCCCAAACCACCAATTGCCTTTGGTTTACAAAGAATCTCCTACTTCTTCCAATGAATTTTTTGGCGGTCACCTCTTTGCCCCTACCAAAACTTCTGAATCATCATCTCAATATCACGACACAAACCAAGAGGCAATTTAAAGCAACTCATAGCAAAAGTTGGTATAGCTTGGACTATTGATTTTAACAACACTTCCTTACCTGCTTGCGATAACAATTTTTCTTTCCTGCCTTGCAACTTGTTCCAAACTCTGTCTTTGATGTAATTCAAACTTGCCCTCTTATTTTTTCCCACAACCGCTGGTAAGCCAAGGTACTTTTCATACTCTTTAATCTTGGGGACTTCAAGCAAGAGCTTAATTGAGTTTTGTTGTTACTAGACCTACAGATTTGCTGAAAAAAGAGAGTTGTCTTCGCCTTGTTAATCTGTTGATTTTCCCACTACATGAAGTCACTAACAATTCATCATTTGCATCTACTGATTTTGCATGATCACAAACAATACTATCTTTCTTTGCATCTTTTGTCCATCATTTCAAAATATACTAAACAGGAAGCTCTGTTACATTTTTCACAATAAGTATTCACAGAGCATGTCGACATAGTAACTCCAATGTTTCAAACATTTTATAGCTACATGTAACAATATTATTTGAGGAGTTAAAATGGACAACATGAACCCTCCAACCACCTCATTCAATGACTACATAGGTAAAAGACACTTCATCAAAATTAACATCTTCGTGTGTGACCCCCAAGGTAGAAGCAATTTCTAACTCAAATCTTTTAAACATTGTACGAGTATAGACAGATAATGCATGTTGCAAAAGTCCGCAATTCTAGACTATTTGAAAAGACGTACCTTGTTTGCAACTAAAATCTTCTTCTAACTCTTCCATGCGCATATTTTTTAAAGTTTTCTCATACTCAAGTACAAATTCCGTTTGCCTTATTATTTTGCATGTCATATGTTGAAAAACATTATTTGTACTCTTACTCCTGGATGCAACTTTCATTCGGTAAGAGAAAATATTATGACTAAAAACTAAACACCACCTTTCACAATTTTCACATAAAGTGTTAAGTCACTTATTGCCCACCAAATTGTAATCTTTAAGCAAGACATACCAACAAGACTCAAACTCTATTTTGGTCTCAAAATTATAAAGAATCTTATTAAATCTACTCTTAAATTCAGGATTCCCATAATACATTGGTGAATTTTCTACAACATTTTTTGAGATATGCCATAAGCATAGACAATGGCATTTATCAAGAAGCATAACTATTATGGCATTCTTTTTCGCTTGACATTGATTAGTAAAAATTTTCATTGGTTTTTGATTTCCCATTGATTTCCAGAATGTTTCAAACAACCAAGTAAACGAAACATTTGTTTCATCCAATAAAAATGGACAAGCAAAAAGTACATTCTTCTAATGATGGTTGACACCTAAAAATGGGGCATATATCATATTATACTTGTTAGTTCGATATGTAGTGTCAAAACATATTACATCCCCAAAAGAGTTATATTTTATCCTTTATTTGCCATTTCTCCAAAAAAAAAAAATTGTCACTCAATTTTCTTAATCAACTTGAATTGCATAAAAAAACCTAGGATCTTCTGGTTGCTTTTGTTTAAAAATGTTTACTAAACTTTGAGCATTTCCAGCCTCAACATTGATTAACTTCTGCTTTGTTCACCAACTTATAGCAATCTCATTTCATAAACCCAACATTTTCAAATCCTCCAGCTTCCTCAACTAAATAGGAATATATACTTACTGTTCTTATACCTGCTTCATTGAAAGTTCTTATTATACCTAACTGAGCATCAGTTATTTCTTGATTTGACCTTAGAAACGGTCTTTCTTCTGGCTTTGCAAGCTCAAAATTATGATTAGGATTGAAGTGATGAGTAACCTTCTACTCACCATTTGTCACAGTAAACCAAATACTAGCTTCACAACTAGTCTTAGTTTGTAATTTTTTGAATTTCTTATCATCCAAATAGTCACTATCTCGTGGGGATCCTTCTTTCGAACACACATACTCTCGTTGTCTTACATCATTTTTTACATATCTGAGTTTTTCTTTTCAAACTCTAAACCCAATTCATATGGCATAATCATTGTGCAATTTATATGCTTTATCCTCACTATGCATCACCATTCCAAGCAAATTTTCAATATCTTGTAGTCCTTCATCGACTCTAATATATGTGATTAAAAACAACACAAAACACGTTTATAAGGGAACTCAAATCAAAATCATATTTCAAAAATAAGAGTAGTTAGAATGGTGAGTGTGTGTGTGTGTAAACTATTAACCGTAAGAATTTTTGATTTTTTTTTTTAACCATTTTCACATTTTAGACTTTTATCAAATAGTTAAAAGGAACCACATCTATAAACCTTTTTTTTTAGAAACAAACACACACGCACGCACAAAAGAGAGGGAATGAGTTCTAACAAGTCACACCACACACTCATAAAAATTTAATTTTTTATATCTATAAACTAGATAGAAAGAAAACAACACATAGAAATTTCATTCTTCTAGTTCTTTCTCATCTTGGGATTTTATCATACAGGTGAAGACATCATATTTATAAATTACATAAAGACAACAAAGTTAAGAAAATGATACATTAAAGAGTGAAATGAGTCTTTGTAACATACATACCTTGATCAGTTATGGTTAGTTGCAATGGTGGTGTTTGGATTCTAGCAACCACTTCAACCATAGTTTATAGCTAGTCGTACTCACTACTCATCCAATGGAGAAGAAGGAAACAAGCCCACCATAAGATCGTTCAAAAGGCTCCTTCAATGATGCGGGAAGGGAAAGAGAAGAGGACTGAGCGAATAAAATAAAAAATTTGGGTTTTAGAAAATTAGGTGAGTAGTGGCTAATATAATTGGGGTTAGAAGATTAAAACCAAAGTCATTTTTGGTTATATCCAGTTGGTTTTGTCACTCAATAGGTTGAGTCAAATAAGTGAATCATACATTTAAAACCAGTTGCATTTTTCTATTGGGTGTGAGGAGTTGGGAGGATCACATTAGTGGTCCTCTAAGAATTAAGATGTTCTAATAAGCCTCCGAACCCCAATTAGTATAGTAAGATCCAATTGGAAAATCCATAAAATCTGACTCACTGTCATCACATGACATTTTTAGTAAGTAATGTGAATTTATTTATTTATTTTTATTAATATTATTATCATTTAAAATATATTTATATATATATATATTTATTTATGGACAAAGGCCTAAACGGTGCCGTTCCGTATAGGTAATTTCCTATACAACAATACCCGTAACTCATTTTCAGAGCGAGACGAAGAAGAAGAAGAAGAAGAAGGAGAAGAAGGAGAGAAAATGAAGGTAGCGAGGAAAGTAGTTTTCCTTTTCAGAGACTCAGAGGGATTCGCCTCCGCCATCTCCGATGCTCTCCACCCTGACCCTCACTCCTCTCTTCGCCCTCTGTAAGCTCTCTTCTCTCTCTCTCTCTCTCTCTCTCTCTCTAAAAAGTCGCTTACTTTTGTGTATTTGTGTGTGTACAGGGAGGAGTCTTTGGAGCTATCATTGGAAAGCTATGGAATTAAGGATCAGAAAGCTTCTGCAAAGATCCATCACTATGTTGATCCTCAGGGCAATTATCAGGTACTTCTTCTATTCTATCTACAACTATACTTTACTTTCTTGTTCAAAATTATATTCATAGTCATTAACCATAGGAAAGTGAATTCTTAGCATTTCATAAATTATGCCCACCATTTTTTTTTTCCTTGCTTTAATTCAAAATGGGTTTTTGTCACATGTTATAAATACTTGAAGATAGTTCATTTTCGAATGGCATGCCTAATAATGGAGCCTTAACAATATTAACATCTCTGCATCATATGGGTAGATGGGCTTGTGCCCTTTATGTTGTCCAGCAAAAACAACTACTGTGATTCACTGAAACAAGTGCCCATTTGGCATTGCTGTAGGAAGTGAAGTTTAAATCTAAGAAGCACGGACACGGACGCGCGGACGACACAGTGATACGAGCAATTTTTGAAAAATTATAACATCAAACGGCCTGTACCACCAGTATGACCCAGATATGACATGGGTACGGCACCTTAAATGAAATGTCCGTGCTTCCTAGGTTTTAATTGTAGAGCATTAATAGTAGGACTTTTGTGATATAGTCTTAATTGAAAAACTCTTTAGAGTTTTGAAGTGTTTGGCAAATTACAGTAAATAATGCTTTAAATTCTGGATTTATATAGTATGAACTGTGAATTATACAACTTTTTCCTAAAATCTCCAAATTTCAGCTTTAAGGACCCGCTCTTTAGCGAAATTGCCAAACTCTGGCTTTAACGCTCCTTGAAATATAGAACCAGACAGACTGTAAGAATATATGTCATATGAGCATTGGTTTGGTGTGCCCCAGCAAAATTTGTGCTTGAATTGCAAAGTGTGTCATATTTTACAATGAGGGTGTTGTGATTGATTGAAATGAGGGATACCAAGTTATGCAGGGTCTGAACCAACTTTGCCATTCATTCTTTGCTGTCAGGGCATCCCAAATATGATATGTCCCTGTCCAAATTTAGCTTGGTCTATTATTTGATGCTTATGTTCTCCTTGTTATGACAAAGATGTTTAGACTTTTAAAACTATGTGTAGATGAAATATTTCAGAGTTTTCAAGATGTAAGATTTCTGTGAAATCTAGAGGGGATTAGCGGTTGCCATTTCCCATGAATCATCTATTTTTTTGTTTCTCATGCCTTATGAACCAAGAGACAAACAATGACCATCTGCAAATTTTGTTACTTTGCTCAAATCCCACCCCAACACTCTTTTTATCCCTCTTGACATTTTAGTTTAGTTGAAAAACTCTTGCCTGATCATGCAGACAAGCAAATAGCAAACCATTACTTCAATCTTACAGTTTAATTTAGCAGGTAATGCCTTACTAAGATTTTTTAATGAATTTTTATCTTTATTTTTAGGTGTCACTGTTTTTAATGCAAAATTATGAGCCACCAGTATTGGCCTGTGCTGTTGCTGAAATTTTATCACAAATATCTGGTGAAGAATCATCTTCAATGCCCGCACTTATAGTCCCATTTGTCCTGGCATCATCAAAGCTTAAGTGGGAAAGCAAAACTTTAACAAAAAATGAAAGCAAAGTTTCGGTTTATGGAATACAGATAGGCCCAGACACAGATATAACTCAGGCTATGGCAACCAGAACCCAGAAGGTGCCATCGTCATTGCAGATTCATCATGAACCTCTAGCCTGCCTCCTTCAGTTGGTCCGTGTCTTGAAGTTTCCAACCTTTGTTCTTATCGGGCAAAGAGGTCGACACCTATCTGATAAAGCTATAGGAGAAGAACTTGAGGTATTCATACTCTGGTTACTTTCAGCTAATGCAATTATGATGGTTAAATTGCTTGGATAGTAGGTTGAACATATAAAATCTAATAAATCTCAGAATCCATGTTGGGACAATAGATGGAGAAAGTCTTTTCAACCTTCTCAATGTTTGCGAGTTAGATGAAAACTTTTTTTTTTTTTGTTTGTTTGTTGGGATCATGAGTTTTTGCCCCACAATGGAGTGAGATGAAAACTGCTTTTACTCTATTTCTTTTTCTGTTCTACCATTTGATTAGTGCTTCTGGTTTTTAGGATTTCCCATCTGATTCTTGACTGTTTCTTCTGCAGATAATTTCTGAGATTGGAGAGCTTTTGGCAAGCTCTTCCTGCCTGTGCTTTTCGAGAGACAGGATCATGTGGCAACCAACAAAGACATCCAAGGAGAGTGAGGAGCCTTGGCGTGCCTTATATGGTTGAATCTCAAGTGTTACTATGCTTTTGAGGGTGAGATGCAACCTATCACATAAGATGTATCTGGAAAGAAATTTATTTAGACTTATGATGTGTTATAGTCATATTTTTTAGATTCAACCCAGCACAGTGCTTACAAGTAAAATTTTACTTTTGTAGTGAGACTTATGATGTGTTAACATGATTACAGCATTAAGCTGGACTAACGGGAGCCTTTATCTTTATGTCAACATCTCATATCTTATCCAGTGTGTTAATTAATGTGCATTACCATGTCATCCTTGATAGTTAGACTTAGAACTTGAGGATATTGTTTTTTATATAATAATTAATATAATGTGCTTACAATTGTTCAACAAAGTGAGCAAAATAGCTTGCCAACTGATAGATCTCAAAATGTTACATGAATTGACTCTTTTCTTATATCAAGTGATACCAAGAACTTTCATTTTCTTTTTCATAAATTCCACAAAATCTTTTTTCATCTTTCGTTTGGCCTTTCCGGCTTTCCTACATACCAATCTCTCCAAGTCTACAGTGTTAGCATGCGAGACATTGTCCCTCTCAGCTTGATTTATTGAATCCGGTGTCTGAGGTAACCATTTTTTTGGTTTTCCGTTAGGTTTATATTTCATCCACTTTGGTTTGTCCTTCAACAAGATCCAACAATGTTCAAACTGAAAATTAGAGAGGTGGACCCCTTGATACATAATCTTCACCAGAGATATCTTATAAATTAAAAGAAATAGAAAATTATTAGTATCTTTAAACTGTTAGTGAAAAGATGTATTTACACCATTTTCTATATGATTTATACCTTCATTTCTTCAATCATACCATTCTCATACCTTGATTCAATTTGAGCTAAGAACCCACAAAACACATTGTGCAAGAATTAATCGTTGACCATCAATTCACTAGGGAGCCCATAGTATGGTGAAAACGAATCCCTTGTATTTGTGCAAATAATCGGCCATTCTTTTATAAAAGGTAGAGAAAAATGTCTTGACGCCCCCTAAACTTTGAAATAATAGTAGTAACATCATCTAAACTTTTATTTTAGCTAATTTAATATGTGAACTTTACACATTTGCCAAATTAATACTTATATTGGTCTACCATTTACTCCACTAAAGTCCTACTCATGTGAGTGTCACATTGACAACAAAATTCCCGAATTCAATTGGAACCAACTTTATTCTTCAACCAAGAGAATTCATGGGATGTGGGTTTGGTTTTAAAATTTGTTAAAAATTCATAACTATGACAGCCACCAAGAAGTTTGTGTAATGTTTATTAATTTCATTTTATAATTTACTTGCTTGTTATGCTTTTCATTCCATGAGTTTGAGTAATGAATTTTCTGTAATTTTGCATTTTAATTTGGTGTTGTCGTGGTTGTGGTTTTTGTGATGCTAGTTTAAAGCTGTTGTAACAAGGGCCTGGGGCAACACAATCTGCAAATTGGATGGTGATAGAGGTGTTGTGGTCGTGAGTTTGAGAACTGTTGGTTTTGTCGATCGGTTCCTGAAAACAAAATTGGGCATCTCTCTCTCTCTCTCTCTCTCTCTCATTCGAATTTGGGAATTTTGTTGTCCACATGACACTCACACATGAGTAGACGGTAGACCAATAGAAGTATTTGGCAGATTTATAAAGTTGAGGTATTAAATTAGCTAAAATAAATGTTCAGGGGATATTATTGTCACTGCCTCAAAGTTCAAGGGTGTAAAGGTATTTTTCTCCATCAAAGTCCGATCGGGTCTATTATGTCACTTCTTGGCCAGTGCTAAAAACTGCCGGAATAGCAACCACTAGCATAGCTCAATCGGGTCTATACTAGCGCTTTAAAGACCTACAATGAGTACAATGACGGTTTAAAAATCTTGGTACAGCTCGACTTCTTTGTAGTAACAAGAAGATGTCTGTTGTATTATTTTCCCTATTTGTTTGGAAAAAAAATTTTGTTTGAAGTTTGATTTTGTCCGTTCACAACCTTTTTTTCATTCTAATATTTTTTTAAAGCTTTTTACACTCTAAATTAATGACATTTTGTGAAACATGAACCATAAAAACTATTAACTTATAAACATTGCATATATCTTCATGTGACAAGTGAAAATTAAATTATTATCTACATTTAGGGTCCGTTTGGATATCGCTTATTTTACTGAAAACTGAAAACACTGTAGCAAAAGAATTTTTAAATGTGTGAATAATACCGTAAAACCCATTTTTAATGAAAGTTTTGTTAAAAAAAGAGGTTTATGAGTCCCGTGAACAGTGTACGAGACCCACTGAAAAACCACCATAGCCGCAAAATGACAGAAATGCGTTATAAAAAAAAAAAAAAAAAAAAAGAAAAGAAAAGGGAAACGCCGAAACGCAGATGCTGATAAATATCAGCTATACCCAAACGGGTACTTAGGATAGTTCTGTTTAAGCCTTTTATAAAGAAGTAATATGTTGACATTTTTTTAAAAAAAATTTAATAAATAAACATCTAAATAATTAGTTTTAAATAGAGAATATGCTTTACACGTGGAGCATTTTTCAATTAAAATATGCTATTTATTTATAATCAATTAATTAAAAAATACCCACACAATGTACCGATTAGATGCTAGCATATATAAAAGTAGAGACCTCATATGAAAGAGCGCATTTTTTGAGATTTTTTTTATTTAGGCTTTCATCTATACAAAATTTGCATTTATATCAAATTTTGTAAGGGTTAGAATTACATTCTCCCACGACGAAGTTTGTCCCTTCTTTTAAAGAATTTGTGTCTGCTTTCTCATCTACGCCATCTGCATACTCTCTCCAGAAGTATCTAATCCATCCCCAAAAGTTGACCTTGGAGCCTTTATCACCACCGACACTGGCGTCTTCCAACGCTTCCTCGCTGGGGGCTTTCCCCTTTCTTGTAGCCTTTAGAATTGGTTTTTTCAAAGTTTTCTTCACTGCATCCTCAAGAAACTTCACAATTTTGGCCTCATCAGAAGACATAGAAATGTTAGCCATGTCTCCATCACCAAACAGGGGAAGTTTCAATATCTCGTAAACATCCTCAAGGGAAGGGGAGCCTTCTTGACACCCTATGAAGAAAGTGTGGGTAGTACAATTCTAGCGGTATAAGAGGGAAAGGAGGTTTTTACTGTCTTTGCTAATGTCTAGCCCAGAGAACACCAACACAATGTGCACTAGTTGCACTTTCTGCAGAATATACATGAAGGGAGGATGTACTCTTTGACACCAACTCCTCCAGCCTTTAGAAACTGGTGTATGAGATTTGAAAACCACATCAGTGGTGGGAGCGAAATCTCCTCTATAAGTGTCAAGCTGAGGGACATGCTTCAAATCCAGGTCCATGATCAAAAGATCATCAGGCTTCCCACATGCCCTGTAAGGAGGTTTTGCAGAACAAGGAAGAGATTCCCAGTCAAAACTTTCGTCGAACAAATTATTTCCAAAGAAGAATGGAATGATCCATTACTCCTCTATGGAAGGATTCTCTTCTCCCCTTAGCAATGGTCTATTAGTTTTAGGGGTCGAGGGTTTCATGATTTTTGAAGAACTAGATCTCAGAGTACGTTTGACACCCATGAGATTATTCTGTGGTGACTCTAAGATTTAGGTTCAGAAAAGGAGAGATAAAAAAAATGAGGATGATGGAAAGGAGGCAGTTTTCCCTCCTTATATACTTTAGGGAAATTTTTCCCTCTAAAAGGAGTGTTTTGAAAGTGAGCCACCTTTTCAAAAATTTTGACACATGTCAGCAGGGAGAAATGCCAAATGACAGTAGAATCTTTGACAAGTCAATTTTCAAAAAACCGCCATTAAAGGAATTGTGAAAAGGTGTGACCCATCACAATTAGGTTCCTTTTGCATTTTTTACCTTATCTTTTGATTAACAGATGTGCTTGTGTGTTGTTTTTTTATGTGTTTTGTTTTTTTATGCAAGGGGTCCTTATTTGCAAATCAGTTTTTCTTTTAAACTTTTTTTCAAAAGAGAAACATAAGAATAAACATACAAATAACTTTTACTTAGAACATCAAAACAAAATCTCTTTATATAAATATATATATTGAAAAAAAGGGATTACATTCAGTTTGTCCCTCATGGCCCATCACCCCTTTTCTTTACACTTAAAAAAAAAAATCATAAAACAACCTAAGCTTCAAAAACTAAAATGTTGCAAGTTTGAAGGCGAGCAACTTAGGGAGAAAGATGTCCATAAGTGTCGGTGTCTTCATCAAAACCCTCTTGTGGGAGGTCTAGGCCAAGGTCCCACTCCTCCGCTCCAGAATCCGAAACTTCTGAAGAATCTAACTCATTTGTTTCAGAGCTAGAGCCACTCGAGGAGTTCAAGGCCTCTGTGCTTGAGTCAAAACTAGTCCGAGAGCCTTTGCGCCTTCTCGTTTGCCTTGGGAGCTCTCCCATGAAGGCGCAGTAGGATTGGTCTTCAGCATCCTCCTCGACCTGTGCCTGAAGGTCTTCAGATTCATAATCTTCTTCTTCGTCACCCTCCTCCCAAAGTTGGGCTTCCCCAACCTCAAGAAAGAAAATGTGGGGGGGGGGGGGGGGGAAGAGAAAAGATAGGAAAATGAGGAAGAGGAGGAATAGGGTTCAGAGCCATTAGGGGAGCATTGCCAATGCTCGGTGAATCCGAGTCATTGTTTGGGGAGTTGGAACCTGTGGAAGAAGGACTGGCCATTTTTCTAAGAATGGGGGTTTTCTGTGTAAGGAGAAAAGAGGTGTAAATACAAAAAGAATGAAGAATAAGGAAGATTGCTTTCCTTTTTAAATCACCAGCCAAAGCCAAGGCCAAGTGAAAAGACGCGACATTTATGAAGCTTAATGTCTGTCTGCCAAGTGCGGGAAATGAAGAGACGCCAAAACGACTAAAAGCTCTCGTGTATGCCACGTGTCCCAACTTCGAGCGTCATAAGGCATGATTTCAAAGAGCATTGAAGTCTGAAAAGATGTGATTGTCAATGGCCTTGGTCATTAACGCCATTGACAGTTAGGAGGCTAATGTACATTACACCAGCCAAGGCAAACACGAGTGCTGATATGGTTGAATTTAGACCCTACACATGGACCAGCTGTGAGGAAAGGGAGAAGAACGTTGGCTGAGGGGGAGTACCTTTGGCTCATGTCAACGGTGTGATCATCCTGGGGAAGAGTGGAATATGCACCTGGTATGGACACCCAGCACTAACGTAAAAGGGAGATAGCGACCCTCTATGGTTAGAAGCTATTGAACACCCTTCATTGGTTGAGCCTATGCTAGACCACTGCTGAGGATACGTGTATCACTCCTAACCTCCCTAATGTCTCTTTCCTTGTCTATGACTTGTCGCCCACGGTGTAGCAAAGCCGCCCTTCATCCTACTACCTTGACATCGGCGGGGCGAGTCTTTTCTTTCCTCCAGCCATAGTATAGTACAGTAACTGTATTAGGGTTTGAATGGGAGAATAAGGGCTTGACACCTGTTTTTTGTGTACCTAACAACATTCCTTGTACTATAAGAGGAACATGTTGTTGAGCAATTAGGGCAAAAGGCAAGAAAGATAGAGAGAAAGGCAGAAGTCTACGTAGGAAAGTGAGGGAAAAATGAGGCTTTCTTTGGGAAGAACATCACCTTGTGTAAAACCTTAAACTTTCACATAATAGAAAGCTTTAAAGAGTGAAGGATATTCTGTCCTTCACTCACCGTGGTTTTTCATCCCTTCCTAAGGGTTTTCCACGTATGTCACATGCCTTCTTTACTTTCCTTATTTTGCCTTTACATTCTTTAGACATTAAAGTGTTAAAGTTCCAACTTTTATTGTTAATGAGATTTTGCACTTAAACTTACTGTTAGATCCATAGCTTACTTTCTTTACAAGCTTGATAATCTAACTTGCACGTATAGCTTTCATCTAAACAAAATTTGCATTTATATCAAAGTAATTGTTCATTAAGTTAGTCTATAGAGTAAATATATATATATATATATATATATATTTATATATATAGTGATTACTTATAGCTGTGCATTAGTTGTTTATATTAAAGGAATGTATATGATTATTTTTATAAATTTTATATAAGAAACTATTTTTATTTGGAATAATAATAATAATAATAATAATAATAATAATTATTATTATTATTATTATGGGGACGCAGGCCCAAATGTATGTTGGGCCTTGGGCCTTGTCCAAGGAAGCTCCGTGATCTGAGAATAGGTCAACAGTAAGAAAGACATAATACTTGGAACTTCACGAGCAAACTATGACTGTAGAGGCTGGGAGAGGTTGTCCGAGAACGAATATCCCCTTGGCTAAGCGCAACAAAGATCAAGAGGTGCCTCCTGTCATCCAGGGTGATGTCCCGGGAGGCTCTATAGATAAAGACATGCATTATGAAAGTACGGGAAGATTGAGAGCTAGGAAATATCTAGGGAAAAGCTGCTGTCACCGCATTGAATGCTTTGCAGCTAACTTTCTGGCTACATTTATGTGGAGAAGACCCCTGAACAGTACTGCCTTGGTTACCCCAACTCACATAGGACCTATGAGGGTGTCCGATGGGATAAGCACTCGAGTAGAGGCTTAGATGACCAACAAGTGGAGGGCCAAGATCGTCTAAAAGGGACTTTATAATGTAAGAGACCCTCCATGGAGAAGGAATGAGGAAAGAGAGAGGAAAACACTATAGTAACCCAGAACTGAACTTGTAATTAAATTTGAGAATCAATATATAAGAACTGATCTCCTCGGACTGTGCCGAGGACGACTTTCTTTTGTTTGAACTTGTCTATCTTCGTTCTATTGTCATCAAGACCTACTTTGTTTGTTGTGTGATTCACTAGAGCCCAGTTTTCCAACCCACTCTCTACAAATTCATTGTTTTGGGCTTTTTAGACCTAAGTCCATCCACCTTTTGGGTCAGGGATTCGAATCCAGTCCTTACAATAATAATAATAATAATAATTGATATAGAATATGAGATTTTTTTTTCCATGTTTAATTGCTTTGTTAACAATTGACAAAAAAAACCATCCGAAAATAAATATTGTGAATTCTTATATTAATTATTTTGAGCAATGCATTTATGGGGGGGCGAGGATCCGATAATATAGACAAATAGATTAAGGACAATGCCAAGAGTATGAACCTCGGAAAGCACCAACAGAATGTCCTCGGGAAAATATAAGCGACCTTATGCAAGTGCAGAAAGACTACAACGCCCGAGGACTCCGAGGATGCCAACATGCTCTCGGGAAACCGAGAACCAAGGCTAAAGGCCGTCGGGTGCAAACCGAGGGTGAAGAGGAAGATTTGTCGCCAAGCTAGGAAGAAAGGAAAGAGGGCGGATAAAGCATCTGTCACCTTCGCATCCAATGCTCTGCACTCACTTAGCTGGCCGCATTAATGAGGAAATGACCTATGAACAATGTCAACCCAGCTCATACCCCAGTATGGAAGCCTTCTAGTAAAGCCTTAATGGGACAAGTATCAAAGAAATCTAACCCTGACCTTCCAAATGTAGGGCTCAGATACATCTTGGCTGATTATATAAAGCCCAAAGCCCCTAGAGGAAGGGATGGACTTTTTGAGACTTGAAAATTATTTGTAATCACCACCTCGGACTAAACCCAAGGAACTCAATATAAGCCTTTAGGGACTACTTCTTATCTGTGGCTATTAACTGACACTTAGAATTAATTCAAACACATCCATTGAAATCTTTTCACCTTGTTAAGGGTATTTAAGGTGATTGAGCATCCCATCTCTTAAAAATTAATTGTGTGAGTAAAAGTAGCAAGTTTGAGCCTGACGTAAGCTTAACTTACTTTTTGCCTGCCACAGCATTCATTATTTTAAGTATAATAAAATTCCAATATGATTTATATGAGAAACAATTGATTTGAAATATGGTATTTTTGCTCAGGTTTAGTTTTTTTTTTTTTGCAACAATTGAAAAAAAGTCCAACAAAAAATGAATAAATTTAATAACACACAATAAAGCATATAAAAAAATAATTGAAAGATATTTGCATTTTTATTTTATCAAAATGATATTTGCATTCTTGAGTAGGCATAAAATATGACTATCTATATCAATCACTTTATCATGCAATTTTCAATCTTGTAAACACATATAGTATGATGATATGATCAAATCACTACATCACTTTTGTTATCTTTTTATTTTTTTCTATAAAATAGAACATAGAAAATTATAATATTTTACAAGGAAAATTATTAAAATATTGGAGGAAACTAATAAAAATTCGTTCTCGGTCATGTTTTGGATATTAGGGACACATCGGAATCGAGTCAAAACTAACCAACCTTGTTGCATTCCAAAGCAGCTCGTCAACGTGGCCAACGAAATCCTACCGGAATTCCAGGCAGTGCAACAACCTCCCCAACCACAATCCACCCCGATCCGAGTTCATTGGAGAGCTCCTATCTTGGACATGGTTAAGGTCAATCTTGAGGATGCGCTATTCAGCTGGGAGCAAAAACTAGGGTTCGGTGTGGTTTTGGCAAGATGTTTAAGTAAATTACACTACTTCCATGTTAAGAGAGAGGGGAATATAGTTGTTTTTGTTTTAGCTCTTTTTGTTTTAATATATAGGGCGTGGATGGAGGATGCTCCCCACAGTTCCTTTCTTTTGATTCTAGCAGACTCTTATGTTTTTCTTTGAATAAAAGGCTATTCGTTGATTCTCAAAAATAAATAAATAAATAAATAAAAAAGTTAGTGACATGAGTGTACTGCACATTGTGCGGCAACTTGACTAGTTAATTACTCTTCCTGTCTAGTTCTTTCATCAACATCTTGTACATGAAATCCTTAAAAACCATTCCTTTTATCGCCATCTCTTCAATTTGAAACAATGGACATATTCTTGAGGCTCGAATCTAGAGAAAGGCAACCCCCACTTGCAAGGCTGTAAGATGCAACTGCTCAGAATTGTCTTTCCAAACGATTCCTATTTAGATCAAGATACTATTTCTTCTTGTAGAATATTGGAATCCTACTTGTCTAGGTCATGTAGTAAGTGGGGTTGGAAGGTCTTGTTATGCAAATAGTATCACAGAGGTAAATAAAGCTTGTAAGAGTCTTGGTTAAGGTGTATATTAATAGTGAATGTCCGACTAAAATTGAGGTAGATTCGGGTGACGAGATTCCTTCATGGTTGGTATTGATTACCCTGAATTCCAATTCAAAGTTCTAAATGCAAGATGTTTGGCTACTCTGTAACTAATTGTGGCAGTAATTTACATGTGGATCAAGGAAGTCTGGTACGAAAAAAGTGGATGCCTAATAAGAAGGAAACAAGGCAATCACTATAGAAATTGATGGTGGAGGAAAAGATTAATTCTGAAAGAGAAGTACAAGAAATGAAAAAGGCATCTAAAAGAAAATCTACTGCTTCGCATAATAGATTGTTATTCTTGAAATCAATTGAGGAAGCCTTAAAGTGTAGTACTCAAACAAAGGTGAATGCTTTGAAGAGGGGATTGATACAAACTTCAGGGATCATGAATGTTTAAGGATAGTCCTCCTCTTATTCCTTTCTGTGGGGTAAGAATTGGCTAATTTGAAATACAAGGGGTGTTAATGACGCAACGAGAAGTTGACAGGGTTGTGAAAAGGCTTAATCTTATTCTTGTTTGCTTGGTGGAAACTAAAATTAGAAAAAATAACATCCAATGTATTAAAGACTCCTTGCTGCTTAGATGGGAATCAGAATATTGTATATCTAATCAATGTTTAGGGAAAATATGGGTATTCTGGAATTATGCATGAATGGATTACCAATTCTTTCTTTTTTATGTGCTGCAAATGTTGGAATAGAAAAAAAGGGTCAAACTAGAAATATTTTAGGATATTGTTTATAATTTACCTTGGTGGCTTGTTATAGATTTTAATGTTGTAAGAAGCCCTAGGGAGAATCTAGGGGATATCCTTACGAATTTTAGAATTAAAATTTAATCATTGTGTGAGTTTTGGAATTAGATGATCTTGCTTGTTTTTTTTTTTTTTTTTTACTTGGGCTAATTAAAGATGTGAGAATATTTCACAGTAGTTATGTAGGTATAGCTAATGCATTGTTGAATTTTTATTACCTAGGGTTTCAAATCATTTCCAGCTCTTATTTCTATCTCCAGTAATACAAACTTTGGCCCAAAACCATTTAAGTTTTTCAATTTTTGGAGTGAGCGTAAATATTTTCGTTAGTTTATATCAACTATTTCACATTTCTACAATTGACGTAGAAATGTCCACATTTAAAAACATAAAAGTGGATGTGAAATAACTAATTTGAAAAAAGTGACTTGACAGAATGAAAGCCCTAATTAAAAATCCCTAAACACGGGAGGGGATTGGGGGAGATAAAGAACATGGGGAAAAGGGAACATTCATAAATAAATAAGCACATGTAACTAAGAAACTTATTAATGTATATATAGAAAAATAAATTAAGAAAAACAAAAACTAAAAGACTTGTAGCTTAACTAGCACCTCTTATTGTTAAAAATGAAGAGGTTTAGGGTTCAAATTCTTCATTTCTAACTATCAAATTACTATTAAAAAATAAATAGGTTGAGATGGTCACTTGTCCAACCAAACCGGACTGTTTACACTCCTAGTTAAAAGGAAACTAAATGGTATAGTCCATGCTATGGCCAAATATTCATTTTCGATACATCGATAATTGGGGGTGCAAGGATTTGAATCCTAAATATCTTCTTTGAAAATATCAAGAAATGTTAGTTGAACTATAAGGTTCTTGACATGACCAAATGTTCTTTTGATACTAATAACTCTTTAATTTGTAATAGGCAAAAACTTGTTTCATACCATGTATTTTACTTGCACTGATTTATAATTGAAAAAGTGATTTAAAATTACATTTCAAGTTATAAAATATAAAATAAATACAACCCTTTTTTTTATGAGAAAAATAAATAAATTTATTGAGGAAACAAAAACTTTAGAAGGAAAAAACAACCTTAGCCCAAATAACATCTTTAAAAAAATCGCCCTAATAGGAAAAATCGCCCTATTCTTCCATCCATGCTTTTATGAAAGAATTGATATCATGTAGTTGCACTTAATGCAAAAGTCTCTAATAACTGAGATTGAGAGTTAAAAAAAGAAATTATTAAATAAAAAAAAAGTAAATAAGAAAAATTAAAAAGTGAAAAAGTGGTAAAAATATTTTGAGAGTGAGGGGATGGATAGGTATTGCACCCAATCCTATGAAGAATGCATGAAAGCTCGACCATGGTGCTATTTTTCTTTAATAAAATTTGGTATTTAACTATCTATCAAAAAAATAGAGTTTAGGATATTTTTCTGTAAGTTTACTTTTTGTACGGTTACCTGAAAAGCCACACTCTTTTACAGCCTTACTCATGGTCATGACTTTTATTAATAAGACAAACAATATCGCCGAGTTTCGTCGTAATAAGTTCTAATTCTATAAACTCGAACATTCTCGGCGTAACAATATCAAGATCCGTCTCAATAGTCCATTACGCACCCAAATAAAAACCCAATTTTATACAATTCAATTTCAAAAATGAGAAAATTAAAATAATCATTTTCCCGCACAAAACCAAAACCTTTCTCTCACTCTCACACTCTCAGTGAGGAATCCACACTCGGTCCGTACAATCGATCGATCTCATCGGAGAACCCTAAAAATGGCGTCGGAAGAAGCGGCGGCGAACACGGAGACGGAGGAGGAGACGATCGCCGTGAAGAAGCAGAAACGCTCGCGTCGCGTGAGCTTCGCGGACGTGGAGATCACCTCCGTCCACATCTTCAACCGCGACGACGAAGACCTCTCCTCCTCTCCCTCCGAAGGCCATCCTCAGAAGCCTCTAGGGCTTTTCAGTGACCTCGTCGACGGCGACGATTTCAGAGACTCTTCTCCCAACCAGCACCGCAACCCCTTCTTGCGGCCTTTGGGATCTCCCTCTCTCTCTCCCTCTCCGTTCGCTGCCTCCGCCTCCTCCGTTGACGACGGCAAGTTCCACTCATTTCTCTCTCTCTCTCTCTCTCTCTCTCTCTCTTTGCTCCTTGCCAATTTTCCACTTATTTACGCTTTTGCCATTGTATTTTGCTTTTGATTCATGAAGTTAATATACGTGTTTGTTAGTTTTAACAATTGTGAGAGAATTTTTCATAAACAATGTAGCTTGTTTGCTAGGGATAGTACAAATTCATATGGATTTGAATATACAATTTGATTTGAATTTGTGAGATTTCAACAATTTTGATATATATATATAACAAAATTGTTGAAATCTCACAAATTAAAATCACATTGTAAATTCAAATGAATCAAATCCATATGAATATACAATTTGATTTGAATTTGTGAAATTTCAACAAATTTTGATATATATATATATATATATTGAAATTAGTAAGTTATACAAACAGAAAGTTCGTTCTACTGGAAAAAAAAAAAAAAAAAAGGTTTTCCAAAACTATACGTTAGTAAGCTAAGAAGTTTAAAGTAAAATCTATGAATTTTTTGATTGGTAAGTTATACATGTAATTGCGTTTGGGTGTAGCTTTTTACGAAAAACTTATTTTTATATTGGTTGGAAGTTTGTGTAAAGTATAGTGTTTTTTTTTTTTTTGGTTTTCCACAGTGTTTTCTCAAAACTTTCAACCAGAAACTAATTACTGTTCACGACGGGTGGGCCCATAGCGGGGTAAATCTCTAGCCCAGGGAGTTTTTTCAAAGTGCTGGTGCCCGGACTTGAACTAGGGAGCTCCTAGTCAAACTCAAGACAGCCACTTTGAGACCGAGTGCCCAACCACTCGGCCAACCCCACTGAGTTGGGTAAAGTATAGTTGTAACTTTAAAAATGAGCTTTTAAAAAGCTGTACATAAGCAAATACGCTAAAAATTTCAAAGAAAGGCTAAAATTCTTTTGATTGGTAAGTTATACATGCACAAGTGCTTTTGGGTGTAGCTTTTTACTGAAAACTTATTTTTCTTATTTGTTGGAAGTTGGTTAAAGTATAGTTGTAACTAAAAAAAAATGAGGCTTTAAAAAGCTATTCATAAGCAAATAAGCTAAAAAGTTAAGCAAATGCTATATTGGGTCTTGAAATTTACCCTCCATTCCATTATTATGGAAGAGTAATCATTGGCCAATTGCGAGGCAATTTTGTGAGAAAATTGCAACTTTTAAACTGTGTGTGTTAAGTGTAATTATGTGTGAGCTATTTTAAAGTGTTGTGCTTTTGGGTTGTTAGTGATATATTGTTTGTACCGTTTAGGCTAGCACATTGGCACTTGTTATGTTATGTGTTATCTTTGTGTGTGAAAGTAATTGGATGTCTATTGGGAGAAGCTTCTGAAGCATTTGCTCCTCCATTTGTGCAGAAGACAACTTTTTTGGTCCTGTATCAGCAGATTTCATTAGACCCGAAAGGTTATTAGATTCTGCTGCATCTGATGATATTACGATGGATTCGACCGCGTTTTCTATGCATTTCCGTAGTCTTGCAAGGTCAGATTCAGGAGGAGATGCCAAGACCCCAACGGCACATCATCTTGACTTTGAAGAGAAAACCCCTTCCCAGAATGCTACACCTACTGATTCTGACAGTTTAATGGTACTAACTAAGGCTAAGAAACCAGGTCTGCAGTCTTTAGTGCCTGTTGATAAAGTAAGTGGTGGTAAAGATTCTAATGACATGAGTATTGTGGGAGAAAACCCACGGAGTTTTGATTATGGAAGGCTATCTCCCAGATTAGATGCACTTTTGGCTGACGGCTGCGAGGATTTGAATGCTGTCTCTGATTCTATGCTTATCGATTCGGATTTATTAAAGAGCACCGAGGATATGCATAATATGTTTGCTGAGGCAGTGGATCTGGCTCGTACAAAGATGGGTGAGGGAAATGGTGGCTTTATGTCCTGTCCTACTGATCAGATTATATATGATCACCAAGTCGTGACTCCCAAGCAGTTCAATAAAGTAAGAAATGAAAATTTATGTTAAGGAATTTGATTGAAGCATTGCCATGCCACTCTTGTTTCCTTCAAATTTGGTAGTTCTTATAAGTATATCCACTTGGTGATTCTTTAATGACTGCCTGGAGTGCAACCACTGCAACGATTTCTTTTCATTTTTACAGTTACTGTTGTTGCAACCTATGGTTTCCTAATATGAATGCAATCAAATTATTCTGTACACAAATTGCGTAAGTTTAATGATGTGTCATCATCTTCTAGTCATTGAGGTTGGTGGTTTGTGACTTGTGACCAATGACAGTTTAGATGATAAAGGTGGTATTTACATCCTTTCTGCTGGCATGAAATGTATCGCTCCTCTTGTTGAATCTGCTTAACTATTATCTAACATGCTCATAGTATTTCTAGTGAATAAACCTAAAGTTCTAACTGATACTTGTTAGTTTCTTCCAGAGAACTAAGGTGCAGGTGTACTTGCTTGTTTTTTCACTTTTTTTTTTTCAGGGGAGTAAGGAATTTACTGAAGATGCAACTGGAACGAGGAGGCCAATATTTCAGTTTACTGATGATAATAGAGGCACCCCATCTAATGAGGATGGTAGAGTTCTTAAGTCAGATGCCTATGCGCAGCATGAACCTGAATTTCAACCTTTGAGTGGAGGTGGGGTAAAAGAAAATTCTCCTGAAATCAGGAGATGTGACTCTGATATTGATCAGAAATCTGGCCAACGATATAGATCTCCTTTTGATGGATACATTCCTTTGTTGTCTTCTAAACAACGGGAATTATTTGTGAATACTCCTAATTCAGCCCAACATATGGGGATTGTGACCCCTTCCTCAAAACCACCAGGTTCCTTTTTAAGCAAGGAAAGGATTAGGCATGTTGCAGGTTTGTCTTCCCTTCCAAAAAGCATTTCCAAGTTTAATATTCCTGACCCTTCTCCCCGCCCCTCTAGTCTCATAGAGGGAATTGACAAATTGAAGCAGAGATTATCAAATTACTCCTCCATGCCATCTCCCTTGAATACTGCTTCAGCTGGAAATAGTAGAGAACTTCAATACAGATATTTGGATAGTCCCATTACTCGTTTAGAGGAGCGCTTGTCAACTGCTGATGTGAAGAATGGAGAAGATAAAAATTTGATCAACATAGATGATGATGGAATTGAGTCCCCCAAAAGCATTGGTAAGTTGAGCCAAAATAAAGAGGCTGCAGGCCTTGCAAAAGATAGAGTATCTCCAGATTACATGTCTATGGGCCTTCTTTCCAAAGATAAACCTAAGAAGCTAATGACAGTAGTGGCTTCTCCGTCTCAGTTCACTCAATCAGGAGGGAAAGTGAAGCAAAATTTCTTGATGCCAGAAAATCCTAGAGAAAGGACACTGGTTACTTCTGGAACTGATTCCTCATTGTTGAAGATCAAACTTGATAACAGGGAAGTAACTAAAGGAACTGTTATATCTGATCAGTTGGTTTCCACTCCGGTGAAAAGTTTAGATCAGAACTTAACAGCATCCATTGAATACCAAGGCAGTGTCACCCGCCAATTTAAACAGCTGTATCAGCATAATAAATTTATTTCCTCTCCAGTTAAAAGTTTAGATCAGAACTTAACATTCATGGAATATCAAGGCACCGTGTCCCATGAGTTGAAGCAGTTGGATCAGCATAATAAACTTGTTAGTGCTGGTTTAGGGCACAATGGAGATTCTGTTGAAAATGTTACTAGAAATGGCCTTTCTACTCTGGTAGGTGACAAACTGGATTCCTTGCCATCTGAAAGGAGAGCTGAGTCTGACTCACCCTTCTCAAAGACTAATTATGTCAAAGAGTTTGCTGAAGTAGAAAGTGTTATTGATAATAACCTTTCCCATATTCAAAATGAATCTGAAACCTTTACAAACTTCCAGAACTCTTTCAGGGGCAAGGACATTATGAATCTTCAGTTTGAAAGCCCAGATAAGAACCTTAAAGCTGGAGCAGACCCACCCCAGTACATGTCATATTCTTGTAATAGAAGTGAAAATGAACTGCCCCTTGAAAAGGTCATAGTCTTTCTCTATATTTACTCATACATTTTCATAGACATGCACGTGGATATTTTGGTTGTAAATTGTGTCTGTATGCAGCTTGACCCATGGGCTGGTCCTTTGAGGTTTTCATGTATCAACTCTGACCTTATTAGGCAGGGTTTTGGGCTAAGATCTACTCAAAATTGACATTTGCCTTTCTTACAACACCCTATACATTACTTTGGTGAAATCACTGGGCTGCTTTCTATTGTTAACAGTATTCTTGATTACACACACACACAGAGACTACTTTTACAAAATTTGACATTGTGTTTGGTGCTTAGAGTTCCCCCAGAAAAGATCTGGCCCAGAGTCTTACTTTGAAAGAGTCAACTCCAAGCCGCTCCATGCAAGATCCATCAAGTGCATCATGCAGTGACATGATGCCCCCTTTCATCGGGAAAGTTGTACTATCACCCAGGTCCAATTCAAGTAGACACGACAATAACTGCCGTCATGAAGTTTATATTTCACAGAGTCCTGTTCATGCGCAGAATATTGATAATTATTCCGGACAGAAAAGAAGAAATGTACAAATAGTTTTTGGGGATGGAGACCATATACATAAATCAGCCAGACTGCAGAGAAGTCCAGAAGGTCATGGAAGTGAGGGTTGTAATTCTGAATTCATGTTGGAACACACTAATGAAATAAACAATGGAGAGAAGATTGGAGATGACCGTACTAAGAATTGGCTTGATGTAAGTGTACTACTTTGCACTTTGTATGTTATTTAACTTGCATGGCAGTTATGCTGGCAGCTGTTAGAATTTGTAAATCTTTGGGGTTTCTTTTTTACTTCTGAGTTCATCTTCCAGATTTTAGCAAAGGTCTTAGGTGATACAAAACAACTGTTTTCTGAATCCATTGATAAGCTAAATTTAAAATCGGTAAGTTCCCTTCTGTTTTCCATTCTTTCCTTCTAAAAGAACCAAAATGCGGTATATGGAATTAGATAAACATTCTTCACTTTAAGTTTAGCCATTTACTTTTACTTTGCTCTAATTTTTTTTTCCTTTTTGGGTGTAGATTTTCATGCTTGAAGATATTTTGGTTCACCTATTGACGGTTAAAAAATATGAGACGCTTTGTTCAGAAATCCAGTCTCAGGTCTGCTGAAGATACAAACGATCTCATTTCTCATATTTTATGTACTTATCAGTGTATCACAGCTTTATGAGTTTATTGCTTCATCATAGCGTAACCATTTTCCTGCTAACCCTGCTGTATCTGCCTTCTACAGATAAAAGCTGACCACCTCGGTAATGTTAGGCATAAAAGGTGGTTTCTCATTATGCATGAAAGTATCATGGGTGTAGATGACATTTGTTCTTTTATTGTTCTAGAAACTGCTTTAGAGTAACAAGTTTTGACATTTTTTAGTGTATCTGTTGCAGAGTAGCTGAAACAAGGTTGTTGTTGTATAAACTTGTGTATGAAAAGGCAAAATTGCAATTAATGGGTGTGAAGCGTGACATGTTTCTGGTATTTTATTTCTCTCATGTGTTTTCCATTCTTTATATATGCATACAGTTTGTCACCTGCTCATACACTTGCATGCAGAAAAGAGTACTGCTATTGAGCTCTGGAATTCAGGAGAGTCAAATGTTGGAGTCGAAAATTGAACATCTATCTGAATATGGTTCAGGAAATGCTCAAATTGAGCATATTAATCAGTCTATAGTTGATTCAGAGGGCACACATAAATTCCTAACTACACAGGTATATCTTGGGGTTTTTTAAGATGTCAAGGAATATTTTTATGTTCTTTGGCCTCCAAAATTTCTATAAAAATCATATTTATGAATTTAGTCTCATTCCAGAATTGCCTTTTGGCTAAAATGACTTAAATATGATGATAATTTAACTAAAACGCAAACAAAACAAAATGGTGGCATCAATATGTGGAAGGTATTTTTTTTGGCTGTTTCTTCATTGCCTATTATTCATGATGTGTCTTCAGCTTGTAGATTTTATGACATTTAAGCAACAATATGAGGTTGATTTCTCAGGTTCCTGATAAAGCACATGTTGTACAGCACCAGGTTTCCTGTGACAAAGTGACCACAATGAGGCAGGAGTCTGAAGCTTTAGATGGAAAAATAAAGAGTTTGATCAAATGTTTTCACTCTAACTGTACGATGAAAGGAGAACCAAGCTGTGCTGATACTATTGCATTAGTTCATGATCATCTGGAGAAGAGAATGTGTTGCAGGTTTATACAACAGGATTTACAGGTCTTTAACTCTACCTTCAATTCTTATCAATGCATACAATAAAATGCCTTACATCACTGAGCAACATATCCTCTGTTATTTTGTCAGTTATGGGAAGTTGATCATTTTGAGAGTAGGAATGGTCATTACAATATTCTCCTCAACTATCAGGGCTACATCAGCCAAAGGTTTCTTCTTTGTCTGATCCATAGCAGTTAATGCCATAAAAGATGTCATTGTTTACATGATCATATAAAGTGTTGTTTTTGTTTTGATATATACAGATTCACAGTAAATACTGGTCCAGTATCAAGCATTATAATCTCAAACAAATTGAATAATGAAAACATCTTAAAGGTATGAACAACAAGAAACTCCTTTTTATTTATTTATTTATTTAATGTTTCTAAAATCCATTATTTCTTGTCAACTAGAATTTTCCAAACATGGATGCTTGCACTGCATTTGCATTTGTGTTCAGTGCTGAGACCACGAAGAAGTATATTGGTTCAAGAAGTTTGGCGCAAGAGACACAAGTATGTTTTTCTGTTCTTTATAACATCTCTGGTTCCTTCGGTCCATCTTCATCATCCTTTTGTTTTCTCCTTTTCTCTTCTCCAGCAATAACACTAATTGACTTAAATACTACACCACAAAAGCCTGCTTTTCATTGTCACTGTCAGACAACTGCTCTGCAACCCACACAAGCATTGGGTCCTTTTGTTTGTAATTATTATTATTTTTTCAATTGGATTTGGAATCCATTTGAGGTCAAGAGTTACACTTTATTTTTTACTTCTCATGGTGCAAAGTATATTTAAATGGTATGAGAATAAACTATCTCCAGTGTTAAAGGCTGTTCCTCTCACTTTGGCAAGTTGTTATGCAGATAACCAGTTCATGTCTACGTAAGCTACTAGATGTGGTCGAGGAAGTACAATTAACCCAGATTGAGATTAGAAATCTAATCCAGACAAGTTTTTATTCTCCATCTGGTAATGCATATCTTCTTTCATTTTCTCTTTCTGCTTTGGACTTGCCATTTATGTCCTTTAGTCTCATGCGTAGTTTTCATTCAAGCTGGTTTATCAAAAGTCACCTCCCAAAAAAAAAAATGGTTAACTAAAAGACAATATTTTATTCCAGTACTCAGACATCCCATACCATGATAATTTAGCATCTTGATCATGATGAGTGCAAGATGATGCAAAACTTTTATGTTTATATTATTTTTTGGACATTCCATACATGCATGGGCTGCAAACAGTGCAGTCACTCATTTCCCTTCCAAGTTAAATACATGACTTGCTTGTAGGCCTACCAAGACATGCCTAGTATTAATTAGTTCCCCCATACTTGTTTGATGCATCCCTCAAGTCAAGATAAAGGCAGTCCACCCTAAGTGGAACTGTGGAAGGACAAGATTATTTCAATTTTCTCTTTATATATCAGTATTAGTTAACATAGCTCTACTTCATAGAACTTTTCTAAATATGTTTACTAATTTTGTTGTGTTGGAATCCTATTGAGTTAATTCTGATTGGCCTGATTTGTACTCAAACTTACGTTGCAGAATTAAAATTTTTGTGAAATGGTATTTTTGATTTGCAGTTGAGCAGCTTGATTTGCGGCTTTGTTTCATTGATTTTTATAGTGGTCGGAAGGTGACATTGACTCTTGACATGACATGTTTGAATCGGTAAAGTTATCTACAATTCTATGCTTTATCTTATTATTAATAGATTTGCATACATGTTACCCGAAAAAGCAAAGTCATATCCTAAGTTTTAGGAATTCACTGCAATGTGCTATTAGGTTTAGTTGAACTTGAAGTGATGTAACTTATGCTGTCCAGACTGATATCAAAGTTGCATGATAGCATATATGAATTATGTGCATGAGGTCACTGTATGGTCTGTATTGCTGATCCCTGTATGGTTTGCTATTTTACCCCTCTTTGTGATGGAAACCTTCTTGCTTACTGGGAAAATTAATGTGTGATAACCTTTGAGTTTATTATTATTGTTCTCTTTGTGCAAGTGTTTGTTATTGCTCTGTGTCGTATATATCTTTGTTTGTCGATTTCCTATCATGGATATATTAGGATTGATATTAGTATATCTATGGAGCTGTTGAGGTAACTTTGATAATTCTGAATTATTAATATTATTGTTACTAATTTTACCGATAAAAAAAAAAGTAACTTTGATAATTCTAGCCCCATAGATATATCCTACTCACACTTGCTCTGGTGGTCATTATCAACAGAAAAGTGAAATTACTTTTCTTTTTTTTCCCAGTGAAACTTTTGTTGTCTGCATAGAGCAGATACGCATCTCATAATTTGATTTTCCTATAATAATTTGACTTTTAGAATTCTTAGATAATAGATCCTGTCATTACTGAGTATTTTTTTACCTTGATGAGTTTCATTTCCAGACCTCAAATGTGAGGTTGACTGAAACAGCTTCCAGATAGTGTTCAGTTGCAGCTCTAGGGTTCAGTTTCTTTCATTATAGACTTCTATGCTATTCATTGAGCTTCACATGTAGATATATGTTCTTATGTAAAGATCACTGACTTCTCAAAAAAAAAAAAAAAAA
The DNA here is from genome assembly GCA_030021035.2 of Notholithocarpus densiflorus. NCBI lineage: Eukaryota > Viridiplantae > Streptophyta > Magnoliopsida > Fagales > Fagaceae > Notholithocarpus > Notholithocarpus densiflorus. The sequence goes on from JARYZH020000125.1 coordinate 1,139,585, forward strand.
GGATTACTGACTGGTCTGACTGCATTGTCTGTGATCAGTGGGGTTTATCCTTCAGAGATCCTTCCAAAAGAAATGAAAGCTTCCACTGCTAAGCCAGAGAGCTCTTGGCCTCAGTCACTCATAGCTGAAATAAGAGATTCAGCTGAGAATCTTAGAGCAGAATCTTCAAGGATAATGAGATTCTGTAGGTGTGTTTCTCAGCTGATGCGAGCTTCCTGCAGATGAAGTGTTGCCAGGGGGAGCTCAGAGGTGGCACTGACAATCTCTTCAATTTGTCCAGACTGCTTACTTGGGAAATATGTTCATTTTTTTCTTTTGGTAGATTTTACAGTACAGGTGACTGAATCTTCTCACGTATTTTTCACCAGGAGATAACCAGAGTTATGCTTTTCACCAAAATCTGTAGGAACTAGGAAGGTTGTACAGTGAACTTGGTGGCATGATTTAAGCAATGAGATTGTCCTGCCAATTTTAAGTTTAGATGTGATAAAGTTGAAGAGCAATTCAGTTGTATTCGTTCTTGTTCATTATGAATTCATTCTCCACCAAGAATTTTTCTTAATGGTTCTTTAATGTTGTGTTTGGATGAAGAATAGTTGGTGATTGCAGTGGAATGATATCATGTTGTGTTTTAATCCTATCTATTTAAAATTTTACTATTTGGATGGGTGTCTAAAATATAAGCGATTAGAGTATTGTAGTAGTTACAATAATTATGGTAATGAAGGTGATAGTTGGTGATCGTGGTGGAATGGTATCATGATGTTTGTGGTGGTGGTAGTGGCAATGAGGGCAACAATGTTGATGGTGGAGTGGTGGCAATGATGATGGTAGCTACAATGGTGGCAGAAGTGGAATGAAGGTAGTAGCAATGGCGATAGTGATTGTTATGGTAGCGGTGGTAGCGCAATGGTGGTGGCAGCAGCAATTACATGCAAGATAGTGAAGGTGATAGTTGTGGAGGTGAGAATATAAGATTAGTAATAGTGGGTTATAACATTAGCAACATTGATAGAATTTGTAAATTATACCTTTCTTCATGGAATTTGAATTTGAGAATTGGATGCTAAGGCCCTGTTTGGTACACTATTTTAAATACATGTTTTCAGTTTTTAAACAATATTACATGTATTTCTACACACTTTTTCACTTATACGTATTTCCAAAAAAACTGAAAACTGTTGTTTAAACACACGTACCAAACAAGCCCTAAATTTCTTTTATTCACTTTATTGTTAATTGGGACAAGAAATTAATATTTGAAAATTTCAAATTATAAAAATTCCACCTTTCTTTTCTCATCTAAACACAGCATAAGAGTATATATATACCCACATGTATGTTTACGTTTATTCCTATATTCTCTTATTGTTTCTCTCCTGGAAAATAACTTTCAAAGGTTACTTTATGCCACGATATAGCCAAGGTTGGTTCTCAAGTCACTACAGGATGTGGCAGAAGTAAAATCTCACCAGTGTAAACTTGGTTGATCCAGGATTAGAAGACCAGCTAATAATTACAAACTTGTGTGTTCTCTGAAATTGATAGAGGAACTTGTTAACGGATGTTCTTAGAGTATTTGTTAATGGATCATTTTAAGAAAGTTCGAATACAAATTCATGAAAAATATAAAATAAAAAAACTGTCAAAATAGTCTGTTGTTTTTCCATTTTTCCATAAAAAAATTTAAAAAAAGAATTTCTAAATCAATATTCTTAGGGCAACCGTTAATTTTTCTCATTCATAAATTGTCTAGTTGGAAAAATGTACTGGTATGCATATCCATATTTGTGTGTATTAAAAGCGTTGCATGTGTGTGGAGAGGAGGACCATTTTTTTGTTATTTGATGGTGAAAAGTGTACAGAAATTGAAGTTTCTTGGATTAGATTGTTCGTAGATCAAGTCGAATTTCGATATGGCATATTCTACAGTCCGTCTACATTGCGGAGCAAGTGGATAAAATGAGGGCATGTTGTCTTCGTTAGTTGTTTTGGGTTCAGGCCTCAGGTCCAAAAATTGGGCTCTTTCTCTGTCTTGCTTTTTCGCAAATTAAGAATTATATATATTACTAAACCAGTACAAATTTAACAATAATGGAAAATGCTAAAGGCAAATTATTTTACAAACTACTGATGTAGTAAGTGATCATTGGTAAGCAAAAAAATAATGTTAGTGGTAGACTCATATAAAAATCATATTATTCATAAACAAGAGTTTGGTTCAAGTTACACGTAATATAGAAAACCTTGATATGTTCTTGTTAAGATTTTTAAAAAAAAAAAGGTTTGTTTTTACCTATCTATTGTGTGTAACAAAATAATAGTAGGTCTATGCAAAATAGGAAAAAAACAATCACATAGAAAACACAAAGAGCTGCATGGTTTGGCATTAAACTTATGTCCACTAACGACATCTAGGAAAAAGTTTCACTGAGAAAATAGGAAGATTACAAAGGGGCACAAAGACACCCACCCAAAGAACTCTCTCTCCAAGAATTAGAGATGTTTTGGTTTTTCTCTAATTTTAACGTTTGGCACAGCTTCCTTGAGTGAGAGACCACACACACATATATATGGTAAAATTAGGTTTGCATGCATGAATCACTATAGTCCGCTAAACAAGTCCTAATATCGATAGGACAATATGACCAAATAAAAAGCTGTACCAACTCACCAAATTTTCATCTTAGCTTGAATTTGGTCAAGTTGCATAAACGAAAGCCTCCACCAAAGCCCTTAAGTGCTCTCACAAACTACAAACGCCAATCTAGTACATGCAATGTTTGTACTTATTCAAACGAATTGGCTTAGTCATTATATCTACTTGATTATTTGCTTTTTACTACCTTTTTGACTACCGTGGTGCACTGAGATACAATCTCATGAATGAAATGATATTTGACATCAATGTGTTCGGTTTTCTCATGATACATAAGATTATTAATCAAATGTATGGCATCTTGGCTATCACAGAACACTACAATGTCAGTATCATCTTGCTACAAACAAACATCACGAACCAAACCTTTTAACCAAATAGCTTCCTTTATTGCCTTTGTTCCTACTATATACTCTGCCTCTATAGTATACAAAGCAATTATCGACCATAAAATCGATTTTCAACTAATGACACAACCAGATAGCGTGAAGACATAATCCATCCATGATCTCTTATCTAATAAGTAGCATAATCATAATCTACAAATTCAACAACACTACTACTATTTGTATAAACCCTCAAAAAAACCCAAACCCTGAATACAACAGAAATATTGTTTTTTTTCTCTCATTCTAATGTGTGACAGCTTTCTTGAGTGAGAGACCATATATGTATATGGTATAGTTAGGTTTGCCGCATGAGTCACTAAATTCAGCTAAGCAAGGTTTAATAGGACAAGCTCGAAGAAAAAGTCACACCACTCAACAATTACAAAACAAACAGTTAAGCAAAAATGTAGGGAACGTGTCATAAAAACTTCCTAGTTCTGTTGATTAATTCCTTGATTAGCCATAATATCAGCACACCTGTTTTCTTCCCAACAAATTTGTGTGAGGGTTTATATGTGACTTGCAATCATATATAAAAATAAATACTAAGGGTAGTTCTGAGTTTGAAACTTCTAGTCAGCATCTTTGAGCCATCTCTAAGAGATTCTTCTTTGTAATAATTTGATGTGTGTGGGATGGAATAAGTACACATACTTGAAGGAATAGTCAGGTGTTTGAAGAGCTTTGAATACTCTTATTTTTCAATAAATTTAATAATAAAAAAAAAGATATCGACGGAGTTGAGTTGAGTAAGTCTCGAACTCAATTCATTTTTCAATTGAGATTGAATCAATTTCATCTCTTTTTTTTAGAATCAATTTCCACATAAATTGTGTAAAACCAAGATGCTATATATGCTAACTGTAAACCTAATCAATTGAGTTAGTCTCAAGCATGAAGTTTGCTTGTCCATCCCAAGTTGAGAGAAAAACCCGAGACCCTTGCATCCATTCGGTCTGCTCCATCTAGACCTGGATTTCCTTTAGGACTATGCTTGGTATTTAACTTTATTAATAAAGGTGTGAGGAGGGGTGGCCAAGAATTAAACGTGAGTTTTTAGTGGTGTCATGATGGGTTTTACTTTTTTGACTGATATCGCACCATGATTAATATATATTATATATATTAATAAGATAAATGATTATTTAAATAATTCTAGAAACTTGTACAATTGTACTTTCACGCCTTAAGTATTTTCCATTTGAACCAATAAAAATTAAGATTTTAGTTATATTTTAATTCACCTTAAGGATTAATTAAAATTAACTTACCTAATACACTACGTGTGTGTATGATAAACTTATTTTTGGACCAACAAAAATTATTGCTTTGTATTACCTTGGTTAAAACCACTATTTTAAAAAACTATATTAGATCGACCGATTCAACCAGTTCAATCGGGAATTGGACACCAGTCCGGTTTGGTAAAATCCCTAAAAACCAGTAAAAATTGGTCAAAATCAGTAAAAATCATGTTGAATCAGGAATTGGGGTACAAACCAGTTCTTTGATCATATCGATTTTTAAAACCATAGTTAAAACCTTGAATTTGACTCTAAAAGGACCATTTTGCTCTTAAATTCCATGATGACCTTATATGATATGGATTTTAGTGTTGGACCAACTATGTAGTGGAAGCTATGATTTTTGCTAAGGAAATTGGTATTACCTCAGTCATTCTCGAAGCATATTCAGAGGTCATTAATTCATTGTGAGACATAGATGATTCTTTTGCTTCCTTCGGCCATCTAATTGGGGATGCAAAAAAACTTACAAAAACCTTCAGTAATATGATTTTCTCACATGTTCGACGTCAAGGCAATTTTATAACTCACAACCTTGCTAGACATGCTAAACATGTCATAAGTTTTTCTATGTGAATGGATAATGTTCCACCACACTTTAATACTATAATTTTAGCCAATATGAAAACCTTTTCATAATGAAATTTGGAGCTTCATTCTAAAAAAGGAAAAAAAAAAGATTTTTTAAAATATTTAAAACGACCATTTTACCCTTAAGTGTTATTTGGCCTCAAAAGAAAGGATGTTAATGGTTGATCCTAACACAATCTTCCCATAATTCTTTAGCTAGACATACAATCTTTTGTGACTCTATCACAATCAAACATGACAACGACAATAACTACCATAAAACTATGAATTTACTATTCAATGTGACATGAGTTACATTTGATGAGACAAAGTTAATGTCATGTGTTATCCTATTACTGCTTGCCAATTGCTACAAAATCATAGAGTTACGGCTTAAAGGGATGTAAATTACTATTGGATGCGACAAAGTTACTATCATTTATGACCTAGTTACCATCTCCCTAAAGTGACCAAAATTTTTGAAATTAAAATAAATAAATTAATTAAAAAAAAAAAAGAAGAAGAAGAAAAAAAAAAGAGAGAGTGTAAATTACCTAACCTCCCTTAACGTTTTGGAGAATGTTGAAAACCCCCTCCAATTTTTAGAAATGACTCTTACCCTTTGTTGTTTTTGTTTTTAATTTAATTTTTGTTAAAACTTCTTTATCATATAACCAATGTGATTAGTAAACGTTATTTTAAGGTAATTCCATATTATAATATAATTTGAAAAATATGTATTATGACTTAATTTATGATAGACATAAATGGAAATAAGGGATTATTTGTTATTTAACTCATAACCTTTATTCCTTCAAAAAAAAACTCATAACCTTTAGGGGTGGATTGTCATTTAGAAAAATAAAAGATAATTTTGACATTTTTTCAAATCTCAAGAGAGGTTATTGTTATTTACCCCCAGAAAATAAGTTACTAAAAAACATGAAGTAAATTTTCGTATTTGACACAAATTTTTATAACACAATCCCATTCTACCATGAAAAAAAAAAGTTGCATTAGAAATTAGTTTCCATGTACTGTAACATGAGTTGCTATTGGATATGGCAAAGTTAGTGTCATGAGTTTCCCTATTAATACTTGGGGTTGATTACAATTTACTCACCTGTAGTTAGGTTCGATTCTAAGCTTCATACACGTGGTTAAAAAGAACCACTTTATTCACACGAGGTTAGCTCCATTATGCAACCATTACTCACCTAATCACTTTCACCATTAAAAGCATAAAAAGCATTAAAAAAAACAGAGCAATTAAGATTTGGATAAGGAAATTTGTGAAAATTTTAGAAGTTAATCACCTATGTTTGGCTCAAGAACACTAGAATAGATCTGCACTCTCTCCCTTCTTTCTCTCCCTTTTTACACAAATTTCCACCCTTTGAATAGATCTACACCAAGGATATACACACACACACACAACCTTCAGCTAAGATAAAAATCCCAGCAAATTTCAAAACACCCCCAATCCTTCAAACTTTCCAACTAGACCTTTAAAAAAGAAACCAAGAAAAATCAAACAAGAGAAAATAAAGAAAATAAAAAGAAAAGAGATAGAAAATGTGGAAAAGGTGGATCAGAGAATTTATATATAAATATATACATATATATATATATATATATATATATACACACACAATATCATGAAGTTACTAATCAATGTAACGTGAGTTGTTATTGGATGGGACAAAGTTATTATTGTTGGTGACCTTATTACTATTTCTCTAAAGTGACTAGAAAAGTTGAAATTTTAAATAAATAAATAAATAGTAAATTTACTACGCTTACATGCTTCTATATACATTAGGCTATGCTTGTGCCCAGGTACAATTTTGCATTCTCTACTCTTAAGGTCCACATTCCCCTTGGGCTTGGGCTTTGTTCATAGTGTTAGAATTATGTGCCCTCAAAAACAATACTATGCATTTTTTATTTGATAATAAAATTTTATTTTCACATACATAATTTTTATGGGGATATTTCATTGTTTAAATGTGGCATGTTATGTCGCATCTGTAGAAAAATCATGTTAATGGTTAAAAAACCAAAGACAGGGAGTAATGATTTTTCATAGATTATTAAATTGTTCTAGGCTGTGGATATTAATTGAATATCAACATTGAAGCCTACAATTGTTGTGCTGCTATATGATAGGATGATTTACTCCATCATTGAGGTATTGACTTTAAGCAGACAAGTGGGTGTAATGTAACAAGTACATACACTGAATCGGATCCGATCAAGAACACCTTATGAAGTGATCACTATTAATTAAAAGGTTGTTCTATCACAATTTTTCTATTGTCCTCAAACATGAGAGGTTTGTGTATATTTATTTATTATGCACATAACTTTGACAATGTCAACTGGTGATGCTTATTTTAAAGGCTATATACAGACACGTTGGGTTATGTGTGTAATGAGTAATATATGTAAATGCTCAACAATGAATCTACCAGTCTCTAAAGAAGATAATATATTCAGTTGATTTTCATATTGAAGTTGGACTCAAAACAAAATCAGCCGGTGACATTTTTCAAAAATGTTTTTCATATATATAATATTGTATATATATATATATATATATATAATTAAAGAGTTTTTTCAAAGATATTTTGGAGTCAAATAGAAATTATGAAATCAAGAAATTAAGGCTTACATAAGCTAGGGACATGACAGTGATATTAATCCAATCCTAGTGGCTTGTGGGAATATAGTGTGGTGGAAGGACATAGATATAAATTTGTAAGTAATGGGACTTCATTTGTAATTCTCTAATCTTCAAGGGTCAATTGCAATGTGTTGATAGACATTATTGCAATATGTAGAAGTTCAAATATTTTCTTGACATGGTTGAGAAAATTAAGGAATAATTTTGAAAGAGTTTCAAGATAAGTCAATAACATTCAAAAAGTTATTGATTAATCCTACAGCTTAAGATTAGGATCCCTAAGGATCCCACGTCCAATCTCTCTCTTGGGTTTTAGAAGTCTTAAATAAAAATAATATTTAAAAAAAAAATCATATTAGTCATTGGCCATCAGAACTACTGAGTGATACTGTAGTCTTTTGAAAACCCAAAAAGAAATAGAGAGAGAGACGTGAATACCTTGGGAGGCAACACACTTAGTTGCTAAGAGAGATACGCAATTTTTTTCTATTTAAAATCCATGGTTGTGTGGTACAATGATCTTTAAATGAAAATATAAATTTTGTTTTATACTGCTTCCGCAAAAACTGTCACATAGACCTATGTCTTTGCGTAAAAAATAGGTGGCAACATATATCTATATGTTATCTTTTATCATTTTGTATACAAATTCAAGAGACTTGTAACGTGTTGTGAGAGAATTAGTTCATGTTTCATGTTAATTTAACTTTTGTAATCTATTGATGTGTAGTAATTTTTTTTTTTTTTTTGAGAAGAGACGTGTAGTCTTCAACTCAAATAGACTTAAAAATTCAACAAATTAGATTTTGAGGTTTCAAACTCTCAGAAAGAGACTTCCAATGAATTGAGAGTGTTCCTGATTTAGTTTTAAAGGAAGAAAAAATAGTTTGTTTTTAAAAAAGAAAAGAAAAAAAAAAACACAATTTTCTTTAGAAATTTGCTAGAGGCGCTTGCTAATATGTGTTCTAAAATAAAAGTATTGAGATAAGATAAAGAAATTTAGAAAGAAGATAATATCTTTAAGTGGTCATCCACACAATAGTTTTGATTCATGAATAAATGTGTATTTGCATTTGTAGTTAGATCACATATTTATTGGAGTTAAAGGTCGTATGGAGGGAATTCTTAATAATGCAACGCCATACATTTCAGGATGTAACTTCATTAATTTATAAATTTAACACAATCTATTTGTAACTTTATGCATTTATGTGCATTTTGATTACTTTAGTTTTCATTAAATATTTTTAAGAAAAAAAATTAACATGTGACAGTTCATGTGAAAGCCAAGGTGGCAAAAAAGAAAAATACATTTTATAGTTTCACTATTAGCCACATAAATTTTTTCCATTCACCACTTAAGGAAAAAGATAGGCAAAAGGAACAAGGATTGCCAAAGCGGAAATATTTTGACATAGTATCAAAAGTTTAGGGTCTAAACAATACGTTTGCAACATTATGGACTATTTTGACAAAATGGTAATTATACTTTTTATTATTATTAAAGTAATGTTAAACTTAAGATATTGGCTCTTTAATGGGTTGGCATATTTTAGACCCTAGATTTATTTAAGTTAAATCTTGGCCTTTACTCAAGGGTATTTTTTTGTCAAAAAAAATATTATTTTACTCGTTCGAATTATCAAAATATTAAGAAACCTATAAATACACCAAAACCTCTAAAATGACACCCTTAAAACTGCCAAAATGACTAAAATGCACCTCGAATGTCGAAAATATCTCAAAACCCTAGAAAATGACCAAAATGCCCCCAAAACAACCACAATACCCCCGAGATCATTAAAAATGACTAAAATAACATTGAAACCTCAAAAACAAGTAAAATACTCTCGAAACCTCTAGAAATGACTAAAATACCCCTAAACTAAGCAAAAATACACTCGATTTTTTAGATTTTGGGGTATTTTTGTCTGTTTAAAGTTGTTTTGCTTATTTAGAGGATGTTAGGGCATTTTGCTCATATTAGCAATGTCGAGCGGTATTGTTTAATCGTTTTAGATGTTTGGGGCATTTTGGTCATTTACGAGATCTCGAGATTTGGCTACTCATTTTTGCCGTTCCAGGGGTATTTTGGCCATTTTGGAGGTTTTAGGGTTATTTTAGTCGTTTTAGAGATTTTGAAGCTATTTTGGTCAATTAAGAGGATTCGGTGTGGTTTTTTTTTGGACATTTTGTGGTTTTTGGAGTAGTTTGGTAATTTTGGGTGTATATTGGCCATTATAATGATTTCAAGTGTATTTTTTTGTCAAAAAAATTTATTTTACCCATGAGAATTACCAAAATATCAAAAAGCCTATAAATACACCAAAACATCTAAAATGACCCCCTTAGAACTGCCAAAATGACTAAAACGCACCGCAAATGTCCAAAATATTCGAAAACCCTAAAAAATCCCCAAAACCCCCCCCAAAGCGACTACAATACCGCCGATAACATTTAAACTAACCAAAATGCCATTGAAGCCTCAAAAATAAGTAAAATACCCTCGAAATCTCTAGAAATGACTAAAATACCCCTAAACTAAGCGAAAATACACTCGATTTTTTAGATTTTGGGGTATTTTAGTCTGTTTCAAATTTTATTGCTCATTTAGATGATTTTAGGGCATTTTACTCATATTAGCAATGTCGAGGGGTATTTTTAATCATTTTAGATGTTTGGGCACTTTGGTCATTTACGAGATCTTGAGATTTGACTGCTCATTTTTGCCGTTTCGGTGGTATTTTGGTAATTTTATAGGTTTTGGGGTAATTTTAGTCGTTTTAGAGATTTTGAGGCTATTTTGGTCAATTAAGAGGATTCGGTGTGGTTCTTTTTGGGACATTTTGTGGTTTTTGGGGTATTTTGGTAATTTTGGGTGTATATTGGTCATTCTAGTGATTTATGATGTAAGTTAATTATAAATGACAAAGTTACTATTATTGGTAACCTTATTACTATGCCTAAAGTGACAAAAAAAAAATTGAAATAAAAAAGAAGAAGAAAGAATAGGTTAACAATCTCTATGTCATTCTACCCGTAAATATAAAAATAAATAAATTTGTATTTGCCATAATATCGTGAAGCTATTTTTTTTTTTTTTTTTTAAATTGAAAATCAATGCGAAGTTAGTTAATGTGAGGTTTTGTTATGTAGCGCTCTATATGAGTTCTTTCATCTTTGCTCTTATCTATGAAACAACGTTGTTTCATTCCAACCTCAGAAGTTGAAACGATGTAGCTTTTATATAAATCAGTTCACTTTTTTCCCTTTCTTAACTCTTCAGTTCTTCCAGCAAATTAAGCTCCTCTATGCCACGTGCAACTGGAGCACAGACCCATGTATCTATATGGATTGGGTCACATTCAAAGCATCAATGGAGGCAAAACTTTTGTAGGATTCGCATTGCAAAAAGCCCAAGAGTAATTATATATTTTATTTTGAATCCATAGTGTTTGATAAAATGCTTGAAAGAAAACTTATAAATTTTATTTCTGACTTGATGACCCTATTATTCATATTTGTTTGTTCAGTATTTTTTTGGGGATTAGAAACATTTAAATTGGGAAAAGTTTATTAAAGCACTTGCGCAGATACATAGCCCGTGTTCATTTTTTTTCCCATGTTATATGCTAATTAATCAGTGTTGTTTGGTTCTCAGGGATTGGTGGTCTCGCTGAGTTTTCTTCATTGTTGCTCAAGCTGATTTTGGTTGTATGATGTATCAGCCTCTAATTGACACAATTGAAACAAATTAACTTAGCTACGGGTAAGAAAGTTGTTCTTATTTTTAGGTGAATAATTTGCTTTTAACTATTAATTGGGTTAAGGATTATTTAACAGCAAATTTTTAAAATAATCACCACAATCTACACATATTCTATATGTTCTACTAAGGGTGTGTTTGGATACCACTTATTTTGCTAAAAACTGAAAACAATAAAAAAATATTTTCCGATTACTGTTCATTAGTGAAAATACTGTGCATTTGCCTAAATGCACTGTTCATGGTTCATGTCCCATGAACAGTGCAAGAGGCGCTAGAATTAAAAAAAAAAAAAAAGAAGAAGCCAAAAACGCAAACGTAGGGACGTCTTCATCCGTATCCAAACGCCTTCTAAATGACAGAAACTTAGTTACCAAAAATAAAAACAAAGAAAGAAACAAAGAGAACCATAAAGGTACAAATTAAGAACTAAGTGGGTAGAAAAAATTATGTGGTGTCTTAGCCTAGAATCTATACTAACTCAAAATCTCTTTGTATGAAAACATATCTGCTTCTTGGTATTAAAAAAAATTGTTTAATATGTTTTACAAGTACACCTTTGTTAAAAATTTGTTTAATATGTTGAACAATTTCTAACTCAACCATCATTGAAACTGCTTACTTTTTTTCATTTTGTTGTACCTATCATGTACGGCTGCCTACAAGAGCCTTGACAAAATCAAAGTGTGTTTGTTGCTACACCTAGACAAGAATCACTATGCGAGCTTGACATTGCTATAATTAAAATGAGCTTGACATTGCTATAGTTAAAATATTATTGTAGATGCTTGATAAGATTAACGCCTTGGTTAGACATTTCGTATGACAAGGAATAGGTTTAAGGAGTCTGAAATGCACAACGTATGTTTGCGGTTAATTGGTTCATGATCAACTGATGGTAGGGAACAAAGTATGCTTACTTACTCTAAAGTTTCTGCTATAATTGTAGGTTATTTTAGTAATGAAAATATTAATAATTTATGTTATAATATATGCACAATAATTTTCAAAACCTCTTTAAATAAAAGCTTACCGCATTATCCGCGCATTGCGTGAGCAACTTGTTAGTTAATAATAAAAAAATTGCAACATAGCAAAACCAATTTGACGTAACTTTAATGTAATCATATCAAAGACTAACATTTAAAAAAATTAATTAATAATACAAAATGGTGGATTTATTGCTCCATGTGAAGTTATTATCATGTGTTACCTTGTTACCATTAAAAGGAACTAAAAAGAAAGAATTACTACTTATATAATTATAACTACGTCATAATACATATACCGATTCATGTCTATTTCTTTTCTCCTTCTAATTTTCTCTCTCCTGTTACTTTTTTTTCCCCTTAATTTCTTTATAATAGATAAAAGAAATTGACAACCATATGTAAGGATATTAACTTGTTGATATTTCTCTCTTACATAGTTCCATAAGAGATATTTGTTGATTTTTCTCTCTTATTACAAAGTCAAACACTATGTGTCTTAATCACCTTATGCATACAAAAATAACAACCGACCTTTAAGAAGAAAGGAAGAAAGAATGAAAAAAAAAAGTACAAATAAGAACAAAGAAAGAAAGAAGAGAGTGATCCCTTCTTATTGGGAGGAGTTTGAAATAAGAAGGTAAGAAAAAGCAAATGCTATTCCTACGCCGGAATTTCATATAGACTGGTCCAACGAGAAAAAAATGAGGATATTTTTTGTTGGGTTGAAAGCTGAAACTTTGATAGGGCACGAATGAATGAATGAATGATGAAGTCAAATTGTCAATGATTCAAATAGTGAATAAGGGATAGTTTTGGGAAAAAATATATATTGTTGTAATAAACAAAAGAATGAGAAAAAGTTTAACACTTTTTTTTGTGAGAAAGAGAAAGTGGGGTTGAATCTTACGTGTTCTTTCATTGTCTATCAAGTGGGGCAGTGGGGCATTAAGGGGAGGGCTTTCATTACGTAGTACAGAGTGCCTTATCTGTACAAATAGTCTTAACAACTTTAATAGAGAGGTGGTTCACTCTCTTCTCTCATCTCCCCTATTTTTTCTCTCATTAAAAAACACAAACTCATCTCTCATTCTCAATGTGCCATATATTTCAACCTCTAAAAGGTACTCGCTCTCTTTCATTGCCACTTCTTGCTTCTTTGTGCTCAATGAAAAAAAAAAATAGGGTTTTGTCATGTACTACGTGTACTACCGAGGCTTTAGTAAGATTATGAATATTGTGGGTGTAGTATAGGGTCGTTCGGTATGGTAGTTTAAGTAACATTTTTTAGTTTTTAAACAATATTACACATATTTTCACACACTTTTTTATCTACACGTATTTCTAAAAAATACAAACAACATTACTAGAATAACGTTACCAAACAGCCTCATATTCGTTGAAGTGTCATTGTTCAAACTGCTCAACTCTTACAAGCATAATGTAAAGCGATATGAGAATTTCTACTACCCAATTGCATCTAGCAGCAATGATTTTGGATGCGACTTCTTGCTTCTTTGTGCTTTCCCTGCGTATATATACTAATATTTAATTTGATTTCATTAGAATGCCATATCTTACCGGTCATCTTAATGGCCTAGATGAATTTATGCAAGTAAGGGGTTGACCCTCTTGCCTCTCGTGAAGTGTGTACCACTATTCCTCTCCTATTATTTTAAGAACTAGTTTGTAGTTTCATGTATATTCATGAATACATTTAAAAATATACAATAAAATACATAATATAATTCTCATATATATAATTGAAATACTATTGATAGTCATTTTTATATTTTTTTAACTCTTTAAAAAAATTTGTAAGGATATTATTAGGTATAAAATGTAAATTGTCCATTTTTTTTTTTATTATTGTGAAACACTTTTTTTTTTACGATTCATTTATTCTAGACTCTTTGGTTTTTGTACTTAATAACTTACTTGGATGAATATTTATGATGTGACCTCACATTTGATTCTAAAATTAAGAAATAAAACTCTTTGAGAATAAATAATTTAAGACACATAGCACAAAATTATAACTCTAATTTGGAATTCTAATTTGAGTTTCTCTCAGCTTCACCTATTAATATATATATATATATAGATATATAGATTACATAAATAATAAACAAAATTATTAGGTACAAGTTTTTAAAATTTTATCTCATTTTCTATAAATAGAGTTCTACACTTCCTACTTTGTTCAACATTTTTTTAAAAAGTTAAATAGGGTAAGAAAATAAACTATCCTAAACATACCCGGAATATAGAGTAACCACACAACAATACTCATTTACTTCCTTCCTCTTCTTTTTTTCGTGTAAAAATATACTTTCTTTACCCCTGAAGTATTATTATATGTCTGGTTTGAAATGGTATGATTTTTACTGAAACAAAATAAATTGATCATGTCTTATTAATGGATTTTTTATTTTCTATTACAGGTAACATGATTGTTATTTTAAGAATTTTAAATAAGATTACAATAGAAAGGAGTAAAGAAGAATTTAATGAACACTCATTTTGAGACATTTAAAATTGAATATTTGAAACTACGACAGAAGGAACATAAAAATCTTGTTGTGTTTAATTAAGATGTTGTTTCCTAAAATGACATCATTTCATCAATAATCGATCTAATGATTTGTAACTATTTGGAAAGTTCTTTTTAAACTATTTTTCTTTAGGATTGCAAAAGGACATATCACAACGTGGCGGACATATGCTAGTGTAGGCGGGCTATCAAAATTAAAATAAAACTTTCAATGCCTAAACACACCCAATTATCTCACAAAACGTAGGTAACACACACACTCTCTCTCTCTCTCTCTGTCCCTCTCTCTCTCTCTCTCTATATATATATTGACACAAATGTCTAAATGCCACGTCCGACATCAAACCTCATCAACTCATAATTATAGAAACACAACAATTTTTTTTTCAACTGTTGCCACAAATTGTAAGTGATATATATATAGTAAAAATGATGTTAATAGTAATCTCGCATAAAGTGATCTTATACTATATTATTCTTAAATGTTGTGAAATTTATTGAGTCTATAATATATTGTTGCAATGAACTTGAACTTTACGGCGCACTTGGATTTGAAGCTGTTGAGGGCACTAGCAAAGTAAGAAAGCTAATAATGGTTGTTACCAATGTCTAGTACTATAGTGTATTGGATAAGAAACGATGTGGAGACATGATCAATTTTGAACATATGTTTGAATCGTGTACAAGGAACACTAAATTCAAGTCAAACCCAATAGTACAATTGGATTTGAAGCTATTGAGAGCATTGGCAGAGCAAGAAAGATAGATATAAGGGTTGCCAAAGCTTCTATATAGCACTATAGTGTATTGGACTAGACATGATACATGATCAATTTTGAACATGTCTAAATCGTGTTGGGTCCAAATACAAGGAATATTAAACCCAAGCCAAATCTAACAGTTCAATTTGATTTGAAGCTGTTGAGAACATTGGTAGAGTAAGTGTGCGTTTGGATACTGTTTATTTTGCTGAAAACTGAAAACAATAAAAATAAATAAATAATTATTGTTCATGCTTGAAAGTATTGTTCATATGTCTGATTGCACTGTTCATGGGACATGAACAGTGTAATAAGCGCTAGTTATAAAAAAAAAAAAAAAAAAAAAGAAGAAGTTGAAAGCGCAAATAATCTGGACGTGGACACGCAAACCAAACCGACCCTAAGAATGCTAGAAATAGTTCTAACTAGTAGTACATTGGATGGGACATATACACATGATCAATTCTGAATTTGTTTGAATCATGTTGGGTCCAAATACAAGGAACACTAAACTCAAGCCAAACCTAATAGTACAATTGAATCTGAAACTATTGAGAGTGCTAGTAGAACAGGAAAGTTAGAAATGGGCACAACCAAAGCTTTTCTCTAGGATTCTAGTCTATTGGACTGGACATAAAATAGACATATGATCAATTTTGAACATGCATCTAAATCGTGTTAGGTGCAAATACAAGAAACACTAAATCCAAGATTTCTAGAAGTGGGTGCAGTTAAAACTTCGGTCCAGTACTCTAGTGTATTGGACATAGCATGATATGAGACACAAGGTTAATTTTAAACACGTGTCTTAACGGTATTGGGTGCAAATACAAAGAACACTAATCCCAACCCCCAACCCAAACCCAAAAAGCACCGTATATAATGTACCTAACCATGCAAGTAAAAAGCATTGAAAAGCAAAGTGAAACTGAAAACTTAGTACAAAAAGCAAAAAAAAACAACAGAAAAACCAAAAAAAGAGGGACAGGTGTTGAGCGAGTGAAGCAACTGAACAAGCATTCGTCCACGACAGAGAGTCTGTGAAGCACTTTTTGGTTTGGTAAAAAATAAAAAAGAAATAGGCAAGTGTGAGAGAGAGAGAGAGAGAGAGACAGAGAAAGCTAAAGTATTTTTTATTGATTTTTATTTGTAAAAATGGGACCCAGAAAAGGAAGGCCAACTTTTATTTTCTACGCCTTTCACTACCAAAAAGTTCAGGGTCCCACCTATCTGTACCCCACTCTTAATTCATTTTTTTTTTCACACACTCTCTCTCTCTCTCTCTAAAATGCACTTTTTATCAGCTTAGCAGTATCATGATGTCACATATCTTATACCCTCATATATACACATATTACTCTCTCTCTCTCACACCCACCCCATTTCTATCTTCCTATCTTTCTCTACCATCACATAGAGAAGAGAGAGAGACTCTGGAAAGGTCTTCTTCTTCTTCTTCTTCTTCTTGGGTTTGCTCAGCTTTGTGTGTTTTTTTCAATATTTAATCAGAAACTCAGCTCTTTACCGATCTTTTCAACTCTTTTTCCATACAGTAAGTTTATCTTCTTCTACTTTTTTTTTTCTTTTTTATGTTTTTGCTTGATTAATTTAATCATCTTCTTTTAAAAATTTTTATAAAAAAAAAAAATCTGGGTGGTGTAAATAAAATCTTAAGTAAAAGTTTGGAATTGTCACAAAGTTAGATTTGTTATGTTTATCCCTTGTTCTTCTGTGTGGCTGTAATGGTTTGTGTGCTGAAAAATACTCACTTGGGTACCCTTTATTTTTTTCAAAAATGATGAACTTTCTGTTTTTGTGTGTGTTTTTTTTATAAAATAGTTTTGAAGTTAATCTTGTGATTCTGAATCATGAAGTTAATTTTGTGATATATTTTGTATATGGGTAGAATTTTTGGAACTTTTGTAATTTAATCATTTTTTATTCTATTTAGTTTCTTTGTAGCTTATTTTAATGATGATTTTTTTTTTTGTCAAAGTCCCCAGCAGATTTGATTCCTCTCTTTCCATATTTGATTTTGGATTTAGTATTAATATTTCCTGATTGATTGACAGTCCAGTGTTGATGTGTTGTTCTACTAATTGATGATTTTGATTTAAAAATAAAAATTCTCTGTTTGTAAAGTTAGTATTTTTTGCTGGAATCTCTTAAACTTTTTACCTTTTGAAGTTATTCTCAGGAATCGAGGATGTCTTTTATTTTATTTAATACAATTTATTGTTCTCATAGATCACCTTTGTAGTTGATGAAAGCATTTTCCTTTAACCTTTGCTGGAGCTAAAAATATGTTTGTTTTTTTTTTCATTTTTGTTTCTTGGATATTCAAACTAATTGGATTTTTTTTCACTCCTTGGGTTTGTTGTATCACAGATTTATAGGTGAATTTTGTTGTCATTTAAAAAAAAAAAAAAAAAAAATCTGTTTTTGAACTCATAGATGAGATAAATCCTTCTGAAATTTACCTTTTTTCACATTATTGAGAGAAAAAGCTTTTTCTAGCTTAAGGTAAACTGATGATTCTGTTTGTTCCTGTATGCAAAATTTGAAGGTTGTACGGACACTTGGAAGAATTGTGATTTGTGAAGGAGCTATTTTTGGTAGGCTGATATATAATTTGGCAAAAGGGGTTTGGTAATTGGGAAAAACATAGTTAAAAGATGGGTTACTTATGTGATTTTTGTGGCGAACAAAGGTCCATGGTGTATTGCCGTTCAGATGCTGCATGCTTATGTTTGTCCTGTGACCGAAATGTCCACTCTGCTAATGCCCTATCAAAACGCCACTCAAGAACACTATTATGTGAAAGATGCAATTCACAACCTGCGTCAGTAAGATGTGCCGAAGAGAAGCTGTCTCTTTGTCAGAATTGTGATTGGACAGGTCATGGCGCTTCTACCTCAACTTCATCACATAAAAGACAAACAATCAATTGCTATTCGGGCTGCCCATCGGCTGCAGAGCTTTCTTCAATCTGGTCATTTGTTTTAGATTCCCCTTCTGCGGGTGAATCAACTTGTGAGCAGGAAATGGGATTGATGAGCCTAACTGAGAACGGCGAGAAAAATGCTTGGGGCCCTTCTGAAAACAACATGAGGCAAAATGTATCTAGTTCAGTTGAATTGAATGATGTGCGCGGCATGGATAAATCTAATGTTTGGGTTGGGTCCTCTGTAGCGCCTGCAGTTAACTCTACACCTCACATTCTGGACCAGCCAGCTGGATCCTCAAATGCATCTTTGCCCAAGGTATATATCTGCAGTGTAATTATTAGTTTTTATAGAGAAATGTCGATGGTTTGATGGATACTCTACAGCAAGTCTGCAATACAGTAATAAACATTACAGGCTTGCTGGTAGTACCTGGGTCAATTTGTTTCATTGACCTTCAAATTCTTAAACTTGATTCTTTTTCTGATTATGGATGTTATAGATTATTAGCTTGAATTCATACTATCATTGGTGTAGCCCTGTGTGCATGCTACCTATGGCAAATGCCATTAATCAACTTCAGTTGCTATATGCCACAAACGTATGAGGAATTTTCCCTTTTTTTTGGGTGGGGGGGAGTGGTGGTCTATGCTATGGTTTAGTACCATTCCACAAAATGTCTGACACTGTGTTGGACAAAGGAGTTAGATTGCCATTGATACTCCAAACACTATAAAATTGGGAAAAGCTTAACATTGAAGCTAAGCTAGTTTGAAAGTGGGTTAAAATAGAAATCTCAGTCTACCAAGGTAAAAATAGTCTTCCTTTTTTACTTATTCTGCATTCTTGGAGTAATATCATTTCTATTGCATCCAAGCTTTCTTAAGGTTGTGAATGAATCAGTGGACTTAATTTTGAGCTTTGCATCTAAATAAAGTAAGAAATAAATAATATTTACATCAAACAGTTGTTAGTCTTTGTGGTGTTCAATATGTTTCATGCTCTGTCAAGGATTACCAATTCCTATGTAGTTTTCCTAATTGAAAAAAAAAATCCCAAATTCTAGCTTGGTGTGTTTAGTTGGTGTATGTTGAAAGTTTTTTAGTTTCTTCACCAAGGAAATATGCAAATTTCACATTTTTCATGTGCAGTTATGCTGTCCTGGAACAAAAGACACTGAACTCTCTGAAGAAGATGATCTCTATGATGATTTCAATATGGATGAAGTGGATTTGAATTTTGAAAACTATGAAGAACTGTTTGGTGTATCTCTCAGTCATTCTGAAGAGCTTTTTGAGAATGGTGGGATTGATAGCTTGTTTGGTATGAAGGACATGTCTGCTGCTGAGGTATTCACACTTCTCTATTTCTTTCTTCCTTCTTCCTTAATTGGCATTTGCGCCTTCATATGTTATATTTATCGGTGCTTAATCTGTTGTCTCTTGAATAGTCTGTCAATGTATGGTTCTGAGATTTTCATTTCCCTTAATGTATAGAGGGTACTGAACTATGCAATCTTTCTTGTTGGATTTCTAACTAAAGGAAAAAGTAATACTAGTTTATCAGAGAAATTTGTTTGATGAATGTAGCTTCAACTTTTATTTTTAGTTCACAGTAGTTCTTATAGAAATCTTGAGAAGGTTTGTTTTAGTACAGAAGTTCTTTTATTCATGCAGACATATTTCAATGTATTTTCTTGAATGCATGATTGTTTGTTCTTTTACCATATGGTGTATGAATTTAGAAATCATATGATGGCATTACAATTTCACTTGATATAAAATTTTAGAATTATGGCCTTAAGGAACCCAGCATTAATTACTTAAAACACTTTTTATCAATTGAGATTAATGCTCACCAACACATTACACTTGCAAGCATATGTGGACCAATGGAAGTGCATGATATCCTCAGGTGATGGTTCTGTCTTGCATAGTAGTTGTAGGGGAGGATTTGTTCCAAGCCCACAAGCAGTTTGTCCGCTTTGGGGCCAAAGGACCCACACGGCTTTGTTCTTTGCAAGCGACGTGAGTAGTTTTTGAGACTTGCTCCCACATCGAACAAACTGCTTGCAGGCTTGGAACAAATCCTCCCCCACAAGTGCATGATATCCTCAGGTGATGGTTCTGTCTTGCATAGTAGTAATGGTAGAAATAACTCTTTTTTCTCACCATCTTTCTTTGAACTTTTCTAATTTTGTTTTGTGGAATGTACTCATGATCAGATCTACATTTTCTTCTGTAGGGGTCTTCAGTTGGACATTTCAATTCAACGCAGCCAGCATGCAGCAATGCAGCGTCTGCTGATTCTATAATCAGTACTAAAACCGAACCAATACTTTGCTTTACGGGAAGGCAAGGGCAATCAAACCTTTCGTTTTCTGGTCTTACTGGAGAGAGCAGCCCTGGGGACTATCAAGATTGTGGGGCTTCCTCAATGCTACTCATGGGAGAGCCTCCATGGTGTCCTCCATGCCCTGAGAGCTCCTTCCAATCTGCTAACCGTAGTGATGCTGTTATGCGTTACAAGGAAAAGAAGAAGACACGCAAGTAAGATTTGTGCAATTAAATAAATAATTCATACATATACGTATAAATATTTGTATAATAATTTGCCAAGAAACTCCTTTGATAGTAAAGTTGACAACTTTCTTTTAATTGCTTTACTTACTCTTTGTATTTCTTCCCAGCATTTCTAGTTTTTGGGATATGATATATGCCTTTGTTAACAATCTCATGGTTCCATCTCTGATATATGCCTCTGTTTGGTAGGCAAGCTCAAACTCACATTTTCAGTTTTTAAACAACTTTACACATATTTCCATACACTTTTTCACTCACACGTATTTCAAAGAACTACAAACAACATTAGTCAAACTCCTTTACCAAACGGGCCCTTAGTGTGCGTTTGGATTGCATGTTTTCAGCGTGCAATCCAGTGTTTGCGTTTTTGGCTGGGTCCCATGGCACTGTTCATGACCCAGCCAAAAACGCAAAAATGCACATACCAATGCATTTTTGGGTCCCACGGCACTATTTACTCTATTAAAAATTATTTTGCTACAGTGTTTTCAACAATAAGTTTTTAGTTTTCAGCAAATAAGCGATATCCAAACACACCCTTATATAATTTTCCAAGCTTTTGAGATGATTTCCTCTATTCAAGTCTATTATATTCTAACTTATGTCTAATTTTCTTGCAGGTTCGAGAAAAGAGTGAGGTATGCCTCTCGCAAAGCAAGGGCTGATGTAAGAAAGCGTGTGAAGGGACGCTTTGTCAAAGCTGGTGAAAATTATGATTATGATCCTTTGAGCCAAACCAGAAGCTATTGAGAGTACAATTTTTAACCATGTTTTATACGAGGAAAGAATCACTCCGTGTTTAGTTGGGAAAAATCAGTTATTTTTACCTGAACATTGGATGAAACTAACTCATTTGTGTGTGCAATGACAAGCTGTATGATTGTATCTCAGGGGGCTTGGTTTTCATGAGAAGAAAATGGTGGATATAAATGCTGGGTTCCAACGCTTCTCCAATTAAGTTGAGGAGCAGAATTTTGATTCTCCATCATATAAGGGATTGATGGATCGCTTGCGATACCATCACCATCACCATCTGACAAGACCATTTAGATCGCCCTTGACTTTAAGCTCTGGATTTTTTGTTTCCTTCTCTCTGCGCAATTCTTCTCTAGGGAAAGAACTTTGTGGGTTCTCTCCAGCCATAAAACCTCAGTTATTATTCTCTCTTCTATTCCTTGCTCTTGCTCTGGCCACTTGTATAAATGCAGTTTCTATGGTATGGTGGGTGGCTGTACTCACATTTGCCAGGCCAACCAAAAAGCAAGCACTTGTAATGTTCTTTTCTTGTAAGTTTTAATATGTCATGTATAGCACAGGATTTACATATGCTCTAAGAGAGTATGATGTCTAGTCGAAAACAGTTCTGTGGTCCGACAAAATGCTGCTTGTACATTTCTCTTTCATTTCGTGAACATGTATAGCACGGGATTATATGTGATTTTGAGAGGGAATAGTCTGTAGTGCTCTACATCAGTGTAAAAAATTATTTATATTGTATTGCCATTGTCGTTACCTCAACATTGCTTCGAATTTACTTTTCTGCATAAGTAGTGTGTTGCCCTGAGAGACAGAATTTCACATCAAACCGCTGTGAATATGAATGATTTTCATGTTGAAATTACTCTGAAGATGGTCCATGATTTAATATGTAGTTTTGATTGGGATATGTGGATGGATTGAACTTAACTATAGTCCTGTAAATGCTGTTCTAGCAAGCAGTTCAAGGTTTGTATTTACAAGTGATTTAAACAACTCTTGTTGGATTTTGTTCTAATGATATGTTATAGTTTGCTAGCAATGTGTGTTTTGTAAAATGATTGATATATTTTAATCATGACTGTTATTGAACTCTCCTGTACTTACAAATCAAAAACAGTGTATCTGTTGGCGTTTGTATTGGACAAATTTATCCCAGTTATGCCCATTGAAAAATATCCAAGAGATCTTATTGTAGTCGTTGTAAATATCTAAGGATCTTATTGTATTCATAATTGAGAGAGATCTTATTGTTGTCACATAGCCATAAGGCAAAATCCTCCAATGGGCAAGCCAGCCATATTTATGGGGTAGAAACAGTGAGGTCCTACTCTGCAGCACCTGTAGAATATCTCGCACTGTTGTCTAGTGTCAATTTGCATTGAAAAGTCTAGCACGAAATTTTTATCCTTAAAAAATTGCAACTGCGAATATACCCTTTGGATAAGAAGTATCACAAATCAATTGACTATATGTCCATTTATCAAAAAATGGGTGACCACTGGCTGAGTTAGCTTTAGTGGTAGGAAGCCTCGGAGCATTAGCAGCAGTGAAAATAGCTATATAGCTATTTTAGCTTCACCAAAACACAAAAATGCATGTTGCAGTAGTGGTGCCATAGGTAAAAATTTTTAACTTCTTGCTATAGTACAAAGCTATTTATGGCTGCGCACTGTAGCAAGAAGCTAAAAAAAAAATAATATTTTATTAACTTCTCTCTTCTCTTATTAAACAAATATTTTCTCTTTTCTTTCTCCCTCTCTCTCCGGCTTCTCTTCTTTCTTCTTTTTTCCTCCTCATTTTTTTTTTTTCTCTCTAGCCGTCTAGTGCCTCCCTCATCTCCCTCATCCCTCAGCTTGCCGGCTAGCTCACTTACCGCCGAGACCCATCTAACCCACCTACCCACCGAAAAGTTGTTCAAAAAAGACTCACCAAACCGCCGATTTTATTTTTTGTCGCCGTATCGGGTTTCATAATTCGCCGAAATAGCCATGGCCTGCACGAAGCTCAATGCGGCGTCGTCTCAGAGGATCGGACAACAGTCTTTCACTTAACATCAAGGATCGTCAACTCGGTTCGCGACTCGCCGAGTCTTGTTCTTGATCCGCACCAAGGTTTACAGCAAAGAACTCGTCCAAACTGCTGATTTTATTTTGAGCTTTAACTGTTCTGAATCTATCGATGTTGTTAAAATTCTGTGTGTACCATTTGGTTGTGATTGAAACTCTATGGGTTTTATTTTTGTGGTTGTGGGTTGATTTTCTTGGGTAGTTGTGGGCTGATTTTGGTGGTTGTGGTGGCGGTAGGAGTAGACTGTGGGTAGGGTGGTGGTGGTGGTGGGATGTATTATTTTATTGTAGTAGATATATTATTTTATTTTGATGTTTATATTATTTTATTGTGTTAAAAGCTAAAATAGATCCACTGCTACGGGATGTTTTGTAAAATGAGTAGGTAAAATAGATAAAGTAGATTTTTGTGATGCCAAATAGCTAAAAAAATAGCTCCACTACTGTGGATGCTCTAACCCATGCAACTTTGAAAGTTGTGAGTTCGAGTAGTAACAAGTTTCACTATTGCGAGAGCAGTTCCACATCATGCATGATCAAGTTTAAGTGAACCAAGTGCAGTGGCCATACCTACAGGCCCCTTTTTTTTTCTTTTATAAAAAAAATCCTCCATGGTTCATTAGAACTTATTTTAATTCTCTAACTTTGCTTTCGTTCATTTCAGTCTTCTAAGTTTCAAGTTTATTCAATTAAATTTAATGTTGCAGTTAATTGTCCAAATTTTTAATTTTTTAAAAGAGAATTTCAAATTTAAAAAATCCAATTAATAATTGAAAAATATTTTCTAGAATCTTTTTATTAAAAAATAATAATAATAATAGAAGTTAACAAGGACATCTTAATTCAATAAACTTGAAACTTAGAAGATTGAAATGAACGAAAGCAAAATTAGAAGATTAAAATGGATTCTAGTGAAACTTAGAAGGTAGGTGTTTTGCATTTTAGCCAAAAATCTATCTAATAAGGGTGAAGTGACTCCTATTCATCAACCCTATGATTATCATCTAACCACGTTTCTATGCTCTCTCACCCATTCATTATGGTAAAAAAAAAAAAAAAAAAATTGTACTGGAAGAAAGTAAAGAGGACAAAAAAAAAGAAAAAGAAAAGAGGTTACCATATATTGCCTAAAGCATTCATTCATATGATCATTGATAAATAAAACACATTACAGAGCATGAGTTAACTTTCTGTGCAGTGATAACTAATAACACGAGAACAAAATTTCAATTATCTTAGTGTACTGACAGAAAATTTGCCTGACAAATACTCCCAATTATCTTAGTGCCCCTTGTTGAGTTTACTAACATTAATCACCATCTGAACTACTATCTTCTGACATCCTTCCAAAGTCATCAGCTGCAGTTGTTTCCTGCATGCAAAAAATAGAAGAAGATACAATTGGATTGGATGGGTGGTGATAGAGACACAGAGAGCTACTACCCTCTACTAGTGTAACGTTCAACATGGTATAAATAAAAAGAGTTCTTACCGGCATTTTATCCCAATCCTTCAACTTAGAATTTGTTAACATGTAATTGTCACGCAATGGAGCCCAGGTTGGGCCTTCGCCGTGCACCTCACCTTTAGATGTATGATCCTGCATATCGACAAAACCATAAAAGTCATTCAAATTTATTAGCATCAAAACAAACCTATTCCGGAGGGAGAGAAATAGTAGATGTTTTGAAGATATTGAGAGATCTATTCCGGACCTCAAGCTATTCTTTTTTAGAACTTTATTGGATTGGTTGTTTGCTTTGCAAAACAATCATTCCCTTCTTTTATTGATTTCCTAGATTCTTGCAATTTCTGTATTTGATTTGTTGACCCCTTGTACAGTCCCTGTGTACTAGGGTGTTCCTTTTTGATATCAATAAAACTTATTACTTATCAAAAAAAAAAACCTAAATGCATAGCTGTCACTCCCAACTCACCATACATCCAACTGCATAATAAATATAATAAATAGATGATCAATGATGTTTGCAAATGCATTTTATAGTTTTCCAGGACAAATTTTGGGAGTGATAGTCTTTATAATTCCATAGAGTAAATGAAGTTTGATAGAAAATGATACCAAAAGGGATGCAAGAAGTCTAAAAATAAAACTAGACAAACCTTGGCAGGAGTGTCAACTGCTGGCTTTGATGTCTTGCCCAATGCTGAGAAGAAGGCTTCTTTCCTCCGCTTCCTTATTGCTGGCAATATTCAGACAATATTCACTTAGAATCACTTGACAAGAGCCATATGAAGGTAAAATGTAGATCAGATCAGCAATTACATAATGAGACATTTTTGGATTGGTAAGTTACACCCAGTGGGGCTTAAATAAAAATAGTACAGTTGCAATATAAATGAGCCCATTTGAGCACAGAATAAGCTTGTATTTATTTTTGATAGCTAGGATAAAGTTTCATTAAAAAAGACTACTTCATGGAAAAGAACATGAGGTAGCCAAAAAAAAAACAGTAAAGACTCAAAACTATGTACAAGAAAGAAGTGAATCTATAAGCATTGGGAGAAAATCACTAGATGTGAGTCCCCAAGCCCGAGACCAATCAAATAAAGACCCCGTAAGTGGAACAACAGCAAAACATGGGTCTTGTGTGCAGTCTCAGACACCAATATCCAACCCCCCCCCCCCCCCCCCAACAAACAAAGTAATCATTAGATTGTTGTCTCAAAAAGTGGACCAGGATTCATAACATACAAACAAGACAATTTAAAACGCCCCCAAACTAACCACAATACCCCTGGAAACTTTTAAAATGATCAAAATACATTCGAATCCTCAAAAATTGGCAAAATACCCTTGAAAAAATGACCAAAATACCCCAAAACTAAGCCAAAATACACTCAATTTTTTTAGATTTATGGGGTATTTTGGTCGGTTTCAAGTAAAGCTGAAACTCCACAACAGCAAAACATGGGTCTTGTGAGCAGTCGAGGAAAGGGAGTAGTATTCACTCACTTTAAAACTCTAATTCCTTGCCGGTTTCCAACAAAGTTTTTCCTGTCCCTCAACATTAAGAAGCATAGACTTAATAAGATCCAAAAAAGTGTATAAAAGTTCCAATTCTCAATCTTGGACATTCCTAGAAAATTGAAGATCCCAATGAAGCCTCTGGTTAGAAAAGTTAACATCCTCAATAGAAGACCCCTAATTACAACTAATGCTATAGAGTTCTGGAAAAGCCTCCCGGAGAGTACAACCCCTACACCACACATGATGCCAAAATTTAATTCTATTACCAACACCAACCTCGAATTGAATGGATTTCGAAAAGGCAGGCCAGCCTCGTCTTATGGTTCTCAAAGACTAACACCATAAGGATCCGAGACTCCTTTTGTACACCAGCCACCCCAATCATTCCCATATTTAGTCTCGATGACCCGCCTCCAAAGGTGGGTTGTCTCAGTTCCATATCTCCACAACCATTATCCTAACAAAGCTTGATTGAAAATTCTCAAACTCCTAATGCCCAAACCACCGGACTGCTAAGGTGTACAAACCTAGGCCCACTTAACCAGACAGAATTTAGGGGACTCATTTATCCCACTCCATAAAAAATTCTGCTGAAGCCTCTCAATACTATTAGGTTAGCACTATCCATTGGACTAGGGAAGAGATAGAAAATAAGTTAGCAAACTTGAGAGAGTGCTTTTAATTAAAGTAACCTTACCTCCCTTTGATTAATATAATTGCTTCCAACTCACTAATCTTCGCTTCATTTTTTATAGAATAGAGTTCCAAATCACCTAATCCTTGAAGCAAATGTCTCCAACCATGCCTCCTCCGACTATCATCACCACCAATGGCACCTCTCATCCACCAATGACCACCACTAGTAACGGCACCACTCCACCTCCGACGTCCACCACCATTAATGGCACCACTTCTCCACCGGTGACCGACTGACATCACTCCACCAGCAATGACCATCCCCACTTCTCATTTGAGCACTTCTGCGGTGACCGATTCCACGGTCTTGGATCTCATGAGTCCACCGCTTGATTCTTTGGTATAAAATTGCTGACTCTAAATTACCCATATGACAGCAATGCAGTATCTGCTTTTTTTGTATAAAGCACATGAAGTTGCAGTTCTTGGCAGAAGTGAGCTGAGGTAGGGCGTGAAAGAAGGCGGATATGAGGACTGCATGGCAACTTTCGACAGCAATCACAATACCATATATGCATCTTTCTCAAAAGTACAGTCATTGAGAACACTTGGGCACAATGACCAAAAGAGTGAGCGTTTGGATGTAAGATTAGATTGTGTAAAAGGATTAAAAAAAACTAGGAAAACTGTGGAAATTGATTTTTTTTTTTATTGGTAAGTTATGCACCCAGTGGGTTTGGAACCCATGATCTCAACTTGACCCCCTCTGTGTTGCTCTAACAATGAGAGCATTGGCAAAGTTGTAGAAATGTATTCAGATGAGAATATTAAAAAATGTCATGAACAAGTTGAAAATCCTTTATATGGAAGTTCAAAGAGATACAAGTTGGTATAGACAAAGCAGCTAACAAATAAAATGAAAGTACTAATTGCAATCCCAGAACACTAGTGTACATGTATATATTATATAACTTGGGATTTGTGTATGCATTTGAAGATACATGGCTTGGTAATAATTGTTAATTGCAATTAAAACAGAGTAATCTTCAAATTCTGTAACTAAAGAAAATATTCATATTGATGTGCAGACAGGCAGATAACTAAGAAAAATGGTAGTAAGGCAATCTCAAAATCTAGTTCGTCATTTATCAGCATACCTTTTGCATCTTTATATCTCAAAGGATCCAAACCTTTCTGAGCATGTTGTGCCTTGTTGACCTGCACAAGATACCAACGACAGAAGTTCAGCTATTATGGTAACAAAAACAAACAATAAAACAAAAAATTAATTAAAAATCAATCTCAAGACAAATTGGAAAATGGTTCAACAGTCATAGAGAACTTACAGCATTAAACAACTTGACCACTGAAACTCCAGCAACATACATGGTAAACATGAACTAAGTTAGTGTTATATACTTTGCGATCAATCTGATCACACTAGGGCCAATGTCACATAAATCTCAACCAACAAACACAAACACAGTACCTCCTTTTGTAGCAACCCCTATCAGAAACTTTTCGTTCGAATCCAAATAATTCGCAGGTTTCACATGTCCCTTTTCTGCCAACTATATTAACATTTAAAAACTCATAAGCTACCAATGAAATCAGATAAGTGGAGACAACACTTAAAAAACACACATGCTTATATCCTAACAATTGATTTTGAGATTGACTTACTAATTGTTTTTCCTTCTTGGCCTCCCCCTTGACTTTCCGTTCGGCCTCCTCTTCTGCAAGCTTCTCCGCAATGAGCTTCTTGTGTGCTGACAACACCGGACCCTGCAAATCAAGCAAACATTTTTATACAAATCCCATGTATCAAAACCTTAAAAATACTCAAACAGCAAGTCTAAGCTTACAAGTGCATCCTCAGGCACACTCTTCTTGATAATACTCCTGAATGCCATCTTGAATGCTCTAGAACCCTCCACAAACATAGTGATTCCGGGTTGAATTCTGCCAGATTCCTCACCCTCATCAGAATTCCCATTATCCCCATTAACATCCAAACCTTCTTCTTCTTCTTCTTCCTCCTTTTCAGATTCACCACCACTGCCCACATCTCTCTCCTCCTCCTCATCCTCATCATTATCATCTCCATCTGAATTGTAATCTCTTGCCCTCTTCCGATAAAGTTTCTTCATTTTCTTATCAATCTTCTTAGGCTTGTTTTGTGGCATACCCTCTAACATTCTTGGTCTTTTCTTACCCTTAGAGCCTCCCTTCTTCCCTACCCGCCTCTTATTCTGAGCCTTTGCTGGCTCTGCCACATGGGTTTCCTCTGCCATAACCCACCTCCTGATTTTTCAACCAGCTACAGCCTAGTTTCTCAGAGCTCAAATCAAAGAACTAGCACAGGTTTCAGATAGCAAAGACAAAGAATTTTATCAAAAAAAAAAAAAAAAAGAACAGAATGAATGAAAACAAGACTAAGCGAAAATAGGGTGTATGCTGCTTTTGCTTTACAAAGTGAAAGTAGGGTTTTACAAAACCTTAAAAACTGCAGAGAGGCACGCACATAGAAGACTCAGAAGAAGACACAATTCACAAACACGTTAACGGGTCCTGTCGGCTTTGTGATAACTTTCTGTTCTGTGGGTTCCCTTGAGTTTACACTTTTAGAACAGAGCTAAGCCCAATAAATTTTGGGCCAAAAGGACTGTTATATAACTTGAAGAAACCTGGAGGATGAATACGCGAAAGCAAAGGAAAGAAAGAAAAAGATAAATAAAAGGAACTACAGGGCTTAAGGGTCCTAATTTGATGGGCTATCCATTAATCCAAACCAAATTGAAAAGAGTTTTTAATGGGCCGCTTTTGTTTTGGTTTTGTGAAGAAAGGCCTTAAGGAGTGTGCACGGTTCGGTCGGTGCAATTTTTTCTTAAATTTATAAGCGAACCGATACGGATCGGTTTTTTCATAATTGGCACCGATGCAAACTGATGCAAACTGCTTAGGGTCGGTTTTCCGACCTATAGCGGTGCAGTTTTTGCAGTCGGTTTAATCGTGTTCGTCAATTTTGAAATATTAAAAAATATATATTTTTTTTTTAATATCAATACAATGAATACATTAACCTATTCAAGATTTCAAGCAAATACAAACTTTTTTTTATTTAGCAAGCTATCAAAAATAGATTCCAACCAGTTTCAAAAAAAAAAAAAAAAAAGATTCAAACCCATACTTATACCATAATTACTCATCACTCAATCAGAAAATAACAATATACATTACTCAATCTCAGAATATATCAACTCAACAGAGAGGCAGAACCAAAACAACTAAAATCAGAATGTAATGCATATAAAATTAATATTGATTTCCATGTAAAAAAAAATTAACAAATGAATTAATGGTTTGTGACTGTGAAACTTACCGATGGAGTTGTGGTGGACTGACGGGGGGTGAGCAGCAGCTTCGGTGCTGCAGCAGTTGAGAGGCGAGAGAGGGAGTTCTGAGTTAGGTTATGTGAAAAGTGAAAACAACAATTTATATGCTTGCTAATTTTTTTTTTTTTTTTTTTTTTAAAGCCCTGTGAAACTCATCGTTTCATTAACTCTTATAGCCATAGGGACTTGCCATTCGTACAGGATCTAGAATACCGGAGAATCTCAATATTTCGGTTCGGTACAGTATCGGTTATCATAATCGATTTCCGATTGCATCATGCCGGCTCAAGGTATTATGGGGGCGATAACTTTAAATGAGGTTTATTCTTATATTTTGAATATTAATATAATATTTATTTAACTTTTGGTTTTTTTTTCCATTTAAAATCTATTTTTTTAGAAAAAAAATTACAAATTAAAACGAACCTATCGCATTATTCAATGACTATACAACTAAAATAAATACTATTCATTGAATAAGCAACCAAATACTAAAAAATTATGATTGAAAATTTTAATAAAGTTATATATTTGATATTTCTAAATATAATTTGAGTATAAATTTATTTACTAGTGTAAGATTAATGAGTTGTGTTAACATTTATGTGTAAGAGATTAAATAATTGACCCATCCAATGAAAATATTTTTCTTCAACTAGTTTTTCTTTGATAAAAAACAACTACTTTTTATTTATTGGTGAATATTTAGGGCTTAATTAATACTTCTATTGGTACAGGAATATCTCTATTGGTAAAAATTTAGGGGCCTTTTTTTCATTGGGGGCCTTAGGCGGTTGCCTATTTGGCTCACCCATTGAGCCGACACTGGATTGCATCACCGCACTGGCATCAGAGAGACCACCAGCCTCCATTTGCCGGCCTCGGCTCTAGCGGCCAGCCACAGGTGCGGTGCGATTTCTCGGCTCCGATCGGTTGCAGCGGTTTCTCGACTCCCTTGCACACCCCTACTCAAGGCCACGTGTTTGTGTGAATACAAAGCCGCAAAACAAAGAAGTGAATACAAAGCCGCAAAACAAAGAAACAGAAAATAAGGCTAATCCAACTTGTATTATTTTGGAGTGTCCCACTGTTAACTTACGGGCGCGCTGTTCGCGATAATAACTCTTTGTCGTAGCTTAAGATATTGATCGACTTTTGGTGTAGGCAAATATTGAATTCCAGATCTCTTATTCAAGATAATCAAAGACTTTACCAATTGAATTAATTGGATCCCACTCACTATTAGCAGATCGTGGTGATTATAAATAGAGAAAAAAATAGAAAAAAATATAAATAATAAATAATAAAAAAATAAAAAAGAGAAGCAGAAAATAACTTTTCAAAATTTTCATTTACTATGTTATTAAAATCACAAATATTTTGTAATAGTCAGTGGAATATACTCCTCTTCCGTGTAATACTCCAACTAATAAAAAAAAAATCAACTTTAATATATATTCTGCCTTTGAAAAAAAAAAAAAAAAACCTTAATCTGACTAGAGAAATAAAAAGAAAAATTAAAATATCTTACGCCATAGTTGCCACTTGCCACCCAAGCCGGACTCAACTCAATGCTTCCAGCTACAGGTTCCGTCCAGTTCAATCATCAGTGCAGTGGTAATCTCCCTCTCTAACTCTGTTTCTCTCTTGCTCTATATTTATGTTTTAGTAAATTATGAGTAACTGTGCACTCGAAAGGATAACTACGACTATCTACTACTTGAGTTGTGCTTTTTTTTTTCTTTTTCTTTTTTTTAGAAGTCTACTTGAGTTGTGCTTTACATGTTGCCCTTTAAGTTTTATTAATACTAGTCACTAACCCGTGCGATGCACGGAAAAATTATTGACTCTGAAAAAAATCCAACAATGAGTAAATAGACATTTTGCTAGTTAGTATTTTTTTTAAAAAAAAATTAAGAAATATTTAACTTCTATACTTTTCCATAGTTTAGAAGTGTTATTTAATATTGAACGTTATTGAGTTGCAAGTGCATAGTTACCAAAACCTACAAAGTAATTTACAATTCTTAAATTAATAAAGCAAAACTCTCAATAGTTATATATACACACACTCAAAACTAATATAAATCGCAAATATATAAACAAAGACCATGATATGAGGAAGACACACCAAGTTTCAAATTTGAGTAGCAATATGACTTTCTCGTAGTAATAACAATATAGACAATTCAAAATATGGAACAATATCAAAATTATAATACCTAATTCCATTATCTTTTATGTTGAATCCAAACAAATAATTAATCAACCAAAAATCATAGCTTTTAATAAGAAAACAAAAAATCACATGAACCTAAATAAAAAAGCATTTAAGGTGAAGAATTAAGATCAACCTACTGAGACACAAATACCAAAAACTCCAAGACTTAAAACTTCAAAATTTATAGAATCCCCAAATTCTACTTCAAAACCAAACCAAATTCAACAAATTTATATATAACATACCAAATAAAAATTTATCGTTCCTTAAGCTGGAAGACAGGTTGCAGCTTTGATTTTTCTCCAAAAAAATAGAGATGCTTTATATGCCATGTACAATAAATAAATAAAAAATAGTAGAAATTTCAACCCAAAAACCAAACCCACGAAAACAATGTCAATATAAATATGAAGATTAACCCAAATACTCAAAAGAAAATCAATTCTAAACATAACAAAAGAATAAGATAGAAAGAAAATCTCAGGCACGTGAAATCAACTCTATCTCTCTCTTTCTCTCTTTTTCTTAATCTAACGTTAGTCTTTTTTTTTTTTTTTTTAGTCCTATTTTCGACGTGAGTCTCTTTTTTTCTTTTTCTTTTTTGAGTCCTATCAGAATTTTTTTTTTTTATATAGATTATCAATATTTGAGTTTGAGTTTAAGTTGGACTTGTTAGAGAGATAGAGTTTCACTCCTTGTTAAGTTTTGATTAAACAAAAATAATTTTGTTTTAAAAAAATGATAATGATGAGTTTAAATTTAAATTGGACTTGTTAAAAAGATAGAGTTTCACTCCTTGTTAAGTTTGGATTAAGCAAAAAATAATTTTATTTAAATATTGTGTTGTCGTGGAAAATTGTGAGAGATTCCGAGACTTCGGTTATATATATATAAATATATATATATATATATTATATTAGTATATGTGTACAATATTTTCTATTACTTTAGTCCAACTCTTTAAGCTTATGTGTACAGTATTTTCTAGGCGTAAATACACTTTTGGTCCCTACATTTTGGGTCATTTCTCGATTTGGTCTCTAAACTGATTTTGCTTCTAGGTCAGTCCCTGAAATTAGAAAATCAATTCTATTTTAGTCTCTGCCGTCAACCCACTAACAGAAAAATCCTACATGGCTAACAGAGGGCATAAGTGGCATGTTAAATGCTGATGTGGCTAATAATTTAATAATAAAAATACCACGTCAGCATCCATGTCAGCATTTAAATTAATGAAAAAATGCCAGGTCAGAACAAATTAAAAATTAACATTAATCTAATTAAAATATTAAAAAAACAATTAAAAACAAATATCTAAATTGTTAAAAGTTATTAAATTATTATCAGTTTCTAAATCAAAAAATAATAATTTATCAGTTTTAATCAAATAAAAAGAGGAAAAACAAAATTAAAAATAAAATCAATTAAGATCTGTGTTCATCTTGATCATGAACATATAAGAACAACAACCCAGAATATTCAAACACAAGAACAAAAGAATAGAAACCCATAATATTCTAAAATTTGTACCCAGATTCTTCAACAAAAATCAATTATATATTCAACCAAAATTATTATCCAAAACCATCTCTTTCCCAAATACCCATCAAAATTCTCAATATAGCATAATGGAGGAGAGGTAAAGATGTGGCTTCGCCGTGGGGACTGACCTGGGCTTCACAACACCCACAAACCCACTACCTGAGGTTTTGCCGTTAGAAACAATTTGGGCTTCGCCGTGAGGACCGATCTAGGCTTTGCACCTGAGGCTTCGCCATGGGGACCATCACAACAACATAGCCAGCACAACCATTGATCCTTCGCAACCACCACCACCACCTGTCTGGGGTTTCACAGCAACACAACACACCCACAAATCCAAACCAACCCACCACCCCAAACCGATCCTTCGCAACCACCACCACCACCGGTCTTGGGTTTCACTGCAGCATAACACACCCATAAATCCACAACCCACGAATCTAAACCGACCCACCACCCCAAATCGATCGTTCACCTCCACTGATCCATAAAACTCCATGGTCGAGCTTGAGAACTTAATCCACAAAACCCCATTTCAAAGCATTCAATCGGCTGGGAGAGTTTATCAAAAAAACAAAAAAAAAAAGAATCGACTGGGGGAGAAAGATCAAAGAGAGGAAGAATGTGAATTGGTGGAGAGAGAGAGAGAAGAGAGTGAGAAGAATGAAAATTACTTTTTAAATTTAATAATTTAACTTTTTTAATTTTAATTTAGAAACTGATAATAATTTAATAACTTTTAGGCGTAAATACACTTTTGGTCCCTACATTTTGGGTAATTTCTCGATTTGGTCCCTAAACTGATTTTGCTTCTAGGTCAGTCCCTGAAATCAGAAAATCGATTCTATTTTGGTCCCTGCCGTCAACTCACTAACAGAAAAATCCTACGTGGCTAACAGAGGGCATAAGTGGCATGTTAAATGCTGACGTGGCTAATAATTTAATAAAAAAAAAACCACGTCAGCATCCATGTCAGCATTTAAATTAATAAAAAATGACAGGTCAGAACAAATTAAAAATTAACATTAATCTAATTAAAATATTAAAAAAAACAATTAAAAACAAATATCTGAATTATTAAAAGTTATTAAATTATTATAGGTTTCTAAATTAAAATTAAAAAAAGTTAAATTATTAAATTAAAAAAGTTATTTTCATTCTTCTCACTCTCTTATCTCTCTCTCTGTCGATTCACATTCTTCCTCTCTTTAATCTTTCTCCCCCAGCCGATTCTTTTCTTTTTTCTTTTTTTTTTGGTAAACTCTCCCAGCCGATTGAATGCTTTGAAATGGGGTTTTGTGGATTAAGTTTTCAAGCTCGACCATGGAGTTTTATGGATCAGTGGAGGCAAAGGATTGGTTTGGGGTGGTGGGTCGATTTGGATTCGTGGGTTGTGGATTTATGGGTGTGTTGTGCTGCAGTGAAACCCAAGACCGGTGGTGGTGGTGGTTGCGAAGGATCAGTTTGGGGTGGTGGGTTGGTTTGGATTTGTGGGTGTGTTGTGTTTCTGTGAAACCCCAGACAGGTGGTGGTGGTGGTTGCAAAGGATTGGTGGTTATGCTGGCTATGTTGTTGTGATGGTCCCCATGGCGAAGCTTCAGGTGCAAAGCCCAGATCGGTCCTCACGGCGAAGCCCAAATTGTTTCTAACGGCGAAACCTCAGGTAGTGGGTGTTGTGAAGCCTCGAGTAGTGGGTTTGTGGGTCTTGTGAAGCCTAGGTCAGTCCCCACGGCGAAGCCACATCTCTACCTCTCCTCCATTATGCTATATTGAGAACTTTGATGGGTATTTGGGAAAGAGATGGTTTTGGATAATAATTTTGGTTGAATATATAATTGATTTTTCTGGAAGAATTTGGGTACAAATTTAGGAATATTATGGGTTTCTATTCTTTTGTTCTTGTGTTTGAATATTCTGGGTTGTTGTTCTTATGTGTTCATGATCAAGATGAACACAAATCTTAATTGATTTTATTTTTAATTTTGTTTTTCCTCTTTTTTATTTGATTAAAACTGATAAATTATTATTTTTTAATTTAGAAACTGATAATAATTTAATAACTTTTAACAATTTAGATATTTGTTTTTAATTGTTTTTTTTAATATTTTAATTAGATTAATGTTAATTTTTAATTTGTTCTGACCTGGCATTTTTTATTAATTTAAATGCTGACATGGATGCTGACATGGAATTTTTATTATTAAATTATTAGCCACGTCAACATTTAACATGCCACTTATGCCCTCTGTTAGCCACGTAGGATTTTTTAGTTAGTGGGTTGACGGCAGGGACCAAAATAGAATCGATTTTCTGATTTCAGGAACTGACCTATAAGCAAAATCAGTTTAGAGACCAAATCGAGAAATGACCCAAAATGTAGGGACCAAAAGTGTATTTACGCCTAACTTTTAACAATTCAGATATTTGTTTTTAATTGTTTTTTTAAATATTTTAATTAGATTAATGTTAATTTTTAATTTGTTCTGACCTGGCATTTTTTATTAATTTAAATGCTAATGTGGTATTTTTATTATTAAATTATTAGCCACGTCAACATTTAACATGCCACTTATGCCCTCTATTAGCCACGTAGGATTTTTTTGTTAGTGAGTTGACGACAGGGACCAAAATAGAATCGATTTTCTAATTTCAGGGACTGACCCAAGAGCAAAATCAGTTTAGGGACTAAATCAAGAAATGGCCCAAAATGTAGGGACCAAAAGTGTATTTACGCCTATTTTCTATTATATGATTCAACTAAATTTTAGTATTCTATTAAGCTTATGTGTACAGTATTTTCTAGGCAGAAATATTATTTTCATTCCTGTATTTTCACCCGATTCCCACTTTGGTCCATACTTTTTTATTTTACTGCTTTTAGTTCCTAAAATGAAAAACGTGTTCTATTTTAGTCCTTAACGTCATCTCACTAACGAAAATTGTCTACGTGGCAGACGGAGTATATTGTTGGCATCAGTAAATGCTGACATGGCCATAAAAATAATAATAAAAATTTTTTAATTAACATTTAAAAAATGCCATGTCAGCTTCTAAATATAAAAATTTTATTTATCAATTTTAACAAAAGAAAAAATAGAATTAAAAACAATAAAATACATAAATTCAGATCTAATTCATTTTGAACAAAAACACAAACCCAGATTTAAACATAAATACAAGAACATAAGAGCACAAACCCAGAATCAAACACAAAGATCACAAACTCAAATTTAAATATTAACACAAGATCAAAAACACCAAGAACACAATAACAAACATAAACTATTTACACTCAGAATTCCTCTACTTACTCTCAATGCTACCATCAAATCAACACAGTCCACCCAAATCCCAAGCTCTCCCTCAACCTCTAAACACAAACTCTTCATTTCACTCCAAAGAAAGACAAACCCATATCGACTTCGTCCCTGCCAAGCCATCCACATCAACACAAAATTAAAAGACAAACCCAAAAAATTAACATTAGATCCGCATCAACACAAAATTAAACATGAACAAATTCAAAAAATCAAACCCCCACTAGTACACCACCAAAGCATCAAACACAAAAATCAAACCCAGATTTTTGGCCCCCCAAACACTAAATTCAAACCCAGATTTTCGGCCCCCAAGCATAAAATTGAAAACCCAAATTTTCTTATACTTTTTGAGAAACCTCAAATCCAAAACTTAGAGCTGAAACCAAACCACCTCCAACCTCAGATTCGAAATTATCAAACCCAAACGAAATCAACCTCAGACCTGAAATCGGCTCAATGAGAGTACCAAACTCCACAAAACCATTGGATAGATAAAGCCCAGCTGAGCAAGAAGTTACCAGAGCTTTTTTTTTTTTTTTTTTTTTTTTTTGGGTTATGGCTACTTTGCAGTCTGCACTCCACGGAGGGAAAAAGTTTGTTTTCTTATTTGGAAAAAGGTTTGTTAAGTCATTCAAAAGATTTCAAATTTCACCTGCTAGCTAGGTTAGATAGATGATTTTGGCTCTCGACATGGTGTTGGGTCTGAAGGGCACCCAAGCTAAGAATAAGTAATGTGCTTCATCAATGAATTGGCTTGTACTTCCCATCCAAAAAAAAAGGAAAAAGAAAGAAGAATTGGCTTTTAATTTTGTGTTCTTAAATCTGGGTTGGTATTTTTGTTGTTTTTGTTCAAGATAAACTTATATCTTAATTCATGTGATTTTTGGTTTTATTGCCAAATAAATTTTTTATTTTTTATTTTTTTTATTTTAATGGCCACGTTAGAATTTAGTGTGCCAACAGTACACTCTGTTTGCCACGTAGACAATTTCCGTTAGTGAGATAACGGTAGAAACTAAAATAGAACGTATTTTTCATTTTAGAAACTAAAAACGGTAAAATAAAAAAGTAGGGACCAAAGCAGGAATGGGGTGAAAATATAGAGACGAAAACAGTATTTCCACCTATTTTCTATTATATGATTCAACTAAATTTTAGTATTCTATTATTATTTTTTTTTTTAGAGATTTTACCAGTTGATCTAACTGGAACCTACTAATATTCTATTATTTTATTTCATATATAGTTTTGATATTTTGTTTATGATATTTATATTTGATAATAGTGATTTGATTAATTAAATTAAATCATTGTTAAATGCTTGTTTATTAGATATTTATATTTATTGAAGCATATTTTAAGTTTAAAAAGCATTCAAGAATTAAAGTTGTTCAGTCCTCCATTTCAAATCGTGAAACTTTAGATATTGAACTTGTAGGGATATTGGGCCCAAGAGCTCATTATCTATGTATATATTGGGCCTGAGGCCCAAGCCGGGGACGAGGGTCGCCCGAGTAGGAATAAACATTGCGAAGGGAGTCCTTGTTAGAAAATGAAAAAGTTAGTTTTGGTCATAATGGCCCAGGAGGTTGTGCTTAGGATGAATGCCTCGGCTAACCCAATCCGAGGTCCGTAGATGTGGTCTGCCATTCAGGGGGACGTTCTACGAAGTTCCATTGGTATAGGTAAA
The DNA here is from genome assembly GCA_030021035.2 of Notholithocarpus densiflorus. Classification (NCBI taxonomy): domain Eukaryota; kingdom Viridiplantae; phylum Streptophyta; class Magnoliopsida; order Fagales; family Fagaceae; genus Notholithocarpus; species Notholithocarpus densiflorus. The sequence goes on from JARYZH020000125.1 coordinate 1,179,408, forward strand.
CATTGCAGAAACATTGGACAAGGCGGAGTCCTAAAATATTTAAGGAGAAAGCTGCTACTATCGCATTGAATGCTCTGCAACTAACCCTCTAGCCGCATTAATGTGGAGGTGATACCTGAACAGTAGTTTTCAGCCTTACAGCTACTACCTAAAGATTTCAGTAAGGTGCTGATGGGACAAGGATCAAGCACCAACCATCTGGCCTGCATGTGGAGGGTAAGGATGAAAGAAGAAGAGAGTATAAAAGGAGAAGGGAGCAATGGGAACAGGGATCGAGAAATCTAGAGGAAAACACTGTATCAATCAGGAAACAAACCTGTAATCAAACTTAAGAGAAATATACAAGAACTGATCTTCTCGGACAGTGCCGATGACGATTTTCTTTAGTTAAAATTAATCTATCTTTCTGTTTTTGTCATCTGAATTCACTTTATTTGTCTTCCAACTCATTTTAGCCCAGTTTTCCAACCCATTCTCTACAAATTCATTGTTTTGGGCTTTTTGGGCCTAAGTCCATCCCTCATTTAGGCTAGGGATCCAAATCTGGTCCTTACAATTGGCCCTGTCTGTGGGAAATTCTAGTGATATAGTGAGTTTAACATCCAACTATGGTAGGTTCAGGTCCTCACCAAGTAGAATCCAAAGGGTCTCAACGTCAAGATCACTTCTATGATCTTGAGTAAAGAAGGGACCAGGAGGGGAGTGTATATACTACTCACACTACTAGGAGTCATTCTAAGGGTGGTAGCCACCTCTCTCAGGAAAAAAATGCCAGAGCCATGCAGCAGGAGATTGATCATTTAAAAAGGAAGTTGCGCCACGAACGAAGAAGGCGAATTCCCTCAATTTCTAATTTCTCTTCTGACAATGAGGAGGATGGTAGTTATAGGCAAAGATCAAGGACTCCTCCCAGTGAGTCTTTCTCGTACGATGAGAACTACCACCATGAGCACAGAAATAGAAGCTCATCTTCTAAACGCCAGGGGAATGATGCGATGAGCAGAGCGCTCAAACAAATTTCCAGATTGCCTTTCACACGCAGGATTGAGGAAGGGAGACTTCCTCGACGGTTCACTCAGCCCACGTTCACCATGTACAACAGCCGTACAGATCCTGTGGAACATGTAAGTCACTTCAACCAGAGAATGGGTGTACACTCCAAGAATGAGACCTTGATGTGCAAGGTATTTCCATCCAGCCTGGGACCTGTGGCTATGAGATGGTTTGATGGTCTGGATGCAGGTTCTATTGGCTCCTTCGAGGTCACCCGAGCGTTTGGGTCTAGTTTTATTACTAGTAGTAGGGTTCTTCGGCCCTTAGATTCTCTCTTGTCCATGTCCATGCGAGAAGGTGAGATCCTGAAGACATACTCGAACAGGTACTAGGAGATGTTTAATGAGATTGATGGGGATTTCGATGACGTGGCCATAAGGACCTTCAAGGTCGGCCTGCCCACAGAGCATGATCTGAGAAAATCCTTGACCAAGAAGCCAGTAAGAAGTGTGCGTAGACTCATGGACTGCATCAATGAATACAAGAGAGTCGAGGAAGACCAACAGCAAGGAAAGGGGAAGAGTAAGGTTATCCCTTAGGAGAGGAGGGATTTCAGGTTGGATCGCTACAACAATAATAAGCCTAGGAGGGATTTTGCTGGGCAATCTGGATCTACGACTCCTCAGGTGGTTAACACTGTGTTCCAAGAACCAGTGCATCAAGTCTTGGAGAAGATCAAGAACGAGCCATATTTCAAATGGCCAAACAAAATGGGAGGAGACCCCTTGAGGCGCAATCAGAGCCTTCATTGCCAATACCACCAAGAATGGAGACATACTACCAAAGACTGTAGAACTCTGTGGAACCATCTGGAGCAACTGGTCAGAAAGGGAAGGCTACAGCAGTTCTTGTATCGGCCAAACGGGTAAGGAGACCAATCAAGGTCAGGGACTCAAAGGAATGCTTCTTCAAGGCCCTAGTTAGGCACAATTAATGTCATATTTGCTGCACCTGGGAGGACTGGTTCTCATCATTCCAGGGTGATGTCTGTAGCTCGGCTATCAGCCGAGGACTCTAATTCTGAGCCGAAGAGGGCTAGAGTGGAGAGCCGACCGGCGTTGAGTTTTTCGGATAAGGATAAGATGAGAACCATCCAGCCACACGACGATGCTTTGGTGGTCACCCTTAGAATAGGGAGGTATGATGTGAAGAGGGTAATGGTGGACCAGGGAAGCGGTGCAGAGATTATATACCCTGATTTGTAGAGAGGGCTGAACTTAAAGTCTGAAGATCTGACAGCCTATGATTCACCTCTGGTGAACTTTGATGGGAAGGTTGTCATCTTAAGGGGTCAAATTAGATTGCCCATGCAGGTAGGATCAGAGGTGGTTGAGGTGGACTTCATTGTAGTGGATGCATATTCTCCCTACACGGCCATCGTGGCCAGACCTTGGCTTCATGCCTTAGGGACCGTCTCTTTTACTCTACATTTGAAGGTGAAGTACCCCTCAGAGGACCGGATTGAGGAGCTTGTAGAGAGTTAGTCCATGGCTAGGCAATGCCTTGTGGCTGCAATTATGCATCAGCTTGCAGCTGAATCCTCGGCCTCTGTTGAGGGGGGCTTATAGTAGTCAAAGTCTTCGGTGTTAACTGTTGATGGGTCAGCCGAGAAGGCGAGGTGTGAGGATTTAGAGAAAGTTGTCATAGTTAATGACCCGGAGAAGGTTTTTCAGGTTGGGGCTTAACTATCTCCTTAGGAGAAGGAAGAGCTGGTAGAGTTTCTCAAGAGGAACGTTGACGTGTTTTCATGGAATGCTTATGAAGCTCTAGGGGTGGATCCGAGTTTCATCTGTCATCATTTGAATGTCAATCCATCAACCACCTCTAGAAAGCAACCACCTCAGCGCTCATCTAAGGATCATTCTAACGCTGTCAAGGACGAGGTGATGAAGCTTAAACATGCAGGAGCTATCAAATAAGTGTTCTACCCTGAGTGGTTGTCCAATACTGTGGTTGTGAAGAAGAAAAATGGAAAGTGGCAGGTATGCGTGGACTTCACAGATCTGAACAGGGCCTGCTCAAAAGATCCTTTCCCCATACCTCAGATAGACCAATTAGTTGATGCCACTGTATGTCATCCTCGGATGAGCTTTTTGGATGCCTTTTAAGGCTACCACCAGATACCTTTAGCCTCAGAAGATTAGGAGAAAACAGCTTTCGTCACTCCTATTGGAAACTACCATTACAAGGTGATGCCTTTTGGATTGAAAAATGCAGGGTCTACCTATCAGAGGATGATGACTAGGATGTTTGAACCACAATTGGGCAAGAATATTGAAGTATATATAGACGACATGATAATCAAGAGTAAGCTAGAATCTGAGCATGTTAACGACCTCGGCAATATCTTTGAGATCTTGAGGAGACATAAGCTACGGCTCAATGCTTCTAAATGTTCTTTTGGTGTTGGATTAGGGAAGTTTTTGGGGTACATGGTTACACATTGCGGAATTGAAGTTAACCCCGACCAGATTAAAGCAATCAACAATTTACAATCACCTCGGAATCCCAAAGAGGTCCAGAAGCTCACAGGGATGACCGCCGCTCTAAACTGATTCATCTCTCGGTCAATGGACAGGTGTAGGCCTTTCTTTCAATTGTTGAACAAGTGGAAGGGATTTGAATGGACCGAGGAGTGTGTCTTGGCTTTCCAGCAGTTGATAGAGTATCTTTCTCGGCCACCCATTATGTCTAGACCCGCGGTGGATGAGGTTTTGTTTGCCTATATTGTCGTAGCTTCCCATGCGGTAAGCTTGGTACTTGTACGGGTTGATAGTGGTGTACAGAGGGCCAGTCTATTATGTGAGCAAATCACTTCATGAGGCCGAGGTCCGTTACCTACCCCTGGAGAAGACCATTTTGGCAGTTGTGCATGCTACGCGCAAGCTCCCCCACTACTTCCAATCACACATTGTTGTTGTCCTGACCTAGCTTCCTCTTAGGTCTCTACTTCGGAGTGCTGATTACACGAGAAGGATTACCAAGTGGGGTACGATCCTAGGGGCTTTTGATATCAAATACATGCCTCGCACCTCTGTCAAGGATCAGGTCCTCGCCGATCTTGTGGCCGAGTTTGCTGAAACCCCACTAGAAGATAAAGTAGAGAAACATCACATGGATGGAAAATCGGTTGGTGTAATCTCCTTACAAGAACCTTTGTCTTGGAAGGTATATGTTGATGGCGCTGTGAACCACAGAGGATCTGGAGTGGGGCTAGTTCTGGTATCTCCAGAGAATATCATAATTGAGAAATCCTTAAGATTGGGCTTCTCGACCACAAACAATGAGACTGAGTATGAAGCTCTGTTGGCCGGGATGACCATGGTTCAGAAGATGGGTGGAAAAGCAGTGTAAATATTCTCTGATTCAAGGCTGGTTATAGGCCAAGTTCAAGGAGAGTTAGAAGCCAGAGATCTCAGAAAGCAGGAGTACTTGAGCCAGGTTAGACATTTACAATCAAGATTTGAATCTTTTAGCTTATCACAAATCCCTAGAAGTAGAAATACACATTTTGAATCTCTCGCCACACTGGCAACCTCCTTGGCACAAAGTTTACCTCGAATGATTCTTGTGGAAGACTTGTGTAAACCTACTAAAATAGCGGGAAACACGGTTCATATTCATCAGATTAGGGTGAGTCCTAGCTGGCTGGACTCTATTGTACTGTTCCTTAAGGAAGATATCTTGCCCGAGAGTAAGTTCGAGGCTGATAAGGTGCGGAGAAAGGCTCTTCGGTTTTGGCTATCCGAGGACCAGAAGTTGTATAAGAGATCTTTTTCTGGACCATATTTGCTATGCATACACCTTGAAGTAGTTGAACTATTGCTTGAAGAGTTACATGAGGGAATTTGTGGAAGCCACACAAGAGGCAGGTCCTTGTCTCACAGAGCCCTTACTCAGGGGTATTGGTGGCCAAATATGCAAAGGGAGGCACAACAGTATATGAAGAAATGTGACCAATGTCAGAGATTTGCACCAAGCATTCACCAATCGGGAGGTGCCCTTAACCTTCTGACCAGTCCTTGGCCATTTGCTCAATGGGGCTTAGACATTGTAGGCCCTTTCCCTAAGGCAGCAGGGAACAAGAGATATTTGTTGGTCGGCACAGATTACTTCACCAAATAGGTTGAAGCTGAACCATTGTCAAATATCAGAGATGTGGATGCCAAGAGATTTGTTTGGAAAAATATCGTTACTCGGTTTGGAATCCCTCTCACCCTCATCTTGGACAACTGTCTTCAGTTTGATAGCAAGGCCTTCAAGAGGTGACCTGGGCATATCAAATAGATACTTCACCTCGGCATACCCACAGGGGAATGGACAGACTGAAGCTATTAATAAGGTCATAGTGAGTGGGCTTAAAAAGAGGTTGGACGACGCAAAAAGAAAGTGGGTAGAAGAGTTGCCACACGTCCTTTGGACATACCGACAACACCTCATAGGTCCACTGGGGAGACTCCCTTTTCAATGACTTATGGGGCCGAGACAGTTATTCCTCTAGAAACGGGATTCCCCACACTAAGAACAAGTTCTTTCACTCCGAGCAGCAATGATCAGTTATTGGAGAAGAGCTTAGACTTAATTGAAGAACGAAGAGAAAACGCCATGGTCCAATTGGCCTACTATCAACACAAGCTTAAGTAAGGGTATGATGCCAACGTAAAGCTAAGGTCACTGGCATCTGGAGACTTGGTCCTAAGAAAGGTTGTAGGAATTGCAAAAAACCCAGCATGGTGAAAATTGGGACCCAACTGGGAGGGGCCATATCGTATCACATCAGTGGCTAGAATAGGTGCATATTTCCTTAAAGATTTAGAGGAAAAAGCTATACCACGCCCTTGGAATGTAAGCAACCTGAAAAGATATCATTATTAATGAAAGCTTTCTTTACCGTATTTGGGTTTGTTATATTATGCGCTATGCTTTCTGCTGTTTGTTCGAGTATCAAACAGAACCTTGGTCATACCTGGATCCTCGGATCATATACTTTAGGTAAATTGATATGTTAAATCATTTTCTAAGTATTAAACAGAACCTTAGCTATGCCTGGCTCCTCGGACCACATGTTTTGGGTAAATTAATACTCCCTGACATCTATCTACATATCAAACAAAACCTTGGTCATGCCTGGATCCTCGGACCACATACCTTTGGTAAATTAATATGTTAAATCATTTTTCTAAGTATTAAACAGAACCTTAGCTATGCCTAGCTTCTCGGACCACATGCTTTGGGTAAATTAATACTCCCTGACATCTATCTACATATCAAACAGAACATTGGTCATGCCTGGATCCTCGGACCACATACCTTTGGTAAATTGATATGTTAAATCATTTTTCTAAGTATTAAATAGAACCTTAGCTATGCCTGGCTCCTCGGATCACTTGCTTTGGGTAAATTAATACTCCTTGACATCTATCTACATATCAAATAAAACATTGGTCATACCTGGATCCTCGGACCACATACCTTGGGTAAATTGATATGTTAAATCATTTTTCTAAGTATTAAACAGAACCTTAGCTATGCTTGGCTCCTCGGACCACATGCTTTGGGTAAATTAATACTCACTGACATTTATCTACATATCAAACAGAACTTTGGTCATGCCTGGATCCTCGGACCACATACCTTGGGTAAATTGATATATTAAATCATTTTTCTTAGTATTAAACAAAACCTTAGCTATGTTTGGTTCCTCGGACCACATGCTTTGAGTAAATTAATACTCCTTGACATCTATCTAAGTATCAAATAGAACATTGGTCATGCCTGACCCCTCGGACCATGTACTTTGGGTAAATTGATATCTTTTAGTCATCCATCTAAATATTAAACAGAATCTTAGCTATGCCTGGCTCCTCGGACCACATACTTTTAGTAAATTAATATCTCCTATCATTTTACCATGTGTTAGGGCAAAGCCTTTGTTATTTTAGACTCCTCGGGCTACATACTTAAGGATCAAATGGATGCTCATAAGCAGCACTTAAAGCATTTACAAGCATACCTGTATTTTGTGTAAAACTTGGTTATCCCTCTAATCCTTTGAACTTGTTAATGAGTAGGGAACAAAGTAAGTTTAAGCCTGTATGTATGCTGCACTACTATGTATATCCTTAAAAGTTAAAATTATGCTCTGCCGAGGTGATGGACTTAGTAGATTTAACATTTTTTGCTACTGATCATGTGATATGTGAGAATTATACCGCCAATTATGCAGATTGGAAATTCAAGATATACCTCATTATCACATTTTTTTCTCAAGTGCTGAATCAAACAAAGGTTGAGTTTGGATCAGTGTTAGCATCAAAATCATAAGGGAAAGACTTGCAATCTTCATTAATATTGAACCTCCAAAAAAGATAAATGAATTACAAAAGCTTGACATAATTACGGAGTTCAGAAACAAAAAAAAGAAAAGAAAAAGGAACAACCTATCGCTTCATTTTTATTACAAGTTTATCTTTTGGGTTCTTGGGAGGCTGAGTAGATGCGGCCGTGGTGGACACTTGGGCCTTGCCATTGGGATCCTCCTTTGGGGGTATGGGAAGAGTGGCCAGCACCAGCTCCATGTTTTGAGAAGCCTCTTTTTCCTTTGAGGGGTCTTTGAGGGCAACTGGAGGCAGGGCGACATCTTGGACTACTTCTTTGTTGACATTTCCTAACTTTGCAGTGTCCTCAGTCTGCTCTGCTTCCTTGGAAGAGGTGTTGGCAGCAGGAGGAGCTTTGGATGGGCTGCCTTGACCTTCACCTGCCTCCGAGGGGACCGGGTCGGCCTTAGAGCCCGAAGAGCCTGAGGTGCGTATGGTTGGGGGGTAATACACACTTTCTGACCTTTTAAGAGCAGAAGAGGCCTCAACCCCAGTCTGGTTGAGGACCTCATCCCACACTTGGGAGTAGTAATGTCTGCACACCCCCACGACCTCAGCCCTTAAGGTCTCCTCAGTCTCAACCACTCCTATGTCATAGCCGTTCTGCTCAACTTGATCTCGGGCCTTCTCTGCCTCCTCCAACTTCTTCTTAAGAGCAGCAATTTGTTCTTTAGAGGCGGCCAATTGTTCCTCGCCCTGACAGAGGAGTAACTTTTGACCTTCGGCCTGCCTTTCCACCACATTCAAGGCAGACTCGGCACTCTTCTTGGCATGGTCAGCCTCTGCTAGCTTGGCTGTGAGGTCTTGAGACTTCTTTTCAGCTACCTCAAAGGCCTTCACGGCGGCAATGCGCCTACCCTCCTTATCCTTATCTAGCTTGTAAGAGCTGATAACTATCTCTTCAGCTCTGTGGACAGCCTGGATAGCCTATAGAAAGGAAAAAAAAAAAAAAAAAAAGGACAACAGACAAACAAACAACAACAAATAACGATGAGGAGATATGTGAGTTAAAAAAGTCAAAGGCAAGAGTAGGTATAAGAAACATTATTGCTATGAAAGTAAAGTGGCAAAAGCTGTTAATAGGCTTACCTGGGCCAAATCCCTTTTCAGACTAAGGAACACTTCATGTTTCCTCATAGTCCTCATCTCGGACATATCTGCAGGTAGCAGCAGGGCTTGCTCCAGTGCATTTGCAACACACTCCGCCTTCTCTTGCTGAGAACTCTTAATGGATGCATCAGAGAGAAGGGGGGCTCCATCCAGAACAAGGGGAGGGGCCTAGGCAGGAACCCCAACCTGGGTTTTAGCTCTTCTTTCCTCCAGGTTTTGGTTTATCCTGGGTTGTTTAGCCCCCTTGTGGAGCTCGGTATCCTTGGGAAGAGGACCCTTGCCTCCCTCCCCCAAATCTTGACTTCGTTGATCCCTTTTTCTTTTATGATCAGCGGGATCAACTCGTAGAGGCTGAGTAGGAGGGGGAGGTGGGAGTTTAGCTTGGGCATTCTTCTCGGGCGCCTTGCTCCCCGAGGTAGACTCCATCACGTCCAAGAGACCGGTCCTCAGCTTCCTTTGTATTCCCATTTTCTGGAACGGGGGAGGTGTCTCGTATTTGGCTTTCTTCAGTTGGGGACTCTGGTTGGTTGAACACCTCGAAGTCATCCTCAGAGTCGGACACTTCCATTATTTCACCTTCTTCTTCTTCTTTTTCTTCCTCATTTTCCTTGACAATTGGACGGGAAGAAGAAGCCTCTACCTTGGGAATGCCTTCTGGTATGGGGTCGGTGGTAAGGACACCCTCTGGTATTGCACCGGAAATAAAGAAACCCGACGCGGCTACACTTATATAATGAAGACGCGGGTCCCATGCCTTAATGACGCACTTCGGCTCTTGGAAAGTCTTGGATATAGGGGTGTAGCCGAGGATGATGTGTGCTGCCCTAAGTTGGCCGTCCATGTGCACAAACACCTCGGCCTTCAAAATCTTGTCCAAACTCAACTAATTCATGAGATTGAAGTTAGGCATACCAGCGTTCTTATCTACAGAACCATGAAGAGAAACAGAAAAGTATCGTTAGCGAAAGTAGAACCAATCAAAGGAAAATTCACATACAATTATTCAAACCTAGACCTAAGACCCCACCTGGTTTCCCTTCTCTTGTCGGGCAGGGGAGGCCATCATGCCACTCCCTTGATACAATCAGGAAGTCTTTATTTAGGCATTTATTAGAATCTGGGAAGCACTGGATAAACCTAACCTCAGGGTACCTAGACTTAAGGTAATATCCCTGCCCCGTTAAGTGATGGAGGTTGTAAACCCAATTGACGTTGTGGTGTGTGAGGTTTAGGCCCATCCTCTTGTTAAGGGCATTTACACAACCTAAGATTCTAAACATATTGGGTGCACACTGGGTGGGAGCTAACCTATGAGCTCTAAGGTAGCCCCTGGTAAAAGTACCCATAGGGATTGTCATCCCTCCTTCTATAAAGGCAATCATTGGGATTACTACCTCTACCTCTTGCCTGTCTTCGTGCCATTGCCCCTCTTTACAATACCTAAGGCCTACTACTGGAGGGATCCTATAACGAGCCCTAAAGTTCTCTATTCCCTCCTTGGAGTCTATCAAACACTTAAATCTACCCATTTCTAGAAAGGTGTGGAGGAACTAAGAAGATTGAGAGAAGAAAATGGGGCCGAGGAGAAGAAAAGTGTATGGAAAAACAAAGTATAAAGGTTTGTGAAGACTTACAGAAAGGATAAAAATATCCTCGGACGGGCTTTCGGTATTTGTAAGGGCATGAGTGAGTTGGGAAGATTGGCAGGTTTAGTGTATGTGTGCTAGAGCCGAATGAATGCTAAAGTGAGATGAGTGATTGATTTTAGTAATATTTATATCAAAGAGAAAGCTACAGGGCGGGAAAGTTCCCGCCCAAGTCCCAGCAGAATCCTCAACTGTTAGATCCGCATCGCGCCGTGGAACATGGGGGACAAGGAGCCGTAAAAATTTAATGAAAAGCGTGTCTCATATGCCGAAGCGTCAGGAGCGTGTCTTGGGCAGTTAAAAAGGCATCTACGCAGGCAGAGGTGATGTATGATGAGCTCGGACTGGCAAAAGTGACATCGAAATCCTCTTTTCTTCCCGATGAGCTAGAAAGGAGAATCTCGATGGGCTATTGTAGGGATATTGGACCCAGGAGCTCATTATCTATGTATATATTGGGCTTGAGGCCCAAGCCGGGGACGAGGGTCGCCCGATGAGGAATAAACATTGCAAAGGGAGTCCTTGTTAGAAAATGAAAAAGTTAGTTTTGGTCATAATGGCTCAGGAGGTTGTGCCGAGGATGAATGCCTCCTCGGCTAACCAAATCCGAGGTCTGTAGATGTGGTCTGCCATTTAGGGGGACGTTCCAGGAAGTTCCATTGGTACAGGTAAACATTGCAGAAACATGGAACATGGGGGAGTCCTAAAATATCTAATGAGAAAGCTGTTACCACCACATTGAATGCTCTACAGCTAACTCTCTGGCCGCATTAATGTGGAGGTGATACCTGAACAGTAGTTTTCAGCCTTACAGCTACTACCTAAAGATTTCAGGAATGTGTTGATGGGACAAGGATCAAGCATCAACCATCTGGCCTGCACGTGGAGGGTAAGGATGAAAGAAGAATAGAGTATAAAAGGAGAAGGGAGCAATAGGAACAGGGATCGAGAAATCTAGAGGAAAACACTGTATTAATAAGGAAACAAACCTATAATCAAACTTAAGAGAAATATACAAGAACTAATCTCCTCGGACCGTGCCGAGAATGGTTTTCTTTAGTTAAAATTAATCTATCTTTCTGTTCTTGTCATCTGAATTCACTTTATTTGTCTTCCAACTCATTTTAGCCCAGTTTTCCAACCCACTCTCTACAAATTCATTGTTTTGGGCTTTTTGGGCCTGAATCCATCCCTCATTTGGGCTAGGGATCCAAATTCGGTCCTTACAGAACCTTTTAAAAAGTTCAAAGTGAACTAAAAAGTTTGAATATTGTTTCCTTAGAATGTGATCATAGATTTCAACAACTAATATGAGAATATTTTAATAATCAAGAATTATGTCACGAAAGTCTGTTCTTGTTAAATTTTATTCGGCCCTCCGAACAAAATTTCTTTGCTCCGCCACTTGCTAGGGCTAAACGTGTAATAAGCAGAGGCAGTTGCATGTGGCTTCTTTGTAACTTTTCTCCATGACAGTACTGTGACAATTTCTTTCTCTATTTTATTTGTTTAGTTTAATGCTTAGTATTTTATTTTTGTGTTTAATTTCAATTACTATGAGTAACTAAATTTATAATTAAGGTTGATGATGAAACCTTATTAAAAATTATAAGTATTATTTATGTGATTTAATATTTCTCACAATAGTTGTTCTTTAATGATTTAAATTGTTCTTGCTTCATTACAATTAACTAAGATAGGATTCTTAATACAAGTTCAATCATGTTTTTCCTCATGATTTTGGATTTATCTTAATTAATTGAATGCTTGGTTTTATAATTGTTTGATTTTAAAATTGAATATTTTTTATGATTTGTTTGGTTACGGATACAATTGATGATTTGATTTTATACTTAGGAGGTAAAGAAGAGCATGCTTTAGATTTAAAAAAAAAAATATTTTAATGATAATATTTTCCAAATAGTCAAATACATTGTAAATCAACTTTTAATAATTAGGACTCCTCTTCCGTGTAATACTCCAACTAATAAAAAAAATCAACTTTAATATATATATATATATATATATATATAAATATATATATATTTATATATATGCCTTTAAAAAAAAAAAAACCCTAATCTGACTAGAAAAACAAAAAAGCTTACGCCGTAGTTGCCACCAAAATATGGATTTTAATGAAATATTTTTCATGATAGTGAGATTGATTATCATGTAGTGGTTGGAAAAAATTAAAGATCATGAATATGTGCTGGTATGAATTAACAAGACGGATTCCAAAACCTTAATTCCTTTCTCTTGATTGTTTATATCGTTTTGTTGCTTTAATAATATCATTGCTTAGTTTAATTATTTACTTAGCTTCATTTAATTTCAAAACAACCAATTTTTATTAAACTAGATTATGATTAATTTGGTTAAGATTTAATTAATTTTCCTACGTTTATACAAGTTCCTGTGGGTTCGACCTCGTTCTTGTCAAATTATACTTCAGTACGATTTGTGCATTTGCGAGTAATTTAAAATTTCACAACAATCTTGCTTTGTTGTTTTCTTCCTTGCGGAATTAGAATTTACCTTTATCCCTTGTGCCAGGGCATCACGGGCTCCTTGGGCTTGTCATATTGGACTGGGTATGCTGACCCTTTTATTTTTTTTGTTTGTCTTCATTTATTTGATTCTGCCGGGCCTTGCCCTATTTTGCTTCTCTAGTTTTGGACCCTTCTAAGGCCCATCTTTATTCTTCAAGAGGGTCCATTTCACCGTGGTTACCTTCTATGCTTTACTTTTCTTCCAAAGGAGGGCCTGTGGGCTAACTTTGGGTTTTTTTTCCCATTCTCAAAGGACATTCTTCCTTTTAGGCCCATTGCTTGGGCCTTGTGTGTGTTTCCTTTCCTTCGGGCTCATAGAACGTGGCCCAGTTTCTATTTTTTTGCCCCATGTCTTAACCCATTTCCTTGGGTCAACTTGGGCCTTTTCCCTCATTAGGCCTTCGGGTACGGATTTGTAGAAATGTGTATCAACACTCTCTTGTCGTGTATGGGAAAAAAGGTTAGTTATTATATAATTCTAAATAATTTATCAACAGTACTCTCTTGTCCTACGAGATTTATACTGAAAAAACTGTTGATGTGATCTTCTCTAATCAATAAGATTATATTATCTATGCAAATGTATATGTGAGATTTCTAATCAGTACAAGGAATAAAAAATAAAAATTACCAGATGATGTCACATTTACATAAATAACAGCATTTTATTGATTGAGAGGTCAAGAAGGACTACATCAGCAGTCCTCCTGGTGAACCTAATAATTTCTCCTGTATACCCTTTCTCTTTAGTTATTATATAATTATAGGAAAATGTTAATAAGTTACTTGTTAAGGTTTTTCTAATGTGGGTCCTACGTAATAAAAAAATGAGATAAATAAAATAAAAGACATGAAAAAAAATAACATAAAGATGTAAATAAGATAAAAAAAATTGTAAAAAAAAAAAATTGTTGTTAATGGGCAGCTTGCGGTGTCCGTTAACACAACCCTTCTAAATAATACGGTCGAAATAAGGCTATAATATTGATGGGGCAACTTGCGGTGTCCGTTAACACAACTCTTCTAAATAATATAGTCAAAACAAGGCTATAACATTGATGGGGCAACTTACGGTGCCTGTTAACACAACCCTTTTAAATAATACGGTCGAAACGAGGCTATAACAGTGATGGTGTACAAAGATCTGAAAGACTGCTTGTCGTGTAACAGAAACAGCAACACACAAAGATAAGGAAAGAGGAAAACAACAAGAAGAGTAGGTAAAAAAAACAAAGAAAGAAACTAGCCATATGGGAAAGGGAACACAATTGCGGAGGAGCATACTAGCACACTTGTGCTGTTAAACAGCCTTACAAATAAAACGTTGACACGTTTGAAAAGGACAATGGGTTGCCACGTGATTGTCCACGTGATGCCTCATGGGCATTTCTCATTCATCATAATCATATTCAAGGAACCTAGGCTAGGATGGCTGACTTTTTCTTCTGCATAGTCAAGTTAAGTAGCCAGACATTCTGTCTTCTTGCTTGTACTCTATATTGTCGTGTCGATCGGGGTTACTACTTAATGAGGAACTCACTTTCAGGGCCTCTTTGTTTTGGCTCTTTCTTCTAATGGATTCATCATCGATCCAACACATCATGCATGGTGACAGTTTTTGAGTTTGAATATATCCTATAAATTTTTCAGGCTTTGTTATTACATTTGCATGTTTAAATTGTCTATATCAAAGTGTTTGTCCCTGTCAGACTTTTTAACTCTTGCTAGCTACTAGTTGCTGCTTGTTGCTAGTTTATTGCTACTATTATATTTGGACATGTCAATAATTTTGTAAGCAAGAGCTGGTGACCAATTCACTAGCTTTGGTTTCAATGCCCATGCTAACTAGGACAATTGAGAAGTTTGGTATGTCTCCCATACAACCATGGGCTGGCTTGCTGGCCTTTTCAACTTTGGTTACCTTTTTTGAGGAAAACAACTTTGGTTACCTTATCATTCTTATTATCATGTTTGAAATATTACTAGAGACTTCCAATAACTAAAGACCTTGAATGGATTAGGACTATTTAATTGCTAGTTAAATGTTACCCATCATTTATAAATCTGTGAAATCTAATAGAATATCATAATGGAGAGCTAACTGATCTTTCAAAGATGAGACAAGAATTGTGAGTTCTAAGAAAATCTTAGCATATCATCGCGCAACTTTGGCACTCCACAAGTATTAAATATTTGTAGGGTGTGGAGAGTAAGGGTTAGGGTTAAGTCTCTAGGAGAGAACTTTACATACATATATACTTAAGTTAGGTTAGAGGAGAATTTTTATCTTGTAAAAAAAATAATAAAAAAAATAAAATCTTAGCGGGAAGTTTGAAAGTTGGATTTGTTTATAAACTATAATGGTCTCTGTAATTTCGCCATTTTCAATGGTAAGGAAACATGGCTAATCATTCCATAATCAAATCAGTGAATTCTACCGTTTATCTCAAAAAAAAAAAAAAAAAAAAATCAGTGAACCGTTTAACCAATTTTGAATTAATTAGTGTTTTTATTTACGGCTTTATAAGCACAGAGTTGAGACGCGTGTACCATTACTTTAGGAAATGTATGGACATCGCTCCTTCAAGGTTAATAATAATTTATTGGTCAACACGCTATATAGGGTTTGTTTGGGTTTGTTTAGATACTGCTTATTACTGAAAACTGAATGCTGAAAATTGAAAACACTGTAACAAAATAATTTTTAAATGTGTGAATAGTGCCGTGAGACCCAGTTTTAAAGAAAAATTTGTTGAAATCCGTACTTGCGGATCCCATGAACAGTGCACGGGACCCACACAAAAAACGCAGCCTCCAACACAAACACAAACGCGTTTGTATTGTGTTAGTTTGGATTGCGCTGAAAACGTTTTTCAGTGTGTTTGCGTCTCTGTCAATGGGTCCAGTGCACTGTTCACAGGACCCACAAGTACTTTTTTCAGCAAAATTTTCATTAAAACTAGGTCTCATAGCACTATTCACACATTTAAAAATTATTTTATTACAGTATTTTTAGTTTTCAGTTTTTAGCAATAAGCGGTATCCAAATAGACCCATAATGTGACTAATCATTTACTTTTTTATGATAGTGGTGGCTTTGTAATCATGCCTCTTATAAATCTTTTACCCTACATTTAAAAAAAATAAATAAATAAAAGGGTTTAAACTGAAAGTTCCATTCTTGAATCGTAAAACATCAAAGGGTGTTTCTCTTTCAACCTCACAAGTGGTCTATGATATATTATATGTTAATTTGTGAATGCTGCTGAGTCATTTTAATAATGCACTTGAAGAACCTATCACTTGGAATGGATAATTTGTATTACTAAGCTATACGTAGGTGGCCTTCTTCTACGTTTGTTTAGGCTACAAGAGAAACTACTGTTTTCTGTTGACTGGGTGCCTCAGCCTCTGCCCTCCCCACAAGTTGTTTTAACATAAGTAAAATACTAATGGTCCGTTTGGATTGAGGGGGAAGAAGGGGGAGTAGAGTAGAGTAAAATAAATTTGGTCCAAAATTAGCCTATTTTCAGTCAGTTTTACTCTACTCCCTCCTCTACTCTCTCTCCTTCCTCCCTCCATCCAAACGGGCCCTAAGGTTTTAAGGGTTCAATGCATAAAGACTTCTTTAGCACGAATCATTATCAAATTCAAAAGTGTTGGGGGGACCACAATTGACTCCCTATAACCACTCTAAAAGTAGGTCCGCGTAGTGTGATGTCAAATGTCATAAAAGATTTGAGTGTGTCTTTCTCATCACCAATTAGTTTTGAGGTGGAATGACACAGCTCACGGTCCGACAAATGGTATCAGAGCCAAGGTCATGGGTTCGAGTCATGGGAATGTCATTGTGAGGGAGAGATTATTGGGGGGACCACAATTTGACTTTCTACAACCACTCTAAAAACAGACTCACGTGATGTGATATCGAATACCATAAAAGATTTAAGTATGTCTTCCTCATCACCAATTGGCTTTGAGGTGGAATGGCACAGCTCACGGTCCAACAAAAAGTATCTTAAGTGCTAAAAAAAATGTATTTTTAACTTTTGTGGTATTTAAAATAATGTAATTGATTATTTTTTTAGACTTCTTCACTTTTATTAGATAGAGAATGACCAGGTAAATATAAGGTAATATTTGGTGTAGCGGGATATATAACGTCTATTTTATATGAGATGGGTCCTACATTTGGGGAGTCCATTTCCATGTGAGAGAATTGTTTTTATATATACCTATTACGTAAAATAAAAATTCTTGCAAACATATCTACAAGGCAGGAATTGGTCATTGTCCACATTTTTTGGCTCACATGATGCTCGTGTGGTCATTGATTCTTCGTCATTATTAGACAAATTTTGTAGCACAACTGCACAAAGAGTGTTGTTTGTTAATGACCAATACCACATGAGTCTCAGATGGTTGAATAAAAGATTTAAAGTTCAATCTCCGCCTACACCAAAAACTGATTGGTGTCTTGGTTTGATGATAAAGAGCTATCATCAGAAGTGGACGCCATAGGTTAATACTCTAAAAATAAAATAAAAAATAAAAAAAAAATAAAAAAAAAAATAAAAACCACATGAGCCACTTTGCATGCATTTAACCCAAGTTTTATAAACTAGACACGATAGGGTATCGGAAAAAGGAAGCGGTTTTATGTTATTTAGTTTGATCAGTTCAACTAGTAGTTGAATCAATGATTTCATAAATGTTAAATAAAAATAATTATTTAGTAAAACACACACACACACATATATATATATATATATTCCAAAATGTGGTCTCCCTTTCAAAATTTTTATAAATGTATAATATTAATAACTTCCTAAGTTATCATTTCCTTTATTTGAAAAGTTAATACTCTTTATTAATTAATTAGTTTTCTTAATTAATGATTATAGGTTTGAAACTATTTTTTTGAAGAAAAAAAAATTGGGAGACAATATATCCAATAATAATCCCTTAACAAATAAATTTTCCTAAACATGACTAGCAAAAGATAGTACATTAAATGAAAACACTTTAATATAAGTTAAAAAATTTTAAAAGAAGAGAAAGAGAAAAAGACTCTAGCCTACATGTTGCTACTTAATAAGGGAGTAGAAATATTGTTATAGCTCAATCAGGGGAGAGGAAAGGAATTGAATCAATCTTTAAATAATATTCCATCTATCCTCTCTTTTGAAAATTTAATTAGAAGAAATTAAATGATTATGAAGAAATATCCATTTCATTCCATTTTTTCACAAATATAGTCTTCTCAAAAGTGGGAGGAATATTCATCCCTTTAATAAAATGAGATGAAATATCCATATTATCATTATTTTGAGAAAAAGACAAATAAAAGTTAAATGGTATATAGTGATAAAATTATATATTTCTTTAATTTATATTTTCTCTTTATAAACTCCAAAACACATTAGAGAAAATACATTATATTTTATTTTATTTTATTCCATTTTTTAAAATAATTTCTCAAACAAAGTGCTAATAAAAAGTCATTTGTCGATGATTACCACATCAATAACAAATGCAACCAAACAAGATCTGTGGAGGAGCAGATTTATGAAATTTTGGTTAAAAGCTTAATCCAACCAGCAAAAATGGTCTTTTATGAAATTTTGGTTATTTTAAATTAGTACATTTATAGAGAA
Source organism: Notholithocarpus densiflorus (assembly GCA_030021035.2). Classification (NCBI taxonomy): domain Eukaryota; kingdom Viridiplantae; phylum Streptophyta; class Magnoliopsida; order Fagales; family Fagaceae; genus Notholithocarpus; species Notholithocarpus densiflorus. The sequence continues at coordinate 1,197,803 of JARYZH020000125.1, forward strand.
AGAGAATTTAACATTGGCCCAATATATAAAATTACCAAGTGGGTTGGTGACGCTTGTAAAATTTGAAAAGCCTATGAATAAATCTTAGGCGTAAAAGGATACCTGTACAAGCTGCTCTATGTGGCTGAAAATTTGGCATAACCACACTTAGCCATGAGAAGCATTGCCATCCTTTCATGGATGCAGTAGGCAAAAGCTTTTCTCCTTATTCAGAGATGGATCTTAGAGCATCATAGATCTGTTATAAAGCAGCCTTGAAGATAAGTTTTGCATTAATCAACCATTAACACCCATCTTACCAAATACACTTATTCTACTCAAACACTTGAAACCATATGAGATAGTGGCTATTAAGGGTAGAACTCTCTCTCTCTCTCTCTCTCTGGAAGTATTGTTTCATCTATTTTCTCCCTCCTGAGTCATGCCTTTGGGCAATTACTTTGTCATGCATCATTAGCCTCTATTTGACATACATAGGGTCTTTTTGGTTACCGCTTATTTTGCTTAAATTGAAAATTTATTGCTGTAAGTACTGTAAATAAAAGTAAAAATTAGCTAAAATAGTACAATGAGGCTCATGAATAGTACCAAAAAATATAGTTGGGCCCATAAATAGTAGCAAAAATAAGTTGAATAATGAAATAATTTTCATTTTTCATTGGTATCCAAACGGAGGCTAGAAAGTTTTGGGCTTGACTCCCTTTTCTTTTGAATCTGGATTAGTTGGGCTAAGTTCCATTTTGCTTGGGTTCACCCAAAATCGACCATAAATCCCTAATAGAGATCAAAGGAATTGTAGGCTAGATTATATTGGTTTTCTCATAAAATCTTGGTTTGGATTTGGCTGTAATTTTTTTTGAGAATCTCGATTCTCCAAACATGTATTTTTTTTTTTTATAAAAAAATATTATTAAATTTATTTTTATATTGTAATAAAACTGCCGATAAATCTATATAAAAAGAAAAAAAAAATCTTTTGTAGTAATGAACATGGTCCTATATCTTCATCTTTCTATAGTTGTGTAGTAACAACCCCCATACCAACCAAGGATATTTGTTTTCCTTATGATGAGAAGAGCTGAGAGGAAACAACACCATAATAATGTGCAACTGAGAAGGAAAACATTATCCTCATCTACCTCTATACAGTTCAAATTGGAAAAGAATCTAATTTATTTGAAAATCCCATGAAAGAGTCCATCCAAACTGATGGGGACAACACTATAATACATGTTACATTAAACTCAATGCAGTGTCACAAATTTTTTTTAACGCACTTTGCGAGTATTTGCCATCTGGACAATGATGCTAATGACTGAAATTGCTCAGTAGGTCCACACTATTGTGACATTTTCTACATGCCCGTTAAGAGTATGACACGTAGTAAAGAGATTGGTTACAAAAATTAATAAGAGCAAGGTCCCCCATTTTGTTTCGATGTGGGACTGATTGTTCATTACCACACTGCAGACAATATTGTGTTCATACTTCTTCATCCAAACAATCACAGAATCAAGTTTTGCAGATGCATACACATATACTAGCTAGATGGCCACGGATGTGTCATATAGTCACAGACAAAATAATAGAGAATAAACATGTGAGACACTTGGCCATGTACAAGTAGGATATAAATGAGGTGGGATTTTAACCCATTTTACCATCACATATAATACCAAACTTGTTTGTCATATTTTTCCTTTAAAATCTTTAAATTTGGTTAGTAATTTTCATTGGTAATTTTGCAAAGACGACAAATGTTGTCAGTTCAAGCTCATCTATAACTTTCTTTTATTGTCCTCTTGCTAGATACTTTTATAGAGAAAAAAATGGTATGCATAATGTTCTTTAAATTACTAATAAGATGGAATGCTGGATTCTAATTTGTTCGACTAGTAAACAAGAGATGAATTTTAAACTCCACTTTAACCAATAACTGAAATAATGTCATGACTTGATGATAGAAAGCAATTATCATGCATGAAACAAATGTCATAGATTGAAATTCTGTATCTATAAAAATTAGATGCAGTGTAATAATTTGAGGCCTTTCTCTTTCACTTCAAGGCAATACTCTTTGCCTGGTTTTGGAGGAATAAACAATACACCCCATTTTGCCGGTCAAGGTAAAAGCAATGAATAAATTTTTAACTCACAAGGAGTGCAAGAACCATGCAAAGAGTGCAGAGATTGCTACCCGATGTTTTATAATTTTATTGGACAGGAAATTTCTTTTAATTTATGAAATATTTCTTTACAATATATTCAAAGGTTGACTACATTATCAATTGGCACTGCTATATATGCTATTCATACTTAAAAAATTATATGAAAGAATCACACAATCTCATAGAGTACTATGTTTCGCTGGTAACATGTGGCATATTACATTGCATGCGGCTGATCATAGAATTTCAATAAATGAAATGTTATTTATATGAAGCAAGTTGCATTATTTATATATACATGTAACATATATATGTTCTACTTCATATTTTATTATGAATCCTAATACGTAGGTCTCTTACCATTTAGATTTTATTTTTTAGGAATTTGGATGCTCCAGAATGCACCCTTTGATTAAGAATCTCTCAACCAAGTAAAATCCCTATATTGGTTTATTTTTATGAATTTATAAAAAAATATTTATTTTTCTCAAAATATTCTTAAGTTTTTAAATATAATGTTAACTGTATTGCCATAAATTTTGATTATAGGGCTTCCTACAAATTAATAATAGGAAAAATAATATGAGTTGTGAATTAAATTAAATCTCTTAAAATAATAGTTCAATATTTTTGAATAACACATGCAAGACCAAAAAAATTATTTCAATTTTTCATGAATCATGCCTTGTCAATCATAATTATTTATGTTCTTAAAAAAATTCCAAATAGAAAATCAAAATCAAAGTCAACAATAATTATTAAAAGTGACTATAACTATATTGAAAAAATTAAATACATTGCATAAGCACTTTATCAGAAAAATTTAAATTCATTTAGCCAAATAGTATTAATTCTGGTATATAATTATCAAACTAGAGCTTTCCGAAGCCATAAGGATGAGATTTGGTGGGAATCTTGGAATCCCTTGAGTTAGTAGTAATTAAGAATGAAAATGGTTGGGAATCATCTGATAACTAAATACTAACACTTTGTTTTGGGAGTCCATAAAGGAATAAAATAAATAAATTATAAGAAAATAGAATGAAATAAGTATAAGGATTGAAATTAAATTGAACTAAGCCATTTTGTTGAGATGTTTTAAAAGAGACAAATAAAAATGAATAAAAAGTAAGTGATTTTGTTTGAAAGTGTCATGAGAATGAATGAAAATGAATAATAGAACAATATTACCATTATGCTATCTTTAAAAAAAGAATTAGCAATTTTCCTACGTGGGAGAGAGAAACGAAGGGGAGGGTATATGTGAAATCAGTATAAAGGGGGGGTATTATGAGAATTTTGGTCAAAATTTCATAAATTCTATTTCATTCATCCCATTACATTAAATTTAGAGAATAAAAAATTGAATTTTTGAGAAAAATATTGGAGGAATGCATGTTCTCTTTATTCTCTTCTATTTTTTTTCCTCCTAAAAAAAACAATAAAACATTTTTTTTTTTTGCCTTTCTATTTAATTTCCCAATAAGATAAGATTAACATTCTACTCATTTCCATCCTTTTTTTTCTGTCTCAAATTTAGAAGCCAATTACATCAACATTTTTTTTTTTGACACTAACTTTATGAACAAGAATAATTTCACGTTTGATTAGGGTAAATTGGATTTGATTTAAACATCATTGACTTGAAAGCTATGAGTATCATCCGACAAAAACCAAGACTTTATTAGACATGACATTGCTAAAATATGACACCACCCTCGAGAAAAGAAATGTAACTAAGATGCCACTAATTTTGATGATTGGAAAGGAGAAGACATATACCGAAAAAAGTGAAGCATTAAAGTAGCACTTTGTGAAACTCAGAATTATAAGACATGGAAGAGAAGCTTTAAGCTACTAGTAAAAAAAAATAAAATAAAAAGGTCATGATATAAAGTAATCATGGTTAAATTATTGTAGACGCCGGAAAACACGGAAGCCTAACCATGGTTAAGAAACACTGGTTAGCTACTAATAATCGTGGAGGTGGGTGGGAATTGATTATGTATCATATAGACTCATAAATCTATATATATATATATATATATATATATATATATGAGACTGTCTAAAATACCAATATGCACATATGTATATGATCCCATGAATCTTTTGTTCATATGTTCATGTTGGTGATAGAATCTCTGTCCTAAAAGCTATCTTTGTGTAAGTTTACTCTCTTTCAACACTCACTTCTGTTGTAAAAATTTGTTCTTTCTCTTTATTTGTTCACTTTCCTTTTCTGGGTCCTCAAGGAATACATTCTTTTTCTTGGAATCATATGAAAGAAAAATGCTAGATCTTGGTGTCACCTTGTGATGTACTCAAATGGGTGTATCTGGATTAGAAACTTGGTTTGGAGATTGAAATTATGCTGTGTTGTGGCATTTTTTTTCATGTTTCATATTGGTTTGATTTTCTCATCTTTGATGTGGGTGTGATCTCTTTTAGTCTGAACTGTGCTAGATCTTGATGTTCAAGAAGCTTTGTCAATTGGGTATATTCCATTTCCATTGAAACCTTTTAGTGTTCTTGACTTCTTATGACTCTTTAGGCTTTAAATTTTTTAATTTTCTTCTTGCATGGTTTAGTTTCTTCAAATCTTTTCCTTTCTTAATTAATAACTGTTATATTTTTGGGTCCTGGGGATATAGCTTTGTTGCTATTTTCACCCAATCTCTCCATGAGAGACAGTTTACAGGGTTGGTGGTGAGGGTCCTTTTCGAACAATCTCATTAACATCTAAAGAACCCTTTTTTTTTTGCTTTCTTTCTCCTTTTCGTTTTGTTATATTCTATTGTGTTTGTTACAGATCAGTTTATATCATTGTATTTTACTGGATATGCACCAATTGACTTGCATATTCATATTTGCCACTGTATTATACAAAGTACCTGTGTTATCGGTTTTTTTTTTTTTCTCATATGGATGTGAATAAGTGGTCTCTTCTGGTGGAATTTTGATCTCTGGGCTTAATCTATTAGTTCTATTCAATATTTGATTCATTGTTTAACATTTTTTTTAGTTTTTATGTAGTATTCTAATATCCTCTTTACTCATTTCAATTTTCAATATTTGATTCATTGTTTATAATTTTTTCTTGTTTTTATGTAGTATTCTAATATCCTCTTTACTCATTTCAGTTCATGTATCAAGAAGGGAGTGAGTAGATTTCATCCTTGTTTCATTCCTCTCAGGTTGATCAGACTGACAAAACACTCTATTGCCAACCTTCTGCCTCTGTAATTCCACTCGTTTTGTTGTTTCTAACAATCTTTTGTTCAGCCAAGCTGAGTTTGTACCTTGTACTTCTAAAAGTGCATTTATATTTACAATTCTAATAACCCCAAAACTTCAGTTTTGATCCAAATGGGTCTCTCAAGCCTCCCAGCCCCATCCGAGGGAGTACTGTGTGTACTTCTGGTAAACACTGCCCTATCCATCTCAATTGTCAAAGGCATAGTCCGAACCATCCTTCATATTGTTGGTATCCATCTCTCATCAGCATCAGCTTCACCCTCATCAACAGATTCGACTCAAAACCCCCCAGAGTCATTCGAATACCGTAATACTTCTGAGAGTTACATTGAGGAGTTCAAGAACCGGACCCCAGCTATTCAGTTTGATACAGTGTGTAGCTGTAAACAGCCAGAACATGAATGCTCGGTTTGCTTGAATCAGTTTGAACCTGAATCAGAGATAAACCAATTGTCTTGTGGCCATCTTTTTCATAAAGTATGCTTGGATAAGTGGCTAGACTATTGGAACATTACATGTCCTCTCTGTAGGACTCCCTTATTGCCTGAGGAAGAAGCAACTTGTCTTTGGTGAGCATATACAAGTTATTTGACTCATGTAAGTCAAGGGAATTCCATATGTACAGCATAGTGTACAGTTACTTGCTTATATGCATCGGCTGGTTGTAGTGTTATACGCATGTTATGCAAGGAGTTTTCAGTGTGATATGTTGATGAATCATCTTTGAGACCAAAATCTTAATATTGTACATATTGTGATGTTTCTGATGTTATACTTATATATGCATCAGACTCTAGCTTGAGCGTTTTTGTGGAGATTTTGTTTTCTTTTGTTGCCATGTTGCTGTATTGGCCAGAGAATTAGGGAGCTCCTGTTACACTTTTTTAATATAAAGTTTGAACTTTATCCGGCTTAAAACCTCTACCTGATTGAGATGGAATAACAGCTCCCTTTAGTCATGGCTAATCATCATTATGCAGATTTCAGCATATTTTATCTTCCTTTCTTTAATACAAAGCTGAGACTCATCATACTAGTAGCCAAGGTGTTGTCCCCAACCAAACTTACTAGTGCACAAGTAATTTAAAATTAAGATGTGAAATAAGTAAGGGACTAGGGAGACTGTTTTGGTTCAATTGGGTTACATCCAAGGTCCAGCATATGCTTAAAAAAATCCACTGGCACTCTACTTTGCTAATCCTAAGGTGCTTCAATGGAACATGAAAGAGCAATGTTTTTCTCCACTGCACCAGAGTGGTTATCTTAGTTGTAACAAGTAAGAATGCGTTATACTTGTCAGAAATTGTACAATTTAAAAAAAAAAAAAAAAAAAAAAAAAAAAAAAAAAACTAGTACAAGAGACTTTTTATTGTATGAAGAGTCCAGGTGAAGTGCCTTTATTACTTTTTCCTTTTTCCTTTTTCTTTTTCTTTTTTTTTTCCCAGAAGATTGTACCAAGTTGCCAAGTTTTTATATTCCCATATCTACTTTGTAACTAAGGACAAGCACTGCCAAAAGAGTTCAAACTCATAATAATTGGAAGGATAAGAAAGTTCCCAAAAAAGAAGAATTAAAAGAAAGAGATGGGAACTAAAAATTTGCCCCATTCAATAAGCCCCAAACCAGGGGGCTGTTTGGTAGAGTGTTTTGAGCAATAGTTTTCAGTGTTTAAACAATATTACACGTATTTTCACACATTTTTTCACCCACACGTATTTTCAAAAAATACAAACAACGTTATTAGAACAACATTACCAAACGGCCCCCAGACAGCTGAATTCTGTGTACGGTTCCAGCTTTGGGTCTGTTTGGTTAGGTGTTTTGGGAGATTAAAAGAGTTTTTAAAATTTAAAACTCTGTTTTACAACCACAACTACTCTTCTTCTTTTTTTTTTTTTTTTTTTTAAACACTCATTTTAAATCAAAACACAATTTTCCAATAACTTATACAAATGCACCTATTTGGAAAAAATACCTAATTCTCGATAGTGAGGGTAAAGTTTCAACTAATATTGTCATCTAAATGTGAATTTATCCATACAAAGGTCAAGGAAGTTAGCAACAACAAGAGTAATTCTTAGGTATTCTCGGAGTATGGAGAATGGTGTTCTCTCCTCTCACATTCATAGTGGGGTCTACTCATTAAATTCATGATGTGGTCTACCATGAATGTGAGAGAAGTGAGCACCATTTTTCCATACTCCAAGAGTACCTAAGAATTTTCCTAACAACAAATAGTAAAATACGAAGGCTGCACAATCAATGCACACAAGATATAGCAAAATATGTAATATAGAATCTTCTCAGACAAAATATATAGAAGGCATGCACAATGCACACAAGATTTGCATGGTTCAACACTGAGCCATTGAGCTCCGAACAATCCACTATGATCAACAAATTTTAATGGTCTTCTACTCAAGTTTTATCACACTACTTTTGTTTCCACAACAAACTTGGAGACATGCAAGATTACTTCAAGAAGCTTTATGAAACTAATCACTGTAATGAAATATTCCAAATAACTTGTTGAAAGAAACCCCAAGCACCATTGAGACACTTACTTCAATAGATTTCAATTGCCATGTTAAAAGGAGGAAGAAAAACTCACATCCAAACTTTTATTTATCATTTTTGCGTGTTTTCTTAATTGCTTGGACAAAATTAGTTATAATTTAATTTATAACAAAATTTATGATCCAACAACTTATTTTAAAGAGCCTTAAAAACTTGCATTGAAAAATAAGTTAATAAGCCCTTATGGGCTTGGACAAAATTCAGATACAGGAAGAAATTTATATATGAATCATGACACTCTAAAAAAAAAAAAAAAAAAAAAAAAACCCAACAATTTAATTTATAAAAGCATTGAAAACTTGGATTAAAAAAAAGTTAATAAGCCCTTATGGACTAGGACGAAATTCGATTACAGGAAGAATTTTATTTATGAATTATGATAGACTGATAGTATTTAAAAAGCTAAATGAAAGGGGGGAAAAATTAAAACCCCACTGAATTTAGAAATGATAAAATTTTATTCTGAATATATATAGATATATATATATATATATATTTTAAAGAACCGAACAAAAAGAAAAGCCTATGTCATCTCTTCGTAGGTCTTTTTTTCTTTTTATTGTGAATGGGCTAAGCCCAACTAACGAAATAGATGGGCTTTCATATTTTTCAATTGCACATAATACAAATCTTCAAAATTAATTTTTTCAAGGAGTTCATGACAATTCAATGATAATGCCATCCTTGGGATTTTAGTTCCTACGAGACATTTCAACTTATACAATGTCAAAATTTGAAGTCCTTACCAATATTTGTGACAAACTTTGATGCTCAAACAAGGAAGTTCTGGTGGAATCCAAAGAACCCAAGTGGAAAATACTTGGCCTAGAAAGCTTGGGATAATTTGTGCCTACCAAGGAAAGAGAGAGGTCTTGGTTTTAAGAAAAGTAAAGAGTTCAATAGAACTCTAATTACAAAACTCTCTTGGATGCTTGCTTCCAAGAGAGATAGTCTACGCATGAGGTTGCTGAGGTCAAGAATGTGTCCCCTATTTGGAGGGCAATTGAGAAAGCTAAGAAGATAGTAGCTAAGGGTGCCTGTTACCTTGGATAGATGACTACATGCCTCGACCAAGAGATGATTCAATCTCATTGGATCAGTTGATGGTGTCAAGCCTAATAGACTCATCAACTCATTGCTGGAAACAAGACAAATTGACAGAACAGTTTGATACAGATTACAGACTCTGTGAATGCAATCAAAAGAATCCACTTTCCAATACGTCCTAAGCCCAATAGGCTGATTTGGTTAGGGGACCCAAAAGGGCAATTTTTTCAGTAAAATTTGCCCAAAGAGTGAACCAAGAATTTAACACAACAACACAAGCTTTGCCTTGGAATCAAATTTAGAAGATTAAAACCCATGAAAGGGTCAAAATGCTACTCAACAGGATAGGTGCCAACACATTGCCAACAATTGAGAACTTTTTTTAGCCTAACAATGGAGAACTTGAAGCAAAGGATTGGAGTGGCAGATACAGGATGCTACTTATACGATGCTCCTACAGAATCATGCTTTCTTCGGTTTATTATCTAAAGAATGTTGATTTTCTAGCTTTAAATTTTCGAAACTTATAATTTATCTAATGATAAATTTGATGACACATGTCTTTTGTTATCTTTTTTTTTTTTTTTTTTTTTTTAATTTATTAGCAAAACTCAGTTGTTTATTATTGGAAGATAATGATATTCGTTATCATTCTCAGAAGTTTTTAGTGAGTGGATATATTACCTTTAGCAAGTAGATACCAAAAAACTATTATAGTAAAATAGATATTTATATTTTAAATAGTTACCCTAATTTTGTGGTTGATCAGAATTCTTATACAAATGAGATTAATTTTTTACAACATAATTATCAAAATTCTTAAAATTAATATCTCTTTTAATTAATGTAAATCTCTATGTACTTTAAATATCAAATGATTTATATATTTGTTTTGTGATACAAATAAAATATAGAATTGACCTTAATCACTACTATTTTTCCACGATAAGCACATGACTTGCACGTGCTGCCCTAACTAGTATTATTAAAACAGAGAATGCATGTAGTTCTCCAACGTCCAAATACAACATAAAGGTTGCACCGGATAGCGAGGAGACGTATATTTGGGCTTCAATTAAACATAGCTGCACACACACAATTTAGTGTAAGCCAAATTAAGCTATCCAAAGAATATAAAGCCCTTAATAATTTTAGAATATGACATTTTTCTTCATGTTTAGTTACTTTCACAACAATTGACACAAAAACCATAAAGAATTAAATATTTGTGAATTCATATATATGTGTGTGGAACTAAAATTGTAGTATTTATTCTATGTAATTAGAATAATTAAAAATGTTTATTTTGTTATATTAATTATTCTAAGCATAATGAAATTTTAATATTATTTTTCTAAGATTTATATAAGGAACAATTGAATTTTTTGTTATGTGAGAAACAATTTATTTGAAATATTGTATTCTTCCTCAAATTTAGTTGTTTTTGTAACAATTGAAACAATGTCTAACAAAAAGGGGAAAAAAAATTTAGTAACATGCAATCAAGAATGTAGAAAAATAATTGAAAAATAATTCCATTTTTTAGTAGACATGAAACATGCCTATCTATATTAGCCATTATATCATGCAATTTTCAATTTAAACACATATATATAGTATGATCAAATCACTATATACTATTTTTAATGTCTTTCTATTTTGTCTATAAAATAACTAAAGATTGTATTTCTTACAAGGAAATTTTTTTAAATATTTTTTTTTATACATCAATAGTTGAGGTGGGGGATTTGAAGCCTAGTTGTCTCTATTGAAAACACTATGAGGTGCCAACTGGTTAAGCTACAAGATTCTTATCAAAATTTATTGAAATATTGGAGAAAACTAATAATAAGTTGCACCGCACATCATGCGGGAACTCAACTAGTTTAGTTAAGGGTGCATTCTCAGTAGTCAAAGGAAGATTCTCAAAAGTGTACCTTGCTTATGGCTTTAATCCTTGAGGACATTTGAGACCTCAGGAACTTTGTTGCTCATCAAAACGAAGAGATGAATATTCAAATTATCATTAACAAGGCAAGAGAATGTATACTAGCTATAGATTTAGCACAATCTCAAGTCCGAGTTCCTAGACAAGAAATCCAATGAAAAGTTCCCCTACCAGAAGTAGTTAAGCTGAGTCACGGATAAATTCACAACATTGGCTGTGGTGGCTTGAGATGAAAAATGTGAGGTTATATTTGCTTGGGCTAGGCAGCATGCTCCTTCTGACCCAGTACATGCAGAAGCTACAGCCATACTTTGGAACTTACAGTAACAGCAAGTTAAGGAATTTTACAAGGTCATCATGGAAAGAGATGCTAAAACCTATTTTGATGCTTTGAAGTGTAGTTTTGTCTAATGTAGAGTGGTGTATACCATTGAGCAATTTTTTAGAGCTTAGTAGTAGATTTGTTTTAAATTTATTAAGATCTAAATGAGTTTTTTCTAAGGATTAAAATTAACAAATTTCTACTTTTGTTGTTGAGCTTCTTTTTTTTCTTTTTTCCAAATTTTATATCAAATTCGTTTGTAATTGGGTTTTTATATATTTATTTGTGTTTAGAAAGACCAAGATATTGTTAAGATAATCATATTCAAACTTATTTCAGCTAGGCTAAAAAAAATCTAGGTTCAAGGTGTTCAAATTTTTATTTTAGGGGTCAAAACCAAAAAAGAGTAAAACATATTATGCTAGAAAATGAGTCATTTTCCAAGAAGCAATTTATATAAAACTATTTTATTTTCCAATGTTTGGTAGCAACTTTAAATGAGTTGAAAATCAACCTCCTAACTTCTCTTATTTAGGTTGCTGTAAGATAGAGTTATCTTCCAAAAAAAATTAATGGAAAACAATGTCTAAAAAAAAGCCATACTTTTTATGTTGACCAAAAATAGTTTTCCTTTGACTCATTTATTTTTATGCTATCAAATACTGAAAAACACGAAAATCTATTTTTACACAAGATTTTTCATCGAAACAAACAGAGCATGTATATATATATATATATTTTTTTTTTTGGTTTCAGTACTGGGGGGGTTCATTTGAACCCCCTGGGCTCCAGGTGGAACTGCCCATGATCCCCTCATCGCTTGGCTTTGTCCCAGAACATGTGGATCCTACATAATTCCAATTTATCTCGTCAATGGGTTTTGCACTTACTTTTTTGGGTCTATACCATTACACTTGTGAAAAACATTCTCAATTCAATTGTTGCTCATTTTTATACTTGAAAAGTAGAGATAATTTGCAATAAACTAAGTTTTTTGTTTAAATAGAAAAGCATAATACACCTATAATTTCTTTTTTTCTTTTTGTAACTTTTTTTCATGTAGTTAAACCCACTTGATCTCGGTTCCCTATTCCTCATTTTCAATGCAATTCAATTCCTATGTGAATATCTCACTGCTTAATTTTGCTTCCAATGTTCCTTAATGTTTAAAATTATGTATATATTTTAGTTATTGAATTGAGACTTCCTTTAACTCTGAATTTCAATTTTTTCAATTATCTAATATATTTATATGACGAATACAAATTTTGAATTTTTTTGAATTATTATTTTATTTATAATTAATAAACATAGCATTGTGGGGAAATTATTTAGACGAATAGTCTTTCTTTAAAAATCGTATTTTGAAAATACAATTCTAAGCATTGAAATTTCAAATTTTAGACTAAAAATCGTGTTTGTGTTTACCCTGAAGTTATGTTTTCAAAATACAATTTTAGTGTAAAATATGAAATAACTAAAATTGGATTTCAGAAACACATTTCAATACAAAGTTTGAAATTTCAATGCTTAAAATTAAAAGAGGGACTATTCTCCCAAATTAATTGACCATAACTCCATTTTTAATACTCTAGTTAATAATAAAATAACATTATTTATAATAAAAAAATAATAAAAACCCTGCCTTCAAAAATTTTGGAAAAAAAAAAGGTGTGTGAGTAAACCACTAAACTCAAGTACTCAACACAACACTAGTGCCAGTGGCATACAAGGCGCCAAGCCGATATCCTCCTATCATCTATCTCTATCCCTCTCCTTCTCCTTCTCCTTCTCCCCTTTCCCAGGTTGAAGCTCACCTCTCCTCAGCACTCGACTACTACTCTCCCCTTAAATGACGAAACTATCCTTGAAGCCACTCCTAATTTACGAAACAAAGACCTCAACCTGCTCTCATGGCTGAAGTTGAAGCTCATGTTGGGTCCTTCAGGTTCAGCAGCAGCTTCATGGACCTTCATCACCTCCGTAGACCCTTCTCTTCTTCTTCTTCTTCTTCTTCTTCCTCCTCCTCCTCCTGGCTTCTCCGCACTCACACCTCTTTGTCTCCGTATGTGAAATGAATATGTGCTTTCTTCAGTTTTGCTTATTGGCAATGCTTTTAACTTAGTCTCAATTCAATTGGGTTTCTATTACTACTCACTCTGTGTCTGAATGTATGATTTTTCTTATTGGAAATGGTTTTACTTAGTCTTAATTCAAATGGGTTTCGATTACTATGCACTCTATGTGTTTGAATGTATGATTTTTCTTGAATTTTGCTAATTAGCAATGCTTTTTACTTAGTCTCAATTCAATTGGGTTTTGATTACTTTGCACTCTATGTATCTGAATGTATGACCTTTCTTGAATTTTGCTTGTTGGAAATGCTTTTACTTAGTCTTAATTCAAATGGGTTATGATTACTATGCACTCTATGTATCTGAATGTATGACCTTTCTTGAACTTTTCTTATTGGCAATGCTTATACTTAGTCTTAATTCAAATGGGTTTTGATTTTACTGCACAATCATTCACTCAGAGACACATAGAGTTCAGTATTAGTTTCACTGTTATGTCAGAGTTTGTATGTAGTATGACCCACCCATCTCTCTTTCTTTTGTTTTAGACCCCAAATTATGCAAATGGGTGTACTCTAGAATAATTTTCAAAAGCTTTGAATTTTTATTATTTTGAATGAATGAATGATTTTCCCCATTTTATTTTGGTCCTTCTGTTGTGTTGCACTGTCAAATCAAACTTCTTTGCTGCTGGGTAGGCTTTAAGACTGTAATTTGATTAATTCTGCAGGATATGTTTTGTTATGTATGATTCACATATGTTGAAAGATTTCCAATCTATTTAGAAGCCAAGCATTTTTGCCATATGCCCCATTATTGCATGTTAAATATAAGCAATTAAGTCTCTGGATTCCCACAGTCTCACCAAATTTATATCATTTATCTTTTTGGAAATCCTCTACTCCACAACCCCTCCCCCAAAGAAAAAAATTGTAATTGTAAATTGGAACTTTGAAATGCATGAAATAATTATTTATTATCCAATAGACATTAATCAATTAAATATATAACACTCTACTATGAAATCAAGTTTCTTAAAATATAGATAATATAGTGTGCCCAGTTAATTTCTGAAAGTATCTGATATTTATTCATACACAGCACAAACAACTATACAAGTGACAGACTTCACTCGGATATGTTGTCTATGGTAATACAGAATTCTTGTGTCATGTCAGAAAGCTTACTAATTACTGTTTGCTTGCAATTCAAGCATGTAATTGAATTCAATTATTATTTGTATTCATATCAGCTTAGGAGTCAAGACTGACTACCACTTATCAAAAAAAAAGAGTCAAGACTGACTACTGGGCTAAATCTCTGTCTCTTGCATAGTGACTCATACATCTCTAGTTTTCTTACAGGTATATATGCCACCACATACCCTTTGGAAATATGTTCAGATATACACTATGTATAGGGAATTTTAATTCTTTCAGAAGATCCCCAATAATGGCTATAAAGAAAGGTAAATTAACATTACCATTCTGAACTTCTTGTACGTGGGACTTTGAATACTTGGGCAATATTTGGGTGTGATTGTTGGTTGCCAGTCTGATATGGTAGAGATCATAAGCTTCAGTGCTTTGGTATCTTGTTTTTTTTAGATACCTACTTCAGTCTTAGCTGTCTCATTTTATTGATCATATTGTTTCAGACAGGTATGATTGTGATTATATGTCTTTCCTGTATGAATTAAGTTTTACTTATGTAAATCTCCTGTGCATTTTTCTTGCTGCTACCAATTGACGGTAGTATTCTTTATTGGCTGGCATTTCAATGAAGGACTTTTATCTGAAAGTAATGCCAACTTAATAATTATTGTTTCTTCTACTTACTGACTCAGACATGGTTGTCTACAATCAGACATTTCTAGGAATATGTGGTGAACATAAAATTATATACTTTGGCCAAGAAATATAATCTGTTTCCCACTTTAGTTGGGACCTGTCAAAGGTCTTATTATCTGAATATAATAGTATTTTCATGTGTCATTAGTTGGTCATGTAATTTTGAATTTTGGTTTAACCATTACAAGAGAAAGCCTCTCTCTGTCTTTTTTCTTACTTGATTCTAAAGTATGAATAAATTTCTTCATGGGTATTAATGTTTTGCATCATCCTTTCAGGAAATTCTTTCCTATAGTAGTGAATAACTGATGGATCTAACACATTCTGATTTTGTCAGGAAAATTAAACCATACTTTGAAAGAATCATGCAATGTTGTCTGGACTATAGAAGCTGATTTGAGGGCTGGTCAGCTTCTGTACATAACTGGGGATCCTGTTGTATTTGGCTGCTGGGAACCAGAGATGGCTATACTAATGTCTCCAACTGAACATGCGAACTTATGGAAGGCTGAAGTCCAGGTAATTTCACTGAGCTGTGATAAGTGTAGCAATTTATGTTGACAAAATTTGTAATAATATAATATAATGCGATGTCAAGTGCTGTATAATATTTTCCTTCTGTGGTCAATTCCATCTGTTGTGACACCTGTTGATTTAACCAGTTTTACATACATTAAAATAATTACCTCTACCTAGCCAGATCTTAGAAGAAGCCTGTCAATCTGTTAGGTTTTAACTTTTTTACTAATCTGATATTTATTGGAGACTTTCTATTGGATTTTGTATGCTTTTGTCTTTTCATCTTGCCTTTTTTTTCTGATATAGGTAAAAATTTATGTGTTTACCCATGAATGGTGCAATCCACCAGTTGTTTTCTTTTGGTTTCTAAAGAGATTTGACTTAGAAGGATCTTTCTTATTTTGAAAAATAATTTTTTGAACATGGAATATTACTCTTCACATGAAACCAATGGGAGACGCTTCAATTACTTTATTGGCTTCCAGTTATATAATTGTATTTGCTGCACATTCCCCCTAGTCACCCTTTTGTGCTTGGCAGTTGGCTTGCGGTGTAAATTTCAAGTATAATTACTTTATAAAGGGAGAAACTCAGCCTTTTTGTGACATCATTTGGAGACCTGGTCCTGATTTTTCTCTCTCGGTACCTCAACCTCTTGAACAAGATAAAAACATTGTAGTGAGGGACTTATGGATGAGGTATGATACCGAAAGGCATCCAGCTCAAGTATGGGATTCGTGGATAGAGGAGACATATCTTCCCATAAAACCTTTAATATCAGCTCCAGCCAGAGGTAATTTATCCATGTGCTTAGACTTGTATATACAACTTCTTCCCTTAAAATGTTTCTGAACACTCAAATGCTTCCAGTGGTTTGACAGATGAATATGAGATAGTGAAATGCCTTGAAAGTGACTCAATAGAGTCAAAGCCATTCTTCAATGATCTCACAATCAAGGATATATTGTACTATAAAAGTGAGGATACCATGAGTGTCACAAATGATGGCTCAAATTTTGATAAAATTTTCACTGAAAGAGATCAGCCTGTTGAGGAACCCTGGTTACTCCCATCACCTCTCCTTTTTCCTGTGTCTGAGGATAAAATGCAGTCTGATGCATCCAAAAGTATTGACACTGTAAAAGACGATGTGACCAAGATGGAAGATACAAGAAATTTGTTGCCTGAAGAAGAGAGTAATCTTGTTTTGAAGGAACCCATTTCTACTGTTATTCTGATTAACTCTTCAATATGCACCATGCAAAGGATTGCAGTACTGGAAGATGGGAAATTGGTTGAGTTATTACTGGAACCAGTTAAAACTAATGTGCAGTGTGATAGTGTGTATCTAGGAGTGGTCACAAAACTTGTTCCCCATATGGGAGGTGCTTTTGTTAATATTGGAAATTCTCGACCTTCTCTTATGGACATCAAGCAAAACAGGGAACCATTTATATTCCCTCCATTTCGCCAAAGGACAAAGAAACAAGAAGTCAATGGTTCTGTTATTGGAACCCTTGAGGAGCACCCGGCTGCTCATGATATTGTAGTCAATGGTGATAGTACAGAAGTCGACTCTCAGGATGATTTTGTACAATCGATGCACAATGACTATGAGGAACATGAAGTTGAGGATGATTTTGATGTTTCAGAAGTTCTTAAGGACAATGTAAATGGTAGTATAGTCGATTATGATGAAGTGGAAGGTGATTATGAGGACTACTTGGATCGAAGTGAACATCATATAGAAAGTGAAACCATCAATGGTTCCCTTGCTGCTGACATAAATGGTTCAAATGATTCGCAAATTTCTCATCTCCAACATATGAAGGATTCTAGTCATACTTTCACTAATGAAAAGAAGTGGGCCCAGGTTCGGAAAGGCACCAAAATTGTTGTACAAGTTGTCAAAGAGGGATTGGGTACAAAAGGTCCCACACTAACCGCTTATCCAAAATTAAGAAGCAGATTCTGGGTATGATATTCTCTGGTTCTTTATCTTTGTGATATATTCAGCCATTGGTTTGTTTTATCTCTGAATGAACTCTCCTGGCTTGCAGATACTGATAACTCGTTGCAATAGAATTGGAGTTTCAAAAAAAATTTCTGGTGTTGAGCGTACACGCTTAAAAGTCATAGCAAAAACTTTGCAGCCTCAGGGTTTTGGTCTAACTGTAAGGACTGTTGCTGCTGGTCGGTCTTTAGAGGAATTGCACAGGGACTTGGATGGTTTGCTTTCAACTTGGAAAAATATAATGGAACATGCAAAATCTGCAGCCCTTGCTGCAGACGAAGGTGTTGAAGGGGCCATTCCCATTATTCTCCATACAGCAATGGGTCAAACACTTTCAGTTGTCCAGGATTATTTTAACAATCAGGTGAATTCCTTTCTTTATCTAACTTCCAATTCTTCCCTTATGTATGTTATTTTAATTGCTTTATGTTAACTCAACAATCTCACAATCTCATTCCCTTATTGTATTCTTTATTATAATATACATTCAGGTTCAGAGAATGGTAGTTGACTCGCCAAGAACATATCATGAGGTATGATATCAGCTAAACATGAGAATACTATGTTACTGGATCAAGATTCATGCGTATAATCATATTTTAGGTTTTCGTTCTTTCCATTTCTAGCAAGTTTGTGTGAGGAGAGTGGAGTTATTGCTTCTAGTGGTACATAAATTTGTGTACATGCCTACATGGGGCTGGCCCACAGTACCATACTCCACAGAATTAAAGGGTTGAAATATATATTTAATGATCTCATATGGGTGTATGATCGCCAGAGGATATAATACATATTTATTAGTAAATAGCCATTCAAATTGGGATATGTAAGTAAAGAATTTTTCTACTTAATACTTTCTTTTTAGTCGCCTGTAACATTGTCACTAACTTTCTGCATATTTAATTTGCAATTTTACTAATCTTCTTTGCTATGAAACATAACCTCTGTCAACCTTTGCTATATCATTTTTCAGGTTACCAATTACCTTCAGGAAATTGCTCCTGATCTTTGTGATCGAGTAGAGTTATATGATAAAAGAATACCTCTTTTTAGTGAATTTGACATTGAAGAAGAGATCAATAATATCCTCAGTAAAAGGTAGGGATTAGTCAGTATTGCTTATGTTGTGAGTTTTCACATTGTCTAGCACTGTAGCTGCAGGTTCATAAATGTACATGTTTTGATCTCTGTGTTAGTGAACCATCAATTCAAAAAGTTTAAGTTGTTAGGAAGTGGGCCAACAATGTATATCATGCAATACCATGCATTAACATTCCCAAGTACATGCTTATGCCAAATTGAACTAGGTTTTTGAAACAAATGTGAACACACAGAAAGTATCAACATGAAGCCTCAAAAACACAAGATAAAACATTATGAGGTCAGAGATAACTAGATTCAAATCTTTAATAGTTAAGGGCAAGGGTTTGCTACCCTGCTGATATTTCAGCCTAACAAAAGACAGTCTAATGAACTGCTGTTTCAAATGCACCCAGTGGGTTTTGAACTCACAATCTCACCCCGCACACATTCTTTGGGAAGTAGGATTTGGCATTTGAACCAAATTTCATTAGAAAATATGTTCCATGATGTTAAAAACTATTAAAATACTTACTTTTGCCCTAGCCTTGAGTGTTGAACTTAGTATGATTGAAGAATCATTAAATTACCAAAGGGAGGGCCCAACTGGTCGTGTTCTTTTGACTCAACTGATGCAATCACTTTTTCCCTCCAACTGTAAAATGTTTCTAGAAAATTCATTTTACTCTTTTTTTTTTTTGAATAGTTATGATTACAAGTTAATTGTTGCTGGCAAACTATATATTTAGAATATTTATTGCCATTTTGTTCATGTTGATAACATCTCTTGCCTTTCAGGGTTCTTCTTACTAATGGAGGTTCTCTCGTGATTGAACAAACTGAGGCATTAGTCTCTATTGATGTTAATGGGGGACATGGGGTGTTTGGTCATGGGACTTCACAGGAGAAAGCTGTTCTAGATGTCAACCTTGCAGCTGCAAAACAAGTATGTTTGATGCTGAACCCTTACTACCATGTTACATGCAACATGTTGTGTACTTCATAAGCCACATTCATTTGCATTGTTCAGTAACTGGATCTTTAGTCCTAAATTTTATATTTCTTGCTAGCTAAGGAGTACATTAATCTGTTTTTATTATTCTAGTTTCTTTTCCAACTTATTAAAAGTTCATCTGTTCCAAGAATATATTGGCCATTGCTTTTGCGTTGTGATTACTTCTGCTGCTCTGCAATCACTTGGGTCTAACTGAACTTCTTGTATTTCCTAAGACTGATTAAGAAGATATTGACCATGTTGGATGCAGATGTATATCTGTAGGACCATTTTAGCATTAATCCTTTAGCTATGGTGTATAATATTTTGAGGTTACTGTGTTGACACTTGACTCGTAATTGAAAGATTTGTACTTAAGAAGCAAGGCTCTTTTCTGCAGTATTTGCCATGTTGGACGCAGATGTATATCTGTAGGACATCATTTTAGCACTAATCCTTTGGCTATGGTGTAAAATATTTTGAGTTTACTGTGTTCACACTTAAACTCCTACAATCTTCTTCTCCTTTTTGTTTTGTTTTTTGTTCTTTATTTTTGTTTTTTTTTGTTTTTGGCTGTTGTGAATTGCTTTTTATCTCTCTGATTATGCCATCTGGGTACTAGAGCTACACAACTTGTTAAAAGAAAATGACATGTTTTTCCAGATTGCAAGGGAGTTACGCCTGAGGGACATTGGTGGCATTATTGTAGTAGATTTCATTGATATGACAGATGACTGTGAGTTTGAATTCTCTCTCTCTCTCTCTCTAGTGCATGCACACATATGCATGTGTTCCCAGGGGTTTATGGGGGTGGATTAGCCTACAATAGTTATTTGTAAAAATTTTAGCATCAAATGCTCAATTTTGTTCTTGACACATTAAGTTTATTCACATTAGGGGCAATTTCTTGAGATTTCTTTTTGCTTTTGGTCTCGACTCATACAAAATAATCACAGAGATGGTTGTCAAATTTTAGTGGATTTCTTGGATCAAATGAGAGACTACTAGATGTTCATTTCTTCAGTAAGGAGAGGTTCTATGATCATCTGTATTTTGTAAACTACAGTTATTTTTAACTCCATATCAAATTTACAATTTAGCAAACCCACCTTTAGAATTTTTATATATCTTGCTTCACAAAGTGAGTTAGGCTTAAATTGTATAAAAAACTAAGGTATATGCAATTAATGGACCATATAACTGGCTAGTAAAGTTTGTTGAAATTATTAACACAAACATAAATTCAAGCATTCACTTGACCTTGGCACTTGCACCACATGCTTCACGAGTTTCTTTGTATATAGATGTTGGAACAAAGAATAGATTTAAAGTTGCCCAATCATCTTTATACCAAACTTTAAGGCTCATTATGGGTGGCCTTAGAAATGTTTTGGTGACATAATAAAGTGAGTGTTTTGTCTTAAAAGCATATTAGAAAGAGGTACTCAGATCAACAGATCTTACATGATATCGTTTATCATTATGTATTGAAGAAATTGGCACTTTGAAAGAGGCACTATGCTTGCTGTGATTATCATTTAAGTTGCTTGGCATTATACCTAGTTATTTATCAAGTGCTATCATATCTTCCAGCAAACAAGAGATTGGTCTATGAAGAAGTTAAGAAGGCTGTAGAGAGAGACAGGTCGATGGTGAAAGTATCTGAATTATCTAGGCATGGACTTATGGAAATAACAAGAAAACGGGTATGTTCATTGGTTTTTAAATGCTAAATTCTCATTACTTTCAGTTTGATGAATCCTTTAAAACCTACATGACAATGGCTAGGGAAAGATTTACAACTCAGCCTTGTCTCAACTATTGGGAATTGGCTAAGACGTAACATGAAATGACAAACGCATAACGTTGAATATCTAATTTGCACACAAAATCATTCATCCAAAAATAATTTGCACGCAAGATACTCATTTGAGAAGTTTGACACAATATTAGATGAGTTCAACTGATATCTTTTTTTATATCTAATGAATGGTGACACAATGCTGGACAGGTTCGACCTAGTGTGACATTTATGATCAGTGAGCCATGCACATGCTGTCATGCAACTGGAAGAGTTGAAGCTTTAGAGACCTCCTTTTCGAAAATTGAACAAGAAATTTGTCAATTGCTAGTAAGTTTTATAGTTTCAAAAGTATTTTGCTTTTTCTATTTATCTGCTCGAAAAGATAACACACCAAAAAACTTGTGAAGTGGACCATGATAGTGGGGGGATACATCACATTGCTAGTGCTTTTCATTCAAAAAGCGCTTAACAAGAACAACAGTAGTAAGTCAGTAACTATAAGGCACTTATTAGAATAACAGCTTTCCTTGCTGGCATGCTACTGGGGGAGTTGAAGCTTTAGAGACCTCCTTTTCCAAGTTAAAATGAACATATGAAGTGGGTTCCACTGACATGCAGTGCTGTTATAGTTATTGCTTACCCTACCTGTTTCACCATAGATAACTTTTTCAGGCAACGATGGATCAGAAAGAAGACACTGGAAACCCCAAGTCCTGGCCAAAGTTTATTTTGAGGGTTGACCATCACATGAGTAACTATTTAACTTCAGGGAGACGGACAAGGCTTGCAATCTTGAGTAGCTCCCTCAAAGTTTGGATACTTCTAAAGGTATGCCTAGAGACATGTCTTGGAAATTCCATAAAAGCGTTTGATAGTAAGAATTCTACAATTCCAAATAAAACAACTGATGAAATTATAGACCAACCTTTGATTTAGCATTCATCGATTGAGAAAGCTGTATTATGTCAGGTTGCTAGAGGTTTCACCAGGGGTGCATTTGAAGTGAAACCATTTACAGATGATAAGGCAAACAAAAATCAGCATCAAGCCACCATTTCTAGGTTAAGGTCAGCGGAGACCATGACTAACAATTCCGGCAAAAAAGTCACCCTCATTCCAGTCAAAAAATGGAAGACCAGTGGAAAGTGAAATTTTGCCAACCTTAACTTGCTGTTTTCTGTACAAACAGGCATATTAATACCATTTTTGTTAAGAAATTAGGGAAGATATAAGGATAGCTTTTCTTTTTATTTCTTTTCTGTAATTTGTTCAGTTCAGAGAGGGCTCCCACTTTGCAATTGAGAATTTTCACAAATGTAATATTGCTAGGCCTAATAGTTTTGTTCTTGAGAGCAAATGTCTCAAATGATTAACAGTGGCAGCAATTGTCAAATCCAGAAGGGAATGACTTTACCACACTGTTCTTTGTTAGCTAACAGAAAAGTAGTTTACTTCTATATCTCAAACCATGTGAGGTATCTCTTGTGATTAACTTAACTATTAACCCACGGTAAATTTTAAAGCATATCTTGATCGGCAAATGTAGCCGCTTAGCGAGCAGCCTATCTTGTTGATCCTTTGCCCCACAGAGACAGACTAACCAAGTGGCAATGTAATACATCTCCTGTTTCTTGAGCCATTTCAAGTGTGTTCTCCCCCCTCTCCCACCTTTTGTTTTGTAGGAGGTTGCCTCCCAATGGGTTTGGAGAAAAAATTTTCTAACACTATATGACAATTCATTAAACTATCCATGTAAAGTTTGTCATATCACATATGACCTATTTATTGAGTTATATGACTTGTTTAGTAATACACGTTGATAGCATTATGAATCTTCATGGAGTGAGTTGAAGGAGATTTCTTCAAACTTGATTGGAGGAAAACTTTGTACTGGTTAGAGGCTTTGTAATTTTGTTCCTTTGACATTATCAACAACAACCAAAAAAAAAAAGACCACAGCTGCTCCTACAAATACATAACAAGATTGGGACCGACGCAATTTGAATTGCAATTGAGATCATTAAGTATGCGTTGGAACCAAATAGCAAATCATACCTTGAAATGGTTACTGTTCAAGGCAAATGTTTGCAAGCATGAAGCATGAATTGAATCAGTGGACATCCTTTATCACATCATTTTTTCACAACTATTCTATGTGGTGAACTGTGACTAGTTGCTTATCACTTTCAAATGTACTCACCACTTGCAGTCTCCCACATCAAAGTTGTGGCAAAGTTGTGTTATAGTCCTAGATTTTCTTGGTGGCTTATTTATGCAGCCAAATTTACTGCATGTTAACTCCAACTACCAGAACAAAAAATGCTATAAGCACTGCCTAATATGCCAAAGCTAGACAGTCAGATGCCCCAGATGGGTTACAACATTTGAGGTTCATGTCCTTTTTAAATCATTGGCAATTCCTCCAGGCTCCAGAAAATTTTCCAAAGCTCTTAAAAATATAAATGAAAATATTTGTCACATCAAAAATGTTTCTACATGATTTTTTACTGAAACTGCCATCTAGCTGCAAATGCGATTGACAATTTCCACTGACCTCAAATATATTTAACTATAAAAGAAACATGGCATAAGCTCACTTTATCATGGAATCAAGCACCAAGTATTCTGATATTAAGGGGTAGTCACCAAGATGGAGATTTTTAAAAGCTGTGTACTCCTGCAAAATAAACTCAGAGTGCAGATGGGACACTGCATCTCAGCCTCCAGTAATCTCCTTCTCCTTTGCCTTACACATATCCTCTGCAGACTTGACAAATTTTTTGGTCAACTCATCAACCTGGGAAAAAGAAGGGTCAGATAACACTCAAAACATTGTAAAACTGATCCACTGTTTTAGTTGTAATTAGCTTAGAACTCACTTCCTTCTCCAATTTTTTTACATCATCCTTCGGGGCATGTGAATATAATTTCTTTGCCGTATCCATTGCCTGTAAAACCAATAAACAATCTGCTTAGGCACAATAAACATTAAGAACACTGGACCATTTCACAACAATGCATAGAATCAATCATTATCCCTATCTATAATGGCACTCCTAGTCTTGTTGCCGCACAATGCTACTAACAGTGTTTTGCACTTCAATACTTGCCACAGTACATTTTATTATGAGCTCACCATGCTAGACACCTAAGAGGCTAGACATTGTCTACTGAAATTTTTTAGATCATCCACTAAAACTGAGGTGCCGGATAAATAAATGTGAACCATCTAGACCTCAATTGTAATAATTTTTCACAACCAGTGGAACAGCAAAATCACACTTGAGACAAATTGAGCTGTCAAGTATGATATAGTTCTAATATCAGAAAATAAAGAATAAGGTCAACCAATTCTTCACTCCCTCCACCAAACCAACCTCTGGCTAGCTAGTGCATGATGATTCTAGGATGAAAGACAGTAAGGGAGTGAAGAATTGATATTTTTGAAATGAGATGTGCTATTTAACAAGATATAAACCTGCCACCGAAGCACACAGTGATACAGACATGGTGCTCAGATGACCATAACAACCTCATTCCTCATTCTTTTTTATGTTTGAACAGCAGGGGGAGCAAGTATAAACATTGTTTAATAATACTCCTGAAATCTAAACATAAAGAAGAAAAAAATTACTGCCATACCTTCTGGCGAGCCCTTCTTATACTTTGTCTGGCATCTTCACAAGACTTGGTAACCACCTTACACACAGCCTGGTAGATACAATATAGTGGTCATAATAGTGCAGAGATGAAAAAGAAAAAGAAAAAGAAACAAATAAATAAATGAAAGGAAGGGTAATAATTGGCTTACCTGTATATGCTCTTTTGTCAATCTGGTCATTGCAGAGCATAAAAAATGTAAATAAGTCAATCAATATTTGTGTAGATTGAACAAGCTTTATCATGGAAAATACTTACGCATCATTATTAAAAAAAAAGATCTTAAAATATTGTATCAACCAAAACCACAATTGTCTTAAGCCAAATACTTTTAATGGCCATTATCAGCAAATGGGCTGCTTATTGGACAAGGAAAGAAGCAGTGTGAGATTAAATAGAATGACTACTTACGGTGGAATAACTGCAATCAATCGCTCACCATCCACTTTGGGACTTAAGCCTAACGGAGAAGCAACAATGGCGCTCTCTAACTTTTTAATGGTCTGCATAAAACAGGCGCTACCACTTAAATGAGTCTTTCAAACTGGGACTGTTTAGATATGAGCACCAATCAGCATGTCAAAAATAAAAAATAAAAAATTGAGGCTCGTATTGTGCAAAGCAGATTAAAGAAAATGAACTAAATTCAATAATTTAAACTTAATACAACTGATATAGAAAATTTTCATCCTGATCGCTAGATCCACAGATTTGAAGAATCAATGACTGTTAAATAGTATCGGACTCTAGACCATGTAATAGTATAGGAAACAAACAATTACATATGCTAATGAAGAAACCCTAGAATTGAAACAAATAGCAAACTTGTTAAGTAAAGTTTTTGTTCATTACATTTGGATCATAAGGATTTACTGATAATGTCTTGGAATCCATGACCGAAACAACAGCTAAGTGGCTCAAGGGCATCTTTACACCATCAAGTTCAACAATAATGTGGTCAAGCATTCCTGTAGAGACATTCTCACTCATAACTGTGTCAATAAATCTAACAAACATACTAAGAAAATAAATAAAAACTAACAAATAGCGATGGCTTAATGTACCTGGAGATGCCCTTCCTGTTCTTAGTTTGTTCAACTCTCCTGATAATGCAGCAATTGCTGCCTCCATCATTGAGGTAGCATTTGCCTTAATAGTAGGCCCAATATCAGTCGAAACTTCAATAGTGCTCACAGCATCATCATCCTCTAAATGGTGAAAAAAAAAACATTTTAATGGAATAGTGCTTATAACTCTGCAAAAGGCTAACATGCGATTTATATAAAGTTAAACAATTTTTGTTATTCTTGCAAAAAGAATCCCTTCAGCCAAGCTCAGTAGTGCAATCAACAAAAAGCTTCACCTAAAATATTTCATAAATAGTATCTCACAATAACCTTTGCATAACGCCGAATATTAATTTGTGACTTCTTGTTTCTTTATACCAGTTAGAAAAATTTCCCCAATATAGAGAAAACAAAAAAGTATTCAAAAATTCACTTACAAAAACCACCTTAAACTATCACCTGATTTACAATGTGCCCCTTTAATGTTAGAACTCAGCAATCAACCCCCCTAACTTCATTGAAAATTAGGAATAGTTTATGTCAAATGGAAGACAGTTTTCCATCAAATAAACCCGAACTTTACTCCCAAACACTCCAAATTTGTGTAAACCCTCTAAACACTCTACCGCGATAAATACCTTCAATAAGATGGAAATTAATAAAATTGAGCTAAGTCAGAGAGTTGATTGCTCAGTTTAAAAGTCTAGAACCATATTATAAACCATGTAATAGTTTAAAACGTGGTTTATGTGTGTTTGCGTGCGCAATTTACCAAAAATCATATTAAAAAAAACACTAAAAACAAAGAAGATCATGCTTGATAAAAACACAGAAATGAAATCTCATCAGCACTCTTTTGATTCTCAGTCAAAATGGAATAACCCAAACAGGAAAACACACATTTCATTCAATCATTTGCTTTACAAAGCACAAAACAAAAACAAAAATTGCCATAAAAACTCAACAGAGAGAGAAAGAGAGCAAAAGGGTACTTGATTTGCGCCCTTTGGCGAAGCCTCTGCGAGAATGTGTGAGGAAATGAAGTGTGGTGGGAAGAGTGAGATCATGAATGTGGGTGTTGGAGTTGTTGTTGTTGTGGGCACTGTTAATGAGTTGATGAGAAAGGTCGCCACCATGGAAGGCGGAGCTGCGGAGGAGAAGGAGGTTCCGATGAGAGAATGCGCGTCTCAGAATTATCGACATGCCTCTTCACTCTCTAAGCTTTCATGCTCTTCTTCTTCCTTTGTTTTAGGGTTTTAGAATTTTTGATAAACCCTTTAACCCACTGTGCTGTGCTGACTGTGAAACGACGACGTAAGACTTGAGAAAGACCCACAGGTAGATGTTTCTAAGCCCAAGTGGATTTACACCACCGGTGACTTTAGGCCTATTTTGAAGTGGACTCTCCATCGGAATTGCCCACAATGTCAAGTGCCCAAACCTAAAACCTCTTTTACTAAAGGCCCAACTATACTTTTTCACCATAAAACTATCATCCCGTTTACACTTAACTCTTTGAACTATTAAAGCGTATGATCGGCCCCTAAAGTTTCGTTTGTTTTGGTGTTAAGTTAATTGGTTTTTGGACTTAAATTCAATTAAAGTTAATAACAAAAAACAGTAGGGAAGTGTAATGTCTACTAACTATATAAAAAGAATGAAAAATCTACATTAACATTTGATTTAGTATATTTGGTAGGCAAAAACACACTGTTTCATGTGTTTTATTTGGGCTGACAATTAAGTTTAAAAGAAAGAGAGAACTCACAAGTCACAACACTTATCTCCTGTTATGGTTCTACAAAAGTCCAAAACTCAACGTTTTTGTGGGAAAGAAAAACAAGTTGGACACGCAAGCAAAGAGTACGAAATTTCTTGTTCTTCTGACAAACTCGTTAGATAGATAGACAGAGGGAGTAATTGAGATGAGTACATCTACAGTGCCGGTGCAATCAATACAGATTTGGAGAGAGAGAGAGAGAGAGAGAGGGTTGTAGGTTTGTAGGGGGAGAGGATTGGTTTAAACTTTAAGGGTATGTGTTGGTTGGGTGGATTTTAGGGAGGATGAAAAAAAAAAAAAAAAAAAGAAAGAGATAAAATGGTAGAGAACATTTTTTTTTTTGGTGTTTGGTTGGAGGGAGGGGAGGGAAAAAAAATTGGTAAGGCGTGGGTGTTTTCTCTCCACGCCCACCAAAATAGGGAGAAAACTAAATGGGGATTCTGAATCTCTTCATTGACAAAAATGCCCATGTGCACTTGCACATGGGCTTCATTTCGTTCCTCTCTTTTTTTTTTTTGTGCTTTCTTGGGCACGTTGTCTCTTCTTTCTCTCTCTTTTTTTTCTTGGGCTATAAGTGTGATAGTTGTTTTTTTTTTTTTTTTGTTTAGCTAGACATGATTTTTTTTTTAAATGATTTTTATTTTTTAATAAATTTGGGTGATTGTTTTTTTTTTTGGGTTGTTTGCCACTTTTTTATTTTAATTGGGCATTATTTTTTAACAAGTGTATATGAGTAAATTTATACAAATTCTTTTTTTTTATCCCTCCACTTTTTCACTCCCAACCAAACAAAAATAAAAAATATTAAAATATTTTTTTATTTTTTTACTTTTTTTTTTTGATCTTTTTACTGTATGAAGCACAAAACTTTGACACTAGAGTTTATTTGATTATTGAGATTGTATTTGTATTATAATTCTGGAACCCTGTAGATGTCTGTCTCCTTTAAATCAAAAGTGTTGCAACTGATATGGAAATTTTATATATATATAGACACACATACATACTTATACAAAGTGATTCTGATTCTGGAAATGAAATGGTACCCATGTGCTGTCTGGAAATAATTGAACTAATACCAATACATTTGCTGGGAATAATTCAACTAATTCCAATGTGTTTGTTGAGAATAATTCAAAGAAATTTATACTCCTGATAGTCTTCATATGGATCTTCGGAATCTTGAAAATATTGCCGAGTAACAAGAGATTTTGCTGATTATTTTTCATTTTGATGATGGTTTTGTGAAAAATAACTCTTCTTTTATTTGTGGTTTAATATCATCTCCTATAAAGTTTGGCAACCATCTGACTGGTTTTTTGGACAACATATTTTATTCCTTCTGATTCTCAGACATTATAATCTCATCCCATTATACCATAAGCAACCCAGGACGCAATATGAGTGAGTGGATGAAGAGAATAATACATATGGATATTAAAAAAGAGATGCAATGCAAGAACAAAATAACAGTACAATATATAAAATTTGACAATGAAAATCTATTTTGGAAAACTTTAAAACTTACTTGAATAATACTTCAGAAACTAGTACTCATCCAAATTCTTGAAAATAATACAAGGATAATTTTTTGAAACAAGGATAATTTTTTCTAATACAAGGAAGGATATTTTAGGAACTGAGAAAGGTTTTTGATGCAAAGGTATTGATACTATCCGAGGCTTCAAGGCTTGGTTCTTACAACTGATGCAAATGTCATGTATATATAGGCATGCAAAAGTGAAAAAAGCCACACACGCACACACAAAAAAAAAAAAAAAAAAAAAAAAGAAGAAAAAATTCAGTGAATTGTAAAAGTAAATAGTTTTGCACAGTAGTGAACAATGCCACACAATAACTGTTAGTAATAATTCTAGATTCTTTGTGTGAATAGTAACGGTACAGTGACAGATGAACAGTATCACACAGTAACTGTCAAAAGATAATTTCCTAATACATCCAAATATTGATACAGTGAAAAGTCTTCAATAATTTTTTATACTGGATTGTAAAAGTAAAAATCTTCAATAATACTTCTCCTCGCCAAAAAAGATGACTGATACTTCTGCAAATCTGATGCCAAACAATGGAAAGCTTGAATAATCTTGATTCTTCTGGTACCAAATATTTTTAAAGATTAAATAATTCTAATTCTTTTGATAACAAATAGTGAAAAGATTTAATAATTCTGATTCTTATGATACCAAAAAGCTTGAATTTTTTTTATTCTTCTACTAGATAACTGATACCAAATTGAATAATTCTGATTTGAAGAGATAAGGCCAATTCTTGTGCTTCACAAGACTAATAAAATAATTGTAGAACTAATACAAAGTGATTCTGATTCTTGAAATGATATGATACCCATGTACTATTTGGAAATAATTGAACTGATACCAATACATTTGCTGGAAATAATTTAATTGATTCCAATGTATTTGTTGAGAATAATTCAAAGAAACTGATACTCTTGATAATCTTCATATGGTTTTTGGGAATCTTGAAATTATTGTAGAGTAACAAGAGAGTTTGCTAATTCTTCTTCATTCTGATGATGGTTTTGTGAAAGTAATTCTTCTTTTATTTTCGGTATAAACAACCCAGGATGCAATATGAGTAAGGGGATGAAGAGAATAATATAAATGGATAAGTGGATATTAAGAAAGAGATGGGCTGCAAGGACAGAATAAAAGTACAATATATAAAAGCTGATAATGAAAATTTGTTTTGGAAAACTTAAAAACTTACTTGAATAATATTTCAAAACACTGACACTCATTCAAATTCTTGAAAATAATACAAGGATAATTTTTTCTAACACAATGAAGGATTTTTGGGGACTAATAAGGGATTGAGAAAGGTTTTTTTGATGCAAAGGGACTGATAATATCTGAGGCTTCAAGGCTTGGTTCATTCAACTGATACAAATAACATATATATATATATATATATATATATATATATATAGGCATAAAAAAGTGAAAAAACCAAAAAAAGAACAGCCAATTTGCAATAATTTAGTGAATAATAAAAGTGAACAATGTCGCACAATAACTATCAGTAATAATTCTAAATTTCGTAATACGTCTAAATAGTGATACAGTGAAAAGTCTTTAATAATTTTAGATCTTGAGATTTTAAAAGTAAAAATTTTCAATAATACTTCTCCCTGCCAAAAAAGTCTGTTGGTCAGCCCGTTTCCCCCATTTGTTTGAGTTTGTGTGTTTAGGGTGGTCCCAACAGTGGTTCTGTAAGGCAACTTGTGAGTCATTCTAGCTATAATGATGTTGATAAGGCAAATATGGATTCATTTTTTAGGAGTTCTTGCTCTAGGTCCCAAATGTCAAACCAGAGTGGTATAGTGAATAATGAAGAAATTAATAAATATATATATTGTGGAAATGTAGATGTAGACCAATAATTTGAAATTTCCGGACCATGTTACTCAAACTATCATGGCGCCCGCACTATCATATATTCGGGTAAATCTTTGAGAAAAAGGGGTAGATAAATTAAATGGCCCTTGAGGACTTGGATGATTTGGTTTTGTTTCTCCAGTCACTCTAGCATTTGAGAGGTTTCACAGAGCCATAATTATGATACTTTTTATGCACTGAAATGACAGCCCCAAGTGCAAACATGGAAACTACTTTTCAACTTCTGACATTGCTCAGAGGGATACAGATTAGCGGATTGCCAAAATAAACATAGAACCATGTAGATACATGACTATCAAAAGCAAAATAATCATTCCAAGGCAATCTACCAAGCATATTCCATCCTGAAAAGTTGCCATATGACTTGAGTACACAAATTAAATAAAATTCAAGCACTAACCCAAGTTCAATTAGTATCTCAAAAGATACCAAGTAAATTAAACATTGATAGTCGCTTTTACAGGTACAAAACTCATGATTCATGCTACTCAATGCTAATAATTTAGAAGTAAAGCTTACAATTTCTCAAATGCAACATATAATAGAATAGCTAAAAGTACACGTGGTTTCATATTTCCAAAAGTAGCTGCAGCAAGCAGCAAAGTTTCAAACCTCCTCACATATAGTGTCCTGATGATTTAGCTGGCCGAAGTGCTGCAGGTGTTGATACCATCTTTGCAATCGTTAGTGAGATCATTGAAAGTTTCAATCTGTTTTTTACCTCTCAGGAACACTTCTGTATCAACTGATACCCTCATGTAACCATCAAATTCAACCGGATTACCATTGTTAAGCTTTGTCATCTCTGAGTTCCACTCGCTATTCTCATCCCAAAGATCCTTGTACTCATTAAGAAAATGAGTAGAATACTTGTCCTTCAAAGGGTCAAAGAACGATGTATCAGGTTCATTTGTTGCAATATAAAGGCTTCTCCCATCTTCAATCTTGTCCCTCAAGGTTGAGATAAGTGTATCAGGTGAAGTATCTGTAGCAAGATTAGGCCAGAGCTCCCTGTTCCTTGCCTTCTCTCCTCTCTCTATGTGAACTGCGTCATAATCCCAATTCATCCTTGATGCAATTGCTGACACTATGTCCATCAGCCGTCTTGATTTCCATATCAAATGCCATGGTCTATGAACAACAGACTCGGTCTCTCCTTCACAGACCCTATACCAGTAATTATCCGGCTCCACAGACCCAAACTTTCTCATAATCAAGGTATCCTTAACGCTTGCAAGTTTCATCGGTGTGACCCTGAAATCCTCCACAAGATTGAGACCTAAACCATCTTTCTTCTGCCATTTATTCCAATCTATCCAAAACTGGTCCTTGTCCAACACAGATGCAGACTCTTTCAAATGCTCAAAGTCAAAGTAAAATCTGAAATCTTTTCCTTCCTCATCCTGATTCAATGAACTGTAAATTGAAGACAAACATATTTTTAGATCCATAACCAATGTTCGGTTCAAGTACTGAGCCTCACCCAAAGCACACAAGAAACTCCACAAGTAATGGTTCATGCTCTTGCATCTGTCACCACCACCCATATAAATCAAGTACTTCCCATGGCTAAATGAACTTTCAGACTCAACCACAGGAAGGGTATCATTCACAGCCTCCCCAACAACAGGTAACGAAATACCCTGGTCTTGCTTCTTTGGTTTTTTCTCAAACCCAGCTTTCTGATTCTTCTTCTTCTTCCTGGCATTAACACCCGTATGGTAATCCCCAATCCCAACCACACTTAGGGTACAATTCTCAGACCTTGAAATCGCAAACCTCCTATAATCCTTATAAAAGGCAGCAGCCTTCCCATCCTTAGGCCTGAACCGCCACGCCATATCACAGCTGCTATCATTAGATCCACGAACCGGTTTCCCAAACCGATAAAAATGAATATCCTTAAACTGTTCTATAGCGGCCCTCATCATCATATGGAACACCTCCGGGTCCTTGCAATCAATAGGGCTATCCAAACTGCCCTCACACGAGGTCACTTCAGCAGTGGCGACCGTTTTGCTATCTGATTCTGCATTTTCTGTTATATTTTCAACATCTGTAATGTTAATAAAAGTAGCGAATGCAGTTTGGTTTGCAGCCATGAAATCCTCGCCGGTCTTGACAACAGTGTTATCGGATTTAAAAGTGGCATTGGAGTTGGATGTAAGGAATGTGGTGATCTTGGTTGATGGGTGAAACAAAGGGTCTTCAGGTTCATAAGTAGCAGCAATAATTGTAAAGATTAAGACACCAATCACAAACATAGTAAAGCAAAGATTTCCAATCATTGCCAGGGCATTCTGGCCCAAATTCTCCGGCCGGAAGCTTCCGGTTCTTGATAGGGAATACCGACCCAACATTTTTAAGAACCAAAAGCTTCTTCTACAATCCTCCAAATCTACTATTATAACAAGACAAAGCAAAAATTACCCACATCAGTTTTTGGCACCAGAAGTTTCTAAAGTCAACCAAATCTACTATTCAACAAAGAAACAAGAATACCCAGAATGCTAAAATGGCCAAAATATAAGCAACCAATCAAATGACAAATGAATTATGACAGAACATTTAGGGTTTTAGAAATGGGTATGGATGAAAAAAATCAGATCTTGATAGCAATGTAATGTGTGGAAACTGAGAATGACATAAAGATGGGTTTTTTTTTAAGATCTATGAAATTATGAATGTGGAAATTAAGATAACATAAACAGACTAGCTGACAATGAAAGTAATGAAAATCTTAAAGCTTCTTAGTCTAAGATAGTGAGAAATATATGTGGGTGATTCTAAAATTTCTTACCTTTGTTAGATGAAGATCAAGCAAATACAACACAACAACTCATTCCTCTCTCTCTCTCTCTCTCTGTGAAAACTGAAAAGTCAAGTCCAAGTATGTGAGTGTGAGTGTGAGCTGGTGTAAAGCTAGCTCCTAAAGAATTAAGATTTCTCAAAAGTCTATGTAATGATGTAGTAAACAATAAAAAATAAAAAGGAAAGTAATGATTAAACTATAACAGTCTGGACAGGGAATTCTAGAGTGAACAGTGTGTGCAATGCGCTTATCTGCTAGGATGCTTCCACGTGGATGTACAGATTACGTGGAAGAAAGAAAGCAACATTAGGGTATTTTGCATTCATTGACAGTACACACCGACAGTGGCAAACATGTAATATAATTATATAGTAGCAAGACGGATCTTATTTATCTCACAAATCACATAGTTGTTTTATGGGGACCATGTTAGGAGCTTCAAGAGGTCAAGACTCTAAGAGAGATCTGAAAATTTATAACTCAAAATAGAGTCCAAGGAAATTTGATTGATTAAGAGAAAGAATTTAAATTAAATATAACCCTAAGATCAATTACCTTTTGAGGACAGACTACGGGTTAAATGGATTTTAAGGACGTTTCGTAAATTTAGAAGTATCAAGTTTCATCCATCATATCATCAGTCAATGAAATTTTTAAGGTGTTCGACATTTTTACTTCCCTAATGAGAGAGCACTTTTATTGATTAGAGTAAAAGACATTATAGAGAAGAGGAAACAATATTAAGAATAGATTGTTATAAGCTAATAATTTGATTAGAAAATGGGGGTAATTGTGAAGTTGGTTATATCATTTCACATTATTGTTGAATTAGTCAGATGTTAGTTTTTTGTGATTAAATAAACTCAATCGTAAAATATAGTTACCATCCTTAAGTTTTTGTTAATTCCAGCTAATTCCAACACTTTTCAACTTGATTCCTAAACCGTTATTCATTGAAAAAAAAATTCACAATGATTAGGGACTAAGTTAGTAAGTTTTGAAAAGTCTTGAATCTAATTGACATTAGCCTAAACTTTAAGGGTGTTAACTATATTTTATCATAAACTCAAAACAATGTTGTTTTAAGTATTAAAAAAAAAAAAAGACTTATCTTTAATTCTTGTCGTCTGATTATAGAATCGGAGACCCAGATTCAGGTCTACGTTGATCTTTTTTTTTTTTTTTTTTTTCTTCTTCTTCTTTTGGTCTAAGTTTGATGATCCTCATTTACATCTTATTGAGTAAGCACATGAAAATTTCTCCAGACAGAAATGTACCATAACATTTGCTTCAGGGTAATGAAAATCCCACATTCCATTCTATTAGATCTATCAAGAAACAATTCATATAATTTTTTGAAGAAACGCAGAGAGAACCTTTGTTTACTAATAATCTAATATAAATATTGGGACACTAGGGTAGGGAATGGATTCATACCTGCATTGAGAACCAGGAGCACCAGAAGTTGGGGTTTTTGGATATATCCTCGAAAAATCAGATTTCATTTTTTTTCCCCTCCCCTTCTTAAGTCAGAAATGTTTTTGACAAGATGAGATTAAAAACAAACAAACTTTCTAGAAATAAAAAAACAGAAATCTTATTTGGATTGAAAGCTTCAAAAAGTTTTTTCGGAATAACAGAGAGTTTATTTAGATTGATACCTTAAATTTCTATCTTTAGTCTAAACATTATTTGTATAAGTAGTTATAGTCTTTGGTTGGTCAGATCATTTTGAGACAATAATATTCAAAGCAATCATGTGGAAGATATTTAATTAGAAATTACTAACAAATGACACTGATTAAATAATGGACAAATGGACATTAGCAATAACAAAATAAGCAAAGTGGTTTCCATTAATAAAGTGCACAAATATTAAAAACTTCCTAATATGTTCCAAAAGGTTCATACTAATGTCACAGTAGAAAATTGGTTTAAGACATACAAATCTATTTGCCAATAAAAGGACATTAGTATAATGTAGGTAAATAATATGAGCAAACGATAACATTACACCCACAGTAAACAAAAAATATTACAATTTCATGTAATCTCTTAAGAATGAGAGAAGTCTCGTGAGATCATCTCATAAGATACTTTTTTCAATCTGCCCACGCTTAAAAAAAAATGCATCTTTTCCCTAAAATTGCATGGCAACCTTAAAAATGCACCTTAGTACTAAAAAGAACCATAAACTTTCCTCAGAGTTAAAAGCCAACAGAAATGGAAAGTAAAAAGAGGGGTGTTGCAAAATTAAGGCTTAAGTTGAAAAGCCAAATTTTTACACCAAATTTTTAGTTACTATTCAAGATATTACGTAAAGGACATTATTCATTCCTTTGTTTTCTTATGTGTTTAAATGTTCTTTATAAGATTAATCATGGTCGAGAGTCAACTTGTTATTTGACCTGAACACATCGGGTGGTGAAAGAAGAAACTTGCCACTAACCAACCAATGAGAAACGATCACTCGACCAATTGGAACTCCATGGATGACGGTGGGTGAGTTAAAACCGGCTAAAATCTGGTTTGGAAGGAGTGATGGCGGGCTATGGTAGACATGGTTAGAAAGAGCAGTGAAAGGCAACAGTGATCATGGATTTGGCTAAAACGAGCAATGTAAGGTCATCCGTTGTCACAAATTCAATCATATTAAGCCAACAACTAGAGGCAGAGAAAAAAGGGAGGGGGGGGGGGGGGTGGAGGGGGCGAGAAAGGGCGACAAGAGGCGGTTATTTAATTTGGAGGCTTGTAAACGGAAGCAATGCCAGAGAGACAGAGAGAGAAGGGTATAGTTTAGCTAGGCCAGTCTGGTTTCACGGTGGTATATCAAGCCTACCACCTAACCCCAGACACCCCCTTTTATTCATACTTCTTTCCATGACCTTTCAGGGGCAGATCAGGTTGGACATGTGGATTGTTGCTCACCCAAAGCATACAAGAGGTAGGGGTGACCAGGTGAGCCAAATGATTTCCATCTAGAAACTGTTTCTAAAAACAACAGAGTAGTCAGTGAAACCTTTCCTACATTTGTGATCAAAATAAATGTACATGTAATATAGCACAGAGAGATTCTATACATAAATGATCAAAGTCAAGATATACAACACTCTCACTAGGTCAATAGATCACCCCTCAGAAAGCTAACTCCAGTAAAATCTAATTCATTTACTCCAGCGATTTCCACTTGTTTTAATAATGATCTAGCCGGGTACAAGAGCTTTAACTGTCCAAAGAAAACATATTCAGATTAAAACTCTATCCCAGTTTCGAGTAAAACTATCTTCATAAACCTCCCCACCCCCCCCCAAAAAAAAAGAAAAGAAAAAAGGATTATATTATGAAGATGGAATATCCGAAGGTGTACAAGATGCAGCCCTTTGCTGGATGCAGCTCAAGCTATGCTCCATACTTCTTTGAACCATGTCTTGCAGCAGCCTCTTCGCAGTTTCAGCAGCTTTATCTGCTCCATCAACTCGTGCAGCAATGTCATAAACAATTCTCTCCAGAACTGAGGAAGCTAGTCTCTTTTCCTGGGGAGAATCTCTAAGCAAATCCAAAAGTGTATGAGCTCTTTCCTGAGCTTCAGCTGTCCCCTCTACGGTTAGTCGCAGAAGGCCTGGGATGGCACCTTCATTAAGAATGAGTTTCCGATATTTATCCCGGCAGCTCTGGCACAAAGAGAGCAAAGCTCCGACTGCATGTTCGGTGCTGACAAGAGATCCATCTTCAACCGTCTCTACAAGGGTCAAAATCCCGCCATCAGAATTTGAGATTGCAATTCGTCCCTCTTCGGAGTTAGAAAGAATCTCAAGTAGGGCTGTAGTTTTTTCAGCAAACTTGGAATACTTCTTGCATTCTTTAAGGAGGTTAATTAGAGGGAGAACTGCTTTTGCATCAAGAATTGCAGTGGAATTCTCTGGGCAGGTGGAGAGATTGTGTAGGGCCGTAACAGCATCAACTTTTCCCTGAACACTTCCAGAACTGAGGACCTGAACAAGTAGAGGTGCAGCTCCAGAAGCTACAATAGTGTGCTTGTTTGGGGCAGCAGCTGAGAGTGTTAAGATTGCTGCAGTGGCTAATTCCCTTATACTGCTGTTTTGGATTTTGAGGAGCTCCACAAGAGGAGGGATTGCACCAGCTGTGACTATCTTGACCTTGTTTCTGATAAGCATGATATTCAATGACTCCATAAGAAAAATCAACAGCATATCAAACAAATCAACCAATCAAAACATTTACCCTAAGAAATAAAAGAATATCAGCCAACATTCAGAAAATTAAAAATCAGTTGTAGTAAAGAAGTTTTTTTAAGCCGATACGTAAATCACTCTTGATAATGAAAATGCATCATTATTGTGAACCATTCATCAAGCAAAACTGATATATTCTACAATTGAAAGGATCCTCTCTTTAAAGGGAAAAAGAACAAGCAATATTGCTCTCTTGAAACCAGAGCCCTAGTGCTAGATTAGAGGGAGACAGAACATATAACAAGGTCTGGAAAAACAAACCCAGAAATACTGTGTTTGAAACATGTATTCTTAAGCGTGCACTTGCCCCAATTCAGCCACTTGATACCAAATAGCATAGAGATACCCAAAAAAAAAACCTTTAAGAGAAAATGATCTCCAATAACCATCATATAAAGGATGAGGAGATCACAATGAAGAAATGAACTCCATTGCAACTAATCTCCTACAAATGGATACTTAATCCCAAAGCCAGCAAAGAGAGTAAACCAACAAAATTATTAAGGCTCACATTCAAAATTGACTGACAATACATCCATCCCCAATTCTCAGCAGTTGAAATATGCTTCTTTTTTTTTTTTTTTAAATGCTCTATTAAAAAACCTATAGTCCCTTTTGGTTGCTGAGAAAAGGATAGGAATAAGCTCAGCTTTTGAGTTTCTCAAGCATTTATCTTTTCCATTCATTCATATATCTACCAAATCCAAATGAAGTAATATGTAGTTTAGAGTTTCCAGCATTTTGGATGAAAGGAAACATTGTGTTGCCTTGAACTCAGCCTAACACAGCTAAATACTTTATTTGGATTGATTTTCAAAAATCTCAAAATTTCACTCAATAACAGAATCAAAATCACATCCCTAGAGTTTTCATTCCTAATCCCTTTTCCTCAATTTTCACAGCAACAAAACAGACAATAAATTCAAGATTTTCGTAATTCTTCTGTAGCTCTCCTAAAATGTGATGCAAACAAATAAATTGCACATAATGTCAACACTCATAAATAAATCCAATATAGAGGCTTCAGCAAGGAAACATAAAATAGGTAAAATATCACCATTATACTGTTTGTCTCAACCAAAGATAACAGAGTAGAATATATCAGAATTTAAAATTAAAAAAAAAATTAAAAAAACCATTTAGATGTTGATTTCAGTTTCATAAGAACGAAATGTTACATTAAAAGATAATACATACCAGGTCAATTAACAAAAACCCAGAAAACACAAAAATCTCACACTCTTGTCCTTCCCTTCCATTTCTCAGCAATTATACCAGACAACACATACCACAAACTCAGATACCCACCTTAAGATTAAAAAATCCATAAACTTATCCATCCCAAAAAAAAAAAAAAAAAAAGATTATCAACAACTTCCACATCCAGCATATACCAACAAAACCCCCCATATAGCTTTGCCAATTCGATTTCAAAAGTAACAAAATTTCACACATTAAAACAATACCCAGAAGTTGTATTGGAGAAAAACCCTCCAGAATTACCAAAATTTCCATACTTCACCATTTTCAAGCTATCCTAAAACCCAAAATCACACCCCCCACCTTGAAACACCAAAATCCAATCCACAAATTTCAGCACATACACACACCAAAATTAAAATTAAAAAAAAAAAAAAAAAAAAAAAACCCAGATAAAAGAGAGACATAGACATAGACATGTATGTTAGAAGTTACCGTTCATTGCGTACAGCAAGGTTTAGAAGGGCAAGAAGAGAGGCTTCTCTGGCATCCATATTAGGAGAGACAAGCATGAATACAAGGGGCTGAATCACACCAGCAGCTGCTAACTTTGAACGAGTCTTCACTGATGAAGAAGAAGATGGTGATGAAGATGAAGAAGACTTTCTGACCAGCTTTCTGATATCTCTAGCAGCTTGTATTTGGGATTCAAGATCCCCATGGATAAGCTTCTCTGAGAGTTGCACTATCTGGGTTTGCTTCCTCTGGTTCCATGATGATGTCCCAATCTCCTCTTCCTCTTGCTCTTTCACCTCCTCCACTCCTCCTGTGTCTTCCTCTTCCTGTCCCATTCTCTCTCTCTCTCTCTCTCTCTCTCTCTCTGAGTGTGTGTTAACTGTGACTGTTGAGCCTTTCCTTTCTCTCTCTTTTTATCTTTCCATCTTATTATTATCAGTTTCTTTCTTCACCATTTAATAAGAGAGTTTAGTCGTTTACTTCCAAATCGGTTTTTGATGATAACTTCTCCAAAAAAAAGAAAAAAAAAAGTGTAAGCTTTAAATCGGTTTTAAGTTTTTTTTTTTAATACCGACTATTCTCTCGGGTGCACGGAGTCTCTCTCAAGTATATGTAATTCTCCCGTCTCACACCCACTAAGATTTCACAAAAGTCCTTTTATTGAGACCGGTCTCAAGATACTAGTAGGAGGATTCAAATACAAGATCTTATCAATATCATTAGGCCTTAAAAATCATCCAAATTATGACTTATTTAAATAGTACACATTAATAATTTTATAAATAATTATAGAAAGAAATATAATTTCCAAACCTTTTTGTCTTCTTTTTAGAAACATTTCTAAACTATTTTAGGACTTAACTTTTTATCTTTTCTTTGACTGACTATGTGTTAATAAAAGGTTATAATTTTATACATTAATAAAAAATTACAAAATTATGTCTCAAAATACAATTCGCAAAATAATGGCATGGATAGTTTTTATCAATCGCCACATAATAGATTGGTATCAAAGGAATTCTCCAAACTGTTTTGATAACTTTAAGCTTAATTGGTAAAGTCTAACCATAAATTTTATAGCTACATGGCATTGTGATCTATTGTATTTTATGTGAAAAATCAAAATATAATTTCTCTCTCATATGTAAAAATTGAATTATTAAAAAAAAAAATCTTTTCATTTTGAATATCAAATGAATTATCAAAAATATCTTTCCATTTTGAATATCAAATGAGGGATAATTCTTAATCTGACTTTAAAATGCAATTATAACGAATCCCACGAAACTCAAATTTTGTTGAATCTTATTAAATAAATTATTAGCCCAAAATATATAAAATAAAATAATTTGGGTTTTCAATTTTTATCTTCCACCATTTGACATCATGCCAAAATCTTGTTAACAAGACATTCTTTCTATGGAGTACTGAGCTTTAGTTTATTATTATTATTATTATTATTATTATTAAGAGCTTTAGTTTATACTGAATTCTTGAGATGTCAACATTTGAATAAGTTATGCTTTT
This sequence comes from Notholithocarpus densiflorus, assembly GCA_030021035.2. Lineage (NCBI taxonomy): Eukaryota > Viridiplantae > Streptophyta > Magnoliopsida > Fagales > Fagaceae > Notholithocarpus > Notholithocarpus densiflorus. The sequence continues at coordinate 1,239,711 of JARYZH020000125.1, forward strand.
ACGTATTAAGCACAAAAGTTATTAACTCATTGAGATTCTTTTTCATGGTAGGTTTTTGGAATGGGTAGATAATTTGTTGAAATATATAATTTTATATTGAAAAGTAGAGAATAGGAAAATGAAGATCGCATGGTTAAAATATACACCACAATTGGGTCTTAATTTTCGTTTTTTACGCTGATATCTCGAGGATATATATATATATAAAAGGGTAGTGTAATAGAATTATTGGGGAGCCAAACTCTAACAAGACAAGGGTGGTTTAATAGAATTATTGGGGAGCCAAACTCGAACAAGACACGACAAGAAGAAGATGTCAAAGACAACCAACCAATGAATGAACTTGTCCTTTTGGCCTTTTTTTTAACCATACATGGTTTCAACTTCAAGAATCACAGTGAGTGCAGGCTTGGATAATTATTCTATAATGATGAAGAAGAAGACCAAGAATTTTCCAATAAGCTTACCAAAAACTTTCTTAGACTTATATACTAGAATATAGAAACATATACAAAAGGAATAGAATATGATTTCTTGTAAGAGAAACAATGACTAGTAAGAAAATTGATATAATATATGCCAGCATTTCTTATAACAGTTGTTATCTTATTACAGTTACAAATTCCTTGCGAGAGAAACAATGACCAGTTGGAAAATTGATATAATATATGCCAGCATTTCTTATAACAGTTACAAATTCCTTGTGTTTATTACAATATGGATAACAGAGAACATGTGCTATTTTTTAAGAAAATGAAAAATAATGACACGTGCATTGAAGTTGGGACCAAGAAACTATAATTACTTCGAAAGAAGCAAAAACTAAAGGCTACCCAAAACTCGAAATGAATCAAAGTGTCGAAATAATGTATGTCAACATGTTAAAATAGAAGCATTAGCATAGCATGATCAAATTATATGTGGAAAGAAAGAACATCTCCATCATTCCTCACTCCCCAGACTCTCGCTGATAGCTGTAAGTGATGGCTGCCATGTCACAGCATTTCGAACCCTCCTCTTTTCCCCATGAGGCGCTGGCTGAGGATTCGAGCTCTTTGTAGAAATGGAAGTGTTCCCTTCCTTCCCTTTCTTCTCTCCTCTAGAGGTACTAACCTTTTGCTTGACATCAATGCCATAGAAAGTTACATGCTTTTTAGTTTTACCACTAAATTTCCTTTCTACTGGCTCTAAAACAGGACGAGGTGATACTTGAATCACTTAAAAAGCCATCCTTCTTCTGCAGGGACATTGTTTCACTTGAATTGTCCGAGTGTGACATGAAAGAATTGACACAAATTTTGGGTTTCCTAATCCTTTTCTGGAGCTTCCTCACAGTCCGGCAAGGGACAACGAAGAATTTTTGACCTGGGGTAAGGATCTCATCTGGCCTGACCACCGAATCCCATGGCCGCCTAAACACTTCCGGCCTAGCAAGCAAGAACATCAGGTATTTCTCCATCATCCTGGCTGCCGGAATTGCCATGTAGTAGCACTCTACGTTCCCACCCGCATGGACAATTTTCAAGACGGCAGAGAAGCTGTCCTTCCTCTCAGCTGAGGTTGGCTTGGGAGGCTTGGGACGTGGGAAAGGATTGAGTTTATGAACTTTGAGGAACTTCTTGAGCATGTTGGGTATGGCAATTTTTTTCTCAGTTACACAGATTAACCTTGTTAAACAAGTGCTAAAAAAGAAAACTTTTGAAACATCACCGGTGAATTCAAGAGGTTATTAGCAGCTTACTTCTGTTTGTGCTTCCACTAATTGGGATAACAAGGTAAAATCTTGCAAAGCTCTTAAAAGTTAAAACTATGAAAGATGACATCAAGGCAGGCTGGTGACGAAGAGTCCGTTGCCCGTCCTTTTTTGTCATGTAGCTTTTGTGGGTATAATAATGTTCATATTTAGATAGAATATTAGGCCTGCTAAATTATTCTAGAAAAGGTGCACGGCCATAAGTAATGCAAACCCTTGAGATTGACATTCATTTTAATACAACCAAGGCAAAGTAATCCCTCCTAGGAGTTCCCAAGGTCTTGCATTGGAATACATTTCAATATAAATAAGTTTCCCACCAAACATTAGACTCGGTGCCTCGTTAGGATCCAAATCGTCACAGTAAAATGTAATGGAATGCAATCTTATCCACTAAATAAAAATATTGTCAAACACAATACTAGCATAAAAAAATACTCAATAATTTGCATGAACACCTTTCAGGCCAATTCAAATACCAATGGGCTACTAAAATATCCAAAGAAAGAACAAGATTGTCAAGAAAGCAAAAAGTGTGAAACTCCAAAGCACAGTTTTGTGCTTTTATATTGTCTATAGAATAAGTAGAGATGTTCCTAACACTTTCCCCCAAATCGTTTCTACTAAGCAAACATAAACGATGAAAAATCAGTCCAAATGAAAATGAAACAATTGACATGTATGCTTTCGCTTATAACAATACAACAGTTATGTAAATCCTTATCTTGCTATCAAAATTCACTTTACAGGTAAGAAGACAACAGAAAGACGAGGAAGAGATGAAAATGTTTCTCCAACAAACTATATCTAAACTTCCAAAAACCCTTTTAAAACCTCAAATATCAAAGAGAAAGAATGAACGAGATACTCACCACTCAACAGTAAACTCTAGAATTGAAAGACTTCAAAATCTAAAATAAGGGGGAAAAAGATTGAAACTATGAAAAGGGGAAAACACTGAAACCATATAGCGGCAGCAAGAAAGAGATGACCTGCACATGCCTACCTTGACTAACTTAAAAATGGTCAATATCGGTTACAGGTGGCCAGCACCTTTTATGTCCTCAACCCAAGCAATCAGAAGATACTATTGCTATTAACTTTTTCCCAACTGTAGTGGATGATTTACACTTAAATCCAGTCAATTCTGCATCTTCTTGATGTTTCCCTCCATCCAAACTTGTTGGAGTTCCCCTAAAAAATTCCCAAGATTGGACTTGAATTTCTTGTTTTGCTGTTTATGAAAAAGAAAAAAATTCCATCCCTGTTTCAGTAGTTACTAGGCCAGTTGATCTGTGCTTGCTGACTCTGCTGATAAACACTGCCACCAGGTCCCACCATATCAACAGCTCCAGCCATGGTCTGAGGCTGTTGCATAATTGGGTGAACCATTGCTGCCGTTACTGCTTGCGCAGGGTGATAGACACCAGCAAAGGTGCCATGGCCAGCCTGCGTTGGGGTGAAAGTCACATGTTGACCCTGCGGTGGAAGGTTGTAAAATGAACTTGTTGGTAAGCTGGCTACATCTCGGCTGGGTGCAGCAACCCATACAGCTGAACCTTCGCTCTGAAAAAAATGTAAATCAGTCAACTATCATGAAATGGTGCCTTTCTTTCCGGCAGTTATAAAATAAAAGGAAATGCAACTTGATGAGTTTTTATTTTTTTCCTTTTAAATTCAACATTTAGGGTGAGTTTGAGATCAGCTTTTAGCTTTTAATTTATATGTATAGCTTTTTATAACCTCACTTTTTCCCACTTTTTCTCACTTTTTTCAAGATACAAGTATACTTTAACACATTTTCAGCAAAAAGTTTTCAATAAAAAGCTAGATAAGCTATTTCCAAACGGATACTTATTCTCCAACCTGTAAGTATATTCAGGCTGATCAAGCTCATTAAATAAGTCAAACTGTCAGACTGGTTAACTGGTTAAGAATACCATTAAAAGGTTAACCACCAACACCTCCAACAACCACAATCATCTCCACCATTTCCACAGCAATTCCTTAATGATTACCTTTTTCTATAAACAGAAAAGGTTTCATTAGTACTAATAATTACTTATACCTCAACGATGTCAACCACTGCACCACAATGCCACAACCTCCAATGCTGCTATAACTTTAGTTTATAGCATCATAACATCACAGCTATTTTGTGAAATTCAAATTTGATACATAAAAAGGTGAGAAGGTCTAGCTTCAACTAATTTCTCATTATATAACTTTTTTTTTATAAATTACTTGGCCCATTTAAAATGCAACATGATAATAATAACTACTGGGGAGGATGAGGGCAAAAACATTAAAAACAGGAAATATAAGCTAACCTGCTGCCCGCTAATGTATACATTACTTTCCTTGAACTGGGACACATTGAGATCCTCATTACTGGTTGAGTTTCCTGCGGTCGCAGCAGAACTGGGATTATAACCAGCTGGTGGGGAGCCATATGGCCCATAACCACCAGGCATTCCCATGTGTGCTGGATTTCCTGTATTAGTTCCTGGTTTGTATTGTGGAAGTGAGTATTTGACCCCTGTAGCAGGTGCCGGTGGTGGAGCTGGATATACACTGCCAGCTGGAGGCTGCTGAGGAAATGCACTGTTGCCCAGATATTGGTGGAGTGGTGGAACGAAGAATGGGGAATAATAAGGACCATAAGGAATGTAGTTTGGAGGATAATGGGATATATGAACCCCTGCTGGTCGAAAGACAGGGACTGGCTGCTGAGTTACAGCTATTGAGCTTTGCATGAGGCCTGCAGCCTGAGTCGCCAGCGGTGTTGGACCTGCTGTAGACAGGACCCCACCCTGACAATTAAGCAATATAATAGCATCAAGATTTAAAAGGTATATAAATATCAAAATATGTGTCCATGTGTCTGTGTCCAAATGAAAAAAAATACAAATACAATGACAATAAATAAGACACCAACCATTCTTGATTTGAAAGTAAAATCTTCCTTTAAACATTAACAAATAATGGTTATTCCCAATACTATATTTATTGATTACTTTTTTCATTTTAATAAGTTGATTGTAAGACTTTTAATCAGCATTATTTGAGCAGCATAATAATTTTCTTGAGAGGAAAGGTTACAGTTGAACTGATAACCATTGTCAAGATTGCACCTGCAGGTGCCAATGTATGCGATGCCTACAGAGTATCTTGTTCTAGCAAGCACGTGAGATTGTTATTCAAGGAAACTTTGTCCAAAAACTCAGATGTTAACAATTTTTCCCTTTGTCATGAGATCACTCCCCAAAATTATCATTTCATCTTATTTTTGGCCGTTTGGCCAAAAACTCTAATGTTAACAAATTGATATTCTCTAGCAAGATACTAATAAAACAAGCAACTTTTCTCTCAACATGAATGATAAACTAAGGTGCTTTATCTGCACAAACCTCTTGAGGTGACTGAGAACTTGGTGGAGGCAATACAGCGACATTACCATTGTACTTGGTGGCAGCCGCAGGATTAGCAAAAGGAGAAAGACGACCATCACTATCAGCACCTGAGCGGTAGTATTGAGCATAATAACTTGGATCGTATGGTTGCTGGACCTATAGACATAAAGGCAACTATTAACCACCAGCAATTACATTTAAAGCCTAAAATAGAGTAAACCAAATTATAGTAAAACCAATCAGCAATGACCATCATTAGATCAAAGTTTGAAATCACAAGCCAAAATCATTCATAATATGTGGCATATGTAATCAAACATGTTATATTCTTTACTCACTTGAAATTAAATTTGGCAACGGGCAACCACACAAAAATTTAAATTTAAATTTAAATTAATATGTACATATCAGATAGAAGACCAAAGGTTTGAGGGCTCACAATGTAGCTTGGAACACGGGAAACATCACGCACTTGAGATTCACAGTTTTCAACTGGTGCAAGCTGACTCCCTATCATTGGAGGGACAAAACCAAAACCGTAGGTTGGAGAAGTGTGAACCATTGAGTATTGATGGCCTCCTGATGGCAGTGTAGTGTCCTGCTTAGATTCGGTATACTCTGGGATAGCACTGGATGAGACATCACCATCACCAGATGATAAATTTTCGGGTACACGTGTAGGTGATTGTGGGTGTTCAGGATAATCTCCCTCCTCGGCCGTTGCCAATGCATTTTGATTGCTGGATCCAACAATATAATTTTTATATTAAAAAAATGAAGTGAAATGAAGTACACTATGGCAGAATGTGCATCAAGAGTATATTGGTAGTTGAAATGCAAGGACTAGGAGTCAGTTTGTTTCTCACAGTTAAATAAGGAAAACTATTTAAAAACTTAATCCAAGAAGCATCCCCTCCCCCACCCCACCCCAGCAAAAGCATTGGGCTCTTTGTAATCACTTCGCCTACTATGGTTATATCACTGGGAAAACAAGTCAAAAAGTACTTATTTTTACTCCCCTTATTGTTTTCTCTTCTCAAGAGATTACAATTTTAAATTCTCATTATCAACTTGAAAGGAGAAGTAGAAAACAAGCCCCTGTTCCAAGAAAAACTCAGGGCCACAAAAAGGCTGACCCAAGCCAAGCTTTGCTTGTTAAAATTTACAGCTCAAGCTGGAATTGAACTGGTTTTGAGCTGTTAAACATAAGCTTGAGCTTCACTTGAGATAAGCTCGTTGAGCTCATAAGCAGTTTGATGCATTTTCATAAACTTTTTAAAATATAAAAACACTAACCATAATCGCCAAAAGCCTTACTATAATAACTAGCTATGGCCCCAAGAGGTAGGAGACCAAATCATTGCAGTAGTAACAAATCAAAGTTGGAAAAAAGTAGACCAATTTATAGCCAAAGTTTTTTTTTTTTTTTTGGGGGGGGGGGGTGGTATGGAAGTTTTTATAAGCCTCATCATACTTCTGTGTTTATGATGAGATCAATAAAAGTCCCACATTATAAGAGAACATTACCGTTGAGAATGAGAGGACCTTTATAAACTAAGAAAATCAAGGTAATTCATTTTTAATAATAAAATAAAATTATAACAAGCCCACCTCATAAGAGAACAATACCAAAGATATAGGAGACTTTTATATGCTATAAAAATAAAAACAAAGTAATGATTTTCAATATAGATGTACACACACATATATACCTCATATAAAGTTTGTTTAGGCGCTTTGTTCATGACTCCAAGTGAGCCAAACTTTGTCTAGTTCATGCTTGGCTTATTTATTAAATGAGACTTAAAAAGAGGGCTTTGGAAGTTGGGCTTGGTTATTTAGTAAATAAACAAACTTAACAAGCTTTTATTGAGCTGAGCTTTGGGCTGCTCACGAATGTCTTGACTCATTTGCAGCCTTGCTTTATGTTTGGATGGAGGGGGAGGAGAGGGGAAGGTGACTAGAAAAAAACTAACTAAACATACCTTTAGGAAAACTAACTATTTAGAAGTAGATGAAAACTAGATAAATTTAATACAATACATATCATAACAAACCTTGAGGCCTGTTCATCCACAGATTCTTCAATACCCTGTGAAATTTCAGATAGAGATGTAGAGCTCTTGTCACTCACAGGACCACTGACATAGCTTGTAGTCACTCCAAAATCAGCACCAAAACTTCCAAAACTCAACTTGGTTCTTTCAGACTCAGGGACATGGATATGGTTTGGAAGAATAACAAGCTGACGTTGTGGAAGATGTAACTCCTCCAGCTTCCTCTGCAGTTTTGAAGTTGCTTCTTCCATATCAAGGACACTAGTTTCGTGCTGTGTCTGGGCAGAGGCTTCAACCAAAATAGCGGGAGCCTCAGGTGCAGCAGCTGTTCCAGAATCTTGAACATTAATATTTGTTGGCTTTGGTTTCCATTCCTTATTAGGACCAACTGTTGAAGACAAAATCATAAACTACTCATAAATATTAAGCAAGTCATCAGAATTTCATTAATAACTCAGACTAAAACAATCAGTGTTATATCACAGAAATAGTTCTGGCTGACTGTAAAATGTTAGTAGATACAGCAAGAAGTAATTAGGCGAAAGATCGAATCAGCTCTAACTTCCTCATTTATAGCCAAAAAGATTGACAGAAACACATGCCTACAATGGCAATAATTCATTCAAAAGAGAATCAACTAGGCAATAGAGACAGAAAATGACAAAATCTATAGTTTTCAAGTAGCAAAACACATGTACAATGTTCAGAAAACATCAGATAATTATTACAACCATAAGTTAGCTTACAAATCAGCAAACTCATTGTTTTTAAAAAAAAAAAAAAAAAAAAAAATTGATTGGATAACCAAATCAACAAACTCTTATTTAAAAGTACACATGCCCCAGATAAGAATAAAAATCATCTGCCCTGGACTACATAAGGACTGACTTAACAATTCAAGGAATACAGGCAGCAACAACCAACTTTAGCATCCATGGAGAGTGTACCAGAACAAAAAAGGTCAGTAGCATAGCCATAATAAAATAGGTTCCATTATGTTAATATTTATGTTGGCTTTTATTTTTGTTGGGTGTGGGGGGTCTACATTATCATTTAAACTAATCCTTCATAAAAATCTCATAAAAACCTGTCCCACCTCTTAACATTTTCATGCAATACCCCCCCCCCCCCAAAAAAAAATAAACAAAGAATGACGCAAAAGAATGTTATTTCAAATTAAATACCTTTCTGAGGGCTAATTATTTGTTGTGGCCGGTTATTGTAATTAGATGAAGGCCGACTAACTGAAGAACCACTATGAGTTAATGTAGATGAAAGTTGTGAAGACTCAGCAAGCAGATTTTTCCCAACTCCTTGGGATTTGCTTGACATCTTTCCTTGTGTGGTAGAGCTAATCTCGGCAGCTGCTACATTAATCATTGATAATAACAAAACTGAGTTAATGAAATCATAAGAAAATAAAAGAATGTAATAAATGCAATTTTCAGAGTCCTGACCAGCAGCTAATTTGTTCTCAGCAAGGACAACAGCATTTGGTTCACCAGGAGGTCGATTGCTCCCTACTTCACGTTTAATTGCACCCACAGCACCTGGGAGCCGTGAATCATTAGATGGTACCAGTACCGGGTCCAAAGGTGAGAAACAGACTGCTGATGAAGATGAAGATGTTGTCGATGCCGAAAAGTTACTGGAGCTTAGTGTCGGCTGCCTGTGCGAGTCCCCAGTTCCAAAGGTAATGACAGAATTTTTGTTTGCATCATCAGGAGGTGGTGCATTTCCCAAATTATTAATGGAAACAGAAGATGAAATTACTTCAGGACCATTGGCAATTACAGTTGTAGAGCTGCAAGGGATATTGATCACATAACTTGTATGTAAGTTCACTAATTTATGAACTGTAAAACTACACTTTATTTGACTTGACAAGTATAAAAGAGAGTGGGAATCATAAACTGTATCTACCTTATTGCCGGACTTTTATCTTTGGTTTTTGTGTCCTGAGAGGTTTGCAAAGTTGGAGTGACAGCCTTCTCTGCAGCTTGATTGACGCCATTCTCCTTTCCAAGGCCAGAATTCCTGCCACCACCAGCATCTGACAAGAGGTATAGAGGAGACAGCATCGCTTAGCCGTTATGTCCAACCCCAATAATACATTTAACTTGAGAGAGCTATATAAGGTGGCAGGGGAACTTCTCAACCCCACATGCCAAAAGTACAGGAAAGGTGTTTCACAAAAAAGTAAGCAAATGTAGAAATTATTGACCTATTACCGAAAATGATAAATTATCACAAGCCAGTGATGGTTAGAGCCAAATTATATTTGGAGATAGTCAACAAACAAAGAGACTTAATTACAACAAGATCAACCCAAGTTTATTGGGTAAAAAAAGACAGAGTACTCCAGTTAATAATTCTCAAGCAATTTTTATTTTTAAATAGGTTTTCACCATGTGACGTGTGACGAGGGGCAAAATTCCCCCGACCACCCCTACCCCCTCGCCCCTGCGTGCCAGGTCTCCACCGTGATTCTGCAGACTCTTTGTTGTTCGGATTCTGCAAGATATAAGCAACAAAGGACAAACATTACTAGAGCTCAAAAGATGTGTGAAGCACAAAAAAAACATATACTCAGCTCTCTATCCCAACAATTGTAAGCAAACCGCATCATAAATATAAAACAAGATGCTGCTTTTAATCACAAAATGATAGAATGTAATGAAAAATCTCCCGCTCGTCACCTTACCCTAAAAAGAAATCAAAACGGAAGAAAACTAAAAACAAAATAACACCCCACCCCCCCCCCCCCCCCCCAAAAAAAAAGGAAAAAAAAAAAAAACATTATTCTGCCATTGAACCTAGCCCAAAACAAATTGATTTGAAATAATAAAACAAATAAAATCAAGCACACACCCACCCATTGAAGCCCTTTTCAGTAGAATCAGTACATGGCTATTTAGATTGAATGGCCTACACACATTTATTATTTAAATTTTGATCTGATCAACTAACATCTTACAAGTATGTCCACTAATACCCCATTAAATTAATGCATGGTAAAAATCATAACAACCAGGTACAAGCATTTGCAATTTAATCCACAGTAGGCTCCTGAGTCTATTTGTGTTAGGCGGAGGGTGGGTGCCATTATTTTAGAACAGAGAGCAACGTCATTTGACAAAGTGGACAACATGAAGCAAGGCTGCATAGCCAACATATGCTCACACCAATCTAAATAAAAGACATAACTTAGGTCGAAACCTATAAAACTAAACCTTCATATATATAAACTGAAAAATACCCTGATCCATAATCAACTTACAATAGAAATCTCTTACCTCTTTCCTCTTGCCATGTTTCCTTGTGACCACACGAAATGGATCTGTGGAACAACATACACACATGTTAAATGCTACTTTATTACTTATTAACAAACAGAGCTTAACTTGGTCAAAAAATGATAAAAAGCAAGAAAAAGAACAATTATATGGCCCATAGTGTAAACATAATTTCTAAACCAATCACATTATAACAAAGTAACTCAGATGCAAATTTTCACATAGACATAAAGGGAAAGTAAATCAAAAAAACATTTTCAGGAAGACTTGTAACTGCTTGCTTGAGCCAAGAAATTGTAAGTGATGGATAAAATGATTTTAACCAAATTAAAACTTCTCTATTAAGTTACTATCACAAAAATGGGTCCTAATCTGTAGCAATAATGCTCTGCAACAAGCCCAAAATCAGGTGATTGCACCTATCAATGATCATTTTGTATATGCAACAGAAACCACATCTAGAACTAACAAGTGTCCAAAGGAATGTTTAAACCATCCCACTAGAAAAAAGTACTTCTCCAAATAACTACAATACAGCCTCTTGCATAACACACTTGGTATATTGAACTCTCTCCAAGCACCAGAAGTGGCAACAAATGCTCCATAACCAAAACTGAAAACCTATCGACTAAAAAAAGAAATCTTTAAACTAGACATAATAGACAACCACCACTATTACATAGTCACTATGTACAACATATTGAACATGATTTATTATGGCTTACAACTAAGTATTAGTCACTTTGTCCACATACCATAGCAACCCCCTATTCTATACAAAGTGTTACCCATTTGGGTAGCTAAGAAAATGATGTTGGTTTGGGAGGTAAAACCTTAAAAAAAACTCAAAATTTTTTTTTTTTGTGAACTGGTTATGCAAAACTCACTACTTCACACTACACTAATACAACTACTTGCCTTAGTCAATCTAATCTTTTGACCTCTTTTTCTTCTTCTTGGGGACCAGAATGACAGAAAACACAAATGCCTAAATTAATTTACTTCAATGCTAAGGTTTCTGAGCAAAAGTTACAAATGAAATCAACTTAGGAAAGAAATATACATAGTTGGAAGCAATTCATAAGGAGCCAACAATGACTGTGAAATAAGACCCCATTTCATAGCTTAGTCCTTCTTTTCTGAAAATCAAATAGAATAAGATTCCTAGCATCCAACAAAAACTAAATTTCTTTCCCAGATAATATAGAATATTAGGAAGATAAAAAAATTAATAAAAAAAAGCTTCCCTTTCAGAATTAGAAAGGAGGCAATAACACAAACATGAAATAGGAATCTCTAGCTTAACCTTACAAAAAGTACACCAACAGTGAAAACCCATCATAGCAAAAACTAAAAAAATTCCCATTTCCCACATAACAAAACCTCAATGAAAAAAAAAAAAAATCAAATCAAACCCATTACAAAGTAAGCCAAAAGCAACAAAACCCAGAAGAGAAAACACCAAAAGCAACACATGGATCACCAGGATCAAACCCATGCAAGCTGCCCCCAACCAACAACCAATTAGAAAATCAAAAAGGGAAAGTAAGAATAAAAAAAAATGATACCCTGAAGAAGGAGCTTCTGAATAGTCTCATTGGGATCCATGGAACACTCCTTAAGCATTGCATAAATCTCTTCCTCACTGGGATACACTGTGATCTCCTTGATGTCATCGATCATCTTCTGTATGTCGATTGGGATTGAAACCCTGCTGGACCCACCTCCGCTCATCTTTGCAAACCCAGAAATTTAATAAACAACACAAAACCAAAATAACAACAAAACCCCACCAACACCAATACCACCACAGACCACAAAGTGTCAATCTTTCTTCTTCTTCTAGCTTCAAAAGACTCAAAAAAAGTCTGTTTGTATTGTTTGTACAATTACACACAACAACAGAGATTATGCAAGAAATGAAGGAAAACCCAAAAAAAAATCCAAATTTTTTTCCCTTTTTTTCAGGGGTTTTTTGAATTTGATCTATGTGAATGTAAGAAGAAAGAAGAATAAGAAACGAGAGAGAGAGAGAGAGAGAGAGGGAGATGGGGAGCACAACAAAAACAATGAAGTGGTTTTGGAGTGTAGGGCTTTTTGGTTTTTCACCTTTCTTTTTTATTTTTCTTGCAACTTTCTTTTTTTATTTTTTATTTTTCCCCTTTTTGCTTTAAATTTGTGTGCAAGTTCTTATGAATCTCTATGTGCTTGTATGGGATGTTTCCAACTTTGAATTCTAACCCAATACATAAAATAGTGTTTTTTTTTTTAGAAAAAAAAAAACATTTTTTTAAGGATTTTTTTTAAGATAAGGCAGTGGTGTTGTAATCTTTTGTCAAAGCTATTATAGTTATGACCAATAGTTTTGTAACTCAACTGATTAATACCATATTTTTTAAGATATATAAAGTTCAAACATTTCCCCACTAGTTGTAATATCAAATTATTAAAAATAAATAAATAAATAATATTCTACGCGTTGTCTTTTTAAGACATACAAGGTTCAAACATCTCTTCACCAGTGATAATATTGAATTATAATAAATAAATTATTCTATTCTTTGTCCTTAAGACAATTTAAAAATATCAAAATCTCATAAATTGATAGTGTGATGGAAATTAGGACTTTTGAATTTGTCTGGCACTAAACAAAAACCAATGAATCCATGGCTCAGTTACCCCTTTACTAAGAGCATCCACAGCAGTGAAGCTAAAAATTTAGCTTTTTAGCTCCACCAAAAGTTACTTTATCTATTTTACCTATACATATGCTACAACAGTGGATCTATTTTAGCTTTCAACATAATAAAATAATATAAACATTATAATAAAATAATATATCCTCTACACTAAAATAATATATCATCTACACTAAAATAATATATACTACTACAAAAAAATCCAGAGCACCATCCACAACCACCTATTCCATCAGCCAGCCATAGCCACAACCACTACCACCACCACCATCACCGGCCACAACCACCACTCTATTTTGGCAACCACAGCACAACATAGAAAAAAAAAAAAAAAAAAAAACCACAACCACGGCGGCTGGGACGGGGTGGGCTGAGGCGATCGACGGCTAGGAAGGCATGGGCTGAGGCGATCGGCGGCTGAGACAGCGTGGGCTGAGGCGATCGACGGCTGGGACGGCGTGGGCTGAGGCGGCGGTAAAACTGAGAGATGAGAGATGAGAGCTTAAGAGCTTCAGATGGGAGCTTGAGAGTGACTGAGAGAGAGGACGATGAGATAAAAGCAATGAAAAAAAAATAACCAAAACAGTATTATTTTAATCCAGGTGGTTAATAAAAAATTAATTTTTTTTTTAGATGTCTGCTACAATGCACATCTATAGATAGATGTGCACTGTAGCAGTTCAGCTAAAATTTATACCTTTGCCTCCACTGCTGCTTGGCCGTTTTTGGTATAATGGTGGAGCTAAAATAGTATTATAGCTATTTAGCTCCACTGCTACAAATGCTCTAAGGGGTTTATAATGGTGTCTTTTTCTATGTTCTTTTTTTAAAAAATAATATGCTGAAGATCTTTTTATATGCTCATTGCTATAATGCTATGTAATGTGACTGTAACTACAGTGTTGTTGGCCGAGTGCTTGAGCTAAAATTAGGCTTTTGTGGGTAAGGTGATAATCTATATTATATACTATACTTTTAATTAATTGTTTTCTCTTTTTCTTTTTTTGAGAAAATTATTTTCTCTTCTTTGAGTTCAAGGGTTTAAATAAGTTTTAAAATCATGACTTTGATATCATAAAGATCAAAATTTACCATAATTATTATGTGAACAATATCTGAATTTCAACCTTCAATACATTTTCAATGATTAATGAGATTTTATAACTTTAAATATTTAATAGTTTTTGCCTAATTATTTTTTATATAATTTGATAGATGGAAAATGGGGAATTTGAAATCTAGATATCTTCATTAGAACACCACAAAATGACAACCAAATGAACTACAAAGCTCTTGACTTCTCTTAACCATACTCTTATTTAAGTTGTCTAAATTTATCTTATCCAAAAAAAAATTACCATAGTTTATGATAAATTATTTTGTGTATTAAGTGTGCCGCTTCACATCCTAAAAGTGATTTTACATAATATTTATCTTTTAATAATTTTATATGTAGGACCCATACATGAGATCTATTTTTATGTAAAAGGAAGATATAGTACATCATGCGCATTTAATATTTTCATGGTTATACATTTTGTACAACCTTATTTAAAAAAGGAATGTATATCATGTATCAGTTACATGTATCCTCTCTCTCATAGCATGTATCAATCCACTTGTTGGGAGTGAGAGAGAGGTTATTTGTAGCCGACTTTTATATGGTTTTAAGTGTGGGACCCATACATGAGTCGATTTTAATGTGAAGATAATATATAATACATTGTGTATATTGAATAATTTCACATTTACACGTTTTATGCAATTCTTCTAGAGAGAGAGAAAAAAAAAAAGATGAAGAGGGAGTTTTCACATATGTACAACACTAAAACAGTAGAAGTACCGGAACTTATTTAGACATATTCATTAATTGAATATTTGAATTTGATTCTAAAAGAAAAAGTATTTGAATTTAAAGTAGGCATTTAATCATTCCATCAATGACTTGATACTCTGAAAATTTATTTCAAAGTCTTGTTGTTACTGCAATAATTGTCATCTATAATGTATTGGAAATATGGCAATAATAGGATGATTATCAGTCAATGTAGAACAATATTCATGGGTAAATTTTGCACATCTAAATTGTCACCTTCCTTCCTATATACAAGTGTTTGGGGTTTAGGGAGAAATAGTACGAGCTGTGAGGTTAGCAACATATTATAATTATCTACCAAATATAAAATAAAAGTTTTAATAATCACCTACATCAACCTATGCAAACTTGTGCAAATTTGGATTGTTGCTATAGTAACTATGAAAATATACATGGTTACTATTCACATGCAAATATATTTTTTAATGCTTCTTAATTTACTCATATACACAGAGAGATAGAGTAATAAAAAAATTGATAAAGAAATAATATTGTAATAAAATATAATGTAAAATAGATAATATGATATAGATGTTTTTGAAAAATGGTTATGTAAAATATAAAAAGCAGACTCTTATGTTAAAATAGGCAGAAATTTTTACATGAGCTAATGAGAATATATATATATATATATATATATATATATATATATATATGTAGGACACTGAATTTCAAATTATTTTATACTTCCAGTTTCACAAGGAAATCACGTCCGAACCTTCCATACCGTGTTATATATCTTTGTGCAAGTATTACTTTTAAGTGATTTATCTTTCCTTCGTTAATATCTGTGATGTATGTAGACATGAAATTAGTAAATTATTTGTTGCTTTTGCTTATGTCGTAATAGAATTTGAAATCACCATTGGAAAAATTATATATAGGTTGTAGGGTTTCTTTTTTTATATATAATCATTTTATCACTTTTCACTTCAAATCATATTTTTTGTGTGGTTTCTTAATTTCATTTTTATAAACTATTGTGAGAAAAAGATATGAAAGATAAAGGATTTTTTTTTTTTTTTTTGTATGGGAGGGGAAATTGTGTTAGAAAGAGAGAAATGTCAATATCAGCAAAAATAAAATCCAAAATAAAATTGGCATGTAAAATTACATATTTTAATACTTCTGTAGTCTTACGGTTATCCATTTAAATTCAAGGTCTGTTTGGATACTGCTTATTTTGTTGAAATTGAAAACTTATTGCTGAAAGTACTGTAGATAAAGGTAAAAATTAGTTGAAATGGTACAATGAAGCCCATGAATAGTACCAAAAAGTGCAGTGGGACCCATGAATAGTAACAAAAATAAGCTGAATAGTGAAATAATTTATAATTTTCATTACTTCCCAAACGCACACTCAATCTATTTTTTTTATATATACATTTTATTCAATTTATGTTAAACTCACGTATACTATATATGTGATTTTAAATATCAATATGTTAAATATAAAATATACCTAAAAATAGGTTAAATATCAAACATTTTATTTTCAAATTACACCTAGAGTAATTTTGCCAAAGTTACAATACTTAATAATTTTTTATTGGATTATACCCTCCATATTTACAAGACACAACAATAATAAGAGAATCTCATCTATAGAATAATGAAAATTCAAGTTTTTGTCATTTAAAATTATACACAAGATGTAATTTTATAAATCGTATAAAAATAACATTTAATTAATACAAAACTTTAGTGTGCATGTTAAGAACAAAAAGAATATATAATCTATAACATGATTTTTAAAATATTAATCCAATAAAAAGTAACTAATTAATATAACATTTCCCTAAAAAAATAATATAACATAAATAAGAAGTTACATTAGATTAACTTGATCATGATCCTTTGAATTTTTATAACAATACAAGCATATTTTACGTGTTATTTGAGAATATTAACTTTCAAACAACTTATCATGTATATTTAAATAAAAAAAAGTTTTTCATTAACTAGTTAAATATATTTAGAGTTTATTTAAGTTCAATTTGAGCTTGATCCTTTGATTTTTTATTACAATACAAGCATTAATTATGTATTATCCTTTATTATTACTAGCTTGTAATCACATGCATATGCATGGAAACACTTAAAGATATACACAATAAGATGTATAATATAATTCTTATATATATAATTTAAATACTATTGATAGTCATTTTTATATTTTGCTAACTCTTTAAAAAAATTTGTAAGGATACCATTAGGTATAAAATGTAAATTATCCATGTTTTTTTTTAAAAATTTATTATGAAACACTTTTTTTATACGATTCATTTATTCTAGACTCTTTGGTTTTTGTATTTAATAACTCACTTGGATGAATATTTATGATGTGGTCTGACATTTTATTCTAAAATTAATAAATAAAACTCTTTAAGAATAAATAATTTAGGACACATGGCGCAAAATTAGAACTCTAGTTTGAGTTTCTCTCAACTTCACCTATTATTTTATATATATAGATGATGATGATGATGATGATTATTATTATTATTATTATTATTATTATTATTTATGCATTATCTTAGCATGTGGGAATATTAATCTTCAAACATCTCATCATGTAAATTTTTTTTAAGAGAAAAACATTTTCATAACGAGATAAATTATATATAAGAGAGAAAGTTTTCAACTTTTTAGATGACTTTTTTTCAACTTTTTAGATTACTTTTTTTTTTTCATTTTCTTTTTCCTAATGTGACATTGTTAACTTTTACAAACAGCAATGCCTTGAAAAATGTTAACTTTTCAAACCAACCTCCTGGCAAGGTCTTTGTGCTTGAAAGGTTATGTAAAGTCACTACCAATCATATAATTTTGGTGATGTGAATAACCATTTGTCTTCTAATTAACATCACAAAGTACTAGTCTAAGGCTAACAGAATGAGAAATCTCCAATCCTAAGTTATGTAATAAAGTATATGCAAATCGTTATCATAGGTTTAGGAATTCTTTTCTATGTCAGAAAGGTGTTAGCCGCTTCACAATATTTGTATTATAACGGTTACCTTATTACTATTACTTTTGCCAACCCTATTATTTGAAATATTTAAAGGTCACGAGATTAGCTGCATGGGCAACATTATTCTTCTATCATGGTGGGTGTGTTTAAATTTGGTGGAGCCCTAGTAGGATTGAGCCCCAAGTGTATAAGGGTGTAAATCTTACCACTGATTAATAACCTTAACTCTTTTTTTTTTTTTTGAGAATCAATTAATAACCTTAACTAAAAGAGGATCTTAAAACCATGCCTACCTATAAGGTGGGTGGTCTATTATAGGGCTAATTAATTACTACAATTTCTTAAAGGAGGGCATTTCCACTTCAAGTTATGCACTGCATTTGACTGATTTAGAGAACCTTTGAGTCTAGACCACTAACTGAGGTGTAGAGAGCTTGCTTCATATAGCTTTTAAGACGTGATTTTGTCAGTAATGATTATGTCTCTCAGTCACAATCGACATATATTTTAAGACGTGATTTTGGTTTGGATGCATGCATATGTGAAGGCTGAACTTAGGCAACAGGCAAAACTTATCGCACATTAATTAAGCTAGCTTTGATTCTTTGAACAATTTATTGGCTTTTGGTCTAATTAAGCTTTGGTTGAATTGGACCATTCATGGTTGCCATGCGTACTGTATGTGCGCTCACTAAGATCTAGCTTTGATGTTTTGGGGGTCTTGTGTTTTTGGACCTTTTGTGTTCATTGGACAGGTGATCAAAACAAGGTATCACTACTGGATAACCACTTGTTTTGGAGGGAATTTACAGTTCGATAAATGCGAGGATTTTTTTATGAATATGAATGTTTATGGAAATCTAAATTTATGTTTTGTAATCCTATTATGATCAATAGGAATCTTAAAAGATGATGTCGGCCAAAATCTCATGTTAGAGTTTTCACTTGTTTGTTTTAGCATAAAATGCTTTCTATCAGATTTCTAGAAAAATTGTTTATTCTTTCATGTTTGGTTTTTTTGTTTTTTTAAAATGCTATGGAAAACATTTTATGGTGTTTAACTTGTACTAAAAATACCACCACACATCTTTGGTGCGATGGTCACTTTATAAGTACAAGTGCTTGTAAAGTGTGGGAGACAAGAGCCGGGGTTCAAGTCTCCAAAAAGGAAGTTTCACACATATATACAATAATAACATATATATGTTAATTTATTTTTGTTTGACTTTTAAAAGTTTGAGGCGATTCCTAAAGTTTTGAGGCATATCATGGTAAATTTGGAGGTTTCAGGAGCTATTTTCATCATTTTGATAGTTTTGGGGGGTATTTTTGTTAGGAAAGTTACACTGACCTCTCTAAAGTTTTTTGTTATTACACTCACCTCCCCTAGAATGCAAACTATTTACAATGAACTTCCTAGGATAATTGAAAAAGAAGAAGAAGAAGACTCTAATAAAGAGTGAATTTCCTATTAAAAAGAGTGTGAATGATAGTTTAAGTGGATGGTAAAATAGAAAATTCAATTAAAAAAAAAAAAAATTAGTCATCTGCTATGGGAGGTTAATGTAAATAGTTTACATTTTAGGGAAGGTGAGTATCTTATTTTAAACCGAAGAGGAGGCGAGTGTAATAACCAAAAACCTTATGTGAGGGTCAGTGTAATTTACCATATTTTTGTTATTCAAGAGTTTTAATGTATTTTAGTCATATTAGATATTTAGAAAGTATTTTGATCATTTTGGAGATTTTAAGGTTATTTTGACATTTTTTAGAGGTTTAAAGGAATATTGCTCATTTTAAAAGTTTTCAAGGGATATATTTTTTTTTTAATTTTAATGGTTTTAAAGATATTTTAGTCAATTGAAATTAGAAGGTATGAGGTGGCATTTTGGAAACAAACAAAAACTACCTTGAGAAAATTGTTTAAATACAACAACATGGTCATTTTTTTAGAATATATAAAAATTGTTTCCAAAAACTTATTCATGAGCACAGGTGTTTAATTTAAGGTTAATAAACAGAGCACAGAAACAACATGTGGAGTGGAGGAGGTAGGTACGTTACTGAGGTGGATCCACATAAGTTATTTAAATTTTTTTTTTTCAATTACCGAATTCCCAACATATTTTTCATTTTGAAAGCCAACAAAAATTGATATATCCTTAAAAACAAGTTTCTAACTTTCTATAAATAACTTTCACATAAAATTTTCAAAAAAGTCCTCAATATGAATTCTATTTAATACCAATACAGTCCTTAATTACACTCAATATCATTCATTTTGACAAAATCTTTGTAATAAAAAGTTATACACAATCTAGTTGATTACGAAAGCCTCATATGTTGGTGCAATGTTGGGTTCGGGTCTTTTTGTTTTCCTTTCGAAAAAAAAAAAAAAAACGTTGGGATTGGTTCTTATATATTCTTGGTACATTGATAAAATAAACAAAAGGATGATTCTAAAAATAAATAAATAAATAAATAATAAAAAAGATAGTTACTATTTAAGGTAAGATTCAAGCCCTAGTTTTTTTAAACTAAGATTCAAGCCCTAGTTAGTAGGGCTAGCTGAGAAAGTTAAAGTAGAGAATATTGTTTGAAAAATACAATAATACAGATTGTTCCAAAACTTATGAAAAAGTTAAATTCAAACACATAAGTTAGAATAAACTAGAATTTACTATTATTAGCCCAAAAAAAAGAGACGAGATTTTAGAGCTTTGAAACCCAAAAATAAAATTTGCGTAGTGAAAAAGCTAACACATTTGGAGCTTGTTTGGTAAGAGATTTTTAGTAACATTGTTTGTATTTTTTGAAAATACGTGTGGGTAAAAAAAGTATGTAAAAATATGTATAATGTTGTTTAAATACTGAAAACTGTTATTTAAACAACGATAACAAATGGTCCTTGGTATTTGAAATTTGGAATAGATAGTAGATGCATGAACAAGCCATTATTATAATATTCATATATAATGGTTTTTTCAACGTTGTGTGCACTTACGTGAAAATATCCAACATAACATAATGCCATAATTGCATAACTTTGGGATAAAATCTATGATTAGTTGGATAGATCTTTGGTTTGACCTGCCTACTTAATTTCTTAATTAAGACTTGACCATATGTGTCTATCCTTCTTAATTATTAATTATAAGACGTACACGTGGCAAATTGCTTATGAAATTATCCTGTAAATTATAATACTACAATATCAAGTGGTTGGTTAAACCAGTTGATGTGTTGTTACTTTTTTTTTTTTTTTTTGAGAAAATAATTACAACATGCTGCTAACCCCGCAACTCTAACCCTTTCCCTCTGCAGTTGATGTGTTGTTACTAATAACATATTTTGTTGGAGAAGATATTACTAATAATGTTTAGCTCAAGTTTTCATGTGAATTTACTATATATCTAATTAAAAACATAAAGTTAAGAATTTCCAAAAAGACTTTGCAATTGTATTTATTTTCATTTTTTTTTTCTAGGAACTTCTCTTAATTGGCAAAAGAGCTTCAATAAAACCCTAAGATTTGCTAAAGTCTCTAGTTGCTACGACCTAAAAAATAAAAGAAATTAAAAAAAAAAAAATTTACCTTGACAAGTTATATATGCAAGTTATCAACCATGCATGGTTACTTTAATGAGGTTGATTGATTTGAGGCCTTTGGGCAATATAAGAGCATTAATATTGGGGGTGTAAAAAATTTCAATTGCTATTTTAGTAACCAAGACACTAAAATAGAGCATTACTTGAATATGTGTATGTAAATTTTTTTAGCATTCGTGAATAGTAAGGTTGTATATATACAACCTTACTGATCATGGGTTGTAAAAATAAAAACTAATATTTTAAAAGAAATGTTTCGTCCACAATATTTTTAGAATATTTTCACAACAAATTACAGGTGGTTAGTTGTTATTGGTTCAAATTTGAACCTAACACTAAGATTACTTTTTTGCCCCAACAATAACAACCAGTAACAACATGTCACTTAGGATTTGTTGTAAAAATGTTGTGGACATATCATTTCTCATATTTTAATGGAGTGAGAGAGGAAAAGAGAGAAGAGAGAGAGATCATTGATTTGTTTATATTATTTGTTGGTATAGTTTATATTATTTTAATGAATTGTATGTAAAAATAAAAACTAAGATGTTGGGTGAGTTGTAAAATAGAATAGTAAAATAGATAAAATAGGTTTTGAAGATGTATATATAATAGACACTTTTTAACATCTTTGGATGCTAATGCTTAATACCCTAATTACCCAAACCATATATGACCGAACAAGGTAATATATATTTTTTTTAAAAGCAATAGAACAAGAAAGCAACTGTTGATAATGGGGTTAAACTTTAATTTTAATTGTAATTCATGTCCAATTCACACACAAAAAAAAAAAAAAATTATGTCCAATTAACCGATCCATTTTTTTTTTTTTTTTTTCTGAGAAGCACCAATTAACCAAACCTAAATTCGCTACTTGATGCAGAAAGAAACTATTGGCATCTTGATGCTTATTCCGACACAAATCCTTTGCAGCAATTATATATACCCCACTTTTATTCATCTCCCATTTAGTATTGTACTTATTTTCAAGTCAAAAGCATTAGAAGTATGCTATCTATTGAGTTCGGAAAACTTTAGAGTGTCAATTTATTTTATGCTTGTCGAGGTGGAAAGGGGCCCCCATTATTAGTGGATGATACAGGCACCCAGTGAGATGTGCACTCAATCGATAGGTAGGCAAAAGCCAGTCCCAGTAGTACAGGCGTCAAATGCAATGCCACCAACATAATCAATGGAGTAAAATATTTTTACAATAATTTTACAACAAATTTTAAGTGGTAATTTGTTATTGATTTTTATCTGGCCCATCATTGACATAACAACCAATAAAAAAGACAATTACCCAAATTTATTAAAAAAAGGAAATTCATGCCAAAAAAAAGTTTTAAAAAAAATTTCACAACTACTTATACCAAAAAATAAGAAAAAGAAAAGAAGAAGAGCAAAACAAATAAAGCATCACCCCCTCCCCCCAAAACAAAAAAAGCAATCAGCACGTATAATGCGTAAGAAGAGCAAAACAAATAAAGCATCACAAACCCCCCCCCCCCCCCCCCCAAACAAAAAAAGCAATCAGCACGTACAACACGTAAGAGGAAGATGGTAGTTCAGTCATTGATTGCAATTATTTCTCTCTCCTCTATTTTCTCCCCAAATTGGTGAGATAAAATTATGGTGGGCCAAGGGAGAAAACAACTAGGCCCAACAATTTTCCATCCTCTCATTCTCTCCAACCAAACACTTATAAAATAAAATTTCTTTTTTTCCATTTTTCTCTCCTCTATTTGCTATCCTCCTTGTTTCACCCCCAACCAAATAGACCTTTAAGTTTTGTTATGAAAATATTGTATCCATAATTTTATTCTAGTCAATTTGGCCTAATTAGAGCATTCACATTAGTTGTGATAAGATAGTTTAAATATTATTTCAGCACCCCAAAATACTAAAAAGTATGCGACATTGGTGGTGGTGGTAAAGTTAAAAATTTATACAAACTAGCTACAGTAAATTGTCATACTGTAGCACAAAGTGATAAAAAAAAATTTTAGTTTATTCTGTGGGATCACATTTTCTCATTACTATAGTACAAACTAGTAAAAAAAGAATAAAGAAAAAATATTTAATTAATTTTGGGTGAAATGAGGTGTTAAAATTAGTATAAAGTAATTTTTTAACTTGCTAAAAAATAATTTTTTTTTAGTTCCACTAGTGAATGCTCTTACGGCTAGCTTTTTTTTTTTAAAATAAAAAAAATACTAAGCTACAATAAACTCGAATGCTCAGCTAAAACTTAATTGGGCTGAGTTTACGGGCATTGGAAAAAAAATTCAACCTTGCTTGGGCTTGGGCTAGGCTTAGTTCAAATCTAACACCATATACGGCAGCCGAGGGAAAAAACGTAAAAAAATAGTAAAGAATAAAGGTTATTGAGGAGGAAAGGAAAGTTAACCAAAACTTGGATAATATTAGTATTATATATCAATGTTTAGTGGTTTGGATGGTTATGTATTAAAACTTGGATAATATAGTAGTATTATGGTTATGTGTTATGAAATAATGTTAAGAGTTTTTGGATGGTTATATGTAAATTTAATGGTAGTAATATTATGGTTATTTTAAGTGTTACAGGTGCATATGTTTTAACCAGGATAATGTAATATAAGTGGAAGTATATGTTTTAAAGGTATATGTGTTAATGATAAAATAATATTTTTCAATATGTATATCTTATAAAAAAAATATTTTTTAAGCTTAATTTGTTTGTTATGTATTAATATTAATAAGTATTTTTTGAAGTTGTTAACAAAATTTTTTTTATTTCCCAAAATAATAAATGAAAAATGATTTATTTTATTTTATTTTACGTTACATCAAATACCATAAAATAATTTGTAGGGCATTTTTAAGAACACAAACAAATACATGAAAATAAAATGTTTTCCCTAAAAAGTTTAAAGTTGAAAAAATTTTAATTCGTAGAAATTTTTTAAAAACAAAACAAATGTAACCTAAATGCACCTATATTTGATTATAGGGAAAAATAGTGTGAGCAAAGAAAAACCTGAGTGTATATTTCCTTTGTTCTTTTTCCTATAGAGAAGGAAAGATAACATAGGCCATATAGATTGACTTTTAAATCCTTATATAATAAAATAAAGTGTGGTGATAAAAAAAAAAAAAAATAAAGGCAAAAATGCAAATTATACCCTCTAAGTTTAACCATAATTCATTTTGGATCTTTAACTTTACTTTTGTTCAATTAAATCCTCTAATTTTTAAACTTATTGAATTAAAGTCTCTGTTAATGAATTTCCATTAACTTTACTTTCTTATAATTTTTCAAATTAAAAAAAATTAAGTTAACTAATAAAAGTAAACAATATTTTTAAAATAATAATTAAAAGAAAGTAAACAGTGTTTAAATGCAACTATGCTTGCGTTTTCAAACTATTAGAAACAACACAGCATCTCTTTCCAGAAAATTCTCTCGTTACAAAATTTTCTTTCTATTGCTTTATCTGGAATTCTCTACAAAATATTCCTCATTGAGTAATGATAGTTGACATACACTCTTTATTACACATCTCACTGTACATATATTGTCGCATAGACTGAAATCATGTTTTTAAACACACAATTTCACAATTTAACTAAAATTGTGTTTTTTTAAAATAATTTCAAAAGAGAGTGTGTACGAAATGTTTAATAGTAAGTGTATAATAAGGTTGCACGTTCTCATTTTATCTCTAGAAGCCTCCCTGCATAGTTAAAGTTCAGACACATTTCTAAATTGCCTAGAAGCTTGGTGAAAGATAATTATTGTTAGTAAAAGAATGTACCAGAACATCTAAGGTAGGTAATTTTAAGGCCTCGTTTGGTTAGGGTGGTTATGGGGATGAAAAATGGGAGGGGAAAATAGAGGGAATTTTGAATATTGCCCTTGTTAGGTTGGGGGTTGATTTTGGTGGGGACCGAGTAATTTCTCCTTGGGCCAACCATTTTGGAGTGTTTTGTTTTCTCACCAAATTGGAGAGAAAATGGGAGAGAAAGGGGGCTTAGATGGTAGTTTACCTATTTGCCTCTCTCATTCCTCCATAGTAAGTTTTTTTTTTTAAAAAAAATAAATTAATAACATTAGGTTTTTTTTTCCCTTCTTATGAACTTTTTTTTATATTTTTTATTTATTTTTTATAATGTAATAGTTTTACATATGCCATTTTCTATCATCGCAGTTTTCTATTAAGCCAAATAAAATCATTTTTTATCCTTCCACTTTTTCACTCCTAGAACCAACTTGAATTATGTAGAAATACAGGGTGTAGTGCTAATTTGGTGTATGAAGCATAAGCACAAATTCTTAGTGTGAGTGTTCAAGTGTCCTTACAAAATTGAGTGTTTTTACAATATGTTTGGTTGTAACTGAGAGAAGTGAAAAGATTGAAAGAAAAAAATGGAAAAGAAAATGCTTCTCTCTTGCATGTTTAGAAAGAGTGAGGAAAGGGAAAAGAAAAGATGTTTAATCTAGGTACGTATGTATTTTTACTTAATAAACACAATAAAATAAATAGTTGTTGTGAAAGGTGATCGACAAAATTGAAATTTTATATATCATTAGTGGTGGGCTCCAAAACTTACACTTGTTTTTACTTGGCTTTCTCCTCATTTCTGCCCAATTGGGGTGGATGGGAAATGTGGGCCTAGACGGAATCTATTCTCTCAGTTTTCTCTTCTTTTCCTCCCTCTAGCGCCAACCAAACAAGGAAAAATGTCATGTCACTAACATTTCTTTTTTCTTATCTTCTCTTCTTCTCTTTCCAAACAAAGCCTTAGAGGATTCACATTAGTTAGTACCAAAAACATTAAAAAGCATGCTACACTGGTGGTGGTAAACTTAAAAATTTATACAAACTAGCTACAGATTACTGTAGCACAAAGTGATAAAAAAAAATTAGTTTATTCCATGGGAGTCACATATTCTCATTCCTGTCACACAAAGTGATAAAAAAGAATAAAGAAAGAATATTTAAATGAAGTGATATAAAAATAAAACTTTTGATGTTGAGTGTATTATAAAGTGAGGTGTTCATAAGTGTCTACTAAGTGAAGTGAGTTCAAGTGAGCAGATGTGTGTCTTATAAAAACTCTAGTGTTGGAAAAGTGTAAAAGTCAAAAGTTGCCCATGTGTGTTTAAGGGTTATGTGTGCTTATGAAAATTATTAGTTTACATGAATATTATCGTTTAAAGTGTACATCGTAGGCAAAAATATGTCTAACATTTGCCACATTGGAAGAAAGTAGATAACATTTGTCACATTTTTTGCCTAAAGTGTATGCTTTATATATGGTAGGTACTATAAATATATATATATATATATATATATATATTTAAAGCCAAAGTTGAGAAAAAATTCAATTATCATTGAATTTTCCCTTCTTCATTTATTATTTTGGAAGTTTTTTTAATTTTTGTTTTAGATGAGTTAATGTTGTGCAAAAGACGAAAAGTCTAATATAAATAAACCATAAAAACCCAATAAAAAAAAAGAGAGTATACTCACGTGTATATCCAAAAAAATAAAAAAAGGTAAAATTTATGTATATATTTATAGCTTAAAAAAATTATAACTCTTACACTAGGTATATATTTGAAAACGGTTTCTCAAAAAAAAAAGGTATAATTTGAAAACACACACACACACATATATATATATGATTATTTTTAATTTTATTGTGCATATACATGTGTTATACACTAGTATGTCAACTAATAATTGTCTGTGTATCTATATAAAAGCTTCTTGTCTTTGTTTAAATAAAGATTTGTTTTAGGATCCTTGTAACAAAATCCTTTGTTTTGTTCTTCACTTTGTGTCATTCATTTTAGATTTGCATACCATGGGTGCAAACCTACTCTATAATAGTAATACTCTTGCGGTCTTGCCTCAACCAAATCAAAACAAACCTCTCTCTCTCTCTCTCTTCCTACTCATGGGTAAGTGTGAATGGTACCTCTTTCTTTTCGAATTTGACTTGTTTGTACCACATAAAAATTAGATGAAAAGACAAGATTTTGAAGACCAAAATTTGTACGTCTGTTGATCTTGGTGAACCTGCTAGACATTGATCAATAAATTACTAATATAAAGTAAAAATAGTCTCAGTCTCATCTTCTTCTTCTTCTTCTTCACACTGTTGTTCTCTTTTATGCTTTTTCCTGGAAATGGTTAAGCAATTGGAAATTTATATATCAAACAAGTATAAAACCTATTGCAATGCATGTATATTGTCGCATGGATGGAAAAAAAAATACCATTATTCAAGGAAGGTAGGCAGGAAAGTAAAGGTAAGTAACTGTTTTCATTTGACTTGAAGTAAACCTCTTCTTTTACATATTTTCTACTGTTTGAATATGACTTCGGTCATTCTTTTAACATTTTCTTACATGCTTTTGTGTATATATTTGTTTTTATTTTTTTATAACCAAGGCTAAGGATGCCATATTACAATAGACTCTCTTATTAAGCAAATATATATATATATATATATATATTTTTTGGGTAGTCTCAATTTTTCTTACTTTCATCATGGACGTGGGTGAAATGGTATTTACTATTTCCTTATTTTCTTCCAAGCTGGTTCCTTCATGCTTTTTGAACCTTTATTGTTCTGTATTTAAAGGGCATTTGGGATTTTGGCACATAGACTGACTATACGGAAGCGAAATGATTGAGAAAACCGAGTTGAAGAAGGATGAAAGTTAGGTTAGAAGCTTAATAGGTTTGCTATCTTGGTCTATTAAGGGTGTTCTCAATGTGCTCTTTAATAACAACAGGTTTGTAAACACATGTAGATTATAATATGAATATTATTTTTATAGTTTTATGCAATTGTTTTTAAAATGTCAACGCATGTGGATGATAGAACAAATAATATATGGAGTCATTATTATTTTTGCTAATTATTGTTGCTAATTATTGTTGCATATAGCTAGTTACATAGCCTGTTGCTAATTATTGTTGCATATAGCTAGTTACACAGCCTCTGAAATCGTGTGTATGATTTCATGATTTCAATTTGTGTGTACATGCACACTATTTGTGAAAATCATTACTCTATTATTTTTGACAATGATTGACTGTACTGAAGCGAACAAGAAATTAATATGGGGCCCTTTGGGAACTGGGAAAATCAAGACAGTTGATGTGCTCTTATTCTCTGCTTAGAATGAAATGCAAAACACTTACATGTGCCCCAACTAATACTGCTGTTTTGGAAGTGACACAGAGGCTTCTAAAGAATGTGACAAAGTCACTTGAATATGATACTTATGGGCTTGGAGATATGGTTTTCTTTGGAAATGGGAAGTGAATGAAGATTCTGGATTGCCATAATTTCCTCGATATATTCCTTGATAATCGAGTTAGCATACTACATAAATGCCTTGTTTCATCATCTGGTTAGAAAGGTAGTTTAACATCAATGAGATGGTCAATTGACTCGTGTAGTTGTCTTGAAGCTGATCCTCTGCTGTCAGTACCAGAACCATTGGCTTCACTCAGTCTAAGGGATGATTCAGAATCATCATCTACAACTTCTATGTAAGTAACAATTTCAAATTTTCAAATTTTATTTATTAGTCAATTTTTGTTAAGAATAGTTTAAACAAATTTTAAAAAAAGAGTATGCATTAGATTATCAAATGGGAGTTACCATGCTGTTGGAGTAAGGTGTCAATTAGAAACATAGTCAGAGAGTTCTGTTTTGCTTTAGGTGAACTAGCTTTGCTACTTGCCAAAATCATGATACTGAAAATATTGTGACCAACAATTGCTAGTGGATTTAATTTTAGTCCCATAATACCCCAATATTATATATATCATGACACATCAAATTTGTGTGTCATGCTGGTATTTGAAGATATCCCTCTAGAGGACTTACATATATTTAAATATTAGGGGTTTTCTTTCCCATAACTTGTTTGTGGAACTTGGCCAAATGGAAATTCCCTAGATTGTACAGTATTAGATTCACTAAATACTTTTCATAATAGCTTTGTCATTATCAAGATAACTCCAAATTTATGACAAATCTAAATATCATTAGTGATTATTATTGCTACTACTACTTTGGTGTGCAACATTATAATTTTTTCCCTTAATAACCCTATTTTGCAAATGATATTTTGAGGTTTCAAAATGCATAATCAGAACTTTATGTGTCATTTTTTTTTGTTACTTTCCTTCTTATGACGACAAGACATGCATGTTTAATTGAAGGCTAGTTTGAAGGACTAACGGTTTTCTCTATCAATGATATTCAGAAATAACTCCTCTATGGGTAGAGCTGTTGTTAGGAAATGGCTAAGAAAGTTGCGTAATGAGTAATGAGGTAGGTTTACATTCTTCATGGGAATAGAATATCGATTCTTTATTTTTAACATATATTCAAAATATTCTAAAACAAAATTAAAGCATTAATAGATCCAAAATATTTTCATGATTAATAAAGGATGAGTTGTTGTTAGGTAAGGCTTGATCAATTAATTAACATCTAAGATGTATACTTTAATCAATTAGCTATAGTTTATCTAAATTTTCTGTTTTGGGCTGCTGACGATTGTTGACTACAGCTCAGCTTTATGAGTCATGAAGCATATTATATTACATGAATTGTTTTCTTCATTAAAAAGAAACAGAAAAAGAAAAATAAAAAATAAGAGATCCAAATTCAATGATGACTACATCTCATCTTCTAACATATAAGAAAATATATATCACATGAATTGTTTTCTTCATTAAAAAGAAACAGAAAAAGAAAAAGAAAAAAGAAGAGATCCAAATTCAAAGATGACTACATCTCATCTTCTAACATATAAGAAAATATATATCTTACCTGACTCGTATTAAATAAGTCATAGCATCCATTCTTCATTTCTCTTCATTTCAACAGTCCATATCTTTAGAGAATAAGAAAGAAATGGGATATGATTAGAAAGGACGGGAACTTCAAAATCCAGCAACAGGGCTAGAGTGTTCAGCTTTTGGGTATGGTATACATGTTTTATTGCATTTTTTTTTTTTTTTTACATATGCTAATGATGTAAGACAGATCCGAAGTTTAATTGCAAAGTATTTGGGACACATTCATGCTTAAAAATTTGAATTTTATTTAATCAATTGATATCAGAACAATCTCTCTATGTTCATTAGCTATATAATTTTTTGACTTTATTTAAGAGATACAGTTAACGTCTAGAGATCATTGAAATTGTGTCTATAATGCCAAAATCTCCAGTTTGTTTGAATTTTCTTTTGTGTTATCTAGCTACCTACTCAGGTTCAAAACTAAAACATATATTATATCCAAAATCAAGCTTTATCTAATATTATTCAACCTTCCTGCAAAAGACCAGAACATAAAAATATGGCACTAAGCTATCCATCAAGCCACATTTGTTCTATAGATCAACATGCACAATTCCAATTCCAATTCCAATTCCCATTGCATTCTATAATCATTTTTCTCTTTAGTACTAATTCACTGCAAAAATTGTACAAAAGAATATAAAGATAGAAATTCATAGGTAGATTAGAGATAGGGAAGAAGACTGTCTAACTAGATAAATTCCCAAAATTGACACAACATATTCCAAGAAAACTATTCAAGTGGTAGAATGTGATAGTCAGCTTAAAATAATAAGATGCCATTTGGCCCATTTCGGGGTTACCTTATAACAACACATTTTGGTGAGATGTTAAAGCCGTTGAGGCTCTAAAAGAGCTAAAACAACCGGTCATCATTCTTCTTCTTTTTTAATTTTTTTTTTCTCATTCACTCTAATAAGGATTACATACTTATTGGGTACAAAGGAATGGCAACAATTATTTATTTCCTTTTTTTATTTTTTATTTTTTATTTTTTTAAAGCAGTGAGGTAGAAGCTTTTGTGACCTGATTTATTGTGATACAATTTCGTAAAGAGCTTCAAATTGATTATCCTACTACAGTTCCATAAAGAGCTTAGTACATACTTCAAGAGTCATGTCTAATATCTACAAAATCAAATGATTGGAACCAATTCTTAGAGTAAACTCCAAATTTCAATCTCCATTAAAACTGTTTTAAGTTGGTCAACTTGCAAAGTCAATTCTGCACTGTACTCTATTCATACTTTGTTAGGCTTAAATATGAATTGCAAAATTATGAGGTGGCATATATATAAGCTTAATTTGAAACACTAAGGGTGTGTTTGTTTGGAGGTGAAATAGGGTGGATGGAAAACTTTGAAGAGAAAATGGGAAGGGAAACTTTTTTGAGTGTGTTTGGTTGGGTGGGAAGGAAGGAAAATAAATGGTGAGACCCAGGTATTTTCTCCTCTGACCCACCAAAAAGTTTTCTCCCTAAAATGGAGAGAAAATTGAAAGGAGAAAATGAGGCTATTTAATGGACAAAAATGCCCATGTGCAGTTCATTTATTTTTCCTGGACATTGCTTTTTTGTTTTTATTTTTTATTTTTTCACTTTTTGATTTCCTGGGCTGTGTGGGTGGGCATGTTGCCTTTTTTTTTTTTTTTTTTTTCTGGGCTGTGGGTTTGATAGTTGTTTTGTTTTTTTTGGGTTTAACTAGACGTGATTTTTTTTTTTTGGACATTATTTTTATTTTTAATAAATTGGGTGATTGCTTTTTTTTTTTTTTTGGTTGTTTGTCACTTTTTTGGATTAATTGGCCATAATGTTTTAACAAGAGTGTATGAGTAAATTTATACAAATTCACTTTTTTCATCCCTTTACTTTTCCACTCCCAACCAAACAAAAATGAGAGAAATTAAAATATTCTCTATCGTCCTACTTTTCCATCCTCCCACCATTTTCTATCCACCCACTTTTCCTCCTCTCCAACCAAACGGACCCTATGTGTGCATCATTGAAAAACTAATTTATTTTCTTTTTATTTATATTGAGACAATAAAAAATCACCATAAGATGAAGAAAGCCTGGAAGGTGAATTGGTGAGGGAATGAGATTGAATTGGAAATCCCAACCTGAGATTTAGCTTGAAACCAAAACCCATTATGTTTGTCGGAACCAAAAGGGAAGAGAAACAGGGTATATATATACAAAATCAAAACTCAAATTTGAGAAAAAATATTGATGAATTGATAATGGTGATGATGAAATAAAAATCAGACTGATGATGCATAAAAATCGTTAGTGAATTGATTGTCCACACGTGCGCCAATTAGGGTACTTAAAGAATAAGAGATGATGAACCAAAAGAGAGTACCAGTGGGGTGCTGGCCAAAGACTCTCCGAAAGTTAAGTCAGTGATTGAAGAATCTCCAATAACTTAAAAGTGTAAGAGCTAGGAAATTTTTTTATGTACGTTGGAGAAGAGGAGACTTGGTACTTATATTGTGGTGTAGAGCTGACCAGGATCCTATGAACATAGGAGCTTTCCTTGTAGGGAAAATATAGAGTTAATGTTTCGAGATCTTAGGGCTTTTCTTCCCATACTGGGGATATACGAATATGTAGAAAGATCTTTAGACGTGATGTGCAAGTTCTTTTTATATAGGGATGCATAAGTGGAGAGCATGCAAATGGTGTGGGGCTAAGTATAATCCATCGTAGGTATTGGATAGCTCGACAGGTGATTCCATACCCGACGGAAGAAATGGAAGGTGCCCTCATTGGCATCTGACCTGAAGGGGGGGATCTCCAACCTGAAGGGCATCCTTATCTCAAAGGATGCTACAAACTCGAAGGACACTTTCATCCTAAAGGGCTAAAGGAGATAGAGAATTTCTTAGTTAAAATATTCCCTATTAGCTGCCCCATATTCCGTATTCATCGGGATAACCGACGGGTTGCGGAATATGTCAGGATGACACGATCAATTAGTGGCTCGCCTTGAGCTTATGCCATTTATGAGGGCAAAAGAGTCTTTTTATTGTGCGCAAGTGACATGTGGCATTTCCTAATTGGGTGACACGAACAGTCGCTTCATTTCTTGTGCCTTTTTGCCCTATAAATAGCTCAATGCCCTTACTGACCTTACTGTTTATTCTTTTTACTTTTTGACATCGTGTGGAGCTCCCGTTTTCTCGTCAGTTTTTGGGATTGTCTATCGCTTCTAAAGCCATCCATTTAGATAATTTGTCCATCATTCTTCGATCGTCACCTCTATTGGGTAAGTCTCTATTCTTTGAACCTTTCTGCTTATTTACTTATAGTTGGAGTGGTCGTTGGTCCAATGTTTGGTTGTCCCGTGAGTAGTTTCTTAGTTTTCATATGTCACTTGTAGGTGAGAAGATGTTAAATGATAGTTAAGCGACGAGTGAGTATTCCTCGTTTGTCTGTCTAGAGTCAGGCAACGACGAGGTTTCCCCATCAGGAAACGAATCCATGGCTGACTACCTAGTTGGTTCCTCTGAAAGGGAGCCATTAGCTAATCTGTCCGAGGAGGACGAGGAAGTGGCCAGTCCATTAGGGCAAAATTTTAGGGAGTTTGTCCTCCCTAGGATTTAGGCGGTGCACGAATTTCCCCCTAAAATGATGAAGGAGGTCTTTAGAAGGCTCCATCCTCTCTTCCAAATTCTCGACGATGTCCCCATATGAAGGGCAAATAGAAGGGAGAAGTGTTATTTGAGAGAGGCTGAGAACATCGGTTTTTACAAGGCTGCCTCTTAGTGAGATCCATCATCGGCTAGCGGATTACTTGGGTATATCCGTATGCCAAATATCTCCTAACACATGGAGGATATTTCTTGGGCTGAAGTGTTGTGGGGCCAGATGAGTGGAGGCCGTCGTGGTCTTTCTCTTGACAAGTTCTTCTATTGCTACAAGCCCCAACAAATTTTTGCGTCACAGGACTTTTATAATTTCATGTGTTGCAAAGCGTCATTGGAATTGGTATATGATATGCCTGATTCCAATCACAATTGGAAAAACAAGTATTTCTTTATTCAAGGGTCCAATTGGGTGTGTAAACCTAACGAGTGGGAAATTATAGGTGAAAGTTACGATAATACCTAGGCAATAATGGACAAGTTTGGTGAGTCATTAGGTTGTCTTCCTTGTTTGTTCCGTCGGTTTTATTCTATTCCTAATCTATTTGTTTTCAATTTTGTAGCCTAAACCCGTTCGACGATATCACCCGGGCAAGAAAACTTTATTAATCATATTCTTGAGATCCCTATCAAACGATAAGGGTGGAAAGATCTTGTCACACTTGACAATCTCCAAGTTTTTTATGAGGGACTTGAACTGACGAATGAGGCTAGGTGTTTGGATGCTTAATCTCAAACTCGTGAGTTTCTTTATATGTCTACTTTATTCATCAGTTTTCTTAACTAACTCGTCATTTTATTGTTGTGTTTCCTTAGAGATGGATGTTGGAAAGAAAAAAGCAAGTGGAGATAAGGAAAGCAGCTGCTCTCCAAGCTCTACAATCTGGTGGGTCGTCAGCTCCTCTGGCAAAAGTAGGTCAGAAGAGGAAACCCCTTAGCAACAGAGGTTGTCTGAACAAGAACACTTTTGATACTGTGGACCATCTGGAGCAAGCGAAGATGGTCCAAAAAATGCTCGAGCCTCCCTGTCATGGCATAGGCAAAGGTCTTATGACATCTCAAGGTCCCGACGCCAATCTTCCAGCCCCTCTAATGGTGAGAAACAAGGGGTTTATTGTGGGTAGTGCCCGTAATTTCATCAGGGAAGTGGACCTCGATGAGTGCTCGGAGCATGAAATTGAGGCCTTTGGTGACTTAGGTCTCCTTAACTTGACAAGGGTGAGTTTGGTTCCCGTCGTTCCCTTCTATTTATTTATACACACACACACACACACACACATATATTATTTTTTAACAAGCCTAATCCTCTCGTCCATCTCATTTTAGGCCTTGGTGTGGATGAGGGCGTGAAACTTAACAACTGGTGCCTAGCCATTGAGTCTACCAAGAGATCGATCCATGGAAGTGGGTAGTTGTCCTTCGGGTAAGCCCTATTCAGATCGGTGAAATCCACACACATCCTCCATTTACCATTGGCCTTTTTGGCCATCACTACGTTAGCTAACCAGTTGGGGTTAGTAGACTTCTCTGATGAATCCTGCTTCTAGTAGCTTGCAAACTTCTTCTGTTATGGCTTTGTCCTTCTTATGAGTGAAGACTCTCTTTTTCTGTCAGACAGGAGGGAAGGATAAGGAGACATTGAGCTGATGGACCATGATACTTGGATCGATTCCTGGCAGGTCCTCATTGCTCTAAGCGAAGGTGTCCAAGTTGTTTTTCAAGAAGATTATGAGCTCCCAATAGATCGAAGGGTCCGCTTGGGTGCCAATGTGAGTGATTCTATCTAGGTGACTTTTGTCTAAAGAAATGTCTTATAATGCCTTCGTTGGTTCCACTATCACTTGTCGTACTTTGATATTCAAGGTCAGTAAATGATCATCCATTTCTAGCATGGCTGTGTAGCATTCGTGTGCTGCCATCTAATCCCTGTGCGCTTCTCCTATCCTGTATTCCGTCGGGAACTTGACAAGTAGATGGTAGGTGGAGGTGGCCGCTCTCCATTCGTTGAGCGTAGGTCGTCCAATGATGGCATTGTAAGCTAAAGAGCAGTCGATGACCAAAAATGTGATCTCCCTTGTGAGCTACTGCGGGTAGTTGTTAATGGTGACTGGCAACGTGACTGACTTGACGGGAACACCTTGGTTTTGCCAAACCCCATGAGTGGCATGTTCGATGGTAGGAGCCATTTCTTGTCGAATTTCATTTGGTTAAAGGTGGGATAGTAGAGTATGTCGGCTGAGCTCCCATTGTCCACCAACATCTTTGGGGTGGTATAATCAGCTACAGACAGGGTGATGACCAACGCATCGTCGTGTGGGGGATGGAGCTGTCAAGCATCTTCTTCAGAGAATGTAATAGGCGGATTCTTAACCCTTGATAGCTTAAGGAGGCGACCGGTGATTTGTACACTTTGCACCATGCGGAGGTAAGTCTTTCTTTCATTTCTAGAAGACCTAGCCATTGTGGTTCCTCCTACGATCACCTTTATTTCTCTGAGCAGAGCTCTTGGGCATTCTTATGCCTTACCATTGGGCTCTGGACCTTTAGCTGGGTTCCTTTCAGCTCTCCCTCGTCTGACGAACTGTTGTAGCTTTCCTTGTTTGAAGAGAGCTTCTATCTTTGCTTCAAATCATAACATTTGGAGGTGTCATGCCCATGGTCCCAATGGAAGCGACAATACTTATCCCTTGAGCACTTGTTAGGATCACTTTTCAACTTGTCCGGGCACCTGAGTGCTGAGTCATCACTTACTTGCATGAAGACTTGCTTGAGCGGGGTGTTCAGTGGGGTGAAGTTGGTCATCCTTCTGGAAGGAGGTCTTGACCTCCTGTCTTCCCTTTTGTCACTCTTCTAACTTCCTTCCACCATCCAGACGGGGGTTGTCCTGTCTCTCCCTTTTCTTCGATTTGCCCACTCGGGCTATTATGGCATCTTCAGAATTCATATACTTAGTAGCTCTATATAGCATGTTCGTCATTGTCTTCAGGTTGTTCTTGTAGGCGAAGAAGAGGAATTCCCCATACTGGCGTCCATTAGTAAAGGCCGTGACCAAGACCTTGTCGTTGGCTTCGTCAATCAATAGGGCTTCCCTGTTGAATTGAGTCACATGCGATCTTAAGCTCTCATCTTCTCGTTGCTTGATGTTCAAGAAACTTGCCGAGAACCTCTTGTATCTTTGTTCACCAATGGAGGGCATGACGAAGTGCCTACTTAACTCCTTGAAGGTTGAGACAGAGTTTGGAGTAATCTTGCTAAACCATACCCTTGCCGGCCCTTTAAGTGTGGTTGGGAATGCTCTGCACATTATCTCGCTGGGTACTCCCTGTAGGTGCATTAGAGTTTTGAATGACTCTAGGTGATCAAGTGGATCTTTTGTCCCGTCGTATGCCTTCACCTAAGGCATACAAAATTTAGGCAGAAGAGGACAAGATATGACATGCACCATGACGGGAGAGTCAGTATGGTGGACTAGTTCATCCAAGTTGGTGGACATTCGCCCCCTCATGGCATTCATCATCATGTCCATCTTATCTTTCATCATGTGTATATCTAGTGCCATGCGCATTACGTCGCTCTCCAATTTTGACTAACGGTCAGTATCCTTCCATCGATTGCACCTGTTGGCGACATTGCTTTCTTCTTGATCTTCCTCTTCATGTTGATCTCCCGTCGAAAGGTGACTATCGTCGTGCTCGTCGTTGTGTTTTTCGTCATGTTGATCATTGTTCTGGGCACGACGCTCATTCACCAGGTTCATCTGTTGTTTGAGCTTTTGATTTCGCTGGGTAAGTTGCTTAACGGCCATGGTAAGGCTTTGCCCTTGCCTCTCGAAGGTGTTGGAGGGGTTTCTAGACTCTGGATTGGTGGTAGTCATTGACCGCATCTAGAACATGCAATTCTTTGTCTTAGAAGTAGTGATATGGCCAATCACTCGTTCCCACAGACGGCACCAACTGATGAGGACAAAAATTGTCAGTAAATTGACTGTCCACATGCGCGCTAATTAGGGTGCCTGAAGAATAAAAGTTAAAGAACCAACAGAGAGAACTAGTGGAGTGCCGGCCAAAGACCCTTCAAAGGTTAAGTCAGTGATAGAAGAATCTCCAATAACTCAAAAGTGTAAGAGCTAGGAAATATTTTTAAATGCCTTGGAGATGAGGAGACTCGGTACTTATATTGCAATGTAGAGCTGACTAAGTTCCCATGAACTAATGATGAACAAAAATCGGCGATGAATTGATCGTCCATATGCGCGCCAATTAGGGTACTTAAAGAATAAGAGATGAAGAACTAATAGAGAGTATCAACATGGTGCCGATCAAAGACCCTCCAAAGGTTAAGTCAGTGATAGAAGAATCTCCAATATCAAAAGTGTAAGAGCTGGGAAATTTTTTACGTACCTTAGAGAAGAGGAGACTTGGTGCTTATATAGTGGTGTAGTACCGGTGAGGTACCAGCCATAGACCCTTCGAAGATTAAGTCAATGATAGAAGAATCTCCAATAACTCAAAAGTGTAAGAGTTAGGAAATTTTTTACGTACCTTGGAGAAGAGGAGACTGTAGTGATGTAGAATTTACCAAAATCCCATGAACGCAGGATCTTTCCTTGTAGCGAAGATATGGAGTTAATGTTCCAAGATCTTAGGGATTTTCTTCCTATACTGAGGGATACGAATATGTAGAAGGATTTTTGGATGTGGTGTGCAAATTCTTTCCATATAGGGATGCATAAGTGGAGAACACCCAAATGATGTGGGGCAGTGGGGCTAAGTGTAATCCACTATCGATATTGGATAGCCTGACAGGTGATTCCATACCCGATGGAAGAAATGGAAGGTGCCCTTGTAGGCATTTGACCCGAAGGGGGATCTCCAACCTGAAGGGCATCCTTATCTCGAAGGATGCTACAAACCCGAAGGATATCCTGAAGGGAAAAAAGAGATAGGGAATTTCTTAGTTAAAATATTCCCTATCACAGACTTTATAGGAAAAATGACAATGAAGAAATTACACATGTATGCTTTGAATCTACTACCATCTCAATTGAAATTTTAAGGGAAAAAATTAAATTAAAATATATCAATTAAAAAGCACACAATATTCTCCTCAAAATTCAAGTTGTTATATTTAACACGAAGAAATATAAAGTAAAACAACATGCTAACAACATCAACAATGGCATCATGAAACAATGGTATTGGTTGACTCATTGAAACATGATCCAAACACCATAGACAAATAAAAAAGAAACATATAACTCAAAAAATCAATACTTCAAGAATATCGGTTCTATATAATTTTACATTTTCTAAATTCATGAAGATATAATGGACTGGGTTGAAATTTCCCTAGAGAATGACCTTTAAATATATACTAATGAAGGGAAAATAAATGTCTTACTGTGAAAGAAAAATAAAATCATTAAAGGAATTAACACAGTATATTTGGGTCCAAACAAATAATAAGCTTTCAGTTTAAGTTGTGTATCTATATCTTATGTTAAGGTGTTATCTCCTTGGCTTTGTTGATTTATTATAACATGAATCTTGGGTAGTATTTGGTTTATAGGGTCTTAGATTGTTCGGATTGTTATTTTCTTGGGTAAATTCCAGACAGCTACCCTGAGGTTTGGGCTACTAGTAATTAGGTCCATGACTTCTCGAAACTAACCAACTTAGTCCCTAAAAGACAACTTTGTCCCTAAATAGCTAAACATTGTTATTTATCTCTTCCCTTTCTCTTCTCTCCAACTCTCTTCTCTTGTCCCTTTATCTCTCTCTCTCTCTCGCTCTCTCACCAAACCCAGGTGATCTCCCTCTCTTCTCTCTTGTTCCTCTCTCTCTCTTTCACTGAACCCTGGTGATCGACGAAACCCATAACCCTATCTTTATAAATTTCCTTTGGTTGTTAGGTTTAGATGATTTAGGTATGAGTTTGAAAAATGAGATTTTGGGTATATTGTTTGTAGATCTATGAGTTTGCTATTTTGATTTGGGTTTTGGGGTTTCCAGTAAATGATGGTTGAACGAGGGCAACCCCCTACGAGCTTGGCCATGGGTAGGCATGTTTGGGAAAAGGCCTTGGGACCACATCTCGCGTTCTCAATGGTGTGAGGTGGGGCCCCAAATGCATCATCGGGGTGTTGTTGATGTTACTGTTTTTGGGTGGGTAGAGAGAGAGAGAGAGAGAGAGAGAGAGAGAGAGAGTTGATGCTAAGCTAACTTTTAGCAGTGATAGTTATTTAATTGAGTTCCTAACACCAGTGAAGGCTTATGGGTTTTGCAGGTGACCAGGTTCAGTGAGAGAGAGGAACGAAAGAGAAGAGAGTTAGAAGAGATAAGTATCAGCGTTTGGCTATTTATGAATAAAGTTATCTTTTAGGGACTAAGTTGGTTAGTTTTGAAAATTCTTGGACTTAGTTGGTATTAGCCCAAACCTTAAGCTAGTTGTTTGGAATTTACCCTAGATTCTTTTAATCTTTGATCATTGGAATCATATTCTTGAAATATAAGATTACTTCTCCCAAGATATCTAAGACCAAAATATCTTCTAAAATCTCTAAAATGACAACAATATCCCTCAACCTCCCAAATAACCCCTAGATCTTTGAAATGACCAAAATATCATTTGAAACCTTTAAAAAAGAAAACCAAAATCTCCTAAATGACCGAAGTACACCTAAAATCTTCAAAATGACTAAAATATTCCCACGATTATCATAATGACCAAAATATCCCGAAAAATAAAAAGATCATAATAATCCCCAAGATCTCCAAACTAACCATGGTTTTTAAAATGGTAACCAACCATCCAATTCAACAACAGACATCCTACCTCCCAGATTCTGTCCAACATGATAACCATTAAGACTAACTATTATATTTATTTTTCTTTTAGTGCATTAAAGTTTTTATTTTATTATATCACATTTCTTTCAATCAATTTTTATTTTTAGATAAATTTATTTATGATTTAGGAATTGTACTTTTACACGTAAATGCGCTATTTATGAATTTATTTTTAAAATGGGCTTATCATAGACTAAATTAGTTTCTACTTGAAGGATTAATTAACACAACTTTTTTATATTTGCTTATGATTTATTATTTTCTAGGGTAAACTATGTATTTAGTTCTTATCTTTTACACCATATTTCAATTTGATCTCTAACTGTTCAATTTTCTCAATTTGGTCCATAACCTTTCAGTGTCGTGTTAATTTAGTCATTGCCATTATCTCTTAGATAAAAATTATTAATGTGGCAAATGATCAAAATAAAAAATTAGTTTACTTTGATGAGGTAATAAAATAACTTTTTATTTTGGCCATCTGTCATGTCAAAATTTCTATTTAAAAAATAATGGCAAAGACTAAATTGACACGGTACTAAAAGGTTAGAGACCAAATTGATGAAATTGAAAGGTTAGAGATCAAATTAAAATATGATCTAAAAGATAGGGACCAAATACTAGTTTATCCTATTTTCTATTATCCTTATTAAAATCATTAAAATTCATTTGAAAGTTGTTCAAATTTCCTTAGACATTTCTTAGTCAATTTTGCTATTTTTTACAACTCAAAATATCTTTTTGTATTTTAATTATTATAACCCCTTTAGCAATACATAAATGGGCCATATATATATATATATATATATATATATATATATATATATATATATTAAAAGCCAAAACTGAGAGAATTGAAATTTAATTAGAGTCTAATTTTGCACCACGTGTCCCATCTAATCTAAGTTTTAAAAATTTTGTTTCAAGTGAGTTAATTCAGTGTAAAAATTGGATTTTAATTAGAGCTTAATTTTGCACCACGTGTCCCATCTAATTAATTTTTTTTTTAATTTTTGTGCCAAGTGAGTTATTTCAGTGCAGAAAACAAGAAGTCCAATATAAATAAATCATAAAAAACATAATCATATAACTAACTCTATTTATAAAATTAGAGGAAGAGAGTTTGAATGGTTTAATATTTATGAGCCATTTTTTTGTGTAACTAAAAATAATTCAAATTTATAAGTCATTTATATAATATATCATGACTATGTACGGTTCATTACTAATGAACATATATTTTTTTTATACTATTTCTATTCAAATATTTTGTATGCGAAGATTTTGAATGTAACAAATTGTAATTGAGCTGAAGGATCCCATGCACCTATCCCAATTCAATTTATATAGGAGATACTATTGGACCAATTTATTCTTTTATTTTGTGTTATATTTAGTAGAATTTTACGAACAGTGATTGTGAATTGATATTGTATATGTAACTTGAATGGTGGTAATATTATGGTTATTTTAAGTGTTACAGGGCATATGTTTTAACTAGGATAATGTAATAAGTGGAAGTATATGTTTTAAAGGTATGTGTGTTAATGATATAACAATATTTTTCAATATGTATATCTTATAAAAAAATATTCTTCAAAGGTTAATTTATTTGTTATGTATTAATATTAACAAGTATTTTTTTTTTTTGAAAATGTTAACAATTTTTTTTTTCCTAAAATAAAAAAGAAAAGGATTTCTTTAATTTTATTTTACTTCGCATCAAATACCATAAAATAATTTTCAAAGCATTTTTAGAAATGTAATCAAATACACAAAAATAAAATGCTTTCCCTAAAAAGTTTATAGTTGAAAACATTTTAATTCGTAAATCATTTTTAAAACAAAACAAATGTAACCTGAATGCACCTATGTTTGATTGTAGGGAAAAAAGTGTGAGCAAAGAAAAAACAGAGGGTATATTTACTTTGTTTTTTTCCTATAGAGAAGGAAAGATAACATATACCATGTTATATAGATTGACTTTTAAATCCTCATGTAATAAAATAAAGTGTGGTGATAAAAAAAAATAAAGGCAAAAATGTAAATTATAACCTCTAAGTTTGATCATAATTCATTTAAGGCCTCCAAATTGTTTTTTTCCAATTAAGTCCTCTAATTTTCAAACTTATTGAATTAAAGTCTCTTTGATAGTGAGTTTCCATTAACTCCACATTCTTAGAAATTTCCAAATTAAAAAAAAAATCAATTAACTAATAAAATGAAACAATATTTTTTTAAAAATAATTAAAAAAAATACTAACAAGTTGAGCTAAAGATATGAACCAATTGAGAAAGCTCTTATGGTTGCGTGTTTAAATGCATCTATGCTTGTTTAAATGCAACAATGCTTGCGTGTTCATACTATTAGAAAGCAACACTGCCTCTCTTACCAAAATATTCTCTCTCGTTACTATTGCTTTATTTGGAATTCTCTATAAAACATTCTTTATTGTGGAATGATTGTCAACACACACTCTTTATTACACATCTCATTGTATACACATTGCCACGTGAACTGAAACTGTGTTTTTAAAACATGATTTCATAATTTTAATTAAAATTGTGTTTTAAAAAATGATTTAAAAAGAGAGTGTGTATAGAGTGTGCAATTTCAAATTTGTCATAATATTTTTTGTTTCTCATTTTTCCTTTAGAAGCCTCCCTACATAATTAAAGTTTAGCCACAAATTTCTATTTTGTCTAGAAGCTTGGTGAAAGATAGGTGACTTTAAGGCTCTATTTGGTTAGGGTGATTATGGGAGGATGAAAAAGGGGAGGGGAAAATAGGGGGAAATTTGAATAGCGACCTTATTTGGTTGGGGGGTTGATTTTGGTAGGGATAGAGTGTTTTTTCCTTGGGCTCACCATTTTGCAGTGTTTTTTTTTTCCTCCCCAAATTGGGGAGAAAATGGGGAAGAAAGAGGGCTTAGATGGGAATTTACCCATTTGCTCCTCTCATTCCTCCACATTAGTTTTATTTTTATTCTTATAAACCATTATTCTTTTTAATGTAATAGGAGCATAAGAGTAAATTTCTATATATACAATTTTTTATGGTCGCTTTTTTTTTTTTCTTAACCAAATAAAGGAGTTTTCTATCCTTCCATATTTTCACCCCTAAAACCAACTTGAACCATGTATATAAATAAGGGGTGTGGTGCTCATTTGGTGTGTGAATGCATAAGCACCAATTCCTAGCATGAGTGTCCAAGTGTCCTTACAAAAGTGAGTGTGTTTACACTATGTTTGGTTGTAACCGAGAGAAGTGAAAAGAAGAGAAAGGATTAAGGGAAAAGAATGGAAAAGAAAATGTTTCTCTCTTGCATGTTTGGAAAGAGTGGGGGAAGGGAAAATAAAAGATGTTTAATCTAGGTATGTATTTTACTTAAATATCCCCATTAAAATAAAGAGTGTATATGAAAGGTGATGGGCAAAATTGAAATTTTATATATCATTAGCGGTGGCCCTAAAACTTACACTTTTTTTAATTAGCTTTCTCCTCCCAATTTGAGTGGATGAGAAATGTGGGCCCGAATGAAAACTTACTCTCTATTTTCTCTTCTTTTCCTTCCTCTAACGCCAACCAAACAAGGAAAAATGTAATGTCACTAACATTTCCTTTTTCTCCTCTTCTCTTCTTCCTTTTCCTAACAAAGTCTTAGAGTATTCACATTGATGGTGCTAAAATAACTAAAATGCTATTTTAGCACCTAAAACACTAAAAAGCATGCTACATTGGTGGTTGTGGTAAATTTAAAAATATATACAAACTAACTAAAGTTTACTGTAGCAAAAAGTGATAAAAAAAAATAGTTTA
Source organism: Notholithocarpus densiflorus (assembly GCA_030021035.2). NCBI lineage: Eukaryota > Viridiplantae > Streptophyta > Magnoliopsida > Fagales > Fagaceae > Notholithocarpus > Notholithocarpus densiflorus. Next base: position 1,284,588 of record JARYZH020000125.1, read on the forward strand.
TTCCTTAAGGGTTACATCTTCACATTCCACAAAGTTATAAAAAAAAAATAAAGAAAGAATATTTAAATGAAGTGATATAAAAGTAAAATTTTGATGTTAAGTGTATTGTAAAGTGAGAACTGAGGTGTTCATATGAGTCTACTATGTGAAGTGAGTTCAAGTGAGTAGGTGTGTGTCTTATAAAAACTCTAATGTTGGAAAAGTGCAAAAGGCAAAAATTGCCTGTGTGTATTTATGGGTTATGTGCGTTTAGGAAAATTATTAGTTTACATGAATAGTATCGTTTAAAGTATATATTGTAGGCAAAAATATGTCTAACATTTGCCACATTGGAAGAAAGTAGATAACATTTGTCAAAATTTTTTACTTACAGTTTACACTTTATATATGGTAGGTACTATATATATACATACACACACATATATATATATATATATATATATATATATATATATATAAAGCCAAAGTCAAGAAAAAATACAATTAGATTTTAAATTAGATTCTAATTGTTGTCTAATTTTGCATCATGTGTCCTATCTAAGTTTTTTTTTTTAATTTTTGTTTTAAGTGAGTTAATAATGTTGTGCAAAAGACAAAGAGTCTAATATAAATAAACCATCAAAAACCCCAAAAAGAAGAAGTAAACCTGTGTATATTAAAAAAAAAAAAAAAAAGTAAAACTCATCTATATATCTATGGCTTAAAAAAAGTGTAACTCCTACACAAGATGTAATTTGAATCCATATATATAAGTATAATTGTGATTATTTTTACCTGTAACTTGCTTATACACATGTTATACATTAGTATAAACTAATGTCAACTAATGATTGTCTGTGTATCTATATAAAAACTTCTTGTCTTTGTTTAAAATAAAGATTTGTTTTGGGGTCCTTGTAACAAAATCCTTTGTTTTGTTCTTCACTTTGTGTCGGTCATTTTAGATTTGCATACCCCATACCAAACCAAAACAAACCCCTCTCTCTCTCTTCCCACTCATGGGAAAGTGTGAATGGTAGCTCTTTCTCTTCGAATTGACTCGTTTGTATCACATAAAAAGTAAATGAAAGGACAAGATTTTGAAGACCAAAAGGCGTACGTCTGTTGATTAGGGGTGTGCATGGGTCGGGTTGGGTCGGATTGAGGAGATTTTTTGACCCAACCCACCATGGTGGGTCAAAAAAAATTCAACCCAACCCAACCCATCACATAAGTCCAACCCAACACAACCCAACCCACATGGGTCGGGTTGAACCCATAGGTTTGACAAATTTTTTTATTATTATTATTAAATTGAGTAGAAAAAAATATAAATATTAATATATTAAAAAAACCTAAAGATTAGTATCAATGTAACTTCTTAAAGGCAAACAACACTAATGACTAAATAACAATAGTAATTTATTAGGGTTTGTGTGAACTAATTGGCTTTTATATAGGATAGAAAAAATTGGTTATTTTAAAAAATTTATTAATTATATAATATATATATATATTAAATTAGTATTAGTAGGAGGAACCGAGGAAGTGCTGCTCTGCAGTTGGTTTTTTTTTTTTTATATTGGCTAGTCTAGTGATTTCGTGGGTAATTTTTAGTCAAAAAATATTATTTTACCTGTGAGAATTACCAAAATATCCAAAAACCTATAAAGAGATGAACACCTCTAAAATGATCCTTTTAGAACTGCCAAAATGGCTAAAATGCAATACGAACGTTTTAAATATCCCAAATCCCTAGAAAATGACCAAAACGCCCCCAATTATCTGAAATAACTAGAATTACAAAAATATCAGAAAACCTATAAATAAGCTAAAACCTCTAAAACGACCCCCTTAAAACTGCCAAAATGACTAAAATGCACTACGAATGTCCTAATTATCTGAAATAACTAGAAAATGACCAGCACGCCCCAAAAACGACCACAACACCCTTGGAAACTTTTGAAATGAGTAAAATACCACTAAATCCCCAAAAATAAGCAAAATACCCTCGAAACCTCTAAAAATGACCAAATTCCACTAAACTAAGCCAAAATACACTCGACTTTTAGATTTTTGGGGTACGTTGGTTGGTTTCAAGTTGTTTTTCTCATTCTAGAGGATTTTAGGACATTTTGCTCGTTTTATCAATGTCGAAGGGTATTTTTTAATCAATTTTGATGTTTGAGGCATTTTGGTCGTTTATGAGGTATCATGATTTGACTTCTCATTCTAGCCATTTCAGGGGTATTTCGGTCATAGTAGAGGTTTTGCGGTTATTTTAGCCGTTTTATAGATTTGGAAACAATTTTGGTCAATTAAGAGGTTTCGGGAGGGTTTTTTTTTGGACATTTTTTGGTTTTGGGTATTTGGTAATTTTGGTAGTATATTGGCCATTTTAGTGATTTCAAGGGTATTTTTTTGCGAAAAAAAAATTTATTTGACTCGTGTGAATTACCAAAATACCAAAAAAATAATAAATACACCAAAACCTCTAAAATGATCCCCTTAAAATTGTCAAAATGACTAAAATCCACCATGAATGTCCAAAATATCCCAAAACTTTAGAAAATGACCAAAACGCCCCCAAATCGACCACAATACCCTTGGAAACTTTTAAAATGACCAAAATACCATTGAATCCTCAAAAATTGGCAAAATACCCTCGAAACCTCCGAAAATGACGAAAATACCCCCAAACTAAGCCAAAATACACTCAATTGTTTAGATTTATGGGGTATTTTGGTCGGTTTCAAGTTGTTTATCTCACTCTAGAGGATTGTGGGGGCATTTTACTCATTTTAGCATCGTCGAGGTGTATATTTAAATCATTTTAGATGTTCAGTGTATTTTTGTCATTTACGAGGTATCGAAGTTTGATTGCTCATTCTAGCCGTTTCAAGGGTATTTTGGTAATTATAGAGCTTTTCGGGTTATTTTTGTCGTTGTAGAGATTTTGAGGCAATTTTGGTCAATTAGAAGGTTTTGGGGGTTTTTTTTTTTTGACATTTTCTGGTTTTGGGGGTATTTTTGTGATTTTGGTGATTTTGGGGGTATATTGGTCGGTGTAGTGATTTCAAGGGTACTTTTTAGTCAAAAAAAATTATTTTACCTGTGAGAATTACCAAAATATCCAAAAACCTACAAAGAGACCAAAACCTCTAAAATGATCCCCTTAGAATTGCTAAAATGGCTAAAATGCAACACGAACGTCCAAAATATCCCAAATCCCTAGAAATTGACCAAAACGCCCTCAAAACGACCACAATACACACGGATACTTTTAAAACGACCCAAATACCATTGACTCGTAAAAAAAAATTAAAATAACCTCAAAACCTCTTAAAATAACCAAAATACTCCTAAAATAAGCCAAAATACACTCGATTTTTTAGACTTTGTCCGTATTTTGGTCGGATTCAAGTTTCTTTGCTCATTCAAGAGGATTTTACGGCAGTCTGCACATTTTAGCAATGTTGAGGTGTAGATTTTAATCATTTTAGATGGTTGGGGTATTTTGACCATTTACGAGGCATTGAGATTTGACAGCTCATTCTAGCCGTTTTACGGGTGTTTTGGTCATTTTAGAGGTTTACGGGTTATTTTAGTCGTTTTAGGGATTTTGAAGCTATTCTGGTCAATTAAGAGGTTTCGGGGGGTTTTTTTTGGACATTTTGTGGTTTTACGAGTATTTTGGTGATTTTGGGAGCATAATGTCCATTCTAGTGATTTCATGGGTAATTTTTGTTAAAAAAAAATTATTTTACCCGAGAGAATTACAAAAATATCAAAAAACCTATAAATACGCTAAAACCTCTAAAATGACCCCTTTAGAACTGCCAAAATGACTAAAATGCACTACGAATGTCCAAAATATCTGAAATTCCTGGAAAATGACCAGCACACCCCAAAAACGACCACAACACCCCCGGAAACTTTTAAAATGACTAAAATTCCACTGAATCCCCAAAAATAAGCAAAATACCCTCGAAACCTCTGAAAATGACCAAATTCCACTAAACTAAGCCAAAATACACTCGATTTTTTAGATTTTTGGGGTACGTTGGTTGGTTTCTAGTTGTTTTTCTCATTTTAGAGGATTTTAGGATAATTTGCTCGTTTTATCAATGTCTAAGGGTATTTTTTAATCAATTTAGATGTTTGGGGCATTTTGGTCTTTTATGAGGTATCGTGATTTGACTTCTCATTCTAGCCATTTCTGGGTATTTCGGTCATAGTAGAGATTTTGAGGTTATTTTAGTCGTTTTATAGATTTTGAAGCTATTTTGGTCAATTAAGAGGTTTCGGGGTTTTTTTTTGGACATTTTGTGGTTTTGGGGTATTTGGTAATGTTGATAGTATATTTGCCATTTTAGTGATTTCAAGGGTGTTTTTTTACGAAAAAAAAAATTTATTTGACCCGTGTGAATTACCAAAATACCAAAAATCCAATAAATACACCAAAACCTCTAAAATGACCCCCTTAAAACTGTCAAAATGACCAAAATGCACCATGAATGTCCAAAATATCTCAAAACTTTAGAAAATGACCAAAACACCCCCAAACCGACCACAATACCCCTGAAAACTTTTAAAATGATCAAAATACCATTGAATCCTCAAAAATTGGCAAAATACCCTCGGAACCTCCGAAAATGACCAAAATACCCCTAAGCTAATCCAAAATACACTCAATTTTTTAGATTTATGGGGTATTTTGGTCAGTTTCATGTTGTTTTTCTCACTCTAGAAGATTGTGGGGCATTTTACTCATTTTAGCATAGTCGAGGTGTATATTTCAATCATTTTAGATGTTCAGTGTATTTTTGTCATTTACGAGGTATCGAGGTTTGATTGCTCATTCTAGCTGTCTCAAGGGTATTTTGGTCAATATAGAGCTTTTCGGGTTATTTTTGTCGTTGTAGTGATTTTGGGGCTGTTTTGGTCAATTAAAAGGTTTGGGGGGGTTTTTTTTTTAACATATTCTGGTTTTGGTGGTATTTTGGTAATTTTGGTGATTTTGGGAGTATATTGGCCAGGCTAGTGATTTCAAGGGTATTATTTGTCAAAAAAAATTATTTTACCCGGGAAAATTACAAAAATATCAAAAAACCTATGAATACAACAAAACCTCTAAAATGTCCCCTTTAGAACTGCCAATATGACTAAAATGCATCACGAATGTCCAAAATTACCCAAAACCCTAGAAAATGACCCAAACTTCAGCCAAACGACGACAATAACCCCGAAAAATTTTATAATGACCAAAATACCATTGAAACCTCAAAAATAAGAAAAATACCCTCGAAAGCTCGTAAAATGCCCAAAATACCCATAAACTAAGCCAGAATACACTCGATGTTTTAGGTTTTGGGGGTACGTTGGTTGGTTTCAAATTGTTTATCTCATTCTAGAGAATTTTAGGGCATCTTGATCATTTTATCAATGTCGAGGGGTATTTCTTAATCATTTTTAATGTTTGGGGCATTTTGGACTTATGAATTTCATAGAATAGTATTATAGCAACCAAGAAAGAGAAGTCAAAGGTAACAACATGGTTGCTCATGATTAGTGCCTACTTATGAGATAAATGACACTTAATCAGCAGCCTATACTAGCAATTTTTTTTCCCAGTATTACCTTATGTGAAAGAAAATTTTCTAATCAAAATCAAACTAATCAATCAATAAATTGACAAACATCCCCTGGACTTCCAAATACAAATTCCCCTTGAGTTTAGACTTTACGTTATTATTTTGGTTAGACGGGCAAATACAAATTCCCCTTGAGTTCTATAGTACTAATTATTTATGTATTTACATGTTGACTTTTTACCAATTGTGGAAAGACATAAACATGGTATTGTTTTAGAAACTTGTGAAGATTCCTAGTTGAGTGTAGCAATTTAAGAAGTGAATGTCTTGAGAGAACTAGTAGTACTCATGGACCCAAAAGATTGAGATTTTTTTTTTTTTGATAAACAGATAGAGATTGCCAAGTAAGCTGGAAGTACTTGCATAGTCTATGTGTCCATGAGCAAGCCCATGTGCTGGCCACAAAAACAGAAAAACACACCTTGACTGATCTCTTATATATTTGCTTAAAATCTTGAACTAATTTCCTCCATTATGAAAAAGTAATATGACCTCGCTTAATGCTAAGTGCTAACTGACCAAATCCCCTTTTTAGGGGTCATTTTTCTTAAGAGAGCACAACAAAAATGGTTTGGTCAACATATTAGCCAAAATAGTTACAAAACAAAATGGTTCTAATATTCAAATAAGAACAAAACTCAAGGTTGCCATTTTTTGAAATATACAACAACCAAAAGCTTGAATCCTTGTTCAAGGATGGACATTAGGCATGTCCTAAACCTATATAAAGCATGGTTTTAAGCCATGCATTAATCAGACCACTTACCTCACATAACTACACTTATCCTTGAGTCCAAACTTCTGATTTAAGAAACAACAGATCCAAAAGGAGCTCTTGTGGATGTGGTAGTGCAGACAGCTCTCTCTCTCCAGTTCCTTCTTTTTCCTCATTCTGCTCTATTATAAGCAAAATGAGACAAGGATCGTATGTGTTAACATTCTCCTTTTGTGAGTTATTGTCTTTAAGGTCTGTTTAGTTGGGGAGATGGAAAAGTGTGAGGATTGAAAATAGAGAGATGATAAAAAAGTGAAGGGGTAGAAAAGATTTTAGTTTTATCTTGTGATGTTTGATTTGGGGTAGAAAAGTGAAGGGATGTTAAACTTTTTTATTTGGTTGAGAAGAAAAATGAGAGGATAGAAAATATTGTCATGCCTCTGTTGAATATATATATTACTAGGAAAAAAATTTGGAGTTTATGTATAAAACAATGCATGCCAAATGTTAACTTAAAAGTGGGGAAAAAAAGTAAAAAAAAAATGTGGAAAACAGTGGGGAAAGGAGTGTAGGGCAAAATGGTATTTAGTATTTACCATTTGTCCTCTCTTTTCTCTCCTATTTTTTGGGGGTTGAAACTTGGTGGGCCCAAAGAGAAAATCGCTAGGCCTCACCATTTTTTCCCCCCTTTTCCCTTCTCATCCAAACACTCCTCTCTCCCCTTTTTTTCCCTCATAGTTTTCGAGTCAACCAAATGGACTGTAAGGTTTTTTTTTTTTTTTTCACAATGTACCGCTAACCTCCATTCTTGTATTAGACTGAGCAATGGGTTTGAGGCTAAATGACTAAGGGTTGAGTCACCCTTGTCTATGAGTTTCATCTTATCAAACCTAACCTTTTTTTCATTTAATAACCGACTCATTCAAAGAATTGGTCTATCTTATATAAGCAATTAATGAAGATTTATGGTTGTATGATCATCAAATATAGTTCATTTTCCATATCACCATATGCATGATAATAATCTTCAAAAAAGAATCATGACAAGAACTTGGGGGGCTTGTTGGCAGACTTGGATTTGAACTAGACCCATTTAGATGATGATACATGACCAAAAATGAATACATGGCATCATCTGGATGAGTTTAATGCAACTGAGCACTAAACTCAATCCTTAACCCTTGTGTTGACATGGGTTGATCGAGATTGGTCAAATCACAATCTTTGGTTGTAATATTGTGGGCCTTGATGGGTATGTGATCCAAGCTCACATGGAAAAGTATCTATTCCTACACATATGGAATGATGAAAAAGGCCTAGTAGTAGTTGGGCCTCCCTTGAAATAGGGCCGGTTCATTCAAGACCATGGTTTAAGACCCTCTTTCTGATTTCTCCAATCTCGATCTCATACTTCTCTCTCTCTCTCTCTCTCTCTCCAACGCACACGCACATCCAATCTCGAACCTTAACACCACCACTCCCATGGGTTCCAGGAGGAACGACAACCCACACTACGGCGATGGTGCCAGTCCTGGGTTCGTTCTCTCTCTCTCTCTCTCTCTCTCTCTCTTTGTGCTATAAATGTCTATGAGCTAGGCCCATGGTTAATGGGTTTTTCTGGGTTTTGATTTTGATTTTTTTTTTCTCTTTTATGTTTGTTTTTTGGTGCAGTAAAATCTTCATTGGAGGCTTAGCCAAGGACACCACCTACGGTAAGAGAGAGCATTCTATTCTTTTCTTTGATTCTCTTGATGGGTTCTGTGTTTCTCTTGATGGGTGTTTTTGAATCTGTAATGGGGGGATTTGCTATTGTTGTTGTGTGTGAAAAGTTACTGTTTTTGCGTGTTTGTTTCTGTTGATGGGTATTATTTGAATGTGTGATATATTATATATATGATGTAGTTCTTGTTGGTATTTGACTGAGTTCAGAAACCTTTGTGAGTTACTTTGAGAGGTATGGAAAGATAACAGATTCTGTTATCATGAAAGACCGGCACACACATCGACCAAGGGGATTCGGTTTCATAACCTATGAGGATCCTTCTGTTGTTGACCAGATGATCCAAGAGACCCATGTCATCAATGGCAAGCAGGTTATTCTATGTTCTCTTAAATAGTTCGATTCTACTTGTTTTCTTGTCTATAACAAGTAATTAAATTTTATATGTATGTGTGTGTTTGAGATCCTCTTAAAAGTTTGCTGCATTGTAGTTTCTCTATTGCAGTGATAATTATTAATTTTTTTTGTGGGTGGATAATTGTTGAGGTGTTTGATTGTGATATGTGTAATGAATTTGAATTTTGGACCAGGTTGAGATCAAAAGAACCATTCCTAAAGGTTCTGCTTCTGCACAAGCTAATGATATCAAAACAAAGAAAATTTTTGTTGGTGGGATTCCAACTACAGTCAGTGAAGGTCTGATGATTGAACTTTTAGCATTTGATTAAAATTTTTTGTTGTTGTTGTAACTAGACTGATGGGTTTGTTCTTTTCTCTCATTCCTTTTATTTCATATTTTTTTTGACATTAGATGAGTTCAAGAGTTTCTTCTCAAAGTATGGAAAGGTGGTGGAACATGAGATTATATGCGATCATGTGACTAAACGCTCTCGTGGATTTGGATTTATTATATTTGACAGTGAAAAAGTTGTTGATAATATTCTGTCAAACGGCAATATGATTGATATGGAAGGTACACAGGTGAGTTTTGTGCAATGGTTCTACGTGTTAAGGGATTCATACAGTCATATTTTGGCTATCTATAAAGCAGCCACAAAATGTTGTAATTCAAAAAGTTTTCTTAGTGGAAATTACTATGATTGTTGTTTACCAATTTCTGATACAATGCATTTTTTTAGAGATCCTGTGGGGTTTTATGGTTTTTTTTTTTTTTTTTTTTTTGGCTTTTCAATTTAAATGCAGTTCAATACAGCTTTCTTCTTTTCTCAAGCCAGGCTCTCAAAATTCATTTAATGTTGGCAAAAGATAGGTTAACTCACTTCTTTGTTGTAGGTTGAGATCAAGAAGGCTGAACCAAAGAAAGCCTCAAACCCAGCACATGTTCCTCCTGCATTTGGTAGAGACTCTAGGGCACGTTCATACAATGAAGATTTTGGTGGATTTGGTGACTCTTATAGTAGCTTTGGAAGTGGTGGTTATGGCCCTACTTCTTATAGATCACTTGGCGGTTTTGGTGGTAGGCTTGGCAATTATGGAGGGTATGGTGGCGGTAATGATTTTGGTGGTGGTTATGGAGATTTTGGTGGTGCTGGTTTCGGTGGTTATCAGGGAGAGTCATCATTTGGCTATTCTAGTCGCTATGATTCCTATATGGGAGGTCTTGGTGGGGGATATGGTGGGAGTGGATTAAGTGGATATGGACGTGGAAGTGGGGGCTATGGAAGTTATGGTGGTTCAGGCTCCCCTGGTGCTAGTTATGGAGGGCCAGGAGGATTGTATGGTAGTAGGGCGGGTTATGGTGGCAGTAGTCGTTACCATCCCTATGCACGGTAGATTGTGCTTAAGCTTTCCAATATAAGTTGCTGGCAGGTTGCCTTATTGTCAGTGTATGCATATTGTGATTCCATAGACACAAGGCACTTACTGCAAGACCCACTGTCTAGAAGATCAGATCAACTGTTAGTTTGTTTGTGTTCAGGCTTTGGCTTAGACAACGAAAGTTAGATCAGCATATATATAGAGCCTTTTCACTGATTGGCACTGTGATTTTAGTTAGGCATCTCTCTTAATACTCTCTATATATGGTTGTCTATTTGTTAAGTTAGACTTTCATCTTGTTATGAGATATTATTTGGTTAGAATCAATTTGGAGTTTTCCATTCAATATAGGCAATATACTAAATGCTTATGTGACAGACTGCTCACTATTCTTAACTTACTATTTACTAAGTAAGAATGTTAACCTCCCCCCCCCCCCCCCCAAAAAAAAAAGAAAATGCTACCCATGTAACAAGAATCATGGATAATTATGGAAAGCCTCTAGGTGGGGTTGGTGGGATCAAACTTCTATTGGAGGGCCTAAAAATCTTTTAGGAAGTGTATAGAATCATCTTTCTAGTTTCTACAGTACATCTGGGAGGGCAAAGTTGTCCATTAGTAGATATTAGGGACACTATATGACCAAAAAACATTGAATAGCTGTGTGACTTGTAACTATTAACTGTTAATTTTCATAGTGGTTAATAGACAGAGAGGCGAAGTGCCACTCTGAAACTTTTGGGTGTTCTTTTAGCCTGAATATTTCAAGGGGCTACAGTGAAAATGACAAACTTCGAGGGGTTGTAAGTCTCTAAAATCACTCAGCTTCCTGAAGGATGGTGCCAATGGGCCCCTCTGCTAAGAAAATGTATTAGTTGAATGTAGGCTTTGACGCCTAGCTGAGCACTTTAGACTCAGGGATTTTCTTCTTTGTTGCCTTTGATTTCAATGAGTCACTTTCTTTCAAAGATCTTTTATCAAGTTCACTAGGGTGCCTAACAATAATACCTTTCTTTGGCTTGTTACCCTCTGAACAGAGGGATTTAATGACATAAACTGCATGATGTCAACAAAAATGTTCTTGTGTACGTTGTACCTATAATAAAATGCTATGCTAATATCTTGGGTGGGTAAAATTGATGGAACTTTGAAAGGCTGAATGCTGAACAATGCGTCTTCCCTGTGGCTTGTTTGATATATGTCAAGAAAACTATGAATTGGAGTGGGATAATTTGTTTAATGTGAAGAAGTGACTTGAAAGAAGTGGATTTGAGTTGTTACTTGTGTTGCACCATTACTAGAGTTAATGTTTATATTTCTTGTTCAATGCCTGTGAAGTCATGATTGTAAGTGAGTAATATACCGCTTATTTTGCTGAAAACTAAAAACACTGTAGCTAAATAATTTTTAAATGTGTGAATAGTGCCGTGAGATCCATTTTTAATGAAAGTTTTGTTGAAAAAAAAGGTTTGTAGGTCTCGTGAACAGTGCACGGGACCCACTGCCAGACTTGAAATGCACTTCTCCCAAAAAACAAAAGAAAAAAAAGAAGAAGAAGCCAGATGCAAACGCGCATGGGAGAAACGCAATCTAAATGTGCCTTTAATATCATTTTCGTGATATATAGGTGCGTTTCGGATAGAGATTATAGCGTCTACGTTTTGGGAGGGACATGTTTCAGCTTTTTTTTTTTTTTTTTTCCTCTGCACGCGTTTCTGCTGGGGAGACAAAAGTTACTGTTCACACTGTGTGGTTACTGTTCACACACTTTTTAGCCATTTTCATTAAAAATGGGTCTCACGACACTATTCACACATTTAAAAATTATTTTGTTACAGTGTTTTTAGTTTTCAGTAAAAATAAGTTGTATCTAAACGAACCTAATCTACTTTGAGTTTTGTTTAAAAGAAAAAAAAAAAGAAAAAAAAGAAAAAAAAAAAAGTTGCTTTTGAATTAGTCTAGGCTATGTCAAGTTGATATTCTTTTTAATTTCGTTTTCTTTTCTATTGCATATTGATGGAAATAATATCAACCCATTCCCCGACGTGATTGGTTATATATTCCTTATTTTCTTTGTTGATAACTCGGGTCAATTCCACATCAAAACAAGCTAACTTAAAATAATAGTCCCAAAGCAATGCATGTTGGTGAAGGAAAAAAGATTTTAACTTAACATATTCATTGGCCTCATAATTTCAAGAGACCCTTGAATCATGATAAATAATGAAAGAAGTCTCATAAGGATGGCATTATTGTAATCTTGTAGGATCCAAAATATTTCACATATGTTGAGAGAGAGGTATTTTTCTTTTTGATTGGGGAACAAACAAGAAAAATGAAATTTCCTTTCTAAAACATGATATTACAATATTTTCCCTCTTTTAGTAGAGACTTATTTTCTCCTCGCCCTTTGTCTCCTAAAGACTCATGATAACATAAAAAGGCAATGTATTACATGTGTTACATACGCATCATCAACTATTCCTCTACCATCATTGCATGAAAAATGAACTATTTTTCTTCAATTCCTACCATCATTGCATGGAACTATTTTTCTTCTACAGAAGATAGAGCAATTTATTTTTATCACATCCGAACAGTGGGGCATGAGGCTAAATTGAACCCTTAATCACTAATCAACACTAACAACTCAATAAATCAGTTCACTGAAGAGTGATTTGCATTTCTTATTTAATTGTCACTATCTTACATCATTTGAACCAAACCAACTCAATGAGAATATAGCAACATTCTCAGGTTGCAATTTCTGTTTGATTGTCTCAATTTGTGCCCTTAAAGTGGTAACCGTTGCAAATCTGTTTGAAGCCTAGCCAAATCTTGCGTCTTTGCTTAACTTGATGAAGCCTTGCACGCATAGACTCCATCCCACGACTTATTGGGAATAATTAAATTAAATATAACCCCAAGCAATAGATAAAATATAATTTACGCAAGCGCCAAGAAAATCAACCACATGCATTCAATCAAAAAAAATAAATAAAAAATCTACCACAAGCATGGTCCTTGTCCCCCTCACTATAGGTCATCCATGTAGTAAAAAAAAGGTAAATGAAAATTTGGTACGTCTAATTCACCCCAATATTACTATCAAAGCAAAATACAACAAATGCCTCATTAGAGGGGGGAGAAAGCATAATACATGCTCTATCACCTATATTTCATTCACAAAAAAAAATTGTATACAATATATCTTGATCGAAGTTATGGATCATTCCCTTAAAATGATTTGATACATATAATCAAAATGAAGTTTGAAATTTTAACTAATGACTCAAAATATTATGATTCCAAAATCATTATGATTCAGTGTTTATCAAAACTTGTTGAGATATTAGAGAAAATTAATCTTTAAAAAAATTATAAATTTGTAGGATTATATAGGAGTGGACTAGATTTCTTTTTATAATGATAATCTAAAGCTGGTGTTGAAGGGTGTTGAATTAAACGGAATAATTAAGTTTTAGTTCAATGAAAGTTTTTTCAATATTTATTTGAACATCTCTAATCATTCCTAAACTGAAAGTGCAGGACTATATACAAGCTTAGGATTTCAAACGCTGGCTAGAAAACATCATTGAACTTTAGAATTCAGAACCATTTGATACGACTGGTCAACTGGTTGAGATAGAAGGATCTAATTATACCACTCAAGAAAATTAGAATACGATAGTTTTGACATATATGTCAGCCAATCTCTGTATATGATTGCATCTTTTTACTTTACTAAAAAAAATAACTTATTGGTCTTGGTGTCATTCACTATCCTGGCTCAATAGGAGATCTTTTGGATCCTATTTTACTTGGACCAACTCCATGTTACTAGCACAATCCATTAGGTACATATTGTCACAGTAAATATGCCACATAAATTAAACCAGAAAGGTTTAGGGTTTAAGGTTATAAATTATTGAAATCTTAATATTTAATTTGCTAGATTGATTAAAAAAAATTCTCTTTTAAAACTATGAAGTTTACTTTGTTCATTTTCAAGACTTAAGGTTTAATTTATCACTTTTGAACTTATAGGATTTAATTTGTTATTTTTTAAAACTTCCAGGATTAGTTTATTAGTTTTGAAACTATGATTTTTAATGGATAAAATCATTTTCCACACTTTAGCATTTTATTTTATGCTCAATTAGTTGCACTATGTCATGTGTCTGATTTTTTTTTTCCCATTTTAAACTTTGGTTGTTTTATAAGAAAAGAAAAAATTTCACTACTATTAAAGTGAAATTCAGTTTATCTAAATTGCAACATGGAATTTGGGACATGGGATGACGGTAAGATGGCAAAATATAACTTGGTCGATGCTGCTTCTCGCTCCACAATCTAGGTTTGCTGACTAACATGATGTAATTCTGTGACTTATGCATAACAATTTTGAATAATGTTCTTACGTCTTAGTTGATTTGATTGTGATAATTTCGCAGGTATATCCATTTGAATAGACAACAATATTGGTAAAATTGAATAGTTAAGGAATGTAGAATCTCAGATCACAGAATGCAGAGTATTGGTATCTAGGGCTAGAGTTGTACATAGGAGTCAAAGGTATTGGACAAGAAGACTTATCAACCATTTCTGAACAAGATGAAGTTTCAATTGCTGAAAATTTCATCAAATATGGTGTAGACGACTAAATTTCTAGTTCGAAATAAATCAAACAAGTAAAATAGTTTCACGTTTGGCAAAGAAGCCAAGACGATCAGAGCACGAATCTCATCATCAAAATCAATTTCGGGTGAGCGACACGTGGCGGAGTCTGATTGGTGACACATGTCACAGCCTGGTTGGTTTGCCTATGTCATCGCTTACACGCGTTGGACTGCTTGTGTCATCGCTTACACGTGCGAGACTGCTTGTGTCATCGTTTACATGCGCTGATGCGTGATTGGTTTTTGCATGACACTTGGCAAATTTTCATTGGCTTCTGAGTAGTGATAGTAAAACCTAGCAGCAATATGTGGCACTTTGTAATTGGCTGTATTTTGTGGACTTGGTAGTGTGACGTGTCAGCTTGTGATAGGTCGGGAATTTTCCCTCTCTACATATGGAAAACCAGTTCTCTATAATTTGTTCTTAGACATAATTTATGGCAGACATAATTGTAGACATAATTTGTTCATTTTAAAAGGAAGATGGAGATTTTGGAGGAAGAATATATTATTTTTGATGGAACATTCATGAGTAGGTAATGTGGTTATTCAAGAGTAATTAAAAATATCTAATTAGGCTTAAATTTATAGGGTTAAACGTTGGGTTAAGTGTTGTCCTGATGCTTTACATATAGCCCTCAAGACGTAAGGTGTTAATTATATTTAAATTAGCAATTTTCGATAACATTCATTTCTTTATATCTTATTAACACAAGTTTTATTTTTCATGTATTAAATTAGTATGAAATTTTGGTATATTTCTTATTCTTAAATGAAAAAAATAATTTGTTCATACTTTAATCCAAATATAAAATTTTGGTTTTATCCATAAAGAATAGTTTCTAAATAATTGTAGGACATGATTCTCTTCTTCTTCTTTTTTTTTTTTTTTTTAATTTTTTATAAATACCATAAGATTTGAATCTATGACATTTGCTCTATGATAATTACTTTTAATCATCATACCAATATATCAATTGTCTTTTTTTTTTTTTTTTTAATCCAATTAGTTCCTTCATAAAACAACTGTGTTCAATAAATTTCAATTTTGAAGTAATTGAGCCATAGTTGAGAATTTTCATTTAATCACCACATAGACACGATACATTGTCTCACTGTGAAGGTTTTTTTTTTTTTTTTTTTTTTTTTTTTTTTTTTTTTGCACTAAATAAAGAAAGACATGGTTGCACTAAACGGATAAACCTTGAACTAAGTAGTGCTTCAATTTCCTCAAACATGTGCATTTATTTTTGGGGGAGGGGGGATTGTTGGTAACAGGAATGAGAGAATTCAGGACCAAGTAATGTATTGCAAGAAGTTGCCTCTCAATAAAGTGGCACTCTCTCCCAGTCTATACATTACATTTTTTAGGCACTACTAGTAATGGTTCATTCTTTCTCATTGTTATGCCCAACCGGTCCTTCATGTCCATCGTCTCTCGAGTCACATTGCCATCAAGCTCCCAATCAAATTTGTGAAGCAATGAGCCTAAAATAAGGTGAAGGACTCTATGAGCCAAAGGCACACCTGCACACATTCTCCTCCCAGCTCCAAATGGGATTAGCTCATAATGTTGACCCTTGTAATCTATTTTTGTGCCTATAAACCTCTCGGGCTTGAAAGACAAAGGGTCATCCCACACATCTGGGTCTCTTCCAATTGCCCAAGCATTTACAAGAACTTGTGTATTTTTGGGTATGTCAAACCCCATAAAGTTGGTATCTCGAATTGCTTTTCGAGGAACTAGGAATGGAATTGGAGGATGTAATCGGAGTGTTTCCTTTATTATAGCCTGTAGGTATGGAAGGTTGTCAATGTCACTTTCTTCAACCTTTTGGTTTGCTCCTACTACTTGCATAAGCTCAGCTTTAGCCTTAATCATGGAATTAGGATTGCGTAGAAGCTCAGTCAGTGCCCACTCAGTAGTGCTGCTTGTTGTTTCTGAACCAGCCATAAATATTTCCTGCATCATATTTGCAATTATTGTTGATTAGTGAAATAAAATTTGCTTAACAACGTTAGCCTTTTGTGGCTAAAGAAACCCTCTGAAGTCTAAACCCACTGCCTATGATTTTACAAAATCCAGGGCCTTCATTAAACTAAGACATTACGCCACTATTTGTTTTTTCCATCCAAAAGCGTGCGACCAAAATCTTAAAGAAGTACAAAAGAAAATAGTAATAATTCAGCTCAACAAATCAATTTAACTAAAGGAAACTTTAATCTAAATTCAATTGGGGTTGACTTGAAAAAGAAATAGGAATAAGACAAAAAAATTAGGAAGCTACTAAGTAAATTCTAAGCTATTTTTTCTTGCAACGATGGTTCCAATGACCAACTCTTGGAGATAGAGCTCAACAAATAAATATTTCTAAACTTTTATTGCACTTTGCAATTGCTTGAATTTTTTTATTCAAATGTATCAAATTCTCAAATCTTGACAGTATCCCAAGGTAAAGATAAATCAAAGGCATTAACTTATAAAATTCCTCAATCGGTTATGGAAAAAAGGTACTATATTATTAATATATAAATTATTCCAGTATTAAATTCTCAAATCTTGTCAGTATCCTCAGGTAAAGATAAATCAACAAATCCTTATTACTATATTAGAAAAAATTTAACTTAAAAAATTCCTCTTTTATATATATATATATATATATATAAAATAGTACTATATTTTTTATTTATAATGTATTCTAATGCAAGCAATTAGATTCAACATGTGCTTATCCTACCGAATACGAGAATACATCTCACACATTCAGTGTATATCTTCTTTCTCTCATTCGTCATGTGAGTTTGACATATTGAGAGAGAGAGGCACATCAAATTTGTCATGTGAGTTTCACACATTGAAAAAGAGAAGCATATCAAATATATGAGATAATTATGAAGAGTTAATAAAAGTTTTACCAAAATGAAAATATTTAGGTCCCTATCAGAAATTTTGGCAGGCTCCTCAATTCCATTGCCTTCAAATTCTAGCAACAAATCCAAGAAATCCTTCTTCTCTGCCCCTACTTGCCTATCCATCAAGCGCTCCTTCACAAACTTGGATGCAATCTCCAAAGCTTTCCCAAGATCCCTCTCCATGTTCTTCCTAAGGCCCTGCAAGTCTAACCACCTTAGCCATGGAAAATAGTCTGACATGTTAGCATACCCGGACCACTCCATTAGTCCCATCATCGCAGTGAAAAACTCCGACCCATCCTTCGACTGAGGATCAAGCAAGTCTTGTGATAACATAAGGTTTCCAAGTAAATTGAAGGTCATGAGGAACACAAACCTTGCCACATGAAGACCACATTTAGCTTCAAGTTTACATGCCTCTTCCTCAATCCATAACAACATGTTGTCCACACATTTTCTACGTATAATCGCGGTTTCGTTGATGCGCTTGTGTACTAACATGTCGACCGTGACCAAGCGCCTAAGAACACGCCAATAGGAACCATAAGGGGCTAAGGCTAGAGAGCCCTTGTGGTAGTCATGGACACGCATGGTTTCAGTGATGGTGCGTTCAGCAAAAGAGAGGTCATGGTACTTGAAGAACTCTGTGGCTGCTTTGGCTGAGAGGATTGCCATTGAGTTCATTGAGCCCAGTCTTAACCATATAACATCACCATATTTGGGTCTTAGACCAAATAGGGTACGGTGTGGCATTGTTCCAAGATCGAGCATGTTGCCAAGTATTGGCCATCCTAGCGGTCCTGGAGGAAGGCGGCGGTTAAGGCTGGGCTTAATTCTACGGTGGAGAAAGAGGAGTAGAGCTGATGAGAAGAAGAATATTAAGGAAAGAAGGAAGAAATTTGAAGAAAACTCCATGACTTCAAGAATAAGATTTTTCCCAAGTCCTTTTTGGTCTCTTCTAAAGCTCATATGGTCAATTTATAGACTAATTATTACTACCAAAACATTAGACTGTTTAATTATTATTATTATTGTTTAATACTAGTTGTTAGCCCGTGCTTCACAAATTTTTATTTTATTTTATTTATAAATTTGTAATTATTAGTTTTTAAATAAATATTACATTTTTAATGTGAATTTCTTAGAAACTATGATGAGTGTTATCATTTTTTTTATTGATAATAATTATAAAATCTTATGGTGTCTATTTCAAGAAATGTATTGCGTAATAGAAGTTTATATTAAATTTTTATGTATGAATCAAGTTAAATAAAAACTATAAAAAAGATTTCAACTATTAATCAACATAAAGATAATATTCTATCTTTTACTACAAAAAAAAAGGTAATATTCTATAATTATATATCCACCATCTCCCATTTAGCAAATTAAAAACAAATAAAAATAAAGAGAAAAAAATAAAAGTTTTTCAATGTCAAAATCTTTTCTTATTTCTCTCATGTGGACTTTAGGCCATTATGCTTAGTGGTGGGTCAATCATTAAGCGAAAAGATCAAGAAAATTACGGCTCTTGCCCCCCGTTGCATGTAAATTTTGGTGATTGCACACTTGCACCACGCCCAAAAAGATTAATCTAAAGTACAATAATCAAAACACCAAAATTTAAGAACATTAGAAAATAATAATCAATCTTTAATAGCAAAATGATCATTCAACCTTAGTTATCATATACAAAATAAGCAATCTATGAAACACATGTATTAAAACAAATCAAAGATTAAGATTATAGAGAAATCGAAATGACAGAGAGAGAGAGATACCTTTGATAGTAGATATCAAAAACAAACATTTAGTAATAAAAAAAAAAAATTCCATCACAAATACTAAGCTTGTTAATTTTTTTAAGATAGATACAAAGAGAACATATATAAATATGAAAATATGTAGGGAAAGAGAAATATGTATTTATGATTCAGAAGTATTAAGGGAGGGGAAAGATTGGGGAAGAGGAAGATACCTTGAATGTTTTGGTAGTTGAAAAATGTATTTGTAACTCATCCAATTCAATGTTGTTTGTTTTTAGATCCCTTAAACACAACCAAATTAACCTAGTTATTTAGTCAAGTGATTAACTTAGGTAAATTATGCAAGTCTAGGTTAACACATATAAATCATATCATTGTAAAGTGCGAAAAATAAAGAACACAACGATATGATAACTTAGGAAACCAAACCGGTAAAAACCTGAAAATGATTTAACCTATCTATTCTCAAGGTAAAACGAATTCACTATGAAAGAATTGAAGTTTACACAATAGCGACTTAGACCACTAACATTCTATTGCTACCTCGAGTAGGAAACTTACTACCACGACCCCATGATAGTTCTGAGTCCACAGACTACTTCTTTCTTTGAATTCCCAGCAAGTACAAGCACTCCCGCTTGTGTATCTTTAAGCTCTTAATGCAGCAACTGAATCGATTACCAAGTTCTTGACATAATCTTGAATCTTGAAAACCCTAAGTATGTGTGAAGGTAAACACCTCTAGATCTCACAGAAGATTCACACACACAGCATAAGAAGCAACTCTAAAACATGGCTAGGGTTTTTCCTTTTATACTTAAGGCAAAGCATAAAACCCTACACGTCAAACGAGCTTGGGCTGAGTTGAAAATTCTGCAGAAAAAATAATTTGCACAACTTTCGATCGGTCGAGTCTAATTCTCGATCGATCGAGCCAAACAGAATTGCATAATAAATTCTGCAGTAACTCGATTCCAACCTTACATAAAAAGCATACACTTTGAGCAAGTCTAAACAAGACTAAAAACCGTTTTGATCATGGTTTGCCAACATTACAAAATAGAGTTCTAATACATTAGTTCCTAATTCCTTAGAACCTAACAAATGTGGTAGCATAATAACAAGCTTGAATTTTTTTTTTTTTTGATACAAGATAGAATTCTACTATAGCCTAATCTAAGTGTATATGTGTGTGAAGCTCATTCTTGGAGACTTGAACCCCGGCCCTTGCCCCTCACACCCCACAAGCACTTATACTTGTAGAGTGACCATCGCACTAAGGATGTGTGGTGGTACAAGCTTGAAATTGAATAGAGAACTTTTGGGCTATCATCTAGAATTATGGATAATTTGAGACTTTCCATATGCATTATTTATATTTTAACCAAAAATGTTTACAGAGAGAAAATTGTTACCTTTATAAATGATAACTATATTTTCTATTCCAAAATTTATAAATGATAATTGGTTAAACACTTTTTTTTTTCCATCGTTCACCAAACAATATTTATTTCTCCTATGACATAAAATATATATTAGTTCTAAAGTATTAAACAGATTAATTTTTAAAAATTTTGAGGTATTTTTCTCCCTCTTGGTCCTTCCTAAAGCTCCCATCAATTCATAAACTGTTTGCTTATTTCAGATCTCATAAACTATTTATTAACACCAAACCCTCATAGAGTATTTCTTTTTTTAATATTGATTATACCCTGGCATAGGGAAACAATAGTACTGTTCTATTGAAGGTATGCTATGTACTATCGAGAAAATGATCCTCTTTAATTGAAAGGAATCCAGGATTCAAATTAAAATATTATAAATTTAAAGATGTGCATATTTTCTTGTCATTTAAAATTTTATATGATATATCAGTTTGTACACAGTTAGATTTAGGAAATAAAATCTTAACCGTAAAATGAACTCTTTCGATCTTAAAACCCCTTGCCTTGTAAGTTTTTCAGGGGATTACTATGTATCGCATATGGGAACAGAAATGTTAGGATTTTTTTGGTGATCAAGGCTGATAAGAGCATTATCAAGATCATTAAATGGTAGGTCAAGGCTCAAGCGGGGAATTAGGGCAGCTTCATAAATTTGTTCTTGAATAAAGTTTTGTGCAGTAATTGGGGCTTTAAACATTATGTCATAAATAAGAAGATTAGGTATATCAATATGTAGTAATATAATTGTCGTTGTTAGTTGCCGGATGTCTTAGTTTGGTTTACAGTTTGTAGTGTTGTCCTTGCTGTTTGTAGTTTGCCGGATGTCCTTGCTGTTTGTAGTGTTGTTTGTTACACAATTGATGTTTTGCCTTTGTTTTGGTGTTTGTAGCTTGCATGCTGCTTCATATTTTTGGTTCTCGTTGAATTGATTGTAAATTCCTTTTTCTTTGTGAATAAAGTTTACTAATTTATTAAAATAATTTTTTCAGGAATGAAATTGTAACAATTAAATTAATAATAAATTTAGGAATTGGGATTTTATTATGTAACAAAAATTTTGCTCTAAAACAATGGCGGTTGAATTGCATTAATTTGTATGCAATATGATGGAATCTTTTGAAGTATTGGGTAGGTCAGCTGCTGGCATGATTCCATCCATGCCACCTTATTCTTATTTTAATAGCAATACTTCATTATATATAAAAAATTTGGAGTCCTGCTTGTTGTGACTGGAACACAAAGTCCAGAGTGTAGAGTTAATTAGACCTTCTATATATATATATATTACAGATAAGTATGTTATCATCTAATATGTATTACATAAAAATATTTCTCTTTAAGTTCAATAAACTTGAGTCAAGATAGACAAAATTATTCAATTCAACTCATATATAATCAACTATCTTTTTTTTTTTAGGAGGAAGAAAAAACGAAAAAAAAAAAAGAAGCCTTTTTTTCCTTCAACTTTTAACATCAACATAATTGTTAGGATAACTTTACATTTTTACAAATTTTATGAATACTCAATTATTTTAAGTAATTAGTATATATATTACTTATAATTAGTAGAATTGTGACTCTATACAAATGAATATAAGAAACCTAAGACCTTCTAAAAATTAAATTTAACAAAATAATTTTATTTATAAATATATTATAAAATTAGTTGGCATTTGTAATTTTTTAGGCCATAAATATTATATATATATTTATATATATATATATATTTGTAGGGATAAAGGCCCAGAATGATATAATGGGCCTTAAGCTTTATTCAAGGACGCTGAATGGTCCAAGGAGGGGCAAATAGTATTAAGGGTTCTAATTTAAAAGTCTCATGAGTAAGGAACGAATGGAAGGTGGTCCGAGGAGGAATCCCTCCTCGGATATGGTAGATGCAGCTCAAGTATGTATTCTAGCAATTAGGGTGACCCTCCAAGAAGCTCCAATGATAGGGGCGCACCTCACAAACATATGAAAGGGAAGAAAACCCAAAAATATCTAAGAGAAAACTGCTATCACTACATTAAATGCACTACATCTACTTTTTTGGCCGCATTTATGTGGAAAAGACCTCTGAACAGTGCTGCCTTGGCTACTGCAACTTACGGAAAGCCAGGGAAGGTGTCTGATGGGACAGGTACTCAAGTGAGGGCTCAGATGATCAATAAGTGTAGGATCAAGATGATCCAAGAAGAGCTATATAATGTGAGAGACCCTCCATGAGAAAGGGATCGGAAAAATAGAGAGAGAACACTATAGCCATCTAAATTGTCTTTGTATCCAATTGTGATCAATTTATACAAGTGTGACCTCCTCAGATTGAAAGTCCATTGATATCAGAACCTCTTATTTGTGTTTGATTGTCGTTCAATTCAGTACTAGCCATTGTTCAACTCATTAGGGCCTAGTTCTTTGACCCACTCTCTACAAATTTATTGTATTGGGCTCACTGGGCCAAGATCCCATACATCTTGAGCTTGGGCCGCCAAACGTGCCCCTACAATATTATTTTTTTTAAAAAAAAATTGGACTACCCATTTATTTAATCAATATCTATTTAGAAATTTTTTAAGGCCCCTGGCACTAAAGTGGCTCCATAGCTACTCCTTATATTTTTGTAGTATGGACTTGAGTAGTGATTTAAAAGGATCATGTAGCTCACATTATCAGTTAAAAATAAATAAAAATTAAAGCACTGCCTCTAGAGTTTAAATATAAAATTCTTGGTTAGGTTGCGATTTTTTGTTTTCCTTCTTATACAAACTCTTGTTTTCGTTCCATAGCTATTCTTTTTTATATAAGGGTTCTGTTAATAGGATGCCCTTAAAGCATTTGTTAATAGACCAATTTAGAAAAGTGGTAATATGAAAACATAGGAATTATTACTGCCAAAACATTAGATTGTTTAATTTTATTTATTTATTTTTTAATACTAGTTGTTAACGCGTGCTTTGCATAATTTTTATTTTATTTGTAAATTTGTAATTATTAATCTTTAAATAACTACTGCATTTTTTTAATGTGAATTTCTTAAAAAAATATAATGAGAGTTATCATTTTTTTATTGATAATAATTATAAAATCTTATGGTGTCTATTTCAAGAAATGTATTGCTTAATAGAAGTTTATATTAAATTTTTATGTATGAATCAAGTTAAATAAAAACTAAAAAAAAAAAAAGATTTCAACTATTAATCAAAATAAAGGTACTATTCTGTATTTTTCTAAAAAAAAGAGGTAATATTTATAATTATATATCCACCATCTCCCATTTAGCTAATTAAAAAAAAAAAAATTTAAAGAGAAAGAAATAAAAGTTTTTCAATGTCAAAATCTTTTCTTATTTCTCTCATGTGAACTTTTGGCCATTATGCTTAGTTGTGGGTTAATCACTAAGCATAAAAATCAAGAAAATTACGGCTCTTGCTCCCTGTAGCATGTAGATTGAGGTGATAGAACAATTGCACCATGCCCAAAAAGATTAATCTAAAGTACAACAATAAAGACACCAAAATTTAAGAACATTAGAAAATAATAATCAATCTTTAATAGTAAAATGATCGATCAATGTTAGTTATCATATATATAAATATATATATATTTATATATATATAAAGCAATCTATGAAACACATGTATTAAAACAAATCAAAGATTAAGATTATAAAGAAATCAAAATGAGAGAGAGAGGTACCCTTGATAGTAAATATCAAAAACAAACATGTAGTGATAAAAAATAAAAAAATATTCCATCACAAATACAAAGTTTGTTAATTTTAAGAGAGATACAAAGAGAACATATACATACATAAATATATATATAAATATATATATTTATATGAAAATATGTAGGGAAATAGAAAAATGTATTTATGATTTAGAAGTATTGAGAGAGGGAAAAGGTTGGGAAAGGTTGGGGGAGAGGAAGATACCTTGAATGTTTTGGTAATTTAAAAATGTATTTGTAAGTCATCCAATTCAATGTTTTGGTAATTGAAGATACCTTGAAGTCATCCAATTATGAAAATTTTGAAAAAAAAAAATTAGAATTATGAAAATTTTGAGATTTTCCATATTCAATGTATATTTCTTAACCAAATGTGTTTATGGAGAGAAAATAATAGACTTTATAAATGATAACTATATTTTCTATTCCACATTTCATAAATGATAATTGGTTGTACACTTAGAGTGCCTTTGAGAAGTAATGAAAGTCGTAGTTTATTAGAGTTTTTAGTTTATTTTTATTACTATTCATGAGTCCCATTACACTTTTTGGTATTTTCTTTCATAAATCTTATTGTACTATTTAGCTTTTTTCTACAGTACTTTCAGTACAAAGTTTTCACTTTCAACTAAACAAACTATTCTCAAATGGACCCTTAATATTTAATACTTACATACTTCTATTCATTTCACCTGACTTTTTTTTTTCATCGTCCACCAAACAAATATTTATATCTCCTATGACATAAAATATATAAAATATTTATGTCACCTATTAGGTAGGTCAGATGCTGGGACACCTTACTCTTATTTTAATAGCAACACTATAATGAAGTGTTGCTATTAAATAAGAGTAAGGTGTCATGGATGGAAGCATGCCATTAAAGTGTTGCTATTAAAATAAGAGTAAGGTGTCCTAGCATCTGACCTACCTAATAGGTGTGTGTATATATATATATATATATATATATATATATATATATATATATATTTCTCCTACTACTATAGTAAAATTAGTAAAATAGTACAACAAACATAACTCTAAGATTCAGATTAAGTATGCTATCATCTAAAACGTATTACATAAAAATATTTCTCTTTAAGTTCAATAAACTCGAGTCAAGATGGACAAAATTATTTGTAAAGTTGTGATTTACAACTATGTTTTATGTTGGCTTTATTCCATGACAAAAGTTTGTGATTGCTTTAATTTTGTTCCTTGTATTTTGTGGGATTTTATTGTATTGGGTTTAGTATTAAGTTAGTGAAGAATCGAGCATAAAATGAAGAATCAGTGCATTTCGCGACTAGCTCGCGAGAAGTTCGCGAGAAGGGTTCCCGCGAAAAGGGCATGTGAGAAGCACATGACTGGAAGCTGAAGAGTCGTGCCAAGCTGTCAATTTTGCAAGTGTCTCGCGGGTAAAACATTTTCACAAGATACCCGCGAAACTCTCTGCCTGGAGGATTTTTAAGTGTGACTTTCTTACCCTTCATCCATACTATATATACCCTTATTACCCACAAAAGTATAGGGAGACCATTCAGAGAGAAAAACCCTAAATAGGTTTTCAACAACACACACCCATCTTTTAGAGAGAGAGCTACTCATCCTTACTGAGAAATAATTCTAGCCTCTTCTCATTCCCTTTCCCATTGTCATACCTTGAAAGGAGATTTGTACCTAAACACAACCCACACATTTTCAGAGTGTAAAGTGTTTTGGAGCTTGGGAAGTTTTGGTGATTTGCCAAAAGAAACTGGTGAGGCTTGGCAGATACAATCGGGCGTATTGCGTGATCCAGAGAACTAGAAAAAATAAGGCTTCGTTAAGTCAGTTGGTAGCAGGAGCTTGGAGGACTCAAGTACATGGGGTAGACTAGGCTTGGAGGGTCTTTTGTTATTCGTGTACTCCAACTTTATTCTCTAGTGGATCGATTTACTGCTTGGAGGGTGGCGGAGAGGTTTTTCGCCGAGTTCTTCGGTTTCCTCTTCGATAACACGTCTTGGTGTTATCTTGTAGTTGCATCTCTCTTCTCTTACTCTTGTGCTTTACTTTTATTGTTTGTTACTCATGTTTATGCACTAGAGTAGTTATTGGTTTATTGCGCACATTTACTCTTATTTCCGCACTTTGATTAATTAAAAGTAAAAGCAATCTAGCCGTAATTTTTATTTGGGGGTCTAAACAAGCTCTTGTGTTTATACACAAATTCGAGCTTTCATTATTCAATATATTTAACTCATATTTAATCAACTATCTTTTTTTTGAGGGGGAAGAAAAAAAGAAAAAAGAAGCCTTTTTTTTCCTTCAACTTTTAACATCAACATAATTGTTAGGATAACTATGTATTCATTACAAATTTTATGAATACTCAATTATTTTAAGTAATTATTATATATAACTTAATTATAATTAGTAGAATTGTGACTCTATACAAATGAATATAAGAAACCTAAGACCTTCTTCTAAAAATTAAATTTAACACAATAATTTTATTTATAGATATATTACAATATTAATTGGCATTTTTAATTTTGTAGGCCATAAATATTATATATATATATTTATATAATATTTTTAAAAAAATTGGACTACCCATTTATTTAATCAATATCTATTTAGAAAATTTTTAAGGCCCCTGGCCCTAAAGTGGCTGCATAGCTGCTCCTTATATTTTTGTAGTTTGGACTTGGGTAGCAATTTAAAAGGATCGTATGGCTCACATTATTAGTTAAAAATAAATAAAAATTAAAGCACTACCTCTAGAGTACTGTGAATATATACAATTCTTGTTAGGTTGTGATTTTTTATTTTCCTTCTTATACAAACTCTTGGTTAGTTTGTGTAAGAATTCTGTTAGTAGGATGCCCTTAAAACATTTGTTAATTAACTATTTAAAAAAAAGTTTTAATATAGCAATATAGGAAATATAAATAACCATAAAAAAGTCAACTATTTTTTTTCATAAAAAGTTTTTGAAAATATTTCTTAATTGTTAATTTTTTCCTTTATAGAAAACGAGGAAATTTTTACATAGTCATGGAGCAGTATTCCAAACTCACACATAATATGCAGATCCCATAGTGGATCCCACATGTGGGCCTGCTCTCTACGTGAGATGCTCTGGCCCTCCGAGACTATTTAAGTTTTTTTTCAAAGCATAAGCATTTGGAAGAGGTTATTCGCTTTTATATGTGGACAACGAG